>JARGYO010005583.1:2965060-4447591 GCA_029206835.1 Rana muscosa | reverse complement strand
AATATGGGAGGGTGACGAATGGAAGACTGCATTCAACACTAGAGACGGGCATTACGAATACCTGGTGATGCCTTTTGGTTTGTGTAATGCCCCAGCTGTGTTTCAAAACTTCGTCAATGAAATCTTCAGAGATCTGCTGTACCAGTTTGTTGTCATCTATCTGGATGACATTCTGATCTTTTCTGAAAATCTGCTCGTCCACAGAAACCATGTCCGCACTGTACTTCAGCGTCTTAGAGAGAAAAATCTCTATGCCAAGCTGGAGAAATGTTCCTTTGAATGTTCTGAGGTCCTGTTTTTGGGGTGCTTTGTCTCATGTTCGGGTCTTCGTATGGATCCTGCAAAGGTCTTGGCTATTACCAACTGGCCTCTTCCTGCTAGCCTCAAGGCCACACAGCGCTTTCTTGGCTTCACAAATTATTATAGGCAGTTCATAAGGAATTACTCTTCCATTGCCGCGCCTATTATCGCTTTAACCAAGAAGGGTGCGAATGCCAAAGACTGACCTCCCGAAGCTGTCTCTGCATTTCACGACCTGAAACAGGCCTTTGTTTCTGGACCTCTCTTGAGGAGACCAAATCCTGGGGATGCATTTTTTATTGAAGTGGACGCTTCCTCAATGGGGGTGGGAGCTGTGCTTCTTCAATTCTTTGAGAAGAGACGTCAACCATGTGCGTTCTTCTCCAAAAAAAATTCTCAGGCAGAGAGGAATTATGCCATCGGTGATCGGGAACTACTCGCGATTAAATTGGCGTTAGAGGAGTGGCGTCATCTCTTGGAGGGTTCCCCTCACTCCATAACGATCTTTACTGACCACAAGAATTTACAGTATCTACAGAATGCTAAACGTCTGAATCCTAGACAGGCCAGGTGGAGTCTCTTCTTTGCCCGTTTTAATTTCACGATTACTTACAAACCTGGTTCCTGCAACGGTCGGGCTGATGCGCTCTCTAGGTCATTTGACACTTTTGACGAGGAGTCCGCCCCTGAACCTGAGCTGATCATTCCAACCTCGTGCATTGCTGCCCACTCTACCACCCTGAAGTCAAAGATTCCGCCTGGTAAGACCTTTGTCCCCACTGAGCTAAGAGCTAAGATCCTTCGTTGGGGACATGATTCCAAGGTGGCAGGTCATTCTGGATTCCTCCGATCCTTCTTACTCATTAGTCGTCACTACTGGTGGCCTAATCTCCGCTCAGATGTCAAAGACTACGTTAAGGCTTGTCATGTCTGTGCTCAGTCTAAATCCTCCACACAAGCTCCTGCTGGTCTCCTCATGCCCTTGCCCATCCCTAAGGAGCCCTGGGCTCATATTGCCATGGATTTTATCACCGACCTCCCACTGTCTGAGAATAATACAGTCATTTGGGTGGTAATCGATCGGTTCTCCAAGATGGCTCATTTTGTTCCTCTTCCTGGTCTTCCTTCTGCTCCTACCTTGGTTCCCATTTTTATTCGAGAAATTTTCCGCCTCCATGGGGTTCCTTCTCATATTGTTTCTGACAGGGGAGTCCAATTTACGTCTCGTTTTTGGAGAGCCTTTTGCAAATCCCTCAATATTGTCTTGGATTTTTCCTCTTCCTACCACCCTCAATCCAATGGACAGACTGAGAGGGTTAATCAGGAGTTAGAGGTCTTTCTTCGCACCTTTGTGTCTTCTCATCATGACGATTGGTCCTCTCTACTTCCGTGGGCAGAATTCTCCCATAACAATCATGTGAATACCAGCTCGCAGAAGACACCCTTTTTCACTGTTTATGGAAAACACCCTCAACTTCCTCTTCCCATGACCTGTTCTCCAGATATTCCAGCTTTGGCTTCGGTTCAGGAGTCTCTCAATTCTGTTTGGGGTGACGTTCATGATTCCCTCCGGGCAGCTGCTGAAAAATTCAAAGGCTTTGCCGACCGCCTCAGGCGTAAACCGCTTTCTCTTCAGCCAGGGGACAAAGTCTGGCTCTCCACCAGGAACATCAAGCTCTGAGTTCCTTCTCTGGAGTTTGCTCCACGATTCATTGGTCCATACACTGTAACTGCTAAACTGAATCCAGTTTGTTTCAAACTCCAGATTCCTAAAAGCCTTAAAATCACTAACTCCTTCCATGTTGCCCTTCTGAAGCCTTTAGTCCTCAATAAATTCTCTCGTCCTCTCCCTACCATGGCGCCTGTCTCTGAGGATAATCAGGAGTATGAGGTCAGTCAAATTCTGGACTCCTGACTTTGTAAAGGCGTTCTTCAGTACCTCGTTCATTGGAAGGGGTTTGGTCCTGAGGAGAGGTCTTGGATCGCTGCATCTGAGGTCTTTGCACCTCGTCTGTTAAAGGAGTTTCATCTGAAGTTTCCCTCCAAACCTGGGCCCAGGTGGGGAAGTGGGAGGCCTCGTAAGAGGGAGGGTACTGTCATGGATATGCATTAATGTCTGTCTGCCATCTTACCTTTCCTCCTCATGTGTTCATCTTAGAGACCAGACCCCCTTCACCTGGCTTCCTTTATAATCTCCTCCCAGCCAGACTCCACCCCAGGCCCTATCACAGAACACTATATTAACCTGTGCACTGCAAGCCTGCTTTGCTGATCAACGTGTTTGTCAGGCAATGTGTGTTTGGGTTCCTGCCTGCCGTGTGCTACGTCTGTCTCTCTGTTACATATTTGGCTTGTCCCCAACTATCCCTGTCTGCTCGTGACCCTTGACCTTCGGCTTTTCCTTCATTATCCTTGTCTGCTTGTGGCCCTTGACCTTCAGCCTGTTATTCGTTACTCTTATATCTTGTGCTGCTGCTTCCCCTCTTTTTCCCTTATCCTACGGGGCGTGAGCTAGGAGACTCTAGGGGCCGCGACCTGGACCCAGCCTGCAGCATAACATCCTCACCACTAGAGGCTCTGGAGAAGACCTGCTGGGTCTTAGACTCCACGCCCTGGGGAATCTTGGCTCTAGCCTCCTATAGGATCCCGGTTGTGCTCCTCTGGCCCCGCTTTCCACAACCACCCAGTTTCCTATCCGCAGCAGTCAGCCATAGGGTTCACTACCTTGCGGTGCACTCCTGTCCCCCTACGGTGTGCATCTGTCACCTGGCTATAGGTGACCTGACAGAGGGGGTGTAGATGTGGATGTACTGGAAGATTGAATATGTGTGTCTGCTGGTTCCACGGGCATTGGTGGTGTGCAGCTGGTGGCCATACTAGTGGAGGTGGCTAGTATATCCACTATACTTGTTGTATGAAGATGATCCGAGATGGTAGTAGGGGTGCCAGTATTGAATTCCTGATCATTTTCATGGCTATGGTTTATGTTCACAGCAATGGAAGCTGTGGTGGATCGTAAATTGGATGATCTGTTGTAGAACAAGTTCAGGGCGGTAATGAGACCATCCTTCTTATTGTAATTGTATTTATTGTGTATTTTATTTTTGTTCTGATATGAGTGACTTCTGGAGGTATTGGTGTTGGTCCAGAGGGGTGGTGGTTTTGTGATACGAGAAGAGGGAAGTTTCTCAGGTTGTCTACCCAGCAGTGGATAGTTGTGGAACTGAATGTCCATCAGGGGCTTGGGAGGTGAGGAGGGGGGAGGTATCTGTGAACGTATGTGCGGAGTGGATAGGTTAGCATGGTTAGTGGATGTGGTTACATCGGAATGAGGAATGTTTTTATTCCAAGAGAAGACCCTATTTGAGTTGTAATCATCAAGATCACGTTTGAATTTACCCATTTTTGTACTAACAATATAATCCTCATCTTTTTGGGTGTTATGTTTGAGGGTCTCAAGCCAACTGGAGGGGATAGGCACTGATTGGTTGGAAATATCCTCTATGATGGTTTTGAGTTGGTCTTTGAAATAATTATATCTAGTGTTCCTGTGGGAAATGAGTATTCCCATCCATTTTTCTGTGCAGAATTCTGCAATGTTAGTCCATTCATTGGAGTTGCTGGTATCTAGGAACATGGGACATTCTTTCATTACACGTAGGCCTCTGGGCGAGATTTTAGTGTCAATATATTGAGATAGGAAGAATTTGTCCCACCACTGTTGATTGGTGGTCTGGGTAATTCTTTCTAATTGTTTAAATTTGCCACATAAGTTGTGGCGTATTTTCCCAGTGAGTCTGGCGTCTATAGAGAAAGTAATGGTGGATAGTGTAGAATATATCTGTTCTAAGACCATGTATCTATGGCTCTCAACAGTGGAAATAATATCCATAGTAGCTGAATGTGGATGATGATGAAATGGTTATATAATAATAATTATCCCGTGGGATGGATGGTGAGCAGGATAGTGTCTTATCTGTACATATATATATGACCATGGGTAAATAGGATATTAAACATAATATATAATATAATATAATAATGTATATAAAACGTAAATTGTAAAAAGTAATATGAGGTTTAAAAATGAGAGATACTAAAAGATAAGAGATTGGTCTGCAGCATAAATGAGGTTTCAAAGATATACATTACACAAGTAAAGAATGCGCATGAGTCCAAAATCACTGATATCCCATAGGTATACAATCAGATGGCGCATGTACAGTAGGTGTACAGTCAGTGGACATGGGGTCCAGGCTCCAAGAGTACGTAGGAGAGAAAGGGGAGGGGGGGGATGTAACAGGCTGAATGAACAATAATGGGAAAAGTCACATACACAATCTTAGGGCTGCCATTCAAGGAGAAACCGAAACCGTGTTCCAGGGTACTGTGAAGAAAAGCAAGGGAGAGGCGCCTCTGAGTGCAGATGTTTAAAAACAATTTAATAAAGGATAGTGCTACAAGCAACTCACATTTACATAGTAAAAACGGGCATTTGTACGAATTCCATTAGAAGAGGAAGATGTCATCAGGTCTGTCATGGGGTACCTCCTCCTGCTGGGGCGCTGTGCTGCTGGTTTTCAATTCACCGCTGTAGATGGTTTTCATACGGCCGGCAGCGGTGGGGAAATGCAGTGCAGGGCCTTGGTGATGGTTGCGAATGGCAGGCGAGGGCCGATGACGTCACTGGCGTGCGACGCGTTTCCTGAGCCGGCGTGCTGCGTGTAGTGGGGCAGTCGCGCTCCTTTGTCAAGCTAGTGAATGGGTTGGGGGAGCTAGTATTTGATGGACAGGACAGTGGGCGGAGAGGGGCGGAGGTTGATGAAGGGCGGAGCTGGGGCGGGGAAGGTTGGAAGTGTCAGCAGAGAGAGCTCTAGATATACGATGAAACCAGATAAGGATGGTAGTATGGGGACAAATTGAGCATAAGGAGAAGAGATGAGATGAAGTTGGAGTATGTAATATAAATGAAAGAGGGGGAGAAAGCTGATAACTAGTTTGGATATAAAATGGTATAAATAGAGACTATTAATATACAGGACAGCGGGGACGGGCTAGATATAAATAAATAAATAAATAAATAAAGCTGATGGATATAGTAAATATAGTAAATATAATTATAATTATGGGGGGGGTGGAGGAGAAAAAGGGGGGGGCTATTTTATAGGTATATATGTGTATGGGAAAAGAATATTGTGTTATATTATGTTATATTAGTTTACACACATAATTATGTGTGGGGAAAGAGGATGGGGGGAGGAGTTTGAGGGGGGGGGGCGGGTAGGGGGGGGAAAGGAGAGGAGATGGTGGATGTGGAACTGGATATGTATATTGGAGTGGATATTAGCATAGGGAAAGGAAAAAAAGGGGGGGGGAAGGGGGGGGGGAGGGCGGTGGTAGAAAAAGAAGGAAAAAGAAAAAGGTAAAAAGAGAAAAAGAGGGGGAGATGCGCACGCCTGTGTAAATACACAGAGACATGCACATCAGAGGGGGATGAGGTCAACACAGTGACCGGCAAGGGATAATGTGTGTGCATATGGATGCATATGTATACAGGTACGAGAAAGAGAGATGCGCACGCCTGTGTGAATACACAGATACATGCACGTCAGAGGGGGATGAGGTCAACACAGTGACCAGCAAGGGATAATGTATGTGCATATGGATGCATATGCATACAGGTAAGAGAAAAGGAAGGGGGGGGGGAAGGGTTTATGGAATGGGATCGTAATGCTTAAAGGAGTGATATAAACAGTAACATATGATCATGGTGATAAATTGATATATGTATATTGTGAGGGGGCTAGCTCGGCAGCGGGTATGTGTGACCCCCGGGATGGGCTCCCCACCCAAAACAGGCCCAGCAGACGGAGGTTGTGGTTTTCAAAATCAAAAAGGTGCGGTTTATTTTCTATTTACAGTGACAAAAACACAGCAAGGCAAAAAAAACATAAACAAAATAAATCCTGGTCAACTTGACCTCTGACTAAACTTACAGGTTTCCTAACTAACGACTGGGATCAGCCTAGTGCTGTCCTAGTCCCTGGTTTTAAATGTCCAAGCAAAATATAGCCACACAGGCTTTCTCTCACCGCACAGGGGTTCACTCTCCCTAGACAGTCCACACAGGTCTGCTTCCAGGCATGAGCTAACATCTAATGAAGCTGGGCTTTCTTATAGAGGCCTAAATGAGCTGACAAGGTTCAGCTGGACTCATCAACTCCCTGTCTGCACGACGCCCAGCCCTCTCCCTAGAGGTATGAGTCATCAATGAGCCCACTAGTCTCAGCTGGGCTTATACAACTCTCCACCTAGCTGTATAAATCGGCGTAAAGCCTGAATCTGGGCGAAATATATCTACCCCCCTGGATGCAACCAGGTGACTTTACCTTCCTGCTGTCACATACCCCCCCCTCTTGTTTTAACCTCGGGGTTGGAACACCAGCAATCAGGCATTCATGTACTCGAGACAAAGCATCCACATTCCCCATTTGAACGCCAGGGCGATGCTTTACTGTGAAGTTGAATTCCTGGAGGGCCAGGAACCACCTATTCACTCTTCTATTTGTTTCCTTGTTTTGAGCCATCCACTTTAACGGAGCGTGATCCGTAACCATGTCAAAGTGCCTACCTAGCAGGTAGTACCGAAGGGAATCTAGAGCCCACTTCACCGCTAAACACTCCTTTTCAACGGTGGCGTAATTTACCTCATGGGACTTCAACTTCCTGCTGAGGTAAATGACTGGGTGCTCTTCCCCGTTCCAGACCTGGGACAATACTGCTCCTAACCCCACATCTGACGCATCACTTTGTACGACAAAGTCTTTAGAGAAGTCGGGTGAGTACAACACTGGCTGGCTACATAAGGCTTGTTTCAAGAATTGGAATGCTGCCTCAGCCTCGGGGGTCCATTTAATCATGACCGACCCTTTCCCCTTCGTCAGGTTGGTTAGGGGCACAGCCTTAGAAGCAAAGTGGGGAATGAATCGCCGATAATACCCAGTGATTCCCAGAAAGGCTCGTACCTGCTTCTTGCTGTTGGGACGTGGCCAACTCTGGATGGCCTCGACTTTGTTGAGTTGGGGTTTTATTACTCCCCTCCCAATGGTGTACCCAAGATATTTGGCCTCCTCCTGCCCAATGGTACACTTCTTGGGGTTAGCCGTAAACCCTGCTTCCCGAACAGAGTCCAGGACTGCTTGCACTTTTGGCAGATGTGAGGCCCAATCTGTGCTATGGACAATTATGTCATCCAGGTAAGCCGCAGCATACTTCCGATGGGGCCTCAGCATCTGGTCCATTTTCCGCTGGAATGTGGCCGGCGCATTCTGTAACCCGAACGGCATTCTTTTATATTGGAACGCCCCGTCTGGGGTTACAAATGCGGTTTTCTCTTTGGCCGACTTGGCCAGGGGGATTTGCCAATACCCTTTTGTGAGGTCAAGAGTCGTCATGTATCGGGCTGTTCCCAGCCGGTCGATCAACTCATCTATACGTGGCATGGGGTAGGTGTCAAATTTTGTAACTTTGTTCAACTGACGAAAATCGTTACAAAATCGCCAGCTCCCATCCGGTTTAGGCACCAACACAATGGGACTAGACCAATCACTTTGGGACTCCTCTATCACCCCTAAGTTCAGCATTCTCTGTACTTCCTCCCGTATTGCCTCCCGTCGGGCCTCTGGGATCCGATAGGGTTTTAACTTCACCCTTTCACCGGGCGGGGTAATAATGTCATGCTCTACCCCAGATGTTTGTCCCGGCAGCTCAGAGAATACCTCCTTGTTGCGAAGTACAAACTCCTTAACCTCCTGTTGTTGGGGTTGTGACAAGGTGGCTGCGATTCCAACCTCAGGAATCACGCAACCAGTTTGAGCTGGTGACCAAGTGTCTGCGACTAGGGACTCTCTATCCCTCCAGGCTTTCAACAGATTAACGTGATAGATCTGTTCGGGCTTTCGCCTTCCTGGTTGTCTGACCTTGTAATTCACTTCGCTCACTTTTTCCATTATCTCGTAGGGGCCTTGCCATTTGGCAAGGAATTTACTTTCAACCGTAGGGACAAGTACCAATATCCTATCCCCCGGGGAAAAGGTACGGGTCTTGGCTCCACGGTTGTACACTCTCTGCTGTGCCAACTGCGCTTGGGCCAAATGTTCCTTCACGATGGGCATTACCTGTGCAATTCGATCTTGCATCAGGGCGACATGCTCAATCACACTCCTGTGGGGAGAACTCTCACTTTCCCAAGTTTCCTTGGCAATATCCAACAGCCCTCTTGGGTGTCTCCCATACAGTAACTCAAAGGGGGAGAATCCCGTAGAGGATTGGGGCACCTCCCTAATAGCAAACATCAAATAAGGAAGTAGACAGTCCCAATCCCTTCCATCTCTATCCACCACTTTCTTCAACATTTGTTTTAGGGTTTTGTTGAATCTTTCAACCAGCCCATCGGTTTGGGGGTGATACACAGATGTACGCAATTGCGTCACTTTGAACAATTTACACAGCTCTTTCATAACCCGGGACATAAAGGGTGTACCTTGGTCCGTAAGCAGTTCTTTACAAATACCCACCCGGCTAAAAACAAGAGATAGCTCTTTGGCTATGGTTTTGGCCGAGGTATTTCTGAGAGGGATCGCTTCTGGATAACGGGTGGCATAGTCCATTATAACCAATATGTACTGGTGCCCCCTAGCGGACTTGATTATAGGACCTACCAAATCCATTGCGATTCTCTCAAACGGGACCTCAATGATGGGTAGAGGGACCAGCGGGCTACGGAAATGTGGCATCGGGGCCGACCTCTGACACACAGGGCAGGAGGAACAATAATTTTCTATGTCCTTCATCACCCCAGGCCAATAGAATCTCTGTAATACCCTCTCTCGGGTTTTCTCTGTCCCCAGATGACCTCCAAGAATGTGCCCATGGGCCAACTCCAACACCAACTTCCTGTAAGGTTTGGGCACCACAAGCTGCTCAACGGTTTCTTCTGCCCTTTTTGCCACCCGATACAGTAGGTCCTTCTCTACGCTGAAGTATGGGTAAGTGCCAGTATTATCTGGGTTCACTAACTCGCCATCTATTTTCACTACGTTTTCCCGTGCCTTTATTAGGGCGGGGTCTTTCAACTGTTCTGTGGCAAAGTTTTCCCTGTGAACCTCAAGATCAGAAAACTCCACAGACGGTAGGTTTTCGTCTGAGGAGGTGGGCTCCTCTCCAGTTTCTTGAGTCTCCCCTGCCAATACTGACAAGGGAAATTCCGGAGAGTCCTCACCACTCTCAGGGGAGTTCTGGCTATCACATTCCTGGTACATAGGGGCACCAGTGGGGGGCTCAGGATCATCCCACAGTTCCCAGAACTTCGGAAAATCCCTTCCCACAATGGCGTCATGCGGTAACTGAGATACTAAGCCCACTGGATGAGAGAGGGTACCTTTGGGGGTCTCGAA
The DNA here is from genome assembly GCA_029206835.1 of Rana muscosa. NCBI lineage: Eukaryota > Metazoa > Chordata > Amphibia > Anura > Ranidae > Rana > Rana muscosa. Next base: position 4,437,836 of record JARGYO010005583.1, on the reverse strand, counting down.
ACACACCGTAGTCACTGGATACTCTCGGGTGTCCCCATGCACACAAATAACGGCTACCTTGCTATTCCCAGAGACCTCTGTTTTAACTAACTCAGCCTTTATCAGGGTCACAAGGCTACCTGAATCCAGCAATACCACAACATTTCTACCATTAATACACATTTTGCATAAATGTTTCTCAGTTCCCCGAATGGCAGTGCATGCGACTGTCGCACACAGCGACTGACGTCTGCCCGTCAGAAAGTCACACTGCATGGGTTCCTCCACAACCGGGCAATTTGCTGCAATATGTCCCGCTTGCCGGCAGCGGTAGCAAACGATCCTTCTTGCGGCCTCTTGAGCCGCTGATTTCCCAGGCTGTTCTCGCCAAACTTGGGGTAGAGCTCCCACCCTCTCACTCTCTCCACCCTCACCCCTTGGAATCCTCTTATCCGCCCCTGGGGATGGTCTGGTCTTAGGGTGGAAAGTCCGAGTGTCTCTGGAAGAGGCCGTCAGGTTCTCTGTAGCCAAGTATTTCTCCACACGATCCACAAGACCATCGGCCGTCTCTGGGTCTCCATGGCTTACCCACTTTTGGATGGCAGTAGGAAGAGCTCTCAAAAACCGATCCATTACAACACGTTCCACAATCTTTGGTGCGGACAAAGTCTCTGGCTGTAGCCACTTTCTGCTCAGGTGAATGAGATCATACATTTGAGACCTGGGGGGTTTTCCAAGCTGGAAAGTCCAGTTATGCACACGCTGAGCCCGGACAGCCAGGGTGACACCCAGCCTTGCCAATATTTCAGCTTTTAGCATCACATAGTCTTTTGCTTGGTTAGGCTCTAGGTCATAGTAAGCTTTCTGCGATTCACCAGTTAACAGAGGAGCCACTAGTCCAGCCCACTGCTCCTCAGGCCACTTTTCTCTTTCAGCGGTCCTTTCAAATGTGGTCAAAAATACCTCTGGATCATCCTCTCCAGTCATTTTTGTCAATAAACGACTCACCCCAAAGGACGCGGTATTAGTGGGACGGCTTTCCTCACTGGTCTGCGGACGTTGCTGCATTACTGCTTCCATCTGTTGTTGTAGTCTCTGCTCTTGCTTCTGCAACAGGTCTATGAAGCGGGCCTCAGATTGCTGTTGGGCTTGTTGCTGAGCCTCCAGACTCTGTTGTAAAGTTGCAAGGCTCTGTTGATGAGCTTGCTGCTGGGCTGCAAGGCTCCTTTGCAAACCTGCATTTGTCTGCTGTTGATTGGCATTTGCTAGAGCCAGCTGTTTCAGTATCTCCTCCATGCTGGCTTAAAAAAAAACTGCCACTGGTTCTCCACCAACTGTGAGGGGGCTAGCTCGGCAGCGGGTATGTGTGACCCCCGGGATGGGCTCCCCACCCAAAACAGGCCCAGCAGACGGAGGTTGTGGTTTTCAAAATCAAAAAGGTGCGGTTTATTTTCTATTTACAGTGACAAAAACACAGCAAGGCAAAAAAAACATAAACAAAATAAATCCTGGTCAACTTGACCTCTGACTAAACTTACAGGTTTCCTAACTAACGACTGGGATCAGCCTAGTGCTGTCCTAGTCCCTGGTTTTAAATGTCCAAGCAAAATATAGCCACACAGGCTTTCTCTCACCGCACAGGGGTTCACTCTCCCTAGACAGTCCACACAGGTCTGCTTCCAGGCATGAGCTAACATCTAATGAAGCTGGGCTTTCTTATAGAGGCCTAAATGAGCTGACAAGGTTCAGCTGGACTCATCAACTCCCTGTCTGCACGACGCCCAGCCCTCTCCCTAGAGGTATGAGTCATCAATGAGCCCACTAGTCTCAGCTGGGCTTATACAACTCTCCACCTAGCTGTATAAATCGGCGTAAAGCCTGAATCTGGGCGAAATATATCTACCCCCCTGGATGCAACCAGGTGACTTTACCTTCCTGCTGTCACAATATATATACACACATGCATATACATACATATACACACACGTATATGCAGATGCAAGTACATGATTAAAATAAAAGGTACATAATGATGCACACAAACTCTACCTTCGGGGCAAGCCACCAAAGACTGAGCAAACCACAGGTGACCGTTCAATCAGATTCGTAACCACGTTTCATTCCAGACATAAGAACATGGAAAAAATACTACTCAAACATTGGAACATCCTTCAGCAGGATCCACACTTGAAATCTGAACTGCCATCCCACCCCAGAGTTACCTACCGCAGGGCTCCGAATTTGAAAAACAAACTCGCCCCCAGCAAACTCAAACCAACTATTACTTCATTTACACCCATACCTGTTCTTATACCAATTACAGGAATGTACCAATGCCGTAAAGCACTTTGCAAAACGTGCAAATTTGTCCAACATGGCCAAAAAAGTTTTAGCACAAAAGGGAAAACATATCAGCTGAGGGAATTCTTCAACTGTTCATCAGACTTTGTAGTGTACGGCCTTAGTTGCCCTTGTGGCTTGATGTACGTAGGCCGTACCATACGTCCATTAAGACAGAGATTCGGGGAACACCGCAGATTTATAGAGGGTGGTATAGACCCTCATAGTGTCCCCAAACATTTCGCCAAAGTCCACCAAAAATCCACTGCAGGACTCCAGGTGTGGGTCATTGAGCAAATCGATAAATCCCTCCCTGCAGCTGAAAGATTTAAGAAACTATGTGCCCGCGAGACTTATTGGATATACAGCCTAGATGTTCTCTCACCTGGAGGCATCAATGAGAGCATCGAAATACATACCATTTTATAATAATTTTATAATTTTATAATAATTTTTCACATATTCCTATAACATTTTATAATAATTTTATAATAATTTTCTAATATTTTATTATTTAATATTCCACGTGCATGTATCTGTGTATTCACACAGGCATGTGCATCTCTCTTTCTCGTACCTGTATACATATGCATCCATATGCACACACATTATCCCTTGCCAGTCACTGTGTTGACCTCATCCCCCTCTGATGTGCATGTCTCTGTGTATTTACACAGGCGTGCGCATCTCCCCCTCTTTTTCTCTTTTTACCTTTTTCTTTTTACTTTTCTTTTCTTTTTCCTTCTTTTTCTACCACCACCCTTCCCCCCCTTCCCCCCCTTTTTTTCCTTCCCCTATGCTAATATCCACTCCAATATACATATCCAGTTCCACATCCACCATCTCCTCTCCTCCCCCCCCCCCTACCCGCCCCCCCCAATCCTCTTTCCCCACACATAATTATGTGTGTAAACTAATATAACATAATATAACACAATATTCTTTTCCCATACACATATATACCTATAAAATAGGAAACGCGTCGCACGCCAGTGACGTCATCGGACCTCGCCTGCCATTCGCAACCATCACCAAGGCCCTGCACTGCATTTCCCCACCGCTGCCGGCCGTATGAAAACCATCTACAGCGGTGAATTGAAAACCAGCAGCACAGCGCCCCAGCAGGAGGAGGTACCCCATGACAGACCTGATGACATCTTCCTCTTCTAATGTAATTCGTACAAATGCCCGTTTTTACTATGTAAATGTGAGTTGCTTGTAGCACTATCCTTTATTAAATTGTTTTTATACATCTGCACTCAGAGGCGCCTCTCCCTTGCTTTTCTTCACTATTCCTCTAATGATGGGCCACTGAGATGCTGGGGCATTTCCTACTCCCACTGACCACAGTCCGGCCCCCCTAAAGCCTGATATGGCAAATATATGTAAACATTTTAAATTTGCTTACTTTTTAGATAAACAAATATTAGATGTAAACAAACTTGCCAGATATCGGCATTCCTTTCCTCAGGCGCCGTCACTGTGTGAGTAAAGGAGATCCGATTAGCGGCTAGGGCCCTGATTATTAGTGCAGCCCCATCAGTGCTGTCCATCAGTACCCACCAATGCCTCCTCATCAGTGCCTCCTCACTAATGTCCATCAGTGAAGAAAAATTACTTGTTTGCAAAATTTTATAACAGAAACTACGAACAAACTTTTTTTTTTTTCTAAATTTTTGGTCTTTTATTCATTTGTCTAGCAAAAAATAAAAACCCCAGTGGTGATTAAATACCATCAAAATAAAGCTTCATCTGTCTCAAAACATTAGGTCTTTATGGACCTTGTTTGTGCACTGGTGTGAAGTCATGATGGAACAGGAAGGGGTCATCCCCAAACTATTCACACAAAGTTGGGAGCATGAAATTGTCCAAAATGTAACATAGTTAGTCAAATTGAAAAAAGACAAGTCCATCCAGTTCAAACATAAAAAAAAATATATATATATATATATATATAATAATAATAATAATAATAATAATAATACTACAATCCCATATACCCAATTCTATACCCACAGTTGATCCAGAGGAAGGTGAAAAACCCCAGCAGAGCACGATCCAATTTGCTACAGCAGGGGAAAAAATTCCTTCCTGATCCCCCAAGAGGCAATCGGATATTCCCCGGATCAACTTTACCTATAAATGTTAGTACCCAGTTATATTATGTACATTTAGGAAAGAATCCAGGCCTTTCTTAAAGCAATCTACTGAGCTGGCCAGAGCCCCCTCTGCAGGGAGTCTATTCCACTTTTTCACAGCTCTTACTGTGAAGAAACCTTTCCGTATTTGGAGGTGAAATCTCTTTTCCTCTAGACGTAAAGAGTGCCCCCTTGTCCTTTGTGTTGACCGTAAAGTGAATAACTCAACAGCAAGTTCACTATATGGACCCCTTATATATTTGAACATGTTGATCATATCCCCTCTTAATCTCCTCTTCTCAAGAGTGAATAAATTCAGTTCCTCTAATCCTTCCTCATAGCTGAGCTCCTCCATGCCTCTTATCAGTTTGGTTGCCCTTCTCTGCACCTTCTCCAGTTCCCCAATATCCTTTTTGAGAACTGGGGCCCAAAACTGAACTGCATATTCCAGAGGAGGTCTTACTAATGATTTGTACAGGGACAAAATTATATCTCTCTCTCTGGAGTCCATACCTCTCTTAATACAAGAAAGGACTTTGCTCGCTTTGGAAAACGCAGTTTGGCATTGCATGCCATTATTGAGCTTATGCTCTACCAAAACCCCCAGATCCTTTTCCACTATGGATCCCCCCAGTTGTACTCCCCCTAGTATGTATGATGCATGCATATTCTTAGCCCCCAAGTGCATAACTTTACATTTATCAACATTAAACCTCATCTGCCACATATCCGCCCAATTAGACAGAGCATTGAAGTCGGCTTGTGAATTGGAGACATCCTGTAAGGACGTTATTCCACTGCACAGCTTAGTGTCATCTGCAAAGACAGAAATGTTACTTTTGATCCCAGACCCAATATTATTTATAAAAGATATTAAAAAGTAAGGGTCCCAACAGTGAACCTTGGGGTACACCACTGATAACCTTAGACCATTCAGAGGAAGAATCATTAACCACTACTCTCTGAATTCTGTCTTTTAGCCAGTTTTCTATCCATTTACAAACTGATATTTCCAATCCTGTAGACTTTACCTTACACGTGAGCCATGCGTGGGGAACTGTATCGAACGCTTTTGCAAAATCCAAGTATACCATGTCTACTGCCACCCCTCTGTCCAAGGTTTTTCTTACCTCTTCATAAAAAGAAATCAGGTTTGTCTGACAACTTCTGTCTTTCATGAATCCATGCTGCCTGTTGCTTAAAATATTTTTTTCCAGCAAGAACTCATCTATGTGGTCTCTTATTAATCTCTCCAGTATCTTCCTAACTATAGAAGTTAAACTAACAGGTCTATAGTTACTTGGTGAAGACTTTGTTCCCTTTTTAAATATAGGCACCACATTGGCCCTGCGCCAATCCAGTGGTACTATTCCTGTCATTAATGAGTCCCTAAAAATTAGATACAATGGTTTTGAAATTACAGAGCTCAATTCTTTTAGGATCCGTGGGTGTATGCCATCTGGTCCAGGTGCTTTATCCACTTTTATTCTGTCTAAATATTTCTAGACCATATCACTTTTGAGCCATTGTGGCTCATTTGGGGCTGTGTCACCACCAACCCAATTATGGACATGAGCTTCCCCATGCTCCTTAGTATACACAGAGCTGAAGAAAGTATTTAATAAATTAGCCTTCTCTTTGTCCCCAGTCACCCACTCTAAATTATTTTGTAAAGGGCCTACATGCTCAGACTTGACCTTTTTACTATTAATGTATGAGGAATTTTTTGGGGTTTGTCCTACTATCTTTTGTAATCGGTCGTCGATTTTGAGTTTTTGCATCCTTGATTTCCTTTTTACATACCCTGTTATATTCTTTGTAACATTTAAATGACACTAGTGTTCCTTCATTTTTATAATTTTTAAAAGCTCTTTTCTTATAGTTTATAGCTTTTTTAACTTTGGCCGTGAGCCACATAGGTTTTATTTTTAGCCTTTTAAACTCATTCCCATGGGAATATACTTTGCAGTGAGTTCAAAAACAGTCTTTTTGAAGAATTTCCATTTCTGTTCTGTGCCCATTGATGCCAATATTCTCTCCCAGTCTAAGTCCTGGAGAGCAGCCCTCATCCTTGGAAAATTTGCTCTCTTGAAATTAAGTATTTTTATCTTTCTTGTATATGATTTTTGCTTACAGCCAACAACAAATGAAATCATGTTATGGTCACTGCTACCCAGGTGTTCCTTTATCTGAAAATTATTAATACGCGCTGCATGGTTTGAGATTACCAGGTCCAACAGAGCATCATTCCTAGTTGGGGCCTCAATAAACTGGACCATAAAATTGTCCTGTAATAGGTTTATACATTTTTGCCCTTTAACTGTCCCAGCAGTGCCATTACTCCAGTCAATTTCTGGGTAGTTAAAATCCCCCATTATTATCACCGTCCCGGCCCTTGCAGCCCTTTCCATCTGTGCAAGGAGCCGAGTCTCCACCTCCTCATTAACATTCGGTGGTCTATAACAAACTCCAATGATTAACTTTGAACTACGCACATCTGTATGCAGTTCCACCCATAATGCTTCAGACTCATCACAATCTCCATCCACCAGGTCCTCTTTCACACTCGCTTTCCGAAAGAGTGCATAGCCAGGAATATTAATAGCCCAGTCATGTGAGGAATGAAGCCAAGTTTCAGCAATACTGATTACATCATAGCTCTCCTGATGCACCAGAGCTTCCAACTCACCTATTTTGCTTGGCAGACTTATGGCATTGGTGAACAAACACTTTAATGCATTAATATATTTTGACCGGTCACATACTATCCTCTTGGGTGTTCCAAGATTGCAACACCCAGTAAGACTTGCTACTATACTTACCTTAGGTTTATGTGCTTTGGTTACCCTACTACGAATGCCCCTAATACTACCCTCTGGAATATGTTCCACGCTGACTATATCTCTGGACTCTCCTCCCCCCCCCCCGTCGCCTAGTTTAAAAACCCCTTTAACTTTTTGGCCATCCTCATTCCCAGCTGATCTGCACCCTCCTCATTTATGTCTTGGTATGCTGACACCTTAAGAGTTCTCTTCACTGGAACTAAGGGGCCAAGCGCAACCCCTGAAAAACCACCACACACACCATAATCCCCCCTCCAAATGATTTGGACCAATGCATAAAGCAAGATCCATAAAGACATGGGTGAGCGAGTTTGGAGTCGAGGAACTTGACTGGCCTGCACAGAGTCCTGACTTCAACCTAATAGAACATCTTTGGGATGAATTCGAGCGGAGACTACGAGCCAGGCCATTCATCCTAATCAGTGCCTAACCTCACAAATGCGCTTCTGGAAAAATGGTCAAACATTTCCATAGACTCCTAAACCTTGTGGACAGCCTTCCCAGAAGAATTGAAGCAGTTATAGCTGCAAAGGGTGGGCCAACTCAATATTGAACCTTACAGACTAAGACTGGGATGCCATTAAAGTTCATGTGCGTGAAAGGGCAGGTGTCAATACTTTTGGTAATATAGTGTGTGTGTGTGTGTGTGTGTGTGTGTGTGTGTGTGTGTGTACACCAGTCACATTTTTGTAAATATTTTATTATCTCAATTTCATGTGACAACACTGAAGAAATTACATTTTGCTCCAAAAAAACAAAAACTTCCTTGTCAAAAGGATCAAGGGAATATGGCGCATCGGCTCAAAGGGGTGTCTTTGCAATGCCGATAAAACTAGATTCAAATCCCATGGGCACAAGGGTGACCTAACTGGTGGAATTATACGAGTTACCCCTTGTATAAAAGGCCCGAATCAAAGAATGCGAAGCAAGCGGCCTTTGAAAGAATACTGACAAGGCCGAGATCTGACCCTTGATTGTACTCTAGCTTTGTTTCTACCCCCAACTGTAGGAAGACAAGAATTCTTCGTATGACATACTTCCAGGGATGCCATCCTTTGGTTTCACACCAGGAAACATAGGCCCTCCAGACCCTATAATAAATGTTCCTGGAAGCCGGCTTCCTTGTATTCATCAGGGTAAATTCTTTAAAATGTGGGCTTCAAATAGCCACACCGTTAAATTTAACGACTGTAAGGCAGGATGGAACACCGGTCCTTGCGACAGCAAGTCTGGACAGGATGGAAGAGTCCACGGTTCTCCTACTGCCAACCTTAAAATCTCTGCAAACCAGGATCCTCTGGGCCATGCCGGGGCTACTAGTATTCACCGCTTCCGTTCCTCCTTGATCCTGCGGAGAAGCCGCGGTAGCAGCTAAACTGGGGGGGGGGGAACGCATAAATCAGTGAGAACTGATCCCAAGGGGTTACCAACGCATCTGTCCCGCATGCGAGTGGATCCCTTGTCCTTGACACAAAGTTGTCTAACCTTTTGTTGAACCTGGACGCCAATAGATCTACGTCCGGGGTGCCCCATTTTTGGCAAATGGCTGAAAAAATGTCGGGATGGAGACACCATTCTCCCGGGAACAATTGTTGGTGGCTCAAGAAATCCGCCTGCCAATTCTCCACTCCTGGAATGAAGACTGCTGATTGGCAAGGCACATGCTTCTCTGCCCAGGCCAGAACATGGTTCACTTCCCTCTGGGCTGCATTACTTCTGGTACCCCCTTGGTGGTTGATGTAAGCCACTGCTGTGGCATTGTCGGATTGTATCAGGAAGGGACAACCTTGTAATCTGTAAGTCCAGGCCACTAGGGCTAGACGCGCTGCCCGAATCTCCAAAATGTTGATGGGCAAGGCTTTCTCGGACTCTGATCACTTCCCTGGACAGTGGTCCCTTCCAGAACTGCTCCCCAACCTAAGAGGCTGCATCCGTTGTTACAACCTTCCAGGTTACTGCCATGAAGGATTTCCCCTTCTGCAAATTTCTGGTTATCGACCACCAACTGAGACTATGGCGCACCCCTGGGGCCAAATACATTGGGTAATCCAAGGCTTGGACAGAATACTGTTTTGCAACAGTCTTGAATGTAACTGGGCATAGGGAACTGCTTCAAATGAAGCCACCATTTTCCCTAGCAACTTCATGCAAAGGCGAACGGAAGGATCCTTCTTTGCCTTCACCACATGGACCAGCTCTCTTATAGCCCTGACCTTTGTCTAAGGGAAAAAAACCTTTTCTTGGGCTGTATCTACAACCAGACCCAAGTACTGCAGCCTTCTTACTGGCCGTAAGGCTGACTTCTCTAGGTTGCGAATCCAACCCAGGTGGTCCAGGTACTTGACCGTGTTGGACACACTCTGGTCTAAGCGTGCAACCGACTGATCTATCAGTAGCAGATCATCTAGGTATGCCACTACTGCTATACCTTGGCCCCTCAGTCTTGCCCCGAAGGGCAAGGCCACTAACTGAAAGTGGCACTGTTCTACCGCAAAACACAGAAACTTCTGGTGAGCGGGAAAGATTGGCACATGCAGATATCCATCTTTGATGTCTATTGATGCCAGGAACTCTCCTCCCCGGAGGGTGGATACCACTGACCGGACTGACTCCATGCGAAAAGAGCGGACGGTTAGGAACTGGTTTAGACCCTTGAGATCTAGAATGGGTCTGACATCTCCATTCGGTTTTGGCACCGTGAAGAGATTTGAATAAAACCCCATGCCCTGCTCTTCTGAGGGAATTTGAGATGTCAATCGGTCCAGAGCCTGGAACAAAGACCTTCTTTTTACTGGGTTTTTGGGAACGTTCGACCTTAGAAAACGAAAAGGTGGAAACTCTCGAAACTCTAATTTTGTACCGTAGAGATACAGTGGAGATGACCCATCTGTCTCGTATCTCCTTCTGCCAAGCCTCTGAAAACTGCAGAAGCCTTCCCCCCACTCAAGCGAGCGGGGGCGCCCCTTCATAAGGAGGCCTTGGGACTCTGCTTTGCAGATTTCTGCCCCATGGCTTCTTCTGGCCTTGTGTTTGGCCTTGAGGCTTACCTCTCGCACTTGATGGTGGAGGCCGTCGCGACTGCCTGGAGGCTGTCGCGGCTGGCATCGGGGAAGAAGAATGTTTAAATGAAGGACGTCTACTCCTTTTCACTGGTAAAAGGGCACTCTTACCACCCGAATTTTTTGGGATATATTTATCCAAATCATTCCCGAACAATCATTCCCCATGAAAGAGAAAACCTGCCAAAAGCTTTTTGCATGGCAATTCAGCTGACCAATGCTTCAACCAGAGAATTCTACGTATATGCACTGATAAGAGAGCAAGGCGTGACACCTGATGAATAGAATCTTTCAGAGCGTCAACCGCAAAACATAAGGCCCTAGGTAGCTCAGCTAACTCACGGGCCGCTTCCCCTTGAGCAGGGACACTTAATAACCTGCTTGAGCTGGTCTTTTAGGGGTTGACAAACGCCTATCGCTGCAACTGCAGGCTGTGCTGCTGCACCTGCTACAGCAAACAAGGCTTTGAGCAAAGATTCCAGTTTCTTATCGGCTGGATCCTTAAAAACTTGGACATTGTCTACTGTACAAGTTAGACTTGTATGCCTCGTACACATGACCGGTTATCCCGATGAGAAAACTGCAATTTTTTAGATTGGTCAGGAAAACCGGTCATGTGTATGCTCCATAGCAGTTTTCCCGACGAGAAAACTGCCCGCAAAAAAAATTAAAACCTGCTCTATTTTTTTCCCGTCACTCTATTTCTCGTTGCGAAAACCACTCGTGTGTATGCTTTTCTGGGGGGGGGGGGGGAAACACGCATGCTTATAAACAATTCGACGCATGCGCGGAAGCATAGAATGTAATTTTGGCAGCTCGTCGTAGTCTTTGACGTCACCACGTTCTTGACATTCAAAAGTTCAGCGGTCTTTTTGTGTGACTGTGTGTATGCAAGGCAGGCTTGACAGGAGTCCTGTCAGGAAAAACTTTGTTTTTTTTCCTGCCGGGAAAAATGGTCGTGTGTACAAGGCATTATTCACAGAAGAGATAGCAGTGTCTATTGCTGGCAAACTCCCCTTATTAATAAACTTTCCCTCTATAGGATAGAGAAGAGAAAATCTTCTAGGAGGAAGAAAATATCTATCTGGGTGATCCCAGTCAGCATATATCAGCTGCTCCAGCAATGGATGTACAGGAAATGCATGTGGACCCTGTGGAGGCCTTAAGGAACCCAAAGAGGAAAAGGGGGCCTCAGCCACCTGTGCTGGGGGCAACTTGTATCCAGAACGGACCAATTCCGTAAGGGATTGCACTAGCAATTTCTGAGATTGCGAGGCTGAGAAGGGCTCTTCTGAGAGTGAATCCTCAGAGGGGGGAGTCATCCACCTGCCCTTCTTCCCGTTCACCCAATGGTATCTCAACAACATCAGCCCACTCCTGTTCCAACACTGGAAGGTCAGGCGAAGGAGAAGGGGACCTATTGCGTTTTTTCCCGGACTGGGAGGAAGACGGGAACTATTTTTCCTTCCAAACCAGCTAATCCTGAAGCCAAATCGTCCTTGGTGATGCATGCAGAGGCTGAAGTATTGGAAGTGGCTACTATGCCTGAGAGCCTGAATGACTCAGACTGGCTAGTTGCTTCTGGTCCTTCAGGGGAGGATAGAATTGTGGAAGCCGGATTAGGATCCTCAGACCCTGACGCCTTTGCGCTCCTCCCCTTCGAATGTTTCTCACCCCTCTTCTGGAAAGACATAATCCCAAGCACAAAAGGCAGAGGTACTTACAATGTGTATCTACTGCCGAGCTTTAGTCCAGCAAGGAAAAATATGCCGCCATCACTGCTCAGCCTGATGCTGAGTAGACGTGCCCTTAGGAATGCCTGTAACCAACACCCATACGTGCTTACATGCTCTCGCATGCTCTGTGTCCCTCCGTCAGCCACCAGACTCTTTCCAGAGTAAAAGCTTTATAGGCAGTGAGCTTTGCGTCTGCGCCGTGTATTACTTGAACCTTCGTTTCCACGTGCATGCTGGCCTCGTCAAGCCATGCCACCCCCCCCCCCCCGCGTCTTAGGATGGCTTATTTAAACAGAGCTATTCCCCCACGTGTGCAAACAAACGTTCCTACGAACGGAACACTCGGGGGGAGAAGGGCTGCATCTCTAGGGAAAGCCAACAGCGTGTTTCAGAGGCAGCAATCCCCAGCCCCTTCGGCACCCATGACAGAGCGGAGTAAGGAGGCAACGCTGTTCCACAGGAGCACTGGCAGACACTGAGCACACTGCAGGGGAAGCATGGTAATGTTGAATACCAGGTATGTTATAATTACACATTTTAGTGGTAAAAAATAGGATTTTTATAACAGCTTACCTGTAAAATCCTTTTCTTGGAGTACATCACGGGACACAGAGCGGCATAGTAATTACTATGTGGGTTATAGAGATTACCTTCAGGTGATGGACACTGGCACACCCAAGACAGGAACTCCCCTCCCCTATATAAACCCCTCCCATACCGGGAGTACCTCAGTTTTGTAGCAAAGCAATAAGTGTCCCCAAAAGAGGGGTGGGAGCTCTGTGTCCCATGATGTACTCCAAGAAAAGGATTTTACAGGTAAGCCGTTATAAAAATCCTATTTTCTTTCTCGCACATCACGGGACACCAAGCGGCATAGTAATTACTATGTGGGAAGTCCCAAAGCAATGCCCAAATGAGGGGAGGGAGACACCATACATAAGCTGGGCACCAACAGACATGAGGATCTAAATTGCAGCCTGCAACACACTGCGCCCAAAGGCGACATCCTCCTGACTTCTTACATCCACCTGGTAGAACCTAGTGAATGTGTGTACTGAAGACCATGTCGCGACCTTACAAATTTGAGCCATGGAGGCCTGATGCTGCACTGCCCAGGAAGTACCAACTGCTCTCGTAGAGTGCGCTTTAATCTTAAATGGAGGCAACTTCCTTTTTAAGCCATAGGCTTGAACAATGACCTGTCGAATCCACTTAGCAAGAGTAGATTTCGACGCTGCCTGGCCCTTTTTCGGGCCTTCCGGCAGAATAAATAACATATCCGTTTTCTGAATCTGAGCGGTGGCTTGTAGATAAGCCTTAACCGCTCTTACTACATCCAAAGAATGTAATAATTTCTCTTCTACCGAGCTAGGCTTGGGAAAAAAGGAAGGAAGAACCACATCTTAGTTCAAATGAAAACTCGATACCACCTTGAGAAGAAAGGTTGGATGAGGACGTAGAACTACTCTGTCCTTATGGATAACAAAATATGGCTCCCTACAGGACATAGCGGCCAATTCCAACACTCTCCTGGCCGAGGATATGGCTACCAAAAAAAAACAATTTCCTGGTGAGAAGAACCAAGGGAATGTGCCGCAAGGGTTCAAATAGTTGTCTCTGAAGAACCGATAGAACCAGGTTTAGGTCCCATGGACATATGGGAGCTTTAACCGGTGGGTTAATACGAGTCAACCCTAGCAAAAAAGATTTAACTAGTGAATGCGAGGCTAGGGGCCTTTGAAAAAGTATTGACAAGGCCGAAACCTGACCCTTAATAGTACTTAAGGCTAACTTCCTGTCCACAGCCCACTGCAGGAAGTCCAGAACTCTGCCTATAACGTACTTACGAGGATGCCAGTTCCTGGCCTCACACCAAGCGACGTACGCCTTCCAAACTCTATAGTAAATATACCTAGATACTGGCTTCCCGGCATTGATCATAGTAGATATCACAGAGTTAGAGAGACCTCTCTTTTTTAGGATGTGTGATTCAATAGCCAGACCGTTAAACCTAGAGTTAGTAAGGAAGGGTGGTATATCGGTCCTTGTGAAAGCAGGTCCGGACGAAGTGGAAGGGTCCAAGGACTTCCCACAGACATCTTTACAATCTCCGCGTACCAAGATCTTCGGGGCCACGCTGGAGCCACCAGAATCACCAGCTTCTTTTCCAATCTGACCCTGCGGAGGAGTCGAGGTAACAACTGTAGTGGCGGGAACGCGTGTATTAGTTTGAACTGATCCCATGGGAACACCAGCGCATCCGATCCGCAAGCGAGGGAATCCCTCGCCCGAGACACAAATCTGTCCACCTTTGCGTTGAATCTGGATGCTAGCAGATCTACGTCCCGTGTTCCCTACCGCTGAGATATTGATCGAAAAATTTCGGGGTGAAGGGACCATTCCCCTGGGGATAACTGTTGGCGACTCAGGAAGTCCGCCTTCCAATTCTCTATTCCTGGAATAAAGACAGCGGATATGCATGGGATATGCCTTTCTGCCCATTTCAAGATGTGATTCACCTCCTTCTGGGCTGCACAACTCCTGGTGCCCCCCTGGTGATTGACGTATGCCACTGCTGTGGCATTGTCTGATTGAATCATGACAGGGGACCCCCGAAGCTTGGATGTCCATGTTTTTAGGGCATACCGAGCCGCCCGAATTTCCAGAAGGTTGATGGCCAGAGCCTTCTCTGTATCCGACCATCTCCATAGGAGAGACCATTGCTCCATTATTGCCCCCCAGCCTACAAGACTGGCATCTGTAGTGACCACCTTCCATGAAATCGGACTGAAAGATTTCCCCTTTTGCAGATTTTGGGGTACCAACCACCAACAGAGGCTTTTCCAAACTGAAGAGGTCAGGGACATCGGGAAGTCTAGGGCCTGAACCTTTTTGTTCCATGCTGAAAGGATGGCCCTCTGCAATTTCCTTGAGTGGAACTGGGCGTATGGTACAGCTTCGAACGACACCACCATCTTTCCCAGCAACCGTATGCACAGGCGTATGGACGGCTGTCTTTTTGCACAAACCAGCTGGATCAGGTCCCTCAAAGAAGATATTTTTGCGAGGGGCAAGAAAATCTTCTTTTGGTCTGAGTCCACCCGCAGCCCTAAATATTCCAGACTCTTCACTGGTTGTAAGGCTGACTTGTCCAGGTTGATGACCCAACCGTAAGATTCCAGATACGGCTGTCTTTTTGCACAAACTAGCTGGATCAGGTGCTTTATCCACTTTTACTCTGTCTAAATATTTCTAGACCATATCACTTTTGAGCCATTGTGGCTCATTTGGGGCTGTGTCACCACCAACCCAATTATGGACATGAGCTCCCCCATGCTCCTTAGTATACACAGAGCTGAAGAAAGTATTTAATAAATTAGCCTTCTTTGTCCCCAGTCACCCACTCTAAATTATTTTGTAAAGGGCCTACATGCTCAGACTTGACCTTTTTACTATTAATGTATGAGGAATTTTTTGGGGTTTGTCCTACTATCTTTTGTAATCGGTCGTCGATTTTGAGTTTTTGCATCCTTGATTTCCTTTTTACATACCCTGTTATATTCTTTGTAACATTTAAATGACACTAGTGTTCCTTCATTTTTATATTTTTTAAAAGCTCTTTTCTTATAGTTTATAGCTTTTTTAACTTTGGCCGTGAGCCACATAGGTTTTATTTTTAGCCTTTTAAACTTATTGCCCATGGGAATATACTTTGCAGTGAGTTCAAAAACAGTCTTTTTGAAGAATTTCCATTTCTGTTCTGTGCCCATTGATGCCAATATTCTCTCCCAGTCTAAGTCCTGGAGAGCAGCCCTCATCCTTGGAAAATTTGCTCTCTTGAAATTAAGTATTTTTATCTTTCTTGTATATGATTTTTGCTTACAGCCAACATCAAATGAAATCATGTTATGGTCACTGCTACCCAGGTGTTCCTTTATCTGAACATTATTAATACGCGCTGCATGGTTTGAGATTACCAGGTCCAACAGAGTATCATTCCTAGTTGGGGCCTCAATAAACTGGACCATAAAATTGTCCTGTAATAGGTTTATACATTTTTGCCCTTTAACTGTCCCAGCAGTGCCATTACTCCAGTCAATTTCTGGGTAGTTAAAATCCCCCATTATTATCACTGTCCCGGCCCTTGCAGCCCTTTCCATCTGTGCAAGGAGCCGAGTCTCCACCTCTTCATTAACATTCGGTGGTCTATAACAAACTCCAATGATTAACTTTGAACTACGCACATCTGTATGCAGTTCCACCCATAATGCTTCAGACTCATCACAATCTCCATCCACCAGGTCCTCTTTCACACTCGCTTTCCGAAAGAGTGCATAGCCAGGAATATTAATAGCCCAGTCATGTGAGGAATGAAGCCAAGTTTCAGCAATACTGATTACATCATAGCTCTCCTGATGCACCAGAGCTTCCAACTCACCTATTTTGCTTGGCAGACTTATGGCATTGGTGAACAAACACTTTAATGCATTAATATATTTTGACCGGTCACATACTATCCTCTTGGGTAGGGATGAGCTTCGTGTTCGAGTCGAACATACGTTCGACTCGAACATCGGCTGTTCGATCGTTCGACGAAGATCGAACGATTTGGGTCGTTCGCGCCAAATTCGAGTGACGCGTACGGCCCACAATGCACTACGCCATCGCAGTGTCATCCAGGCGCTGTGATTGGCCAAGCATGCACTGTGACCCCGCATGCTTGGCCAATCACAGCGCCGGCAGCGAGGAGAGCAATGATTGGCCACAGGCAGGATGCCTGTGGCCAATTATTGCTGAGGGGGTTTAGTACACGCCCCACACTATAAAAGGCCGCCAGCGCGGCGGCCTTGTGTAGTGTGTTCCGGAGCAGGGAAAGCGAAGCATAGGCAGGGACAGTGTCATTATTTTTCCTTTACTAATCCTGGATTCCTTGTGTTTAGGGACAAATAAGGATAGGTAGGGAGAGTGTCAGTGACAGTGTGCTATTCTGTGCTAATCCTTGTTTGTAGGGACAGAGAGGTACAGTGAGGGAAAGTGTCAGTGTGCTATTTTGTGCTAATCCTTGTTTGTAGGGACAGAGAGGTACAGTGAGGGAAAGTGTCAGTGTGTTCCATCTCTGTGCTAATCCTTGTTTGTAGGGACAGAGAGGTACAGTGAGGGAAAGTGTCAGTGTGCTATTCTGTGCTAATCCTTGTTTGTAGGGACAGAGAGGGACAGTGAGGGAAAGTGTCAGTGTGTTCCATCTCTGTGCTAATCCTTGTTTGTAGGGACAGAGAGGTACAGTGAGGGAAAGTGTCAGTGTGCTATTCTGTGCTAATCCTTGTTTGTAGGGACAGAGAGGGACAGTGAGGGAAAGTGTCAGTGTGTTCCATCTCTGTGCTAATCCTTGTTTGTAGGGACAGAGAGGTACAGTGAGGGAAAGTGTCAGTGTGCTATTCTGTGCTAATCCTTGTTTGTAGGGACAGAGAGGTACAGTGAGGGAAAGTGTCAGTGTGCTATTCTGTTCTAATCCAATCTTGCTGAACCATATTTTCAATCCTTGAGTTCAGGGACAGAGAGGTACAGTGAGGGAAACTGACAGTGTGCTATTCTGTTCTAAACCAATTTTGCTGTTCCATATTTTCAATCCTTGAGTTTAGGGACAGAGAAGGACACTCGTAGAAATTATCAGTGTGCTATTCTGTGCTAAATCTTGTTTGTAGGGAGGGACAGAGTAGGACAGCGAGGGAAAGTGTCAGTGTGCTATTCTGTTCTAAAACTATTTTGCTGAACCATATTTTCAATCCTTGAGTTGAGGGACAGAGAGGTACAGTGAGTGAAACTGACAGTGTGCTATTCTGTTCTAAACCAATTTTGCTGTTCCATATTTTCAATCCTTGAGTTTAGGGACAGAGAAGGACACTCGTAGAAATTATCAGTGTGCTATTCTGTGCTAAATCTTGTTTGTAGGGAGGGACAGAGTAGGACAGTGAGGGAAAGTGTCAGTGTGCTATTCTGTTCTAAAACTATTTTGCTGAACCATATTTTCAATCCTTGAGTTGAGGGACAGAGAGGTACAGTGAGTGAAACTGTGAGTGTGCTATTCTGTTCTAAACCAATTTTGCTGTTCCATATTTTCAATCCTTGAGTTTAGGGACAGAGAAGGACACTCGTAGAAATTATCAGTGTGCTATTCTGTGCTAAATCTTGTTTGTAGGGAGGGACAGAGTAGGACAGTGAGGGAAAGGGTCAGTGTGCTATTCTGTTCTAAAACTATTTTGCTGAACCATATTTTCAATCCTTGAGTTGAGGGACAGAGAGGTACAGTGAGTGAAACTGACAGTGTGCTATTCTGTTCTAAACCAATTTTGCTGTTCCATATTTTCAATCCTTGAGTTTAGGGACAGAGAAGGACACTCGTAGAAATTATCAGTGTGCTATTCTGTGCTAAATCTTGTTTGTAGGGAGGGACAGAGTAGGACAGTGAGGGAAAGTGTCAGTGTGCTATTCTGTTCTAAAACTATTTTGCTGAACCATATTTTCAATCCTTGAGTTGAGGGACAGAGAGGTACAGTGAGTGAAACTGACAGTGTGCTATTCTGTTCTAAACCAATTTTGCTGTTCCATATTTTCAATCCTTGAGTTTAGGGACAGAGAAGGACACTCGTAGAAATTATCAGTGTGCTATTCTGTGCTAAATCTTGTTTGTAGGGAGGGACAGAGTAGGACAGTGAGAGAAAGTGTCAGTGTGCTATTCTGTTCTAAAACTATTTTGCTGAACCATATTTTCAATCCTTGAGTTGAGGGACAGAGAGGTACAGTGAGTGAAACTGTGAGTGTGCTATTCTGTTCTAAACCAATTTTGCTGTTCCATATTTTCAATCCTTGAGTTTAGGGACAGAGAAGGACACTCGTAGAAATTATCAGTGTGCTATTCTGTGCTAAATCTTGTTTGTAGGGAGGGACAGAGTAGGACAGTGAGGGAAAGTGTCAGTGTGCTATTCTGTTCTAAAACTATTTTGCTGAACCATATTTTCAATCCTTGTGTTTAGGGACAGAGAAGGATAGGCAGGGGACAGTGTCAGTGTCATTGTTGCTAAGCCTCCTGCACAGTATACACCTGAAGGTAGCCCTTATTGCTCTTTTTCCCATCTCCCTGCAGGCCATCCATTAAAATGTCTGGAAGGCAACCAAGGAGAGGCAGACAGTCAGGAGGCAAAAAAAGAGGGCAAGCAGGCTCTGTGTCTGGGGGCAACAGTGCTGGTCGTGGACGCGGTGCATTGTCATCAGCACATGGCCATGGGACACGCTTGTCCTTATTTTCGGCAGCTGGACATGTTGAGCCACATCATGCCGATGACTTGGTAGAGTGGATGACCAAGCCCACCTCATCCTCCTCATCCTCTCTCACCCAGGCTCAAGGTACTGGCAAAGCAGCTGCCAAAGCGTCCTCTTCTCTGGTATCATTATCTTCATTAGTCAATCCTTCCCTAGACCCACCATGTCCTCCTCCTGAGGAGTCCCCCGAACTGTTTGAGCACAGTGTTGGGTACATGCTCCAGGAGGATGCCCAGCGTTTGGAAGGATCTGATGATGATACCCAGCTAGAGGAAGGCAGCAGCGTGAGAGCAGAGAGAGGGGATGCTCAAGAAGGACACCAATCTGGCAGTCATGCTCCAGCAGCTGCAGCATACTGCCAGATTGGCTCCAGTGATGAGGAGGGAGGGGATGATGAGGTCACTGACTCCACGTGGGTGCCTAATAGGAGAGAGGAGGAGGAGGAGGATGAGGAGGAGGCACATCTCCAACGAGGCAGGATGCCCTTGAGTGGCCAGCGTATGGGCAGCACACCGACGGAATCACACCGCAGAGCTCCGCCTGTGCAGGGCGCTGCCTCTGCCCATCATTCAAAAAGTTCTTTGGTGTGGGCCTTTTTTGAGGCGAGTGCATCAGATCGCACAGCTGCTGTTTGCAACATATGTCTCAAGCGTATATCGCGTGGCCAAAACATCAGCCGCTTGGGCACCACATGCTTGATCAGACATATGTTGACCTGCCATGCAGCTCGTTGGCAAGCCTACCTTAAAGACCCACACCAAAGAACAAAGCTGACCTCTTCTTGCACCGCATCAGCTGGGATCTCCAACCCCACTATACCTTCACTCCTCTCTGAAACCTGCTCTGAGAGGAATGAAGGTGTAGAATTAGGTGTGTCACAGGCAAGTACTTGCGGGCACTCTGCTAGCAGTACACCAACGTCCGATTCTAGCAGGCAAATTTCCCTGCCCCAGCTGCTGGACCGTCGAAAGAAGTTCACTCCCAGCCATCCACATGCCCAGCGGTTGAATGCTAGCTTGGCTAAATTGCTAGCGCTTCAACTGCTGCCTTTTCAGTTGGTAGACTCGGCCCCCTTCCGTGAGTTTGTGCAATGTGCGGTTCCTCAGTGGCAGGTTCCCAAACGCCACTTTTTCGCACGGAAGGCGATTCCGGCTCTCTACAGGCATGTGGAAGGCAATGTCTTGGCCTCGCTGGACAGGGCGGTCAGCGGTAAGGTGCATATTACCGCTGACTCATGGTCCAGCAGGCATGGACAGGGACGTTACCTTTCTTTCACGGCCCATTGGGTCACTCTTTTGGCAGCTGGGAAGGATGCAGGACAAGGTGCAGTAGTGTTGGAGGTTGTTCCACCGCCACGCCTCCAAAATGCTACTACTGGTTGTGACACACCTCTCTCCTCCACCCCCTCCTCTTCTTCTTCCTCCATGGCCTCTTCCTGTGGTTTGTCCTCGGAACCAGCGGTGCTCCGTAGGCGTTCAAGGGGCTACGCAAGTACGCAGGCAAAAAGATGCCATGCCGTGCTTGCGCTGGTGTGTTTGGGGGACAGGAGCCACACTGGGGCAGAGGTCCTGTCTGCTCTGCAGGGGCAGGCCGAGAGGTGGTTGACGCCACGCCAGCTTAAGCCAGGAATGGTGGCTTGCGACAATGGCACCAACCTCCTCTCCGCCCTCCGACAGGGACAACTGACCCATGTGCCCTGTATGGCTCACGTCCTTAACCTGGTGGTGCAGCGGTTCTTGGGCAGGTACCCGGGTTTACAGGATGTCCTGAGGCAGGCCAGGAAAGTCTGTGTGCATTTCCGCAGATCTTATAATGCCAGTGCTCGCCTGGCTGAGCTTCAAAAGGAGTTGAACCTGCCCAAGAACCGCCTTATATGTGACATGCCCACCAGGTGGAACTCAACGTTGGCCATGCTGCAGCGGCTGCACACGCAGCAGAGGGCCATCAATGAGTACCTGTGCGACTACGGCACCAGGACAGGGTCAGGGGAGCTCGGGTTTTTTTCACCACGCCAGTGGGGCATGATCAGGGATGCATGCACTGTCCTGGCACCATTTGAGGAGGCCACGAGGATGGTGAGCAGTGACAGTGCATGCATCAGTGACACTGTACCTCTTGTCCACCTGTTGGAGCACACGCTGCGTGGAATAATGGACAGGGCACTTGAGGCAGAACAGAGGCAGGAAGAGGAGGACTTCCTTGCCTCTCAAGGCCCCCTTTACCCAGACAGTGTTCCTTCTGTCCCACCCATCGCACAGGAAGAGGAGGAGGAGGAGGAGGAGGAGGATTGTGTCAGCATGGAGGTGGAGGCTGGCACTCAGCATCATCAGCAGCAGTCTTTTAGGGATGATTTACAGTCCCAAGAAACCAGTGGACTTGTACGTGGCTGGGAGGAGGTGGCTGCGGATCATGTCGTCCTTAGTGACCCAGAGGACTCCGGACTGAATGCCTCAGCTAACCTACGCTGCATGGCCTCCCTGATCCTGCAAAGTCTGCGGAAGGATCCTCGTATTCTTCGGATCAAGGAGAGGGACCATTACTGGCTGGCCACTCTCCTTGATCCACGGTACAAGGGTAAGGTTGCGGACCTTATCGTACCGTCGCAGAGGGAGCAGAGGATGAGACAACTCCGGGAGGCCTTGCAGAAAGGTCTGTGCAACGCGTTCCCAGAGACTGGGAGGTTACAAACTCCTGGTCCTGGACAACGAGTTGCTGAGGCTTCGGGCAGTCAAAGAAGGAGCGGTGGGGAAGGTGGCCGTCTGACCGATGCGTTCAGACAATTCTTTAGTCCGCAGCCCCAAAGTATGATCGGTTCCAGCAACCATCGCCAGCGTCTGATATACATGGTGCAGGAATACCTAGGGGCAAGGTCAGACTTGGACACCTTCCCCACCGAAAATCCTCTGGCTTACTGGGTCTTGAGGATGGATCACTGGCCAGAGCTTGCACAGTATGCAATTGAGCTACTGGCCTGTCCTGCATCCAGCGTTCTTTCAGAACGCACATTCAGTGCTGCTGGAGGATTTGTCACGGATCACAGGGTGCGCCTGTCCACCGACTCGGTTGATCGACTGACTTTCATCAAGATGAACCAGTCTTGGATCACCACCAGCTACCACACACCAGATGCTGATATAACAGACTAATTGATTTTAAAATGTCACATCCCTTCAAGACTGATGCTGATGCTGAGTGCCTGTGCTGTTATGTTGACTGGCTATCCTCCTCCTCCTCCTCAATGATACGATTAACGATGATAGCTTGGAAGATCATTTTGGTTTATGGGTGACGCCACCAGTGGCTAAGGCCCAATTTTTCAGCCCCTGTTTAACAGGGGCGTGTAATTAAAATTTTTGATGCAATACTTTGCAACAGGCCTCATTGCTGTGCTCCAAGTACAGTATCTGTGAGGGGTTGCAGTGTTGTGCCACCAGTGCCTAAGGCCCAATTTTTCAGCCCCTGTTCAACAGGGGCATGCAATTATAATTATTGATCTAATAATTCACAGCAGGGCCCATTGCTGCGCCCACCAAGAGTAACTGTCAGGCCTTACAGTGTTGTGGCACCAGCACCACCATCACCACCACCACCACCACCACCAAAGGCCCAATTTTTCAGCCCCTGTTCAACAGGGGCATGCAATTATAATTATTGATCGAATAATTCACAGCAGGGCCCATTGCTGCGCTCACCAAGAGTAACTGTCAGGCCTTACAGTGTTGTGGCACCAGCACCACCATCACCACCACCACCACCACCAAAGGCCCAATTTTTCAGCCCCTGTTCAACAGGGGCATGCAATTATAATTATTGATCGAATAATTCACAGCAGGGAGCATTGCTGCGCCCACCAAGAGTAACTGTCAGGCCTTACAGTGTTGTGGCACCAGCACCACCATCACCACCACCACCACCACCAAAGGCCCAATTTTTCAGCCCCTGTTCAACAGGGGCATGCAATTATAATTATTGATCGAATAATTCACAGCAGGGAGCATTGCTGCGCCCACCAAGAGTAACTGTCAGGCCTTACAGTGTTGTGGCACCAGCACCACCATCACCACCACCACCACCACCACCACCAAAGGCCCAATTTTTAAGCCCCTGTTCAACAGGGGCATGCAATTATAATTATTGATCGAATAATTCACAGCAGGGAGCATTGCTGCGCCCACCAAGAGTAACTGTCAGGCCTTACAGTGTTGTGGCACCAGCACCACCATCACCACCACCACCACCACCACCAAAGGCCCAATTTTTAAGCCCCTGTTCAACAGGGGCATGCAATTATAATTATTGATCTAATAATTCACAGCAGGGCCCATTGCTGCGCCCACCAAGAGTAACTGTCAGGCCTTACAGTGTTGTGGCACCAGCACCACCATCACCACCACCACCACCACCAAAGGCCCAATTTTTCAGCCCCTGTTCAACAGGGGCATGCAATTATAATTATTGATCGAATAATTCACAGCAGGGAGCATTGCTGCGCCCACCAAGAGTAACTGTCAGGCCTTACAGTGTTGTGGCACCAGCACCACCATCACCACCACCACCAAAGGCCCAATTTTTAAGCCCCTGTTCAACAGGGGCATGCAATTATAATTATTGATCTAATAATTCACAGCAGGGCCCATTGCTGCGCCCACCAAGAGTAACTGTCAGGCCTTACAGTGTTGTGGCACCAGCACCACCATCACCACCACCACCAAAGGCCCAATTTTTCAGCCCCTGTTCAACAGGGGCATGCAATTATAATTATTGATCTAATAATTCACAGCAGGGACCATTGCTGCGCCCACCAAGAGTAACTGTCAGGCCTTACAGTGTTGTGGCACCAGCACCACCACCACCACCACCACCAAAGGCCCAATTTTTCAGCCCCTGTTCAACAGGGGCATGCAATTATAATTATTGATCTAATAATTCACAGCAGGGACCATTGCTGCACCCACCAAGAGTAACTGTCAGGCCTTACAGTGTTGTGGCACCAGCACCACCATCAAAGGCCCAATTTTTACTACCACTGATCAACAATTATATGTTATTACAATTCCTGATATTATAGTTGACAGCAGGGCGTTCCAGCACCCACCAAGAATAACTGTGAGTGCTTTCAGTGTTGTGCCAACACCAACACCTAAGGGGCCAATTTCTGCAGAGTATATACGGAAGGTCCCTACTTTCAAACATCCAACTTACAAACTACTACTACTTGCAAACGGAAGAAGACAACAGGAAGTGAGAGGAAATCTACCCCTTGGAAGGAAAATTCTCTCCTGTAAGAATTAATATGGGAGAAAGGTGTCTCCTCTCTACTGATGCTTTATCACCAATCCTTGTTTCAATAAAAACACCACATTTCAAAAACAGTTGTCATTGGGACGCAAAGTGAGGTGAAATGTTCTGAACAGGGGCACAGACAGCAAAAAAAATGTGACAGGGGTGATAACCGTTCCCTATGTTTTACAAAAAGCTAAAAAAAAGGAATTTGGCATGGAGCTCCACTTAAACAATGCAGCTGTTCAAAATTACAAACAGATTCTACATAAGAACAAACCTACAGTCCCTGTCTTGTATGCACCGCCTGTATACGGCTGTTCAGAGTATATAGGTCCTTTTTTATTTTGTGTGCGGGGTTCCCCTTAATATCCATACAAGACCCAAAGGGGCTGGTAATGGGCTGGGGTAGGGGGGGGGGGTTGATGGGGTAGCTATGCCATTTTTCCTAAAGATTTTCATCCATATTACCGGGACCAGACATTGCATTAAAGCCGCAAGCAGTTTTAAATGGCTTTTTTCCCTTTAGAAATGTTATTTTGTGCAGGGACAGTTCTAAACACGGGAAACACGTGGCACTTCACAGGCATACTTTAGACACCCCCCAGGTACAATATTTAAAGGAATATTTGACTTTTTTTTTTTCACTTTATGCATCATTAAAATGACTGCTCCCGGAAAACGTCCGTTTTTAAAACTTCTTTTTGCATTGATACATGTCCCCTGGTGCAGAAGCCGGGTTCCCAAACTCTGTTTCGGACAATAACATGGATAATAGTCGTTATAATTAGCACTTTAGAATCCGAACGTTCGCATCCATTGTATTTAATAGGGTTCTAATGTTCGTGCGAACTTTCGGTCCGTTCGCGGGTTCTGGTGCGAACCGAACCCGGGGGTGTTCGGCTCATCACTACTCTTGGGTGTTCCAAGATTGCAACACCCAGTAAGACTTGCTACTATACTTACCTTAGGTTTATGTGCTTTGGTTACCCTACTACGAATGCCCCTAATACTACCCTCTGGAATATGTTCCACGCTGACTATATCTCTGGACCCTCCTCCCCCCCCGTCGCCTAGTTTAAAAACCCCTTTAACTTTTTGGCCATCCTCATTCCCAGCTGATCTGCACCCTCCTCATTTATGTCTTGGTATGCTGACACCTTAAGAGTTCCCTTCACTGGAACTAAGGGGCCAAGCGCAACCCCTGAAAAACCACCACACACACCATAATCCCCCCTCCAAATGATTTGGACCAATGCATAAAGCAAGATCCATAAAGACATGAGTGAGCGAGTTTGGAGTCGAGGAACTTGACTGGCCTGCACAGAGTCCTGACTTCAACCTAATAGAACATCTTTGGGATGAATTCGAGCGGAGACTGCGAGCCAGGCCATTCATCCTAATCAGTGCCTAACCTCACAAATGCGCTTCTGGAAAAATGGTCAAACATTTCCATAGACTCCTAAACCTTGTGGACAGCCTTCCCAGAAGAATTGAAGCAGTTATAGCTGCAAAGGGTGGGCCAACTCAATATTGAACCTTACAGACTAAGACTGGGATGCCATTAAAGTTCATGTGCGTGTAAGGGCAGGTGTCAATACTTTTGGTAATATAGTGTGTGTGTGTGTGTGTGTGTGTGTGTGTGTATACACACACACACACACAGTATCTCACAAAAGTGAGTACACCAGTCACATTTTTGTAAATATTTTATTATCTCAATTTCATGTGACAACACTGAAGAAATTACATTTTGCTCCAAAAAAACAAAAACTTCCTTGTCAAAAGGATCAAGGGAATATGGCACATCGGCTCAAAGGGGTGTCTTTGCAATGCCGATAAAACTAGATTCAAATCCCATGGGCACAAGGGTGACCTAACTGGTGGAATTATACGAGTTACCCCTTGTATAAAAGGCCCGAATCAAAGAATGCGAAGCAAGCGGCCTTTGCAAGAATACTGACAAGGCCGAGATCTGACCCTTGATTGTACTCTAGCTTTGTTTCTACCCCCAACTGTAGGAAGACAAGAATTCTTCGTATGACATACTTCCAAGGATGCCATCCTTTGGTTTCACACCAGGAAACATAGGCCCTCCAGACCCTATAATAAATGTTCCTGGAAGCCGGCTTCCTTGTATTCATCAGGGTAAATTCTTTAAAATGTGGGCTTCAAATAGCCACACCGTTAAATTTAGCGACTGTAAGGCAGGATGGAACACCGGTCCTTGCGACAGCAAGTCTGGACAGGACGGAAGAGTCCACGGTTCTCCTACTGCCAACCTTAAAATCTCTGCAAACCAGGATCCTCTGGGCCATGCCGGGGCTACTAGTATTCACCGCTTCCGTTCCTCCTTGATCCTGCGGAGAAGCCGCGGTAGCAGCTAAACTGGGGGGGGGGAACTCATAAATCAGTGAGAACTGATCCCAAGGGGTTACCAACGCATCTGTCCCGCATGCGAGTGGATCCCTTGTCCTTGACACAAAGTTGTCTAACCTTTTGTTGAACCTGGACGCCAATAGATCTACGTCCGGGGTGCCCCATTTTTGGCAAATGGCTGAAAAAATGTCGGGATGGAGACACCATTCTCCCGGGAACAATTGTTGGTGGCTCAAGAAATCCGCCTGCCAATTCTCCACTCCTGGAATGAAGACTGCTGATTGGCAAGGCACATGCTTCTCTGCCCAGGCCAGAACATGGTTCACTTCCCTCTGGGCTGCATTACTTCTGGTACCCCCTTGGTGGTTGATGTAAGCCACTGCTGTGGCATTGTCGGATTGTATCAGGAAGGGACAACCTTGTAATCTGTAAGTCCAGGCCACAAGGGCTAGACGCGCTGCCCGAATCTCCAAAATGTTGATGGGCAAGGCTTTCTCGGACTCTGATCACTTCCCTGGACAGTGGTCCCTTCCAGAACTGCTCCCCAACCTAAGAGGCTGCATCCGTTGTTACAACCTTCCAGGTTACTGCCATGAAGGATTTCCCCTCCTGCAAATTTCTGGTTATCGACCACCAACTGAGACTATGGCGCACCCCTGGGGCCAGATACATTGGGTAATCCAAGGCTTGGACAGAATACTGTTTTGCAACAGTCTTGAATGTAACTGGGCATAGGGAACTGCTTCAAATGAAGCCACCATTTTCCCTAGCAACTTCATGCAAAGGCGAACGGAAGGATCCTTCTTTGCCTTCACCACATGGACCAGCTCTCTTATAGCCCTGACCTTTGTCTGAGGCAAAAAAACCTTTTCTTGGGCTGTATCTACAACCAGACCCAAGTACTGCAGCCTTCTTACTGGCCGTAAGGCTGACTTCTCTAGGTTGCGAATCCAACCCAGGTGGTCCAGGTACTTGACCGTGTTGGACACACTCTGGTCTAAGCGTGCAACCGACTGATCTATCAGTAGCAGATCATCTAGGTATGCCACTACTGCTATACCTTGGCCCCTCAGTCTTGCCCCGAAGGGCAAGGCCACTAACTGAAAGTGGCACTGTTCTACCGCAAAACACAGAATCTTCTGGTGAGCAGGAAAGATTGGCACATGCAGATATCCATCTTTGATGTCTATTGATGCCAGGAACTCTCCTCCCCGGAGGGTGGATACCACTGACCGGACTGACTCCATGCGAAAAGAGCGGACGGTTAGGAACTGGTTTAGACCCTTGAGATCTAGAATGGGTCTGACATCTCCATTCGGTTTTGGCACCGTGAAGAGATTTGAATAAAACCCCATGCCCTGCTCTTCTGAGGGAATTTGAGATGTCAATCGGTCCAGAGCCTGGAACAAAAACCTTCTTTTTACTGGGTTTTTGGGAACGTTCGACCTTAGAAAACGAAAAGGTGGAAACTCTCGAAACTCTAATTTTGTACCGTAGAGATACAGTGGAGATGACCCATCTGTCTCGTATCTCCTTCTGCCAAGCCTCTGAAAACTGCAGAAGCCTTCCCCCCACTCAAGCGAGCGGGGGCGCCTCTTCATAAGGAGGCCTTGGGACTCTGCTTTGCAGATTTCTGCCCCATGGCTTCTTCTGGCCTTGTGTTTGGCCTTGAGGCTTACCTCTCGCACTTGATGGTGGAGGCCGTCGCGACTGCCTGGAGGCTGTCGCGGCTGGCATCGGGGAAGAAGAATGTTTAAATGAAGGACGTCTACTCCTTTTCACTGGTAAAAGGGCACTCTTACCACCCGAATTTTTTGGGATATATTTATCCAAATCATTCCCGAACAACCATTCCCCATGAAAGAGAAAACCTGCCAAAAGCTTTTTGCATGGCAATTCAGCTGACCAATGCTTCAACCAGAGAATTCTACGTATATGCACTGATAAGAGAGCAAGGTGTGACACCTGATGAATAGAATCTTTCAGAGCGTCAACCGCAAAACATAAGGCCCTAGGTAGCTCAGCTAACTCACGGGCCGCTTCCCCTTGAGCAGGGACACTTAATAACCTGCTTGAGCTGGTCTTTTAGGGGTTGACAAACGCCTATCGCTGCAACTGCAGGCTGTGCTGCTGCACCTGCTACAGCAAACAAGGCTTTGAGCCAAGATTCCAGTTTCTTATCGGCTGGATCCTTAAAAACTTGGACATTGTCTACTGTACAAGTTAGACTTGTATGCCTCGTACACATGACCGGTTATCCCGATGAGAAAACTGCAATTTTTTAGATTGGTCAGGAAAACCGGTCATGTGTATGCTCCATAGCAGTTTTCCCGACGAGAAAACTGCCCGCAAAAAAAATTAAAACCTGCTCTATTTTTTCCCGTCACTCTATTTCTCGTTGCGAAAACCACTCGTGTGTATGCTTTTCTGGGGGGGGGGGGGGAACGCGCATGCTTATAAACAATTCGACGCATGCGCGGAAGCATAGAATGTAATTTTGGCAGCTCGTCGTAGTCTTTGACGTCACCACGTTCTTGACATTCAAAAGTTCAGCGGTCTTTTTGTGTGACTGTGTGTATGCAAGGCAGGCTTGACAGGAGTCCTGTCAGGAAAAACTTTGTTTTTTTTCCTGCCGGGAAAAATGGTCGTGTGTACAAGGCATTATTCACAGAAGAGATAGCAGTGTCTATTGCTGGCAAACTCCCCTTCTTAATAAACTTTCCCTCTATAGGATAGAGAAGAGAAAATCTTCTAGGAGGAAGAAAATATCTATCTGGGTGATCCCAGTCAGCATAAATCAGCTGCTCCAGCAATGGATGTACAGGAAATGCATGTGGACCCTGTGGAGGCCTTAAGGAACCCAAAGAGGAAAAGGGGGGCTCAGCCACCTGTGCTGGGGGCAACTTGTATCCAGAACGGACCAATTCCGTAAGGGATTTCACTACCAATTTCTGAGATTGCGAGGCTGAGAAGGGCTCTTCTGAGAGTGAATCCTCAGAGGGGGGAGTCATCCACCTGCCCTTCTTCCCGTTCACCCAATGGTATCTCAACAACATCAGCCCACTCCTGTTCCAACACTGGAAGGTCAGGCGAAGGAGAAGGGGACCTATTGCGTTTTTTCCCAGACTGGGAGGAAGACGGGAACTATTTTTCCTTCCAAACCAGCTAATCCTGAAGCCAAATCGTCCTTGGTGATGCATGCAGAGGCTGAAGTATTGGAAGTGGCTACTATGCCTGAGAGCCTGAATGACTCAGACTGGCTAGTTGCTTCTGGTCCTTCAGGGGAGGATAGAATTGTGGAAGCCGGATAAGGATCCTCAGACCCTGACGCCTTTGCGCTCCTCCCCTTCGAATGTTTCTCACCCCTCTTCTGGAAAGACATAATCCCAAGCACAAAAGGCAGAGGTACTTACAATGTGTATCTACTGCCGAGCTTTAGTCCAGCAAGGAAAAATATGCCGCTATCACTGCTCAGCCTGATGCTGAGTAGACGTGCCCTTAGGAATGCCTGTAACCAACACCTATACGTGCTTACATGCTCTCGCATGCTCTGTGTCCCTCCGTCAGCCACCAGACTCTTTCCAGAGTAAAAGCTTTATAGGCAGTGAGCTTTGCGTCTGCGCCGTGTATTACTTGAACCTTCGTTTCCACGTGCATGCTGGCCTCGTCAAGCCATGCCACCCCCCCCCGCGTCTTAGGATGGCTTATTTAAACAGAGCTATTCCCCCACGTGTGCAAACAAACGTTCCTACGAACGGAACACTCGGGGGGAGAAGGGCTGCATCTCTAGGGAAAGCCAACAGCGTGTTTCAGAGGCAGCAATCCCCAGCCCCTTCGGCACCCATGACAGAGCGGAGTAAGGAGGCAACGCTGTTCCACAGGAGCACTGGCAGACACTGAGCACACTGCAGGGGAAGCATGGTAATGTTGAATACCAGGTATGTTATAATTACACATTTTAGTGGCAAAAAATAGGATTTTTATAACAGCTTACCTGTAAAATCCTTTTCTTGGAGTACATCACGGGACACAGAGCGGCATAGTAATTACTATGTGGGTTATAGAGATTACCTTCAGGTGATGGACACTGGCACACCCAAGACAGGAACTCCCCTCCCCTATATAAACCCCTCCCATACCGGGAGTACCTCAGTTTTGTAGCAAAGCAATAAGTGTCCCCAAAAGAGGGGTGGGAGCTCTGTGTCCCGTGATGTACTCCAAGAAAAGGATTTTACAGGTAAGCCGTTATAACAATCCTATTTTCTTTCTCGTACATCACAGTACACCAAGCGGCATAGTAATTACTATGTGGGAAGTCCCAAAGCAATGCCCAAATGAGGGGAGGGAGACACCATACATAAGCTGGGCACCAACAGACATGAGGATCTAAATTGCAGCCTGCAACACACTGCGCCCAAAGGCGACATCCTCCTGACTTCTTACATCCACCTGGTAGAACCTAGTGAACGTGTGTACTGAAGACCATGTCGCGACCTTACAAATTTGAGCCATGGAGGCCTGATGCTGCACTGCCCAGGAAGTACCAACTGCTCTCGTAGAGTGCGCTTTAATCTTAAATGGAGGCAACTTCCTTTTTAAGCCATAGGCTTGAACAATGACCTGTCGAATCCACTTAGCAAGAGTAGATTTCGACGCTGCCTGGCCCTTTTTCGGGCCTTCCGGCAGAATAAATAACATATCCGTTTTCTGAATCTGAGCGGTGGCTTGTAGATAAGCCTTAACCGCTCTTACTACATCCAAAGAATGTAATAATTTCTCTTCTACCGAGCTAGGCTTGGGAAAAAAGGAAGGAAGAACCACATCTTGGTTCAAATGAAAACTCGATACCACCTTGAGAAGAAAGGTTGGATGAGGACGTAGAACTACTCTGTCCTTATGGATAACCAAATATGGCTCCCTACAGGACATAGCGGCCAATTCCAACACTCTCCTGGCCGAGGATATGGCTACCAAAAAAAAACAATTTCCTGGTGAGAAGAACGAAGGGAATGTGCCGCAAGGGTTCAAATAGTTGTCTCTGAAGAACCGATAGAACCAGTTTTAGGTCCCATGGACATATGGGAGCTTTAACCGGTGGGTTAATACGAGTCAACCCTTGCAAAAAAGATTTAACTAGTGAATGCGAGGCTAGGGGCCTTTGAAAAAGTATTGACAAGGCCGAAACCTGACCCTTAATAGTACTTAAGGCTAACTTCCTGTCCACAGCCCACTGCAGGAAGTCCAGAACTCTGCCTATAACGTACTTACGAGGATGCCAGTTCCTGGCCTCACACCAAGCGACGTACGCCTTCCAAACTCTATAGTAAATATACCTAGATACTGGCTTCCCGGCATTGATCATAGTAGATATCACAGAGTTAGAGAGAACTCTCTTTTTTAGGATGTGGGATTCAATAGCCAGACCGTTAAACCTAGAGTTAGTAAGGAAGGGTGGTATATCGGTCCTTGTGAAAGCAGGTCCGGACGAAGTGGAAGGGTCCAAGGACTTCCCACAGACATCTTTACAATCTCCGCGTACCAAGATCTTCGGGGCCACGCTGGAGCCACCGGAATCACCAGCTTCTTTTCCAATCTGACCCTGCGGAGGAGTCGAGGTAACAACTGTAGTGGCGGGAACGCGTGTATTAGTTTGAACTGATCCCATGGGAACACCAGCGCATCCGATTCGCAAGCGAGGGAATCCCTCGTCCGAGACACAAATCTGTCCACCTTTGCGTTGAATCTGGATGCTAGCAGATCTACGTCCCGTGTTCCCTACCGCTGAGATATTGATCGAAAAATTTCGGGGTGAAGGGACCATTCCCCTGGGGATAACTGTTGGCGACTCAGGAAGTCCACCTTCCAATTCTCTATTCCTGGAATAAAGACAGCGGATATGCATGGGATATGCCTTTCTGCCCATTTCAAGATGTGATTCACCTCCTTCTGGGCTGCACAACTCCTGGTGCCCCCCTGGTGATTGACGTATGCCACTGCTGTGGCATTGTCTGATTGAATCATGACAGGGGACCCCCGAAGCTTGGATGTCCATGTTTTTAGGGCATACCGAGCCGCCCGAATTTCCAGAAGGTTGATGGCCAGAGCCTTCTCTGTATCCGACCATCTCCATAGGAGAGACCATTGCTCCATTATTGCCCCCCAGCCTACAAGACTGGCATCTGTAGTGACCACCTTCCATGAAATCGGACTGAAAGATTTCCCCTTTTGCAGATTTTGGGGTACCAACCACCAACAGAGGCTTTTCCAAACTGAAGAGGTCAGGGACATCGGGAAGTCTAGGGCCTGAACCTTTTTGTTCCATGCTGAAAGGATGGCCCTCTGCAATTTCCTTGAGTGGAACTGGGCGTATGGTACAGCTTCGAACGACACCACCATCTTTCCCAGCAACCGTATGCACAGGCGTATGGACGGCTGTCTTTTTGCACAAACCAGCTGGATCAGGTCCCTCAAAGAAGATATCTTTGCGAGGGGCAAGAAAATCTTCTTTTGGTCTGAGTCCACCCGCAGCCCTAAATATTCCAGACTCTTCACTGGTTGTAAGGCTGACTTGTCCAGGTTGATGACCCAACCGTAAGATTCCAGATACCGATCGTGTCGTGAATCACTATCGTTAGTTTGGTAACCGAGTGATCTATTAACAACAGGTCGTCTAAGTACGCCATTATCGACACACCTCGAGTTCTTAGGTCGGCCAACAGAGGGGTCAAAATTTTTGTGAACACCTGTGGTGCCGTGGCCAGACCGAAAGGTAAGGCCATGAACTGAAAATGGCGCCCCTCTACTGCAAAGCGTAGAAACCTTTGATGACCCGGAAAAATGGGAACGTGCAGATAGGCATCTTTGATGTCGATGGAAGCTAACCATTCTCCCCCTTGCAGGGTAGCGGCTACTGACCGAATCGACTCCATCCGAAAAGATCGGATGTTCAGGAATTTGTTTAGACCCTTGAGATCCAATATGGGCCTTACGTCCTCGTTCGGCTTTGGGACTGTAAAGAGGTTTGAGAAGAATCCCAACCCCCGTTCTTCCATAGGAACCTCCACAATTACTCCTTGGAGTAATAGTTTGTCCAATGCCAAAAGGAGAGATCCTCTCTTTAAAACGGATCTTTTGACACGTTTGACCACATAAAGTGGGGAGGAGGGAAATCCCTCAACTCCAATTTGTATCCCAGAGTTACTGTGGAAAGCACCCATCTGTCTCTGATCGTCTCTCGCCAAGTCCCTGCGAACAACTTCCCCCCACACGCTTGAGTGGGGGCAGCCCTTCATAGGACCGACTTGGAGGCCGGTTTAGTACCTCTTCGGTTCCAGGGTTTTTTATTACCCTGAGGTTGTCCCTGAGTTTTGCCCCCAGAATTTGATCGGGGAGGCCGTCGGAACTGCTTAGAGACAGACGTCCCAGGGACTGGGGAGGTAGGCCTCTTGAAAGAGGGGCCCCTACACCTCCTCTTGACCGATAAGAGGGTACTTTTACCACTGGAAATCTTCTGGATATATTTATCCAGGTTTTCACCAAATAAACACTCACCATGAAATGGAAAACTGTCTAGAAGCTTTTTACAGGGTGTCTCAGCTGACCAGTTCTTGAGGCATAGAAGTCTACGCATGTGTACTAATGACAGCGTAAGGGGGGAGGCCTGATGGATCGAATCCTTGATGGCGTCAACTGCAAAGCATAATGCTCTAGGCAAATCAGCCAGATCATGAGCCTGCTGATCTGGTAAATCCCTTAAAACCAGCTTCATCTGGTATTTTAAGGCTTGGCAAACACCAATAGCTGCTACTGCTGGCTGTGCCACAGCCCCAGCTGTAGAAAAGGCAGATTTTAACAAGGATTCCAATTTTTTGTCTATTGGATCCTTGAACATCTGAACATTATCCACTGGACATGTCAGGGACTTGTTCACACAGGAGATGGCCGGGTCTACTGTAGGCACACTCCATTTTTGGGTGAACTTCTCTTCCATAGGATATATCACCGAAAGCCTCTTAGGAGGAGCAAACGGTTTATCAGGATGTTCCCAATCCTGGTAAATAAGTCCTTCCAGTAACGGATGGACTGGGAAGGAACAATTGGCCTGTAGAGCTTTTAAAGACCCCAACGAGGAAACAGAATCAGTCGTTGGTTCAGAAAGGGGCAACTTAAAGGCTGACCGAACCATGACCGTCAAGGACTGGACCAACAGTCTCTCAGCTTGAGACGCTGAAAATGGTTCCTCCACAGTCGACTCTTCTGAGGCAGAGTCATCCTCAGCCTGATCCCCCTCAGGCAGGCCAATCCCTTCGTGGGACTGTTGCTCTGCTGACAGGTACTCTAATGAAGGAGACGGAGATCTGGCGTGCTTTCTCTCTGGCAGAGAAGAAGCGATTAATGCTGCCAATCTTTGCTCCAATCCTCCCAGAGCTGAGGCAAAAGCCTCCTCTGTTACATACACAGGAGCAGGTGAACTGAGGGCAGCCGCAGAACCTAGCACTCCTGAGGACTCCCTGCGGGTACTAACCTCCGATTTTTCAGGGGAGGCTGGTGCAGCAGAAGCATGCCCCAGATCCTCAGAGCCCGATGGAGACCCTTTCTGCTTCTTAGGATTTTTAGTCCCAGAGCCCTTGGACGGCATATTCCTTAGCCCAAAGCTGAGGTATCTATAGCCAAATGCACCACTTACTGACTTATAGTCTAGCGTACTTGCTGCTATATATATCAGTCTGGTGCCTAACTAATGTGCCTTTCTAGGGGATGCCTGTATCAACTGCCTGCTGTATGCCTCTAGGTATCTGTTTACCGCCAAGCCCATGCTCTGTCCCTCCACAGCAGTGCCACAGAAAAAACCTGTGCTTTTTAAGAGGCTGGGACGCCCGCACATGCGCAGAAGCACGCCAGCGAGCACAGAGCGTCATCCACCAAGCCCCGCCCCTTCTGGCCTATTTCTCACATATGGAGTGTGTGCGTGCGCGTGCACGTATGCGCCGCCGACGCTGACACACATGGAGAGGCATGTAGGCAATAGGGAGAGGAGCCAGGACCCACCGCTGATTCTATACAGAGCCCGGGGATGACAGAGCCCGTGGTAAGCATGACAGACGAATTTGCAGCTTCTCTATTGCGAGAGTCTATCATCTGCCTGGGCTTACACCAATAGGAGGAATAGCCCAAAGACATCCCACAGTGGCCTCTACTGGTTAAGTAAGGTACAGCACAATGTCTTGAATCCTATGTGAAAATGTATTTCAGGATTTACAATTTAGGCACGCATAGACCAGCGGGAATAACCATAAGGTAACAGGCAGAAAAAACACATTAGAATTGAAGAATCCAGCAGAACCAAGTTCCTCAGGGATCTCCACTTACCTTTTCCACTCCGCAGGACCCTGTTTGGCACAGAAGCCCAAACTTCACCCCTCACGGCGGGCAATGTCAGCAGACCTTCAGAGACCGGGGTCCCAAGGAGCACCGCTCCCCTGGACCTGTATAGCACCCTGCCAGAAAACATCTTGGTTTTGGGTATAACCAGAGTACTGGATCCCAGGGTCCAGCCCTCCTAAGAGAGGCATTACAGGCAAAACCTTGTTCTTCTTGCCGAGGCCCGGGGACCGACCGTTTGGCTATGAAGCACTTTGGACGGATCCGGAATGGCTTGCCTAGGCCCAAGGATTGAATCTACACACAAGCCCAGACACATGTTTAACCGTGACCAACACCTTAGACACTGGCAAAAAAACTGAGGTACTCCCGGTATGGGAGAGGTTATATAGGGGAGGGGACTTCCTGTCTTGGGTGTGCCAGTGTCCATCACCTGAAGGTAATCTCTATAACCCACATAGTAATTACTATGCCGCTCTGTGTCCCGTGATGTACGAGAAAGAAAACAGGCAAGGCAATGTTTACTCATAAGTCTAAAAGTGAACCGTATAAGTTCCTTGGGATCTTCTTTGACTTACCATTCCTGCCGCAGGATACTGCTGGAAATACACAGCCAGATCCAATCTTCACCCAATCACAGTGGGCTATGTCATGACTGACCTTCAAGGACCAGGTCCCCCTTGCATACTGTGGTCCACTCCCTTGGACCTGTACAGCACCCTGCCAGGACAACCTTTGGTTTGGGTATGCGACCAAGGTGCCGGATCCCAGGGTCCAGCGCTCAACAGGGGAGCATTACAGGCAAGTGACCTGGGTTTTCCACGAGGCTCGGGTACCATCCTTTTTGGCCATTGCTTTTTGGCATCCAGGATGGATCCATCTGCATAGCCCCTTGATCCTGCTTAAGGATTTCAGAACCGGGCTTCTTCTTAGCATAGCACTTCATCAACTGTAACCAACACCTTCAGACACTGGCAAAAAAACTGAGGAAGAAAAAGAAAGAAGTATAGCCAACTCATAAGTTGCGTATATGTTCGTATTGGGTTATTTTTGTGCGTTTCCTTTTGTTTAAAGACAGAATTAAATCCATTGTTATGCAATGAACAAAAAAGAAATAAAAACAATCTTTAAAAAAGGGGATATATAGATATATTATACAGTGGAACCTCGGTTTGAGAGTAAGTTGGTTTGAGAGCAATTTTTTTAAAACCATTCTGACTCGGTTTGCGAGAGTTGCCTCGCAAGACGAGCAGAATTCAAGCTAAAGAGGCGTGCAGTACCGCATTTGGCCTGAGGTACGGGGGCGCAGGAGCCAAGCAGAGCCTTAATAGGCCTGAGGTACGGGGGTGCAGGAGCCGAGCCGAACCGAACAGGGACATCGCAGCCGTTCGGCAATGCTCAAAAAGACACGGAAATAATCAGTTTCCGTGCCTTTCTGATGTTTGCCGAGGTCAGCCGACGTGTTCTCAGGCCTTTTCGGCACCCCCCCACCTCTGGCCGCATTCGGAATTGCATCCCATTGAAGTCAATGCGGAACAAATTATTTTCATTTCCATTGACTTTAATGGGAAAACTCGCTTTGATATGCGAGTACTTTGGATTACGAGTATACTCCTGGAACGGATTATGCTCGTAATCCGAGGTTCAAGTGTGTGTGTGTGTGTGTGTGTATATGTGTGTGTGTGTGTGTGTGTGTGTGTGTGTGTGTGTGTGTGTGTAATATATATATATATATATATATATATATATATATATATACACACACACACACACACACACATACATACATACATACATACATACATACACATACACACACACACACACAATCTCATATATGTTTGAAGTTTTCTGACACAATTCGGTCAAGAGTCAAAACTACTATCAGAGAGAAATAAAAATAAGAAAGAAAGGATAAAGTAATAGAAAAAAACAGTACAAAGTACTTACGTTCGCAGAATGTTTCAGGAGTTGACCATGTTGAGTTACTCAAGCAGTATAGAACATTTTTGCTTCCAAGAACACGGCTGTATCCGGCTATTCAGGTATAAGTTACATTAGCACCAACAAGAAAATGGTCTTGGCCAATAAATTGATCTTCCAAAATTGCAAAGTCCAACCTCAAAGGTGCTCCACAGTTCCCTATAGAAAACACCACAAGATTTAATTACTAAACAAAATTACCAGTTCCTAAATAATATAATTACATAGGGGTTGATTTACTAAAATTGGGGAATGGAAAATCTGGTGCAGCTGTGCACAGAAACCAATCAGTTCCTACCTTCAGCTTATTCAATTAAGCTTTCACAAAAAAAACTGGAAGCGGATTGGTTTTTATGCACAGCTGCACCAGATTTTGCACTTTCCAGTTTTAGTAAATCAAAATCCCATAATCTCAAGGAGTAACCACATTCTTGCAGTGACAAAATACACACAGAATGTGTACTTTAAAATGATATCCAATAGGAGTTCATAGGGCAGAGCATAACAGATTACTGGACTACTGTAAAAAATATATGCAAATCGTTTTTTTTTTTGTTACAAACACCGTGCTCCAGGGGCAGTTGCAATCAACACCCATAAAATGTATCACAAACTCTTCCTTCAAGCCATGTGTATAAACAAAGTTTAAAGTTTTAAAACATCCACTGATTCTACCTTATAAAAATGTGAATACTCTACACCAGTTTCTCAACCTTTTATGGTGAAGTACTCCTGCATGTGAAGTACACTTAAGCCCCGGACCATTTGGTAGCTAAAGGACCAGAGGTGAATTCAGAATTTTGCACTGCGCTGCTTTAACCACTTAACAACCACCTGCCGACAAATAACGTCGACAAGGTGGTTGCTTAACTCTGGGAGGACGTTATATAACGTCCTCCCAGAATCGCGCTCCCGCGCGCCCCCTGGGGCGCGCACACGGGAAACTCCGTGACCGCCGGGTCCAGAGGACCCGGCGGATCACGAATCGCGGTAAATCGCCGCTGATAGCGGCCGTTTACCACGTGATCGCTCCGTCAAATGACGGAGCAATCACTTGTAAACAGACCGGCGTCATTTGATGACGCCGGTTCCTCCCTCCCCTCTCTGTACCGATCGGTACAGTGTGAGAGGGGAGGGGGAGGGAGCGGATGGCAGCAGCAGCACTGTGGGCTGGATCTGTGACAATTGCAGTCACAGATCCATCCATCCATCCATCCCTGCTCAGCCATCCCTGTGCTATACCCTGCCAATACTCTGCAATACACCCTGCCAATACTCTGCAAAATACCCTGCCAATACTCTGCAATACCCTGGTGCAATACTCTGCAATACCCTGGTGCAATACTCTGCAATACCCTGGTGCAATACTCTGCAATACCCTGGTGCAATACTCTGCAATACCCTGCGAAATACTCTGCAATACCCTGGTGCAATACTCTGCAATACCCTGGTGCAATACTCTGCAATACCCTGGTGCAATACTCTGCAATACCCTGGTGCAATACTCTGCAATACCCTGCACAATACTCTGCAATACCCTGCACAATACTCTGCAATACCCTGCAAAATACTCTGCAATACCCTGCGCAATACTCTGCAAAATACTCTGCAATACCCTGCACAATACTCTGCAATACCCTGCACAATACTCTGCAATACCCGCCACAATACTCTGCAATACCCGCCACAATACTCTGCAATACCCTCCACAATACTCTGCAATACCCGCCACAATACTCTGCAATACCCTCCACAATACCCTGTGCAATACCCTCCACAATACCCTGTGCAATACCCGTGCAATACCCTGCCATACACCGCAATACCCTGCCATACACCGCAATACCCTGCCATAGCCCGCAATACTCCGCAATGCCCTGCAATACTCCGCAATGCCCGGCAATACTCCGCAATGCCCGGCAATACTCCGCAATGCCCGGCAATACTCTGCAATAACCACTTCCCGCCCTCCGGCCGTCATATGACGTCCTTGACTTTGTGCGGGGATATCTGAATGATGGGAGCAGCTACAGGCATCATTCAGATATTAGCTTTTTCAGCCGGCGATTCCCTACACCATAAGAACAATCATAGCGGCTGTTCCGCCGCTTGATCATTCTTACGGGAGGCGAGAGGGGATGTCCCCCCCCCCGCCGCCCTCCGGTGCTTCTACCGACTCACCGCTACAATCAAAGCCAGGATTGTTGTTTTTTTTTTTTT
Source organism: Rana muscosa (assembly GCA_029206835.1). Classification (NCBI taxonomy): domain Eukaryota; kingdom Metazoa; phylum Chordata; class Amphibia; order Anura; family Ranidae; genus Rana; species Rana muscosa. Next base: position 4,397,181 of record JARGYO010005583.1, on the reverse strand, counting down.
TTTTTTTTCAGGCTTCCCAGCCTAGAGGTGAGATGTGGGGTCTTATTGACACCCCCCCCCCCTATCTCACTGTAAAGAGGACCTGTCATGCCATATTCCTATTACAAGGGATGTTTACGTTCCTTGTAATAGGTATAAAAGTGATCAAAAAAATGTTTAGGGCGGAAAAACATGTCAAACTAAAATAAATAAAGTAAAATGAAGAATAAAATATTTTTTTTTTTTAAAGCGCCCCTGTCCCCGTGAGCTCGCATACAGAAGCGAACGCATACGTAAGTCCCGCCCACATATGAAAATGGTTTTCAAACCACACATGTGAGGTATCTCTGCGAACGTTAGAGCGAGCGCAATCATTTTGGCCCTAGACCTCCTCTGTAACTCAAAACATGTAACCAGTAAAAATATTTAAAGCGTCGCCTATGGGGATTTTTTAAGTAGCGAAGTTTGGCGCCATTCCACGAGTGTGTGCAATTTTTAAGGGCGACATGTTAGGTATCTATTTACTCGGCGTAACTTCATCTTTCACATTATGCAAAAACGTTGGGCTAACTTTACTGTTTTTTTTTTTTTTAAGCACAAAACATTTTTTTTCCGTAAAAAACGCGTTAAAAAAATTGCTGCGCAAATATCGTGCGAGATAAAAAGTTGCAACAACCACCATTATATTCTCTAAGGTCTTTGCTAAAAAAACATATATAATGTTTTGGGGTTCTATGTAATTTTCTAGCAAATAAATGATGATTTTTACATGTAGGAGAGAAATGTCAGAATTGGCCTTGGTGCTCCAGAACGCCTGAAGGTGCTCCCTGCATGTCGGGCCTCTGTATGTGGCCACGCTGTGTAAAAGTCTCACACATGTGGTATCGCCATACTCGGGAGTAATAGCAGAATGTGTTTTGGGGTGTAATTTGTGGAATGCATATGCTGTGTGTGAGAAATAACCTGCTAATATGACAATTTTGTGAAAAAAAAAAGAGAAAAAAAAAATCTTGATTTTGCAAAGAATTGTGGGAAAAAAGTACAACTTCAAAAAACTCACAATGCCTCTTTCTGAATACCTTGGAATGTCTTCTTTCCAAAAAGGGGTCATTTGGGGGGTATTTGTACTTTTCTGGCATGTTAGGGTCTCAAGAATTGAGATAGGCCGTCAGTACTTCAGGTGTGATCAATTTTCAGATATTGGCACCATAGCTTGTGGACTCTATAACTTTCACAAAGACCAAATAATATCCACCAATTTGTACTTATTTTTACCAAAGATATGTAGCAGTATAAATTTTGGCCAAAATTTATGAAGAAAAAATAGTAATTTGCAAAATTTTATAACAGAAACGAAAAAAAAATCATTTTTTTTACAAAATTTTCAGTCTTTTTTCTCTTATAGCGCAAAAAATAAAAAACCCAACAGTGATTAAATACCACCAAAAGAAAGCTCTATTAGTGTGAAAAAAAGGACAAAAATTTCATATGGGTACAGTGTTGTATGACTGAGTAATTGTCATTCAAAATGTGAGAGCACCGAAAGCTGAAAATTGGTCTGGTTATTAAGGGGGTTTAAGTGCCCAGTGGTCAAGTGGTTAACTGTAAATTGTGCGGACATGCAATGTTGTACTGAAACGAAATTTGCGTCCTTTTCTTCCCACAAATAGAGCTTTCTTTTAATGGTATTTGATTGCCTCTGCGATTTTTATTTTTTGCGATATAAACGGAAAAAGACCGAAAATTTTGAAAAAAAATGATATTTTCTACTTTTTGTTATTCAGCCACATGTCTTTAGTAAAAAAAATGTCAATAAGCGTATATTTATTGGTTTGCGCAAAAGTTATAGCGTCTACAAACTAGGGTACATTTTCTGGAATTTACACAGCTTTTAATTTATGACTGCCTATCTCATTTCTTGAGGTGCTAAAATGGCAGGGCAGTACAAACCCCCCCCAAAAAATTACCCCATTTTGGAAAGTAGACACCCCAGGGAAATTGCTGAGAGGCATGTTGAGCCCATTGAATATTTTTTTTTTTGTCCCAAGTGATTGAATAATGACAAAAAAAAAAAAAATTACAAAAAGTTGTCACTAAATGATATATTGCTCACACATGCCATGGTTATATGTGGAATTGCACCCCAAAATACATTCTGCTGCTTCTCCTGAGTACGGGGATACCACATGTGTGGGACTTTTTAGGAGCCTAGCCACGTACGGGACCCCGGAAACCAAGCACCGCCTTCAGGATTTCTAAGGGCGCAAATTTTTGATTTCACTCCTCACTACCTATCACAGTTTCGAAGGCCATAAAATGCCAAAATAGCACAAAATCCCCCCAAATGACCCCATTTTGGAAAGTAGACACCCCAAGCTATTTACTGAGAGGCATGTTCAGTCCATGGAATATTTTATATTTTGCCACAAGTTGCGGGAATATGACAAACTTTGTTTTTTTTGCACAAAGTTGTCACTAAATGATATATTGCTCACACATGCCATGGGCATATGTGAAATTACACCCCAAAATACATTCTGCTGCTTTTCCTGAGTACGGGGATACCACATGTGTGCGACTTTTTGGGAGCCTAGCCGCGTACGGGACCCCAAAAACCAAGCACCGCCTTCAAGGTTTCTAAGGGCATAAATTTTTGATTTCACTCCTCACTACCTTTCACAGTTTTGAAGGCCATAAAATGCCAAGATGGCACAAAACCCCCCCAAATGACCCCATTTTGGAAAGTAGACATCCCAAGCTATTTGCTGAGAGGCATGTTGAGCCCATTGAATATTTTTTTTTGTCCCAAATGATTGAATAATGACAAAAAGAAAAAAAAAAGAAAAAATGTACAAAAAGTTGTCACTAAATGATATATTGCTCACACATGCCATGGTTATATGTGGAATTGCACCCCAAAATACATTCTGCTGCTTCTCCTGAGTACGGGGATACCACATGTGTGGGACTTTTTGGGAGCCTAGCCGGGTACGGGGCCCCAAAAACCAAGCACCGCCTTCAGGCTTTCTAAGGGCGTAAATTTTTGATTTCACTCCTCACTACCTATCACAGTTTCGAAGGCCATAAAATGCCAAAATAGCACAAAATCCCCCCAAATGACCCCATTTTGGAAAGTAGACACCCCAAGCTATTTACTGAGAGGCATGTTCAGTCCATGGAATATTTTATATTTTGCCACAAGTTGCGGGAATATGGCAAACTTTGTTTTTTTTGCACAAAGTTGTCACTAAATGATATATTGCTCACACATGCCATGGGCATATGTGAAATTACACCCCAAAATACATTCTGCTGCTTTTCTTGAGTACGGGGATACCACATGTGTGCGACTTTTTGGGAGCCTAGCCGCGTACGGGACCCCAAAAACCAAGCACAGCCTTCAAGGTTTCTAAGGGCATAAATTTTTGATTTCACTCCTCACTACCTATCACAGTTTTGAAGGCCATAAAATGCCAAGATAGCCAAAAACCCCCACAAATGACCCCATTTTGGAAAGTAGACACCCCAAGCTATTTGCCGAGAGGCATGGTGAGTATTTTACAGCTCTCATTTGTTTTTGAAAATGAAGAAAGACATATTTTGTTTTTTTCTTTTTTAAATTTTTAAAACTTTGTGACAAAAAGCGAGATCTGCAAAATACTCAACATACCTCTCAGCAAATAGCTTGGGGTGTCTACTTCCCAAAATGGGGTCATTTGGGGGGGTTTTGTGCCATCTGGGCATTCCATGGCCTCCGAAACTGTGATAGGCAGTGAGGAGTGAAATCAAAAATTTACACCCATAGAAATCCTGAAGGCGGTGCTTGGTTTTCGGGGTCCTGTACGCAGCTAGGCTCCCAAAATGTCTCACACATGTGGTATCCCCGTACTCAGGAGAAGCAACAGAATGTATTTTGGGGTGCAATTCCACATATAACCATGGCATGTTTGAGCAATATATAATTTAGTGACAACTTTTTGTAATTTTTTCTTTTTTTTTCTTTTTATCATTATTCAATCACTTGGGACAAAAAAAAAAAAAAATATTCAATGGGCTCAACATGCCTCTCAGCAAATAGCTTGAGGTGTCTACTTTCCAAAATGGGGTCATTTGGGGGGGTTTTGAACTGTCCTGGCATTTTATGCACAACATTAGGAAGCTTATGTCACACATCATCCACTCTTCTAACCACTTGAAGACAAAGCCCTTTCTGACACTTTTTGTTTACATGAAAACATTTTTTTTTTTGCAAGAAAATTATGTTGATCCCCCAAACATTATATATATTTTTAAAGCAAAGGCCCTACAGATTAAAATAGCGGGTGTAGCATTTTTTTTTCCACACAGTATTTGCGCAGCGATTTTTCAAACGCATTTTTTGGGGGAAAAACACACTTTTTTTATTTTTAATGCACTAAAAAACACTATATTGCCCAAATGTTTGATGAAATAAAAAAGATGATCTTAGGCCAAGTACATGGATATCAAACACGACATGCTTTAAAATTTCGCACAAACGCGCAGCAGCGAGAATCTACATTCATTTTTAAAAGCATTTAAAAGCCTTTACAGGTTACCACGTTAGATTTACAGAGGAGGTCTACTGCTAAAATTACTGCCCTCGATCTGACCTTCGTGGTGATACCTCACATGCATGATGCAATTGCTATTTACATATGAAGCTAGACCGACGCTTGCGTTTGCCTTTGCGCAAGAGCAGGGGGGACAGCGGTACTTTTTTTTTTTTTTTTATTATTTATTTTGCTTCTTTATTTTATTTTTAAATTGTTCCTTCCATATTTATTTTTTTTATCATTTTTATTGTTATCTCAGGGAATGTAAATATCCCCTATGATAGCAATAAGTAGTGACAGGTACTCTTTTTTTGAAAAAAAATGGGGGGTTAGACCCTAGATCTTTCCTCTGCCCTCAAAGCATCTGACCACATCAAGATCGGTGTGATAAAATGCTTTCCCAATTTCCCAATGGCGCTGTTTATATCCGGGGGGGGGGCATTCCCTCCCACTGCTTGTAAAAGAGGCTAATTAGCCACTAGGATTGCTTTTACATGAAAGCCGGCCGCTGGCTGAAAAGAATGATACCCGCAGGCATCAATCTGGTATAACCATTCAAAGTCCAGCAACATACCAGTACATTGCTGGTCCTTGTTGGACATGTATTGTAATCTTTTTTTTCATGCAGCCTGTTGGCTGAACGAAAAAAAGAGATTGATCGGTGGGTATGCCCACCATTAGAATACCTCCCTTCATCCACCCACTTCTAATGATGGGCATATATGCCGAAGCATGGGGGCATCCTCCCACAAAAAAGTTATGCCGCGTACACACGGTCGGACTTTTCCACGGGCAAGCCTTCGTCGGAATTTCGACCGTATGTACGCGGCATTAGGAGCAAAATCGCTCCTCCGCCCCTGCTGCCCCCATGCTTCGGCATATATGCTCTTTTTTTAACTGTGGTGGTGAAATCACCTTCTACAGAGTTGGAGTCACGGCTTTATGTATCGTGGGAGCAAACGCTGTTGCAAACGCTGTTGCTGTCAAGATAAATAAATCCGCGATGCAACTGAATGGCGTACCTGCTAAGCAAATGATGGTTAACATTAAAACAAAGTAACATTACAGTACAACAGTAAGACCTTACCATACCATACCTGCAAAGCAAATACCAAAACAAAACCTAGTAAAAAATAAAACATTTTTTTAACGCAACCTGTGCCTAAAATATATATATGCCGAAGCATGGGGGCATCCTCCCGCAAAGATAAATAGATCCGCGCTGCAACTGAATGGCGTACCTGAAAACAAAAAATTACATACCTGAAAAGCAAGCATGATAAAACATTGCAGAATAGAATACAGTAAAAAAGAGCAGAACAATAGAGAGAAAATAGAGAGAGAGAGAGAACAATAAAACGACAACTATTTTTGGTTTTTTTATTTTATATTTTTTTTGTGTTTTGTTTTTTACGTTTTAATTTTTAATTTTTTACACTTTTTTTTGTAACTTTACCAACTTTACCAACTGTAATGGTTCGGGTCTCTCAAAATGTAATGGCATCTTGGGAGACCCTGTGTAAGTGTGTCCTAGTCTGTGAAATGCTGTACCCTACGCTAAAACTTCACTTTTGAGTGGTAGCGATCAAAACATTCACCAAGGCAAAGACCAGGTTTGTCAGGACAGAGTGGACAAAAAACACGGGTGTCACGCCTAAATCCGCGCTTGCTACAGACACGACATCTTTTTTGGGGGGTTCGTTGGGTAGGGGTACTCGGGAGGGCATACGGATAATGCCTCTCATGCAGCCGGCTTACTGCATTTGGTAGGGGATGGTGAGGTGCAGAACCGCCTGGATACAGGAGTTCTGTGACTATCTCATTCTGGAATTTTAGAAGAGATAACGTCCCGCCTGAAGCTCTGTATAGCACATGAGCATTCAGCAAAGCCAATTGGAATAAGGATAGAGACACTTTTTTGTACCAGCGTCTCGCCTTACGGTCAATTAGATACGGCGCCATCAACTGGTCGTTGAGGTCCACCCCTCCCATATTTTTGTTATATTCGTGGACACAGAGGGGTTTCTCCACAACACCAGTCGCCGTACGAATTTGGACTGTCGTGTCTGCATGAAGGGAGGTAAGAAGGAAAACATTCTTATTGTCCCTCCACTTCATAGCGAGCAAGTTATTACACTTCACGCAGGCTCTCTCCCCCAGCCTAAGACGGGCATCTACAAGCCGCTGGGGAAAGCCCCGGCGATTAGGTCGCACGGTGCCACATGCTCCAATCTGATGATCAAACAAGTGACTAAACAGTGGCACGCTCGTGTAATAATTGTCCACATACAAGTAGTACCCCTTTCCGAATAAGGGTGACACCAATTTCCACACTATCTTGCCAGCGCTCCCTATGTAATCTGGGCAGTTGACCGGCTCAACCTGACTATCTTTTCCCTCATAAACCATAAAGCTCCATACATAGCCTGTTGCCCTGTCACAGAACTTATAGAGCTTGACCCCGTATCTGGCACGCTTGCTGGGAAGGTACTGCTTGAAAGCCAAGCGGCCAGAAAATTTAATCAGGGACTCATCAACGCAGACAACTTGATCGGGAATAAACAAGGCTGCAAAACGTTTGTTGAAGTGGTTTATGAGGGGCCGAATTTTATAGAGCCGGTCGTACTCAGGGTCCCCACGTGGACGACAAAGTTCATTGTCGTTGAAGTGCATGAACCGCAAAATCTGCTCGTATCGTGTCCTGGGCATGGAGGCAGAGAACACGGGCATGTGGTCAATTGGGTGCGTGGACCAATAAGCACGCAATGACGGGAATTTATGTGTGCCCATGTTGAGGGAAAGGCCCAGAAAGGTCTTAAATTCGGAAACCGTAATTGGTTTCCAATCTTTGGCAATTTTAGGCAACTGGGGGTTAGCGGCGATGAATTGACCAGCATACAAATTACTCTGGTCCACAATAGATCTATAGAGATCTTCCGTGAAAAACAGCGAATAATAATCGATTGGCATAAAATCAGCTGTTTCCACCTGAATACCGGGTTGGGCAGTGAATGGGGGAAGTACGGGTTCTGCAGAAGTGGTGGGGACCCAATCAGGATAGGCCAATTCTGCAGGAAGGGCACTATGGGCACGACGGGCCTGCCTTTGTCTTCTTGGTGGCAGCGGGACACTACTTGTGCTTGCCACCTCGCCAGCTTGAACTGCACTTATGGAACTCGCCACGTCACCACGTGATACTGCAGTGCTGGATGTATGCCCAGGCTGTACTAGGCCGCTGGTGCTTGCCAATTCACCAGAAGGAATAGCGGCGCTTGTACTACTCTGCTCCATGATACGAGAGCCCTGCGGTTCTTGCTCCTCAACAACCTCAGAAGATCGGGATCGGGTACGCCTGACCTTAGCAGGGACCTCAACTTCGTCGTCAGAGCTATCTGACGTGGGGCCGCTGACGTCACTGTCTTCTACGGGAAGATATTCTGAGCCTGAATCTGACAGATACGTGACCTCCTCTTCACTATCTGTCATGCTCAGAATCTCGTAGGCCTCTTTACTAGTGTACCTTCGACTTGCCATTGTGGGCTCTAAATTTAGGGGTACACTAGTAAGATTCACAGGTAAAAAAAGCACCTGACTGTCACCAAATGTATCAAGCGCTACCAAAAAAACTGTTAGCGATCGCAGGGATCAGGACTGTCTCTGCGAACGCTGCAGTTATGTGTGTTGTGTTTGGTAAGTGACAGTGATCGATCGATACTGCACTTGGGAGGGCTGGACTGGGCTGGGCTGGGCGGAGGGGCTAAACGCAGGTACTAGCAGGTATCTGGGCTGATCCCGCTAACACTGCATTTTTGGGAACCCTAAACCGCTGGGGACGCTAGTATAGATCTGATCAGATACTATACCACTAAGGGAGGTGTATGCTTTGCGCGTGGGTGTTAGCGTTACTGGCACTAACCTAAAGCTGCCTGGGGCGACGCAGACCCTCTCTGGCGCTAAAACCTAATTCGCCGGGCGATCAGGGGGTTAAACCTTTATTGGGTTTTATACGGCGGGTGCCCTGATGCTATAAAAAGCAAACTAACCAACCAGCGTCACCTGTAACCTTTATATGGTGATCACTGGTGAAAGGGTTAACTAGGGGCAATCAGGGGGTTAAAACCTTTATTAGGTTAAATATGGGGGTACCCGACGCTATATAAAAACCTGACGGGTTACCTAAATAACGAAATAACTCACTGGGTAACCAGTGTCACCAGTGACGCTTATACGGTGATCACTGGTGAAAGGGTTAACTCTAGGGGCAATCAGGGGGTTAAAATAATATATGGGGGTACCTGACGCTAATAAAAACCTGTGGCGAACCTAAAAATAATTAACTGGCTATCTAGGACACCAGCGACAAGAAAAAAGCGATCGGAAAAACGATCGCTTAGTGACGCTGGCGTTAGGGGGTGAAAGGGTTACCTGGGGGGCGATCAAGGGGTTAAACCTTTATTAGGGGGGGCTAGGGGGCTACCTTGGACATAAAGGGGCCTAATCCTAACTGCCCTGCAACTTTTTACAGTCACAAATGACACTGATTGCAGTGATCAGTAAAAAAAATGATCACTGCAAACGGTGCACTGTGACTGGGGGTGATCTGGGGGTGACTGGGGGGTGATTTGTGTGCCTACGTGTACTGGTGTCAGTGGGCTGTTGGTGCACTTACTGTGAGATGTCTTCTCTCCTCGCGCCGGATCGAAAAGACCGACACGAGGAGAGATGACATCACTTCCTCCTGCCTGTGTTTACATTACAGGCAGGGGAAGCTCTCTCATTCGCCGGGAGCGATCGAGAGGGGGTGGCCGGAATCGAACAGCCGTCCCCTCATGCCGGATCGCTCCCGAACACTTAACCACCGCTCACTGTACAGAAGGGGGGTCCGATCGGACCCCCCAACTATACAAAGGCGATCACGTACATATACGTGATTCTGCCTGTCGGTGCCATTCTGCCGACGTATAATTACAGTGGGCGGTCGTTAAGTGGTTAAAAAAAAACAAAAAAAAAAACATACCCAAGTACCCCTGTCTCGAGAATGTAATTTCTATTGTTTGGGTGTCATAGTTCCTGTGTGTGTGTGTGTATAATGTCAGTATGCGTTTGTGCCCATCAGCGCAGCCTCACCAGTGCCCACCAGCGCAGCCTCGCCAGTCACCAGTGTCTATTAGCACCGCCTTGCACATCAATTCAGCCTGATCGGTGCCCATCAGCGCAGCCATGGGGAGAGGAGAGCCGCAGCCCGCCGGTTTATACAGAGCAGGATCTTCTGCTGCAGTGTCCACCAAGTCCCGCCTCCTGGACATCTCACATCCCGATTGTGGACCAGTGTGACGTCCATCATAGGAGCCGGAGGCGGGCCTTTTAGGTCACTGGGCCACACCGAGTAGTCAGCCCCCCCTTCTCAACGCTGCTGGTGGCGCCGGCTTTGGGGTGGCGTACCCCCTGCCCTTGGTGTGCATACACTCATGGGTAAGCGTACCACAGGTTGATTATTTGTGTCCATTTAAATAAAGACCGCTCCACCAGTGATAATTTCAAGTGTCCCACTAGTGAATATTACAACAATTCATCCATGATAAACTCTTCCAATTCACCAAGTGCACATCATTCCCCAACACTAAAGCCTCGTACACACGGCCGAGATTCTCGTCGGAAAAAACATGTAGTTTTTTTCAACGAGATTCTTGGACAAGAAACTTGTCCCGGCCGAGTGTACAGACGCTCGATTCAAAGAACCCGCGGTTCTTTGAATGGAGCGTACGCGGTGACGTCATCGACTACGACGAGCATGCGCTCGTCACATTCGATGCCGTCGCCGCCATCTTGGTATACCCTACCTATGCCTAGGAAGCTACCGCTCATGCGTCAAATTCATTTCGAACATGCGCGGGCTTCCCGGAGGACAGGTAAGTGTACACACACTCACTTTTCTCGTCTAGAAACAGGCTGACGAGAATCTCGATGAGAAAATAGAGAGCAGGTTCTCTATTTTCTCGTCGAGATTACTTGTCGGTTTTCCTGACGAGAAACCATACACACGAACGAATTTCTCGGCAAGACATCTCTGCCAGCAAGTTTCTTGCTGGTTCTTGCCGAGAAACTCGGTCGTGTGTACGAGGCCTCAGATGCAGAGCCAACAATTTCCAGTGCTCCAATCTCTACTTTTCTTTCTCCTTTAGAACTTGTTCACACCTATTTGGTTTTTAATGCTTTTTGCAGAAACGCACTATAGTCCATCTAACATGGTTTCCTATGGGACATGTTCACATCTATGCTTTTTTTCAGTCGTTGCATTTTGGGAAAGGGCCAGGGAGTTTTTTTAAATGCAAAAACAGTGCATTTTTAGTTCAAAAGACTTCACTGGAGAAGCTGCAGAAAAGCAAGCGGTGCATTTTTGCCACAATTTGTGTTTTTTAATCTGCCCAACAACTAAGGCCCCATTCACACGAGATGCCGGTGCAAACTCTGCTGAACACACGTTTTTAAAGGCTAAAACCGGCGTTTAAAAACGCCCGTTTTGCCGCGATTTTAGCAGCGTTTTACCGCGTTTGCGTCTATAGGCGTTTAGTTAAGAAACATCATAAGACCCTCCCTAAGCTCAAAAAACAGTATTATTTAACCATTTCAGCCATTTTGGGAGACCAGCAGCTGAGAGAGTAGCAGTGTACTTGTATTTAGCGTATCACTTGCCACATCATCTGCCACAAGCTGTGGATTGTCCACTTGCCACGTCACCTGATACGTCACCTGGCCACGTCACCTGGCCACATCACCTGGCCACAAGTTGTGGATTGTCCACTTTCCATGTCACCTGGCCACGTCACCTGCCACGTCACCTGCTGAAAGTTGTGGAATGTTCACCTGCCACGTCACCTGCCACAAGTTGTGCATTGTCCACTTGCCACGTCACCTGGCCATGTCACCTGCCACAAGTTGTGGATTGTCCACTTGCCATGTCACCTGCCACGTCACCTATCCACGTCACCTGGCCACGTCACCTGGTCACAAGTTGTGGATTGTCCACTTGCCACGTCACCTGCACCATCACCTGCCACATCACCTGGCCACGTCACCTGCCACAATTTGTGGATTGTCCACCTGCCACATCACCTGGCCACGTCACCTGGCCACATCACCTAGCCACAAGTTGTGGATTGTCCACTTGCCACGTCACCTGGCCACGTTACCTGCCACAAGTTGTGGATTGTCCACCTGCCACGTCACCTGGCCACATCACCTGCCACAATTTGTGGATTGTCCACCTGCCACGTCACCTGCCACATCACCTGCCACAAGTTGTGGATTGTCCACTTGCCACGTCACCTGCCACAAATTTGTGGATTGTCCACTTGCCACGTCACCTGCCACATCATCTGGTCACGTCACCTGCCACAATTTGTGGATTGTCCACCTGCCACGTCACCTGGCCACGTCACCTACCACAATTTGTGGATTGTCCACCTGCCACGTCACCTGCTACAAGTTGTGGATTGCCCACTTGCCACGCCACCTGGCCACGTCACCTGCCACAATTTGTGGATTGTCCACCTGCCACGTCACCTGGCCACGTCACCTGGCACAAGTTGTGGATTGTCCACTTGCCACGTCACCTGGCCACGTCACCTGGCACAAGTTGTGGATTGTCCACTTGCCACGTCACCTGGCCACATCACCTGCCACGTCACCTGGCCACGTTACCTGCCACAATTTGTGGATTTGCACCTGCCACGTCACCTGGCAACATCACCTGCCACAAGTTGTGAATTGACCACTTGCCAAGTCACCTGCCACAAGTTGTGGATTGTCTACAGTGCAATGCAAGCAATTACAGTTTTTTTTTATATTTTTTTAATGGTTTTTCATCATTTGCCATAATTTTTGAGATTTCTAATGTAAAAAAAAAATAGGTCACCTTTAAAAACGCTTATAAACGAAAACGCGGCAAAACGCCGGTACCGCGTTTTGCGTCTGAAACGTGGAAAACTTTTGCGTCTGAACCCATTTTTTTGCTTCTGGAAAAACGAGGTTAAACGCAACTGCCTAAAAACGGAAATAAACGAGACTGTGTGCATGGACACATAGGATAACATTGAATGTGTTCAGGAGCAGTTGAAAAAAGTGTCCAACTGCCTCTGAACACGCGTTTAACAGCGTCTTGTGTGCATGGCGCCCAACTGGCCACAAAAAAGAAATAAAGAGCAAAATGTATCAAAAACAAACAAAAAAAAAACGCACCGCAGAAAACGGATCAAAAGCAAACTGCATAGGTGTGAACCAGGCTTTAATGGGCACCCAGGCAGCTTGCATTAAAAAGGGAACAGAAGCTCAGATAGGACCTACTCAAACAAATACTTTAGAGCCCATCAATATCTCCCATAGTCAACATTCAAGCAGTCAGATGCCGATCACTAAGCATACTGGAGGAGGGTGTCTAAACTGGTCCTCGCTACTGTGACTTCCACTGCATCACTTCCAGTTGCCGTGCGGTTTGAACTAGCGCACTTCGTCTACACACTTTCTGAAAGTGTTGCTACCCTATGGCGTTTAGTGTGTTTAAGATGTGGTTGCAAAGCATCAAAAGTGATCATTCTCTAACCTTTTCCTACAGGAGGCTCAGCAGCAGAGGGGGCCCCTATCAGCTCCTGCGGCTGTAAATTAAATCCTGTGAGGGTTTAGAGGTGGCGACGTGAAGTGTACTTTCCTTGAGCTCTGCAGCCTTCAATGATCTCTCCTACCTGACTTGACTAGCTGAACTACCCACAGATAAAGCTACCCTGCCTTAGACCTCAGAGATATCCCCAGGTTTTCCCTGTCTGACTTGGCTTGACTGCTAAAACTGCCCTGCTCTTAACCACTTCAGCCCCGGAAGATTTTACCCCCTTACTGACCAGAGCACTTTTTACAATTTGGCACTGCGTCGATTTAACAGACAATTGCGTGGTCGTTCGTACCCAAACAAAATTTTCGTACTCCCCCCCCCCCACAAATAGAGCTTTCTTTTGTTGGTATTTGATCACCTCTGCGGTTTTATTTTTTTGCGCTATAAACAAAAAAATAGCGACAATTTTGAAAAAAATATATATATTTTTTACTTTTTGATATAATAAATATCCCCCCATTTAAAAAAAATAATAATAATTTCTTCATCAGTTTAGGCCAATATTCAAATGCGATATTTTTTGTAAATAAAAATAAATGTAACAAGCGTATACTGATTGGTTTGCACAAAAGTTTTAACGTCTGTACACTATGGGAAAGATTTATGGCATTTTTTTATTTTTTTTTACACTAGTAATGGCGGTGATCTGCAATTTTTAAATACATAAAAATGCACTGATTACTGTGTAAATGTCACTGGCAGGGAAGGGGTTAACACTGAGGGGGAATCAAGGGGTTAATTGTGTGTTCCCTCAGTGTGTTCTAACTGTGTGGGGATGTGAGTGACTAGGAGAGGAGACATATCGTTTTTCCTACTTAGTAGGAACAAATGATATTGCTCCTCTCCTCTGACAGCACAGGGATTTGTGTGTTTACACACATAAATCCTTGTACACGCGATTTCCGTTTCGGGCTAACATGCTTAAGCCCTTAGCCCAGGTTCACACTAGGGCTGCGGGAGTGAAGCCGTGCGAGTTCAGCTGAACTCGCACGATTTCACTCCTGCCTGTCAGTCCCGATTTCAGCTCGATTACAGAGACATCTGACAGATGTCAATGTAAATCGTGCCTGAAATCGCAAAAAGTAGTACAGAAACTACTTTTTAAAATCGGTGCAGCACCGCAGATGCTGCGTCGCACCGATTAGGACGGTGCCATTGCCCGCAATTTGCGTCAAATTTCGCCAATTTGACATGCGATTTGACATGTCAAATCGCATGTCAAATCGCACCAGTGTGAACCAGGGCTTAGTCAGATCAGAACACATCTACCATTTAAAACACATTTGTGAGAATTTAAGCATTTCCAAATAATCACATATGGAATCAATTTTGAGTACAAATAGCTCATTAGTATAATTGTATTCCATCACCGATTGATTTTTCAAAGCCACTGATACAGAAAATGGTTAATCAAACAAACATCTCATTATTCCTTTACATTGCTAATCTGTTAAGAGAAATATATGTACCGTATATACTCGAGTATAAGCCGACCCGAGTATAAGCCGAGGCACCTAATTTTACCACAAAAAAACTGGGAAAACTTACTGACTCGAGTATAAGCCAAGGGTGAGAATGCAGCAGCTACTGTAAGTGGAAGAGGGTCAACAATGCCCATTTGCACGCCTCACTGTGCCCATTGCAACCTCACTAAGCCAATTGTCACTGTGCCCAACCTCACTCTGCCCATTGCCACCTTACTGTGCCCATCCTTACTGTGCCCATCCTCACTGTGCTGTTGTCAGTGTACCTGAAATTGAGAGGCTGCGGGCGTCCATTCATTGTTTAAAACTCGCGATCTCTTCCTGGTCCCTTCCGTGATAGACGTTTCTAAGCAGACACAGTTCCGCTTATCACGAACGTTCTCTCATTCTCAGTTTCCCAGCAGACACTGTGTTCAGTGTTCCGCCAATCACGGACGTCCTCTTGTCCAAGGATGAAAAGGCGTCCGTGATTGGCGGAACACTGAACACAGTGTCTGCTGGGATGGGTGAGGATGAGAGAACGTTCGCGATTCTCAGCAGACACAGTTACGCCTATCACAGAAGGGACCAGGAGGAGACCGCAAGATTTAAACGATGGACGCCTGCAGCCTCTCAATATTTTCAGGTACACTGACTCGAGTATAAGCCGAGGGGGGCACTTTCAGCCCAAAAAAAAAAAAAAGGGGGCTGAAAATCTCGGCTTATACTCGAATATATACGGTATATCGTAATCCAAATATCCAAAAATAATATTATAGAAAAAATGTTAAGAAAATAAGTAATTTTTACCCAAACGAACAAATACAGATCTAAATCTGCGTTTAATCCTTTCGGGGCAACAGTATCAAGGAAATGTATCCAATAGACTTCACTTCTTCTTAAAATTAACTCCCGATCACCCCCTCTCCTATTTTTACTAATACCCTCCAACACCATATATTTTAATTGGGAGATTGAATGTCCCTTCTCTAAATAATGTCTAGCCAAAGGGTAGTTGCGTTCAATTATCTCAGATCGAATATTTATGCCTAGCTATATGGTCCTTGACCTTTTGAGTTGTTTCTCCAATATAAAGTAACCCACATGGACACTTTATAGCATAGATCACATATGAGGATTGACAAGTATAGTGGCCTTTAACTGGGATATCAAAACCTTTATGAGGGTGTGATATACTTTTTCCTTTAATCATAGAATTACACTGTATACATGATAAACAGGGAAATGATCCTGTACTACCTGGTCCCAAAAAGGTTATTTTAGGGTTGGAAGGAAAATATTGATCGGAGCTCACCAAACGAATTGCGGGTTTGAAAATTCATCTATGGTAGGATAATTTTCTCTCAATAAACCCCAATGTTTTTTAATAATGTTAAAAACATTATAAGAAAATGGGTGGAATTGTGAAACAAAAGAAATTATTTTAAGGTCTATTAATCCTACTTCTGTTTAGATTGGTACGTTCTTTATTCACTAATGCTGCTGGATAACTTCTACTGATTAGTTTAGTTTCCATTTCATTTAATATCTCTTCCCGACACTGTTGATCACTGACTATCCTTAACCACTTAAGCCCCGGACCATTTGGTAGCTAGAGGACCAGAGGTGATTTCAGAATTTTGCACTGCGCTGCTTTAACTGTAAATTGTGTGGACATGCAATGTTGTACCCAAACTAAATTTGCGTACTTTTCTTTCCACAAATAGAGCTTTCTTTTAATGGTATTTGCTTGCCTCTGCGATTTTTATTTTTTGCGATATAAACGGAAAAAGACCGAAAATTTTGAAAAAAAATGATATTTTCTACTTTTTGTTATAAGAAAAATCGAATAAACTCAATTTTAGTCATACATTTAGGCCAAAATGTATTCAGCCACATGTCTTTAGTAAAAAAAATGTCAATAAGCGTATATTTATTGGTTTGCGCAAAAGTTATAGCGTTTACAAACTAGGGTACATTTTCTGGAATTTACACAGCTTTAAATTTATGACTGCCTATCTCATTTCTTGAGGTGCTAAAATGGCAGGGCAGTACAAAAACCCCCCAAATGACCCCATTTTGGAAAGTAGAGACCCCAAGGAAACTGCTGAGAGGCATGTTGAGCCCATTGAATATTTATTTTTTTTGTTCTAAGTGATTGAATAATGACAAAAAAAATTAAAAAAATTACAAAAAGTTGTCACTAAATGATATATTGCTCACACATTCCATGGTTATATGTGGAATTGCACCCCAAAATACATTCTGCTGCTTCTCCTGAGTACGGGGATACCACATGTGTGGGACTTTTTGGGAGCCTAGCCACGTACGGGACCCCGGAAACCAAGCACCGCCTTCAGGATTTCTAAGGGCGCAAATTTTTGATTTCACTCCTCACTACCTATCACAGTTTTGAAGGCCATAAAATGCCAAAATAGCACAAAACCCCCCCAAATTACCCCATTTTGGAAAGTAGACACCCCAAGCTATTTACTGAGAGGCATGTTGGGTTCATGGAATATTTTATATTTTGCCACAAGTTGCGGGAATATGACAAACTTTTTTTTTTTGCACAAAGTTGTCACTAAATGATATATTGCTCAAACATGCCATGGTTATATGTGGAATTGCACCCCAAAATACATTTTGCTGCTTCTCCTGAGTACGGGGATACCACATGTGTGGGACTTTTTGAGAGCCTAGCCGCGTATGTGTGGTATCCCCGTACTCAGGAGAAGCAGCAGAATATATTTTGGGGTGTAATTTCACATATGCCCATGGCATGTGTGAGCAATATATCATTTAGTGACAACTTTGTGCAAAAAAAAAAAAAGTTTGTCATATTCCCACAACTTGTGGCAAAATATAAAATATTCCATGGACTGAATATGCCTCTCAGTAAATGGCTTGGGGTGTCTACTTTCCAAAATGGGGTCATTTGGGGGGGTTTTGTGCTATTTTGGCATTTTATGGCCTTCAAAACTGTGATAGGTAGTGAGGAGTGAAATCAAAAATTTACGCCCTTAGAAATCCTGAAGGCGGTGCTTGGTTTTTGGGGCCCCGTACGCGGCTAGGCTCCCAAAAAGTCCCACACATGTGGTATCCCCGTACTCAGGAGAAGAAACAGAATGTATTTTGGGGTGCAATTCCACATATAACCATGGCATGTTTGAGCAATATATAATTTAGTGACAACTTTTTGTACATTTTTTTTTCTTTTTGTCATTATTCAATCACTTCGGACAAAAAAATAAATATTCAATGGGCTCAACATGCCTCTCAGCAAATAGCTTGAGGTGTCTACTTTCCAAAATGGGGTCATTTGGCAGGGTTTTGAACTGTCCTGGCATTTTATGCACAACATTAGGAAGCTTATGTCACACATCATCCACTCTTCTAACCACTTGAAGACAAAGCCCTTTAGCCTCGTACACACGAACGAGTTTCTCGGCAAAAACCAGCAAGAAACTTGCTGGCAGAGATTTTTTGCCGAGAAATTCGTTCGTGTGTATGGTTTCTCGTCAAGAAAAGCGACAAGTATCTCGACGAGAAAATAGAGATCCTGCTCTCTATTTTCTCGTCGAGATTCTCGTCGGCATGTTTCTCAACGAGAAAAGTGAGTGTGTGTACACTTACCTGTCCTCCCGGAAGGAGTGTATGTTCGAAATGAATTTGACGCATGCGCGGTAGCTTCCTAGGCATACGTAGGGTATACCAAGATGGCGGCGACGGCATTGAATGTGACAAGCGCATGCTCGTCGTAGTCGATGACGTCACCGCGTACGCTCCATTCAAAGAACCGCAGGTTCTTTGAATCGAGCGTCTGTACACTCGGCCGGGACAAGTTTCTTGTCCAAGAATCTCGTCGAAAAAAACGACATGTTTTTTTTCGACGAGAATCTCGGCCGTGTGTACGAGGCCTCACTGACACTTTTTGTTTACATGAAAACATTTTTTTTTTTGCAAGAAAATTATGTTGAACCCCCAAACATTATATATTTTTTTAAAGAAAAGGCCCTACAGATTAAAATAGTGGGTGTTGCATTTTTTTTTTCCACACAGTATTTGCGCAGCGATTTTTCAAACGCATTTTTTGGGGGAAAAACACCCTTTTTTATTTTTAATGCACTAAAAAACACTATATTGCCCAAATGTTTGATGAAATAAAAAAGATGATCTTAGGCCGAGTACATGGATACCAAACACGACATGCTTTAAAATTGCGCACAAACACGCAGCGGCGACAAACTACATTCATTTTTAAAAGCATTTAAAAGCCTTTACAGGTTACCACGTTAGATTTACAGAGGAGGTCTACTGCTAAAATTACTGCCCTCGAGCCGACCTTTGCGGTGATACCTCACATGCATGATGCAATTGCTGTTTACATATGACGCTAGACCGACGCTTGCGTTCGCCTTTGCGCAAGAGCAGGGGGGGGGGGGACAGCGGTGCTTTTTTTTAAATTTATTTTTTATTATTATTTATTTTGCTTTTTTATTTTATTTTTAAACTGTTCCTTCCATATTTATTTATTTTTTTACCATTTTTATTGTTATCTCAGGGAATGTAAATATCCCCTATGATAGCAATAAGTAGTGACAGGTACTCTTTTTTTGAAAAAAATTGGGGGGTTAGACCCTAGATCTTTCCTCTGCCTTCAAAGCATCTGACCACACCAAGATCGGTGTGATAAAATGCTTTCCCAATTTCCCAATGGCGCTGTTTATATCCGGGGGGGGGGGGGACATTCCCTCCCACTGCTTGTAAAAGCAGTCTAGAGGCTAATTATCTGCTAGAATTGCTTTTACATGAAAGCCGGCCACTGGCTGAAAAGAATGATACCAAGATGATACCTAAACCCACAGGCATCATTCTGGTATAAACATTCAAAGTCCAGCAACATACCAGTACGTTGCTGGTCCTTGTTGGACATGTATTGTAATCTTTTTTTTCATGCAGCCTGTTGGCTGAACGAAAAAAAGAGATTGATCGGTGGGTATGCCCACCATTAGAATACCTCCCTTCATCCACCCACTTCTAATGATGGGCATATATGCCGAAGCATGGGGGCATCCTCCCGCAAAAAAGTTATGCCGCGTACACACGGTCGGACTTTTCCACGGGCAAGCCTTCGTCGGAATTTCGACCGTATGTACCCGGCATAAAAGGTTATGCCGCGTACACACGGTCGGACTTTTCCACGGGCAAGCCTCCGTCGGAATTTCGACCGTATATACGCGGCATTACAAGCAAAATCGCTCCTCCGCCCCTGCTGCCCCCATGCTTCGGCATATATGCTCTTTTTTTTAACTGTGGTGGTGAAATCACCTCCTACAGCGTTGGAATCACGGCTTTATGTATCGTGGGAGCAAACGCTGTTGCTGTCAAGATAAATAAATCCGCGATGCAACTGAATGGCGTACCTGCTAAGCAAATGATGGTTAACATTAAAACAAAGTAACATTACAGTACAACAGTAAGACCTTACCATACCATACCTGCAAAGCAAATACCAAAACAAAACCTAGTAAAAAATAAAACATTTTTTTAACGCAACCTGTGCCTAAAATATATATATGCCGAAGCATGGGGGCCTCCTCCCGCAAAAAAGTTATGCCGCGTACACACGGTCGGACTTTTCCATGGGCAAGCCTCCGTCGGAATTTCGACCGTATATACGCGGCATTAGGAGCAAAATCGCTCCTCCGCCCCTGCTGCCCCCATGCTTCGGCATATATGCTCTTTTTTTTAACTGTGGTGGTGAAATCACCTCCTACAGCGTTGGAGTCACGGCTTTATGTATCGTGGGAGCAAACGCTGTTGCTGTCAAGATAAATAGATCCGCGCTGCAACTGAATGGCGTACCTGAAAACAAAAAAATACATACCTGAAAAGCAAGCATGATAAAACATTGCAGAATAGAATACAGTAAAAAAGAGCAGAACAATAGAGAGAAAATAGAGAGAGAGAGAGAACAATAAAACGACAACTATTTTTGGTTTTTTTATTTTATATTTTTTTTGTGTTTTGTTTTTTACGTTTTTTTTTTTTTTTTTCCACACTTTATTTGTAACTTTAACAACTGTAATGGTTCGGGTCTCTCAAAATGTAATGGCATTCTTGGGAGACCCTGTGTAAGTGTGTCCTAGTCTGTGAAATGCTGTACCCTACGCTAAAACTTCACTTTTGAGTGGTAGCGTTCAAAACATTCACCAAGGCAAAGACCAGGTTTGTCAGGACAGAGTGGACAAAAAACACGGGTGTCACGCCTAAATCCGCGCTTTCTACAGACACAACATCTTTTTTGGGGGGTTCGTTGGGTAGGGGTACTCGGGAGGGCATACGGATAATGCCTCTCATGCAACCGGCTTACTGCATTTGGTAGGGGATGGTGAGGTGCAGAACCGCCTGGATACAGGAGTTCTGTGAATATCTCATTCTGGAATTTTAGAAGAGATAACGTCCCGCCTGAAGCTCTGTATAGCACATGAGCGTTCAGCAAAGCCAATTGGAATAAGGATAGAGACACTTATTTGTACCAGCGTCTCGCCTTACGGTCAATTAGATACGGCGCCAACAACTGGTCGTTGAAGTCCACCCCTCCCATATTTTGGTTATATTCGTGGACACAGAGGGGTTTCTCCACAACACCAGTCGCCGTACGAATTTGGACTGTCGTGTCTGCATGAAGGGAGGTAAGAAGGAAAACATTCTTATTGTCCCTCCACTTCATAGCGAGCAAGTTATTACACTTCAAGCAGGCTCTCTCCCCCAGCCTAAGACGGGCATCTACAAGCCGCTGGGGAAAGCCCCGGCGATTAGGTCGCACGGTGCCACATGCTCCAATCTGATGATCAAACAAGTGACTAAACAGTGGCACGCTCGTGTAATAATTGTCCACATACAAGTGGTACCCCTTTCCGAATAAGGGTGACACCAATTTCCACACTATCTTGCCAGCGCTCCCTATGTAATCCGGGCAGTTGACCGGCTCAACCTGACTATCTTTTCCCTCATAAACCATAAAGCTCCATACATAGCCTGTTGCCCTGTCACAGAACTTTTAGAGCTTGACCCCGTATCTGGCACGCTTGCTGGGAAGGTACTGCTTGAAAGCCAAGCGGCCAGGAAATTTAATCAGGGACTCATCAACGCAGACAACTTGATCGGGAATAAACAAGGCTGCAAAACGTTTGTTGAAGTGGTTTATGAGGGGCCGAATTTTATAGAGCCGGTCGTACTCAGGGTCCCCACGTGGACGACAAACTTCATTGTCGTTGAAGTGCATGAACCGCAAAATCTGCTCGTATCGTGTCTTGGGCATGGAGGCAGAGAACACGGGCATGTGGTCAATTGGGTGCGTGGACCAATAAGCACGCAATGACGGGAATTTATGTGTGCCCATGTTGAGGGAAAGGCACAGAAAGGTCTTAAAGTCGGAAACCGTAATTGGTTTCCAATCTTTGGCAATTTTAGGCAACTGGGGGTTAGCGGCGATGAATTGACCAGCATACAAACTACTCTGGTCCACAATAGATCTATAGAGATCTTCCGTGAAAAACAGCGAATAAAAATCAATTGGCATAAAATCAGCTGTTTCCACCTGAATACCGGGTTGGGCAGTGAATGGGGGAAGTACGGGTTCTGCAGAAGTGGTGGGGACCCAATCAGGATAGGCGAATTCTGCAGGAAGGGCACTATGGGCACGACGGGCCTACCTTTGTCTTTTTGGTGGCAGCGGGACACTACTTGTGCTTGCCACCTCGCCAGCTTGAACTGCACTTATGGGACTCGCCACGTCACCACGTGATACTGCAGTGCTGGATGTATGCCCAGGCTGTACTAGGCCGCTGGTGCTTGCCAATTCACCAGAAGGAATAGCGGCGCTAGTACTACTCTGCTCCATGATACGAGAGCCCTGCGGTTCTTGCTCCTCAACAACCTCAGAAGATCGGGATCGGGTACGCCTGACCTTAGCAGGGACCTCAACTTCGTCGTCAGAGCTATCTGACGTGGGGCCGCTGACGTCACTGTCTTCTACGGGAAGATATTCTGAGCCTGAATCTGACAGATACGTGACCTCCTCTTCACTATCTGTCATGCTCAGAATCTCGTAGGCCTCTTTACTAGTGTACCTTCGTCTTGCCATTTTGGGCTCTAAATTTAGGTGTACACTAGTAAGATTCACAGGTAAAAAAAGCACCTGACTGTCACCAAATGTATCAAACGCTACCAAAAAAACTGTTAGCGATCGCAGGGATCAGGACTGTCTCTGCGAACGCTGCAGTTATGTGTTGTGTTTGGTAAGTGACAGTGATCGATCGATACTGCACTTGGGTGGGCTGGGCTGGGCTGGGCGGAGGGGCTAAACGCAGGTGCTAGCAGGTATCTGGGCTGATCCCGCTAACACTGCGTTTTTGGGAACCCTAAACCGCTGGGGACGCTAGTATAGATCTGATCAGATACTATACTACTAAGGGAGGTGTATGCTTTGCGCGTGGGTGTTAGCGTTACTGGCACTAACCTAAAGCTGCCTGGGGCGACGCAGACCCTCTCTGGTGCTAAAACCTAATTGATATCACCCGCCGGGCGATCAGGGGGTTAAACCTTTATTGGGTTATATACGGCGGGTGCCCTGATGCTATAAAAAGCAAACTAACCAACCAGCGTCACCTGTAACCTTTATATGGTTATCACTGGTGAAAGGGTTAACTAGGGGCAATCAGGGGGTTAAAACCTTTATTAGGTTAAATATGGGGGTACCCGACGCTATATAAAAACCTGACGGGTTACCTAAATAACTAAATAACTAACTGGGTAACCAGTGTCACCAGTGACGCTTATACGGTGATCAGTGGTGAAAGGGTTAACTCTAGGGGCAATCAGGGGGTTAAAATAATATATGGGGGTACCTGACGCTAATAAAAACCTGCGGCAAACCTAAAAATAATTAACTGGCTATCTAGGACACCAGCGACAAGAAAAAAGTGATCGGAAAAACGATCGCTTAGTGACGCTGGCGTTAGGGGGTGAAAGGGTTACCTGGGGGGCGATCAAGGGATTAAACCTTTATTAGGGGGGGTTAGGGGGCTACCTTGGACCTAAAGGGGCCTAATCTTAACTGCCCTGCAACTTTTTACAGTCACAAATGACACTGATTGCAGTGATCAGTAAAAAAAATGATCACTGCAAACGGTGCACTGTGACTGGGGGTACTGGGGGTGATCTGGGGGGTGATCTGGGGGTGACTGGGGGTGTAAGTGTGCCTACGTGTACTGGTGTCAGTGGGCTGTTGGTGCACTTACTATGTGATGTCTTCTCTCCTCGCGCCGGATCGAAAAGACCGCCACGAGGAGAGATGACATCACTTCCTCTGCCTGTGTTTACATTACACAGGCAGGGGAAGCTCTCTCATTCGCCGGGAGCGATCGAGAGGGGGTGGCCGAAATCGAACGGCCGTCCCCTCATGCCGGATCGCTCCCGAACACTTAACCACCGCTCACTGTACAGAAGGGGGGTCCGATCGGACCCCCCAACTATACAAAGGCGATCACGTACATATACGTGATTCTGCCTGTCGGTGCCATTCTGCCGACGTATAATTACAGTGGGCGGTCGTTAAGTGGTTAAAAAAAAAAAAAAAAAAAAACATACCCAAGTACCCCTGTCTCAAGAATGTAATTTCTATTGTTTGGGTGTCATAGTTCCTGTGTGTGTGTGTGTATAATGTCAGTATGCGTTTGTGCCCATCAGCGCAGCCTCACCAGTGCCCACCAGCGCAGCCTCGCCAGTCACCAGTGTCTATTAGCACCGCCTTGCACATCAATTCAGCCTGATCGGTGCCCATCAGCGCAGCCATGGGGAGAGGAGAGCCGCAGCCCGCCGGTTTACACAGAGCAGGATCTTCTGCTGCAGTGTCCACCAAGTCCCGCCTCCTGGACATCTCACATCCCGATTGTGGACCAGTGTGACGTCCATCATAGGAGCCGGAGGCGGGCCTTTTAGGTCACTGGGCCACACCGAGTAGTCAGCCCCCCCTTCTCAACGCTGCTGGTGGCGCCGGCTTTGGGGTGGCGTACCCCCTGCCCTTGGTGTGCATACACTCATGGGTAAGCGTACCACAGGTTGATTATTTGTGTCCATTTAAATAAAGACCGCTCCACCAGTGATAATTTCAAGTGTCCCACTAGTGAATATTACAACAATTCATCCATGATAAACTCTTCCAATTCACCAAGTGCACATCATTCCCCAACACTAAAGCCTCGTACACACGGCCGAGATTCTCGTCGGAAAAAACATGTAGTTTTTTTCAACGAGATTCTTGGACAAGAAACTTGTCCCGGCCGAGTGTACAGACGCTCGATTCAAAGAACCCGCGGTTCTTTGAATGGAGCGTACGCGGTGACGTCATCGACTACGACGAGCATGCGCTCGTCACATTCGATGCCGTCGCCGCCATCTTGGTATACCCTACCTATGCCTAGGAAGCTACCGCTCATGCGTCAAATTCATTTCGAACATGCGCGGGCTTCCCGGAGGACAGGTAAGTGTACACACACTCACTTTTCTCGTCTAGAAACAGGCTGACGAGAATCTCGATGAGAAAATAGAGAGCAGGTTCTCTATTTTCTCGTCGAGATTACTTGTCGGTTTTCCTGACGAGAAACCATACACACGAACGAATTTCTCGGCAAGACATCTCTGCCAGCAAGTTTCTTGCTGGTTCTTGCCGAGAAACTCGGTCGTGTGTACGAGGCCTCAGATGCAGAGCCAACAATTTCCAGTGCTCCAATCTCTACTTTTCTTTCTCCTTTAGAACTTGTTCACACCTATTTGGTTTTTAATGCTTTTTGCAGAAACGCACTATAGTCCATCTAACATGGTTTCCTATGGGACATGTTCACATCTATGCTTTTTTTCAGTCGTTGCATTTTGGGAAAGGGCCAGGGAGTTTTTTAAAATGCAAAAACAGTGCATTTTTAGTTCAAAAGACTTCACTGGAGAAGCTGCAGAAAAGCAAGCGGTGCATTTTTGCCACAATTTGTGTTTTTTAATCTGCCCAACAACTAAGGCCCCATGCACACGAGATGCCGGTGCAAACTCTGCTGAACACACGTTTTTAAAGGCTAAAACCGGCGTTTAAAAACGCCCGTTTTGCCGCGATTTTAGCAGCGTTTTACCGCGTTTGCGTCTATAGGCGTTTAGTTAAGAAACATCATAAGACCCTCCCTAAGCTCAAAAAACAGTATTATTTAACCATTTCAGCCATTTTGGGAGACCAGCAGCTGAGAGAGTAGCAGTGTACTTGTATTTAGCGTATCACTTGCCACATCATCTGCCACAAGCTGTGGATTGTCCACTTGCCACGTCACCTGATACGTCACCTGGCCACGTCACCTGGCCACATCACCTGGCCACAAGTTGTGGATTGTCCACTTTCCATGTCACCTGGCCACGTCACCTGCCACGTCACCTGCTGAAAGTTGTGGAATGTTCACCTGCCACGTCACCTGCCACAAGTTGTGCATTGTCCACTTGCCACGTCACCTGGCCATGTCACCTGCCACAAGTTGTGGATTGTCCACTTGCCATGTCACCTGCCACGTCACCTATCCACGTCACCTGGCCACGTCACCTGGCCACAAGTTGTGGATTGTCCACTTGCCACGTCACCTGCACCATCACCTGCCACATCACCTGGCCACGTCACCTGCCACAATTTGTGGATTGTCCACCTGCCACATCACCTGGCCACGTCACCTGGCCAACATCACCTAGCCACAAGTTGTGGATTGTCCACTTGCCACGTCACCTGGCCACGTTACCTGCCACAAGTTGTGGGATTGTCCACCTGCCACGTCACCTGGCCACAATCACCTGCCACAATTTGTGGGATTGGTCCACCTGCCACGTCACCTGCCACATCACCTGCCACAAGTTGTGGATTGTCCACTTGCCACGTCACCTGCCACAAATTTGTGGATTGTCCACTTGCCACGTCACCTGCCACATCATCTGGTCACATCACCTGCCACAATTTGTGGATTGTCCACCTGCCACGTCACCTGGCCACGTCACCTACCACAATTTGTGGATTGTCCACCTGCCACGTCACCTGCTACAAGTTGTGGATTGTCCACTTGCCACGCCACCTGGCCACGTCACCTGCCACAATTTGTGGATTGTCCACCTGCCACGTCACCTGGCCACGTCACCTGGCACAAGTTGTGGATTGTCCACTTGCCACGTCACCTGGCCACGTCACCTGGCACAAGTTGTGGATTGTCCACTTGCCACGTCACCTGGCCACATCACCTGCCACGTCACCTGGCCACGTTACCTGCCACAATTTGTGGATTTGCACCTGCCACGTCACCTGGCAACATCACCTGCCACAAGTTGTGAATTGTCCACTTGCCAAGTCACCTGCCACAAGTTGTGGATTGTCTACAGTGCAATGCAAGCAATTACAGTTTTTTTTTTATATTTTTTTAATGGTTTTTCATCATTTGCCATAATTTTTGAGATTTCTAATGTAAAAAAAAAATAGGTCACCTTAAAACGCTTATAAACGAAAACGCGGCAAAACGCCCGGTACCCCCGCGTTTTGCGTCTGAAACGTGGAAAACTTTTGCGTCTGAACCCCATTTTTTTGCTTCTGGAAAAACGAGGTTAAACGCAACTGCCTAAAAACGGAAATAAACGAGACTGTGTGCATGGACACATAGGATAACAATGAATGTGTTCAGGAGCAGTTGAAAAAAGTGTCCAACTGCCTCTGAACACGCGTTTAACAGCGTCTTGTGTGCTTGGCGCCCAACTGGCCACAAAAAAAGAAATAAAGAGCAAAATGTATCAAAAACAAACAAAAAAAAAAACGCAACCGCAGAAAACGGATCAAAAGCAAAACTGCATAGGTGTGAACCAGGCTTTAATGGGCACCCAGGCAGCTTGCATTAAAAAGGGAACAGAAGCTCAGATAGGACCTACTCAAACAAATACTTTAGAGCCCATCAATATCTCCCATAGTCAACATTCAAGCAGTCAGATGCCGATCACTAAGCATACTGGAGGAGGGTGTCTAAACTGGTCCCTCGCTACTGTGACTTCCACTGCATCACTTCCAGTTGCCGTGCGGTTTGAACTAGCGCACTTCGTCTACACACTTTCTGAAAGTGTTGCTACCCTATGGCGTTTAGTGTGTTTAAGATGTGGTTGCAAAGCATCAAAAGTGATCATTCTCCTAACCTTTTCCTACAGGAGGCTCAGCAGCAGAGGGGGCCCCTATCAGCTCCTGCGGCTGTAAATTAAATCCTGTGAGGGTTTAGAGGTGGCGACGTGAAGTGTACTTTCCTTGAGCTCTGCAGCCTTCAATGATCTCTCCTACCTGACTTGACTAGCTGAACTACCCACAGATAAAGCTACCCTGCCTTAGACCTCAGAGATATCCCCCAGGTTTTTCCCTGTCTGACTTGGCTTGACTGCTAAAAACTGCCCTGCTCTTAACCACTTCAGCCCCGGAAGGATTTTACCCCCCTTACTGACCAGAGCACTTTTTACAATTTGGCACTGCGTCGATTTAACAGACAATTGCGTGGTCGTTCGTACCCAAACAAAATTTTCGTACTCCCCCCCCCCCCCCCACAAATAGAGCTTTCTTTTGTTGGTATTTGATCACCTCTGCGGTTTTATTTTTTTGCGCTATAAACAAAAAAATAGCTACAATTTTGAAAAAAATATATATATTTTTTACTTTTTGATATAATAAATATCCCCCCCATTTAAAAAAAATAATAATAATTTCTTCATCAGTTTAGGCCAATATTCAAATGCGATATTTTTTGTAAATAAAAATAAATGTAACACAAGCGTATACTGATTGGTTTGCACAAAAGTTTTAAACGTCTGGCACACTATGGGAAAGATTTATGGCATTTTTTTATTTATTTTTTACACTAGTAATGGCGGTGATCTGCAATTTTTAAATACATAAAAATGCACTGATTACTGTGTAAATGTCACTGGCAGGGAAGGGGTTAACACTGAGGGGGAATCAAGGGGTTAATTGTGTGTTCCCTCAGTGTGTTCCTAACTGTGTGGGGATGTGAGTGACTAGGAGAGGAGACATATCGTTTTTCCTACTTAGTAGGAACAAATGATATTGCTCCTCTCCTCTGACAGCACAGGGATTTGTGTGTTTACACACATAAATCCTTGTACAACGCGATTTCCGTTTCGGGCTAACATGCTTAAGCCCTTAGCCCAGGTTCACACTAGGGCTGCGAGAGTGAAGCCGTGCGAGTTCAGCTGAACTCGCACGATTTCACTCCTGCCTGGTCAGTCCCCGATTTCAGCTCGATTACAGAGACATCTGACACAGATGTCAATGTAAATCGTGCCTGAAATCGCAAAAAGTAGTACAGAAACTACTTTTTAAAATCGGTGCAGCACCGCAGATGCTGTGTCGCACCGATTAGGACGGTGCCATTGCCCGGCAATTTGCGTCAAATTTCGCCAATTTGACATGCGATTTGACATGTCAAATCGCATGTCAAATCGCACCAGTGTGAACCAGGGCTTAGTCAGATCAGACACATCTACCATTTAAAACACATTTGTGAGAATTTAAGCATTTCCAAATAATCACATATGGAATCAATTTTGAGTACAAATAGCTCATTAGTATAATTGTATTCCATCACCGATTGATTTTTCAAAGCCACTGATACAGAAAATGGTTAATCAAACAAACATCTCATTATTCCTTTACATTGCTAATCTGTAAGAGAAATATATGTACCGTATATACTCGAGTATAAGCCGACCCGAGTATAAGCCGAGGCACCTAATTTTAACCACAAAAAAACTGGGAAAACTTACTGACTCGAGTATAAGCCAAGGGTGAGAATGCAGCAAGCTACTGTAAGTGGAAGAGGGTCAACAATGCCCATTTGCACGCCTCACTGTGCCCATTGCAACCTCACTAAGCCAATTGTCACTGTGCCCAACCTCACTCTGCCCATTGCCACCTTACTGTGCCCCATCCTTACTGTGCCCATCCTCACTGTGCTGTTGTCAGTGTACCTGAAATTGAGAGGCTGCGGGCGTCCATTCATTGTTTAAAACTCGCGATCTCTTCCTGGTCCCTTCCGTGATAGACGTTTCTAAGCAGACACAGTTCCGCTTATCACGAACGTTCTCTCATTCTCAGTTTCCCAGCAGACACTGTGTTCAGTGTTCCGCCAATCACGGACGTCCTCTTGTCCAAGGATGAAAAAGGCGTCCGTGATTGGCGGAACACTGAACACAGTGTCTGCTGGGATGGGTGAGGATGAGAGAACGTTCGCGATTCTCAGCAGACACAGTTCCGCCTATCACAGAAGGGACCAGGAGGAGACCGCAAGATTTAAACGATGGACGCCTGCAGCCTCTCAATATTTTCAGGTACACTGACTCGAGTATAAGCCGAGGGGGGGCACTTTCAGCCCAAAAAAAAAAAAAAGGGCTGAAAATCTCGGCTTATACTCGAATATATACGGTATAATCGTAATCCAAATATCCAAAAATAATATTATAGAAAAAATGTTAAAGAAAATAAGTAATTTTTACCCAAACGAACAAATACAGATCTAAATCTGCGTTTAATCCTTTCGGGGGCAACAGTATCAAGGAAATGTATCCAATAGACTTCACTTCTTCTTAAAATTAACTCCCCGATCACCCCCTCTCCTATTTTTACTAATACCCTCCAACACCATATATTTTAATTGGGAGATTGAATGTCCCTTCTCTAAATAATGTCTAGCCAAAGGGTAGTTGCGTTCAATTATCTCAGATCGAATATTTATGCCTAGCTATATGGTCCTTGACCTTTTGAGTTGTTTCTCCAATATAAAGTAACCCACATGGACACTTTATAGCATAGATCACATATGAGGATTGACAAGTATAGTGGCCTTTAACTGGGATATCAAAACCTTTATGAGGGGTGTGATATACTTTTTCCTTTAATCATAGAATTACACTGTATACATGATAAACAGGGAAATGATCCTGTACTAAATATTGATCGGAGCTCACCAAACGAATTGCGGGTTTGAAAATTCATCTATGGTAGGATAATTTTCTCTCAATAAACCCCAATGTTTTTTAATAATGTTAAAAACATTATAAGAAAATGGGTGGAATTGTGAAACAAAAGAAATTATTTTAAGGTCTATTAATCCTACTTCTGTTTAGATTGGTACGTTCTCTATTCACTAATGCTGCTGGATAACTTCTACTGATTAGTTTAGTTTCCATTTCATTTAATATCTCTTCCCGACACTGTTGATCACTGACTATCCTTAACCACTTAAGCCCCGGACCATTTGGTAGCTAGAGGACCAGAGGTGATTTCAGAATTTTGCACTGCGCTGCTTTAACTGTAAATTGTGTGGACATGCAATGTTGTACCCAAACTAAATTTGCATACTTTTCTTTCCACAAATAGAGCTTTCTTTTAATGGTATTTGCTTGCCTCTGCGATTTTTATTTTTTGCGATATAAACGGAAAAAGACCGAAAATTTTGAAAAAAAATGATATTTTCTACTTTTTGTTATAAGAAAAATCGAATAAACTCAATTTTAGTCATACATTTAGGCCAAAATGTATTCAGCCACATGTCTTTAGTAAAAAAAATGTCAATAAGCGTATATTTATTGGTTTGCGCAAAAGTTATAGCGTTTACAAACTAGGGTACATTTTCTGGAATTTACACAGCTTTAAATTTATGACTGCCTATCTCATTTCTTGAGGTGCTAAAATGGCAGGGCAGTACAAAAACCCCCCAAATGACCCCATTTTGGAAAGTAGAGACCCCAAGGAAACTGCTGAGAGGCATGTTGAGCCCATTGAATATTTATTTTTTTTGTTCTAAGTGATTGAATAATGACAAAAAAAATTAAAAAAATTACAAAAAGTTGTCACTAAATGATATATTGCTCACACATTCCATGGTTATATGTGGAATTGCACCCCAAAATACATTCTGCTGCTTCTCCTGAGTACGGGGATACCACATGTGTGGGACTTTTTGGGAGCCTAGCCACGTACGGGACCCCGGAAACCAAGCACCGCCTTCAGGATTTCTAAGGGCGCAAATTTTTGATTTCACTCCTCACTACCTATCACAGTTTTGAAGGCCATAAAATGCCAAAATAGCACAAAACCCCCCCAAATTACCCCATTTTGGAAAGTAGACACCCCAAGCTATTTACTGAGAGGCATGTTGGGTTCATGGAATATTTTATATTTTGCCACAAGCTGCGGGAATATGACAAACTTTTTTTTTTTGCACAAAGTTGTCACTAAATGATATATTGCTCAAACATGCCATGGTTATATGTGGAATTGCACCCCAAAATACATTTTGCTGCTTCTCCTGAGTACGGGGATACCACATGTGTGGGACTTTTTGAGAGCCTAGCCGCGTATGTGTGGTATCCCCGTACTCAGGAGAAGCAGCAGAATATATTTTGGGGTGTAATTTCACATATGCCCATGGCATGTGTGAGCAATATATCATTTAGTGACAACTTTGTGCAAAAAAAAAAAAAGTTTGTCATATTCCCACAACTTGTGGCAAAATATAAAATATTCCATGGACTGAATATGCCTCTCAGTAAATGGCTTGGGGTGTCTACTTTCCAAAATGGGGTCATTTGGGGGGGTTTTGTGCTATTTTGGCATTTTATGGCCTTCAAAACTGTGATAGGTAGTGAGGAGTGAAATCAAAAATTTACGCCCTTAGAAATCCTGAAGGCGGTGCTTGGTTTTTGGGGCCCCGTACGCGGCTAGGCTCCCAAAAAGTCCCACACATGTGGTATCCCCGTACTCAGGAGAAGAAACAGAATGTATTTTGGGGTGCAATTCCACATATAACCATGGCATGTTTGAGCAATATATAATTTAGTGACAACTTTTTGTACATTTTTTTTTCTTTTTGTCATTATTCAATCACTTCGGACAAAAAAATAAATATTCAATGGGCTCAACATGCCTCTCAGTATATAGCTTGGGGTGTCTACTTTCCAAAATGGGGTCATTTGGCAGGGTTTTGAACTGTCCTGGCATTTTATGCACAACATTAGGAAGCTTATGTCACACATCATCCACTCTTCTAACCACTTGAAGACAAAGCCCTTTAGCCTCGTACACACGAACGAGTTTCTCGGCAAAAACCAGCAAGAAACTTGCTGGCAGAGATTTTTTGCCGAGAAATTCGTTCGTGTGTATGGTTTCTCGTCAAGAAAAGCGACAAGTATCTCGACGAGAAAATAGAGATCCTGCTCTCTATTTTCTCGTTGAGATTCTCGTCGGCATGTTTCTCGACGAGAAAAGTGAGTGTGTGTACACTTACCTGTCCTCCCGGAAGCCCGCGTATGTTCGAAATGAATTTGACGCATGCGCGGTAGCTTCCTAGGCATACGTAGGGTATACCAAGATGGCGGCGACGGCATTGAATGTGACAAGCGCATGCTCGTCGTAGTCGATGACGTCACCGCGTACGCTCCATTCAAAGAACCGCAGGTTCTTTGAATCGAGCGTCTGTACACTCGGCCGGGACAAGTTTCTTGTCCAAGAATCTCGTCGAAAAAAACGACATGTTTTTTTCGACGAGAATCTCGGCCGTGTGTACAAGGCCTCACTGACACTTTTTGTTTACATGAAAACATTTTTTTTTTTGCAAGAAAATTATGTTGAACCCCCAAACATTATATATTTTTTTAAAGAAAAGGCCCTACAGATTAAAATAGTGGGTGTTGCATTTTTTTTTTCCACACAGTATTTGCGCAGCGATTTTTCAAACGCATTTTTTGGGGGAAAAACACCCTTTTTTATTTTTAATGCACTAAAAAACACTATATTGCCCAAATGTTTGATGAAATAAAAAAGATGATCTTAGGCCGAGTACATGGATACCAAACACGACATGCTTTAAAATTGCGCACAAACGCGCAGCGGCGACAAACTACATTCATTTTTAAAAGCATTTAAAAGCCTTTACAGGTTACCACGTTAGATTTACAGAGGAGGTCTACTGCTAAAATTACTGCCCTCGAGCCGACCTTTGCGGTGATACCTCACATGCATGATGCAATTGCTGTTTACATATGACGCTAGACCGACGCTTGCGTTCGCCTTTGCGCAAGAGCAGGGGGGGGGGACAGCGGTGCTTTTTTTTAAATTTATTTTTTATTATTATTTATTTTGCTTTTTTATTTTATTTTTAAACTGTTCCTTCCATATTTATTTATTTTTTTACCATTTTTATTGTTATCTCAGGGAATGTAAATATCCCCTATGATAGCAATAAGTAGTGACAGGTACTCTTTTTTTGAAAAAAATTGGGGGGTTAGACCCTAGATCTTTCCTCTGCCTTTAAAGCATCTGACCACACCAAGATCGGTGTGATAAAATGCTTTCCCAATTTCCCAATGGCGCTGTTTATATCCGGGGGGGGACCTTCCCTCCCACTGCTTGTAAAAGCAGTCTAGAGGCTAATTATCTGCTAGAATTGCTTTTACATGAAAGCCGGCCACTGGCTGAAAAGAATGATACCAAGATGATACCTAAACCCACAGGCATCATTCTGGTATAAACATTCAAAGTCCAGCAACATACCAGTACGTTGCTGGTCCTTGTTGGACATGTATTGTAATCTTTTTTTTCATGCAGCCTGTTGGCTGAACGAAAAAAAGAGATTGATCGGTGGGTATGCCCACCATTAGAATACCTCCCTTCATCCACCCACTTCTAATGATGGGCATATATGCCGAAGCATGGGGGCATCCTCCCGCAAAAAAGTTATGCCGCGTACACACGGTCGGACTTTTCCACGGGCAAGCCTTCGTCGGAATTTCGACCGTATGTACCCGGCATAAAAGGTTATGCCGCGTACACACGGTCGGACTTTTCCACGGGCAAGCCTCCGTCGGAATTTCGACCGTATATACGCGGCATTACAAGCAAAATCGCTCCTCCGCCCCTGCTGCCCCCATGCTTCGGCATATATGCTCTTTTTTTTAACTGTGGTGGTGAAATCACCTCCTACAGCGTTGGAATCACGGCTTTATGTATCGTGGGAGCAAACGCTGTTGCTGTCAAGATAAATAAATCCGCGATGCAACTGAATGGCGTACCTGCTAAGCAAATGATGGTTAACATTAAAACAAAGTAACATTACAGTACAACAGTAAGACCTTACCATACCATACCTGCAAAGCAAATACCAAAACAAAACCTAGTAAAAAATAAAACATTTTTTTAACGCAACCTGTGCCTAAAATATATATATGCCGAAGCATGGGGGCCTCCTCCCGCAAAAAAGTTATGCCGCGTACACACGGTCGGACTTTTCCATGGGCAAGCCTCCGTCGGAATTTCGACCGTATATACGCGGCATTAGGAGCAAAATCGCTCCTCCGCCCCTGCTGCCCCCATGCTTCGGCATATATGCTCTTTTTTTTAACTGTGGTGGTGAAATCACCTCCTACAGCGTTGGAGTCACGGCTTTATGTATCGTGGGAGCAAACGCTGTTGCTGTCAAGATAAATAGATCCGCGCTGCAACTGAATGGCGTACCTGAAAACAAAAAAATACATACCTGAAAAGCAAGCATGATAAAACATTGCAGAATAGAATACAGTAAAAAAGAGCAGAACAATAGAGAGAAAATAGAGAGAGAGAGAGAACAATAAAACGACAACTATTTTTGGTTTTTTTATTTTATATTTTTTTTGTGTTTTGTTTTTTACGTTTTTTTTTTTTTTTTTCACACTTTATTTGTAACTTTAACAACTGTAATGGTTCGGGTCTCTCAAAATGTAATGGCATTCTTGGGAGACCCTGTGTAAGTGTGTCCTAGTCTGTGAAATGCTGTACCCTACGCTAAAACTTCACTTTTGAGTGGTAGCGTTCAAAACATTCACCAAGGCAAAGACCAGGTTTGTCAGGACAGAGTGGACAAAAAACACGGGTGTCACGCCTAAATCCGCGCTTTCTACAGACACAACATCTTTTTTGGGGGGTTCGTTGGGTAGGGGTACTCGGGAGGGCATACGGATAATGCCTCTCATGCAACCGGCTTACTGCATTTGGTTGGGAATGGTGAGGTGCACAACCGCCTGGATACAGGAGTTCTGTGAATATCTCATTCTGGAATTTTAGAAGAGATAACGTCCCGCCTGAAGCTCTGTATAGCACATGAGCGTTCAGCAAAGCCAATTGGAATAAGGATAGAGACACTTATTTGTACCAGCGTCTCGCCTTACGGTCAATTAGATAC
Organism: Rana muscosa; assembly: GCA_029206835.1. Taxonomy (NCBI): domain Eukaryota; kingdom Metazoa; phylum Chordata; class Amphibia; order Anura; family Ranidae; genus Rana; species Rana muscosa. The sequence continues at coordinate 4,361,168 of JARGYO010005583.1, read as the reverse complement.
GGCGCCAACAACTGGTCGTTGAAGTCCACCCCTCCCATATTTTGGTTATATTCGTGGACACAGAGGGGTTTCTCCACAACACCAGTCGCCGTACGAATTTGGACTGTCGTGTCTGCATGAAGGGAGGTAAGAAGGAAAACATTCTTATTGTCCCTCCACTTCATAGCGAGCAAGTTATTACACTTCAAGCAGGCTCTCTCCCCCAGCCTAAGACGGGCATCTAGAAGCCGCTGGGGAAAGCCCCGGCGATTAGGTCGCACGGTGCCACATGCTCCAATCTGATGATCAAACAAGTGACTAAACAGTGGCACGCTCGTGTAATAATTGTCCACATACAAGTGGTACCCCTTTCCGAATAAGGGTGACACCAATTTCCACACTATCTTGCCAGCGCTCCCTATGTAATCCGGGCAGTTGACCGGCTCAACCTGACTATCTTTTCCCTCATAAACCATAAAGCTCCATACATAGCCTGTTGCCCTGTCACAGAACTTTTAGAGCTTGACCCCGTATCTGGCACGCTTGCTGGGAAGGTACTGCTTGAAAGCCAAGCGGCCAGGAAATTTAATCAGGGACTCATCAACGCAGACAACTTGATCGGGAATAAACAAGGCTGCAAAACGTTCGTTGAAGTGGTTTATGAGGGGCCGAATTTTATAGAGCCGGTCGTACTCAGGGTCCCCACGTGGACGACAAAGTTCATTGTCGTTGAAGTGCATGAACCGCAAAATCTGCTCGTATCGTGTCCTGGGCATGGAGGCAGAGAACACGGGCATGTGGTCAATTGGGTGCGTGGACCAATAAGCACGCAATGACGGGAATTTATGTGTGCCCATGTTGAGGGAAAGGCCCAGAAAGGTCTTAAAGTCGGAAACCGTAATTGGTTTCCAATCTTTGGCAATTTTAGGCAACTGGGGGTTAGCGGCGATGAATTGACCAGCATACAAACTACTCTGGTCCACAATAGATCTATAGAGATCTTCCGTGAAAAACAGCGAATAAAAATCAATTGGCATAAAATCAGCTGTTTCCACCTGAATACCGGGTTGGGCAGTGAATGGGGGAAGTACGGGTTCTGCAGAAGTGGTGGGGACCCAATCAGGATAGGCGAATTCTGCAGGAAGGGCACTATGGGCACGACGGGCCTACCTTTGTCTTTTTGGTGGCAGCGGGACACTACTTGTGCTTGCCACCTCGCCAGCTTGAACTGCACTTATGGGACTCGCCACGTCACCACGTGATACTGCAGTGCTGGATGTACGCCCAGGCTGTACTAGGCCGCTGGTGCTTGCCAATTCACCAGAAGGAATAGCGGCGCTAGTACTACTCTGCTCCATGATACGAGAGCCCTGCGGTTCTTGCTCCTCAACAACCTCAGAAGATCGGGATCGGGTACGCCTGACCTTAGCAGGGACCTCAACTTCGTCGTCAGAGCTATCTGACGTGGGGCCGCTGACGTCACTGTCTTCTACGGGAAGATATTCTGAGCCTGAATCTGACAGATACGTGACCTCCTCTTCACTATCTGTCATGCTCAGAATCTCGTAGGCCTCTTTACTAGTGTACCTTCGTCTTGCCATTTTGGGCTCTAAATTTAGGTGTACACTAGTAAGATTCACAGGTAAAAAAAGCACCTGACTGTCACCAAATGTATCAAACGCTACCAAAAAAACTGTTAGCGATCGCAGGGATCAGGACTGTCTCTGCGAACGCTGCAGTTATGTGTTGTGTTTGGTAAGTGACAGTGATCGATCGATACTGCACTTGGGTGGGCTGGGCTGGGCTGGGCGGAGGGGCTAAACGCAGGTGCTAGCAGGTATCTGGGCTGATCCCGCTAACACTGCGTTTTTGGGAACCCTAAACCGCTGGGGACGCTAGTATAGATCTGATCAGATACTATACTACTAAGGGAGGTGTATGCTTTGCGCGTGGGTGTTAGCGTTACTGGCACTAACCTAAAGCTGCCTGGGGCGACGCAGACCCTCTCTGGTGCTAAAACCTAATTGATATCACCCGCCGGGCGATCAGGGGGTTAAACCTTTATTGGGTTATATACGGCGGGTGCCCTGATGCTATAAAAAGCAAACTAACCAACCAGCGTCACCTGTAACCTTTATATGGTTATCACTGGTGAAAGGGTTAACTAGGGGCAATCAGGGGGTTAAAACCTTTATTAGGTTAAATATGGGGGTACCCGACGCTATATAAAAACCTGACGGGTTACCTAAATAACTAAATAACTAACTGGGTAACCAGTGTCACCAGTGACGCTTATACGGTGATCAGTGGTGAAAGGGTTAACTCTAGGGGCAATCAGGGGGTTAAAATAATATATGGGGGTACCTGACGCTAATAAAAACCTGCGGCAAACCTAAAAATAATTAACTGGCTATCTAGGACACCAGCGACAAGAAAAAAGTGATCGGAAAAACGATCGCTTAGTGACGCTGGCGTTAGGGGGTGAAAGGGTTACCTGGGGGGCGATCAAGGGATTAAACCTTTATTAGGGGGGGTTAGGGGGCTACCTTGGACCTAAAGGGGCCTAATCTTAACTGCCCTGCAACTTTTTACAGTCACAAATGACACTGATTGCAGTGATCAGTAAAAAAAATGATCACTGCAAACGGTGCACTGTGACTGGGGGTACTGGGGGTGATCTGGGGGGTGATCTGGGGGTGACTGGGGGTGTAAGTGTGCCTACGTGTACTGGTGTCAGTGGGCTGTTGGTGCACTTACTATGTGATGTCTTCTCTCCTCGCGCCGGATCGAAAAGACCGCCACGAGGAGAGATGACATCACTTCCTCTGCCTGTGTTTACATTACACAGGCAGGGGAAGCTCTCTCATTCGCCGGGAGCGATCGAGAGGGGGTGGCCGAAATCGAACGGCCGTCCCCTCATGCCGGATCGCTCCCGAACACCTAACCACCGCTCACTGTACAGAAGGGGGGTCCGATCGGACCCCCCAACTATACAAAGGCGATCACGTACATATACGTGATTCTGCCTGTCGGTGCCATTCTGCCGACGTATAATTACAGTGGGCGGTCGTTAAGTGGTTAAAGGAACACTAAAAGCACTTTTTTTTTTTTTTTTTAAATAACAAACAAATGTCATACTAACCTCCACTGTGCAGCTAATTTTGCACAGAGTGGCCCCGAACCTGGTCTTCTGGGGTCCCTCGGCGGCTGTCTTGGGTCCTGCCCGCAAGAACTTTCCTCCTTCATGCAAGTTCTCTCGCATGGTGGAAAGTTCTTGCGGGCGCGCTCCCATGGTACAGCACTCGGCCCCGCCCCCCGGCACGTCGCGTCATCGGATGTGATTGACAGCAGCGCAAGCCACTTTCGAGGGGTCAGGTAAGTAAACGGGGGGCTTGGGCGGGGGCCGAAAATACTCGCATATTTTTTCACCTTAATGCATAGAATCCATTAAGGTGAAAAAACTTGTACCTTTACAACCCCTTTAACTCCAGTTAATTGACTCCTGGGGATAGAGTTAAAGACTTCATGGGGATGAAAACTGTCATAATGTAATAATGGATTACGGTCCGTGCTTTTGACATACAAATCACTTGTAGTTTTATTTAATTTTCAACATTGTATCCAGGAAGGGAATTTTCTTACTAATATACACACAATGTTGAACTTCAAACCAGGAATAATAGGATTTTTGTACTCACCGTAAAATCCTTTTCTCTGAGTTCATGGACGGACACAGCACCCTCCCCTCCTTTCAAGTTTGTACTGCTTTTGATGAACTGAGCTGCTTAGTGCAGGCTGAGGGGGGATATAGCCAGTAGGACCGCCCCCTGGGTGGGGCTGTTCAGCTTTGATGTTGTTAGCCTTCATTCAGGAGTCCCTAGGCAGAATGTGTTAACAACATCAAAGCTGAACAGCCCCGCCCAGGGGGCGGTCCTACTGGCTATATCCCCTCTCAGCCTGCACTAAGCAGTTCAGTTCATCAAAAGCAGTACAAATTTAAAAGGAGGGGCAGGTGCTGTGTCCGTCCATGAACTCCGAGAAAAGGTTTTTATGGTGAGTACAAAAATCCTATTTTCTTTTTCGTTCATGGATGGACACAGCCTTAATCTTGACAAAGTGGGACATCCCAAAGCAGTGTCAAAAAACGAGGGGTGGGAACAGCATTAAAACAACTTCACCCCAAAACAAAACAAAGCTCCTCAATGGAGGAAATGCAACTCTAAACAGCTGCCTGCAACACCTTGCGGCCGAAAGAAGCATCCGAAGATGCACTCACATCAACTTGTAAAGTTTAGTGAAAGTGTGAACGGACGACCAGGTCGCCGCCTTACACACCTGGGAAACAGACGCCTGATGTCAGAAAGCCCAAGAGGCACCTCTTGCCCTGGATGCACCGGGAAAGGGGAGGCGCCCGACCCTTTATGGCGTAAGCCTGATCACGATCTGTCGGATCCACCTCGAGATGGTGGCTGACGAGACCGCTGGGCCCTTCTTGGGACCAGCCACCGAAACAAACTGAGTCTGGACTCCGGAACGGAGTAGTAACAGACAAGTATACTCTCAGAGCTCGGACAACGTCCAAGGAATGCAACGTCATCTCCTTAGGATTCGACGAATGAGGACACAAGGATGGCAGTACAATGTCTTCCTTGAGATGGAAGGTCGAAACGACCTTAGGAAGAAAAGAAGGCTGCGGACACAGCACCACCTTATCCTTGTGGAAGATCAGATAGGGAGCCTTGCATGACAAGGCTGCCAGCTCAGAAACCCGTCTTAACTGACGTAACAGCCACCAAAAAGGACCACTTTCTGAGAAAGTGTCAACAAGGGAATCTCCCTGATGTTCTCAAACGGTGGTTTCTGAAGCACCGAGAGGCCATGCCGTTAAAGCCAGTGACTGTAAAAGCAGGATGGCGTATGGGACCTTGTGAAAGCAGGTCCTCTCGTAGCGGTAGACGCCAAGGGACGTCTGTTATACAAGCCCCACGGAGGTAGCGGAGGGCGGACCGGAGAGGCCACATGCCGAACCCCCTGTACAAACGTTCTGAATAGAGAGTGAGCTGCCAGGGGTCGTTGAACAAAGACAGCCAGGGCAAATATCTGCCCCTTAAAGTGTACTTAAAGCAAACTTTTGGTCCGCCCACGCTGTAAGAACAGCAGGACTCTGGAAACCAAATAAGTACGCGGATGCCACCTCATTTCCTCACAAATGGATATGTAGGTCTTCCAAGTGCGATGGTAAATCTTCCTAGAGGACGATTTCCGAGCACTCCTCATGGTAGAGATCACAGAGTCTGACAGGCCCCGGTCTCTTAGCACCTGGCTCTCAATAGCCATGCCGTTAAAGCCAGTGACTGTAAAACAGGATGGCGTATGGGACCTTGCGACAGCAGGTCCTTTTTTAGCGGTAGATGCCAAGAGGCGTCTGCTACCAAACGCACTAGATCGGCGTACCAAGGACGCAGAGGCCAATTCGGAGCAATTGGGATCATTGGAATCCTCTCTGTCTCCAGTCTGCACAGCAGATGAGGAAGGAGCTTCAGAGGAAGGAAGGCATAGATTAGCCGGTACTGACTCCCCGGTGCCACTAACGCATCTGTTGAGTCTGCCCATGGGTTTTTTGATCTGGCCACAAACCTCAATACCTTCCGATTGAGTCGAGAAGCCAGGAGATCTACGTCTGGCATGCCCCATCTTTGGAAAAGGAGCTGAAACACATCCGGGTGCAGAGACCATTCTCCTTGGTCCAGCATCTGGCGACGCAGGTAGTCCGCCTGCCAGTTTTCCACGCCCGGAATGTATACGGCCGGCAGGGCGGTACGCTCCTTTCTGCCCACCTTAGGATGTGAGTGACCCTCCGATGCTGCAGCTGAGCTTCTTGTTCCTCCTTGATGGTTGACATACACCACCACTGTGGCGTTGTCCGACTGGATCCTGACTGGACACCCCTGTAGCCTCTGAGACCATGTGGAGAGTCACAGCCTGATCGCCCGGAGTTCCAGGACATTGATCGGCAAGTGGGATTCCTCCAGAGTCCAGCGACCCTGGGTCGACTGAACCCCCCAGACTCCCCAACTGGTAAGGCTGGCGTCCGTAGTGACCACCATCCAGTAAAAAGGAAGGAACGACTTCCCGGACAGAAGTGCCGGTGATGTCAGCCACCAAACTAGGGAGGTCCTGACTAGGTGGCTTACCTGGATTTGACAATCCAGGGATGATGGGCACTTGTCCCTTCTGGACAGAATTACCTTCTGTAACACTCGCGTGTGAAATTGCGCATACGGGGGCGTGACCGGATGCTGCTGTGAGAGGTGAGCAGCCCGCCCGCACCTTGTACCTCGCTCCATGATACACGCCGCAATGAACGAGTAGTTCGGCGGGAGGGGGCAGGGGAAAGAGAGAGGAGATATGAGAGGGATGGCCCTGCCTATCTGACCTGCCGACTATCTGCAGCGTGATTCGGGAGGCTTCGGCTTTGGCGCTGGGGACGAAGCAGCTGGCTGGACGTGGACGCTGAGACTCACCGAGCCCTGATGTGTAATCTTGTGTAGGTTGAGATTCAGTCTGCGTGCTCCGTGAAGTTCATCCAGACTCATGCATTGCATGACCCGATCAGCTGATTAGCACGACTAGAGACACGTAATACCTGACACTCGCCGGAGGAACTAGCTGGAACTATCTTCCCTGACCCTGTATCACCGCTCTGCCTGTACCGCATCTCACTACATTACCTGGCCGACATTCCACCACAAGCCTGCTGGTTCTACTCTGCCCAAGCCAGATATTGTTGTTCCTAGGATGAAGGATGTCGCGGAAGCATTTCTCATCATAAATTGGAGTCGGAGGTGAGCAAAAGAAATTGTTGTATATCTGACGTGCATAATCTTTTGCGTCTACGTTTGTTATAACTTTGAGAGGAAGAGGCTGGGGAAAGTAGACGTGAGGAAGCCTGTGAGAACCTCAATTAGCTGATAGAGCGGGTGGGGGACTAAGCTGTGGAGGGCTAAAGCAGAAGTAGCTGGAGGGATACAGTCAAAAGGATAATAACACATACAGAACAATTATAAGTGTATATCTACAGAGGAGGAGGAGGGAGGAGGAAAAGGAAGGAAAAAAGAAAAGGAAAAGGAAAATGCCAGGCACACTGTCGGTGATGACCAGGAATGCACAGCTACAGTCCCAGCCCCAGCTGCCCCAACTCCAGCTCCAGCCCCAGCCCCAGTCCCTGTCCTCACGGGGGACTAAAACAGGACAGGCAGCGGCGGCAGCCAAATTGGCGGCAGACAAATTGGAAAAATATGCACATGTTCCGGGGAGCACAACAGGCCATACACCAACAAAGTGGCAAGGGGCGCAACAAGCGAACTCCCAGCGGAAAAGCCTGGGCCAAACATCAAACACAGAGACAGCAGGAAAGGCAGCAGGTGAGCGGGGGTCAAAAGCAAAGGCACCAGAAAAAGTGGCAGAGTTAAACACGGGAACAGTGATGGAGGATGAGCCCTCTATGAGAGAGATCCTATCCGCAATTAACAACTGCAAATCCTCACTAACTGAAATATTTGACCAGTTGAGGGGGATAAAAGAGGAAATGTCAACACTAAAACATGATGTCCAGGGGGTTGGGGAGCGCACCTCCGCATTAGAGGAAAGACTCAGTCAGGTGGAAGATGATGTTAACCCTATGATAAAGGATACAAAATTAATGAAAGAACAGCTGAATATGTGCGTCAATAAAATTGGCGATATGGAAAATAGGTTAAGAAGGAAAAATATAAGGGTACTGGGTCTCCCCGAAAAGAGTGAAGGTAGTCGCCCCACTGAATTTATGGAAAACTGGCTCCTGGGACGGTTTGGACAGGAGTGCTTTTTAAAGCATTTCTCAATTGAGCGGGCCCATAGAGTCCCTTCTAGAGCCCCAGCTGAGGGCGAACGCCCTAGACCCATTCTTATTAAACTTCTGCACTTCTCGGATAAAATTACAATCCTCCAAAAGGCAGATTTTTCCCCAGAGCTACAGAGGCAAAGGGCTAAATTTTTTGAGTGCAAACATAGACTGCAGGAAAAGGGGATAAAATACGCAATGTTCTACCCGGCACGTCTACGGATAACTGTAAATGGGGAAAACATATTCTTCAACACGCCTGCTGAACTGATGTCCTGAATGAACACAAAAGAAGGGGAGACATAGGAGGATGGAAATGGTCATTGACTTCAATATGCAGAACTTAGACTCTCTTTTCCCTTTTGTTTTTGTTCGATTTACGAGCGGTGTGGGGGGGGGGGGGCGGGTGGTGGGAGGGGGAAAGGGGTTGATGAAAGTGTTTTTTTTTGTGGAGAATGGCACAAAGGTGGAGAAATAATACTATATGTCAAGAAATATGGAAGAGATGCACTAGAGAAAGGAATACACGAAAAACACTAGAGGAAGAGTTGATAGGGGGGAGGGGGAGGGGGAAAGGTTTCACAGCAAAAGGAGAGTCTGGTCACTATAGAAGTCCTCTATATGGGCCCCAAGCGGGGCAGGTGAGGGGGGGGAAGAGGGGAGGGGGGGAGAGTGTGTGAGTGGTACACAGCAATGATTGAACCCACCAATACATGTTTTTTTGGGGCAAGGGGGGGAAGTGGGAAGGAAGGCATGGTTGAATAGGGCACTAGAAAGAGTAGATTCACAAAAATCATGTTTATGTAAACAGATTTTATTAAAGTATACACCGGCATGGTGGGAGGTACACTAGAAAGGGAAGAAATAAAAAGGGGGGATGGTGATGTAAAATAGAGAAAAGAGATCCCCAAATCAGGGCAGAAGCATAAAAGGTGTGTTCATGGAATGTCCGAGGGGTAAAAGACCCAATAAAAAGACAAGCAATTTTTTCAACAGCCGACACTAATAACATTAAAATACTATGCCTGCAGGAAACACACCTGGACAAAGGAACTATCAACACGTTAAAATACAGGAATTATCGAACTCAATATCATTCCACGCACACCTCTTATTCAAGGGGTGTGAGTGTGTTGATAGACTCAGGTATGGTGTTTTCCTGCAGCCATAGCAAGATAGATACCGAAGGACGCTATGTATTTTTTCATTGCTGGATAGAGACAAGGGAATACGTGGTGGCAAGCATATATATCCCCCCTCCGTTTGGCACAGAAATTTTGTGGGACCTGATGGAGTTTGTCGTGGATAGGCCGGGTGTGCCTGTAATGGTAGCAGGTGATTTTAACATGACTATGAATAAAAAAATGGACAGGTTCCCGGTAGGTCCCCCCTCTGGACAGACGGTCGGTAGCCCTCTTTTCCAATTTTGTGGGGAGATGGGATTGATTGATGTGTGGAGGAAGAGACACCCAGAGGAAAAACAATTCTCCTGCCACTCAAGGACACACTCGACCCTGTCCAAGATAGACCTTGTACTCTGCAACGAAGAGGCGTTGGGTGAGCTGGGAGAGGTGGTATATGAACCAAGAAGCATTTCGGACCACTCCTCAATGATCTTTGAAATAAAGATGAACAGAGGGCACAACAAAAGGGATTGGAAGATAAATCCATTCTGGCTAGAGGTAATTAAAGAACCGGAGGGAATATGTGGCAGTTTGAAAGAATTCATAGCAGTAAACACTGGTTCCGCCGCGACGGGAGTAATCTGGGACACCTTGAAAGCGTTTTTGCGGGGAATTCTGATTCAAAAAATATCGTTCATTAAAAAACAAATGCGCGCCAAGGAATCCGCAGCGAATGAAAAGGTGAGGAGGTCAGAGCTTAGCTATATAAGCAACCCAACCACGGAGGAACGTAAGAAATGGCTAGAGGCGCAGGAGGAATATAAAAAATAATAATAAGAAAAGTGGAAAACAAAAAATTATTTCAGAAACAGAATTTTTTCGGCGAGGGTGAAAGAGTGGGGAGGATTCTGGCCCTAACTGCTAGGGCCGATGACCCCCCATCTGCTATTCCGGCGATTTATGACGAGGAGGGGGAAATTAAGAGGGGCACACCAGAAATAATGGAAGTGTTTAAAAAATACTATCAGAATCTGTATAGCAGTACTTGGCATAATAACAGAGAGGGGGAAATGGATACCTTCTTCGTAGGCCTAAAGATACACCGGCTGACAGGGAAAGACAGAGAGGGGTTGGAGGCACCACTCACACTGGAAGAGATACAATTGGCAACAAAATAAATGGCGGGCCAAAAGGCACCAGGCCCCGATGGCTTGCCAATAGAAATATATAAAACCTACAGTGGGGTGCTGCTTCCAAAACTGTTGGAGGTATTCAACTGGGCGGCCGAGGAGGGGAAAATGCCAGGGTCCATGGAAGAGGCAACCATCATAACACTACTGAAGGAAGGGAAAGATCAATTGGAGGCAAACTCATACAGACGGATATCTCTTTTGTGCGCAGACACAAAAATCCTGGCCAAAATATTGGCAACAAGGCTAAATAAGATAGTCTCAAAACTGGTACATCCTGACCAGACGGGATTTATTCCAGGCAGGTCTACCAGTTCTAATATAAGAAGAGCATTTTTAAATATCCAGTTGCCAATAGAAGAAAGCAATTTTGTCCTTGGATGCCGACAAAGGCATTCGACAGCCTCGAGTGGCATTCTTTGTGGAAGGTGCTAGAAGAGTATCGGTTTGGCCCTAAATTTACTCAATGGGTTAGGATATTGTACGAGAATCCCAGGGCAAAGATAAGGATAAACGGTGAGTGTTCAGATTGGTTTCAATTGGCGAGGGGGACAAGGCAGGGGTGTCCGTTGTCGCCCCTGCTTTTCGCCCTCGCCATGGAGCCACTAGCCATTGTGATAAGGACATCCCCGGGGATAAAGGGGTTTAAAAGGAAGTTAGGGGAGGAGAAAGTCGCATTGTATGCGGATGATATTCTGCTTTTTCTGGGGGACACACAGACCTCACTGGAGACAGCAATGAATATCATAGGGGAATTTGGCAAATTCTCGGGGCTAACAATAAATTGGGATAAATCTGCACTCTTGCCGATAGATCCTCTGATAGGGCAAATAGACCAAGTGAAGGTGGTGACTCAAATAAGATACTTAGGAATAAATATGACAAAGGACCCTGGGCAATATATAGCTGGAAATCTAGTGCCATTATTGACAAAGCTGAGACAAAAATGCAGGGTCTGGAATCGACTTCCCCTTTCAGTAGCTGGTAGGAACAACTTGGTAAAAATGATGTGGATGCCGCAAATTCTATACATCCTACATAACTCCCCAGTATGGATCTCAAAACAGTGATTTAGGAAAATAGAAGGGGTATTTAGGGAATTGATCTGGAGGGGGGGGGGGGGACAGCAAGGATCTCAATCCGAACCCTACAACATCCTAGGGAGAAGGGGGGACTGGCCCTCCCGAACCCCAGATATTACTTTTTAGCCGCTCAGCTGCAGCATATGAGGGGTAGCAATCGGAAGGTAGGAAGAGAAGCGGTAAAAAGCTTAGTTCTGAATGACACAAGCCACAAAACGGAAGTGGAGGCAGTTGAGGCAGACTCATTTTATTCTAAATGCCCCACTGTCCAATTAATGGTCAAATGCTGGAAAGAGGGCAAGAAGATCTTGGGATATACAGGCTTCTCCGAATTTTCTCCCATCTGGGATAATAGTAACCTGCAGGAACTTAAAGCCATGGGAAGGGTCGAGGAGTGGGATAGACTAGGCATACACTTGCTGGAGCAATTATTTGTGACCGGCAGAATAAAAACATTCCAAGAAATAAGGGAGGATTACGCGGTCCCAAATAGATCTTTTTACAGATATTTACAAATCAGGCACGCGCTGAACGCACAGTTCGGACATAGCTCACCGGAATAGAACGATATGGCCCTCTTCCGAAGCTTAGTAAAGGCAGAGATTGCCAGAGGAGTAATCTCAACTATCTACGATTCCTTAGAAAGGGCTGACCAAAGAGAGGCACTGGTTAATAAAAACAGGGATAAATGGGAGAGGGACGTGGGCCCAATCTCACAAGAACAATGGGAACGAATACTAGCAACAGGGCCCGGACTGTCAATGTCACCCTCCCAGATCATGTCCCAGCTTTATTTGATACACAGGGCGTATTATACGCCCCAAAGAATGTTCCAGTTCAGCAGGAGATCAGACTCAGGCTGCCAGAGATGTGGGGAGGACAGGGGAGACCTAATACATATGGTCTGGAGATGCCCCAAGTTATACCAATACTGGAAGCAAATAGTTGAAAAGATAAACATAGCATTTGGGACATCTCTGCAGCCGGAGGCTAGGCTATGTGTACTGGGTCTTCTGGAAGAGAGGGGACCTTCAATGGATGAGCGTACAGCAATAAGGAGATGCTTGTTTCAGGGAAGGAAACTTATTGCACAGAAGTGGCAAGCAGTAAACCCCCCCACAGCAGCAGAATGGGAGGAGGTAGTATCTGATACCATAGTAAAAGAATAATTTATGAACACCAAAAGAGGTAATAAAAAGAAATTTAATAATAATATGGGATAAATGGATAGAAGTAGAGGCACGGTGGGTGGGGGGTGGACGGATGGGGAATGGGAGTGAGTAGTAGAATGTTTGTATTAATATATGATAAATTATACGCACATTGTAATATAGAAATGAAATGGATGTATGTATAAATGTTATGGAAAAGAAATAAAGAAAAAGTATTTGATTAAAAAAAAAGAAATTGCGCATATGGTACTGCCTCGAAGGAGGCTACCATGAGGCCCAGGACTCACATGCAAAAGCGGCGTGACGACCATCTTTGGGATGTAAACTGCCGCACCACAGCCCAAAGGGTCTGCAACCTTCCCATAGGGAGAAAAGCTTTCGCCTCTGAGGAGTCCAGAATCAACCCCAGATACACTAGGAGTTGGGTTGGTACCAATACTGACTTTTGAGTGTTCAACACCCAACCAAAGTATCGGAGGGTCTGACAGGTTACAGACACGCTCACCTCTAATTCTGAGCTTGAAGTGGCCGTCAGAAGAAGTTTGTCCAAGTAGCCCACGATAGCGATGCCACGCTGTCTTAGTAGGGCCAGAATCGGGATGAGCACCTTGGTGAACACCCTCGGTGCCGATGCCAGGCCAAAGGGGAGAGCCACAAATTGGTAGTGGTCTTCCCCGGCCGCAAAGCGCAGACATTTCTGATGCCTGGTGCATATGGGGACATGCAAGCATGCGTCCTTGATGTCCAAGGATGCCAGAAAATCTCCCGGGTGGAGGGCATCGATAACAGGAGCGAACCGACTCCCTCTGGAATCTTTGTACCTTCACAAAGCAATTGAGGGCCCTGAGATCCAAGATTGGACGAACCCCCTCCTTCTTTGGTACTACGAACAGATTTGAGTAAAACCCCTGAAACCGTTCCTGTACTGAAACAGGAATGATCACCCTGCGTATCAGCAGGCTTCCCGACGAATCGGCTGAAGCTGGCGGTTGGAGGGAGAAAAACCCGAAAGGGACCGACGCCTCTGGCGTTTCTGCAGGCTCCTCTATCTTTAGATTATCCTGCACTGCGGTGATAAAGTCACCTATCAGAGCCTTTTTGCGTGCTGACCCGGACCCAGAGTCATCCTCACTGTCCAAACGGCCACGGTCCGAATCCTCTGATACGTCAGAACCAGGGCCATGAGCCATAGCTGGGCCCGACTCCGCATCAGAGTTGTCCCCAGAAGATGGCGGAGAGGGCACTTTTTACCCACCGTGTTCCCACTCGCCACTTCCACCTTGGCAACAAACAAGGACGCCGACATAGCGTCTACTGACACAGCGGGTGCAGGAGCACCAGCTGCCAATTTAGGTGTATCAGGGGGAGAAGCGTCTGCTTCTGATGCCATGCTGACCCACGCACCTGACACAAGGACTCCAGTCAAGGTACCAACAGCCCACCCTCCTAGCTGTCACTAAGACGAGGGGTTCCCCCCCCAGAGGACTCACCACCCTTGAACAGTCGTACAGCTGCCGCCCACTTCCTAGTTGAGCTGCTTCTTGTCAGATGTGTCAGTCTGACCACTCTGCAGCGTGTGTCTGTAAGCTTGCGCTGTTTAAATGCTGTTAATCGGCATGGATCACAGGCAAAACATGGCCACCAAGCGCAGATAGAGGCCAAACACAGCATGAATCACAAGCAAAATGGCCGCCGACAGCATGGAGGCAGAACACACAGGTAAGCAAACTTTTCATGGCAGCTTATAACATTTGTTTAGCGGACGTACAGCTCAGTTCCCCACAGGTGGAGCCCCCCCCAGGTGAACCCCGGCCCCAGCAGCCAGCCTAGCTCAGAGTGCCTAGGGAGGAGGGAAGGAAGGGAGGGAGGGAGGAAAGGAAGGATAGAACCCCTTACTCGATCTCCCTGGGAATGCCCAGCTATGTCCTCCTGCCGAAGCAGGGGACTACTACTTACCCTTCCTGCGTGGATTGTGCTGGAAGCTTCCCAGACAGACCATCTTCCGCATGGTGATGGAGGTGACTGTCGGCCCGGCTGCTGCGACTCGGCCCTATAGACCGGTCATATGCATGCCCTGGAGCGTGTAGCTCACCGGCCACCCGTAGAGCGACGGGCATGTCGTGGAGGACCCATCGCGTAGCTACGGTCGGCACACGCTCGATGGCCGAAACTGGGAGGACTACAAGGATCTGGGATCCAGCCTGTCACCCAGTTGGCAGTTGATCGAAGATCACAGGAACAAAAAAAAAAAAAAAAATTTTTTTTATTTGAAATAAACCTCCAGGCCTATGGGCCCAAAGGGAGCCATGTCTTCTCCTTAGCTAGGCAGAAAAAAACTGAGCTGCTTAGTGCAGGCTGAGGGGATATAGCCAGTAGGACCGCCCCCTGGGCGGGACTGTTCAGCTTTGATGGTGTTAACACATTCTGCCAATCACTCCTGAATGAAGGCTAATACCCCACTTTGTCAAGATTAAGGCTGTGTCCGTCCATGAACGAAAGAGAAAGGATAATTGAGATACTGATCAAATAATAATAATAATAATAATAATAATAATAATGATGATGATGTTCCAATGTTGCCACCCCACACAGCAAAAACGTCATCTATAAATCTATACCATCTTTGGCAATGTTCAGCAAAAATGTTTCTATCATATTCATGAACGATTTTGCGTATGGGGGTGTGACATTGGTAACCATCGCTGCCCCTTGAAGCTGCAAGTAATGGGTTTCCTTGAAGAGAAAATAATTCTCTTCAAGAACAATATTCAGTAGTTCCAGGAGAAAAGCAATCTGTCGATCAATATAACGATGTGATTGTAACAACAGCCGCCGGCATGCTTCAATACCTAGCTCATGAGGGATAATGGTATAAAGACTGGACACGTCCGTATGGAATCAGATGACAATTTGGTACTATTTATCTTATTTAAAAAAAAATCCCTGGTATCACGTATAAATGATTTAGTATTAACCAGTAGTGTTAAACATTTATCCAAATAGTGTGCGAGCTAGTGTGTTGTCACCGATTCCATCCCCGAAACGATGGAACGTCAAGGTGGATTATTGGGGTCTTTATGAATCTTGGGTAGTATATACACTACAGGTATAATGGGATGTTCACATAAGAATTTTGTGTTTCATCATCAATAATTCCATCTTTTAGTGCTGATGTCAGAACTTTAATTTTATTTTGTACCTTAAAATACCGGATTAGAATCTATCTATCTATCTATCTATCTATCTATCTATCTATCTATCTATCTATCTATCTATCTATCTATCTATCTATCTATCTCTCACACAGTGGGGGTTATTTACGAAAGGCAAATCCACTTTGCACTACAAGTGCAAAGTGCACTTGGAAGTGCAGTCTCTGTAAATCTGAGGGGTAGATTTGAAATGAGGGGAAGCTCTGCTGATTTTATCATCCAATCATGTGCAAGCTAAAATGCTGTTTTTTATTTTCCTTGCATGTCCCCCTCAGATCTACAGAGACTGCACTTTCAAGTGCACTTTGCACTTGTAGTTTTCACTTGTAGTGCAAAGTGGATTTGCCTTTAGTAAATAACCCCCCAGTATCTCACAAAAGTGAGTAAACCTCTCACATTTTTGTAAATATTTTTATTACATCTTTTCATGTGACAACGTGTTAAGAAATGACACTTTGCTACAATGTAAAGTAGCGAGTATACAGCTTGTATAACAGTGTAAATTTGCTGTCCCTTCAGAATAACTCACACAACCATTAATGTCTAAACCGCTGGCAGCAAAAGTGAGTACACCCCTAAGTGAAAATGTCCAAATTGGGCTCAAAGTGTCAATATTTTGTGTGGCCACTATTATTTTCCAGCACTGCCTTAACCCTCTTGGGCATGGAGTTCACCAGAGCTTCACAGGTTGCCACTGCAGTCCTCTTCCATTCCTCCATGATGACATTACGGAGCTGGTGGATGTTAGAGACCTTGCGCTCCTCCACCTTTCGTTTGAGGATGCCCCATAGATGCTCATTAGGGTTTAGGTCTGGAGACATGCTTGGCCAGTCCATCACCTTTAACCTCAGCTTCTTTAGCAAAGCATTGGTTGTCTTGGGAGGTGAGGTGAGGGGGGGAGAGAGAGGGAGAGAGAGAGGGGGGGAGAGAGAGGGAGAAAGAGAGAGAGGGGTTGTCTTGGGAGGTGTGTTTGGGGTCGTTATGTTGGAATACTGCCCTGCGGCCCAGTCTCTGATGGGAGGGGATCATGCTCTGCTTCATTATGTCACAGTACATTTTGATATTCATGGTTCCCTCAATGAACTGTAGCTCCCATGTGCCGGCAACACTCATGCAGCCCCAGACCATGACACTCCCACCTCCATGCTTGACTGTTGCAAGACACACTTGTCTTTGTACTCCTCACCTGGTTGCCACCACACATGCTTGACACCATCTGAACCAAATAAGTCTATCTTGGTCTCACGGGACCGCAGGACATGGTTCCAGTAATCCACGTCCTTAGTCTGCTTGTCTTCAGCAAATTGTTTGCGGGCTTTCTTGTGCATTATCTTTATAAGAGGCTTCCTACTGGGATGACAGCCATGCAGACCAATTTGATGCAGTGTGCGGCGTATGGTCTGAGCACTGACAGGTTTACCAGCCCCCCCCCCCCCCAGCCCTTCAACCTCTGTAGCAATGCTTGGAGCACTCATAAGACTATTTCCCAAAGACAACCTCTGAATATGACGCCGAGCGCGTGCACTCAACTTCTTTGGTTGACCATGGTGTGGCCTGTTCTTCTGAGTGGAACCTGTCCTGTTAAACCCCTGTACAGTCTTGGCAACCGTGCTGCAGCTCAGTTTCAGGGTCTTGGTGATCTTCTTATAGCCCAGGCCATCTTTACGTAGAGCAACAGTTCTTTTTTTTTTTTAGATCCTCAGAGAGTTCTTTGCTGTGAGGTGCCATGTTGAACTTCCAGTGACCAGTATGAGAGAGTGAGCGCGATAACACCAAATTTAACACACCTGAGAACTTGTAACACTAAGAAGTCACGTGACACCGGGGGAGGGAAAATGGCTAGTTGAGCCCAATTTGAACATTTTCACTTAGGGGTGTACTTACGTTTGTTGCCAGCGGTTTAGACATTAATGGCTGTGTGTTAAGTAATTTTGAGGGGAGAGCAAATTGACACTGTTATACAAGCTGTGCACTCACTACTTTACATTGTAACAAAGTTTCATTTCTTCAGTGTTGTCACATAAAAAGATATAATAAAATATTTACAAAAATGTGAGGGGTGTACTCACGTTTGTGAGATACTGTGTAATATATATGTATATATATTACACACACACACACACTGATTGGATTAATCAGAAATTGGTGGATAACGCTCTAAAATAGTAATAGATTGCACTAAACCCAGGAGAGCAGAGAATGGGGGGGGGGGGGGGGGGTGATGAGCCAGCCTGTGTGTGTGTGTGTGTGTGTGTGTGTGAGAATAGACTTATACAGAGCAGGTTTGGGATCAAGTCCACACAAGTGACCCCACAGCAAGCAGCTATGGGGGCACTCTGAGAAAAGAAAGCACCAAGACTGCCAGCGGGGGACCCCCAGAAAAGGAGGATCGGGGCTGCTCTGTGCAAAACCACTGCACAAAGGTAAGTATGACATGTTTTTTATTTTAGAAAAAAAATTAAACCTTTACAAATAACTAATTCAGTGACAGCAAAAGGGTTAAACTGATTTTTTTTTTCTTGGCTCAAGAGTAGACTAAGGATACGTTCATGTAACTTGCCAGTATTTTTTTTTTTATATCAAATTAGATATAGAAACAAAAGTTAGAGTATTATTTTTTCACCGCCACTTGTTTATTACTGTAAAAAAAATGTTTTCACAAAAAAACAAACAAAAACACATACATTCAACAACTTACCATAACTAACAGCAATGAAGGCTGAAAAGCATAGAAGTAGAAAACCCCAGTGGTCTCTTGCAACGTTCTTTTGAGGAAACATAATGATAATGGACGACCACGACAATTCACTAAATGAAAAAGAAGAATTAAAAAAAATTCAATATCACATGTGCCCAAAATGTTAAGTAGTAACAATTGTTTTGGGATTGCCTGTGCTCTAGTCTAGACAGATGTGGCAACATTTTCTCTTATCTAGAGGTGGCGACATGGTGGTTCTGCCCGCCTGTTGAAATCCACACCTGGCAGGTTCCAGTATTCTTTTGGAGGAATAGACTCATTAAGTTTTTTTCCATGGCTACACAAGAGCATTGGTTATGGATTATTCAGCCCCTTTCAACCATGTACCTTATAGTCCAATTAACCGTTCTCCTCCTTTGGTTGTACGGGCGTCTCGTGAACCACATCTAGGTATAGTTTTCGGGGTCCCCTGTGTTCCCTGCATCCACACGTGAGGGATTCCTGTATCTGGCCCTCCTAGGTGATCTACAAGCCCCCCCCTCCCCCACTTTTTTTTTGCATGATCCAGTCTCACCACACGAGAGCCTTTTGGAGAGATATTTACCTGCATACATTCTAGCAGATACGTTCTGTCCTCCTTAAAAGGCATTCTATGCATTAAGATAAAAAGCCTTCTGTGTGCAGCACCCCCCCCCCGTGCAGCAGCCCCCCTAACACTTACCTGAGGTCCCTCTAGCTCCAGCGATGTTGTAGGAATGTCTCGGCCATCCAGGACTCTCCTCCCCATTGGCTGAGACAGCAGCGTGGTGGCATTGACTCCAGCTGCTGTCAAAGTCAGTCAGCCAATGAGAGAAGAAAGGTGGCGGGGCCAGATTCTGTGTCTGATTTGACACAGGGAGCTGTGTCTCAGCTCAGGTGCCCCCATAGCAAGCTGCTTGCTGTGGGGGCACCCAACAGGATGGAGGGGCCAGGAGAGCCGAAGAGGGACCAGAGAAGAGGAGGATTTGGGCTGCTCTGTGCAAAACCAACTGCGCAGAGGAGGCAAGTATGACATGTTTGTTATTTGTAATTTTAAAAAAAACACAGGACTTTACAATCACTTTAAGAAGCAGGCATAGTTTTCTGTGAAACATGTTGGAGCAACTACAGTCATCTTTGAAATGGGCTTTATATTCAGTTATTGCTCCTACATTCTCTAGTATTGTGAGGTTTAACTTAAATGTGCCACACAGTGGTTTTCACTGCTAACAAACAAAAACTTTTTTGCAATGTATTTTAACCGAATGTTGTTTTTAACTTTTGGCATGAATAAAGTTTAATATGGGCTCCATCAGGGGCCTTCCGGTGGAAGGAACGCATTTCCATGTATGCAGATGACATCCCTTTTGTACCTTGGGTAGGACTGTACCACATCTCCGCGGGAAGCCCTCCAAGTTATAGAAATCTTCGGCCCCTACTTGGGTATCTGTATCAATTGGGACAAATCCTTACTATTCCCTGTCTCTGGGTACCACCCTACCACTCTGCTCTGGTACGTACAATCTCACACTTTAAATATTTGGGCATTATAGTATGGTGCGATCCCTCGGATACATTACATATAACCTTCTTCCACTACTGTCAAGCCAAGTGCACTACTTGGTCTGCGTTACTCCTTAGTACTATAGGCTGAGTCAACTTACTAAAAATTATCTTCCTGCCTAAATTTGTTTATTTCTTCAAACAGTCCTTCTTTCAACAGCATCGTCACTTCCTTCATCTGGGCGGGGGGCACCCTAATGCCGCTCGGTTTTTGGATGGTTTTTCCGACAGAATTCTGCTCAAGCTTGGCTTGCATACACATGGTCACACAAAAGTTCTCTGAACTTTCAACCGTCAAGAACACAGTGACGTACAACACTACGACGAGCCGAAAAAATTAAGTTCAATGCTTCCGAGCATGCATCAAATTGTTTCCGAGCATGCATCAGAATTTTGGGTGTCGGAATTGCTACAGACGATCGGATTTTCCGATCGGAATTTTTTCTGTCGGAAAAATAGGAGTACCTGCTCTCAAACTTTTGCTAGCAGAAATTCCGAAAGAAAAAGTCAGATGAAGCATACACACGGCCGGAATTTCCATTCAAAAATCTCACATCTGACTTTTTCCGATCGTGTGTACAGGGCATTAGACTTCCGTTGTTGACCCTGCACCGTCCCATTAATTAAGGAGGCCTGGCGCTCCCAAAATGTCCAATTATATTATAGGTATTGACGGTACTGGTCACCATACGGTGGTGGTGCGCCCACCCCAGAGAAGAGAGAAGAAGTAGGAGAAGGAGAGAGAGGGGGAGGGAGGGAGAGAGAGAGAGGGGGAGGGGGGAAGATAGAGAAGGGGAGGGGAGAGAGAGAGGGGAGAGAGAGAGAAGGGGAGGGGGAGAGAGAGAGGGGAGAGAGAGAGGGGGAGAGGGGGAGGAGAGAGAGGGGTGGAGAGAGAGAGAGGGGGAGAGAGAGAGGGGGAGAGAGAGAGAGGGGGAGGAGAGAGAGGGGGAGAGAGAGAGGGGGAGGAGAGAGAGGGAGGAGGAGAGAGAGAGGGGGGAGAGAGGGAGAGGGGGGAGAGAGGGGGAGAGAGAGAGGGGGAGAGAGAGGGGGAGAGAGAGAGGGGGAGAGAGAGAGGGGGGAGAGGGAGAGAGGGGAGAGGGAGAGAGGGGGAGGGAGGGGGGGAGAGAGAGGGAGAGAGGGAGAGAGAGAGAGAGGGAGAGAGGGGGAGAGAGAGAGGGGGAGAGAGGGGGAGAGAGAGAGAGGGAGAGAGAGAGGGGGAGGGAAATAGATAGAGGGAGAGAGAGAGGGGGGAGGGAGAGAGAGAGGGGGGAGAGGGGGAGAGAGAAAGAGGGGGAGAGAGAGGGGAGAGAGAGGGGGGAGAGGGAGAGAGAGAGAGAGAGGGGGGAGGAGAGAGGGGGAGAGGGAGAGAGAGAGAGAGAGGGGGAGAGAGAGGGGGGAGGGAAAGAGGGAGATGGAGAGAGAGAGAGGGGGGAGGGAGAGAGAGAGAGAGAGGGGGAGAGAGAGGGGGGAGAGGGGGGAGAGAGAGAGGGGGGAGAGAGGGGGAGAGAGGGGGAGAGAGAGGGAGGAGGGAAAGAGGGAGAGAGAGAGGGGGAGGGAGAGAGAGAGGGGGGAGAGAGAGAGAGGGGGGAGAGAGAGAGAGGGGGGAGAGAGAGGGGGAGAGGGGGGAGAGGGAGAGAGGGAGAGAGAGAGGGGGAGGAGAGAGGGGAGAGAGGGGGAGAGAGAGAGAGGGAGAGAGAGAGGGGGGGAGAGAAAGAGAGAGGGGGGAGAGAGAGGGAGGGAGAGAGGGAGAGAGGGAGAGAGAGAGGGGGCAGAGAGAGAGAGGGGGAGAGAGGGGGGAGAGAGAGGGGGGAGAGAGGGGAGAGGGGGGAGGGAGAGAGAGAGAGGGGGAGGGAGAGAGAGAGAGCGAGAGAAAGATGGGGGAGGGAGAGAGAGAGAGGGGGAGGGAGAGAGAGAGAGGGGGAGGGAGAGAGAGAGAGGGGGAGAGGGAGAGAGAGAATCCAATTGATTTTAAACCTGTGTGTATTTGTGTGTTACTCTTTGGGGCACCTAAAAAGTCCATGTAATCTTATTTGGAATTTTTCTATAAACAATTGTTATTTACCACAATGGCCATTGCTTTCAGCAATTACAGCCAATGACAGCTGTAAAATAGACTACATGACTGAAGCCAACTCTCATTATGGATAATACACCAAAAAGCATAAAAACTTGTGAAGCTAATGCTGTATTTCTTTGTACATTACTTTGATTCCAATAATGGTATAAAAAAAAAATAGGATTCTTTTCTTGTAATTAATAATATCCAGAATTATAAAAGACAAAATGGCTCATTCATACTAGCAGTTTGGAGGGCAGAAAAACAGTGTGGTTGGGCCACGCTTTTACTGCCTCCTAACCTCTACTCCCTTTAGCTGCAGAGGCAGCAGTGTACACATGCTGCAGCTGCTAGGCTTTGCTTCATGGCCACAGCAGCAATTATACCTCCCGTTGCTTTGAGTAGGCATAGTGCACGCCAAATTCAAATTAATGGGGCTGTTCTGCAAGTGCCCTGCTACCATGTGCAATGCACGTGGTAGCAGTGAGCTATTGTGGGGTTTGAGGGGTTAAAGCAAGCAGTGAGGAGATGATAAAACACCTTACCACCTATCAAATTCAGATCACTCTACAGAGAGAAAAGCTCTCAAAGCTCACGTGAATGAGTCCTAGGGCTTGGTTCACATCTGTGTGGTGCATTTTAGGTGCGTTACCGTTGAAATTAAAACGCAGCAAGAAGGACTTTTTTCCTGTTTCAATCATTTTATTATTAAAGCAAAAATAAAGGTTTTACAAGCATTTGTTTGGTTCAATGTTTAAGTAAAACATATTACTAATAAGTGAATCATAAAAACAGGAACAGGGTGTGCAAAATGCAATGGGAATTCAACATATTACAGCATGGAAACTAGACGAGGGTGCGCTGCCCTGCCCCTTTCAAAATTGTCGCTCTTTCTTTGTTTATAGCGCAAAAAATAAAAACCACAGAGGTGATCAAATACCACCAAAAGAAAGCTCTATTTGTGGGGGGAAAATAAAAGGACGTCAATTTTGTTTGGGTACAGCGTTGCATGACCGTGCAATTTTCTGTTAAAGGGACGCAGTGCCGTATCGCAAAAAATGGCCAGGTCTCCAAGGGGGCAAATCCTTCCGGTCCTTAAGTGGTTAATCAAGACTGCATTGAAACAAGGCATATCATACCCCACAAAAATGGTGGGGAGGGGGGAAAGAATGGTGCCATCAATTTACGCAGCGCTTTACATAAACATTGTACATTCACATCGGTCCCTACCCTCAAGGAGCTTACAATCTAAGGTCCCTAACTCACATTCATATACTAGGGCCAATTTAGACAGAAGCCAATTAACCTACCAGCATGTCTTTGGAGTGTGGGAGGAAACCAGAGCACCCCGAGGAAACCCACGCAGGCACAGGGAGAACATGCAAACTCCAGGCAGGTAGTGTCGTGGTTGGGATTCGAACCAGCGACCCTTTTTACTGCGAGAGACCACTGTGCCGCCCACCTTTATCATGTGAACCTAAATAAAAATTAGTAACTTTTGTCCTGAAAAACATTTCTTTCCCCCCTCCTCGCCATTTTTATGGGGTGAAATATGCCTTGTGTCAATGCAGTCTTGATTAAGAGAGAAGCTTTTTTGTGGATATGGTGATATATGGGGCTCGTCCATCAGTGGTTATTTGTGTCCACATGGATGAGTGTACCCATATCGCATATCAGAGATAGACATCACCTTACAGGCATATCTATGGCCATACTGTCACATACCTTTTACGATTTATAATAAAAGTTTTAGACAAGTGGCATTTGGTGTGCAGGGCAGCGCACCCTCGTCTAGTTTTATTTGATCGCTGCCACAGTGAATGTCATTAATAACACATGTTTGTATATTACAGCATGGGGCAGAGCTATCAGAGCCATGCAGTGTCACCTGTTGCACAAGCAAGCAAGCAGGGTAAAGAAGTGATAGGCCCTTCATGTCTGTGCTGTCTAAGTACCGGAGACCCAACCCAAATTAACGGTTTTTCAATTATGTCCACTAATTTCCTGACTTCCCTTTATGATCTAGGAAATGTCCTATCCTGTATAAACCCTTATTTATCCGCCAGTTAAACTGGTGGAAAATTAGGCCAAGAGGAAAGTGCAGAGTTGTTGGACCCCTTTCACACTGAGGCGTATTTCAGGCGTTTTAGCGCATAAAAAAACGCCTGAAATACTCCTGCCCCAGCATTCTCAATGCGAAAGCCCGAGGGCTTTCACACTGAAGCCTCGTACACACGACCGAGTTTCTCATCCAAAACCGGCAAGAAAAGTGCCGCGAGAGCTTTCTTGACGAGAAAACCGTTCGTGTGTATGGTTTTACGACGAGAAAACTGCCGTGAATCTCGACGAGAAAATAGAGAACCTGCTCTCTATTTTCTCGTCAGGATTCAAGAATTCCTCGTCGTGTTTCTCGTCGGCCTGTTTTGTGACGAGAAAATGGTTTGTGTGTATGCTTTTACGACTCTTCCAAAAGCGCGCATGCACAGAATCAAGTATGAGATGGTTATAGGGGATAGATTTATGACACTTTTTTTTTTTTTTACTAGTAATGGCGCTTATCTGCGATTTTTGTCAGGACTGCGATATTGCGACGGACAGATCGGACACTTTTGACACTATTTTATTGGAACTAATTCCTGTAGTCCTCAGGATTATTCTCGACGATCTCCCGCAGCAGAGGCATATGGCAGAATTGGTCCCGCTGGAGCAACCAATTCTTGGTCCATGAACTCCTCCTCACACCGTTCATGAACTGGTCTTGGTCCAAAACAAGCAGACCAACACCAAGCACACGCACAGCACGAACTCGACGACGAGAACGTCCAGGCGACATGGCTAGGAAACGGTCGTCTTATCAGAACGTACAGAACAGAACGCACTTTAGAACAGCAAGGCCTATGAATAACGAACTGAAAATCAGAAACGAACGGGCAAGAACGCACTGTAAAACAGATACGACCTGCCTAGACGCCCTGAAAGACAAGATACGAACCCACAAGCACAAACTGAACCTCAGAAAACGAACTGAAAGCACGAAGACTGAAAAGCGCGAATCGTCTCTTCCCAAACTTTTACTTCACACGCGGTAACACAAGATCAGCAAAAGCAGCCCAAGGGGTGGCGCCAGGGAAATCGATCTTCCCCTTTATAGTGCCGTTGTACATGCTGGACGTGACCACGGAGAACAACGAGGAAATTGGGAAATGTCAGTGTGTACGCATGGAAAGCTTGACGAGAAAATCGTCAAGGTTAACAAGAATCTCGTCGAAAAAAACGAAGTTTTTTTTACGACGAGAAAATCGGCCGTGTGTACGAGGCTTCAGACGAAAAAATCTCCTGCAAGCCGCATCTTTGGAGCGGTGAAGGAGCGGTGGGTATACCGCTCCTTCCCATTGAAATCAATGGGACACCACGGTAATACCGCCCGCAAACCGCAGCTGTAGCTGCGGTTTGCGGGCGGTATTAACCTTTTTTCGGACGCTAGCGGGGATTATAACCGTACCGCTAGCGGTCGAATATCGCGGTAAATATGACTATATAGTGGTGCTGAAAATTGTGCCGCTATAACGCCACCGCACATGCCCGCCTCAGTGTGAAAGGGGCCTTAAGGACTTTTATTTTTTTAATGCACTGCACCTAAAATACACTGAATATGCACAGGTGTGAACTGGGCCTAAAAGGAGTAGTATCTTGATCCTAGGAATTTATTTACCTGACTGCCCTTGTGGGGATTAGGAAGCAACTGTTTTTCTTCTATGTGGCAAAATTGCCAACAGTTGCTCAGAGTGAGTTTTGTTTTGCCATTCCCGCATTAACACTGCAGAAGTTTTGCATAGCTGCACTTTACCTACACAAGTCTATTATTAAACTTAATAACTGAGAAATAATACATACAATGCTGTAGTGACTTATTCTTAACCTCTTGGCGCCCGCGCTATAGACGAAAGACGTGGGTGCGCATCGAGGAAACGCTGTGCCCACCGTGTCACGCGGGTGCCGATGCGCATGCCTGGCGGCCGCGATGTCCGCCAGGTGCCCGCGACTGCCAGTTACAGAGCCAGGGACGTGGATCTCTGTGTGTAAACTTGTACATAGGGACACCGATCGGTCGCCTCCCCCAGTCAGTCCCCTCCCCCCACAGTAAGAATCACTCTCAGGGAACACATTTACCCCTTGATCACCCCCTAGTGTTAACCCCTTCCCTGCCAGTCACATTTATACAGTAATCAGTGCATATTTAAAGGCACTGTTCGCTGTATAAATGTGAATGGTCCAATAAAATAGTGTCAAAAGTGTCCGATCTGTCCGTCGCAATATCGCAGTCCTGACAAAAATCGCAGATAAGCGCCATTACTAGTAAAAAAATAAAAAAGTGTCATAAATCTATCCCCTATAACTTTTGCGCAAACCAATCACTATACGCTGATTGCAATTTTTTTAACCAAAAATATGTAGAAGAATACGTATCGGGCTAAACTGAGAAAAAAAAAAAAAAAACGTTTTTTTTTTTTAAATAGTTAAAAAATAAATAAAAAAATTGGGATATTTATTATAGCAAAAGGTAAAAAACTTGAAAAAAACACAGAGATGATCAAATACCACCAAAAGAAAGCTCTATTTGTGGGGGAAAAAAAAGGACATCAATTTTGTTTGGGAGCCTCGTCGCACGACCGCACAATTGTCATTCAAAGTGTGACAGTGCTGAAAGCTGAAAATTGGCCTGGGCAGGAAGGGGGTGAAAATGCCCAGTATTGAAGATAAGGTAACTAACATGAACACAAACATTACATGGGCCATTTTCCCAATGCTGTGTACTGCACAGAGTCAATGATTTTATAGCTCAACATCTTGGCACTTCTATGTCAAGTAGTTGTACAGGTGTGATCCTGCCGTACAGAATAAAGGCTACCCACATTGTGCACCCACACACCCATATGGTCTATAGCCAGGACAATACATAAATTGGCATGGAGCTGCTAGACTGTTGAGCTTTGTAAACACTGGATGCCTGTGTCATGCGACGCTGTACCCAAACAAAAGTTTTATCATTTCTTTTCCCCACAAATAGAGCTTTCTTTTGGTGGGATTTGATCACCTCCGGGGTTTTTACTTTTCGCGCTACAAATAAAAATTTTGAAAAAAAAAAAAAAAGAAATGTTTTTCTTTGTTTCTGTTACAAAACTTTGTAAATAAGTAAGTTTTCTCCTTCACTGATGGGCACTGATGAGGCAGTACTGATTGGCACTGATGGAGTGGCACTGATCAGGAGGCACTGGCAGGCATCACTGATTGCCATCCCTGGTGGTCATCCTTGCTGGCCATGGGTGGGCTGCACTGATAATCAGTTCAGACCCCCCCCCCCTCATCAGGAGAACAGTCAATCTGCTATCCTCTACTCGTGTCTGTCAGCGCGAGTAGAGGAAAAGCCGATACACAGCTTTTCCTGTTTACACTGTGATCAGCTGTGATTGGATTGGCTCTTTACCTAGATCGGAGATACGGTGTGCCAGACTGACATACCACTGATCACCGCGCTGCGCGCCCCCCGTGGCTTATCTTGCTGGACATTATTTGACGCCCAGTCAGGATAACTGAACCACTTCCTGATCATCATTCTGCTATAGGCCAGGCGAGAAATGGTTAAGGAAGGGTGGGCTCCCTCCAGGCACACCTGCCCTCAATCTATTTACTGCTATCTGTGCTCCAATTATGAGACTCCGAAAATTATAGTTATAGAACTGCAGTATACAGAGGAGCCTTGTCATGGGCACTGCACTTATGCATATATTTGCAAATGTGTGCAAACAAAACCCTCTGTTTTTAATGTAACTGTTAAGCCCTGTACACATGATCGGATTTCCGATGGATTTTTCCATCAGAATTCCGATGAAGCTGACTTCCATCAGTCTTGCCTACACACCAGACAAAATTGAGACCGTCCCAAACGCTGTGACGTACAACACGTACAACGGCACTATAAATGGGAAGTTCAAATCCAATGGTGCCACCCTTTGGGCTGCTTTTGCTGATTTTGTGTTACCGCGTGTTAGTAAAAGTTTGGTGAGAGCCGATTCGCGCTTTTCAGTCCATTACAGCATGACGAATGTGCTATCTCAATTACTAACGCTAGTTTTACCTGATCGTGCGCTCCCGTCTCCTAATTCAGTCTGAGCATGCGTGGGTTTTTTCTCCGATTGAGTTCCACACAGACGATCGGAATTTCCTATCGTTTTTTTTTTCCCCATCGGAAAAATTTAAAACATGTTCTATTTTTTTTTACCGATGGAAATAAGTCTGATGAGGCCCACACACAATCGTTTTTTCCGATGAAAACAGTCCATCTGACTGTTTTAAATCGGTAAAACCGATCGTGTGTACAGGGCTTTAGGGTCAATTTAGTTGTTTTGCAGGCTGGCAAGTATGTGTGCAGGGGAAATTTATTTTTGTGATGTGTGATGCCCTTCCATGTGCACCTTACTGCAAAGGCTAGTTATAGGTTGGGGTGGTTGCCACTTTTATGCAAGCACTGCCAGGCTATGCACAATGTTTCACTAAATTATGGGGAGATCAACACATTTATTAATGCTATAATACAGCAATATTTAAAGAGTAACTCCACTTGTTGAGAAAAAACATTCCCCTCTGGGTGATGTATGTATATTGCAAGGATTATAAAAACCTGTTGCAGATTCCTACTTCTTGTTATTCAGAAGAAATCCATGTGTGTTTGTCTGTGCCTCCATGCGTGGGTCTAATCAGAGTGGCTTCATAATTAATTGTCAGGTGTGCAGCTGCAGGGCACCAATGAGGAAATCTGCTGGGCCTGCATCCCTTTAGACGTGCTCCTGTTGAAAGTATCTCTCAAAAAATGAAATTTTTGTTGCAGAGGATGCCTGAAATCTGACTTGTATCTTAGGCAGACTTCTGGGAAAATTTGTGAACCAATCACACAAGTAGGAAATTATGTTTCTGGGGAGTGGTCAGTACACACACTGTGTACAGAACAACTCCAGGTAGCCATATTGCAATGCATTCTCAGAAAATTACAATGGCTGCAGATTGAAAAGGAAAGTTAATTTTTAATAATATTTAATTACAATATGATTAGTGTCGCAATTATATGTGCTATATTATTTTTTTCTTCATTAGTTAGTCTGAAACGGTTTTGCCTGTTAATCCTGCCAGTAAAGTAAATGCATTGGTTTTCTACTTCAGCAGAATGACAGCACTGTTCATTCTGCAGTAAAATCACTGCAGCATGGTCACTCAGTGGATATATATTTTTATATGGACTTTATTGCTTACACAAACAAGTTTTAAAGCTCAAGAATAGCTGTCAATTCTAAGCAGTTTAACCACTTCCCTACTCAGCCATAGTCAAATTACGTCCACAGATGGGATCTCCCATCCTGGGTGGACGTCATATGACGTCCTCGGCTTTGTAGGGGGATATCTGAATGATGCCTGCAGCTAGAGGCATCATTCAGATATCCTTTTCTTGGGCCGGCGATTCTGTGCACCATAAGAACGATGATAGCGGCGGTTCCGCCGCTTGATCGTTCTTATAGGCGGCGGGAGCGGACATTCCCCCCTCCCGCCGCCATCCGGTGCTTCTCCGGGCTCTCCCGTGCGATCGGGGACCCGGAGCGAATCTCCCGGTGTCGTTGGTGGGTCACGTGATGAGCATAGAGATGACTGGTGACCAGATGGTCACCAGTTATCTCTATGATCGTCGGAGGCCTGGGCGCGATGTGATGACGTCACGCCAGGGCCTCAAATATAAACAAAGCCGCCATTGCGGCTGTAAGTATGAGATCAGTGAAAATGTTTTCACTGATCTCATGCTTTCCAGCCTGGAGGAGAGATGTGGGGTCTTATTGACCCCGCATCTCTCAATAAAGAGGACCTGTCACACACATTCCTATTACAAGGGATGTTTACATTCCTTGTAATAGGAATAAAAGTGATCAAAAAAAAAAAAAAAAAGGAAAATAATTGTAAAAAAAAAAAAAAAAAAAATAATAAAAAAAAAAAAAAATTAAAACACCCCTGTCCCCGGTAGCTCGCGATCAGAAGCGAATGCACACGTAAGTCGCCCACATATGTAAACACCGTTCAAACCACGCATGTGAGGTATCGCCACGTGCGTTAGAGCGCGTGCAACAATTCTAGCACTAGACATCCTCTGTAATTCTAACCTGGTAACCTGTAAAAAAAATTAAAGCGTCGCCTATGGAGATTTTTAAGTACCGAAGTTTGGCGCCATTCCATGAGTGTGCGCAATTTTAAAGCGTGACATGTTAGGTATCTATTTACTCGGCGTAACATCATCTTTCATATTTTACAAAAAAATTGGGCTAACTTTACTGTTTTGTTATTTTTTAATTCACGAAACCATTTTTTTTTTTTAAAAAAGGCGTTTGAAAAATTATTGCGCAAATATCGTGCAAGAAAAAATGTTGCAATGACCGTCATTTTATTCCCTAGGGTGTCTGATAAAAAAACATATATAATGTTTGGGGGTTCTGAGTAATTTTCTAGCAAAAGAATGATGATTTGTACATGTAGGAGAGAAGTGCTAGAATAGGCCCGGTTTTGAAGTGGTACAAAAAACCCTGTATGGAAGTGGTTAAAATAGAACTGAAGGCAACATTTTTGAAGAGTGAGGGACTATATACCCTTCAGATGTTTATTATTGTCTTTGTCCCATTAGGGATATTTACCCTCTATTTGTCCTGGTGACTGTTCCCGCAGAAAGTCAAAGAAAAACTTATATTTTCAGAGGTCAACAGAAAAGGAATAAAAGGGACACTTCCAGTGAAGACACTAATTCTGGTGACTTCCAAGTATCTCTCAATTTCAGGGGATTTCCCCTCACTTCCTGTTGTGGAAAGGAAGTGAAGGGAAATCCCCAAAATGGGACACAAAAAAACCCAGAGAGTTTTTACTTTTCCTGGTGCCTATCTATGGCAGCATACCTGTGACAAGCTCTGCCTTCGCTCCTCCCTCAGGACTAGTAAATATAAAAGAAATGGTTAGCACAGCCCCAGCATTTTCCTTTTTTTCCCTCATATCTCATGGCAGTGAATTTTGGTCAAACGTCCTTACCTTCTGCATTCGGCATCTTCTGTCTGGGTTCAGTCTCTCCCGGATGCGGCCCCTTCTCTTGGGCAGCTAAACGCACTTATAAGGATAGGAGTCCCTTCTGTAGGATTTTTTGGGACAAGCAGTTTGTCTCTTAACCAAGAGCTTCACCTAGTGTTTTAGGCATTTGCTCAGGCTTGGCAACAGAGGTAGCAGCTACTCTTTTCTTTTCCTTTTTTCACTTTCCAGGTTACTTTCTACATTCTGCCCCTCTTCGATTCCCCTATGTGCTCTGTCACCCTCATAGTCGCTTTAGGAGCGGCGCGCGCTTCGCGGCGGCTTTTTCATTTGTCCCCAGCGTCTTCTGCCGTGTTCTGAGCATGCGCCGGAGGCCGAGACTTCCGGGTCCTGGGGCCACCGGTCGGCACATCCGCGGTGGCCATTTTGGAGAAGGGTAGGACTCTGCTTCTGAGCCCTCCTGATTTCCCTACTTATTTCCCTGGCAGCCTCAGTGGGACGCCTGACGCTGCCTGAAGAGTTTGTCCTGCTGAGAGCTCCAGGGAGAGAATATTTACAAAAAGTTGGGTAAAAAAAATAAAAAATAAAGAGGGGGGGGGAAGGGGGTAGATAAAAATATATAGGAAAATATCCCTTTGGTCAAAACAAGACCTAGCCTATTAACCATTTCCTATTCTTTTCTTAGCTGTTTCTTCTGCTAGTCGCCTAAGATGAATCATTCGCTGCCCGAACAAGATCCTACTCTACACTGAGGCTGGTACTCTTATGTATTTCAGCCCTGTACACCAGAAGATGTCCAAGAGGACCTCAAGGCGACATGAAGACTCTGATGCTTTTAGTCCCAGCAGAGAAAGGTCATCCTGGTGTGGACATCATAGAAGTGGCAGGAAATCGCCGGCCAAAAGACACCAATATCCCCATTCTCCGAGACCTAGATCCCCAAGATGTCGGGCCTGTGAGGCCACCCCACTACCAGACAAATTGGTTTGCCGAAATTGTCTCAGTGACTATGCAGCAAAGTCTGAAGGACTGCAGGTGGCGGACCTACTTAAGAAAGCAGTTGAAGATTCTCTGGCAGAGTTAGTGGCGACAATGCCATCACAACGGTCAGCCTCTCCTCCTC
Organism: Rana muscosa; assembly: GCA_029206835.1. Lineage (NCBI taxonomy): Eukaryota > Metazoa > Chordata > Amphibia > Anura > Ranidae > Rana > Rana muscosa. Next base: position 4,328,967 of record JARGYO010005583.1, on the reverse strand, counting down.
AAGAAACGACTAATGCGTCTTTTCCCGGTCTGTCCACAGGTGAAACCTCCCACTCGACGGCTGCTTCCTCCTCTAAACATATGGAGGAGAACGCCATTTCTGGAGACTCAGGCAATAACAAAAGAACAAATCTTCTGGACAGCAGCACTCCAATAAAAGCCTTTATTTTGTAAAATCTTCCAAAAATCCAAACACCACACGGCAAGTCACAAAAGGGAAAATTTTATACTTACCTGACGATAATTTTCCTTTCCTGATGCAAGCATGACAGCATATACGTATGGGAAGGCTCCGCCTCCCTGCCTAATTCAGGACCGGTTATACTATAAAAGTAGGTCTCCTCCCTTCCTACAGTATTCTCGTAATTTAGTATCACTGCGAAGGCCTTTATCATATTTTGTGATTTTTTTCTTTGGGAGGGGACCTATATGCTGTCATGCTTGCATCAGGAAAGGAAAATTACCGTCAGGTAAGTATAACATTTTCCCTTTTCCTGACACAGCATGACAGCATATACGTATGGGATGTACCAAATCCCCAGACAAGAAGGGTGGGTAATGCTGTACTCTTTATTATCTATACATATACTTCTATGTATCTATATCTCGTATCCGACTTTGCTTCATGTCGATCCCTGTAACACTGCGCGGCCAAATTGTACTGTCGTTAAAGCTGCCGGATCCACTTTATAGTGGTTTAAGAATGTATTGAAGGTCGCCCATGTTGCGGCCCTACATATGAGTTCGGGGGTGACTCCCCGAAAGTTCGCCCACGATGCTGCCATCGCACGTGTGGAGTGAGCCTTAAGCCCTATTGGAGGTTCTAGACCCTTTGTCGCATAAGCTCTCCTTATGACCTTAACTAGCCACGATGCCAGTGTCCTTTTGGACGCTACTAGCCCCTTTCTGTGACCCTCAGGTATGACAAATAGATTTTCTGTCTTTCTGTCTTTCTAAATGGTGCCGTCATCTCTATGTAGGTTTTCAGGTCAGATCCGACATCCAAACTGTGGGGTGTCTCTGTTGTGTCCGCCTGGAATGTTATAAGTACTATTTCCTGGTTCATATGAAATGGTGTGTTGACTTTAGGTCTGTAGTGTGGTAGAGTTCGTAACACTACTCTGTCGGTCAACTGTCAGAAATACGGTGGTTTGCAGCCTAGGGCCTGTATGTCCGACACCCTTCTGCCTGAGGTGATTGCTGTAAGAAACACCGCTTTTGATGAGATGTTCCCTAATGACGTGGATTGCCCCGTGCTAAAGGGATTTTGTGAAAGAAGATCTAATACCAGTTGAAGGTCCCACGATGGGACATATGATCTCTCCGCAGGCCGGATTCTAGTACATGCTTTTAAGAATTGGTGGATTAGACACCGCGATGCCCATTTCACTCCTAAAATTGCCGTTAGGCTGAAATCTGTACCCTCAGTGTACTGACACTGAGACCTTTTTATATGTTTGTAGAAAGCCTAGAACTTGTGCTTCTGATGGTCTTTTGGGGTCAAATTGTTGGGTCTTGGCAAAGGACTTGAATCTTTCCCAGATTCTGGAATAAGTATGGTTAGTGGTAGATGCTCTTGCCTTCAGCAGTGTTTTTACGACTGCTGTGGTAAATCCTGCTTCTTCTAGCATTCTCCCTTCAGCTTCCAAGCAGCTAAATGTAGGACTCTTGGTTCCGTATGTACCACTTGACCTTGTTGCAACAGATCCGGTATGTTCGGGAGGGGTATGGGAGGTTCCACTGCCAATGATTGTAGTAGTGGGAACCACGGTCTGCGTGACCACATTGGGATTATCGCTATCACCACCCCGAGTGTGTTCTTATTCTGTTGAGTAACCTGAAGATTATGGAAATCGGAGGGAATACATATGCTAGTTTGCAAACCCATCTGGCGTTGAGAGCATCCATTGCTTCTGCCTCTTGGAACCTTGCTTTTCGCAAGGAAACGTCTGCACTTCGTGTTGGTTGCGGTCGCCATCAGATCCAGATTTGGATACCCCCACTGTCTGCATATCCAGTGAAACACTGACTGATTCAGTGACCATTCGTTGGGGTCTAAGGTTTGTCTGCTCAATGTGTCCACCACAAAGTTCTGTGGGGCTGGGATATAGACGGCTGATAGATGGGCTAGATTCTGCTGTGCCCACTCCATTACAGGTGTTACCTCTTTCAGCAGCGACTGGCTTTGTGTCCCACCTTGTCTCTTTATATAGGTGACTGCCGCTCTGTTGTCCATTTGTATTATTACAGTCTTTCCCTGGATTTGCGTTTGGAACGCTTTCAGCGCACATAAGGCCGCCCTCATCTCTATTACATTGGAGACCTCTTTCTGCCTGTATCTCCATTTGTCTTGAGCTAACAACCCTTCGTGGTGTGCTCCCCATCCTGATGCTGAGGCATCTGAAGTTATTATCTGAGGGGAATCTGCTACTAGTTGATGACATCTGCAGAGATTTACTGGGTTCCTCCACCATTCTAGGGACTTCTTCATTTCCCAAGTTAGATGGATTTTCTGTCTGACTGACTGTCTTCGCCACTGACTGAGGAAGCCTTTTTGAAATACCCTCATCCTCCAATGTGCCCACTTCACCATTGGGATTGTTGAGGAGAGTGTTCCCAGGAGACTGAGGCAGCCTGACGTCGAAAGGTACTGCATTCTCGACACGCCCTCTAACTTTTTCATTAGAGTTAATATCTTCTGTTCGGGAAGTTCCACTGTGTTTCTGTGGGTGTCTAGGATCGCCCCTAAAAACAATATTTTTTGCGACGTTCCAACTGGCTCTTTTCCCAATTGATAAGCCATCCGAACTCTTGTAGCGTGTCTATCAGTGTTTGTCGGTGATCTGACAATATCTGTGGGCTTTTTGCTGTGAGCATAATGTCGTCTAAGTAATGAAATGCTTGTAGCCCTTTCCTGCGTAGGATTGCTATTACTGGGAGTAGAACTTTGGAAAAAGTTCTGGGTGAGGTTGCTAACCCAAAAGGTAGGCATACAAATTGAAAGTGTTGGTCTGCCACTGCAAATCTTAGGTACATGTGTAGTTGTGCATGTACTGGAACATGCAAATACGCATCTTTTAGATCGAGGGATAACATCCAATCGTTCTTCGTGATAGCTTGTGTTACTGACTGCAAGGGTTCCATTTTGAAACCCTGGACCGATATTGACTTGTTCAGGTCTCTTAGGTTTAGTACAGGTCTTAGATCGCCTGTCTTTTTTTGAATTAAGAAAAGTGGAGAATAGAAACTTTGCCCTTGCTCTTGTAATGGCACTGGCTCTATCGCGCCCTTCTGGAGTAGCGTCTGTACATACTCGAATATTAATTGGTGTTTCCGTCTGTCTTGCGGTAAGCGTGTGGGAACAAAATGAGGGATTATGGGCATGGACAGGAATTTCCAATGATGTCCTGACTGGATCACCTGCGTCACCCAAGGATCCTTGATTTGATCCGTCCAGACAGGAGCATAATTGCGCAGTCTGGTTCCCACTGTTCCTGTCTGGACGGAGAAACCTTCAAAAGGGTTTCTGTTGTTCCGACCCCGTGCCTGCCTTTGGAATTCGCGCCACCGCTGACTGGGGTGCCTTTCCCGTAATCCTTGAGGGGTCTAGAAGGTCTAAAATCTCTGATTTTATTGGGGTATTGCTTTCTCCCCTGGAAGCGTCTTTGCATCCTGTGGGAGTAGTCCTGACTTGCCTCCCGTGACCTTTGATATTGCTGTGTCCATCCTGTTGCCGAACAGAGCGGTCCCGTTGAATGGGATGCGGCACCAATTAATCTTCGACGAGGTGTCCGCTGTCCATGGTTTTAGCCACAGAGCTCTTCTTGCCATAACCGAAGATTGCATGGCCCTAGCTGAACAGCGTAATGAATCAATCGCTGCTTCGCCAACAAAGTCGCCAGACTGTATAATATTGTCTATCAACTCGAGGGATGTAGTCGGTTCTGCGCCTGACTGTATTTCTGTTTTTATATACTCTGCCCACGTCGTGATGGCCTTTGCTAGTGACGTGAGTGCTAATACTGGTCTGCATGCATTGCCTGCAGCTAAGTAGGTTCTTTTCATGTCTGCATCCATCCTCCTATCTAGAGGATCCTTAAACGTCACTGCATCGTCCATAGGGACGTGCCAGTCTCATGATTGCCGCATCCACCAGCGGAGGCGTCTCCAGATCATGAACATCTTCTGTTTTAAAGGGATACATACGATTAAATCTGTTAAGCGGTGACACCTTCCTGTCCACCTTATCCCACTCGTCTTGAATCACCTCCCTTACTTCTTCTATGAGAGGAAATGACAACGTTGTCTTTTGCAACTGGGGATAATATTTTCTTGCTTTAGTGGGTTGAGATACCTCTTCCTCCCACTGAAGTGCCTCTCTTACAGCTTTTATTAATGGTTGTACTGCAGAGTATCTGAAGCTTAGTTTTCTATCTTCCTGTTGGGAGTCTTCCTCGGAACCGGATTCTGAGGATGGGTCTCCTGCTCTTTGGGTTGCATCTCGACCCTCACTGGCTCTCTTTTTGCTAGTTGTCGGTTTTGAATCGTGTATGGATTCTTTGACCGTCTGTTTAATTATTCGGATCATTTCAGCCTTCTCGGCCTCCTTGTCCGTTGCTGCCTCTCGCAAACAAGCCTTACACAGAATTTTTCCCGCAAGGGCAATTCTTCCACATCCTACACAGAGATCTTCTCTGGGTTCATCTTCCTGATGTGTATCTTCTGCTCTGTGCCTGCTCTTATCGCGGGCATTAGAGTGTGTTATTGACCTCTCAGAGCTTGAGGCATGTCTGTGATGTGTCTCCTTGCTCTTGGAGGGGTGATGTGGTAATTGCGGGCTGAAATCAGATTTACAGCCAATCAGTATGTGCACTCTTTTAAAACATGTCATAAAGACACACATACCTATGTGCCCTCACCTTAAGATACGTGGCTGGTCTCTAGGAGAGCTCATGCCGACTCTGTAATTCACAGATAGTCTTGGTTCAATTCATATGCCATCACACTAACATATGACACTTTAATATGCGTGTTTCCTACCTTCACCTCAGGTCAGATGCTGTAGCTCTAAAAGTCTCTGCTGGTGTACTTCCCTTGGCTTGCGCACTGTAAGTTAGCATGCTCTGCTTATTTATCTTGTGAGCCTGTTGGTTTAGGACGCCCACTGCGTCCTCCGCGACGGGAAGTTCCTCGGTCGCCAACTTGCTTCACCCGTAAGTCTGTCTGTGAGCTTGTATGTCGCCGGAAGCTATGTTTCCGCCATCTTGCTTTACCCGGAAGTCCACATGTAGGTTCGTATACCATCGGAAGTCCTGCTTCCGCCATATTGGTGTACCCGGAAGTCGTGCCGCCGCCATTTTGCGAGTGGGCAGCCCTTAGCACATTTGTTTGCTCGAGTTTGAATGGCTCTCCTAGACCAGATACCTGCACCCCTTCTTCTTGGATCTGTTTGTTGGGGTGAGGTCTCCCCCATATAGGCGTTCATGTCTGCCTGTACAGCGGGGAGCTTCGTCACAGGAGAGGCTTGAACCTGTGCGGCTTGGCCAGAAGTGTCCGGCAAGGTGAGGGGAAAAATAAAAAATCCTGCTTCCTAGCAGTAGCATAACCGCCTGTAGCAGTGAGGAAAAAAAAAGAGAATACTGCAGGAAGGGAGGAGACCTACTTTTATAGTATAACCGGTCGTGAATTAGGCCGGGGTTGGCGGAGCCTTCCCATACGTATATGCTGTCATGCTGTGTCAGGAAAACTCTGGTCAAAGCTGACGCGTTTCACACTGTCTTAGTGTTTAATCATAGCTATGATTAAACACTAAGACAGTGTGAAACGTGTAAAGGCTTTTATTGGAGTGCTGCTGTCCAGAAGATTTGTTCTTTTGTTATTGCCTGAGTTTGCATTGCCTGCACCCTTGGCTGTTGGGAGGAAGCAATCACCTGGAGGACGTCCACACCTGAGAGGTTTTTGTTTTCTGTTCATTTCTGGAGACTCCTCGGACGACCTAGATGCCTCAGGTTTTGCTTTCTCTATGGTCCAGCCTTACGTGCGCAGTCCGGCAAGATATCCCCAAAAGGGACATCATCAAGGCCTTGGATGTGCTAAAGCTCTCGGCAGACTTTATTGGGGAGGCCGATATCGACTTAGTCCAATGCTCTGCAAGGTCAATGCTCCAAACAGTGATGGCCAAACGGGCCTTATGGCTGAAGCCATGGTCAGCTGATGTCACCTCAAAACAAAACTGGTATAAGATAACATTTGACGGCAAAGCCTTGTTTGGACAGAAATTGGATAAGGCCATCTTTCATGTCACAGATGGAAAATCAGGCCTGTTACCCCAAGACAGACGACCCAGGCGCACCAGGGCATTCATGCCCAGATTTTAGCACTCCAATAACAAGGACTACAGGCAGTCCAGACAGGGGAAAAGGCTTTACATCAGTTTCTTCTCTCCCTGTGGGAACAACAAGCAGTGGTACCGATGACTCCATCCGAGAGGTTTTCGTGTTTCTACTGTACCCTGTTTCTAGTTCCCAAGAAAAACGGAGGTTGGAGACTCGTGATAGACCTAAAAAAGCTAAATCGCTACATATTTCTAGAAAGGTTCAAGATGGAGTCGCTAAAAACAATTATCTGTGTAATCCAACCAGGGGACTGGATGCTGTCGAATCTGCAGGATGCCTACTTGCATATACCTTTACTCCTACCATTTAAGAAATATCAGAGGTTTGCGGTGGGGCAGGTACACCTTCAATTCCAGAGCCTCCTGTCCGGCCTCTGCACATCGCCCAGAGTCTTCACAAAGACCCTAATCGCCATCATAGCCCCTCTAAGAGAATTAGGTCTCAGAGTATATCACTACTTGGACGATATTCTCCTACTGGCCAAGGATCCAGTCCAGTTAGTGGAACACAAGAGCGTTTTGTTGTCAACTCTAGCAGAATTCAGCTGGAAGATAAACCAGGAGAAGAGTCACCATTCTCCGACTCAGGAGATGGTTTATCTAGGCACATTATTCAATACAAATGAATGGAATGGTATCCCTCCCGCCTCAGAAGGTGACATGCATCATTCGAACAATGAAGAAAGTGAGTAAGAGGTCCTGCGTGACAGCTTTAAATTGCCTGAGCCTGATGTCATCGTGTATCCCCATGGTCCCTTGGACCCATTGGCACCTGAGACATTTTCAGTTGGAATTCTTGAAACTTTGGAACAGACGGCATCTATCCCAACCCATACGCCTGACCTAATGCTAAGGAGTCTACATTGGTGGATGAAGAAACACGCGCTTAAGAAATCACGTCCATTACGGCATATCAACTGGATCACAATTACTACAGACGCCAATGCAGCAGGCTGGTGGGCACACAGCAACCAGATTTCAGTGCAGGGAAGATGATCTTTTCACACAACAGGCCTGGTATCAAACATCCTGGAAATCCTTGCGTTACTAGCCCTAAAATTTGAGATTACGGGGAAACCAGTACTGCTTTGAATGGACAACAAGGCTGCGGTGTCTTACATACACCGACAAGGGGGGGGACACACAGCAACTCCCTACTGAGGGAGATGGAACTCATTATTCTAAGGGCAGAGAGGAATCTAAGAGACCTAAGGGCAGTCTATCTTCCCGGTCATCTAAACTCAGGAGCTGACTGTCTATCTCTCAGGTTCATGGATGCCACCGAATGGTCACTGCACCTGAAGATTTTCAATTGGATTGTAGACCAGTGGGGCTTCCCCGAGCTGGACCTATTTGCAACAGCAATCAATACCAAGCTATCAAGGTTAATCTTGAGGCTCCCTCACCCTCAGGCAGAGGCGATAGATGTTCTCTCAGCCCCCCAGACATGCGGTCTGGCTTATGCCTTCCCTCCTCGGCCTCTTATCCAGAAATTTCTGACAAGACTTATGATAGAAACCATATCGGTAATAAACAGTCCTACCATACTGGCCGAGACGCCCTTGGTTCCCCACAGCAATGTACCCGAATATGCAGCCTCCAGTCAAAATTCCAATAATGGGTCTGGTATGGATACCAGAAGGAGAGATACAAAGGGATGTGAGAAAAACACCCGACAATAGGTGCCACTTTATCAGCAACTAAAAAAGGTATTCAAAAAGCAAACATCTCAATGTATCCTAGCCCGATGACCCCAATTTTAGGTACACTGGCTTTTCAACCAGGCCTTAAAAACCCCAGATTTAGAGCAATACGCCAGAGAGGTATCAGTAGGATCGTTTATTTTTCTATAAATAATCAGCTAATGTCAAAAAATTTGATAGAACGAGAGATAGCATCAGAATTAGACTTTCTAAGGAAGATGCAACTAGATGCCTTTATCGTATCTAAGTTAAGTACGTATGCTGAAGTTAGACTACCGACGAGGTTTGAAGAGATATGTTTGAAAGGTGACTCAGTAAAACATTCTCTGTCATACTTCTATGCTATATTAACTGAGCTGGAAGCCCCACAGGAACTCGCCTTCCTTCGGGAATGGGAGAGAGACTTGGGTGTAATATTTTCTCAGGAGCAGAGAAATAGGACCCTGGTGTACAATCAAAAAGCATCAGTGACGAGTAGGTACCAAGAAGGGGAATATAAAATTCTCACTAGATGGTACAGAACACCAACGGTACTACACCAGATATACCCCCAAATATCAGAAATCTGTTGGAGATGTAAGGAAGCAGAAGGAATTATACTACATATTTTCTGGGAATGTGCGACAATTCAAGAATTTTGGAGATTGGTAGCTGGAACTATTGAATTAATAACAGGAATAGTGTTAGGAGAAAATCCAGCTACATACCTATTATTTGATATCCCCATCTCAGTTGAAAAATACAAAAATTCATTACTGAGACACTTGGTGGCAGCAAGGGAGTGTGTCCCTGTCGTGTGGAAATATGAAAGCCCCCCCATCAAGAGCACAATGGTTTGCAAGAATTGCAGAAATACAACAAATGAAGAATCTCACTCTGACAATGAAAGATCAAGATCAAGATCTGACAATGAAAGACATGGGCCCCATACATGGCGTACAGGGAAGAGACAAGGGCTGATGAATGAGGGAATGCGGCAGTCGGTAGCGATGGGGGGGGGGAGCGAGGCACTGTAGAGGAGTTTTTTTTTTTTTTATTTGGGGAAGGAGGTGGGCAGTGAAGGAAAGGGAAAGGGAAAGTGGAGTTTATAATAAGTAAAATACTAAGTCTGGAAATACCAAAATGTATTTAATAGAATGTAATATAAAATGTGAAACTAAGACTATGTAAGATTATCTGGAATTATGTTAAGAAAACTGTGAAAAAAGAAAGAATTTATAAAAAAAAAATCCAATTATCCCTTTTCTCCTGTCACAGGGATGTCACACCCAGCCGGATCCCCACAGGTTGAATCTTCACATCTGGCGGCTGAGGCAAAGGTTCCAATCCTTATGCGGCGTACACACGATCGTTTTTCATGCCATTATTTTTGCCGACGTTTTTCACGTCGTTTTTTTTCATGTTTCCTCTCAAGCCTGTCTTGCGTACACACGATCATTTTAAAAAACGGTCAAAGCAAAGCGCAGTGACGTACACCACGTACGACGGCACTATAAAGGGGAAGTTCCGTTCTAATGACGCCACCCTTTGGGACGCTTTTGCTAATTCCGTGTTACCGCGTGTTAGTAAAAGTTTGGTGAGAGACGATTCGCGCTTTTCACTCTTCGTGCTTTGAAGATCGTTTTGTGGAGTTCAGTTTGTGCTTGTGGGTTCGTATCTGTTTTGCAGTGCTTGTAGTCAGTTCGTATCTGTTTATTCAGTGCGTTCTTGTCTGCTCGTTACTGTTTTTCAGCTTTTTCTTCATAGGCCTTGCTGTTCTTCCGTTCGTTCTTCTAGTTCGTTCTGAGCTGCCGACCGTTATCTAGCCATGTTGCGGCTACGTACTCGTCGTAGAGTTCGTGCTGTAGTTGGTGCAGGGGTTCATGCTGTATCCCGACTCCATGCCATGAGCAGGGTCAGGAGGAGTTCATGGACCAAGAATTGGTTGCTCCAGCGGCACCAGTTCTGTCATATGCCTTTGTTGCGGGAGATCAGGGAGAATAATCCTGATGACTACAGGAATTTTCTCCGGATGTCTGACCCCGTATTTCAGCATCTGTTGGCTTTGGTGTCCCCCTACATTACCAGGCAGGACACCGTTATGCGTGAAGCCATCAGTGCTGAGCAGAGGCTCATTGCCACGTTGCGATACCTGGCGACTGGGAGAAGCCTGCAGTACTTAAAGTTCTCCACAGGCATATCCCCCCAGGCTCTGGGTATCATTATACCAGAGACGTGTTCTGCCATCCTCCAAGTTTTGCAGGAGGACTATATTAAGGTAAGTGTTCTTATTTCAAACATCACATTGTATGTATTTATTTCTCTTAATTTTTTCGGGGGGTTTATTAGCAGTCCCTAATTCCCATGATTCTTAGCTGCAGGGAATGTCCCCTTTCTCCACATGCAAATTTTTATTTTTATTTTTTTTTCATTAGGCCTACATTAAAATTTGCCTTACCTAACATCTCCAGCATGCTATCCTGGGGCCATACCCACCTAGTCATTTCCATGTATTTTAATCTATGCTCCATCGTAGTGCTTTACCCTAAACGCCCCCTAAAGATTGCCTAGGAATGTTACATTTTTCACTAATTCATACAGAGTGCTACAGCCTTCATTTGTGATCTCCCCAACTCATCTTCAACCCCCCCCCCCCATTTTATTTTGTGTTTTTTTTTTTGGTTTGTTGTTGCTTACTAATAACGTTTTAATTTTTTGGTTTCTCCCAATGTTGGCCATGAATGCTTTTCTGAAATCTGCTTTCAATGTTTCTGTCTCAAAGTATTAATTTCTTTTCAATTTCATTCCACAGTTCCCTTCTATGCCACATGAATGGCAGAATGTGGCATCGGAGTTTGCCCAACGATGGAACTTTCCAAACTGTGGATGGGCCATCGACGGCAAACATGTTCGGGTCGTCCCACCACCCCATTCGGGATCCTTTTATTACAATTATAAGGGGTTCCACAGCATCGTGATAATGGCAGTGGTGTCGGCCACCTACGAATTCCTCTATGTGGACGTTGGCAAGAATGGCAGGATGTCTGATGGAGGAGTTTTTGCACAGACGGAGTTTGGGGAACGGCTCCTTTTGGATCAGCTGGCCTTGCCACCAGTGGAGCAGAATGTGGAGGGACTCCCATTTGTGTTTGTGGCGGATGAGGCGTTTGGCCTGGGTCCCCATTTGATGAGGCCATTCCCGCAACGCACCCTCACCCCTGAGAGGAGGGTGTACAACTATCGGCTGGCCAGAGCAAGAAAGGTGGTGGAAAATGCCTTTGGCATCATGGCCAGCCGCTTCCGCCTGTTCCTCACCTCCATCCACCTTGCCCCTTACAAATGGAACCATGTTGTAATGGCTTGCTGTGTGCTACATAATTATCTCCGTGTGCATTCCACAAATTATCTGACTTTGACTGGGCCTGAGGCCTCATTAATGGAAGCAGACCATCTTGTGGCCCTGGAAGCTGGCCGTCCAGGCTTGGCCCCCCAAACCGGACGTGAGGTCCGTGACAAATATGTGGATTATTTTGTGGGTAGGGGGGCCATTGAAATGCCTGATGACTTTTAACCTTTTAATTTAGAAAAATAAAACTTTATTTTTCTCAAAGATTGGTTTGGTGTTTTAATTTAATAATGGTTTATGTTTCTCATAGGTTTACCTAGTGCACTTGTATTGCCATGTGTATTGTGCATTCTTAATTAGCCTTCATTGTCAGTGTAAACACAAAACATTGATTAGTTCACTTTGCACAACATTTACATAATGAAGCCACAACTTCTTGATAACAAAATACCATTTTTTATTTATTTTTTGGGCAATTCCTTTTAAATGTAGATGTCCCAAACATTTTTGGCTTGTTAAAACGCATGAACAGCCATGCATACAAAAAAGATCTTTAAAAATATAATGAAAAAATAAACATGTACTAGTCCTAAAAGGTTCAATGAAAAACATACCTGCCAAAACACAGCAAGTTCAACGTTATTTTTTTTAAAAACATTAGACACGCCCAAGCACAGCCATGATCTTTTGTAGCCTTTCCTCCACCCGCTTGGTATTTTCCCTGATCTCTATCAAGTCTCCCTTTAATTTTTAAAGGTCACGACAGCAGACCATCAGGTATTGGATCAGGATCTGGGCACTGTGATGTGTAAAATTTTTGGGGTCTTCGGCCAGAACTGCACCTACATTAAAAAAAAAACATGTAGTATAGAATATGTAGGCCTACATCTATTAACCTGCATCTGTCTGGTTTGACACTGACCTGTTGAGGTGCCACTTTCCACTTCCACGACCTCACGTTCCTCTCCATCATGTGGGTCTGGGGGTATTGTTGAAGGTGTTGGATTTAGAGGCTCATCTGACGTAGCTTTTTGAAGCCCTATGAAGATTGCAAGAAAAGGTATAGTTTCATTAGTAACGAAGAGTTTTTGGAGAAAACTAAACCATGAACAAATAATTTGGAAACATTATTTTGAAGCGTGGTACATTTTTCAATGTACCCCCAGTGACAACCGGAACACATGATTGGATACATAGCCAAAAACATAGCATATACTTTTTTAACCAAAGTTTGACACATTGTAACACCCCAAAGTATATACACAGGATCACCTGTGTGTGACACCCTCAAACTTTGGGGCTTTTGGGCCACACTTGTACTACTGCGTTCAGATGTTTCATCAGCTGCTGAGCATTCTCTCCCTTAACATTACCATGCATATCCTTTCTTTTAATAAAAATTGTCCTTTGGATTTGATCCCCAAAAATAATTGTTTACCAAATTTGCTACCCCAAATAAAAATAAATAAATGGGTGTTCACACTGGATGATCCGAAAACATCGTTTGATGAACTGTATGGAGAAAGAGGTTTAATACGTCCGTTTACTTTGCGGATGAACAAGAAAGATGGTATCTTTCACTGTACTATATCAAAGACAAAAATACACGACATAATACAAGTAATAATCTCGAGTAGGGAAAATAGCAAAAAAATACTTACTTTTTCGTATAACTTTCTTGATTTGTTTGTATTGGTCGGGCTCTCGCAACTTCAGATCAGACCATCGTTTTCTGAGCTGTTCCTTCGTTCTGCACACCCCGAATTTTTGGTGAAGACTTTTGACCACTTTGGCCATAATTTTTGACTTGACCAGATTAGGCCTTTTATACGGCCCATGCTTGGCATCATAATCCTCCCTCTTCAAAATGGCGACCATCTCCACCATTTCCTCGAATGACATGTTGGATGCCTTATATCTCCTGGATCGGGATTTGGGCTCCTCAGGAATTTCATCCTCTGTAGAGGTAATCTCAGCCACCTGTGTCTCCGCCATGTTGCTAAGCACTACGACGAGCGAGAAGGGGCGGGTAAAGTACAATATCGAACGTCAGGGGCGGGGAAAGCGTGCGGAGTTTCACGCATGCGCAGTGTATATCAAGTGCAGATCCATGTGTCGAAAATACGTTCATTTGGCGTGTTGACGTGTTGACCAAGGTACATAACATTTTAAGGATTTGGGTTTCCGCAGAGGAGGAGATTTGGGGCTTTTAAATCTGTCCAAAATGCTGATTTGATGAATGTTGCCTGAAAAATATGTCTTTTCTGTGTTCTTGATTTTATAGAGAGAATGAATAGTTTCAAAAACCCGGAATTCATGGGGGAGTTCATTGACAAATGGAAAGAACTCCCTATCCTGTGGCAGACCAAAAGTGGGTCTAATAAAAACAAAACGGCCAGGACAGCAGCACTGGAGAGCCTGCTTGCATTTGTCCAAACCCAGATACCCACAACAACTCTCCAAGATGTAAAAACCAAAATTGCTACCATCAGGGGGACATACAGGACCCAGAGAAATATGGTCCTGAAGTCCCAGAGGTCAGGTGCTGCAGCAGATAAGGTTTATAAACCCACTCTGTGGTACTACAGCAAGCTATCTTTTCTGGATGACCAGCTGGAAGTGCGGGAATCTCTCTCCACCCTTCCCCCCCAGAGGTCAATCCAGCCTTCCTTGTAGCCAAACCTCCAGCCTTCCTTGCAGCCAGCCCTCCAGCCTTCCTGGCAACCCTGCTCTGGCTTCCTCTGAGGATCAAGATCAGGCCCTTGAGGAGGCAGATTTGGATATATGGAGCCAGGTAAAGTATTGATATCTCCATTTATATGTTACAAAAGTGATGAATTTAAAATGATGTTAGTATTGTTAGGTATTTCATGTTAGAAAAATAAAGGATTTAAAGACCAAGATACAGTAGGGGTCAATTTTGATGTGGACAAGGCAACAATATCAGGAGGCGGAATCTGTGAGACTTTTCAAAATTTTCAGATTCAATTCCTAAATGTCTGGAGGTGAACAATGTGTGTGATTCATGGTGGCACACAAATAATAAAGTCCCTTTCTTTTTTTACAGCCAGAGCAGAGCCAGGAAGAGGGTGATGTTGGGGACCAGGAGGAGGCAGGGACAAGTGGCACCCAGGAGGAGGCTGGGCCCAGCACAAGAGCCCAGATGCCTCCCCTGATAATGAAACCACGAGGGCCAAGGAGAGGTAGGCAGGTGGAGGAGGAAACAAGAGCCTTCCTAAAAGAGGCTACTGCGGCCCTCCGAGAGGCACCCTCTGCTGAGGAGGGCTTTGCCGCAGTCCTGGCCCAAAAGCTAGGCCAAATGGACCTGCGGGAAAAGCTGTATAGTGAGACCCTTCTCCTGAAGGTTATTAACAAGGGATTGCTCGGTGAACTCACCAAGTTCACCGACATCACGGAGGTTGTCCCTACTCCTCCACCTCCTCCTCCTCCTCCTACTACTCCTCCTGCCACAACCTCTCCTCCTGATCCCCAGCCTCCGAGGAAGAAACCAACCAAGGCTGCAGAGAAGGCTGGAGAGAAGGCAAGGAAGAGAAAAAAATAATGCCTGCTGTAGTACCACAGACTGGGGACATATATGACTTATCTGCTGCGGTTCCTGACCTTTGGGAGTTCAAGCCAAGATTGGGCTCCTTTTTGATTTCTTTCCATCACTAGTTTGGTTTTCACATCTTGGATGGTTGTTGTGGGGTCCAAGGGATGCACAAATGCAAGCAGGCTCTCCAGTGCTGCCATCCCCTTTAATTTGTTATGTTCCTAAATAAAGGATACTTTTTTTTGCCTTAAAATACTTGACTATGGGATTTGTAGTTCAAAGAGAGTTTGCGAGGGAGTAGGCAGGGACATTTCAAAAAATATTATTGTTGTTAACAAGGGACACAAACCTCCTTGAGGCAAAATGAGACAAAATTTGAAGGTTGGTGTGGGAACTTTACACAAAAATTATTTAAGGACAAAAAATAAAAGGCCCAAAAAAATTAAGAAGCTAACTTAATTACTAAAATAAACTGCAAAAAGAACAAAAAACAATGATCTTTACATTTATTTATGAATTTATGAGGGAGATGTGGCTTGAAAAGAATATTTTACTATCATTAAAACAATTAGGAATTACTTTAGAAACAAGTTTGGCATAACTCTCAATGTCATTATCAAAAGAAGGTAATTGTTTAAGCATTCCCAAAAGAAGAACGGAATGCGCAGCATTAAAACGATGCTATTAATTCAACCGTGACGAATGTGCCATATCTATTTCCAACGCTAGCTTTACCAAAACGTGCGCTCCCGTCTCATACTTGATTCTGAGCATGCGCGTTTTTTTTCACGTCGTTAAAGCATACACACTATCGTTTTTCACGTCGTTAAAAAAAACGACATGAAAAACGACGTGAAAAAAGAGAGCATGTTCGTAATTTTTAATGCCCGTTTTTCACGTCGTTAAAAATGCTCTGGAGCATACACACGATTATTTTTAATGGCCATTTTTGAAAATGGCATTTTTAACGGCATGAAAAACGATCGTGTGTATGGGGCATTAGGGTGCTCCAAAGTTTTTCAACCCTGCTCAGGGCAAGAAAGTCATCAAACAGTATGTATGACAAGGTGTGGAACAAATTCAGGGCTTTCGCAGTTGACAGAAGCTTCAATCCGGATTTGCCATCATCCTCTCAACTTCTCAAATTTTTGCAGGCAGGCCTAGACTTAGGCCTAGAGCCAAACTACACTAAAGGTAAAGATAGCGGCAATTTCAGCAGCAACCAGTAAGAGATGGGCCGAGGATTCCTTAACCACTTGAGACCCGCGCTATAGACAAAAGACGTCTGCAGCGCGACTCTCAAGTGCTGAGTTGATGTCCATGGACGTCCTGCCTGTTTCTCTCCCCCTGCGCGCCCCTGAGGGCGCGCGGTGGGGAACAGCTGTGCCCACCGTGGTCACGTGATGCCGATGCGCGTGCCTGGCGGCCGCGATGTCTGCCAGGTACACGCGATCGGCTGTGACAGAGGCAAGACATGGATCTCTGTGTGTAAACACAGAGATCCACGTCCTGTCAGGGAGAGAGGAGACCGATGCTGTGTCCCTTGTACATAGAGACACAGATCGGTCTCCTCCCCCAGTCAGTCCCCTCCCCCACACAGTAAGAATCACTAATAGGGAACATATTTAACCCCTTGATCGCCCCCTAGTGTTAACCCCTTCCCTGTCAGTCACATTTATACAGTAATCAGTGCATATTTATAGCACTGTTCACTGTATAAATGTGAATGGTCCCAAAATAGTGTCAAAAGTGTCCGATATGTCCTCCGCAATATTGCAGACCTGACAAAAATCGCAGATCGCCGCCATTACAAGTAAAAAAAAAATATATAATAAAAATGTCATAATTCTATCCCCTATTTTGTAGGCGCTATAACTTTTTCGCAAACCAATCACTATACGCTTATTGCATTTTTTTTTACCAAAAATATATAGAAGAATACGTATCGGCCTAAACTGAGAAAAAAAAATAGTTTTTTAAAAAAGATTGGGATATTATTATAGAAAAAAGTAAAAAAATATTGTGTTTTTTTTTCAAAATTTTCTGTCTTTTTTTGTTTATAGCGCAAAAAATAGAAAACGGCAGAGGTGATCAAATACCACCAAAAAAAAACTCTATTTGTGGGAAAAAAATGATAAAAATATAATTTGGGTACAGCGTTGTATGAAAATTGGTCTGGGTACGAAGGGGGTTTAAGTGCCCAGTTGTCAAGTGGTTAATAATCAAATTCTTCAAAGCAGTCAAAAAGATCCGCCCACCAACTAAACAAATTTTTCCCACCTGGGACCTTTCTATCATCCTAGAATCTTTAGCCAACAAACCATTTGCCCATTCAGAGTCAGCGTCACTGTGGAATCTAACCTTAAAACTAACTTTTCTAATAGCCATAGCTTCTGGCAGAAGAGTTTCAGAGCTGCAAACTTTGGGAGCAGATCATAATCATATCATCTTCTTTCCCGACAGAGTGGAAGTCAGAACGGTGCGCATCTTCCTCAAGTATGGCGGAACCTTGGGCACTTCAACGTTTTCGGAGCAGGACTCAGGTTCACTTCACGAGCTTGATATTGCCTCCACTTTGAGATACTATCTACAAGCCACGGTGTCCTTCAGGGATTCATCTAGGCTGTTTATAATTCTCTGGGGCAGGAACAAAGGCAAGGAGGCATCAGCAAGAACAATTGCCTCATGGATTGTTAAACTCATCTAGAAGGTGTACAGGGCAAAAAGACTGGAAGCCCCTTTGACTGTCAGAGCACACTCCAACAGATTGGCTCTTGCCGCCCAAGAGGCAAAAACCGATGTGCCAATTGAAACCATATGTAGGGCATCGACTTGGTTGTCCCAACATACGTTTCTAAAAGATTACAGGGTGGATCCAGGAGCTCTCTCATCGGTGGAGTTTGGCAGACAGGCTATAAAATCAGCCTTTGCTTCTTCTTCTAAATAATAACCTTTGCAAATAAACTTCTTTCTAAGCATCACCCCACCTGTCTCAGTTAGTTATTTGTCACAGGTATGCTGCCATGGAGGTCCCAGGAAAACAGAAAATGGTGCCTATCCA
This sequence comes from Rana muscosa, assembly GCA_029206835.1. Classification (NCBI taxonomy): domain Eukaryota; kingdom Metazoa; phylum Chordata; class Amphibia; order Anura; family Ranidae; genus Rana; species Rana muscosa. The sequence goes on along the minus strand of JARGYO010005583.1, from coordinate 4,310,932 downwards.
TGGCAGCATACAATCCCACCCTTGGTTTTCTATATTACGGAGAATGCTGGGGCTGTGCTAACCATTTCTTTTGATATTAACTAGTCCTGAGGGAGAAGCCAAGGAGGAGCTTGTCCCAGGTATGCTGCCATGGATAGGCACCAGAAAAGGAAATTACAGTAAGTATGGTACAATTTTCTGTTTTTCCGCATTAGGGAAAAAAATAAAAATGAAAAGCCCAATTGGTTTTTGTTTTGGTGTTTTGCAGTCTTTCCATGGCAGGAATGCTAAAATACGTCTCCACGCTCCAGCATAGCCCTCCTGGTCTTCTTCTGTGGCTCAGAGTCTGTCCCTTTCTGGGTTGAACAACACTCAAGCCACCCTGGGCTCACAGGAAAATGCTATAGCAAACTATACTAGTCATTACATGAGTGCAATTTATTGCATTATTCAGGCCTGACCCAATAATGATGGACAGTGAAGGAGAAATAAACATGAGCATCACATGACTGGACTAAAGTGATCAGGAAAAAAAAGGTGTAAATATAGATTTTTTTTAAAAACAAATGCTGGGGGTGGGTGACAGAACAGGCAGGTGGGATGGACAAGAAAGCAGAAATTGGGCTTTATTGCCTAAGGCTCCATTCACACCTGAGCGGAGCGATATACTGGTGTTTTTTCTGGCGTTTTTTTTTTTTGCGTTTATGCAGCTTTTTACAAGTGTTTAACAGCAGTTTTAGCCAATAGAAAGCACTAGGGGGAGGGGAGGGAGAGGAAATTAAGGATGGAGCGCAGAAAACGCTCAAGTCAGGCGGTTCTATTTAAGTGTATGTAGCCAAAAACGCTTGTGATCTGTCATGTACTTTTTTAAGCAACAGCCATTTTGCTTCAGACGACAGAACGCTCAGATGTGAACAGGGGCCATTGGCATGAATGGGATTTGGCTTGTTGAGCGTTCTAGAGCTACAAGCTTCAAGCACAAAATCGCAAACATAAGTCTGTTTACACCTGCCTGTCCATAGAAATAATGGACTGTCCAATCAGGTCCACCAGAAAAATTGACAGGCGGACCTGATCAGAACGGTTGTTTGAAAGAGGCCTAAAAGGTGTTGGGCCTCTGTTCCTCCTTCTGCTGTGTAGTGATGTGCCATTTACAGCATAATGATGATGCTGCCACTGTGCTTTGTAAACGGCACAGAAAAGTGAGGGGGGGTAAAAGCACAGCACTGCTGCTGGTGTTTATCTTAGACCTTGTTCCACTACAGAGGTGAAAATGCGGTTTCCTACGGTACATATGAGAATCACTCAGCAGAGCTTAGGCCTCATTCACAGTGCTGATTTTAGGTCCAGCAGCAGATTGGTAATTTTTTTTGGCTGGAATCATAGGTGGTTCTGAACAGCTGCAGTCACTATACAAAGCGATGACAGGCTGACAGGAACCTCAGCTTTCCACTGATTTTTGTGTGTATCTGCACATGCAGGGGTTACCTGTGTCTAGGGACATTTGACAGGCTGCCTTCGGGGTTTATTATCTGTCCCTAAATGCAGGTAACTGGGTAGTTACATTTCCAGACTGAATCTGCGGCTGTCTGGAATCACCTGCAATTCCAATTGCAAGAATCCACAGACTTTCGGCGCAGGAATTTGTTGTCTTGGGGCTCCCTTAGACTTGAGGTTGAGGGGGGGGGGGGGGAGGGGGATATTTATTTTATATCGCTCCCTTCCTTAGGCTGCAGACAAAGGTGTTCTCACACAACAGTGAGACAATTTTGCCACAGGAGCGAAGGGGTGAACATTTTCCCTGTCACATTCAGCAGCCAGTAGCACAGTTGAAGGTAACTCAGTCACGCAATTCAATTCATGTGTTTTTGCGGTGGTGGTGCAGGGTTAAAATAGGCAGCTGCCTGTCAAATGACTCTGAAAAGTGATCTGAATGCAGATCACTTTTCAGGGGTTCAGAAATTGTACCACACCCTGCTGGTGTGATCTGTGAAATAAACAGGGTCAATGCTCCGATTACAAAGCATCAAACTTTTTGCCACTGATTAGCTGCAAGAGCACTTGCAGGTGATCACTGCATAGCGACTACGTGTGAGCAACTGAGATTAGCTGCGGGAGCCGGCAGCCTCTCATTGCTTTCAATGGAGCTGGGGCCGATGAATTATTATTCTGGCCAATAAAATTAAAATGCCCAAGCTCTTCATGCCTGTAAACATGCCTAAGGCCCCTTTCACACAGGGTGGATCTGTTGGACGGACTCCACTAGCTCAGTGGGGAAATCGCTCCATTGATCACCGCTGAGCAGACGGATGACAGGTCCGTCTCTGCTCACTGTGCAGGAACGTACCTGTCAGAGCCCCGCTGTCCTCTATGGGAAGATCGGATATAAATGGACAACCTGTCTGTTTTCATCTGATCCCATCCGCTGGACAGATGGCTAACGTATCGTCTGTTTTGAGCGGATCTTGTCGGATCGGAGGGCAGGCGGGTGTTAGCGGACACATCTCTGCTGACATCCGCCTGCCTATAGAAGTCAATAGGTGGTCCGTTCGGATCCGCCCGAAAAACAGACAGGCGGATCCGAGTGGGCCGATCGTGTGAAAGGAGAAAACTTTTAGGCCCCATGCACACGAGACGCCGGTGCAAACTCTGCTGAACACACGTTTTTAAAGGCTAAAACCGGCGTTTAAAAACGCCTGTTTTGCCGCAATTTTAGCAGCGTTTTACCGCGTTTGAGTCTATAGGCGTTTAGTTAAGAAACATCATAAGACCCTCCCTAAGCTCAAAAAACAGTATTCTTTAACCATTTCAGCCATTTTGGGAGACCAGCAGCTGAGAGAGCAGCAGTGTACTTGTATTTAGCGTATCACTTGCCACATCATCTGCCACAAGCTGTGGATTGTCCACTTGCCACGTCACCTGGCCACGTCACCTGCCACAAGTTATGAATTGTCCACTTGCCACGTCACCTGCCACGTCACCTGGCCACGTCACCTGGCCACAAGTTGTAGATTGTCCACTTGCCACATCACCTGGCCATGTCACCTGGCCACGTCACCTGCCACAAGTTGTGGAATGTTCACTTGCCACGTCACCTGCCACAAGTTGTGCATTGTCCACTTACCACGTCACCTGCCACAATTTGTGGATTGTCCACCTGCCACGTCACCTTCCCACGTCACCTGCCACAATTTGTGGATTGTCCACTTGCCACGTCACCTGCCACAAGTTGTGGATTGTCCACTTGCCACATCACCTGCCACGTCACCTGGCCACGTCACCTGGCCACGTCACCTGCCATAATTTGTGGATTGTCCACTTGCCACGTCACCTGCCACATCACCTGGCCACGTCACCTGGCCACGTCACCTGCCATAATTTGTGGATTGTCCACCTGCCACGTCAGCTGGCCACGTCACCTGCCACAAGTTTTGGATTGTCCACTTGCCACATCACCGGCCACGTCACCTGCCACAAGTTGTGGATTGTCCACCTGCTACGTCACCTGGCCACAAGTTGTGGATTGTCCACTTGCCACGTCACCTGGCCACGTCACCTGCCACATCACCTGGCCACGTCACCTGCCACAATTTTTGGATTTCCACCTGCCACGTCACCTGGCAACATCACCTGCCACAAGTTGTGGATCGTCCACTTGCCACGTTACCTGTCACAAGTTGTGGATTGTCCACTTGCCATGTCACCTGCCACAAGTTATGGATTGTCTACAGTGCAATGCAAGCAATTACAGTTTTTCTTTTACATTTTTATGGTTTTTCATCATTTGCCATCATTTTTGAGATTTCTAATGTAAAAAAATAGGTCACCTTTAAAAACGCGGCAAAACGCCGGTATCGCGTTTTGCTTCTGAAACGTGGAAAACTTTTGCGTCTGAACCCATTTTTTTGCTTCTGGAAAAACGAGGTTAAACGCAACTGCCTAAAAACGGCAATAAACAAGACTGTGTGCATGGACACATAGGATAACATTGAATGTGTTCAGGAGCAGTTGAAAAAAGTGTCCAACTGCCTCTGAACACGCGTTTAACAGCGTCTCGTGTGCATGGGGCCTTACAAGCTTCAGGCTTTTTCTTCTGCCAAAATGCTGCCCCATGGAAAAAAGGCTTCTAGGAGAGTTTGCATGAGACCTTATAGTTTAGGTTTCCTTTACTGTATTAGCAATGTGTGTTTCTTTTCCGATTACAAATAATAGGTGGAATGGCCAGTGATATTGCTACTTTGTTTGTTTTATGTAACAAGCTATTTTGCTTTTTTTGTATGCAACAAGCTTATGTAAATAAGATCAGGTGTTGATTGTTTCCTAAGATATGTTTTATAACAGGGGTGTTCAACCTGTGGCCCAAAAATTCTATCAATGCAGCTCAACACAATGGGAAACTTATTAAAAAATATGTAAATTTTTTTTTATTTCTCCATGCCCTAGGCGGTGACGTCACAAGGGGGCATGGCCTCCGAATGATGTAATCCGTTTGCCATGCCCCCATCATTATTTAAGAAATGCTCTACATCGGCGAGAGCAGATCAGCGAGACGCAGCATTGGTGGAATGTCGTCGGTGGGAGCGGCGGCAGAGGAAGAAGAACACCAGACAAAGAAGAAGAGCGGAAGAAGAAGCAGGGGGAGAAGGAGAAGACCGGAGGATGAAGATGTGGGAGAATATGGAGGAAGAAGATATTTTTAATAAAAGACTTGTCAAAAACTGTCTACTGTATTCTTTAACGCTATGCTACTTATTTTTGGTGAATGGGTAGGGGTACAATGTACCCCATACTCATTCACATGGGGGGGTGGGATCTGGGGGCCCCCTTGTTAAAGGGGGCTTCCAGATTCCGATGAGCCCCCCCGCCCGCAGACCCCGACAACCACCGAGCAAGGGTTGTCGGGGAGAGGCCCTTGTCCACATGATGCTTTGGAGTGGGGGGCGCAGAGGGCCCCCCCCGTCCCAAAGCACCCATGTTGGCCTGGTTTGGTTCAGGAGGGGGGGGGGGCGCTCGCTCGTCCCCTCCTTTTCCTGACCTGCCGGCCTGCCGGGCTGAATGCTTAGATAAGGGTCTGGTATGGATTTGGGGGGGTGCCCTCCGAATCCATACTTGACCCAAGGGATAATAAATATCCCACATTTTTAAAAATAAAATAAAAAATGTCCTCAGTTTAGGCCGATGTGTATTCTTCTACATATTTTTGGTAAAAAAATCGCAATAAACGTATATTGATTGGTTTGCGCAAAAGTTATAGCGTCTACAAAATAGGGGATAAATTTATGGCATTTTTATTATTATTATTTTTTTTTACTAGTAATGGCAGCGATCGGCGATTTTTATTGGGACTGCGATATTATGGTGGACACATCGGACACTTTTCACACTATTTTGGGACCAGTGTCATTTATACAGCGATAAGAGCTACAAATAGCCACTGATTACAGTATAAATGACACTGGCAGGGAAGGGGTTAACATTAGGGGGGGATCAAGGGGTTAAGTCTGTCCTAGGGAGTGATTCTAACTGTGGGGGGTGGGCTACCACTGAAATGCTAGCCCATTATACTTTATCAAGTATAAAATAGAAAAAATATCAATGTGTAAATGCTGCAGGACAACAGGCAAAAAAATGCACATGTCCAGACTATGAGCATTAAATTATTTACATATTAGCAGTAAAAGGGAATTAAAACAAGCCCAGGGTTGCGTAGTGTGTACCACCAAGTTATTCATTCTCAGAGGTCATGACAAAGACCTGTTTCATTTAGGCCCCATTCACACTGGGACGGGAGGTGCGGTGGCGGTAAAGCGCCGCTATTTTTAGCGGCACTTTACCGTCGGAATTGCGGCGGTATTAGGCTGCTAGCGGTGCGTTTTAACCCCCGCTAGCGGCCGAAAAAGGGTTAATACCACCCGCAATGCACCTCTGCAGAGGCGCATTGCGGGCGGTATAGCCGCAGTTTCCCATTGCTTTCAATGGCAAGGAGCGGTAGAGGAGCGCTAAACACACCGCTCCTCTCACCGCTCCAAAGATGCGGCTAGCAGGACTTTTGGAGCGGTCCTGCTAGCGCACCGCTCCAGTGTGAAAGCCCTCGGGCTTTCACACTGGAGAAACAGCAGCCACTGTTTAGGGTTTAGGGTCGGTTTGCAGTCGCAAACCACTCCAGTGTGAAAGGGGTCTTAGTTTCTAGCAGATTGGAAACACCTGTTGTGTGTTTACATCAGATTGCTGGCAGGCTGCCAAGATTCTGTTGTAATATAAAATAAAGGCTTTTTCACACTGGGCTCTCTACTATGGGCTGCATGCAGATCCATGTTTTACTATTCATCTCTATTTGGACGTGCAGCTGCACAGATACAGCCGCTATCTTCTCACTTGACATGCAGATGAGTGCTGGTGTGGGTCCCCAAATGCATACAGGGTGCTCCAAATCTGTCGGAATGCAAGGGCATCTCCTGTGCTCAGCCCTCTTCAGATCACCCTACAGATTTCATTTGGATTCAGGTCTGGGCTCTGTCTGGGCCATTCCAAAACTTTGAACTTTATCTGGTAAAGCCATTGTTTTGTTGGAGGTGAGCTTTGAGTTGTTGTCATGTTGAAAGGTAAAATTCCTCTTCATCTTCAGCTTTTTAGCAGAGGCCTGAAAGTTTTGTGTCTAAATTGACTGGTATTTGGAACTGTTCATAAGTCCCTCCACCTTGACTAAAACCCCAGATCTAGCTGAAGGAAAGTAGCCCTAAAGCATGATTCATGATGCTGCCACCACCATGCTTCACTGTGCGTATGGTGTTCTTTTTGGTGCTGCACAGTGTTGCTTTTTTGTCCCAAACTTTCTTTTTAGAATTATAGCCAAAAAGTTCAATCTTGATCTCATCAGACTATAACACATTGCAAAATGTACTGTGCTTGGTTACTTTTCTTAAAAAAACATAGAAACCTTAAGAATGGACTTCTGTCATGCCAACCTACTCCACAGCCCAGAAATATAAAGATACAGGAGCTGTTGTCACATTTAGTACACAACCAGTACAAGCCAGAAATTCTTTCAGCTCCTTTGATGTTGCTGTAAGCCACTTGGCAGCCTCCCAGACTAGTTTTCTTCTTGTTTAAAAAAAAAAAAAAACATTTTTGGATGAACGTCCAGTTCTTAATATCATTGTTGTGCCATATTTTCTCTACCTATTGATGACCATTTTCACTGTACTCCATGGTGTACCTACTGACAGGGCTGGTGCAAGGATTTTTGCCTACACAAGCAAAGGTGCATTTTGTGCCCCCTCCCTGCCTCCCCCTGAGTGCACCAAATCCCCCTCTTTCCCCACAGAAAGCGAAAAAAAAAAAAGCAGACAGGGGTTATAACCCTCCTTTTTTGCCATTAGTTCTACTTTAAAGCCCCAAAAGTGTTCTGATTGTGTAATATGATACTGTGTTATACACATTGCAATGTACAAGGTTTAACTTTAAGGTGGTAGTTATCCTCGTTTTGTGATTTGTACCTACAGGGAAGTTTATAATAAAGCTTACCTGTAGGTAAAATGAATATCTCCTAAACGTGCACTGCTTAGGAGATATTCACCCTGCATGCAGCTGGTGACATCACCGGCGCATGCACTCTGAAGGTCTGGAATACCGTCCTGGACCTTCAGAGCTTCATGCCAGGATCGAGGGCGCATGTTTGTGAGTGATGTCATCGCAGTTTGGCCGCTCATACAGCTGGGTGAAGATGGAAGCCCTATCAGTGATGACAGTATGCCGCTGGAGGGCTTTGTTCTAAGATAAGCATTTCATAATGTGCTGTTGTCTTGCAGGTGTTTTTTTTTTTAAACTGCTGTGATTTATTACCGCTATAAGGCCCCTTTCCCACAGATGTTCCGATTGAGTCTGCCTGTCTGTTTTCCAGGCAGACCCGATGGGCATCCATTATCTGTGGAGAGGTGGATGTGAATGGACATGTGCCTGCATCCAATCTGATCTGCTAAAAACAGATGGGCATTCATTCCCCATCCGTCTAGCGGATCGGAACAAGTGAAAGTTGGATGTAAACGGACAGGAGGTCTGTTTACACCCAACCACCCATAGAGGAGAGTAAGCTCTGTCCATGTCCATTCTGCATAGTGGAGCTGACACGGACCTTTCATTCACCTGTTCAATGGGGATTAATGGAGAGATTCCGTGCTAAACAGGTGGATTTGAGCCGGAGTCTGCCCATGTGAAAGGGGCCTAATAGTACATCTCATTATTCATTACATCTAGTAGATGGACTATTGAAGCGCAGGAAGGGACAGGGTTTGTGTATCCTATACAATCTATGAAGCCAAAAAACACCTCCTATGCATCAAAGTAAAAAAAAAAACCTGTGTGCAGCTCTCCCTCTAGCCCCCTTATACATACCCGAGCCCATTCTTGATCCAGCTCTGTACCCAAGCACAACAGCTCTCTCCACTTTTTCTCTCCTCACAGAGCAGATTTATAGCAGCAGGACCTGGTGGTTTCTGCTACTGTTAATGGACACATGCAGAGTGGCTTGGGATTGGGCTTGCAGGTGCGCACCAATAGGAAGCTGCTTCCTATGGTGGCACATCAAGAAGAGGAGGAGCCAGAAGTGCTGTCGGGGGACGTGAAAAAAAGAGAATTGGGGCTGTTCTGTACGAAACCATTGCACAGAGCAGGTAAGTATACAATGTTTGTATTTTTTATTTTTTTTAAACAGGGTTTACAATCATTTTAACACATGACAATATGTCAGTTTCAATGGGGAAGAATGAAATATAATCCCCATCCCTTTTTAAAGTCTTGTAGCTACCATTTCCTTCAACCACTGACCACTGCCTTTAGGACAGGAACCAAAGGAAAATTAGCCAGTAGGTTCACTCTTGACACACACTCTAATCTTTCTCCACTGTATAAAAAAGCAAAAAAATAACTTTGGTTGGAGTTCCATCTATAAAACATACATATGATTTCTCTGTCTCTTTCTGATATTGCATTTCACAGTGAAGCTGTGGTTATTTTCTATCCCTTAAAAGAATGTTTCATTTCTCCTCTAATGTGGCAATAGATTGAGAGGGAAGAGTGATGAGTAGTGATGAGCCGAACACCCCCGGGTTCGGTTCGCACCAGAACCCGCGAACGGACCGAAAGTTTGCACGAACTTTAGAACCCTATTAAATACAATGGATGCGAACGTTTGAAATCTAAAGTGCTATTTATAACGACTAATATGCATGTTATTGTCCTAAAAAGGGTTTGGGAACCCGGGTTCTGCACCAGGGGACATGTATCAATCCCCAAAAAAGTTTTAAAAACTGCAGTTTTTCGGGAGCAGTCATTTTAATGATGCATAAAGTGAAAAAAAAAAAGAGTCAAATATTCCTTTAAATATCGTACCTGGGGGGTGTCTAAAGTATGCCTGTGAAGTGGCACGTGTTTCCCGTGTTTAGAACTTTCCCTGCACAAAATTACATTTCTAAAGGAAAAAAAGCCATTTAAAACTGCTTGCGGCTTTAATGTAATGTCTGGTCCCGGTAATATGGATGAAAATCTTTAAGAAAAATGGCATAGCTACCCCATCACAGCCCCCCCCCCCTACCCCAGCCCATTACCAGCCCCTTTGGGTCTTGTATGGATATTAAGGGGAACCCCGCACACAAAATAAAAAAGGCCCTATATACTCTGAACAGCCGTATACAGGCGCTGCATACAAGACAGGGACTGTAGGTTTGTTCTTATGTAGAATCTGTTTGTAATTTTGAACAGGTACATTGTTTAACCACTTAACGACCGCCCACCGCCGATTTACGTCGGCAGAATGGCACGGACAGGCAGAATCACGTAGATCTACGTGACTGCCTTTGTACAGTTGGGGGGTCCATCCGGACCCCCCTTCTGTGCCGTGAGCGGTCGTTACTTCACCGGGAGCGATCCCAGATGAGGGGGCGGCCTTTCGATTCCGGCCCCCCCCCTCGCGATCGCTCCCGGCGAATGGAAATGCCTCCTCTGTCTGTTTCAGACAGAGGAGGCAGGAGGAAGTGATGTCATCTCCTGTGCGGCGCTCACATATACCGAGCGCCGTACAAGAGAAGACATCAGGTCAGTGAGCACAACACTACACTGACACCAGGACACATAGGAACACTAATCGCCCCCCCCAGGACCCCCAGACCCCCCAGATCACCCCCCAGATCACCCCCCAGCCCCCAGTCACAGTGTCACTGATTGCAGTGACCATTTATTTAGTGATCACTGCAATCAGTGACATTTGTGACTGTGAAAGTGTCACTAAAGTTTAGTTTTAGGTCCAGTGTAGCCCCCTAACCCCCCCTAATAAAGGTTTAACCCCCTGATCACCCCCCAGATAACCCTTTCACCCCCTATCACCGCTGTCGCTATGCGATCATTTTTCTGATGGCTGTCTTAGCATCAGTGATGGCGATCGGTAGCCAGTAATTTTTTTTAGGTTCGCCGCAGGTTTTTATAGCGTCGGGTACCCCAATATATTATCTAATAAAGGTTCAACCCCCTTGATCGCCCCCCAGGTAACCCTTTCACCCCCTATCACCGCTGTCGCTAATCGATCGTTTTTCTGATGCTGTCTTAGCATCAGTGATGGCGATCGGTAGCCAGTAATTTTTTTTAGGTTCGCCGCAGGTTTTTATAGCGTCAGGTACCCCAATATATTATCTAATAAAGGTTAAACCCCCTTGATCGCCCCCCAGGTAACCCTTTCACCCCCTATCACCGCTGTCGCTATGCGATCATTTTTCTGATGGCTGTCTTAGCATCAGTGATGGCGATCGGTAGCCAGTAATTTTTTTTAGGTTCGCCGCAGGTTTTTATAGCGTCGGGTACCCCAATATATTATCTAATAAAGGTTTAACCCCCTTGATCGCCCCCCAGGTAACCCTTTCACCCCCTATCACCGCTGTCGCTAATCGATCGTTTTTCTGATGCTGTCTTAGCATCAGTGATGGCGATCGGTAGCCAGTAATTTTTTTTAGGTTCGCCGCAGGTTTTTATAGCGTCGGGTACCCCAATATATTATCTAATAAAGGTTTAACCCCCTTGATCGCCCCCCAGGTAACCCTTTCACCCCCTATCACCACTGTCACTAAGCGATCGTTTTTCTGATCGCTGTCTTCGTGTCGGTGATGCCAATCGGTAGCCAGTAATTTTTTTTAGGTTCGCCGCAGGTTTTTATAGCGTCAGGTACCCCCAAATATGATCTAATAAAGGTTTTAACCCCCTAATTGCCCCTAGTTAACCCTTTCACCAGTGATCACCATATAAGTGTTACGGGTGACGCTGGTTAGTTAGTTTGCTTTTTATAGTGTCAGGGCACCCGCCGTATATAACCCAATAAAGGTTTAACCCCCTGATCGCCCGGTGGGTGATATCAATTAGGTTTTAGCGTCAGAGAGGGTCTGCGTCACACCCCAGGCAGCGTCAGGTTAGTGCCAGTAACGCTAACACCCACGCGTAAAGCATACACCCCCCTTAGTGGTATAGTATCTGAACAGATCAATATCTGATCTGATCAGATCTATACCAGCGGTTTAGGTTTCCCAAAAACGCAGTGTTAGCGGGATCAGCCCAGATACCTGCTAGCACCTGCGTTTTGCCCCTCCGTCCAGCCCAGGCCACCCAAGTGCAGTATCGATCGATCACTGTCACTTACAAAACACAACACACATAACTGCAGCGTTCGCAGAGACAGGCCTGATCCCTGCGACTCCAGTGCTGTAGGAGGTGATTTCACCACCACAGTTAAAAAAAAAAAAGCATATATGCCGAAGCATGGGGGCAGCAGGGGCAGCAGGGCGGAGGAGCAATTTTGCTCCTAATGCCGCATACATACGGTCGAAATTCCGACGGAGGCTTGCCCGTGGAAACGTTTGACCATGTGTGTGCGGCATAACTTTTTTGCGGGAGGATGCCCCCATGCTTCGGCATATATAAATGGTGCATGTATGCCCATCATTAGAAGTGGGTGGATGAAGGGCGGTATTCTAATGGTGGGCATACCCACCGATCAATCTCTTTTTTCGTTCAGCCAACAGGCTGCATGAAAAAAAAAGATTACAATACATGTCCAACAAGGACCAGCAACGTACTGGTATGTTGCTGGACTTTGAATGGTTATACCAGATTGATGCCTGCGGGTTTAGGCATCATCTTGGTATCATTCTTTTCAGCCAGCGGCCGGCTTTCATGTAAAAGCAATCACAGCGGCTAATTAGCCTCTGGACTGCTTTTACAAGCAGTGGGAGGGAATGTCCCCCCCCCCCCCGGATATAAAAAGCGCCATTGGGAAATTGGGAAAGCATTTTATCACACCGATCTTGGTGTGGTCAGATGCTTTGAGGGCAGAGGAAAGATCTAGGGTCTAGAAGACCCCAGTTTTTTCAAAAAAAGAGTACCTGTCACTACCTATTGCTATCATAGGGGATATTTACATTCCCTGAGATAACAATAAAAATTATTAAAAAAAAAATATATGTAAGGAACAATTTAAAAATAAAATAAAAAAGCAAAATTAATAATAAAAAAAAAAAAAGCACCCCTGTCCTGCCCTGCTCTTGCCCAATGGCGAACGCAAGCGTCGGTCTGGCGTCATATGTAAACAGCAATTGCACCATGCATGTGAGGTATCACCGCGAAGGTCAGATCGAGGGCAGTCATTTTAGCAGTAGACCTCCTCTGTAAATCTAACGGGGTAATCTGTAAAGGCTTTTAAAGGCTTTTAAAAATGTATGTAGTTTGTCGCCAATGCGCGTTTGTGCGAAATTTTAAAGCATGTCGTGTTTGGTATCTATGTACTCGGCCTAAGATCATCTTTATTATTTCATCAAACATTTGGGCAATATAGTGTGTTTTAGTGCATTAAAATTAAAAAAAGTGTATTTTTTCCCCAAAAAATGCGTTTGAAAAATCGCTGCGCAAATACTGTGTAGAAAAAAAAAATGCAACACCCACCATTTTAATCTGTAGGGCCTTTGCTTTAAAAATATATATAATGTTTGGGGGTTCAACATAATTTTCTTGCAAAAAAAAAAATGTTTTCATGTAAACAAAAAGTGTCAAAAAGGGCTTTGTCTTCAAGTGGTTAGAAGAGTGGATGTAAGCTTCCTAATGTTGTGTATAAAATGCCAGAACAGTTCAAAACCCCCCCAAATGACCCCATTTTGGAAAGTAGACACCCCAAGCTATATACTGAGAGGCATGTCGAGTCCATGGAATATTTTATATGTTGACACAAGTTGCGGAAAAAAGACAATTTTTTTTTTTTTTTTGCACAAAGTTGTCACTAAATGATATATTGCTCAAACATGCCATGGGCATATGTGGAATTACACCCCAAAATAAATTCTGTTGCTTCTCCTGAGTACAGGGATACCACATGTGTGAGTCTTTTTGGGAGTCTAGCCGCGTACGGGACCCCAAAAACCAAGCACCGCCTTCAGGCTTTCTAAGGGTGTAAATTTTTGATTTTACTTCTCACTGCCTATCACAGTTTCGGAGGCCATGGAATGCCCAGATGGCACAAAACCCCCCCAAATGACCCCATTTTGGAAAGTAGACACCCCAAGCTATTTGCTGAGAGGTATTGTGAGTATTTTGCAGATCTCGCTTTTTGTCACAAAGTTTTGAAAATTGAAAAAAAAAAAAAAAAATTTTCTTTCTTCATTTTCAAAAACAAATGAGAGCTGTAAAATACTCACCATGCCTCCTCAGCAAATAGCTTGGGGTGTCTACTTTCCAAAATGGGGTCATTTGGGGGGGTTTTGTGCTATTTTGGCATTTTATGGCCTTAGAAACTGTGATAGGTAGTGAGGAGTGAAATCAAAAATTTGTGCCTAGAAATCCTGAAGGCGGTGCTTGGTTTTCGGGGTCCCGTACGCGGCTAGGCTCCTAAAAAGTCCCACACATGTGGTATCCCTGTACTCAGGAGAAGCAGCAAAATGTATTTTGGGGTGCAATTCCACATATAACCATGGCATGTGTGAGCAATATATCATTTAGTGACAACTTTTTGTAATTTATTTTTTATTTTTATTTTTTGTCATTATTCAATCACTTGGGACAAAAAAAAAAAATATTCAACGGGCTCAACAGGCCTCTCAGCAATTTCCTTGGGGTGTCTACTTTCTAAAATGGGGTCATTTGGGGGGTTTTGTGCTATTTTGGCATTTTATGGCCTTCGAAACTGTGATAGGTAGTGAGGAATGAAATCAAAAATTTAAGCCCTTAGAAATCCTGAAGGCGGTGCTTGGTTTCCGGGGTCCCGTACGTGGCCAGGCTCCTAAAAAGTCCCACACATGTGGTATCCCCGTACTCAGGAGAAGCAGCAAAATGTATTTTGGGGTGCAATTTCACATATAACCATGGCATGTGTGAGCAATATATCATTTAGTGACAACTTTTTGTAATTTTTTTTTTTTTTTTGTCATTATTCAATCACTTGGGACAAAAAAAAAAATATTCAATGGGCTCAACATGCCTCTCAGCAATTTCCTTGGGGTGTCTACTTTCCAAAATGGGGTCATTTGGGGGGGTTTTGTACTGCCCTGCCATTTTAGCACCTCAAGAAATGAGATAGGCAGTCATAAATTTAAAGCTGTGTAAATTTCAGAAAATGTACCCTAGTTTGTAAACGCTATAACTTTTGCGCAAACCAATAAATATACGTTTATTGACATTTTTTTTACTAAAGACATGTGGCTGAATACATTTTGGCCTAAATGTCTGACTAAAATTGAGTTTATTCGATTTTTCTTATAACAAAAAGTAGAAAATATCATTTTTTTTCAAAATTTTCGGTCTTTTTCCGTTTATATCGCAAAAAATTAAAATCGCAGAGGCAATCAAATACCATTAAAAGAAAGCTCTATTTGTGGGAAGAAAAGGACGCAAATTTCATTTGGGTACAACATTGCATGTTCGCACAATTTACAGTTAAAGCAGCGCAGTGCCGAATCCCAAAAACAGGCCTGGTCCTAATGGCCCGAAATGGTCCGGGGCTTAAGTGGTTAAGTGTAGCTCCAGCCAAAAAATTTATTTTTAAGCTTTTTGGAAAACATAGGGAAGGGTTATCACCCCTGTAACATTTGTTTTGCTGTCTGTGCAGTGTGCACCTGTTCAGAACAGTTCACCTCACTTTCCGTCCTAATGACAAATGTTTTTTGAAAATTTGGGGTTTTTATTGAAACAAGAATTGGTGATAAAGCATCAGTGGAGAGGAGACACTTTTTTTCCCATATTAACTCTTACAGGAGAGAATTTGCCTTCCTAGTGGTAGATTTCCTCTCACTTCCTGTTGTATCCTTCCGTTTGCAAGGAGGAGTCGTTTTTGTAAGTTGGATGTTTGAAAGTAGGGGCCTGCCGTATATACTCAGCTGAAATTTGCCCCTTACATGTTGGTGTTGCCACAACACTGTGAGCCCTCACAGTTACTCTTGGTGGGCGCATGAATGGGCCCTGCTGTGAATTATTAGATCAAGAATTGTAATTGCATGCCCCTGTTGAACAGGGGCTGAAAAATTGGGCCTTTGGTGGTGGTGGTGGTGGTGGTGTTGACACAACACTGTAAGGCCTCACAGTTAGTCTTGGTGGGCGCAGGAATGGGCCCTGCTGTGAATTATTAGATCAAGAATTATAATTACATGCCCCTGTTAAACAGAGGCATAAAAATTGGGCCTTAGGCACTGGTGCCACAACACTGCAACCCCTCACAGATACTGTACTTGGAGCACAGCAATGAGCCCTGTTGCAAAGTATTGCATCAAAAATTGTAATTACACGCCCCTGTTAAACAGGGGCTGAAAAATTGGGCCTTAGCCACTGGTGCTGGTGCCACGACACTGCAACCACTCCCAGATACTCTAGTTGGAGTGCAGGAATGAGCCCTGCTGCAAAGCATTGCATAAAAAATTGTAATAACACGCCCCTGTTAAACAGGGGCTGAAAAATTGGGCCTTAGCCACTGGTGGCGGCACCCAGAAACAAAAATGTTCTTCCAAGCTATCATCATCAATCGGATCATTGAGGAGGAGGAGGATAGTCAGTCAACATAACAGGACAGTCTCTCAGCATCAGCATCAGTCTTGAAGGGATGTGACATTTGAAAATAAATTAGTCTGTTATATCAACTTCAGGTGTTTGGTAGCTGGTGGTGATCCAAGACTGGTTCATCTTTATGAAGGTCAGTCGATCAACAGAGTCGGTGGACAGGCGCACCCTGTGATCTGTGACAAATCCTCCAGCAGCACTGAATGTGCGTTCTGAAAGAACGCTGGATGCAGGACAGGCCAGTAGCTCAATTGCATACTGTGCAAGCTCAGGCCAGTGATCCATCCTCAAGACCCAGTAAGCCAGAGGATTTTCGGTGGGGAAGGTGTCCAAGTCTGACCTTGCCCCTAGGTATTCCTGCACCATGTATATCAGACGCTGGCGATGGTTGCTGGAACCGATCATACCTTGGGGCTGCGGACTAAAGAATTGTCTGAACGCATCGGTCAGACGGCCACCTTCCCCACTTCTTCTTTGACTGACCGAAGCCTCAGCAACTCGTTGTCCAGGACCAGGAGTTTGTAACCTCCCAGTCTCTGGGAACGCGTTGCACAGACCATTCTGCAAGGCCTCCCGGAGTTGTCTCATCCTCTGCTCCCTCTACGACGGAAAGATAAGGTCCGCAACCTTACCCTTGTACTGTGGATCAAGGAGAGTGGCCAGCCAGTAATGGTCCCTCTCCTTGATCCGAAGAATACGAGGATCCTTCCACAGACTTTGCAGGATCAGGGAGGCCATGCAGCGTAGGTTAGCTGAGGCATTCGGTCCGGAGTCCTCTGGGTCACTAAGGACGACATGATCCGCAGCCACCTCCTCCCAGCCACGTACAAGTCCACTGGTTTCTTGGGACTGTAAATCATCCCTAAAAGACTGCTGCTGATGATGCTGAGTGCCAGGCTCCACCTCCATGCTGACACAATCCTCCTCCTCCTCCTCCTCTTCTTCCTGTGCGATGGGTGGGACAGAAGGAACACTGTCTGGGTAAAGGGGGCCTTGAGAGGCAAGGAAGTCCTCCTCTTCCTGCCTCTGTTCTGCCTCAAGTGCCCTGTCCATTATTCCACGCAGCGTATGTTCCAACAGGTGGACAAGAGGTACAGTGTCACTGATGCATGCACTGTCACTGCTCACCATCCTCGTGGCCTCCTCAAATGGTGCCAGGACAGTGCATGCATCCCTGATCATGCCCCACTGGCGTGGTGAAAAAAACCCGAGCTCCCCTGACCCTGTCCTGGTGCCGTAGTCGCACAGGTACTCATTGATGGCCCTCTGCTGCGTGTGCAGCCGCTGCAGCATGGCCAACGTTGAGTTCCACCTGGTGGACATGTCACATATAAGGCGGTTCTTGGGCAGGTTCAACTCCTTTTGCAGCTCAGCCAGGCGAGCACTGGCATTATAAGATCTGCGGAAATGCACACAGACTTTCCTGGCCTGCCTCAGGACATCCTGTAAGCCCGGGTACCTGCACAAGAACTGCTGCACCACCACGTTAAGGACGTGAGCCACACAGGGCACATGGGTCAGTTTTCCCTGTCGGAGAGCGGAGAGGAGGTTGGTGCCATTGTCGCGAACTACCATTCCTGGCTTAAGCTAGCGTGGCGTCAACCACCTCTCGGCCTGCCCCTGCAGAGCAGACAGAACCTCTGCCCCAGTGTGGCTCCTGTCCCCCAAACACACCAGCACAAGCACGGCATGGCATCTTTTTGCCTGCGTACTTGCGTAGCCCCTTGAACGCCTACGGAGCACCGCTGGTTCCGAGGACAAAGCACAGGAAGAGGCCACGGAGGAAGAAGAAGAGGAGGGGGTGGACAGAGGTGTGTCACAACCAGTAGTAGCATTTTGGAGGCGTGGCGGGGGAACAACCTCCAACACTACTGCACCTTGTCCTGCATCCTTCCCAGCTGCCAAAAGAGTGACCCAATGGGCCGTGAAAGAAAGGTAACGTCCCTGTCCATGCCTGCTGGACCATGAGTCAGCGGTAATATGCACCTTACCGCTGACCGCCCTGTCCAGCGAGGCCAAGACATTGCCTCCCACATGCTGGTAGAGAGCCGGAATCGCCTTCCGTGAGAAAAAGTGGCGTTTGGGAACCTGCCACTGAGGAACCGCACATTGCACAAACTCACGGAAGGGGGCCGAGTCTCCCAACTGAAAAGGCAGCAGTTGAAGCGCTAGCAATTTAGCCAAGCTAGCATTCAACCGCTGGGCATGTGGATGGCTGGGAGTGAACTTCTTTCGACGGTCCAGCAGCTGGGGCAGGGAAATTTGCCTGCTAGAATCGGACGTCGGTGTACTGCTAGCAGAGTGCCCGCAAGTACTTGGCTGTGACACACCTAATTCTACACCTTCATTCCTCTCAGAGCAGGTTTCAGAGAGGACTGAAGGTATAGTGGGGTTGGAGATCCCAGCTGATGCGGTGCAAGAAGAGGTCCGCTTTGTTCTTTGGTGTGGGTCTTTAAGGTAGGCTTGCCAATGAGCTGCATGGCAGGTCAACATATGTCTGGTCAAGCATGTGGTGCCCAAGCGGGTGATGTTTTGGCCACGCGATATACGCTTGAGACATATGTTGCAAACAGCAGCTGTGCGATCTGATGCACTCGACTCAAAAAAGGCCCACACCAAAGAACTTTTTGAATAACGAGCAGAGGCAGCGCCCTGCACAGGCGGAGCTCTGCGGTTTGATTCCGTCGGTGTACTGCCCTTACGCTGGCCCCCCGAGGGCATCCTGCCTCGTTGGAGATGTGCCTCCTCCTCATCCTCCTCCTCCTCCTCTCTCCTATTAGGCACCCACGTGGAGTCAGTGACCTCATCATCCCCTCCCTCCTCATCACTGGAGCCAATCTGGCAGTATGCTGCAGCTGCTGGAACATGATGCCAGATTGGTGTCCTTCTTAAGCATCCCCTCTCTCTGCTCTCACGCTACTGCCTTCCTCTAGCTGGGTATCATCATCAGACCCTTCGAAACGCTGGGCATCCTCCTGGAGCATGTACCCAACACTGTGCTCAAACAGTTCGGGGGACTCCTCAGGAGGACATGGTTGGTCTAGGGAAGGAGTGACTGATGATCACATTGATACCAGGGAAGAGGACGCTTTGGCAGCTGCTTTGCCACTACCCTGAGCCTGGGTGAGAGAGGATGAGGAGGATGAGGAGGGCTTGGTCATCCACTCTACCAAGTCTTCGGCATGATGCGGCTCAACACGTCCAGCTGCCGAAAAGAAGGACAAGCGTGTCCCATGGCCACGTGCTGATGGCGATGCACCGCGTCCACGACCAGCACTGTTGTCTCTAGACACAGAGCCTGCTTGCCCTCTTTTATTGGCTCCTGACTGTCTGCCTCTCCTTGTTTGCCTTCCAGACATTCTAATGGCCTGCAGGTAAATGGGAAAACCAGCAATACAGGCTAAGTTCAGGTGTAATATGGTCAGGAGGCACACTCCACCCGCTGTAAGTGCCGCAAAATCCTGTTGGTGTAACACACCAGGAAAAAGCAGCAATACAGGCTAAGTTCAGGTGTAATATGGTCAGGAGGCACACTCCGCCCGCTGTAAGTGCCGCAAAATCCTGTTGGTGTAACACACCAGGAAAAAGCAGCAATACAGGCTAAGTTCAGGTGTAATATGGTCAGGACGCACACTCCGCCCGCTGTAAGTGCCGCAAAATCCTGTTGGTGTAACACTCCAGGAAAAAGCAGCAATACAGGCTAAGTTCAGGTGTAATATGGTCAGGAGGCACACTCCGCCCGCTGTAAGTGCCGCAAAATCCTGTTGGTGTAACACACCAGGAAAAAGCAGCAATACAGGCTAAGTTCAGGTGTAATATGGTCAGGACGCACACTCCGCCCGCTGTAAGTGCCGCAAAATCCTGTTGGTGTAACACTCCAGGAAAAAGCAGCAATACAGGCTAAGTTCAGGTGTAATATGGTCAGGAGGCACACTCCGCCCGCTGTAAGTGCCGCAAAATCCTGTTGGTGTAACACATCAGGAAAAAGCAGCAATACAGGCTAAGTTCAGGTGTAATATGGTCAGGAGGCACACTCCGCCCGCTGTAAGTGCCGCAAAATCCTGTTGGTGTAACACACCAGGAAAAAGCAGCAATACAGGCTAAGTTCAGGTGTAATATGGTCAGGAGGCACACTCCGCCCGCTGTAAGTGCCGCAAAATCCTGTTGGTGTAACACACCAGGAAAAAGCAGCAATACAGGCTAAGTTCAGGTGTAATATGGTCAGGACGCACACTCCGCCCGCTGTAAGTGCCGCAAAATCCTGTTGGTGTAACACACCAGGAAAAAGCAGCAATACAGGCTAAGTTCAGGTGTAATATGGTCAGGAGGCACACTCCGCCCGCTGTAAGTGCCGCAAAATCCTGTTGGTGTAACACACCAGGAAAAAGCAGCAATACAGGCTAAGTTCATGTGTAATATGGTCAGGAGGCACACTCCGCCCACTGTAAGTGCCGCAAAATCCTGTTGGTGTAACACACCAGGAAAAAGCAGCAATACAGGCTAAGTTCAGGTGTAATATGGTCAGGAGGCACACTCCGCCCGCTGTAAGTGCCGCAAAATCCTGTTGGTGTAACACACCAGGAAAAAGCAGCAATACAGGCTAAGTTCAGGTGTAATATGGTCAGGAGGCACACTCCACCGCTGTAAGTGCCGCAAAATCCTGTTGGTGTAACACACCAGGAAAAAGCAGCAATACAGGCTAAGTTCAGGTGTAATATGGTCAGGAGGCACACTCCGCCCGCTGTAAGTGCCGCAAAATCCTGTTGGTGTAACACACCAGGAAAAAGCAGCAATACAGGCTAAGTTCATGTGTAATATGGTCAGGAGGCACACTCCGCCCGTTGTAAGTGCCGCAAAATCCTGTTGGTGTAACACACCAGGAAAAAGCAGCAATACAGGCTAAGTTCAGGTGTAATATGGTCAGGAGGCACACTCCGCCCGCTGTAAGTGCCGCAAAATCCTGTTGGTGTAACACACCAGGAAAAAGCAGCAATACAGGCTAAGTTCAGGTGTAATATGGTCAGGAGTAGTGATGAGCCGAACACCCCCGGGTTCGGTTCGCACCAGAACCCGCGAACGGACCGAAAGTTCGTACGAACATTAGAACCCTATTAAATACAATGGATGCGAACGTTCGAATTCTAAAGTGCTAATTATAACAACTATTATGCATGTTATTGTCCTAAAAAGGGTTTGGGAACCCGGGTTCTGCACCAGGGGACATGTATCAATGCAAAAAGAAGTTTTAAAAACGGTCGTTTTTCGGGAGCAGTCATTTTAATGATGCATAAAGTGAAAAAAAAAAGTCAAATATTCCTTTAAATATCGTGCCTGGGGGGTGTCTAAAGTATGCCTGTGAAGTGCCACGTGTTTCCCGTGTTTAGAAGTGTCCCTGCACAAAATGACACTTCTAAAGGAAAAAAAAGCCATTTAAAACTTCTTGCGGCTTTAATGTAATGTCTGGTCCCAGTAATATGGATGAAAATCTTTAAGAAAAATGGCATAGCTACCCCATGACCCCCCCCCCTACCCCAGCCCATTACCAGCCCCTTTGGGTCTTGTATGGATATTAAGGGGAACCCCGCACATAAAATAAAAAAGGCCCTATATACTCTGAACAGCCGTATACAGGCGGTGCATACAAGACAGGGACTGTAGGTTTGTTCTTATGTAGAATGTGTTTGTAATTTTGAACAGGTACATTGTTGAAGTGTAGCTCCAGCCCAAAAATCTATTTTTAAACTTTTTGGGAAACATAGGTAAGGGTTATCACCCCTGTAACATTTGTTTTGCTGTCTGTGCCCCTGTTCAGAACATTTCACCTCACTTTCCGTCCCAATGACAACTGTTTTTGAAATGTGGTGTTTTTCTTGAAACAAGGATTGCTGATAAAGCATCAGTACAGAGGAGACACCTTTCTCCCATATTTATTCTTACAGGAGAGAATTTTCCTTCCTAGGGGTAGATTTCCTCTCACTTCCTGTTGTCTTCTTTCGTTTGCAAGTAGGAGTCGTTTGTAAGTTGGATGTTTGAAAGTAGGGACCTGCCGTATATACTCTGCAGAAAGAGGCCCCTTAGTTGTTGGTGTTGGCACAACACTGTAAGCACTCACAGTTACTCTTGGTTGGTGCTGGAACGCCCTGCTGTCAACTATTATATCAGGAATTTTAATTACATATAATTGTTGAACAGTGGTAGTAAAAATTGGGGCTTTGATGGTGGTGCTGGTGCCACAACACTGTAAGCCCTGACAGTTACTCTTGGTGGGTGCAGCAATGGGCCCTGCTGTGAATTATTAGATCAAGAATTGTAATTGCATGCCCCTGTTGAACAGGGGCTGAAAAATTGGGCTTTTCGTGGTGGTGGTGGTGGTGGTGTTGCCACAACACTGTAAGCCCTCAGAGTTACTCTTGGTGGGTGCAGGAATGGGCCCTGCTGTGAATTATTAGATCAAGAATTGTAATTACATGCCCCTTTTGAACAGGGGCTGAAAAATTGGGCCTTTCGTGGTGGTGGTGGTGGTGGTGGTGGCGTTGCCACAACACTGTAAGCCCTCAGACTTACTCTTGGTGGGTGCAGGAATGGGCCCTGCTGTGAATTATTACATCAAGAATTGTAATTGCATGCCCCTGTTGAACAGGGGCTGAAAAATTGGGCCTTAGGCACTGGTGGCACAACACTACAACCCCTCACAGATACTGTACTTGGAGCACAGCAATGAGCCCTGTTGCAAAGTATTGCTTCAAAAATTGTAATGACACGCCCCTGTAGAACAGGGGCTGAAAAATTGGGCCTTAGGCACTGGTGGCACAACACTACAACCCCTCACAGATACTGTACTTGGAGCACAGCAATGAGCCCTGTTGCAAAGTATTGCTTCAAAAATTGTAATGACACGCCCCTGTTAAACAGGGTCTGAAAAATTGGGCCTTAGGCACTGGTGGCACAACACTACAACCCCTCACAGATACTGTACTTGGAGCACAGCAATGAGCCCTATGGCAAATTATTGCTAAAAAAATTGTAAGTACACGCCCCTGTAAAACAGGGGCTGAAAAATTGGGCCTTAGCCACTGGTGGCGGCACCCATAAACAAAAATGATCTTCCAAGCTATCATCATCAATCGTATCATTGAGGACTCGGAGGAGGAGGATAGCCAGTCAACATAACAGCACAGGCACTCAGCATCAGCATCAGTCTTGAAGGGACGTGACATGTTAAAATCAATTAGTCTGTTATATCAGCATCAGGTGTGTGGTAGCTGGTGGTGATCCAAGACTGGTTCATCTTGATGAAAGTCAGTCGATCAACCGAGTCGGTGGACAGGCGCACCCTGTGATCCGTGACAAATCCTCCAGCAGCACTGAATGTGCGTTCCGAAAGAACGCTGGATGCAGGACAGGCCAGTAGCTCAATTGCATACTGTGCAAGCTCTGGCCAGTGATCCATCCTCAAGACCCAGTAAGCCAGAGGATTTTCGGTGGGGAAGGTGTCCAAGTCTGACCTTGCCCCTACATATTCCTGCACCATGTTTATCAGACGCTGGCGATGGTTGCTGGAACCAATCATACTTTGGGGCTGCGGACTAAAGAATTGTCTGAACGCATCGGTCAGACGGCCACCTTCCCCACCGCTCCTTCTTTGACTGGCCGAAGCCTCAGCAACTCGTTGTCCTGGACCAGGAGTTTGTAACCTCCCAGTCTCTGGGAACGCGTTGCACAGACCTTTCTGCAAGGCCTCCCGGAGTTGTCTCATCCTCTGCTCCCTCTGCGACGGTAACATAAGGTCCGCAACCTTACCCTTGTACCGTGGATCAAGGAGAGTGGCCAGCCAGTAATGGTCCCTCTCCTTGATCCGAAGAATACGAGGATCCTTCCGCAGACTTTGCAGGATCAGGGAGGCCATGCAGCGTAGGTTTGCTGAGGCATTCGCTCCGGAGTCCTCTGGGTCACTAAGGACGACATGATCCGCAGTCACCTCCTCCCAGCCACGTACAAGTCCACTGGTTTCTTGGGACTGTAAATCATCCCTAAAAGACTGCTGCTGATGATGGTGAGTGCCAGCCTCCACCTCCATGCTGACACAATCTTCCTCCTCCTCCTCCTCCTCCTCCTCTTCCTCTTCCTGTGCGATGGGTGGGACAGAAGGAACACTGTCTGGGTAAAGGGGGCCTTGAGAGGCAAGGAAGTCCTCCTCTTCCTGCCTCTGTTCTGCCTCAAGTGCCCTGTCCATTATTCCACGCAGCGTGTGCTCCAACAGGTGGACAAGAGGTACAGTGTCACTGATGCATGCACTGTCACTGCTCACCATCCTCGTGGCCTCCTCAAATGGTGCCAGGACAGTGCATGCATCCCTGATCATGCCCCACTGGCGTGGAGAAAAAAAACCAAGCTCCCCTGACCCTGTCCTGGTGCCGTAGTCGCACAGGTACTCATTGATGGCCCTCTGCTGCGTGTGCAGCCGCTGCAGCATGGCCAACGTTGAGTTCCACCTGGTGGGCATGTCACATATAAGGCGGTTCTTGGGCAGGTTCAACTCCTTTTGCAGCTCAGCCAGGCGAGCACTGGCATTATAAGATCTGCGGAAATGCACACAGACTTTCCTGGCCTGCCTCAGGACATCCTGTAAGCCCGGGTACCTGCCCAAGAATCGCTGCACCACCAGGTTAAGGACGTGAGCCACACAGGGCACATGGGTCAGTTGTCCCTGTCGGAGGGCGGAGAGGAGGTTGGTGCCATTGTCGCAAACCACCATTCCTGGCTTAAGCTGGCGTGGCGTCAACCACCTCTCGGCCTGGCCCTGCAGAGCAGACAGGACCTCTGCCCCAGTGTGGCTTCTGTCCCCCAAACACACCAGCGCAAGCACGGCATGGCATCTTTTTGCCTGCGTACTTGCGTAGCCCCGTGAACGGCTACGGAGCACCGCTGGTTCATAGGACAAACCACAGGAAGAGGCCATGGAGGAAGAAGAAGAGGAGGGGGTGGAGGAGAGAGGTGTGTCACAACCAGTAGTAGCATTTTGGAGGCGTGGCGGTGGGACAACCTCCAACACTACTGCACCTTGTCCTGCATCCTTCCCAGCTGCCAAAAGAGTGACCCAATGGGCCGTGAAAGAAAGGTAACGTCCCTGTCCATGCCTGCTGGACCATGAGTCAGCGGAAATATGCACCTTACCGCTGACCGCCCTGTCCAGCGAGGCCAAGACATTGCCTTCCACATGCCGGTAGAGAGCCGGAATAGCCTTCCGTGAGAAAAAGTGGCGTTTGGGAACCTGCCACTGAGGAACCGCACATTGCACAAACTCACGGAAGGGGGCCGAGTCTACCAACTGAAAAGGCAGCAGTTGAAGCGCTAGCAATTTAGCCAAGCTAGCATTCAACCGCTGGGCATGTGGATGGCTGGGAGTGAACTTCTTTCGACGGTCCAGCAGCTGGGGCAGGGAAATTTGCCTGCTAGAATCGGACGTCGGTGTACTGCTAGCAGAGTGGCCGCAAGTACTTGGCTGTGACACACCTAATTCTACACCTTCATTCCTCTCAGTGCATGTTTCTGAGAGGACTGAAGTTATAGTGGGGTTGGAGATCCCAGCTGATGCGGTGCAAGGAGAGGTCCGCTTTGTTCTTTGGTGTGGGTCTTTGAGGTAGGCTTGCCAACGAGCTGCATGGCAGGTCAACATATGTCTGGTCAGGCATGTGGTACCCAAGCGGCTGATGTTTTGGCCACGCGATATACGCTTGAGACATATGTTGCAAACAGCAGCTGTGCGATCTGATGCACTAGCCTCAAAAAAGGCCCACACCAAGGAACTTTTTGAATGACGGGCAGAGGCAGCGCCCTGCACAGGCGGAGCTCTGCGGTGTGATTCCGTCGGTGTACTGCCCTTACGCTGGCCACCA
The DNA here is from genome assembly GCA_029206835.1 of Rana muscosa. Lineage (NCBI taxonomy): Eukaryota > Metazoa > Chordata > Amphibia > Anura > Ranidae > Rana > Rana muscosa. The sequence goes on along the minus strand of JARGYO010005583.1, from coordinate 4,284,992 downwards.
AAGGGCATCCTGCCTCGTTGGAGATGTGCCTCCTCCTCATCCTCCTCCTCCTCCTCTCTCCTATTAGGCACCCAGGTGGAGTCAGTGACCTCATCATCCCCTCCCTCCTCATCACTGGAGCCAATCTGGCAGTATGCTGCAGCTGCTGGAACATGACTGCCAGATTGGTGTCCTTCTTGAGCATCCCCTCTGTCTGCTCTCACCCTACTGCCTTCCTGTAGCTGGGTTTCATCATCAGACCCTTCGAAACGCTGGGCATCCTCCTGGAGCATGTACCCAACACTGTGCTCAAACAGTTCGGGGGACTCCTCAGGAGGAGGACATGGTGGGTCTAGGGAAGGAGTGACTGATGATGAGTCTGACATTGATACCAGGGAAGAGGACGCTTTGGCAGCTGCTTTGCCAGTACCCTGAGCCTGGGTGAGAGAGGATGAGGAGGAGGAGGAGGGCTTGGTCATCCACTCTACCAAGTCTTCGGCATGATGTGGCTCAACATGTCCAGCTGCCGAAAAGAAGGACAAGCGTGTCCCATGGCCATGTGCTGATGACAATGCACCGCGTCCACGACCAGCACTGTTGCCCCCAGACACAGAGCCTGCTTGCCCTCTTTTATTGCCTCCTGACTGTCTGCCTCTCCTTGTTTGCCTTCCAGACATTCTAATAGATGGCCTGCAGGGAGATGGGAAAAAAGCAATAAGGGCTACCTTCAGGTGTCCTTCTCTGTCCCTTGAAACAAGGACTTGCACAGTGAAAGAAACTGACACTCTCCCTACCTACAGTTTTCTGTCCCTAGAAAAAATGTTTTTTTTAAGCACAATATAGCACAAGGAGAATTCACTCACTGTCCTTCCAGGTCCCTGGAAACAAGGACTTGCACAGTGAAAGAAACTGACACTCTCCCTACCTACAGTTTTCTGTCCCTAGAAAAAATGTTTTTTTTAAGCACAATATAGCACAAGGAGAATTCACTCACTGTCCTTCCAGGTCCCTGGAAACAAGGACTTGCACAGTGAAAGAAACTGACACTCTCCCTACCTACAGTTTTCTGTCCCTAGAAAAAATGTTTTTTTTAAGCACAATATAGCACAAGGAGAATTCACTCACTGTCCTTCCAGGTCCCTGGAAACAAGGACTTGCACAGTGAAAGAAACTGACACTCTCCCTACCTACAGTTTTCTGTCCCTAGAAAAAATGTTTTTTTTAAGCACAATATAGCACAAGGAGAATTCACTCACTGTCCTTCCAGGTCCCTGGAAACAAGGACTTGCACAGTGAAAGAAACTGACACTCTCCCTACCTACAGTTTTCTGTCCCTAGAAAAAATGTTTTTTTTAAGCACAATATAGCACAAGGAGAATTCACTCACTGTCCTTCCAGGTCCCTGGAAACAAGGACTTGCACAGTGAAAGAAACTGACACTCTCCCTACCTACAGTTTTCTGTCCCTAGAAAAAATGTTTTTTTTTAAGCACAATATAGCACAAGGAGAATTCACTCACTGTCCTTCCAGGTCCCTGGAAACAAGGACTTGCACAGTGAAAGAAACTGACACTCTCCCTACCTACAGTTTTCTGTCCCTAGAAAAAATGTTTTTTTTAAGCACAATATAGCACAAGGAGAATTCACTCACTGTCCTTCCAGGTCCCTGGAAACAAGGACTTGCACAGTGAAAGAAACTGACACTCTCCCTACCTACAGTTTTCTGTCCCTAGAAAAAATGTTTTTTTTAAGCACAATATAGCACAAGGAGAATTCACTCACTGTCCTTCCAGGTCCCTGGAAACAAGGACTTGCACAGTGAAAGAAACTGACACTCTCCCTACCTACAGTTTTCTGTCCCTAGAAAAAATGTTTTTTTTAAGCACAATATAGCACAAGGAGAATTCACTCACTGTCCTTCCAGGTCCCTGGAAACAAGGACTTGCACAGTGAAAGAAACTGACACTCTCCCTACCTACAGTTTTCTGTCCCTAGAAAAAATGTTTTTTTTAAGCACAATATAGCACAAGGAGAATTCACTCACTGTCCTTCCAGGTCCCTGGAAACAAGGACTTGCACAGTGAAAGAAACTGACACTCTCCCTACCTACAGTTTTCTGTCCCTAGAAAAAATGTTTTTTTTAAGCACAATATAGCACAAGGAGAATTCACTCACTGTCCTTCCAGGTCCCTGGAAACAAGGACTTGCACAGTGAAAGAAACTGACACTCTCCCTACCTACAGTTTTCTGTCCCTAGAAAAAATGTTTTTTTTAAGCACAATATAGCACAAGGAGAATTCACTCACTGTCCTTCCAGGTCCCTGGAAACAAGGACTTGCACAGTGAAAGAAACTGACACTCTCCCTACCTACAGTTTTCTGTCCCTAGAAAAAATGTTTTTTTTAAGCACAATATAGCACAAGGAGAATTCACTCACTGTCCTTCCAGGTCCCTGGAAACAAGGACTTGCACAGTGAAAGAAACTGACACTCTCCCTACCTACAGTTTTCTGTCCCTAGAAAAAATGTTTTTTTTAAGCACAATATAGCACAAGGAGAATTCACTCACTGTCCTTCCAGGTCCCTGGAAACAAGGACTTGCACAGTGAAAGAAACTGACACTCTCCCTACCTACAGTTTTCTGTCCCTAGAAAAAATGTTTTTTTTAAGCACAATATAGCACAAGGAGAATTCACTCACTGTCCTTCCAGGTCCCTGGAAACAAGGACTTGCACAGTGAAAGAAACTGACACTCTCCCTACCTACAGTTTTCTGTCCCTAGAAAAAATGTTTTTTTTAAGCACAATATAGCACAAGGAGAATTCACTCACTGTCCTTCCAGGTCCCTGGAAACAAGGACTTGCACAGTGAAAGAAACTGACACTCTCCCTACCTACAGTTTTCTGTCCCTAGAAAAAATGTTTTTTTTAAGCACAATATAGCACAAGGAGAATTCACTCACTGTCCTTCCAGGTCCCTGGAAACAAGGACTTGCACAGTGAAAGAAACTGACACTCTCCCTACCTACAGTTTTCTGTCCCTAGAAAAAATGTTTTTTTTAAGCACAATATAGCACAAGGAGAATTCACTCACTGTCCTTCCAGGTCCCTGGAAACAAGGACTTGCACAGTGAAAGAAACTGACACTCTCCCTACCTACAGTTTTCTGTCCCTAGAAAAAATGTTTTTTTTAAGCACAATATAGCACAAGGAGAATTCACTCACTGTCCTTCCAGGTCCCTGGAAACAAGGACTTGCACAGTGAAAGAAACTGACACTCTCCCTACCTACAGTTTTCTGTCCCTAGAAAAAATGTTTTTTTTAAGCACAATATAGCACAAGGAGAATTCACTCACTGTCCTTCCAGGTCCCTGGAAACAAGGACTTGCACAGTGAAAGAAACTGACACTCTCCCTACCTACAGTTTTCTGTCCCTAGAAAAAATGTTTTTTTTAAGCACAATATAGCACAAGGAGAATTCACTCACTGTCCTTCCAGGTCCCTGGAAACAAGGACTTGCACAGTGAAAGAAACTGACACTCTCCCTACCTACAGTTTTCTGTCCCTAGAAAAAATGTTTTTTTTAAGCACAATATAGCACAAGGAGAATTCACTCACTGTCCTTCCAGGTCCCTGGAAACAAGGACTTGCACAGTGAAAGAAACTGACACTCTCCCTACCTACAGTTTTCTGTCCCTAGAAAAAATGTTTTTTTTAAGCACAATATAGCACAAGGAGAATTCACTCACTGTCCTTCCAGGTCCCTAGAAACAAGGACTTGCACAGTGAAAGAAACTGACACTCTCCCTACCTACAGTTTTCTGTCCCTAGAAAAAATGTTTTTTTAAGCACAATATAGCACAAGGAGAATTCACTCACTGTCCTTCCAGGTCCCTAGAAACAAGGACTTGCACAGTGAAAGAAACTGACACTCTCCCTACCTACAGTTTTCTGTCCCTAGAAAAAATGTTTTTTTTAAGCACAATATAGCACAAGGAGAATTCACTCACTGTCCTTCCAGGTCCCTGGAAACAAGGACTTGCACAGTGAAAGAAACTGACACTCTCCCTACCTACAGTTTTCTGTCCCTAGAAAAAATGTTTTTTTTAAGCACAATATAGCACAAGGAGAATTCACTCACTGTCCTTCCAGGTCCCTGGAAACAAGGACTTGCACAGTGAAAGAAACTGACACTCTCCCTACCTACAGTTTTCTGTCCCTAGAAAAAATGTTTTTTTTAAGCACAATATAGCACAAGGAGAATTCACTCACTGTCCTTCCAGGTCCCTAGAAACAAGGACTTGCACAGTGAAAGAAACTGACACTCTCCCTACCTACAGTTTTCTGTCCCTAGAAAAAATGTTTTTTTTAAGCACAATATAGCACAAGGAGAATTCACTCACTGTCCTTCCAGGTCCCTGGAAACAAGGACTTGCACAGTGAAAGAAACTGACACTCTCCCTACCTACAGTTTTCTGTCCCTAGAAAAAATGTTTTTTTAAGCACAATATAGCACAAGGAGAATTCACTCACTGTCCTTCCAGGTCCCTGGAAACAAGGACTTGCACAGTGAAAGAAACTGACACTCTCCCTACCTACAGTTTTCTGTCCCTAGAAAAAATGTTTTTTTTAAGCACAATATAGCACAAGGAGAATTCACTCACTGTCCTTCCAGGTCCCTAGAAACAAGGACTTGCACAGTGAAAGAAACTGACACTCTCCCTACCTACAGTTTTCTGTCCCTAGAAAAAATGTTTTTTTTAAGCACACTATAGCACAAGCACAAAACACACTGACACTCTCCCTACCTATCCTTCTCTTTCCCTAAACTAAAGGAATCCAGGTTAAGCAAGAAAGAAATAAAAGTCACTGTCCCTGCCTATGCTGCTCTATCCCTGCTCCGGAACACACTACACTAGGCCGCCGTGCTGGCGGCCTTTTATAGTGTGGGGCGTGTACTAAACACCCTCAGCAATAATTGGCCACAGGCATCCTGCCTGTGGCCAATCATTGCTCTCCTCGCTGCCGGCGCTGTGATTGGCCAAGCATGCGGGGTCACAGTGCATGCTTGGCCAATCACAGCGCCTGGATGACACTGCGATGGCGTAGTGCATTGTGGGCCGTTCGCGTCACTCGAATTTGGCGCGAACGGCCTAAATCGTTCGATCTTCGACGAACGATCGAACAGCCGATGTTCGAGTCGAACGTATGTTCGACTCGAACACGAAGCTCATCCCTAGTCAGGAGGCACACTCCGCCCACTGTAAGTGCCGCAAAATCCTGTTGGTGTAACACACCAGGAAAAAGCAGCAATACAGGCTAAGTTCAGGTGTAATATGGTCAGGAGGCACACTCCGCCCGCTGTAAGTGCCGCAAAATCCTGTTGGTGTAACACACCAGGAAAAAGCAGCAATACAGGCTAAGTTCAAGTGTAATATGGTCAGGAGGCACACTCCGCCCGCTGTAAGTGCCGCAAAATCCTGTTGGTGTAACACACCAGTAAAAAGCAGCAATACAGGCTAAGTTCAGGTGTAATATGGTCAGGGTGCACACTCCGCCCGCTGTAAGTGCCGCAAAATCCTGTTGGTGTAACACACCAGGAAAAGGCAGCAATACGGGCTAACTTCAGGTGTATAATGTGCAGGAGGCACACTCCGCCCACTGTAAGTGCCGCAAAATCCTGTTGGTGTAACACACCAGGAAAAAGCAGCAATACGGGCTAACTTCAGGTGTATAATGTGCAGGAGGCTTAGCAACAATGACACTGACACTGTCCCCTGCCTATCCTTCTCTCTCCCTGCACACAAGGTTTATCAAAGTATATGACACTGACACTCTCCCTGCCTATCCTTCTCTCTCCCTGCACACAAGGTTTAGCAAAGAATATGACACTGACACTGTCCCCTGCCTATCCTTCTCTCTCCCTGCACACAAGGTTTATCAAAGTATATGACACTGACACTCTCCCTGCCTATCCTTCTCTCTCCCTACACACAAGGTTTAGCAAAGAATATGACACTGACACTCTCCCTGCCTATCCTTCTCTGTCCCTACACACAAGGTTTAGCAAAGAATGGATTTGACACTGTCCCTGCCTATCCTTCACTTTCCCTGCTCCGGAACACACTACACGAGGCCGCCGCGCTGGCAGCCTTTTATAGTGTGGGGCGTGTACTAAACCCCCTCAGCTATAATTGGCCACAGGCATCCTGCCTGTGGCCAATCATTGCTCTCCTCGCTGCCGGCGCTGTGATTGGCCAAGCATGCAGGGTCACAGTGCATGCTTGGCCAATCACAGCGCCGGGATTACACTGCGATGGCGCAGTGTATTGTGGGCCGTTCGCGTCACTCGAATTTGGCACGAACGGCCCAAATCGTTCGTTGTTTGCCGAACGCTGCGAACAGCCGATGTTCGAGTCGAACCTATGTTCGACTCGAACACCGAGCTCATCCCTAGTGATGAGTCTCCACAGCATAAAATTCAATCTTGGCTGCTAACCAAACCTGACAAGTTTCAATTTTTGCAACTCAAAAGTCATAAACATTTCAAAACAGACACTTAACAAGAAACAGACAGTCTAAAAGATATTAGCTGTTCTGTACACTATACTTATTCCTAAGAGCTATTATATACATTTTAAATCCTTACATCAGGACAATCCAGGGCAAACAGCAACTGAAGTACATTTAATGCTAAAATGTTATGTAGACTCCATACATTCAAGCTTATTCAATAAACATTGGAAAAAGCAGAACATAAGTGCAAAGGATCCTAGGGCAACCAATCATAGTTCACATTACTGAATTTAAAGATTATGCTACTTGGTTGCTTTATTTACTGCACTTTGTATTTGTCCCTTTGTCCCAAAACTGTCTCTATGCTGTAATTTTTTAGCTTTAGTTTGTGAATGTTATTTTCCTGGGCATTTAATCAATTTCAGAAGCAATTTTCATATGATGCAATATGAATACATAAATCTGTTTTAGATGTATAAAATTGAAGATTTGTATAAGATTGAAGATCGCAATTTAGAATGTGAATTGAAATGTTTATGTGGATTTTTATGCAAGTGTTTTATGGTGTAGTTCTTAAAGTGTGTATCAAACCAAAAACTGTTTGTCATTGTCTTTCCTTAAAGTGGATGTTAACCCTCTCCTATACCCAGTGAAGAAAACAGCCTCAGAATGTACACAGAGATGACATAAATCTCCCTACAGGTTTTACATGTATCTCTGCAGCCTTTCCTTTTTATATTCTTTAGAAAGTGCACATTGTGTTACAAATGTTTCTTCCTGTTTCAGCAGTGGGAGGGCAGTCTGGACATACACTGTGTGTGAGCTGATTGGAGGAAAGGCACCCCCCCCCCCCCCTATTCCACATAGGCAGAGGAATGAAGAAACATGCAGAGCTGTGCTGTGAATAGACAAGATTTCTGCTTATCTACCTCTAATCACCCCCCACAACAAAAAAATTAAACTGCTTTTATCTCCTGTGTGGAAGAGCTTGTCAGAAGTTGTCAAGCTGATAACAGAGAAATAAAGCAGCAGAAAGCAATGGGACTTTGGAGAGAGATAAGTAAACACTACAGATAGATGTGCCCAGGTCAGATTTCATGAATTGAGTTTACATCCACTTTAACCACTTGCTTACTGGGCACTTAAACCCCCCTCCTGCCCAGACCAATTTTCAGCTTTCAGCGCTGATGCATTTTGAATTACAATTGAGCGGTCATACAACGCTGTACCCAAATTAAATTTTTATAATTTTTTCCCCACAAATAGAGCTTTCTTTTGGTGGTATTTGATAACCTCTGTGGTTTTTCATTTTTTGTTAAAACAAATAAAAAAGACAGATTTGAAAAAAATATATATATATATATATTTTTTTATATTTTGTTATAAAATTTTGTAAACAGGTAATCAATCCTTCATTGATGTACGCTGATGAGGCTGCACTGATGGGCTGCACTGATGGGCACCAATAAGGCGGCACTGGTGGGCACCGATAAGGCGGCACTGGTGGGCACCTATAAGGCAGCACTGGTGGGCACTGATAGGCAGCACTGAGAGGTGGCACTGATGAATGGCACTGAAGGGCATTGATAGGTGGCACTGGTGGGCACTGAGAAGTGGCACTAATAGGTGGCATTGATAGGTGGCACTGATAGGTGGCAGTGATGGGCACTCATGGGTGCCAGTGATGGGCACTGATGGGTGGCAATAATGGGCACTGGTAGGTTACACTGATAGGCAGCATTGCTAGGTGGCACTGATGAGGCACTGATTGGCGGCACTTGTGGGCATTGATAGGTGGCACTTGTGGGCATTGATAGGTGGCACTGTGGGCATTGATAGGTCGAACTGTGGGCACTGGCAGGTAGCAATTATTGGCATACTGGCAGGCACTGGCAGCTGGCACTGATGAGGCACATCTGCCTCCTTCCTCTTCGGGACCGATGTCCCTTGTGAACGAGCCGGTGATCGACTTTTTTTCCTCCTCACGCTGTCAGCATGAGGAGAAAAAAAAACGATTACCGATTCTTTGTTTACATCACGTGATCAGCTGTTATTGGCTGACAGTTGATCACGTGGTAAGGGGTCGGGATCGGCCCCTTACTCGGATCGGTGATCACCCGAGTCTCAGTGACTCGGGTGATCACAGCGCGGGGAGCGTGCGAAGGGGAGGCCGTCTATTGACGGCCTCCCGGATTTTCAGGTCCGCGCTGTAGCCATCATTTGGCTATAGAGCGGGCCTCAAGTAGTTAAGGAACACAGAATTTTGTTATTCTGAGATGATTGGATTATATTGCCATCTACAGGAGAATTAGGACACTGGAAAACAAAAAAGTTGTAGAGCAGCCAGGTGTAACCCCTCCAACTCTAAGCATGCTTCAGTTTTTGGTCTAGGGGGATGAAAGTTAAAGCGGAGCTCCACTCTAAAGTGGAACTTCCGCTCATCGGATTCCTCCCCCCCTCCGGTGCCACAATTGGCACCTTTCGGGGGGGAGGGGGTGCAGATACCTGTCTAAGACAGGTATTTGCACCCACTTCCGGGCATAGACTCTGCGGGGACCTGCGGGCAGTACGCCACTTCCCGTCCCCCCCTTTGTGTTCTTGGAAACACACGGCTCCCAGAACACAGCGGGGAACAGTGAGGACGGCGCAGCGCGACTCGCGCATGCGCAGTAGGGAACCGGGCAGTGAAGCCACAACGCTTCACTTCCTGATTCCCTCACCGATGATGGCGATGGGGGCAGCCGAGACACGAGCGATTGCTCGTCTTCTGCTGCCGACGTCGCTGGACTCCAGGACAGGTAAGTGTTATTAAAAGTCAGCAGCTGCAGTATTTGTAGCTGCTGGCTTTTAATAATTTTTTACGGCGGAGCTCTGCTTTAACTTTTTTTTTAACAATCCATTTGATTTTTTTTCACAAGATATTATTTATTCAATTAACATCTCCTCTACATGCTGGTTAGCTGGGCTATCTATGCAGCCATCTGGATTGACATTTCCTTGGTATTGTCTTAGAGGTCATACAAGGACCCCACTGGACTGAAGATTGTGGAACTTGCCTGTAATGTGACCTTTGGACACTGGGCTCTGCCTGAGGTGCTTCCTGGGCCTTTTCTTTGCATGTTAAGCCGGACTTTTGGCCAACAAACTTAATTTTGAGCAAGTTGGACCAACAATCCGACCGTGTGTACGCTCCATCGGACAAACTTTTTTGGGGGTTTTTTTGTTTTCATTGCACAAAAGTTGGGTCTGCAAACGGACAAACTTCCGATGGAGCAAAGTCCGACCGTGTGTACAGAAAACCATAGGACTTTTGTCCGATGGACAAAACAACTAATGTTAAAATCAACCAACAATAGCAGAAGTTGACCAAAGGGTGGCGGTAAAGAGCAGAAAAGAGCAGAAAAACCATGTGATGTTGCAAAAAGTTTTGGGAAAGTTTGCAGAAAAGTCCTGTGGTATGTATGCTATGGGTGTGCCCGGTCAACTCTGTTCGGACAAAAATCCAGGAAAAAGTCTGATGGAAGTCCGACCGTGTGTATGGGGCTTTAGTTAGCTGCAGTGTGCTTTCCAGAGCAGTGGCATAGCTTCTGGTATGACCCAGTTTTTGAAGAAACTTAATAAGTACATGAAATGGGTTGAGCATCAAAAGGCTACTGCATTTATTGGTAATGCTAAATGCCTTCATTGACCCCCCCCCCCCTCCTCCATACCATTTGTCTCTGCAGAAAGGGTTAACCTGTTATGGTTAAACAGTGTTCAAAATCTACTTAAAACTGATAATAAAGATCTGCTTCTACAGTACTGAAAGGGTTATGGCAAACACAGCTGTTCAGACATCTCATAAACAAATACAACTACCTAGTATTATAGAGGGTAAAAAACTGCACTAGGATAAACAGCTATAGATATAGGCAGCAATAATAGTGAGACAGCACCAAAACAGATAAAAAGAAAAAAACTGCGCCAACCCAATTAATCCCAAAGAACCTCTATACATCAAATAATGGTAAGACCAATAGATAAGTCCAAACACTATTTTAGGACAAAGGTATGTCCAACAAACAGTTTCCAGTAAGTGATCCAGGGCAACCAGAAAAGATGCACTTCCTCCTTAAATAGCAAAGGCACAACACCCCCGTGACTTGTTCAGGACTCTGTGTGAGGTAACCACCACCAAAGACAAGGGGAGCAGCTTACCAGAAGGCAAGCGGTGTGGGACATTCGACTGTTACCCAGACGCGGCCTTTACGATGCAGCAGTAATCCTCCCTCAGTCAGCAGCGGTGTTCATTCAAAAAACGTCCACATATATTCGCACCATGGATCCCAAACCTGTAGTCCCCGTCTATTAGTCTTGTCTTTTCTGAAATGATACCTCAGCTGGGTACGGGTATCCAAGCCGGGCCCTGCAGTCCCCGTCTATTAGTTTTGTCTTTTCTTAAATTATACCTCAGCTGGGTAAGGGTATCCAAGCCAGGCCTGATGGAATCTATCCAATCCAGGGGAGCGAAATGATCACAATTGCTTTGTATCTATGGAGTTTGATAAAACTCAGCGTTGTACTTTCCTAGACCTCTCCTAATCTATTTGTCAGCTAATAGATTAGGAGAGGTCTAGGAAAGTACAACGCTGAGTTTTATCAAACTCCATAGATACAAAGCAATTGTGATCATTTCGCTCCCCTGGATTGGATAGATTCCATCAGGCCTGGCTTGGATACCCGTACCCAGCTGAGGTATAATTTAAGAAAAGACAAAACTAATAGACGGGGGCTGCAGGGCCTGGCTTGGATACCCGTACCCAGCTGAGGTATCATTTCAGAAAAGACAAGACTAATAGATGGGGACTGCAGGTTTGGGATCCATGGTGCGAATATATGTGGAAGTTTTTTGAATGAACACCGCTGCTGACTGAGGGAGGATTACTGCTGCATCGTAAAGGCCGCGGCTGGGTAACAGTCGAATATCCCACACCGCTTGCCTTCTGGTAAGCTGCTCCCCTTGTCTTTGGTGGTGGTTACCTCTCACAGAGTCCTGAACAAGTCGCGGTGGTGTTGTGCCTTTGCTATTTAAGGAGGAAGCGCATCTTTTCTGGTTGCCCTGGATCACTTACTGGGAACTGCTTGTTGGACTTACCTTTGTCCTAAAATAGTGTTTGGACTTATCTATTGGTCTTACCATTATTTGATGTATAGAGGTTCTTTGGGATTAATTGGGTTTGCGCAGGTTTTTTCTTTTTAACTACCTAGTATTGTTCCTTACTGGAGGGTCCAAAATAGAGAATCTTTAAAAGGTGGGCTGCAATAAAAAAAAAATTAAGTAATGCTATATAAATGGGGACATGAAACAAATATAAAGTAGGCTTTATACCAATATGGCTGTAAAAATTTAAATACACTTTAACCCCAAAGGAAGGTTGCAAAATTAGCAAAATATGTTTGGTGATATAAGTGTTTGTAGCAGTAATTACCGTATGTGATTTGTATACCTGGGTAAAAATTCATCTATTTCATTATTCAATACTTTCTTACTGAAAAAAATACATCATAATGATTAACAATGACTGAAACAATGTTGACCACTTTCTTCCTATGGTAGAAGTATTTTTGTCGGTCATGCACAATCCTGTTTTTTTTACTGGTTCATTAAGGTGAAGAAGGGGGAAATCTAAGCTTTCTGCCTTTTCCTGGGCATATTGATTTAAAAACACAGATAAATATCATTATCCTTAAATAACAGAAATGATCATTAGATCCTGGAAACAATGACCTGCTTGACTGTAAATTAACATTTGCTATTTTTGCCTCTCTGACCTTTTAGCATTTTTGCATTTCCTGGAGAGAGTGACCTTTATGTACCAAATAAGCATGAAGGATTAATTCTTGGTCAGAGTTAGTATTTTTAAACTGACAGATTGAACAAGCAGTTTTTCTAAAGATTAATCATCTAGCATGAATCGGAAGATTTGTTCCTCTCTATATAAATCAAATAAGCTGAGAGTAGTCTTCACTGTCAGTTGGTACAGAAAGATCTCCACACTGTCTCTACAGCTGACTCTACCTTTGTGAAGAATACCTTACAGTAATGTTATCATTCATTTGACCATGCTTCAAGTATCAATTCTAAATCCCCTCAACATTTAAAGGGGTTGTAAGGCTTTGTTTTTTTTTTGTTTTTTTTTAAATAATCAAACATGTCATACTTACCTCCACTGTGCAGTTCATTTTGCACAGAGTGGCCCCAAACACCGTCTTCTGGGGTCCCTCGGCGGCTCTCGTGGCTCCTCCCCACATCATATAACACCTAAGGAGAAGCGCTCTCCCGGGGTGTTACCTTGCTGGTGTGCTCCTGAGTCATTCATTTGGCGTCCATAGCCGCAGAATGTATGACTCGGCCCTGCCCCCGGCGCCCACATCATTGGATTTGATTGACAGCAGTGGGAGCCAATGGCTGCGATGCTATCAATATATCCAATCAAGAGCCGGGACCCCGTGGAGAGAGGGACAGTGTGTCCCCACTGAGGCAAATTCAGGGCTCAGGTAAGTAAAATGGGGGGCTTACAAACCGTTTAATGCCTGCATATATACATATATATCTGATTTAGGTATAATTTAGGAACGTACATTTTTTTATCATAAACTTTGAAATACATCCTCTAGTCTAGATGTTAATACTGGATGTTTAATTCATGGTCTTACCTTAATAAAATGATGCATTGCGAGTTTGTATAATCGACATTTTAGATGTATTCACTTGGCTTTTGCACTAAAATAAAGGTTTTAAATTGATGTATTTATATTATTTTCAGTTTAGGAGAAACTAGGTGAATTCATTTTAATTATTGAAGGTTCAGGTCCTATTTATTCCAGCAGACGCATTGTGACAGGGACACCGGTGTGCAATGTGGAGTGCAAAGTACAGATGCACTGATTACTTCAATGTCACAAAATTCAATTCATATTTATTCACTGCAGTGTGTTCCAGTGCTGTGATTTTCCTTTTTGCTGCAGCTGGGCTTTAAAAAGAGGACGGTAGCTTTAACTCACCACTTATGGGAGTATACTGGCCCAAAATGTCTCTCTCACTTTTTCTTGCCAGCATCCTCTGTCATAGTATGAACCATTGTTCTTTGCTAAAGGCACTTGGGTAAATTAAATTTTTTTTTTTCATTTATCAGCAATAAAAATTAAAGAGACATATAGTAGGTAGCAGAGCCGGCTGACCAAAATGGTTATAAAGAAACCTTTTTTTTTCCTTTTCTTTTTCTTTTCTTGTCTTTCCTTTGACACCTCGCATAAGCTAAAAAAATTTATAGGATTTACAGGAAATCATGATGGTAGCCCAACCGTGGATGACTGTGAACCAAATTTGGATCAATCAGATTGAACAACATATTTTTAAAAGCAGTACTTTTTTTTTTACGTTTTCAGCAACAGCACAGGAAAGCCTCATCGCATTCTAACTTAAGAATTGGATATAGACACCCATTTTCATGGACTATACTAAAGCTTTGGGGTCTGAGGAAGTCCACTAATTTTAAAAAGATTTTTGTCTGGAAACATATTCTTTGAAAGCGTGTGACAACAGCCAAGTAAACTGATTGAAAATAATGTTTATGCTTTATTTTTGTGTTGTATTAGGTGATATTTGTGAAATAAAATAGAACATAGATGGCATATCTTGCCAAAACAAAGGCAATAGGTTAACACTTAATGCATAATTACAAAAACATTTAATAGGCAAAACGTGTGTAGGAGGCTAATAATGGCTGAGGTACTGTAACAATGATTCTAAAAACAAAAACATTCTTTACAATAATAGGGTTGCACACCTAGTATCTAAAAAGTATATTTAGTGATAATTACTCTGCCTTACTTACTTTACTAAATGTATCTAATGATCTGTGGTAAAGTGTATTTATGTTGCTGCTGTGCCTTCTGTACTATGAAATGAGGTCATCAAGTGTGCAATGGATTATTTGGTAAGCCATCTAAGAGAGCACATGAACCGAAAGAAAGAGGAAAGTGGATCTCTATTCACAGGGCACAATTGATAATTTAATTCAGCACATCCTCACTGAAACATGCTATGAGGATTGTAGAATGTATGAATGTATTTTTCCGTGTGCGCTGAGGGAGATATATTGAACTTGGTTTACTATTTCTCAATTTTTGATATATGAATTTTCCAGTTTGGAGAACACATACTGTAAACTTTGATGGTTCACTGGATGTTACTTGTTCCTATTATTCAATATATAGAATGTTAAATACAATGCCATGTGGAATTTTGTCTCTTGTAACTGACACATTTTCTCAATTGAGACTACACTTGTTATCCACGTGACCAAAATTCATGCGAGGCACTGGTGCTTTATTAGCGATTATACCACACAATCACTACGCTAAGTAACCACAAAAGTGTGCACCCCTACCTAATATAAAACAACCAACAGTCAGTGATAAATACAATAGTTTTTCCACAGCCTTCTTAAATATATTAATTAAATAAACATGTAGCACCCTCTAGTGTGTGCTAGTTGGTAGTGTAGATTGTAAGTGTAGGTAAATTTATTTTAGCTCAGGGCTAAGTTTGAGTTTTGAATCTGGGTCAGAGTTCAGTGACTCAGGGCTGGATGACTCATCCTAGAAGCCACTCTGGTGCCTCCCCCTGTTTTCTGGGACATTTGAGAATGTTCTGGACATAGTGGGTGGAGACAAGGAGCTGCTGGGAATATTTATAAGGACCTCAGCCAATCCCCAGTAAAGGTATGGCAGGGAGCAGGCCACCTCATAAATAGGCATGAGTCATGCCAGCAGGGGCAGTTGGGTGGAAGATGGAGATGGAGTGCTAAGGAGGCTGTCAGTGGCCCTTGAGGGTGCCCCCTAGTCCTGGGTGGTGACCTCGGGACAGGTCTCGGGTGCTGTAATGATCCTACCAAAAACACATGGAGGAAGCCCTTCCTGGAGGCACAGGAGCAAGGAGAGAGGACAGCAGGAGCAGGACAGCACTTGCGGGAGATCTCCTGATAGTCAGCTGAGTGGGCTTGTGAGTGTCAGTCTGGAGGACTGTGGGGAGAAGTTAGACTGGAAGGCTAGTGAAAGGGGCAGCTGCAGCCAGGTGGGCTGTCAGTGCCAGAAGAGGTGGTCCTGGAAACAGTAGCCGCAGGAGTGATACAAGCTAGACTCTGTTCTTTTTGCTACACACACGAGGGGTCTCTGGTTCCTGCCTGTAATGGGCCAACACTTAAAATCTGACTGAGAGCCTGGCAGATTTTCTCAGTGATCCAGCTGAGTTCTGCAAGCAAGTGAGTGATGGAGAAAGAAGTGGAGCTGTATATAGAGTCTGTATATAGAAAGAGTTGTCCCTGAAGTTTGTTGTTGATGTCAATGGACATCCCATAACCTCCCATCCCTATCCAAGGTATTACCCTCAATAAATAACAAAAAACAAAGTCACTGACTGTTCTCTGACTCTGTAGTGCCCGTGAAAATTTGGTGTGCCTGGCTGTGCAGGGTGGGGGATATCATTTATCTGCGGCCCTTTATGCGGTGCACTACAAACACATCTATAGAAAGTTCACAGAATAAGAGCCCTAGAATATCTTAAAACATTCAAGTGTCCGAAAGATATACAGTATATATAGAGAGAGTCCCAACAGAGAAGGTATGTGCAAGCTGGTGCTGTGAACACTTAAAAAAAAAAGAAGTAAATTTTTTTTTAGGAATCAAACTTACCTCAGTGGATGCAGCATTGGTCCAATGCTGCATCTGTCCCCCGGCACCTCTGCACTGAGAACCAAGCTGATCGCTCGGTTTTCAGAGCTCCCTGAGCAGAGAGCTGTAGACAGTCAGTCACAGCTCTCTGGTCTGCTCCCTCCTCACTCATTGAAAAGCTTGGCTTTGGAGGGGGTGGGGGCTGTGCCGGGTGTCAGTCCAGGCATCAGGCAGATCCAGACTTTATTGGCGCGATGGCGTAGTGCCTAGACTGACTTACAGGATGTAAAATCCATACCAGACCCTTATCCGAGCATGCAACCTGGCAGGCCGCAAAAAAAAGGGGGGGACGAGAGAGCGCTCCCCCCTCCTGAAACGTACCAGGCCACATGCTCTCAACATAGGGGGGTGCTTTGGGGTCCCCCCAAAGCACCTTGTCTCCATGTTGATGGGTACAAGGGCCTCATCCCCACAACCCTTGCCCGGTGGTTGTGGGGGTCTGCGGGCAGGGGGCTTACAAGAATCTGGAAGTCCCCCTTAACAAGGGGGCCCCCAGATCCCGGTCCACCCTATATGAATGGGTGTGGGGTACCAATTCACTAAAAAGAGGCAAAAAAATAAAAAACGACAGCAGATAGTTTTTGACAATTCCTTTGTTTAACCACTTGTCCCCCGCCCACTGTCAATTGACGGCGGGCGGAGGATACTCTCGTTCTGGGAGGACGTCATATGACGTCCTCCCTTTAAAACGAGCTAGGAGGCGCGCGCTCGCCGCCAGCGGCGCGCGCGCGTCCGCCGCGTTCACAAGGCCCCGGTGCGCGTGCCCGGCGGCCGCGTTTGCCACCGGGCACCCGCGATTGCCCGGGAAACGAGCAGGAAAGTGGATGTCTGTGTGTAAACACAGAGATCCACGTCCTGTGAGGGAGAGGGGACCGATGGTGTGTCCCTTGTACATAGGGACAACCATCGGTCACCTCCCCCAGTCAGTCCCCTCCCCCCACAGTAAGAACACATTGAGGGAACATATTTAACCCCTTCCCGCCCCCTAGTGGTTAACCCCTTCCCTGCCAATCACATTTATACAGTAATCAATGCATTTTTATAGCAGGGATCGCTGTATAAACGTGAATGGTCCCAAAAATGTGTCAAAAGTGTCCGATGTGTCCACCGCAATATCGCAGTCACAATAAAATATCGCAGATCGCCGCCATTACTAATAAAAAAATAAAAATGCTATAAATCTATCCCCTATTTTGTACACGCTATAACTTTTGCGCAAACCAATCAATACGCGCTTATTGCAATTTTTTTTTCACCAAAAATATGTAGAAGAATACGTATCGGCCTAAACTGAGGAAAATTTTATTTAAAAAAAAAAAATGGGTATTTATTATAGCAAAAAGTAAAAAATAGTGTTTTTTTTCCAAACTGGACGCTCTTCTTTTGTTTATAGCGCAAAAAATAAAAACCGCAGAGGTGATCAAATACCACCAAAAGAAAGCTCTATTTGTGGGAAAAAAAGGACACAAATTTCGTTTGGGAGCCACGTAGCACGACCGCGCAATTGTCATTCAAAGTGTGACAGCGCTGAAAGCTGAAAAATGGCTTGGGCAGGAAGGGGGTTTTCGTGCACAGTAGAGAAGTGGTTAAAAAAAAGTGTCCCGCAATATCCATCCATCTTCAATCACAATTCCGACTGTCCAGAGAAAAAAAATAAAAAACCCTGCCTCCATGGGAGGCGTCCCGCTGACTGCACCCTTTTCAAAGTGACAGCTGTTATATAGCCAAGGGAGGGGCCACCGGGTGACGTAAACAGGTGACCCTGCCCCCCTCTGATGTCACATGACTGGAGGAGGGGGTGGAAAGAGTGGACAAAATCAGCACTCATGACACATACAGCTCTCATAATAACCCAGCAGCACTGGTAGATTACAGCTGTGGGGTTATGGGAGGAGGGGGGATAAATAAAGATTTAAACTATCCGGCACCAACACCAGTGACACTTCTCAATATGTGCAAATATCATGCTTTTTTTTAAACAAATGTTTCCTAAACATAGGCTTTAATACCACCAGTAATAAAATACCAGTAGCCTGCATGGGGTGTAAAACTTAGGACTACATTTGGAGGCCCTACTTGGATTATCTTGGACCATGACATTAAAGTACTACCATGTCATTGTTACCTACATAAGCTGTGGGGAAGTGGGCCCCAGAAGAGAGATTGTTGTTTAAATGGATGTTAGCTATACAGTATCTCTGTGAGCATCCACAGAATACAGTAGGAGGTAAAATCTAATGAAACTGTGCAGTATGCTTCTCCTGTGGATGCGAGATGATGGAGGGTATGAGTTTTATACCCACTATCGTTGTCTCAGTGAGTTGGATTTAAATCCAGGTAATAGGACATTTGCATATTTGGTAATGGGGCACAAGAAACTGGCTATGCTGCCAGTGTACCTCTGGTAAGGTGGAGGCTACCAGCTCTGCTTAAAACATGTTTTTCAGGAGAGACTGTTCTGTTGCCTGCTACAGCCATTAAAAACAAAACAAATATTGAGCATCTGCTGGCAAAAGTTATATCTCATAATTTCCATGCTGAGTCTCATCACAAGGTAAAGACTTTTCCAGGAGTGCTGCCTATTCCTGCTGGTAAAGAAAGCTTTGAGGTAGGGAAAGATTATGCACAATAGGTGATGATGAAGAAATGAACCTGCTGAGAGGAAAAAGTAAAAACAGTGCAATATGGAAAGCCTGAGACTGCCAGCATCTAATATGGTTAGAGCTCATGTGAGTACCACTGCCCGAGACTTCATACCTTTCCATACAGGGCTTTTTATACCACTTCCATACCGGGCCTATTCTGGCACTTCTCTCCTACATGTACAAATCATCATTCTTTTGCTAGAAAATTACTCAGAACCCCCAAACATTATATATGTTTTTTTTTAGCAGACACCCTAGGGAATAAAATGACGGTCATTACAACTTTTTATCTTGCACAGTATTTGCGCAATAATTTTTCAAACGCCTTTTTTTGGGGGAAAAAAATGGTTTCATTAATTAAAAAATAACAAAACAGTAAAGTTAGCCCAATTTTTTTGTAAAATATGAAAGCTTATATTACGCAGAGTAAAAAGATACCTAACATGTCACGCTTTAAATTTGCGCACACTCATGGAATGGTGCCAAACTTCGGTACTTAAAAATCTCCATAGGCAACACTTTGAAATTTTTTACAGGTTACCAGGTTAGAGTTACAGAGGAGGTCTAGTGCTAGAATTATTGCACGCGCTCTAACGCACGCGGCGATACCTCACATATGTGGTTTGAACGGTGTTTACATATGCGGGCTGGACTTATGTGTGCTTTCGCTTCTAAGCACGAGCTATTGGGGACGGGGGCGTTTAAAAAAAAAAATTATTATTTTTTTTTTTACTTATTTTTTTTCATTTTTACTTTTTTTTTTTACACTTTTTCTTTTTTGACCACTTTTTTCCTATTACAAGGAATGTAAACATCCCTTGTAATAGGAATGTGTGTGACAGGTCCTCTTTATGGAGATATGCGGGGTCAATGAGACCCCACATCTCTCCTCCAGGCTGGAAAGCATGAGATTGTGAAAAAAAATTCACTGATCTCATACTTACAGCCGCAATGGACCCGGGCGTGACGTCATCACGTCGCGCCTGGGCCTCCGACGGTCAAAGAGATGACCAGTCATCTCTATGCTCGTCACGTGACCCACCACCGGCACCGGACGATTCTCTCCGGCTCCCCGATGGCACGGGAGAGCCCGGAGAAGCACCGGATGGCGGCAAAAGGGGGGATGTTCCCTTCCGCCGCCTATAAGAATGATCAAGCGGTGGAACCACTGCTATGATCATTCTTATGGTGCACAGAATCGCCGGCTGAAGAGAAGGATATCTGAATGATGCCTCTAGCTGCAGGCATCATTCAGATATCCCCCCTCAAACCCTGGACGTCATATGACGCCCACCCGGAGGGAGAGAGTGTTCCTGCCGGCATCATTTTACAATGACCCAGTATGAAAGTGGTTAAGGATGTTCTGACAGATGCTTATGGACTGCACTGTGATTCTGATTAGATGCTTGCTGATTTTAAACAGACAAATTATAAAGAGGAATAGGATGTTTATGTGTTTGTAAGAAGGCTAGAAATGTTTCTTGAAAGACCGCTCTCCAAAAAGGTATTTCCTCCTGCAGATATTGACAAATTAATAACTGCTCAAATTAGAAAGAGGCTTCTGTTACATAACTCTATGTTGCCTGAAAAGTATTTTGAGAGCGAAAAATGTCCTTTTCATTGAAGCTATTACTGTAATAAGGAGACTGATATCCTTTTTAGTACACCATCTAAGAGAGAAAGTAAAACAACGCATTGTTACATATCCACCAGGGTAGTACCCGGGCCCCCATACCCTTTTTATGGCCAATAACTTGAATATAAGTCTTCAAAATAGGGACTTTTGATTTTTCAAATTCCGGTCCCATAGACTTTAATGAGGTTTGGGTCCGAACTTTTACGATGTTCCAGAGTTCTGGTGAAAACCGAACCGGAGGGGAGGGGCGGGGGGTGTTCAGCCCATCTCTAGTAGTAGATA
This sequence comes from Rana muscosa, assembly GCA_029206835.1. NCBI lineage: Eukaryota > Metazoa > Chordata > Amphibia > Anura > Ranidae > Rana > Rana muscosa. Next base: position 4,264,163 of record JARGYO010005583.1, on the reverse strand, counting down.
CCACTAGTAGTGATATCTACAAGTTTCTGGGTACTGTAATGAATGGCTGCCCTGTTGCTTACTGAACATAGAGGGTCACTCGCTCTGCACAGACACCATTCAAAGAGTACTTCTAATTTTCTTAATGAATGCAGTGTTCTTCAATTAGAAGAGGTGGGAATTGTGACATCACCACCCCACCACTCCACCTTATCCAAACAGAGAATGCTTTGCAGTCATTCAGTGGATGCAAAGTGTTCCCTGAATGAGGCCTGTGCTGATCATGTGACCTCCTATAATCACAGTTTAGTAGGGCAGCTGCTTGGCATGGAACCTGGAAGCCTATAGAGATTACTGTATTAACAGTGCCTACTACAGTAATTTCCAGCTTCCATGGAGATCTCACAGGTATGGACCAAGCTGGATCAATGTAGCTATGTTAAAATTGCCATACCTACTGTAGAATTCATCTTTAACAAGAGCCATAACAGACCTTTACATGTAGAGGGGGAAGCCCTCCCCGAATGTTTTATTCATACCTTATTGGACATGCTGTTCACCCTCCCTGATGGTGCAAAGCTCACATGGAGCTGACATGTTGGACCAATTGTACCAGACATTAGTACAATGGCACCAGGTTTCTCTCCTTAGTTCTTCATTCTTGGTAGAGAAGCTTGTCTCCTTATTGTTGAGGGAAATGCTAAAATATAAATGCTACCAACTTTAGATGTTTTGATTCTGAAGTTCATTACAAATGCTAGCAATCTGGTGAATAAGTGTTTCTCCGCAATTTGGGTTCCTAGGCCAAACAATAATTAGCTGGTGGCTGGAGAAAATAGTTGTTTGCCAGTAATTCCATTTTGCAGGACTCAAGGACCTGAAGGTCGAAATTAAGACCCGACACAGAAACCAGTAACATGAGTTACTACTTCTGATGGAGAGGCACAATTTAATGTTACTGCATACTCCAATGATGTGCCCTGTGCAAAGTAATAATAGTTACTGGTTTACAACTCTACCTGAGTCTTCTACTGTATATATGCTTCATCATCAGAGGGGAGGTCTGGACTCTAATTCTCCTGCTTTTGAACCCAGAGCCCAAGATGTTATACCTAAAGTTGTAAGCATAGTTGGACAACCAAGTTTCCTACTGACTTTATCGCAAGAATCTTTGAACAAAGCTTAAATAGCCAAGGAGAGGAGATTGTGTTCATTGACTGGTGTTTACCTATGACACTTTGGGAAGACTCTGCTATGCTGTACAACGCATGTATATATTGTAAGGGGAACCCCACGCCAAAATGTAAAAACAAAATGGCGTGGGGTTCTTTCCAAAAATCCATAAGGGATCCTTATCCCAGCATGCAGCCTGGAAGGCCAGGAAAGGGGGGGGGGCGGGGTGAGAGAGCGCCTCCTTGGACCATACCAAGCCACATGCCCTCAACACGAGGGGGTGCTTTAGGGCACCTTGCCCCCCAAAGCACCTTGCCCCATGTTGATCAACAATAGAATGGCTTAAACAGAAGAAAATACGCCTTCTGGAGTGGCCCAGTCAGAGTCCTGACCTCAACCCGATTGAGATGCTGTGGCATGACCTCAAGAAAGGGATTCACACCAGACATCCCAAGAATATTGCTGAACTGAAACAGTTCTATAAAGAGGAATGGTCAAGAATTACTCCTGACCGTTGTGCACGTCTGATCTGCAACTACAGGAAACGTTTGGTTGAAGTTATTGCTGCCAAAGGAGATTCAACTAGTTATTAAATCCAAGGGTTCACATACTTTTTCCACCTGCACTGTGAATGTTTACATGGTGTGTTCAATGAAAACATGGTAACATTAAATTATTTGTGTGTTATTAGTTTAAGCAGACTGTGATTGTCTATTGTGACTTAGATAAAGATCAGATCACATTTTATGACCAATTTGTGCAGAAATCCATATCATTCCAAAAGGGTTCACATACTTTTTTTTGCAACTGTATATATATATATATATATATATATACATATATATATATATATATATATATATATATATATATAGAATGCTTACAATATTTGATATCTATACTTATGTTCCACGCTAAGTTGGGACAGAAAGCATTATGTGCTGAATAAGTGATCTTAGCAGAGGAGTTTTAATTTAGGAACCAACGGCTGTGTGTCTACAGACTCCAGTGAAGGAAATACATAGAATCTGAGAGGTAATTACTTGTGGATTTAGTACTGATTTTCTCACAAAGTAAGTCTGGATATATTACAATTTGCTGACATGCAGCAGATAAACAAGATTTTCTGGTTGGGATTCTTCTATGACTTAGCATATATATATATATATATATATATATATATATATATATATATATATATATATGCTAAGAAATGTTTGAACAGAAAAGCATCACAGTTTAAAAAGCCTAATATCAACTATAATATAGAAGATTTAGCATCAAACAGAACTCCACAGCCTAAAAGCCACCTTCTGGTGAGTATAATATTGCAGCCTCTCCTTTGGTACTGTAATGACACTGAATTTAGCGTGTAGAGATTACCATTGCTTATTTTGTATGGCTTCTGCAGTTCAAATGTATGCAAGAGCTTGTGTAAATACTATAATAGCAAGTGGCCTGTACATCCTAAAGTAGAAGGTACTGACACGAAGCCTCACCATATTACATGTTTAAATGCACACAGACATCTTAATTTGACTCTAAGGCAGTTCATGCTAGGTTCCTATCTGAACATTTTAATTCATGGTTAAGATTCCCTGAAAATTCAGAAAATCTGATTTCAAAAAGGTTTGTTTATGTATGTGTGCTGGCAAGCAAAGTGCCTAATGTGGTTGTAAATGCTGAAGATTTTTTTGCATTCTCTGCATTAACGTAATTTTTTTTATAGTGTCAGCTCCCCCCCCAGCCCCCCCAAATACTTACCTGAGCCTTTTCTTGATCCAGCGTTGTGCCTGAGAGCAGCAGTGCTGCTTTCTCTCTCTCCCTCCTCACCAATATCAGTGAGAGCAGTGGGAGCCATTGGCTCCTGCTGCTGTCAATCAAATCCAGTGACATGGGGGGTGGGACTGGACCATACTATGTTTTGATCTGATTTGAATGTGGATAACTCTTCAGTTGAGTGGAGGGGAGGGCTTATAATATTGTGGTGGGGGGAGGGGGTGCTTATTAACCTTTTTTTTCAGGGAAGCATTGGTTTTATTCAAAGTGAAATTCCACTTGACAAAATCCCCTTCAAGATAAATCTGAATACCGGGCCTAAAAACTTTAATGTAGATACATTTCTCAATAGTTTCTTAATAGTCACAAAGAATGTATATACATACAGTGGGGGAAATAATTATTTGATCCCCTGCAGATTTTGTAAGTTTGCCTATTTACAAAGAAATGAGGGTGCTATAACTTTTATCATAGGTGTAATTTAAATATTAGAGACAAGATATCAATCAAAAATCCAGAAGGAACACATGATACAAATGTTGTAAATTGAGTTGCAGTTCAGTGAGTAAAATAAGTATTTGATCCCCAAGCAAATTACTTAATACTTGGTGGAGAATCACGTGTTGGCAAGCACAGAGGTAAGACGTTTCCTGTAGTTGGTGACCAGGCTTTCACACATCTCAGGAGGGATTTAGGTCCAGTCTTCTTTAGAGATCTTCTCTAAATCCTTAGTGTTTTTTGGCTGTTGCTTGGCAACTCGAAGTTTCAGCTCCCTCCATAAATTTTCTATAGGATTAAGGTCTGGAGACTGGCTAGGCCACTCCATGACCTTAATGTGCTTCTTCTGGAGCCACTCCTTTGTTGCCTTGGCAGTATGTTTTAGGTCATTGACATGCTGGAAGACCCATCCATGACCCATCTTAAGGACAAAAAGGGATTTTTGTGGTGCAAAATTAGATCAATGAGAGAGAGTTTCTAAAAGTATAATTTTTATTAATACAAACTCAGAAAAAAGGTATAAAAACCGATCCTGGGTATATTAAATACACAATATATCATACAGAAGTAGTGGTCATAACATATAAGATTTGGATGAAAATAAATGAGATCGCATAGAAACCCGACATGTTTCGCTTAACAAAGCTTCCTCAGGGGTATGCGATGATCATCCATATTTGTCAAGTACGACTGTGCAAGAGAAAGAAGAAAAAGGGATGCACAATTACACATTGGAATACACAAAAAACTATATTTGAACAAAATATATATAAACAAGGTTAGGTTGCAATGCTGGACCCCTCCCAATGCTACTTACCCAACCGCTTGCGCTGTCTGCAACGCAGCACCAGAAAACGCAGGATCAAGAACAATGGTCACCCCATAAAGACAAGTGCGGATAAGTGACCACAGCGGACACTAGATAGGGGACCGGCTGTATATCAAAGACAAAAACAGGAACAAAAAAAGGGAAAATAAACACTTGGGACAAGAAAGGAGGGGTGAAAGAAAATGAATTGCAGAGAAAATGGTGAGCAGTAAGCAAACCATGAAGAACAGAAAGATCCATCTGCAAGGAATTAGATGGATGATCGTGATGAATAAAGTTAACTTACATGAAATCAGATGAACAAAGATATGTTCACTTGCAAATACTGTAGGGCTGTCTGCTTGGTGGAAAACGCAGATAAATGTTGTGGAGGCCACTAAAAGAAACCACATTCATTTCAATTTATTTAGAGGTAGATATCATGGTGTGCCTATGTCCTCCAAAAATAGGCACACAAAGTCTGAAAGTTAAATTAATCGAAGGAATTAAATAACTAAATATATATAGGACGTGTGTTATATTTGGGCTATATTATTATAAATGAATATTGAAGTATTTCCACACAAAGGTGGAACATAATGGACAGCAGTCTCCATGTATATATAACTAAATAATGAAAATAATTAAAAGCCCAGCAGTCCAATATGGAACAAAACAAAAACAACTCTGACCAATAAAATCAATTTCATATGGATTCAATGTAATCCCACATTGTTGGTGCGGCTTAAATGAGATAGACTATGAGCAGAGAACAGGTATACAAGAAAAACGGGAGTAAAAAGGCAAAAAATATAATTAAACCTTACCTATGGATGTCGAAGGCACCAGCTCAGACTCCACCAGCCCACACAGCTGTGATCAGCGTGTGAGCTGGTTATATAGTGTCCGCCATTGCGGTCGGCGTCTGACATCACCGACCGCAAAGCGGGCTGAAAGCGCATGACGTATGCTCGTAGGAGACACCACACGCCGAGGACTGCAAGAACCAGAATGCACAGGGGCTGGGGGAGGAGCCGCTCACGATACCACAATGCGGCGGGTGAAAACGGACACCGCCCACTGGAACAATCAACCAATGAGTAGAGTTGAGCGGACACCTGGATGTTCGGGTTCGACGGGTTCGGCCGAACTTCGGAAAAAAGTTCGGGTTCAGGACCGAACTTTAACCCGAACCCGGACCCGAACCCGAACCCCATTGAAGTCAATGGGGACCCGGACTTCTAAGGACTAAAAAGGCTCTAAAAAGGTAATGGAAAGGGCTAGAGGGCTGCAAATGGCAGCAAAATGTTGTTAAGAGCATGGCAAGTGCTCTGCAAACAAATGTGGATAGGGAAATAACTTAAAATAACATAAAAAAAAAAAAAAAAAGAATCTTGACCTAGGAGGACGAGGTCCATATGGAGTAGGAGGTTGAGGTGGCGGTGGATGTGGCTGTGTAGGTGGAAGCGGCGGTGGAGGAGGACGAGGTAGCCAACACTGATTCAAAAATACAACAATGGCTGTGTAATGCCGGTGATGTGTCGAATTCTGTCCCCCGTCAAATAGTGTCCACCCTGTACTGCGCTTGCTCAGTATGTAGGACAAGGGGATTTCTAAAATCTCCCAAGACGAACGGCGCCTGCGTGGTGAGTTCAGGTGAAGGCCACACCATCCGTGGTTCAAGCCGAGCCAAGTGAGGCCGTGCCCGAAGCGTGGCGATCGAACCGAGCCCGTGAGGGGCCCTGTTACTATGTGCTACCGTATGTCCACTTGGATGGTGGGGCTTGAACCTGCACTCACAGCGCAGGCGCCGTTCATCTTCGGAGATTTTGTGAATCCCCTTGTCCTCTGTACTGCGCAAGCGCTGCGCCTTCGCAGTATGGGCCGGACACAATCCGATGGCCGGACAGTTTTTGTCACAACACCGGTATACATGTCTATTCTGCACAAGGTACGGACAAGTCCTGTGGGATCCATGCCTGGTTCGTTTTAATGAACGTGAGCTTGTCCACATTGGCTCTGGACAGGCAGCTGCGCTTGTCTGTGATAACGCCCCCTGTCGTGCTAAATACACGTTCAGATAATACACTGGCTGCAGGGCAGGCCAGCACCTCCAAGGCATAAAGGGCAAGCTCAGGCCATGTGCCCAATTTGGAGACCCAGAAGTTAAAGGGGGCAGACCCGTCATCCAGTACGTGTAGGCCTGTGGACACATACTGCTCAACCATGTTGGTGAAATGCTGCCTCCTGCTAAGACGTTCCATCTCAGCTGGTGGTGCTGGTTGTTGTGGCGTGCTGACAAAGCTTTTCCACATTTCAGCCATGCTAACCCTGCCTTCTGAGGTGCTGCCGGTGCCCCGGCTGCGTTGGCGACCTCTTCCTCCTCCTCTGCCTTCGCCTTGTGCTTCCACCGTACGCCCGCTGTCAGGTGGGAATGCCACCAGCAGCGCGTCTACCAGCGTGCGCTTGTACTCGCGCATCTTACGATCCCGCTCCAGTGAGGGAATTAAGGACGGTACTTTGTCCTTGTAACGGGGATCCAGCAGGGTGGCCACCCAGTAATCAGCACCAGTTAAAATGTGGGCAACTCGGCGGTCATTGCGGAAACACTGCAGCATGTAATTGCTCATGTGTGCCAGGCTGCCCAGAGGCAAAGAAAAGCTGTCCTCTGTGGGAGGTGTATCGTCTGTGTCCTCTGTATCCCCCCAGCCACGCACCAGTGATGGCCACGAGCTGGTCTGGGTGCCACCCTGCTGTGAAAATGCCTCCTCCTCCTCCTCCTCCTCCTCCATCTCCTCCTCCACCTCGTCATCCTCCAGAACTGTGCCCTTTCTGCCGGACAATTGTGTACCTGGCGTTTGTTGGTGTAGGAACCCACCCTCGTAGCCACTTGTGAAAGACTGCCCTGAAAGCCTTTGAAATGATCCCGCTTCCTCCTCCTCCTCCTCATCCTCCTGTGCCACATCCTCTTCCATCATCGCCCAAAGCGTTTTTTCAAGGAGGCATAGAACTGGGATAGTAACGCTAAGAACGGCGTCATTGGCACTGGACATGTTGGTGGAGTACTCGAAACAGCGCAACAAGGCACACAGGTCTCGCATGGAGGCCCAGTTATTGGTGGTGAAGTGGTGCTGTTCCGCAGAGCGACTCACGCGTGATTGCTGCAGCTGAAACTCCACTATCGCCTGCTGCTGCTCGCACAGTCTGGCCAGCATGTGCAAGGTGGAGTTCCACCTTGTGGGCACGTCACATATGAGGCGGTGAGCGGGAAGGCCGAAGTTACGCTGCAGCGCTGACAGGCGAGCAGCAGCAGGGTGAGAACGCCGAAAGTGCGCACACACAGCCCGCACTTTCTGCAGCAGCTCTGGCATATTGGGGTAATTTTTAAGGAACCTCTGGACCACCAAGTTCAGCACATGCGCCAGGCAAGGGATGTGCGTCAAACCGGCTAGGCCCAGAGCTGCTACGAGATTTCGCCCATTATCGCACACCACCAGGCTGGGCTTGAGGCTCACTGACAGCAACCACTCATTGGTCTGTTGTTCCATGTCCCTCCACAACTCCTGCGCGGTGTGGGGTTTTTCCCCCAAACAGGAAAGTTTACCCCTGGCTGTGCTGAAGTTGGTGGTGAAGGTGTTACGCTGACCGGATGAGGAGGCGGTAGAGGATGAGGAAGCGGAGTAGGAGGAGTTAGCAACAGGAGGCAAACTGAAGCGCCCTGCAATCCTCGGTGGTGGAAGGACATGCGCCAAACTGTTATCTGCCTCAGGCCCAGCCGCCACTGCATTTACCCAGTGTGCTGTTAGGGAGATATAACGTCCCTGACCGTGCTTACTGGTCCACGCATCCGTAGTTAGGTGGACCTTGCCACAGATGGCGTTGCGCAGTGCACACCTGATTTTGTCCCCCACTTGGTTGTGCAGGGAAGGGATGGCTCGCCTGGAAAAATAGTGGCGGCTGGGCACGACGTACTGTGGGACAGCCAATGCCATCAGGCTTTTAAAACTCTGCGTCTCCACCAGACGGAATGACAGCATTTCAAAGGCCAGGAGTTTTGAAATGCTGGCATTCAGGGCCAGGGATCGCGGGTGGCTAGGGGGTACTTCCTCTTCCGCTCAAATGTTTGGGAGATAGAGAGCTGAACGCTTCCATGGGACATTGTGGAGATGGTTGGTGACCCAGGTGGTAGTGTTGCTGGCAGATCCTCTGTTTGCGGGGTGGCAGGTGCCACTGTCACTACAGAGGTGGATGAAGAGGCCGAGACTGCAGCAGAAGAGGAAGCAGGAGGAGCCAGAGACCTTTCTTGGTTTTTGAGGTGTCTACTCCACTGCAGCTCGTGCTTTGCACTTAGATGCCTGGTCATGCAGGTTGTGCTCAGGTTGAGAACGTTTATGCCTCGCTTCAGGCTCTGATTGCACAGCGTGCAAACCACTCGTGTCTTGTCATCAGCACATTGTGTGAAGAACTGCCACGCTGGGGAACTCCTTGGACCTGGCTTTGGTGTGCTCGGTCCCTTGCTGCGTTGGGCAGTAGCAGACATACTGTCTAGCTGACAGACGCTCCGCTTTTGCACCCTGCTCCCTCTTCTGCTGTGCTGGTGGCTCTGTGCGACCACCGCCTCTTCCTCCAAACTACACTGGTCACCTGCATAACGTTGATTCCATGTGGGGTCGAGGACCTCATCGTCCTCCACATCATCTTCCACCCAGTCTTCACCCCTGCCCTCCTTGTCTGTCTGCACAATTGCGAAAGCAGCAGCAGTTGGCACCTGTGTTTCGTCATCATCCGAGACGTACTGCGATGGTCCTCCCATGTACTCATCATGAAACATAAGTGGTTGGGCATCGGTGCACTCAATCTCTTCCACTTCTGGGGCAGGGCTAGGTGGATGGCCCTGGGAAACCCTGCTAACAGAGTCATCGAAAAGCAGAAGAGACTGCTGCATGATTTGGGGCTCAGACTGCTTGGCTGATTTGCAAGGGGGTGAGGTGAAAGACTGATGGACATGGGTTTCAGGTGCCAACTCTGTTCTTTCATCAGAAGAGTGGGTGGGAGACAATGTGAAGGAACCCGAGGCACTGTCAGCAACCCAATCTACTATCGCCTGTACTTGTCCTGGCCTAAACATTCGTACAGCCTCATTAGGCGCGACAAAATACCGTCGCAGGCTTGGTCGCCTACTCGCACCTGAGGAAGGTGTTTCACTTGTGCGTGTATCTGGCACAGATCCACTACGTCCTCTCCCTGCAACAGGAGCTCCACCAGCAGCACCACGACCGGGGCCACCACGTCCCTTTGACCTTCTCCTCATATTTTCAAAATTTAGGATCTTGCCCTAAATGGGTGTTTTTGGAAGCGCAGAACACAACCAAAGTACGTAACCGCTGAATCGCACAGCTACAGAACTGCAGAAAATGCTATTCAAAAAAAATTTTGTTTTTTTAGTATAGCACAGTAGGAGAAAACTATATAGAAATTGTTTATTTCACACACCTCAAAATATGTATAACACACTGCAAACTTTTTTTTGTGCCCCTAAACGGCGTTTTTTGGAAGAGCAGAACACACCCACAGTACCTAACCGCTGAATCGCACAGCTACAGAACTGCAGAAAATGCTATTCAAAAAAAAATGTTTTTTTTTTTAGTATAGCACAGTAGGAGAAAACTATATAGAAATTGTTTATTTCACACACCTCAAAATATGTATAACACACTGCAAACTTTTTTTTGTGCCCCTAAACAGCGTTTTTTGGAAGAGCAGAACACACCCACAGTACGTAACCGCTGAATCGCACAGCTACAGAACTGCAGAAAATGCTATTCAAAAAAAATGTTGTTTTTTTAGTATAGCACAGTAGGAGAAAACTATATAGAAATTGTTTATTTCACACACCTCAAAATATGTATAACACACTGCAAACTTTTTTTTGTGCCCCTGAACGGCGTTTTTTGGAAGAGCAGAACACACCCACAGTACGTAACCGCTGAATCGCACAGCTACAGAACTGCAGAAAATGCTATTCAAAAAAAATGTTGTTTTTTTAGTATAGCACAGTAGGAGAAAACTATATAGAAATTGTTTATTTCACACACCTCAAAATATGTATAACACACTGCAAACTTTTTTTTGTGCCCCTGAACGGCGTTTTTTGGAAGAGCAGAACACACCCACAGTACGTAACCGCTGAATCGCACAGCTACAGAACTGCAGAAAATGCTATTCAAAAAAAATGTTTTTTTTTTAGTATAGCAACGTAGGAGAAAACTATATAGAAATTGTTTATTTCACACACCTCAAAATATGTATAACACACTGCAAACTTTTTTTTGTGCCCCTAAACGGCGTTTTTTGGAAGAGCAGAACACACCCACAGTACGTAACCGCTGAATCGCACAGCTACAGAACTGCAGAAAATGCTATTCAAAAAAAATGTTGTTTTTTTAGTATAGCACAGTAGGAGAAAACTATATAGAAATTGTTTATTTCACACACCTCAAAATATGTATAACACACTGCAAACTTTTTTTTGTGCCCCTAAACGGCGTTTTTTGCAAGCGTACATTAAAGTGCAATTTTTTTTTTTTTTTGCCCTAAACGGGTCTTTTTTTGCACGAGCAAAATAAAATGCTTTTTTTTTTTTTTTTTTTTTGCCCTATGGGTCTTTTGGAAAAGAGAACAATAAAGTGCCTTTTTTTTCCCCCTAAAAGTTAGATTTTCTCTGACACTGGGCTCATGGCAGTGTAAAAAGACTGCACTGCAACACAAATAGGTAGACCTATGCAGATCGCTGATTTTAATCTCTGAATCTGGACTCCTATATAATATTCTCTCTCCCTGAAAGCACCAACACAGGAACCTGGCCCTACACTACACTATCTCTCTATCTTTTCCCTCAGATTGTAGAATCAGGACTACCTCATCTATCTTTCTATCTCTCCCTAAAAGCAGCAGCAGCAGACTAGATCCTCTCCCTATCTATTCTGAAGCAGAGTGACATGTGTGCTGTGTGCCTCTAGCTTATATAGAAGCTGGGTCACATGTTGCACTGACCAATCACAGCCATGCCATTAGTAGGCATGGCTATGATGGCCTCTAAGGGCACACCAGCTAATCAAAAGGTGATTGGCTGGCCCCTGAAGCATTTCTAAATGCGTTATTAGATTGCCGAACCCGAACCCGAACCCGGACTTTTGGGCAAAGTCCGGGTTCGGGTTCGGGAAAAATCTAAAGTTCGGTACGGACCCGAACTTTACAGTTCGGGTTCGCTCAACACTACCAATGAGGGATATGTGAACACATCCCATGGTGAAAAGGATGGAAAGGGGGCCAAGCGGACAGGGTGTTAGTCATCAGGAACAGCGCTGCGCTAGAGTTGAGTCATCCGTGGAGGGATGGATGACCCTGGGCGCCCATGTGGTCACTCCGCACGAATCAAGGGGGGACCATGGCCTGAGTGAATGACAATGTGCAACAGACAGGGCAAGCGGCGGATTTGCAAAAGGATAAGCACATATAAAAAACAGAGCATCGGGCCCGGCTGAAGGACCAAGAGAAAACCCCGTACAGTCCGATGCTCTGAAAAGGGGAGGGAAAACCAGCAAGGCAAAGGAACCTAAATTGATTATTGAACACTCATATCAGATTAAATTAAACAAAATTTACATAGTGTCAACATATAATGTAAAACATTGTGAAACACAAAAGCCTTTACATAGGTATAAAAACTAGAATGTCCATAACATAAAGGGCCGAGAGAAAATACTCTCAACCCTCGATTTAAAGACACAAACCATTATACTGTGGCGACAATGAACAACCAATTAGATCACAGGAAAAACAACAAACAAAAAAACAAAAAACAAAAAACAAAAAAAACAATCACAGGAACAGTGAACAGAAAACCTAAGGTCAATCAGGGAGATGACATCAAAGAAAAGGTTTAAAACTAAGACTTTCATTGAATCCTGGAACGTAGGTGGCCCTAAGGTCATAGATCCAGCGCGCCTCGAGTTGGAGCAGGGTCTTGTCGACCCTTCCCCCCCTCGAGTCCAGCGGGACATGATCAAGTGCCAAAAACTTAATGACATCGGGATCAAAATTGTGATAGTTACCGACATGCCTACTGATTGCCGTCACCACTTTTCTCTTCAAAATGGGTTTCATATGGTCCCTTATTCTCTTAAAGAAGGGTCTTTTGGTTTTCCCAACATAATATTTACGCATTGACACTGGGCCAGATAAATCACCCCTAAGGTTTGGCATGTGACTAACTCTCGGGTTGAATGCCAATTACCGTTGGGTAATCTAAGCTTGGTTTTAGTATCTACAAAGCGGCAAACGTCACAATGACCACAAGGTGACGTGCCACCGGTAGATATGTTTTTAAAGGCTGGAGAAGTCTGAAAATGGCTATGTACCAGGCGGTCTCTCAAGGAGGGAACTCGCCTAAAGGTAATCTCTGGATGTTTTTTAACATATTTATTCACAGTCGAATCTGCTAATAATAATGGCCAGATTTTTTTTTAAATGTTTCTCATTTCGTTATGTTGGGAAGCATACCTAGTAATCAATCTGACCGTATCGGTGGTCGCAGAATTCTTAGAAGAAAAAATTAGAGAACTTCTTTTTTGGGTTTTTACCCGGTTAAAGGCACATTTTAAGCATCTATGACTATAGCCTCTAGCTTTTAGTCTCCGATATAGATCTTTTGAGGTGTCTCTGAAATCTGCATCCCGACTATAGTTACGCCTGAGCCGAAGATATTGGCTGTAAGGAATACTCTGCAGAAGGGGTGCTGGATGTGCACTGCTGGCATGAAGGATGGTGTTTCCAGCGGTGGGTTTCCTGTACAAACAGGAATCTATTTGCCCTGTAGCATCAATAGAGATATTAAGATCCAAAAAACTGATATTGGTTTGACTATAGTTGATAGTAAACTTTAAATTAAAGTCATTAATAGAAAGAAGATCAAAAAACTGCTGCAACTGAATTTCATCACCTGACCAAAATATCAGTAGGTCATCTATGTACCTATACCAGGAGATGACATGATCCAGAAAGGGAACAAGGTCCTCTCTAAAGAAGACCTGTCGTTCCCACCCCCCCAGGTACAGGTTGGCATACGATGGGGCACACTTAGTCCCCATCGCAACCCCCTGCACCTGGAGGTAGTGGGAAGATCCGAAAAGAAAAATGTTATGTTTCAGGATATAGCTTAATAGCTCCAAAACAAAGTCATTATATACCCGTGAAGAAGGGCCTCTTTCAGAGAGATGGCTCCTAATGACCTCCAAACCCCTGTCATGGGGTATAGTGTTATAGAGGCTCTCAACATCAAGAGAAACAAGCCAGGTATTAGCCGGGAGCTGTATACCTTCAATTGTTCTCAATAGATCAATAGTATCCTTCACATACGATGAAAGGGAGGTAACGTGGGGAGATAAATAACCATCAATTAAGGAACTGGCATTTTCAGTGAGACTGGAGCAGCCAGAAATTATAGGCCGTCCTGGCGGGTTAGTAAGTGATTTGTGTGTCTTTGGCAGAGCATAAAAAGGGGGAATCCTTGGCTCCTTGGTATCCAAAAATTTCCATGTATCCTGATCTATAATGCCCTGCTGAAAAGCCTTAAGAATAATAAAACGATACTTTGCATGATAGTTTTCCAGCACAGTTTTAGAAATTGGTCTATACCATTCAGAGTTAGACAAGATTTTCATACACATGGTCTCATAATTCGCCAAATCCATAATGACAAGATTACCGCCTTTATCCGCAGGTTTGATTATTATCTCAGAATTACTTTGTAAAGATTTGATGACAACAAAGGCCTGGGGAATGCCCAGGAAAAAACCAAGCATACTTACCGACCAGCTAGCTGACAACCAATTAACCTGTCTAACAGTATGCGTTAAAAACAGGGGTTTGTCCGCACGCATTTGCAAACGCATGCGTGAGCCACAGAGCCACGCCAAGGCCCCCTGGAATCTGTGGTCCTACACTAACTGTGAGTGTCCCCACAATGGAGGCACATGCATTCTGATGGTTAGATGAGGACAGGTGGACTGAAGGGGAGCCACCCCTCCTTAAAGGTACAGGAGCACACCAAACACCCAGCATAGCACAATGGCAGCAAAGGTGTTGGTGCGCTGCTGGACCAATACAAGCACCACAGGTGAAAACAAAAACATGTCCACCGCCCTCATCTATAGCTGGCCATAACAGTAAGCAGCATTGGAAGGCTAAAGCAGATAACAACAAAGGCCTGGGGAATGCCCAGGAAAAAACCAAGCATACTTACCGACCAGCTAGCTGACAACCAATTAACCTGTCTAACAGTATGCGTTAAAAACAGGGGTTTGTCCGCACGCATTTGCAAACGCATGCGTGAGCCACAGAGCCACGCCAAGGCCCCCTGGAATCTGTGGTCCTACACTAACTGTGAGTGTCCCCACAATGGAGGCACATGCATTCTGATGGTTAGATGAGGACAGGTGGACTGAAGGGGAGCCACCCCTCCTTAAAGGTACAGGAGCACACCAAACACCCAGCATAGCACAATGGCAGCAAAGGCGTTGGTGTGCTGCTGGACCAATACAAGCACCACAGGTGAAAACAAAAACATGTCCACCGCCCTCATCTATAGCTGGCCATAACAGTAAGCAGCATTGGAAGGCTAAAGCAGATAACAACAAATGCCTGGGGAATGCCCAGGAAAAAACCAAGCATACTTACCGACCAGCTAGCTGACAACCAATTAACCTGTCTAACAGTATGCGTTAAAAACAGGGGTTTGTCCGCACGCATTTGCAAACGCATGCGTGAGCCACAGAGCCACGCCAAGGCCCCCTGGAATCTGTGGTCCTACACTAACTGTGAGTGTCCCCACAATGGAGGCACATGCATTCTGATGGTTAGATGAGGACAGGTGGACTGAAGGGGAGCCACCCCTCCTTAAAGGTACAGGAGCACACCAAACACCCAGCATAGCACAATGGCAGCAAAGGTGTTGGTGTGCTGCTGGACCAATACAAGCACCACAGGTGAAAACAAAAACATGTCCACCGCCCTCATCTATAGCTGGCCATAACAGTAAGCAGCATTGGAAGGCTAAAGCAGATAACAACAAAGGCCTGGGGAATGCCCAGGAAAAAACCAAGCATACTTACCGACCAGCTAGCTGACAACCAATTAACCTGTCTAACAGTATGCGTTAAAAACAGGGGTTTGTCCGCACGCATTTGCAAACGCATGCGTGAGCCACAGAGCCACGCCAAGGCCCCCTGGAATCTGTGGTCCTACACTAACTGTGAGTCTCCCCACAATGGAGGCACATGCATTCTGATGGTTAGATGAGGACAGGTGGACTGAAGGGGAGCCACCCCTCCTTAAAGGTACAGGAGCACACCAAACACCCAGCATAGCACAATGGCAGCAAAGGTGTTGGTGCGCTGCTGGACCAATACAAGCACCACAGGTGAAAACAAAAACATGTCCACCGCCCTCATCTATAGCTGGCCATAACAGTAAGCAGCATTGGAAGGCTAAAGCAGATAACAACAAAGGCCTGGGGAATGCCCAGGAAAAAACCAAGCATACTTACCGACCAGCTAGCTGACAACCAATTAACCTGTCTAACAGTATGCGTTAAAAACAGGGGTTTGTCCGCACGCATTTGCAAACGCATGCGTGAGCCACAGAGCCACGCCAAGGCCCCCTGGAATCTGTGGTCCTACACTAACTGTGAGTGTCCCCACAATAGAGGCACATGCATTCTGATGGTTAGATGAGGACATCTGGACTGAAGGGGAGCCACCCCTCCTTAAAGGTACAGGAGCACACCAAACACCCAGCATAGCACAATGGCAGCAAAGGTGTTGGTGCGCTGCTGGACCAATACAAGCACCACAGGTGAAAACAAAAACATGTCCACCGCCCTCATCTATAGCTGGCCATAACAGTAAGCAGCATTGGAAGGCTAAAGCAGATAACAACAAAGGCCTGGGGAATGCCCAGGAAAAAACCAAGCATACTTACCGACCAGCTAGCTGACAACCAATTAACCTGTCTAACAGTATGCGTTAAAAACAGGGGTTTGTCCGCACGCATTTGCAAACGCATGCGTGAGCCACAGAGCCACGCCAAGGCCCCCTGGAATCTGTGGTCCTACACTAACTGTGAGTCTCCCCACAATGGAGGCACATGCATTCTGATGGTTAGATGAGGACAGGTGGACTGAAGGGGAGCCACCCCTCCTTAAAGGTACAGGAGCACACCAAACACCCAGCATAGCACACAAGCAGCAAAGGTGTTGGTGCGCTGCTGGACCAATACAAGCACCACAGGTGAAAACAAAAACATGTCCACCGCCCTCATCTATAGCTGGCCATAACAGTAAGCAGCATTGGAAGGCTAAAGCAGATAACAACAAAGGCCCAAATATAAGATTTGATGGCCTCTTTTTGTAATGTAGTTAAATTTGAAGTCACTGAAGGAGCAAAATTGGTTTCTTGAATACTATGTGAAACCTGTTGAACAAAGGCCCAAATATTGGGATTAGTGTTCAACAGGGGAAAATTTCAGGATTTGGGTCTGAAAGATTGGGGGGGGGGAGGACATACCAGGGATGGACAAGCTCGGTGTATCACTCCACCAGGAATCATCATCGGGGACATTGCCCTCCTCCCAGAGATCCATCAGATCAGCCATTGCCATCAGCAATGTTTAATTTGGTATTTATGTCTATATCACGAATGAACGGTTCAACTGAAGGTTTATCATAAATCACTCTGTACATAAGACGACGCGCAAACAGGTGTACATCTTTTATAAAATGAAATTTATCAACATTAGAGTCTGGACAAAAGGTCAATCCTAGTTTCAAAATTTGAATCTCGCTTTCAGATAGACTATAGCTAGACAGGTTGACTATGGATAATTCCAAGCCATCGTCAACCTGTTTAGTAAGGGCAGACAAATTGCCTGAATGTGAAAGGGGATCTAATTCTTCGCTAAAAAAATAGGTGCAATCCTGGTTTCGGGCGGTAGAAGTGTCCCCGATGGTGATACCATTATATCAGTATTACTCACCTTCGGAGTTGCACCTAAGTGCATGGGTGACGCTGTGATAGATGTAGAGAGTGCAGTGGGAACGATAGCATGTGACACTGTGGGTTGAGGGCCACGAGGTGCGTTGGAGGAAGGGTGCAATAGGGTGGAAAGGTGAGAGGAAATCAGTTTAGGTTGAATATCGGATGGTCGACGTGGTAAAGGGGTGCCGAGTTGGTGTCGCAGTGATTCGGTGGATGCTGCGTCCGAATTTCCTTTGCGCTTTTTAGGCAATCTGTCCCCAGACAGGTCACGATAGATCGTAGATTGACTAGAAGATAAAGAAGAATTGGTTGAAGGATTTGATACATTTTCATCTCTTTTGGCATTTCTATAGCTATTCGATCTGAATGGTTTCTGATTAGAATTAGCATTCCACTTATAGGCAAAATTATTGGTAAAAGCATTCGTGTCACGTACAAATTTGTCCTCTTTTGTCCTAATAACATCTGTCGTATATGATTCTATATGTTCTTTAAGAGTCTGTTCTTTTTTCTTTCCTCTTAAATCTTGTACTGGTCAGAACCAGACTATAGTCATCATACCATTTAGAGACAGATGCATCCAATGCAGTTAACTCTTGCTCATATTGAATACATAAAATGGTCATCATGCCCATTGAACAGGATTGTAGGTTTGCTTCCCATTGTGTTTTGAGAAGATCCCCTACCTTCCTGAGGTTTGGGAAGATCTGAACCCTCAAACCCCAGGGTACTATATTATTTTCATTATATTTTTCGAAATATCGTTTGTGCCAGAAAATTCTCACTTTTCTTTCCAATATTCTCTGAAGTCTAAGAAATGCTTGGTCCAGATCTCTATCCGAGATATTACTGGATTTACTGTTTAGTTGTACCCTGTTCATGAGTCCCTCCCATGCTTCGCCACTGAAGGCGGCCATAGTGGGACAAAAGAAAAAGGGAAACAAAAGACAAAAACAAAAAACAGAAAACAAAACACAAAAAAACAAAAAACAAAAAAACAAACAAAGAACCAACAAATTTCAACGTACTAGTCTGCCACAGTATGGCGGTAAATGGTATTGCACACTAAATGGGTGATAGTAACACTTTCTCATTGATATATAATTTATATTAATGAATGAATTATTTTTTGTCTTCCCCAATGATGGACAGAAGGAAAATGGTGTATTTAAACACCAGGTAAGAATATCATATTCGAATTGTCCAACCATTGGCGAAACACTCTTTGAAGTAGGCACCTCATCCCAGGTAATTTTTCATAGAAGGGAGGTAAGGACAAAGGGATTTTTGTGGTGCAAAATTAGATCAATGAGAGAGAGTTTCTAAAAGTATAATTTTTATTAATACAAACTCAGAAAAAAAGGTATAAAAACCGATCCTGGGTATATTAAATACACAATATATCATACAGAAGTAGTGGTCATAACATATAAGATTTGGATGAAAATAAATGAGATTGCATAGAAACCCGACATGTTTCGCTTAACAAAGCTTCCTCAGGGGTATGCGATGATCATCCATATTTGTCAAGTACGACTGTGCAAGAGAAAGAAGAAAAAGGGATGCACAATTACACATTGGAATACACAAAAAAATATATTTGAACAAAATATATATAAACAAGGTTAGGTTGCAATGCTGGACCTCTCCCAATGCTACTTACCCAACCGCTTGAGCTGTCTGCAACGCAGCACCAGAAAACGCAGGATCAAGAACAACGGTCACCCCATAAAGACAAGTGCGGATAAGTGACCACAGCGGACACTAGATAGGGCACCGGCTGTATATCAAAGACAAAAACAGGAACAAAAAAAGGGAAAATAAACACTTGGGGCAAGAAAGGAGCGGTGAAAGAAAATGAATTGCAGAGAAAATGGTGAGCAGTAAGCAAACCATGAAGGACAGAAAGATCCATCTGCAAGGAATTAGATGGATGATCGTGATGAATAAAGTTAACTTACATGAAATCAGATGAACAAAGATATGTTCACTTGCAAATACTGTAGGGCTGTCTGCTTGGTGGAAAACGCAGATAAATGTTGTGGAGGCCACTAAAAGAAACCACATTCATTTCAATTTATTTAGAGGTAGATATCATGGTGTGTCCTCCAAAAATAGGCACACAAAGTCTGAAAGTTAAATTAATCAAAGGAATTAAATAACTAAATATATATAGGACGTGTGTTATATTTGGGCTATATTATTATAAATGAATATTGAAGTATTTCCACACAAAGGTGGAACATAATGGACAGCAGTCTCCATGTATATATAACTAAATAATGAAAATAATTAAAAGCCCAACAGTCCAATATGGAACAAAACAAAAACAACTCTGACCAATAAAATCAATATCATATGGATTCAATGTAATCCCACATTGTTGGTGCGGCTTAAATGAGATAGACTATGAGCAGAGAACAGGTATACAAGAAAAACGGGAGTAAAAAGTAAAAAAATATAATTAAACCTTACCTATGGATGTCGAAGGCACCAGCTCAGACTCCACCAGCCCACACCGCTGTGATCAGAGTGTGAGCTGGTTATATAGTGTCCGCCATTGCGGTCGGCGTCTGACATCACCGACCGCAAAGCGGGCTGAAAGCGCATGACGTATGCTCGTAGGACACACCACACGCCGAGGACTGCAAGAACCAGAATGCACAGGGGCTGGGGGAGGAGCCGCTCACCGATACCACAATGCGGCGGGTGAAAACGGACACCGCCCACTGGAACAATCAACCAATGAGGGATGTGTGAACACATCCCATGGTAAAAAGGATGGAAAGGGAGCCAAGCGGACAGGGTGTTAGTCATCAGGAACAGCGCTGCGCTAGAGTTGGGTCATCCGTGGAGGGATGGATGACCCTGGGCGCCCATGTGGTCACTCCGCACGAATCAAGGGGGGACCATAGCCTGAGTGAATGACAATGCGCAACAGTCCGATGCTCTGAAAAGGGGAGGGGGGGGGAACCAGCAAGGCAAAGGAACCTAATTTGATTATTGAACACTCAAATCAGATTAAATTAAACTAAATTTACATAGTGTCAACATATAATGTAAAACATTGTGAAACACAAAAGCCTTTACATAGGTATAAAAACTGGAATGTCCATAACATAAAGGGCCGAGAGAAAATACTCTCAACCCTCGATGTAAAGACACAAACCATTATACTGTGGCGACAATGAACAACCAATTAAACACAGGGAAAACAACAAACAAAAAAAAAAAAAAAAAAAAAACAATCACAGGCACAGTGAACAGAAAACCTAAGGTCAATCAGGGAGATGACATCAAAGAAAAGGTCTAAAACTAAGACTTTCATTAAATCCTGGAAAGTAGGTGGCCCTAAGGTCATAGATCCAGCACGCCTCGAGTTGGAGCAGGGTCTTCTCGACACTGCCCCCCCTCAAGTCGAGCGGGACATGATCCAGGGCCAAGAACAATTGAAGGTATACAGCTCCCGGCTAATACCTGGCTTGTTTCTCATGATGTTGAGAGCCTCTATAACACTATACCCCATGACAGGGGTTTGGAGGTCATTAGGAGCCATCTCTCTGAAAGAGGCCCTTCACGGGTATATAATGACTTTGTTTTGGAGCTATTAAGCTATATCCTGAAACATAACATTTTTCTTTTCGGATCTTCCCACTACCTCCAGGTGCAGGGGGTTACGATGGGGACAGTCATCCACTAGCTGACTGGCCATCTCAGTTAATGAGCCATTGCCAGAGACAATAGGCCGTCCGGGAGGGGTGGACAAATTTTTGTGAATTTTGGGCAAGGCATACAAAGTGGGCAGTCGGGGAGAGGAGACATTAAGAAACTCCCACGTCTTTTGGTTTATGAGTCCCTCATGGTATGCATTGCCCACTAAGTGTCGGTATCGAGTTTGAGTCAAACTCAAATGACTACTCGACACCTTACGGTACCATTCTTTATTATTTACAATGTCCAAAAGCTACACGCCAAGAGCTCCCATCCCAAATCACTTATTAGGAGTATTCCCTATGGTCAATACTTAAGGCTCCGTCGGAACTGTAGTAACAACAGTGACTTTGAAAATCAAGCCAAATTGCTCAAGACCAGGTTCCAGGAACGGGGCTACAGGAACAAGTGCCTTAAAAGGGCATATATACGGGCTAAACAATGTGAGAGGAAATCCCTCTTACATGATCCCAAAACTATCAAACCAATTTCGGGGGTCCGACTTATCACCAAGTTCACGGGTCAACATGAACAGATTCAAACTATTCTAAACAAGTATTGGTATCTGCTTACGAGCGATGATCTGATATCCAAACATGTTAAGTCATACCCCGAAATCACGTACAGAAGGGCTCGTTCCCTACGCGATGGCTTGGTGCACAGTCATCACATTTCTCCATCCTCATCCCTTCAGACTGTGAAAGGGACGAGTCCATGTCACAGATGTCATTTCTGTAGGTATGTCCATTCTGCCCAGTTGGTGGTCCTTCCGAATGGTCGTACCTACAGACCACATTTCTCTGTGACATGTCAGTCAATTGGTATTGTCTACATTATGCAGTGTGAGTGCCGGGCCTTTTATGTGGGCAAGACCAAAAGGCCATTCTATCATAGAATTCGTGACCATGTTGCCCTCATAAAAAAGAAAAAAATGGAGACACCAATTAGCCGCCATATCGGCCTATACCAGTGATGGCGAACCTTGGCACCCCAGATGTTTTGGAACTACATTTCCCATGATGCTCATCCACTCTGCAGTGTAGTTGAGCATCATGGGAAATGTAGTTACAAAACATCTGGGGTGCCGAGGTTCGCCATCTCTGGCCTATACCATGCATTTGATGCATCAAAAATGCATTTCTTTGCCTTGGAATACTGCCCCCCCGGTGATAGGGGAGGGGATTATGACAAGACTCTTCTCCAAAGGGAGGCTAAGTGGATTCATAACCTATCGGCTTTAAAATACCCAGGCCTCAATGAGGCCTTCAGCTTCAAACCTCTTCTGTAATCTTTCATCTTCATTCTGATGTCTTGTTCTAAACTTACTCTGCTTATCATTTGTTCCTTTATATTATCATGTGAATTAACAGGTTGATCCTGTGTGTTCCATATGTATATCTGTTGTCTGTGATCTTGACTCAGTTTGCTTGTGATCTCTCCCTGGGCCCACCAAAATCACAATCTAATGCTTTCCAACAGTGAATGTTTATTCAAAATACACTTTATTTATTACCATCTTTCATAATTGATTTGTGATTTATTGATTATTATATCAGCATCATCTTATTACCAAAACATTGATTATATGCCTTTGATGATGTCCACCTAATGTTCAGGTCTCACCTGCCGAGGTGGCGATTGCATCTAGCAGTTCTGGCAATATGGACGCCCGGGGCGCCATCTCTCCCATAGGTATGTATGCCGGCCATCTGGGAAACGTTTGCGCCCCATTCCTTGTATGTCACGGGTCTCTGATCATCCTCAGCACCAGTTCATAATTGGAGGACAGTTGCAGGCATCTCTTTTGATTTGCCCCCTGTCTTTCCCTTACTGTTGATTCCGTTTTCAACAGCTTTCCCTTATCCAAGATGGCCGCGCTGGTCTCGGAAGCTGTGGACAAGTGTGTGTTGTCTTTACTGACACACTTACTGTGCGCCGCTCTTGTTCCAGACGCCGCCCTCAATTGCGTGCCGCTCAGACCTGCATATCATCGAGGCACTATACGTCCACTGCCCGGCGGTGATGTCAGACGCTGCCGGGTATGGAGAGCATAAAAGCGTGGTCTGATATGACCACCACTGTCAGTGACCTACTCTTCCTAAGAGGGGAAGGACGCCATCGGCTCATACACACCAAATGCCATTCAAGGTAAAATTTCTTCTCCCTCTCTTTTCCTGCAGGGTTTTTAAAACCATTCAAACGGCATTGATCAGCTCTACAGCTTTGAAACACTTTTTTATATCCAATGAACATCACCGTTATTATTATTACTTTTTTCATTTTTCTTGGTTCCAGTTGGTTCATCTGCCACCATGTTCCCAGGGGGAAAAAAAAAAGCGAATTTTTATTTTCTATTATTTGGATTACTCAACTTTACTCCAGTAGTAACGTGCAAGTGGATTCAATAGGGAAACATTATTGTCTCCTTATAACGATTTGGTCGGCACAAACTATACCATTTTGGCCAAGCAGTTGGTATGTTTGGTTTATTTATTTAGCCAAACAGTGTTTCTTTGGCCAGCTATCTATGATATGTGTCTCATGACATTATCAATTGTCCCACCCACCCTACAGGTGTTTACCATTCTTTATGCTTTCTATGGCTTGGACTGCTTCCATGATGTCTCTCTCCTTCCTCGGCGGTTGATTCTGTTCTAATTGGGGAATCTAAAACATTTACTGCATTTCATGTGATTCTCACACGTATGTGCAACTGTGTGGTCTTTGGGTGAGTCTTGCTTTGCAGCTTGGGTCTTGTTCACAATTAAAATGTATTTGCATTCGTAAAATATACCTTATTCATACGCATGTCCCGCAAATCTTGACTTGTGGGCATCAATATTTTACATACATATGTTTCCATTGGTTTGTTCCCATATTATATGCAATTTTCAATATTATATTTTCCAGCATGACCTACGTGCATTATCAGACTCCTGAAGAAGCTTACCAAAAAGCGAAACTAGTAGAGTAATGTAAAGCACCAGTCTGTCATTAGTTGTAACCATTATGTGTTTTTTCTATAAATGTGAATGGTTCCTTCTTAAAAAATATATGTTTTGCATATTATCATATTTTGTATGTATTCATTAATAAACTTTTTTTGTATTTTATGATTTTTTTTTTTTCGAATGAACTATCTTTAATGAACACCGTTAAAAAATCCCAGAGCAAGTAATTTGCTCAAATGCCCAAATATTTCCTTCATATATAAAATTGGGATAAGGTGTTCAAATGTCTGTTTGTAGTGTGGCCCCCATTCCATGACAATACTTTACTGGGGTGGTATCCACTCATTTTCCCTTCTTGGGGGGCCTCCTCATTTACAGATTACTGTTTTTCTATATTATTGATATACTATATTTTGATATCAACGTAAGTGGAACAAATGTGTGTCGTTTTCTCGACTATTCCTGTTTCTTCATCCCCTTTCTCTTCTCTCTCTCCCTTTTCTCCCTTTTTCAGGGGTTTGGACTAGGGCCCTTTATCTATTGTTCATTATCCCTAAAAACCTGTTCCCTATTTATTTAGTATTCTCTTCAACATCATGGCAGACTACTGTGGCAATGCCTTTGAGGGGCTTATGGACAGGATCCACAAGGCTCAAAATCCAGTCAGTGGGGGTCTATCCATGGATCGGTTCATTCAGAGGCTGCAGCGCATGCTGGAGCGGAAATCCCGATTATTCTGGAATAGATGGTATTTTCTTAAATACATTGAGGACAACATTGTCCCATGGGGTTTGAGAGTGCAAATTTTTCCAACTTTAAGTCACATCGAACCTGAGTTCAAGGTTGAATGGGAAAAAAACTTGCAATCAAGTTCTATGCAAATGATGCATCTACTAATCAAACAATACACCATCAACCTGACCTCGGTTGACGTTGAAATCAGTAGCCTCTATGGGGCTAATGGATCTATTGTCCTGGATGAATCCTTCCCCAGCAGAGAGGCCAGTTTAAAAGTGGATCTCGAAAATTATGTCTCTACCATCATAAAAAATAAGGAGAAGAAATTCACCAGGGACAAATTGGCGTATGACAACTCTCAGGCCTACAATTGGGGCAATTCCACCAGAAATCGTAGACGATTTCAGGGAAAAAAACAAACCCCCATTGAATCATCTAATGAGGCCACTGAATCTGACTCCTCGGTTTCTTCTCTCCCTGCTGCACAGGTATCGGATCACACCACCAGCACCAAAACTCACGGTTTCTTTAAACCCAAATATTCGAAGGGCGGTTCTAAACTCACTTCTTCTCAACACACAGTAAGTTCACGAGCACCAACCAATACTCGAGCGGTCACGGCGAAAAAATCATCCACTAATGCTTTGGGCCATTCGGAATCTTTACTATCTACGGCCCTTTCTTCACCTTTACCGGCTTCTTTTCCACCAGCCCTTCTGGGCACAAACTCGGTCACTCCTTTTTCTAAGGATTTTCACCCGGCTCAGACTTTCTCACAACCTGTGCAGGATCAGAGACGAGGGGGAACATCGGAGTCTCAGTTGCAAAAAACCCTCAAACCCAACTGCAGGTAATAAATTTATCTTCCACAGTATTATCATCTGAACAGATATCTATTTTACAATTAGGTCTAAACTTCTGTCCCATTGACAAAGTGGATGAATTTGAGCTCATCAAGGATCTCAATCTTTTTGCACGGAGGTTACTTTTTAAAGTCCTCTATGACAAACCTCGACCTGCGGTTCAAACCACAAATTTCACCAATCCTCTGTGGCAAGAGATGACCCTTGAGGATATCAAGGTCATGGAGGAATTGATGGAATTGTGGGAGGAGGGTCACATTGACCCCTGTGAACTTGAAGAGGCTGAGCTACTGGACTCACTTTCCTTTCCCATGTCCCCATGTTCTCCTTTACCTGCACCATCCTTACTGACTGCAGTTAAATTCCAACCTAAAGAATACAAGCCCAGATCAAGGATGTTCCCTGCTCTACAGGGAAATCCGAACATCTGGGCATTTACCAAACAAGTCACGAAAGAGATCTGCCAGACCAAGTGGTCAAACCTTTCTCAATCTAATCTTAATTTAAACCAACAGAAGGCTCTGTTAGCTTTACAACAAAATAAGGACATCATCATCAAGCCATCTGACAAGGGAGGCAATTTGGTGGTGATGGATGTTGCTAAATACGAGAACATGGTTTTGGACATTGTAAATAATAAAGAATGGTACCGTAAGGTGTCGAGTAGTCATTTGAGTTTGACTCAAATTCGATACCGACACTTAGTGGGCAATGCATACCATGAGGGACTCATAAACCAAAAGACGTGGGAGTTTCTTAATGTCTCCTCTCCCCGAGTGCCCACTTTGCATGCCTTGCCCAAAATTCACAAAAATTTGTCCACCCCTCCCAATGGCTCATTAACTGAGATGGCCAGTCAGCTAGTGGATGACTTTCTTAAGCCACATGTTGAGGGAGTAGCCTCATACCTCCTGGACCATGGATGGTATCCACTTACCACAAGATTCATGGCTAGTTGCCCTGGACGTGGAGGCTCTATATAACTCCATACCCCATAAATTGGGGGTGGAGGTTATTGAGGGCTTCATTTCAGAGGGATACAACACCTCTAGGGCCTATAACCGGTTTATACTAGACCTCCTGGAGTTCATTTTCTCTAATATTTTTTTTTTATTTAAGGGGTCCCACTACCTCCAGATACAGGGGGTGGCCATGGGGACCAAATGTGCCCCCTCCTATGCCAACTTGTATCTGGGGGGGTGGGAACGGGAGTTGTTTTTCAGTGATGTCTTTCAACCGTTTTTTGATTATATTCCGGTATGGCGTAGATTTATTGATGATGTTTTCTTTGTTTGGACCGGCCGTCTAGAGGTCCTTAGATCTTTTTAAAAAAAACTGGAGGTTAACATGTTTAATCTCAAATTTACCTCAGAAATGGACCAAGTGAAACTGAACTTCCTGGACATAGAAATTTATGTCCAGGAGGATGGTACCATTGGCACCTCCCTCTTTCGAAAGCCCTCTGCCTGCAACTCCTTGCTACACGCCAAGAGCTCCCATCCCAAATCACTTATTAGGAGTATTCCCTATGGTCAATACTTAAGGCTCCGTCGGAACTGTAGTAACAACAGTGACTTTGAAAATCAAGCCAAATTGCTCAAGACCAGGTTCCAGGAACGGGGCTACAGCAACAAGTGCCTTAAAAGGGCATATATACGGGCTAAACAATGTGAGAGGAAATCCCTCTTACATGATCCCAAAACTATCAAACCAATTTCGGGGGTCCGACTTATCACCAAGTTCACGGGTCAACATGAACAGATTCGAACTATTCTAAACAAGTATTGGTATCTGCTTACGAGCGATGATCTGATATCCAAACATGTTAAGTCATACCCCGAAATCACGTACAGAAGGGCTCGTTCCCTACGCGATGGCTTGGTGCACAGTCATCACATTTCTCCATCCTCATCCCTTCAGACTGTGAAAGGGACGAGTCCATGTCACAGATGTCATTTCTGTAGGTATGTCCATTCTGCCCAGTTGGTGGTCCTTCCGAATGGTCGTACCTACAGACCACATTTCTCTGTGACATGTCAGTCAATTGGTATTGTCTACATTATGCAGTGTGAGTGCCGGGCCTTTTATGTGGGCAAGACCAAAAGGCCATTCTATCATAGAATTCGTGACCATGTTGCCCTCATAAAAAAGAAAAAATGGAGACACCAATTAGCCGCCATATCGGCCTATACCATGCATTTGATGCATCAAAAATGCATTTCTTTGTCTTGGAATACTGCCCCCCCCCGGTGATAGGGGAGGGGATTATGACAAGACTCTTCTCCAAAGGGAGGCTAAGTGGATTCATAACCTATCGGCTTTAAAATACCCAGGCCTCAATGAGGCCTTCAGCTTCAAACCTTTTCTGTAATCTTTCATCTTCATTCTGATGTCTTGTTCTAAACTTACTCTGCTTATCATTTGTTCCTTTATATTATCATGTGAATTAACAGGTTGATCCTGTGTGTTCCATATGTGTATCTGTTGTCTGTGATCTTGACTCAATTTGCTTGTGATCTCTCCCTGGGCCCACCAAAATCACAATCTAATGCTTTCCAACAGTGAATGTTTATTCAAAATACACTTTATTTATTACCATCTTTCATAATTGATTTGTGATTTATTGATTATTATATCAGCATCATCTTATTACCAAAACATTGATTATATGCCTTTGATGATGTCCACCTAATGTTCAGGTCTCACCTGCCGAGGTGGCGATTGCATCTAGCAGTTCTGGCCAGGCCATATGGACGCCCGGGGCGCCATCTCTCCCATAGGTATGTATGCCGGCCATCTGGGAAACGTTTGCGCCCCATTCCTTGTATGTCACGGGTCTCTGATCATCCTCAGCACCAGTTCATAATTGGAGGACAGTTGCAGGCATCTCTTTTGATTTGCCTCCTGTCTTTCCCTTACTGTTGATTCCGTTTCAACAGCTTTCCCTTATCCAAGATGGCCGCGCTGGTCTCGGAAGCTGCGGACAAGTGTGTGTTGTCTTTACTGACACACTTACTGTGCGCCGCTCTTGTTCCAGACACCGCCCTCAATTGCGTGCCGCTCAGACCTGCGTATCATCGAGGCACTATACGTCCACTGCCCGGCGGTGATGTCAGACACCGCCGGGTATGGAGAGCATAAAAGCGTGGTCTGATATGACCACCACTGTCAGTGACCTACTCTTCCTAAGAGGGGAAGGATGACATCGGCTCATACACACCAAATGCCATTCAAGGTAACATTTCTTCTCCCTCTCTTTTCCTGCAGGGTTTTTAAAACCATTCAAACTGCATTGAACCGCTCTACAGCTTTGAAACACTTTTTTTATATCCAATGAATATCACCATTATTATTATTACTTTTTTCATTTTTCTTGGTTCCAGTTGGTTCATCTGCCACCGTGTTCCCAGGGGAAAAAAAAAAAAAAGAGAATTTTTTTTTTCTATTATTTGGATTACTCAACTTTACTCCAGTAGTAACGTGCAAGTGGATTCAATAGGGAAACATTGTTGTTTCCTTATAACGATTTGGTCGGCACAACCTATACCATTTTGGCCAAGCAGTTGGTATGTTTGGTTTATTTATTTAGCCACACAGTGTTTCTTTGGCCAGCTATCTATGATATGTGTCTCATGACATTATCAATTGTCCCACCCACCCTACAGGTGTTTACCATTCTTTATGCTTTCTATGGCTTGGACTGCTTCCATGATGTCTCTCTCCTTCCTCGGCGGTTGATCCTGTTCTAATTGGGGAATCTAAAACATTTACTGCATTTCATGTGATTCTCACACGTATGTGCAACTGTGTGGTCTTTGGGTGAGTCTTGCTTTGCAGCTTGGGTCTTGTTCACAATTAAAATTTATTTGCATGGGGGGCGTGTCCGGACGTGAACCAGGGAGGACGTGTGGATACTGAGCTCTCCACAGGCAGTGTAAATCCACGGCCATCTCTGCCCTATCTCACCCCGGGGGGGCCCAATTTCAGTGCCATCAGCCCCTGGGCCTCGTCTCCTACGGCCCTGGCTGATTAGTGGAGGTTTTTGGCCGACTTTACCTGCTCTAGGCCTGAGAGTGTTCCCGCATTGCTGAGGCCCGCCGCCATCTTGGGGCCTACGGATCCGCGGGCACTCTTCCGCATCTACCCTGTGCAATCCGGGGGTAAAACGAGTGTCCCTCCGCTGGCCGACAGCTGCCTCACCCCTGGAAAACAACTAAGCATCGGAGGAGTCGCCCAGAGGACCCTGCTATCCACTTCCCTATACCGCGATCCGACGCCATCTTGCGGCCTGTCGACCTGCCTTCTTCCAACCCTGGACACAGTGAGTAGTGGGGTAGTATCTTGCCCCCTCCAATTGGGACACGATAGGGTGAGACTGTATGCCCGGGGGGCCCTGTACGCTGGTCCTGGTGGGGAGATTTTGGCCTGAACGGAGCGGAACTCACCCGGGCGGCACACGCTATCAGGAAAGCCCCCGGCTCCGGCCTACTCACGGAGGTCGGAGGCCATATTGCTACTCCGGGTACACCTCATATTTACAGTGACACTACATCTGGGGCCCAGCACCTTCACTTCTGGGCCTGGGTTCTCCACTGGACATCTGTGGGTCTGTGGATCCCCCTTTCTACAGCCACTGCATTAGTCACTGCTGTACCTGACTGGTACACATGACAAATAGAATGTAGGTCGTTCCAGCTGACACAGGGGATGCCATTTAAGTGAGTTCAGGATCCCGGCTGCTCTCCATGATCCCCGAGTTGTTACCTTAGCCATATTATAGCCCCGGGGATAAGCCTGTTTATTCTCTAAGCCCCTTGGGCATCACATGGGAAAAGTCGGCCAGCAGCAGCGATATTATAAGCCTTTATTTGGATCACGTGTAGAATCAGATATGGAACGCTATGTTACCAGGTCGCAATCTGCGACCTCGCACTCCCCCACAGTTCTGCACACTTCAATAGACCCAATACTGGGAACGGAGAATGCTGAGTACCCTCCATTAGCTCCCACCCAGGGTACAGATTCCACCTCATCCTCTCCTCAGGAGATACTTATCCCAGACATTCTGGATGCCAAGTTGGACGCTAAGCTACAGCTCCTGCTTCAACAAATCACGTGCAATGTCTCGGCAGAAGTGAGCAAGTTAGCTGCAGAACTGAGGGGGGAAATCAACCAAATTGGGGAACATACGGACACTCTTGAAAATAAATTTGATGAGTTGATAAGCTATGTTCAGGCTGTTGAGGAGGACAATCATAACCTACATATTTCGGTTTCTCAACTGCAATTGCAGCAGGAGGACCTGGAGAACAGGGAAAGGAGGCAGAACCTGCGCTTCAGAGGTATCCCGGAAACGGTAGGAGACCCTGACTTATGCACCTATCTTCTTGGTCTTTTCAATACCCTGGCCCCCACAGTGGTGGATATAGACTGGCGCCTTGATAGGGCCCACCGATCCCTGGGCCCAAAACCTCCGGCTGGAGCTAGACCCAGGGATGTTATAGTCCGATTCCATTTTTTTGAAAGTAAGGAGGCTCTGACCCTGGCCACGCGCAATAAATCCCAACTTCAGTACAAAGGAGCAAAATTGCAGATCTTTAGCGACCTCTCTCCAATTACCCTTGCTAAACGTAGAAATCTACGCCCAATCACCTCCCATCTACAACATCATAAGATCCCCTACTACTGGGGTTTCCCTTTTCGCCTTATTGTATCCAGGGATGGTGTCCAGGTTACCCTGCGTGAACTGCAGGAAGGCGAAGCTTCCTGAAACATCTTGGCCTCCCCCCTTTGCCAGAAGATGATTTGATTCCTCCAGCTGCCCAGGTCCGTCAACATCCCGCCACTCCTAACCGCATCTGGACCCCCGTGAGGGGCAAATCAAGGAAACAATTCTCAACACCCCAACGTCTGCGTGCCTCCAACCAACCTCCTTGATTCACCCATACGTTCCTCTCTGGATCCATAATTTCATGCTCTCTGCATCTCCGTTTCTCCTCGATTCTAAAACAGATACGAAGATTGTTGCTCTGGTTTACAAAAGTTTTCAGTCTACCCTGGTTCCTGTTCAGGGTAGAGTTCTTCTCCAACCCATGGGGTGAAAATCACTACAAATATTGTTGACAGTGTTTTCCTTCTTGGTCACCGTACCCTAATTGGCAGTTACTCCTGTTTATTTGCTGACTTTCTAACCCTCGTCAACAGGTCCTCTACTGTCAGACTTATTTTAAAGGTTACCGAGTTCATAAGGAGAGCAGCCGATCCTCCCCATCTCTCTTGCTAGAGTTTTCTGATGGAAGTTCATGTATGTCCCTATTTGGCCTTGGCTTACTTCCAAGGTCCCCTGAGACGCAAGTGGCTCTCAGGCTTTCAAGAACTTAAGTTCTATTTTCTTTTTTTTTTTCTGTTGATTTTTCTTTTTTTTCTTTTTCTTATGTCCATGGTTATAAGTCAGCCTTGTAGGTTGAAAGTGCAATGTTTTTTTTTTCCTAACCGAATGTCATTTTCTTACAGGGTTTATCTGTTACTATTTGGGCCCCGAAGGGATGCCTTTGTCTGCAATGTTTATTCACATCATTGCTTTTACACGCATTTTTGCTTTTATGTCTCTGTTTCCTATATTTTGTTATTTTTTAGATTCAAAATTCTTACACAAGCCTGTTTGAATGTCTTACTATGGCTTTAAAGATCATGTCGTATAATGTGAAGGGTCTGGGTTCTATCCGCAAACGCTGGATGGCCCTGAAGGATTTCAGGGCCTCAGGCGCTGATGTGGTGATGATTCAGGAAACCCACTTCAGGGCTGGTGGTTCACTCAAATTTGCCTCGAAGTTCTTCCCCACCTCCTTCCTTGCCTCTGATTCCACGGGCAAGGCAGGAGTGGCGATTTTGATCAAGAAATCCTGTCCTATCAAGGTTAAAAGCTCACATGCTGATCCACATGGGAGATTCCTCATATTGGAATGTGAATATGTGAATACTTCTTTCTCTCTTGTGAATCTCTATGCCCCCAATACAGGTCAGATTGACTTTCTCAACAAACTTTTTGACTCCCCTCAATTCCGTTCTCAACCTTTTCAGATTATTGGTGGGGATTTTAACCAGGTCATGTCACCCACTAGAGATAGACAGTCTCTCCTTAGTTCTACACCTTCAAAACAGGTTATATTGCATGCCAATTCCTTCCGCAAATGTATTAGGTCCCGTCAATTTTTCGACACATGGAGGATCAGGCACCCTTCTGCTAAGCAGTTTACATTTTATTCCCCAGCTCATAGAATGTATTCACGCCTTGACCATTTTTTTATCACAGCCCCACTCATTCCTTATGTGATAGAGTCGGACATATTGCCTATCACATGGTCAGATCACGCTCCCATTGTGATAGACCTCATGCTTTCTCAGGCCTATACCAAATCCTGTCACTGGCGTCTGAATGACCATCTCCTACAGTCCGAAGTCTCACGTTCTACCCTAGCCAAAAGCTTGGAGGAATTTTTCCAGCTTAACATGGGCTCAGTTTCCGAGTTTTCCACACTGTGGGAGGCACATAAGGCAGTTTTCCGAGGTGTTTGCATAGCTGAAGGCGCTCGGTTAAAAAAGGATAGAAATGGCCTACTGCAGTCCCTTACATCTGCTCTGGTAACTGCGGAGCGGAGACTGCTGTGTGGTCCCACGGTGTTGAAACTCTAAAAGGTCATTTCCCTTAGGGAACAAATAAAGTCTTTACAGCTCGACAGGGCGTCTAAATCCCTACTATGGACAAAACAAAAATTCTATGAATTTTCGAATAAGCCCCATAGGATGCTGGTTCATAAATTACGACCACGCCCATTCAATTCCTTTCCCGATTTTCTTACGAAGGCCGACGGCTCTAGAGCATACTGCCCCCGCGAAATGTCAAATATTTTTGGCAAATTCTACCACAGATTGTATAATTGCCTGACTCCACAGAACCACTTTAACTTTACTCAGGAAAAATTTGAGACTTTCTTCTCTAACATAAACCTTCCAAGACTATCCTCAGCGGATTTGGCCAGTTTGAATGTGGCTATATCGGCTGAGGAGTTGTTGGCTATAATCAAAGAGCTACCTCTTCACAAATCGCCTGGCCCTGATGGTTTGTCCTACTTTTACTATAAAACTTTTTTCAACATTTTGTCTCCTCATATGCTGACTTTATACGACTCACTGCTTAAGGGCACATCTCCACATCCACACTTCTCCCACTCTTACATCTCAGTCATCCCAAAGCCTGGTAAAGACCCCTCGATCCCAGATAATTATAGCCCTTTTGAATTCAGACTATAAAATTTTCACCAAAATTCTTGCATCCAGATTGTCTAAGCTCATTCCTAAACTGATCCATAGAGACCAGGTGGGCTTTGTCCCTGGCAGGCATGCGGGGGACAACACCCGCCGTACAATAGATCTGATAGATCTTTTGGATAGGTCATCCCGTTCGGCGCTAATTTTGAGTCTAGATGCCCAAAAGGCTTTTGATAGGCTGAGTTGGCCTTATATGTTCGCTGTCCTCAAAACGTTTGGATTCACTGGTCCCTTTTTAAAAGCCCTAGAGGCCCTGTACTCCACAGTCACAGCCCAGGTTCAGATGTCTTCTTTCCTGTCGCCTGCCTTCCCCATGACAAACGGAACTCGGCAGGGGTGTCCTATATCACCGTTACTTTTCATTTTATGTCTGGAGCCCCTGGCCGAGTCCATCCGCACCCATCCAGATATCAATGGGGTGGTGATGCGGCAGGGAGAATATAAACTGTCGCTCTTTGTGGATGACATTCTGCTCACTGTAACTAATCCGTTGATATCGCTTCCTTCGTTACATAAATTACTAGCCTCCTTTGGTGCCATCTCCGGTTACAAGGTTAACACTTCCAAAACTGAAGCACTCCCTATACACATTCCAGCATTATTGTTATCTCAGCTTAAAGGGTCATATCCTTATAAATGGTGCACCACCTCCATTAAATACTTGGGTGTCCTTCTTACCCCCTCTTACTCTTCTCTCTATCAAGCCAACTTCCCCCCTCTCGTCTTAGACATTAACAAATCCCTGATGGCTTGGACAAAATATCCCCTGTCTCTGTTGGGTAGGATTAACGTCCTAAAAATGTCTATATTACCCAGACTACTTTATCACTTTGAAACATTACAAGTTGCCCTGCCTTCCTCTCAACTAAAAGCGATTCAGAGGAATTTTCTAAAATTCATATGGGGCGATAGGGCACATCGTATAGCTTATTCAGTGGTATTCGCCCCAAGGTCCAGGGGGGGATTGGGTGCCCCGGACATTTTTCAATACTACCACGCCTCACACTTGAGGGCTATTGTTTCGTGGTCCTCCCTACATGCACCAAATCAATGGTCTGCCATTGAAAAGGGGGTACTATACCCGGTCCACCCATGTTCCTTGGTCTGGGACAATGTCCCATCCTTGGATTCCATTTTCAAACGCCAATGTACTGCCCGATGGCTTTCACCATAACCATTTGGCGTAAATGCCTTAAGACTCATCACCTTGCTTCAACATGCTCTCCCCTTGTAAATGTATTGTTTAATCCAAATTTACCAGACAGTCTGTCCCTGGGCAGGGTTTTCTCATGGCTTGATGCCCCCCTCTTTCAACTCCGGAATTTGGTACATCCTGTCACGCGACATCTGCATACTTTTGAAACTCTGAGTAAGAAGTTTAATATACCCACCCAACTTTTCCATTTCTACCTGCAGGTTAGACATTTTTTCCACTCCAAGTCCCCAACTCTGATTCTTGACAAACCGACTACCTTTGAATACATATGCGCTCAGGGTCCATACCAACTACATTTAATATCTTCTATACACCGTCTCCTTCATGAGTCTACTCCACTGGCTGAGACAACCCACCAATACATGAAAAGATGGTCTCTTTTGTTGGATAGACCTATTACGGTCCAGATGTGGGATAGGATATGGTCCTCTACATTCAAATCTTCTCAATGTGTGTCCCAAAGGGAAACATCCATTAAGATTCTTATGTTTTGGTATAGAACGCCTAATGTAATTCACAAATATGATCCCTCAGTCTCGCCGCGTTGTTGGCGATGCGGGACTGATACGGGTTCTCTATTCCATATCTTTTGGCAGTGTTCTATGATCCAACCCTTTTGGCATGATGTGCGGCTGCTGATACAGAGGGTGGTGGGTGTGTCCCTACCACTCGATCCCTTAAATTACTTATTGGGTCTCCCCTTTTCGGGCATACCCAAGAAGGTAAATCGGCTTGTCTCCTACATTTTACTAGCTGCCAAAAGGCTTATCCCATTATGTTGGCTATCTAATATGCCTCCTCCATGGCCTAGGTTTCTCCATCTAGTGGCTGAAATTCAGAGGATGGAATACCTAACGGCCTCTGTGCATGATAAAATTCCCCAATTTGATAAAGTGTGGGAACCCTGGGATCGATCGGATTATGGGACCCTCGCACCACCTGCTACACCTTGACATATACTAGCTTGATATTTACTAGCTTCGCATTTCTTGCTACCTTCCATATACGTACTTCATAGATATCCTTGTCTTTGATGCCTAAGGTTACATTTTGGTTATTAATCCCTATTGTAAACCTATAAGTTGTTGTTTATATATTTTTGATCTGGTGTACCGAGCACGCCTGTGCTCTGTACTTATGGGCATTGCTTGACGAATTCCTCCTACTTTTAATTTTCTTTTTCTTTTTCTTTCTTTGATATCATTCTGTGTTTGATATCTGTATATTGTGCTTAATGTAACAATATCTTGTTTGTTCTTTAAAACCCAATAAAAATTACAATAAAAAAAAAAAAAAAATAATTTATTTGCATTTGTAAAATATACCCTTTGGTACCTTAATCTGATATTATTCATACGCATGTCCCGCAAATCTTGACTTGTGGGCATCAATATTTTACATACATATGTTTCCATTGGTTTGTTCCCATATTATATGCAATTTTCAATATTATATTTTCCAGCATGTCCTACGTGCATTATCAGACTCCTGAAGAAGCTTACCAAAAAGAAAAACTAGTAGAGTAATGTAAAGTCTGTCATTAGTTGTAACCATTATGTGTTTTTTTCAATAAATGTGAATGGTTCCTTCTTAAAAAATATATGTTTTGCATATTATCATATTTTGTATGTATTCATTAATAAACTTTCTTTGTATTTTATGAATTTTTTTTTTTTCGAATGAACTATCTTTAATGAACACCGTTAAAAAATCCCAGAGCAAGTAATTTGCTCAAATGCCCAAATATTTCCTTCATATATAAAATTGGGATAAGGTGTTCAAATGTCTTTTTGTAGTGTGGCCCCCATTCCATGACAAGACTTTGTTTTGGAGCTATTAAGCTATATCCTGAAACATAAAATTTTTCTTTTCGGATCTTCCCACTACCTCCAGGTGCAGGGGGTTGCGATGGGGACTAAGTGTGCCCCATCGTATGCCAACCTGTACCTGGGGGGGTGGGAACGACAGGTCTTCTCTAAAGAGGACCTTGTTCCCTCTCTGGATCATGTCATCTCCTGGTATAGGTACATAGATGACCTACTGATATTTTGGTCAGGTGATGAAATTCAGTTGCAGCAGTTTTTTGATCTTCTTTCTATTAATGACTTTAATTTAAAGTTTACTATCAACTATAGTCAAACCAATATCAGTTTTTTGGATCTTAATATCTCTATTGATGCTACAGGGCAAATAGATTCCTGTTAGTACAGGAAACCCACCGCTGGAAACACCATCCTTCATGCCAGCAGTGCACATCCAGCACCCCTTCTGCAGAGTATTCCTTACAGCCAATATCTTCGGCTCAGGCGTAACTGCAGTCGGGATGCAGATTTCAGAGACACCTCAAAAGATCTATATCGAAGACTAAAAGCTAGAGGCTATAGTCATAGATGCTTAAAACGTGCCTTTAACCGGGTAGAAACCCAAAAAAGAAGTTCTCTCATTTTTTCTTCTAAGAATTCTGCGACCACCGATACGGTCAGATTGATTACTAGGTATGCTTCCCAACATAATGAAATGAGAAACATTTAAAAAAAATTCTGGCCATTATTATTAGCAGATTCGACTGTGAATAAATATGTTAAAAAACATCCAGAGATTACCTTTAGGCGGGTTCCCTCCTTGAGAGACCGCCTGGTACATAGCCATTTTCAGACTTCTCCAGCCTTTTAAAACATATCTACCGGTGGCACGTAACCTTGTGGTCATTGTGACGTTTGCCGCTTTGTAGATACTAAAACCAAGTTTAGATTACCCAACGGTAATTGGCATTCAACCCGAGAGTTAGTCACATGTCAAACCTTAGGTTTGATTTATCTGGCCCAGTGTCAATGCGGGGGGTATTATGTTGGGAAAACCAAAAGACCCTTCTTTAAGAGAATAAGGGACCATATGAAACCCATTTTGAAGAGAAAAGTGGTGACGGCAATCAGTAGGCATGTCGGTAACTATCACAATTTTGATCCCGATGTCATTAAGTTTTTGGCCCTGGATCATGTCCCGCTAGACTCGAGGGGGGGGCAGTGTTGACAAGACCCTGCTCCAACTCGAGGCGCGCTGGATCTATGACCTTAGGGCCACCTACTTTCCAGGATTTAATGAAAGTCTTAGTTTTAGACCTTTTCTTTGATGTCATCTCCCTGATTGACCTTAGGTTTTCTGTTCACTGTTCCTGTGATTTTTTTTTTTTTTTTTTTGTTTTCCCTGTGTTTAATTGGTTGTTCATTGTCGCCACAGTATAATGGTTTGTGTCTTTACATCGAGGGTTGAGAGTATTTTCTCTCGGCCCTTTATGTTATGGACATTCCAGTTTTTATACCTATGTAAAGGCTTTTGTGTTTCACAATGTTTTACATTATATGTTGACACTATGTACATTTAGTTTAATTTAATCTGATATGAGTGTTCAATAATCAATTTAGGTTCCTTTGCCTTGCTGGTTTCCCCCCCTCCCCTTTTCAGAGCATCGGACTGTACGGGGTTTTCTCTTGGTCCTTCGGCCGGGCCCGATGCTCTGTTTTTTATATGTGCTTATCCTTTTGCAAATCCGCCGCTTGCCCTGTCTGTTGCGCATTGTCATTCACTCAGGCCATGGTCCCCCCTTGATTCGTGCGGAGTGACCACATGGGCGCCCAGGGTCATCCATCCCTCCACGGATGACCCAACTCTAGCGCAGCGCTGTTCCTGATGATTAACACCCTGTCCGCTTGGCCCACTTTCCATCCTTTTCACCATGGGATGTGTTCACACATCCCTCATTGGTTGATTGTTCCAGTGGGCGGTGTCCGTTTTCACCCGCCGCATTGTGGTATCGGTGAGCGGCTCCTCCCCCAGCCCCTGTGCATTCTGGTTCTTGCAGTCCTCGGCATGTGGTGTGTCCTACGAGCATACGTCATGCGCTTTCAGCCCGCTTTGCGGTCGGTGATGTCAGACGCCGACCGCAATGGCGGACACTATATAACCAGCTCACACGCTGATCACAGCGGTGTGGGCTGGTGGAGTCTGAGCTGGTGCCTTCGACATCCATAGGTAAGGTTTAATTATATTTTTTGCCTTTTTACTCCCGTTTTTCTTGTATACCTGTTCTCTGCTCATAGTCTATCTCATTTAAGCCGCACCAACAATGTGGGATTACATTAAATCCATATGATATTGATTTTATTGGTCGGAGTTGTTTTTGTCTTGTTCCATATTGGACTGCTGGGCTTTTAATTATTTTCATTATTTAGTTATATATACATGGAGACTGCTGTCCATTATGTTCCACCTTTGTGTGGAAATACTTCAATATTCATTTATAATAATATAGCCCAAATATAACACACGTCCTATATATATTTAGTTATTTAATTCCTTTGATTAATTTAACTTTCAGACTTTGTGTGCCTATTTTTGGAGGACATAGGCACACCATGATATCTACCTCTAAATAAATTGAAATGAATGTGGTTTCTTTTAGTGGCCTCCACAACATTTATCTGCGTTTTCCACCAAGCCCTACAGTATTTGCAAGTGAACATATCTTTGTTCATCTGATTTCATGTAAATTAACTTTATTCATCACGATCATCCATCTAATTCCTTGCAGATGGATCTTTCTGTCCTTCATGGTTTGCTTACTGCTCACCATTTTCTCTGCAATTCATTTTCTTTCACCCCTCCTTTCTTGCCCCAAGTGTTTATTTTCCCTTTTTTTGTTCCTGTTTTTGTCTTTGATATACAGCCTGTCCCCTATCTAGTGTCCGCTGTGGTCACTTATCCGCACTTGTCTTTATGGGGTGACCGTTGTTCTTGATCCTGCGTTTTCTGGTGCTGCGTTGCAGACAGCGCAAGCGGTTGGGTAAGTAGCATTGGGAGGGGTCCAGCATTGCAACCTAACCTTGTTTATATATATTTTGTTCAAATATAGTTTTTTGTGTATTCCAATGTGTAATTGTGCATCCCTTTTTCTTCTTTCTCTTGCACAGTCGTACTTGACAAATATGGATGATCATCGCATACCCCTGAGGAAGCTTTGTTAAGCGAAACATGTCGGGTTTCTATGCGATCTCATTTATTTTCATCCAAATCTAATATGTTATGACCACTACTTCTGTATGATATATTGTGTATTTAATATACCCAGGATCGGTTTTTATACCTTTTTTCTGAGTTTGTATTAATAAAAATTATACTTTTAGAAACTCTCTCTCATTGATCTAATTTTGCACCACAAAAATCCCTTTGTCCTTACCTCCCTTCTATGAAAAATTACCTGGGATGAGGTGCCTACTTCAAAGAGTGTTTCGCCAATGGTTGGACAATTCAAATATAATACCCATCTTAAGTGTTCTGGGAAGAAGGTTCTCATCCAAGATTTTACAATACATGGCCCCATCCATTTGCCCCTCAATGCGGCAAAGTCGGCCTGTACCTTTAGCAGAGAAACAGCCCCAAAGCATCATGTTTCCACCTCCATGCTTGACTGTAGGAATAGTGTTCTTAGGGTCATAGTCAGCATTTTTCTTTCTCCAAACACGGCAAGTTGAGTTAATGCCAAAGAGCTCAATTTTGGTTTCATATGACCACAGCACTTTCTCCCAATCCTTCTCTAAATCAGTTAGATGTTTATTGGCATGATTGCCTTCTTGAGGAGGGGGACTCACCGTGTTTGGAGGAGGAAAAATGCTGACTATGACCCTAAGAACACCATACCTAATACAGAGGCAGTGAGATTGATTTTCTAAAGGCAAATATGCTGGTTGTTTTCTAAAGGTATTTTCACTTAGCTTGGTGAGTGTGGTAAAAATTCACTTCACAAAGAATACCAAATCACGAGCAAGGAAAATGGAAAAATTATATTTTTGCTTGCACATGATTGATGATCCAAGGACTTTACCTTATTCACTAAGCTAAGGGCAATCTCCCTTGCAAAGCAAATAGCCTATTTGCCTTTAGTAAATCAACTCAAAAGTTAACTGGATTACTGCACAGATCTGGAAGAAATACACAAAATGCACCAAGATTTAAGTAAAAGTACACAACTCTTGTGTTTAGACATTATTTGCTTATGCTGAAGTTCAGATTTCCCCATATACAGTATATTTTAGCAAACCTTTAACTGTTTTGAAGAAATTGGTGATGGCACCTTACTATGTCTTTTTCACAATGGTTTCTAAATGGATGGGTCTGCTTTTTTTATAGCTACTTGACTAATGGAAAATAGCCTAAAACTACGGGCTAAGAACATTTGACCATAAGGGGAAATAATATGAGGGAGACCTCTGCACCTCATGCCAAGTGTATAGAGATTCTTGTGTTAATGGTTGAAAGAATGGTTGTTTTCCCGAGCGAACCTCCAGCTGTAATCGGAAGTGAAACTCTTTAGCAGCAGTAGTACTACAGCTAAACAAAGGTGCTGGAATAATGTAAAAAAAAAAGTTGCATGGGCCCCCCCAAAAAAATTCATACCAGGATCTTCAGATCTGGCGTGAATGTCAGG
This sequence comes from Rana muscosa, assembly GCA_029206835.1. Lineage (NCBI taxonomy): Eukaryota > Metazoa > Chordata > Amphibia > Anura > Ranidae > Rana > Rana muscosa. The sequence continues at coordinate 4,222,544 of JARGYO010005583.1, read as the reverse complement.
AAGAAACCCCATGCAAAAAAAAAAAAAGCATGGAGAGCTCCAAAATCCATACCCTTATTTGAGCATGCAGCCTGACTGGCCAGGAAAGAGTACCTTGGGGGAGTACTTTGTCACAGGGGATGTCAGAGAATGCCTGAATAATGAGATTATTCAGCTAAATAGATTAAATCACAGTGCCTCCAATACCAAAATAATTTAAAAAAGTAAATTAATGACTTAATTATTTATTTCATTTTCCCCAAGCAGAATTATTTAGATAACACAAACAAGATTGACGTAAGTATAGACTGTAGATTATAAAAAAATTAATTAACATTTATTACAATAGGTCAATTATGAAATCCAATAATAATTTGATTAATAGGCGGACACAGCCACTACAATTTTGCAACAAGGTTTCAAAATTAACTGTTTCCCGCAAGATATATACTGATGAGACAATAATAATTTTCTCCTTCTGTAGGTATCCTAATCAAATGGATAAAATTTGAAAGATAATAATCTGCATTAGACTAAATTGATCCGTGAACCCACTGCAGTCAAATCACCAGGTGAAGTTCATTAAAATGTATGCCAATAAGGCAATTAAAACAACCAAATTTTTGGGTGTTAGGATATCGGGTGAGGTAGCAAATCAACTAATATAAAATACTTGCATACAAAAAAAATCAATAATAAATGTGGAAAATATAAAAATGGCTATAGGCTTTAAAATGGTCACCGCCAGACTCTAATAAGATGGTTGCTGGTTACTGGATGAATTTTGCCTTATCAAAATGGTGTCTAGCTATGCTGGAGCTGTGTGCCCAATGATGTGATAAAGTGTCAGATCTAGATGAGGTGATCCTTCAGATAAAAAGGGGGATAAGGTCTGGTGCAACCACTCTGACACCTCCATCCCTAATGAGAACAAAAAGAAAAGTCGCCCTGGGACTTTGAATGAGGTGGGAGAGATTGGCACATGTTCACACAAAAGTTCAATAAAAACAATTTATTGGTTGCAAAATGCTGTGGAAACAAAACAGAAACAGCAATAATTGTGCGTCACCAGGCATACTGTAGTACCCAATTTCTCACAACATGAGTACAAATAAATATGGTTACATTACAAAAGTAGTACATCCATAAAAAACAGTAATGATTGTATTCGGTAGCTGGACCAGTAAATGCATGTGCACAAATAGAATTTTTTTTTATAAAGAATACTCGTATGGAAAATCATAATGTTGAGACAAAATGTAAGTATCTTGCAAACGGCATAGATCCTCAACACATACCGGCATTCAAAAAGCATCAGGAGTTCCCTACGCGTTTCGTGAGACTCTGCCCGCTTCTTCAGGGGCAGATGCGCAAATATTTCATCTGTTGTAAGAGATGGTAAATGTATATTACTATTAATTGGGGGCAGAAAAAATGATGGGTAGAGGAGGTCAGATGAGAAAAGAGACCCCATACTCACCAATGCTCTGGGCTGAGTTACCAATCGCTGGGTACCAAGATGGCGGCAGAAATGTATATCCAGTTTGGGAGCTGAGGGGGTGGGGCAACCAGACACCCCTATGGGAGAACATCAGGACGAACAGCACGGTCTGTGTGAAGGGGGGTACTTGGCCAATGGTCACAGGAGGCCCATGAAAAATGTTTCTAGAAAAAGTATGAGGTGATCCTTCAGATGATGTCTATCAGATGATGAGTGTCCAGATGAGGTGATTCAGATAATGTGCATCTCCCTGTGAGTGTGCTCTCTCCTGTTTTATCTGGTTGTAAATAATACACTCATAAAATACACCCAGAGGATGGCCCAGAAAGTGTAAAATGATTCCTATTGATGGATTTGTTAAGTCATCAAACCTGTGTTTGCTTGTGTACTAACTCCCTTGGCCATGAGATGGCATCCTCAGATAAGACATTACTATTTTGAGTTTAATTGTAAACTCCCTAGTGATTAACCATGAGATAATAAATTCATACACAGCTACAATTATGCCAGTTTCACTGAAATATGTGAAACACCTTGAAGAGTCTGGGGCAGCAGCAATTAAATGGGACATTTTAAGATAGAATTTAATATACAGTATAACAATTAAAATAATAGTTGTTCACATACAGAGCAAGGAAGAAAAAAAAAAATTTATATACTAAACTACTTATTGATTATACTGCCCTATAACACACACATGTTTTTAACAACCATATTCATATTTAGAAACCCTTTTCTGGTAATGGGAGATTTTGTAAGGATGAAATCTTTTTGTATACAATCAACATATATACCTTGCAACATTGTGTTGCAATTTCAAATCATATAATTATAAATATGTCCATCATACTTATAGTGATTTTATACGGAAAAATAATTTATAACTCATTGGCTTGTAAGCAGGCATAGACAGATATATACAGTATATACTGTATATAACACAGTGTCATAAGGTCTTAACCTTATGTCTTGCAATATTGAGTCCATGAACTGACTTATTTTATCTGAATAGTTTGAGCTAGTGAGATTGTTACAAACAGTTTACTTCTGTGAGAGGGGTCTCGTTCTGTGTTTGTCTTTCTCAAAGCTGAGACAATGGTGAGTCACTGGATAACCAGGCTGTTAATTTGTTTCTTCCACAAGTCTACCTGACCACACATATGAGGAGTCTTCACGCTCCACATTTATGGGACCTGGAAATCCTTGTAAATGTTGGTCAGTTTGTCTTTGATTTCAGGTGTTGTGGGGATACCAGAAACCTATTGTCCATAGAATTAGTTCTGTAAGCAAGTTTGTTTACAGATTGAATTAGTTCAATTTCTGCCTGTTGGGATAAATCAAACTTAAGTGGGCACTGTCCTTTGACTTGTTTGCAATCTGATTAAACGTTAATAGTACAATGTATTTGGCCTGGTAAGAAAACGAGTCCAAAATTAAAAAAAGATAAAATAGATATATTTCTTTCCATAACAGTTCTGGCAGGGAACAAGGACTTCTTCCTCACAACCCTAGCTTGGTGGTTGCGGGTTCTGCAGGCATGGGGCATATTAGAATCTGGAATTCTCCTTTAAAAATAAGGGGGTCCTGTCAGGAACCATGAATTAGACCGAGATAGAAGTACAGTTAAATCACACTTGTTTAATAATAAAAATAAAAAGATAAACAGAGTAAGCGTAGTCAAAACATAGCCAGAGTTCAGTAACTGGATAGGGTAGTCGGCCAAGCCAATGTCCAAGAGCCAGCGATCAAGGTAGTAGTTCAGCAAGCAGGATCTGTAGCCAGAGGGAACGTCAGGCAAGCAGGTATTCAACTGGAATGCAGGAGAAAGTCTCTAGTGATGTTAACACAGGCGAAGGCAAGAGCAAATGAACTGGAAGTCCTTAAGTAGGCAGAGCTGACGAGCAGGATCATCAACAGGTGGATCACTGTGGAGAGATGGGAACTGGCAATTAGCTGACAGCTGAGCTGCCATCACAGAGAAGGAAGGGCTGAGCCCAGCCCTAACAGGTCCCCAGACACTGCCCACAATGAATGAATAAGGAGTATCCATACTTATTCACCTAAAGAAAAATATATAAACACATGCACACTCACACATACACAAAAACACACACACAAATCCCAAAGAAGGATGGCTGCTGATCCACCCCTGCTAAATGTTTTACTCCCCACTGCAGCTGGAGGTTTGCTTGGCCAAACACCCAGTTGTTTGGCCATTTGCATGGGAATCTCCATACATACTTTACATTTTGGCATTTCATTTTTACACCATTTTTTCTCCTTTGGTACAGGAGGAACACAATTTAATTTTATCAAAAACGAAAGATGCAGTCTGCCTGCTTTCTCCCTCTTGAATTGCCTCCTATGGAAAATAATACGATTCTGTGCAAATGATCTGTATAATTTATAAATTGTAAAGTTAAAAAATAACAGTACAATAAAATATTCTAGGATGAAATATGACTTCTCTCGGCTTCTGAAATGTGATTTTAATCTGTCTAAAAATAAATTATTGTGTCATTTAACTGTTATGACTGTATTAGGAATACTCACTTCTATTACAAAAGGGGAGAGAGAAGGCAGACTGCACCCCATCAGTACCTTTATAACATAATGCCTGTAAAAGATATCAGTCTTATTAACTATTTCTGGTTGAAATATGATTTCTGCCTGTTTCTGAAATTTCTTGTGGTACTGTGTAGGGATGAGCTTTGAGTTCGAGTCGAACTCATGATTGACTCGAACATTGCCTGTTCGCCCGTTCGCCGAACAGCGAACAATTTGGGGTGTTCGCGACAAATTCGAAAAGCTGCGGAATACCCTGTAAAAGTCTATGGGAAAAATCTAAAGTGCTAATTTTAAAGGCTTATATGCAAGTTATTGTCATAAAAAGTGTTTGGGGACCTGGGTCCTGCCCCAGGGGACATGTATCAATGCAATTTTTTTTTTAAAACTGAAATTTTTTCGGGAGCAGTAATTTTAATAATGCTTAAAGTGAAACAATAAAAGTGAAATATTCCTTTAATGAATTGTCGGCTCCCGGCAATACAGAGAAAGGTCATTGAAAGTCATTGATAAAAAAAAAATGCGTGGGGGTCCCCCCAAATTCAATTACCAGGCCCTTCAGGTCTGGTATGGATATTAAGGGGAACCCTGCGTCAAATAAAAAAAAATTATGTGGGGTTCCCCCAAATATTCATACCAGACCCTTCTGGGTTTTTCCTTCTTTTGGTATGGATTTTAAGTGGAACTCCATGCCAAATTTAAAAAAAATATGGCATGGGGTTCCCCCCAAAAAGCCATACCAGACCCTTTATCCGAGCACGCAACCTGGCAGGCCACAGGAAAACGAGGACGAGAGAGCGCCCTCCCCCCTCCTGAACCGTACCAGGCCACATGCCCTCAACATGGGGTCTGTGACCCCTCAAAGCACCATGTTCCCATGTTGATGGGGACAAGGGCCTCATCCCCACAACCCTTGCCCGGTAGTTGTGGGAGTCTGCGGGCGGGGGGCCTATCGGAATCTGGAAGAACCCTTTAACAAAGGGGACCCCCAGATCCCGCCCCCCTATGTGAATTGGCAAGGGGTACATTGTACCCCTACCATTTCACAAAGAAAGTGTAAAACATTGAAAAAAAAAACACTGAAAAATGGCATGGGTACCCCCCCCCCCAGCCCACTACCAGTCCCTTTGGGTGTTGTATGGATATTAAGGGGAAACCCGCACCCAAATTTAAAAAAGGCCCTATATACTCTGAACAGCAGTATACAGGCGGTGCAAACAAGACAGGGACTGTAGGTTTGTTCTTAAGTAGAATCTGTTTGTAATTTAGAACAGGTACATTTTTTAAGTGTAGCTCCAGCCCAAAAATCTATTTTTAAGCTTTTGGAAAACATAGGGAAGGGTTTTCACCCCTGTAACATTTGTTTTGCTGTCTGTGCCCCTTGTTCAGAACATTTCACCTCACTTTCGGTCCCAATGACAAATGTTTTTGAAAAGTGTTTTTTTTATTGAAACAAGGATTGGTGATAAAGCATCAGTAGAGAGGAGACACCTTTTTCCCATATTAACTCTTACAGGAGAGAATTTCCCTTCCTAGGGGTAGATTTCCTCTCACTTCCTGTTGTCTCCTTACGTTTGCAAGTAGGAGTCGTTTGTAAGTTGGATGTTTCAAAGTAGAGGCCTGCCGTATATACTCTGCTGAAATTTGCCCCTTACATGTTGGTGTTGCCACAACACTGTGAGCCCTCACAGTTATTCTTGGTGGGCGCTGGAACGCCCTGCTGTGAACTATTATATCAAGAATTGTAATTGCATGCCATTGTTGAACAGTGGTAGGAAAAATTGGGCCTTTGGTGGTGGTGCTGGTGCCACAACACTGTAATTCCTCACAGTTACTCTTGGTGGGCGCAGGAATGGGCCCAGCTGTGAAATATTAGATCAAGAATTGTAATTACATGCCCCTGTTGAACAGGGGCAGAACAAAAAAATGGGCCTTTGGTGGTGGTGGTGGTGTTGCCACAACACTGTAAGCCCTCACAGTTACTCTTGGTGGGCGCAGGAATGGCCCCTGCTGTGAATTATTAGATCAAGAATTGTAATTACATGCCCCTGTTAAACAAGGATATAAAAATTGGGCCTTAGGCACTGGTGCCACAACACTGCAACCCCTCACAGATATTGTACTTGGAGCGCAGCAATGAGCCCTGCTGCAAAGTATTGCATCAAAAATTTTAATTACACGCCCCTGTTAAACAGGGGTTGAAAAATTGGGCCTTAGGCACTGGTTTTGGTGCCACAACACTGCAACCCTTCACAGATACTGTAGTTGGAGCGCAGCAATGAGCCCTGCTGCAAAGTATTGCATAAAAAATTGTAATTACACGCCCCTGTTAAACAGTGGCTGAAAAATTGGGCCTTAGCCACTGGTGGCGGTCCCCAGAACCAAAAATATTCTTACAAGCTATCAACATGATCATTGAGGAGGAAGAGGATAGTCACTCAGCATAACAGGATAGTCACTCAGCATCAGCATAGGCAGTCTTGAAGGGATCTGACATTTCAAAAAAAATGATTCGGTTACATCAGCATCAGGTGCTTGGTAGCTGGTGGTGATCCAAGACTGATTCATTTTTACGAAGAAACAACACCTCAAAACCAGCGCACAATAGGCTTCAATGCAATTATGAAAATGGCAGATGGCCCTTTATTATATAAAAATCAAGTTAGTCAAGCAGGGGACATAGCAAGCTCCTGTTTAAATGCACAACATACAAAAACGTCAAAACTGAATGAATATAAAAACAGGAGATGATATGTAAAAAGAATGTATAAAATTGGGACCTGATATCCACTGACGAGAGGAGCTGAATCCAGGCTGTAGGAGATCAGCATATGTGCCTGCAGCGTGCGGGGGAGGGAGAATGAGAACACAGACACCTGGCTCACTGGAGCTCAAGTGAGCCTGTAGATGAAAGACCCACAGGAAGGCACAGGGACTTGTAGTGCAACAGAGACGGCCGGTGGTCATCTGATGATATGGAAGCCGTGATGGAATCAAGCAGGGTGGCACAAGGTACATGGGAGCAGACAGGTTGAGGTCTGCAGTCCTCTGCCGGTGGACGATCCAGGAGAACACTCTGTGCGGTGTGTGGTGAACACAATCAGGCAGCGCTTCCGCTGGTGAAAGCAGACCAGCTGCGTGGTCAGCGGGAGGAAGCAGAGGGGAGGACTGGAAGCCGCAAATCCGTGACTCCGGAAGGGTGAAATCCACAAGGCAGGAAGACAAAGCACTGATGGTGAAAGGATAGTGTTACCCGGATGGTATCGTGTCCTGGGGGATTGGTGGCTGGAGGAGCTTCTGAATAGCTCTAATGTCACGCTGCAAGCTGATGATGGCTGCCACAACAGTAGGAAAAATAAATAATAAAATAATGCTCTGCTGACAGTGGGGTCAGTTTGAAGGGGAAAAGGGATGGTCCTGGGTAACTCCGACAAATCCTTGATCATGGCCCACTGGCGTGGGGAAAAAATACAAGCTCCCCTGACCCTGTACTGGTGCCATATTGCAACAGATACTCATTGATGGCCCCCTGCTGTGTGTGCAGCCGGCCAACATAGAGTTCCACCTGGTGGGCATGTCACAGATTAGGCGGTTCTTGGGCAGGTTGTAATCATTTTGCAGGTCAGCCAGCCGAGCACTGGTATTATATGACCGGCGGAAATGGCCACAGAGTTTCCTGGCCTGCTTTAGGACCTCCTGTAAGCCTGGGTACCTGCACAAGAACCACTGCACCACCAAGTTAAGGACGTGAGCCAAACAGGGTACATGCGTCAGTTGTCCCTGTTGAAGGGCGGAGAGGCTGGTGCCATTGTCACAAACCACCTTTCCTGGCTTAAGCTGGTGTGGCGTCAACCACCTCTGAGCCTGCCCCTGTAGAGCTGACAGAATCTCTGCTCCAGAGTGGCTCCTGTCCCCCAAGCACACCAGCTCAAGCACCACATGGCATCTATTTGCCTGCATACTTGCGTAGCCCATTGAACGCCTACGGAGCACCACTGGTTCCAAGGACAAAGCACAGGTAGAGGCCATGGAGCAAGAAGAAGAGGAGGGGGTGGAGGAGAGAGGTGTGTCAGAATCACCAGTAGTAACATTTTGGAGGCGTGGTGGCGGAACAACCTCCAACACTACTGCACCTTGTCCTGCATCTTTCCCAGTTGCCAGCAGAGTCACTCAATGCGCTGTGAAAGATAGGTAATGTCCCTGTCCATGCCTGCTGGACCATGAGTCAGCGGTAATATGCACCTTACCGCTGACCGCCCTGTCCAGCGAGGCCAAGACATTGCCTTCCACATGCCGGTAGAGAGCCGTAATCGCCTTCTGTGAGAAAAGTGGCGTTTGGGAACCTGCCACTGAGGAACCACACATTCCACAAACTCAGGGGGCAGAGTCTACCAACTGAAAAGGCAGCAGTTGAAGTGCTAGCAATTTAGCCAAGCTAGCATTCAACCGCTGGGCATGTGGATGGCTGGGAGCAAACTTATATTGGCAGTGCAGCAGCTGGGGCAGGGAAATTTGCCTGGTACACTCTGACGTCGGTGTGCGCAGATTCCCCCAAGTACTTGGCTGTGACACACCTAATTCTACACCTTCATTCCTCTCAGTGCAGGTTTCAGAGAGGACTGAATGTATAGTGGGGTTGGAGATCCCAGCTGATGAGGAGCAAGGAGAGGTCCGCTTTGTTCTTTGGTGTGGGTCTTTTAGGTAGGCTTGCGAACAAACTGCATGGCAGGTCGACATATGTCTGGTCAAGCACGTGGTGCCCAAGCGGCTGATGTTTTGGCCACGCGAGATACGCCTGAGACATATGTTGCAAATCGCAATGGTGCGATCATCTGCACACGTCTGAAAAAAGGCCCACACCAAAGAACTTTTGGAATAACGCACAGAGACAGCAGCGCCCTGCACATGCGGAGCTCTGCGGTGTGATGCAGTCGGTGTGCTGCCCTTAAGCTGGCCCCTGGAGGGCATCCTGCCTCGTTGGAGATGTGCCTCCTCCTCCTCTCTCTTATCAGGCACACACGTGGAGTCAGTGACCTCATCATCCCCTCCCTCCTTATCACTGGAGCAAATCTGGCAGTATGCTGCAGCTGGGGGAACATGACTGCCAGATAGCTGTCCTTGTTGGGCACCCCCTCTCTCTGGGCTCACGTTACTACCCCCTCTCTCTGGACTCACGTTACTGCCTTCCTCTAGCTTGGTTCCATCATCAGAGCCTTCAAAATGCTGGGCATCCTCCTGGAGCATGTACCCAACACTGTGGTCAAACAGTTCGGGGGACTCCTCAGGAGGACATGGTGGGGCTAGGGAAGGAGCGACTGATGCCATTGAGCCGAGGGCAGAGGCCGCTTTGGCAGCTGCTTTGCCAGACAAAGTACACTGAGCCTGGGTGAGAGAGGGTGAGGAGGAGGAGGACGGCTTGGTTATCCACTCTACCAAGTCTTGGGCATGTTGCGTTTCAACATGGCCAGCTGCCGAAAAGAAGGACAAGCGTGTCCCACGGCCACGTGCTGATGAGGATGCACTGTGTCCACGACCAGCACTGTTGCCTCTAGACACAGAGCCTGCTTGCCCTCTTTTATTGCCTCGTGACTGTCTGCCTCTCCTTGTTTGCCTTCCAGAAATACTAATGGCCTGCAGTGAGATGTAGCTGCACAAAGGTGGGATGTATGTATATATATATATATATATATATATATATATATATATATCTGTACTGATAATGCAGCTATCAGAATCAACTGCCTGCTGTGGTATTAGTATGGGAAAAGCAGCAATTGTCTTCAGTTAGTTTTAGGTGAAAATTGTGCAGAGGCCACAGTACACTAACTGAAATTACTTGCAGCTCTCTGCCTGTGGTTTTATTATGAGAACACCACTATTAGTCACTAAATGTATTCAGGTACGCTTTAGGTGAACGCTATGCAAAGCACACAGTACACTAAGTGAAACACAGACTGCAGATAGCACAATCACTTGCCTGCCTGTTAAGCCCCGTACACACGATCGGTTTGACTGATGAAAACCGTCCGATGGATGGTTTTCATCAGACCAACCGATCGTGTATGGTACCCATCGGTCTTTTTACCGATGGATAAAAAAACGATGGGAATTTCCGATCGTCTATGGGCAAGTCCATCGGATCAAAAACCCACGCATGCTCAGAATCAAGTCGACGCATGCTCAGAAGCATTAAACTTCATTTTTCTCGGCTCATCGGAGTGTTTTACGTCACCGCGTTTGGAACGGTTGGTTTTTTGACTGATGGTGTGTGGGCAAGACTGATGGAAAACAGTTTCATCGGATATCCGATGGACAAATCCATCGGACGAAAATCCATAGGTTATCCGATCGTGTGTACGGGGCTTTACAGTATAGAGAATAACAGGAACGGATCTAGCTAAACTGAATACAGTGTTTAAATATATATACAACACATAGGATGCATATAAATCCTCTACACACTGTAACTGCAGCTAACTGACTCACCTGCCTGCTCTATCTAACTCAATATAAATGACACTGTCTCTCTCTCTCTGTAAGTTCTCTCTTTAACCAACACCGCAACATACTACACAAGGCCGCCACGGAGGCGGCCTTATACTGTATAGTTTGGGGCATGTACTAAACCCCCTGAGCCATAATTGGCTAAAGCCACCCTGGCTTTGGCCAATTACAGCTCTCTGTTTAGACGGCGCTGTGATTGGCCAAGCATGCGGGTCATAGTGCATGCTTGGCCAATCATCAGCCAGCAATGCACTGCGATGCCGCAGTGAATTATGGGTCGTGACGCACCACTCGAATTTGGCGCAAACGGCCCATAATGTTCACAATTCGACGAACAACCGAACAGGCGATGTTCAAGTCGAACATGGGTTCGACTTGAATGCGAAGCTCATCCCTAGTGGTCACTGTTTGTGGATGGAAGTATTGAAGGGGGTTAGGGGACTCTGCAGCAGACTAGGTTGCTCTGTGGGGGAATGATGGTTCTGGCAGTAGACTGAAGCAAATGTGAGGGCAGGGTCTCTGAAAATGGATGGAAACTTTCCAGGGGGCTGTACTGCTGGCAGGTCTGCTACTGCTCTTCATCAAGGGGGACATTGATTTACAGTGCCCCCTCATGACACCTAATGGAGCAGTTCCTGGTACTGCAATGTTCACTGTTCCAGCACAGAGCATCCAATGCCACTCTGCAGTCCTGACAATAGGAAGGGGACACTGAAACTGTCTCTGTGGCATGGCATGGGGTTACTGCTTGCAATTCAAGATTCATTAATCCTAGAGTTGGGCTTTAGTATGTAATAACTTCTGACTTGAAATGAATAGCATTTAAGAAAAAGTGAATTCAGTTGATGTGGTTGGCTATTTGGGGGTGATACTACTTTGTTCTTAATAATAAGAGATAGGAGCAGTACAGGTAGACTTGCAAGGTCAGAAGCTTGTAAATGTATGGCAGTGAAGAAGGAAACCAGAGATTCTAAGTCCTCTTTAGATCTCATTAAGGAATGATATGCAGTCAGGTCTTTTCAAAGAACTTTAATTAAAATCATGCCTTTAACTTTATTGTAAAGTCGAGCATAGAAAGGATTACCTTTTTTATTCTGGTCCAGTGAGTGCTTTACTGTAAAGGAATGTGAAAATAAAACAATCTCTTTGACACCAGAGAGGAAAACTTGTCATGGAGAGAAAGATACCTGTCCATCTTCCTTGTAATCAGCACCTCAGTGTGGAACTGATAAAGACCATACTTTACCTCTGTAGGAATGGACTGTCAAAAACAGCTAGGGTGCATGCTTCTCTGTAGATATATAGCAAATAACTGTAAATCACTATGATAAAATACCATAGAGCTTAGGTTGTTTTCTTTTTACATTGTTCCAGTAGGTTTCTAGGGCTGTGTTAAAGTTTTGTTACAAACATTTGTGTTCCGATATGTATTAATATAGCTACATTTTTAACTTTGACCATTAAGAACACTGTTTTGTATTTTGCGCAAGATAAATGCTGTACCATCAGTGATTTAAGCTTACTGAGTTCAGTAATTAGGTTATGATGAGCCATACAGGTCCTTATACAAACTGAAAGAAAGGTACTGCTGGAAGCAAAACGTTGGGTTTCAACTGTGCCTTTTTTTTTGCAGAAGGTTAAGGAAATATAGACAAACTTCTGATTACTTACATACCTACAGTTTGGACAATAATTGATTATTTACCAAATGGCACAAAAATAACACATTCTTTTTATTTACTGGCACATACTTTCAGCCTTACTTCCACTGAAAAGTGATCACTTTGAATTTAAAAAAAAATCATGTTTACCCACATGAAGACTACATGTCCCATTATTACCAGCCCCGTTACACATTCACACTGGCACCATGGTGCCCTCATCTTGTTTCTATGGCCTGTCTGTGTGCATCCATTGCAGGCCGCAGTGGCAAATATTCAGTGAGTACACACATAAGGGTGGCTCTGGCAGGTCTCTTTAGGACCCTGCAAGCCAAAGATACTGAGTAATAATGGGACTGGAATACAGAAGCATTTGAAAAACCAGTACACAATGTAAGTGCTGCCACCAGCATCTTAAATGACAAAACAATTTATTAAAAAATAATAAAAAATGGAAGAATGTGGTAAGCAGAATCCTTGATAAATTCTGGCCATATATTTCCTAATACAGTGGTTTGAAACAGTGGATGGTTATCTCTTCCATCTAGTGGCCATATAGTGGTATTTTTTCTGAAATACTTCAGGCAGAAAAATATACTGCATTATGGACACTAGATGGAGCTGATGATCATCGGAAATCACTATATTAAGAGAAATACAACCAGAATTCATCAAGGATGGTTGTCACCTTCTTCTAACATTTTTTTTTTTATAATTAGCCAACTATGTGTATCTAAAGTCCTTTTTTAGTGTTGAATAGTGTAGGAACAAATTCAAAATTCTGGCAAAAAGAACCCAGGCAATGATTCCTTTTTTCAGGATACCATTCACTTTAAAATTACATTTGAAAAAGTTATTGCATATTTATCTTTCTAGAATACAGACTTTAATCCTCTGCACATCTTTTAAACTCTCTGGGTCCCTCTCTTACAGGGCTATCCTGGCTGGAAACTAAGCTTAGGCTGGCCATAGAAGGTTTGGGTACAACCAGCCTTCTGGATTCACTTGCTATTATCACTGTATTCTCCTGGAGGGGATGGTTTTCCCCGCCAGGAGCAGACAATGGCTCGGCAGAAGGGATTCCTTTGTCAGCACTGTCTGTGTTGATGGGGGAATCATGACCGTTTCTTTTAGACAACCTGTGGTTGCAGGAAATAAATTCCTACCATCTATGGCCTGCCTTATGACCTGACTTTTTAGCAATTGAGGTTGTGGTAATGTGATCTTTATGTTCCAGGGCAGGATAGCATGGAAAGTTACCTGTGTTCGACTCAACCAGTCACTCAACACCTTTCTTGTGGGGTACAGTTGAAGCTTACTTCTTCTGGGCCAGAGCAGAACATTACTAGAAACTAGGGATGAGCCCGATGTTCGAGTCGAATGTAAGTTTGCCTTGAACATCGGGTGTTCGCCTGTACGCTGAATAGCTAACAATATGCAGTGTTCGCGGCAAATTCAAAAGCCGATGAACACTGTTTAAAAGTCTATGGGAGATTAACATGAATAATCAAATGTGCTAATTTTAAAGGCTTATATGCATAGTATTGTCATAAAAAGTGTTTGGGGACCCTTATCCGAGCACACAACCTGGCAGGCCGCAGGAAAAGAGAGGGGGGAAGAGAGAGTGCCCCCCTCCTGAACCATACCAGGTCACAAGCCCTCAACATGGGGGGATGGGTGCTTTGGGGCAGGGGGGCTGGTATGGATTTTTGGGGGGACCCCTACGCAATTTTTTTTTATTTTGGCGCAGGATTCCCCTTAAGGGTCTGGTATGGATTTTGACGGGACCCCTATGCCATTTGTTTTTTTTTATTTGGTGCAGGGTTCCCCTTAATATCCATACCAGACCAGGGCCTGGTATTAAATTTGGGGGGACCCCCACGCAATTTTTTATTTTTTTTGGTTCGGGGGTTCCCCCCAAAGGGCCTGGTAATAGACTGGGGGGGGGAACCCATGCCATTTTTTTCAATGACTTCTATCTGTATTGCCGAGACCCAACAATTTATTACAGCCACAAGTAGTTTTAACCAGTTGCTTACTGGGCACTTAAACCCCCTTCCTGCCCAGGCCAATTTTCAGCTTTCAGCGCTATCACAAATTGAATGACAATTGCGCAGTCTTGCGACGTGGCTCCCAAACAAAATTGACGTCCTTTTTTCCCACAAATAGAGCTTTCTTTTGGTGGTATTTGATCATCTCTGCGGTTTTTATTTTTTGCGCTATAAACAAAAAAAGAGCGACGATTTTGAAAAAAAACACAATATTTTTTATTTTTTGCTATAATAATATCCCAATTTTTTTAAAAAAAAAGTCTTTTTTCCCTCAGTTTAGTCCGATACGTATTCTTCTACATATTTTTGGTAAAAAAAATCGCAATAAGCGTTTATTGATTGGTTTGCGCAAAAGTTATAGCGTCTACAAAATAGGGCATAGTTTTATTGCATTTTTATTAATAATTTTTTTTTTACTAGTAATGGCGGCGATCAGCGATTTTTATTGTGACTGCGACATTATGGCGGACACATCGGACACTTTTGACACCATTTTCGGACCATTGTCATTTTTACAGCGACCAGTGCTATAAAAATGCACTGGTTACTGTAAAAATGACACTGGCAGGGAAGAGGTTAACACTAGGGGGCGAGGAAGGGGTTAAATGTATTCCCTAGGAGTGATTACTACTGTGTGGGGGAGGGGACTGACTGGGGGAGGTGACCGAGCTGTGTCCCTATGTACAAGGGACACAGCATCGGTCCCTCTCCCTGACAGGACGTGGATCTCTGTGTTTACACACAGAGATCCACACCCCTGCTCTGTGTACACGCCGATCGCGGGTACCTGGCGGACATCGCGGCCGCCAGGCACGCGCATCGGCATCTCAGTGATGCGCGCGCCCCCTAGTGGCCAGAATACCTGAGGCCGTATAATGACGCCTCCCGGATTTCTAGATCCGCATTGAGGCCGTCATTCGTCAATGGCCCGGGTCTCAAGGGGTTAACCACTTGACCACTGGGCACTTAAACCCCCTTAATAACCAGACCAATTTTCAGCTTTCGGTGCTCTCACATTTTGAATGGCAATTACTCAGTCATACAACACTGTACCCATATGAATTTTTTGTCCTTTTTTTCACACAAATAGAGCTTTCTTTTGGTGGTATTTAATCACCGTTGGGTTTTTTATTTTTTGCGCTATAAGAGAAAAAAGACTAAAAATTCTGTAAAAAAATGATTTTTTTCTCGTTTCTGTTATAAAATTTTACAAATTACTATTTTTTCTTCATAAATTTTGGCCAAAATTTATACTGCTACATATCTTTGGTAAAAATAAGTACAAATTGGTGCATATTATTTGGTCTTTGTGAAAGTTATAGAGTCCACAAACTATGGTGCCAATATCTGAAAATTGATCACACCTGAAGTACTAACGGCCTATCTCATTTCTTGAGACCCTAACATGCCAGAAAAGTACAAATACCCCCCAAATGACCCCTTTTTGGAAAGAAGACATTCCAAGGTATTTAGAAAGAGGCATTGTGAGTTTTTTGAAGTTGTCATTTTTTCCCACAATTCTTTGCAAAATCAAGATTTATTTTTTTCTCTTTTTTTTTCCACAAAATTGTCATATTAGCAGGTTATTTCTCACTCACAGCATATGCATACCACAAATTACACCCCAAAACACATTCTGCTATTCCTCCCGAGTATGGCGATACCACATGTGTGAGACTTTTACACAGCGTGGCCACACACAGAGGCCCAACATGCAGGGAGCACCATCAGGCGTTCTGGAGCACCCAGGCCAATTCTGACATTTCTCTCCTACATGTAAAAATCATCATTTGTTTGCTAGAAAATTACATAGAACCCCAAAACATTATATATGTTTTTTTAGCAAAGACCTTAGAGAATATAATGGTGGTTGTTGCAACTTTTTATCTCGCACGATATTTGCGCAGCAATTTTTTTAACGTGTTTTTTACGGAAAAAAAAAGTTTTGTGCTTAAAAAAAAAAAAACAGTAAAGTTAGCCCAATGTTTTTGCATAATGTGAAAGATGAAGTTACGCCGAGTAAATAGATACCTAACATGTCACCCTTAAAAATTGCACATGCTCGTGGAATGGCGCCAAACTTCGCTACTTAAAAATCCCCATAGGCGACGCTTTAAATATTTTTACTGGTTACATGTTTTGAGTTACAGAGGAGGTCTAGGGACAAAATTATTGCTCTCGCTCTAACGTTCGCGGCGATACCTCACATGTGTGGTTTGAAAACCGTTTTCATATGTGGGCGGGACTTACGTATGCATTCGCTTCTGTATGCGAGCTCATGGGGACAGGGGAGCTTAAAAAAAAATATATATTTTTTATTGTTCATTTTACTTTATTTATTTTAGTTTGACATGTTTTTCCGCCCCAAAATTTTTTTTGATCACTTTTATACCTATTACAAGGAACGTAAACATCCCTTGTAATAGGAATATGGCATGACAGGTCCTCTTTACAGTGAGATATGTGGTCAATAAGACCCCACATCTCACCTCTAGGCTGGGAAGCCTGAAAAAACAAAAAAAACAAAAACAAACAATCTTGGCTTTGATCGTAGCGGTGAGTCGGTAGAAGCACCGGAGGGCGGCGGGGGGGGGGACATCCCCTCTCGCCTCCCGTAAGAATGATCAAGCGGCGGAACAGCCGCTATGATTGTTGTTATGGTGTAGGGAATCGCTGGCTGAAAAATCTAATATCTGAATGATGCCTGTAGCTGCTCCCATCATTCAGATATCCCCGCACAAAGTCAAGGACGTCATATGACGGCCGGCGGGCGGGAAGTGGTTATTGCAGAGTATTGACGGGCATTGCAGGGCATTGCAGAGTATGGCAGGGCATTGCGGAGTATGGCAGGGTATTGCACGGGGTATTGCACAGGGGGTATTGCACAGGGTATTGAAGAGTATTGCGCAGGGTATTGCAGAGTATTGCGCAGGGTGTATTGTGCAGGGTATTGCAGAGTATTGTGCAGGGTATTGCAGAGTATTGCACAGGGTATTGCAGAGTATTGTGCAGGGTATTGTGCAGGGTATTGCGCAGGGTATTGCGCAGAGTATTTTGCAGAGTATTGCAGAGTATTGCGCAGGGTATTGTAGAGTATTGCGCAGGGTATTGCAGAGTATTGCGCAGGGTATTGCAGAGTATTGCAGAGTATTGCGCAGGGTATTGCAGAGTATTGCGCAGGGTATTGCAGAGTATTGCAGAGTATTGCGCAGGGTATTGCAGAGTATTGCGCAGGGTATTGCAGAGTATTGCAGAGTATTGCGCAGGGTATTGCAGAGTATTGCGCAAGGTATTGCAGAGTATTGCGCAGGATATTGCGCAGGGTATTGCACCAGGGTATTGCAGAGTATTTTGCAGAGTATTGCACAGGGTATTTTGCAGAGTATTGGCAGGGTATTGCACAGGGATGGCTGAGCAGGGATGGATGGATGACTGGATCTGTGACTGCAATTGTCACAGATCCAGCCCAGTGCTGCTGCCATGATTCGCTCTCTCCCCCTCTCCTCTCACACTGTACCGATCGGTACAGAGAGGGGAGAGAGGAACCGGCGTCATCACATGACGCCAGTCTGTTTACAAGTGATTGCTCCGTCATTTGACGGAGCGATCACGTGGTAAATGGCCGCTATTAGCGGCGATTTACCACGACCCGGCGGTCATGGAGATTCCCGTGTGTGTGCCCCAGGGGGCGCGCGGGAGCGCGATTCTGGGAGGACGTTATATAACGTCCTCCCAGAGTTAAGCAACCACCTTGTCAATGTTATTTGATGTTTTATAAACTGGTTAAATTACTTTTTTTCTTTTAGAAATTTCATTTTGCTGCGGGACTGTTCTAAACACGGGAAAAATGTGCCACTTTACAGGCATACTATAGACACCCCCCAGGTACAAAATTTAAAGGAATATTTCACTTTTATTGTTTCACTTTAAGCATTATTAAAATCACTGCTCCCGAAAAAACTTCAGTTTTAACAACTTTTTTTTGCATTGATGTCCCCTGGGGCAGGACCCAGGTCCCCAAACAATTTTTATGATAATACCATGCATATAAGCCTTTAAAATTAGCACTTTTGGTTTTTCATGTTCGTGTCCAATAGACTTTAACGGTGATCACATGTTCGAACAAATTTTTTGCCTGTTCGCAAGTTCTGGTGTGAACCGAACCGGGGGGTGTTCGGCTCATCCTTACTAGAAACCAGCATCTTCAAGGTTTCCACCCAGGAGGGGAGATTCCTGCAGCACTCTAATGCCTGGGCCCAAAGGTCAGGGGAATCCTCATCAACAGGGAAAACAAAGTGACAGGAAGTGTTTAAAATATATTAATACCTTTTCAGCTAGCCATCCATAATGTAGAATACCACTTCTGTAACACACCCTTGTGGAGCAAGCTCTGCAACAATTGATTGTGACTGTTAGTGCTTAGAGACTAGAGAGCACTAACAGGTACATGCATACAGGCTGACTGTGTCCCTACATCATTATATACACAAGAATGTTGTGGAGAGGATCCTGATGAGGGTGTGCAATTAAGGCTTTGTTGCAAGCATGACAATGCAATTTTGTGTTCACAATAATATTATCACAGTAATAGGATCTCTGTTAGCTTATGGATTATCCTGGATACAGCACTAAAATTGTGAAGTCCCTAAAATAACTCTTAAGTACTGATGGGGCTTTGAATCTCACAGTTGAAAAATTGAGATGATCAATTTATAATAATTTTAGACATAAAATGTGAGTCTGCATTTGCTCGCTTATCTTTTTTGTGTTTCATTCTTGAATCTGTTTGCAGTCTGTGAAATACAATCAGTAATAAAACATATTTACATTTACAATAAAATATTGTAAACCAATGGAGGAACTTAGCACAGATGCAGTTTATGTAAATGTGCTAGTAATTGAGTATAAATTATGAGCTAGGGACTAGACAAAAACTATTTTTTAATCCACAGAGACTGAAAAAAATAGTAAATACAGTTTATAACCCTAAATGCACATTTCTATACTGGCTATCCTTGTGCCTGTTATTCATACACTTGCAGATGAAAGTGTTGAGGTGACCTTCTTTCTTATCAATCCCTGCATGTGTCTATGCTTTGAAGATATTATGTTTGGAAGCTTTGGGCTCTCTGGTGACTTCTTCAGATTTAATTAGTCTGACCTTCTGTGATAATCCTTCCACTTCTGAATCATATTCAGCTTCTGCATTCATCGGCAAAAGACCAACTGCTACGCAAAGTCCTTAGCATAATTCACAGCTTGGCTCTTGAAAAGTGAACTTTTACAAATAGGGAACCACTTTAAGCATTAAAATTGGGTAATGTC
The DNA here is from genome assembly GCA_029206835.1 of Rana muscosa. NCBI lineage: Eukaryota > Metazoa > Chordata > Amphibia > Anura > Ranidae > Rana > Rana muscosa. The sequence continues at coordinate 4,202,958 of JARGYO010005583.1, read as the reverse complement.
AGAGCAAAGGAAAGTTTATCTTGGATTTTAAACAAGTTTCACTGCTCCAAGTCAAATATTTCCCTTTTTATGTGTGGAACCTAGTTTTAATAAAACTGAAAATTGTATTTATCTCAAAGTGTTGCTTACAATTTATGGCCTGCTATCCTTTTTTTGAAGAACATTGCACAAAAAATTAAAGAAATGACCAGTTAACTATATAAATATGTTAATGTTCGGTATAATATAAAAGCTCTTATCGTTCTTTTTACCAGAGAAGGGTGAATGAGTTCACTTCTACAATAAAAATGTGAATAAAAGGTCTGTAGAAGGGTGAGAAAATAACATCTTGACAATAGCCTGAACAGTATGTTTGTAAAATTGTATGATTGCAATAGGGATGAGCTTCGAGTTCGACTCGAACATTGCCTGTTCGCCCGTTCGCCGAACAGCGAACAAATTGGGGTGTTCGCGGCAAATTCGAAAAGTCTATGGGAGAAATCTAAAGTGCTAATTATAAAGGCTTATATGCAAGTTATTGTCCTAAAAAGTGTTTGGGGACCCGGGTCCTGCCCCAGGGGACATGTATCAATGCAAATTTTTTTTTTTTAAAACGGCAGTTTTTTCGGGAGCAGTGATTTTAATAATGCTTAAAGTGAAACAATAAAAGTGAAATATTCCTTTAAATTTCGTACCTGGGGGGTGTGTGTATGATATGCATGTAAAGTGGCGCATGTTTCCCGTGTTTAGAACTGTCCCTGCACAAAATTTCATTTTTGAAGGAAAAAAAGTCATTTAAAACTCACTCGCAGCTATTAATGAATTGTCGGCTTTTATCAATACATACAAAAGTCATTGATAAAAAAAAAAAAAAAAAAGCGTGGGGGTCCCCCAGAATTCAATTACCAGGCCCTTTAGGTCTGAAATGGATATTAAGGGGAACCCCGCCGCAAATTTTAAAAAAATGGCGTGGGGTTCCCCCAAATATCCATACCAGACCCTTATCCGAGCACGCAACCTGGCCGGCCGCAGGGGAAAAGGGGGGGACGAGAGCGCCCCCCCCTCCCTCCTGAACCGTACCAGGCCACATGCCCTCAACATGGGGAGGATGTCCCCATGTTGATGGGGACAAGGGCCTCATCCCCACAACCCTTGCCCGGTGGTTGTGGGGGTCTGCGGGCGGGGGGCTTATCGGAATCTGGAAGACCCCTTTAACAAAGGGGACCCCCAGATCCCGCCCCCCCCCCTATGTGAATTGGTAAGGGGTACATTGTACCCCTACCATTTCACGAAGAAAGCGTAAAAAAATGTAAAAAAAAAAAACACACACAAACACCTTGAAAAAGTCCTTTATTAAAAAAAATTAAAAAAAACATTCCAGCGGTGAAATCCAGTGTCCCGCGGCTATCCGATGTCCAGCGCTGTCCGTCACTGGTTTTGCCTGAGCAGACCTGATGGGGAACTTCCTCCTCAGTGTTTTAAATGTATAGACCCGCCCCTTCTAAAGTTCCCCATCAGGTCCGCTCAGTGGACCAGATGCGGAACATGACAAGGGGCGGGTCTATACATGTATTACCACAGTGAGAGAAGTTCCCCATCAGGTCCGCCCCCTCGGTATGTCGGACCCGCCTACGTCATTGGCCTGAGCGGGAAACTTCCTTCACTGTGTAAATTTAAATTACACAGTGAAGGAAGTTCCCCGCTCAGGCCAATGACGTAGGCGGGTCCGACATACCGAGGGGGCGGACCTGATGGGGAACTTCTCTCACTGTGGTAATACATGTATAGACCCGCCCCTTGTCATGTTCCGCATCTGGTCCGCTGAGCGGACCTGATGGGGAACTTTAGAAGGGGCGGGTCTATACATTTAAAACACTGAGGAGGAAGTTCCCCATCAGGTCTGCTCAGGCAAAACCAGTGACGGACAGCGCTGGACATCGGATAGCCGCGGGACACTGGATTTCACCGCTGGAATGTTTTTTTTTTTTTTTTTTTTTTAATAAAGGACTTTTTCAAGGTGTTTGTGTGTTTTTTTTTTTTTTACGCTTTCTTCGTGAAATGGTAGGGGTACAATGTACCCCTTACCAATTCACATAGGGGGGGCCGGGATCTGGGGGTCCCCTTTGTTAAAGGGGTCTTCCAGATTCCGATAAGCCCCCCACCCGCAGATCCCCACAACCACCGGGCAAGGGTTGTGGGGATGAGGCCCTTGTCCCCATCAACATGGGGACATCCTCCCCATGTTGAGGGCATGTGGCCTGGTACGGTTCAGGAGGGAGGGGGGGCGCTCTCGTCCCCCCCTTTTCCCCTGCGGCCGGCCAGGTTGCATGCTCGGATAAGGGTCTGGTATGGATTTTTGGGGGGACTCCACGCCATTTTTTTAAAAAAAATTGGGGTGGAGTTCCCCTTAAAATCCATGCCAGATCTGAAGGGCCTGGTATGGATATTTAGGGGGAACCCCACGCCATTTTTTTTTATTTGCGGCGGAGTTCCCCTTAATATCCATTCCAGACCTGAAGGGCCTGGTAATTGAATTCTGGGGGACCCCCACGCTTTTTTTTTTATCAATGACTTTTGTATGTATTGATAAAAGCCGACAATTCATTAATAGCCGCGAGTGAGTTTTAAATTACTTTTTTTCCTTCAAAAATGACACTTCTAAGCACGGGAAACATGCGCCACGTTACATGCATATCATACACACCCCCCAGGTACGAAATTTAAAGGAATATTTCACTTTTATTTTTAAGCATTATTAAAATCACTGCTCCCGAAAAACGTCAGTTTTTAAAACTTATTTTTGCATTGATACATGTCCCCTGGGGCAGGACCCGGGTCCCCAAACACTTTTTAGGACAATAACTTGCATATAAGCCTTTATAATTAGCACTTTAGATTTCGAACGTTTGAGTCCATTGTATTTAATAGGGTTCTAAAGTTCACGCGAACATTCTGTCTGTTCGCAGGTTCTGGTGCGAACCGAACAGGGGGTTGTTCGGCTCATCCCTGGATTGCAACAATACAGTTATTGAAAACCAGTGAGTACTTCAGCATCCCACTTTCCCACAGTTATTCAATCTTTACATGATTGTGTTTTTTCTTAACCACTAAAAGAGCACTGAGCACTGTTTACATTTCCTTCAACTACCTATACCAAGACTGATTATACTGTAGGCCCAAATGAGGTTGTTGAGTAGTGAGTTCGTACCAGATCCTTTTTTTTTTTACTCAAGTGTCAGAGGCCTAGGCTGGAATAAGTATGATATATGTGCTTCTGTAATCATGGATGTTGTTCTCTGAAAAAGTTAGGTGCAACTGCCAAATGTCCTCATGTATATAACCATTTATTTTAAACATACAGCTGTTTGCTTCAGAGGATGATTTAGGTAGGCCGGTCACTTTGCTCAATATACATGACCATCATGCATCTGTGTATATAGTACAGCCTTTCAAGGCAGGATTTTGATTATGTGCATCCTAGGGCACTTTAGCAGTGTTGCTTCACATATTTTGGTTGCTCAGATCTCCAAATCTGCACAAATTAGAGTATACTAAATATTCTTATTTTTTACTTTTTGCTTCCAACCTAACAAAGCATTTGTTATTACTGTATATACTTGAGTATAAGCCGACCCGAATATAAGCCGAGGCACCTAATTTTACCACAAAAAAAACTGGGAAAACTTGACTTGAGTATAAGCCTAGGGTGAGAAATGCAGCAGCTACTGTAAGTGGAAAAGAGGGTCAACAATGCCCATCTGCAGCCTCACTGTGCCCATTTGCAGCCTCACTGTGCCCATTTGCAGCCCTTAGCCTCATTGTGCCCATATGCATGCCTCAGCCTCACTGTGCTCATATGCATGCCTCAGCCTCTCTGTGCCCATCTGCATGCCTCACTTTGCCCATATTTCTTGCCTCACTGTGCCAATCTCCCTACCTGATCATTGCCTCATGTTTCAGCGCTGTGTCCATCTGCAGCCTTTTGATCTCTGACGCTGTGATATGCAGACTAGTCGGCGGCCGTGTAGTGTAACAAAGCCCCGCCTCATCCTCGTCCGTGATAGAACCCTTACTCAGTTTCCCAGCAGTGAGTCAGTGTTCAGCCTATCAACGAATGAGGACGAGGAGAAGGTGGGTCTTTGTTACACTGCGTGGCCGCCGACTAGACTGCATATCACAGCGGCAGAGATCATAAGGCTGCAGATGGACACAGTGAGGCGCAGGACTCAAGTATAAGCCGAGGAGGGCATTTTAAGCACAAAAAAAAATGTGCTGAAAAACTTGGCTTATACTCAAATATATAAGGTATTTAATATAATGAAATAGGTAGCTACCTACCCCTCTCCATACATTTAAAGCATCACTCTATTGTAGGGTGTGCAGTAATATAAAATATAGTATGAGCAGGAGGATAAATAAAACTGGAGGTAAGAGTCTAATCTCTGCTACTGGGGGCATAGTTTTAACTAATGTTCACCAGAAAATATATTGTGATTTCAATACATACAAGAAGATAGGAGGTTGATGTTTGCTTACTTTGTCATATACATACATGGATGCATGAATGATAGCTGTGGCCAAGTAACTCACCACTTTTGTCTTTGCTTGCCCTGACTTTAATAATTATAAATGGGTATAATGCATTAAAGTGGTTTTGGTATACAGTATACATATGTCATTTTACAAAAAAAACAAATCTTTTTTTCATGTGGACTCGGAGGATAAACAGTGTTTGTATTGTGACAAAGATTATATTAGTACTGATAAAATGAATGCAGCTCTTACTATGTTCTTTGTCAAACTAACTGGTAGGGAGGGCATGTTTTCATTAGCTAAATAGTGTTTTAATAGGATAATAAATAGTTCCAGTGGGCTCCATTCACAAAAGCATCTTGCATGTGGTATTTACAGTAGGTGTCTGGACAGATTTTCCCTAAATATCACATGCGATTCTGCAACTGTCAATTCACTATACCGTTTTGCGGTATTTACTCATAACGTTCGGTAAAAACCGCATGAAAAGGCATTAAATTCAATCCACACATGGACATATGTTCTAAGCCTTCTCTGCTGTATCCATAAAAAAAGACACATTGGGCGAAAAACTGGTGGCTAGAGATACATTTTATTGGCAGAAGACTTGTTAAGCCACTTTCTGAGTAAGTCAAGTTTCTTTTGGCGATACTCTATTGTACTTGTAAATACCTGCATGCAAGCCTTCATGCCCTTTCATCTTCAATGGCCTTTAAATTACCCTCTAAGATTTTATGATGTTCTAGCTGTGGCTGGTGGAACTTCTCACTCATAATAAACAAGTTGCTTTTGGTCAAAATTATATGCACGACATACTGCATAGTACGCTCATGTCGTATGTCAGTGGATGGTTTGGGCTAATCCAAATTGACATTTACATCTGCTGAACTTTGGCTTGAATTGGTTTCTTTGCTTTAGGTAATTGAAGACGGTTGCAGACGGTTAACTACCTCAATACTGACATTTGGCTGCTGTTCTTGAGACTGGCTGATGTCATCATTCTTGTCAGATGCAGAAAAGCCTAGATCTTGAACATCTGCTGCCACAGATGTTTCCTTCCTCTGTGTGGCCATCTGCAAGAGAACAGATACTGATTAAGTCAAAGTTGGCCAATGTCCTCCCCTACTTGAATACTCACCCAAATCCATGATAAATCCAGAGCTAGCCAAACATGCTCCATGGTCACCTCTAGGAAAAGTTTGCCGAAAGAGCATTGCATTCTGAAAAAGGGGGGGGGGGTTTCCTCTTGCCAACATAAAATAGGGCTGCAGGGGAGAACCCAGCATTAACATTAGGCATGCATCTAGAATATTCGTGAACACAATGTACTTACCTCTCTTGTCGCGCAAGGTTTCAAAACCAGTGGCACCTGCGTTTTTTCATAGTCCAACATTTCAACAGAAGCTTGTAATCCGCCACCAGTTTTTTGCCTTGAAGAAAAGAGATAAGCAATCAAGTTAGACTTCTAAGATATACAGTAGGAAAAATTAAGTGCCATTTACTTGATACAAAATATCAGACATTTGTAGTCTTTGCTTTCTAATGTCAGTACATACACTCAAACTAAGCTTTTCTTCCTGTGCAATTGCCATTTTTCTCTTGATGTTGCCCTTGATGTCTTGATATCTCTTTTTCACATTATCTTCATTGCAGGGTGCCACTCCTACTGCATTTACAGCTCTGGTAATGATTTTCAATTGCTTTTTCTTCCAAGCTCGATCACTCTTAAGCATGTGGGGACCCAACAATTTGTCAAACACAGGAGTCAAATTCTCAACCAATGCCCCATTCTCTGCATACATGAACTTCAGATTTCGCTGTCAACCATCGGAAAGTTTCCTCTTGTTAGGGGTACTGGCTATTTGCTTGACACTGCTGTCACTGGAAATTTCATGATGTCTGCTTTTCTGGGTTCTTGAGAGAGTAGTATTAGTACAAGCATCACTGCTGTCAGTTGAGGTTCCTCCACACTGGGCATGTAAGTTTGGTCTGCACCCTCATCATCCACTTCTGTACTGCTATCTATGTAGTTGACTTGGTTCAGCGTTAAATGTTGTTTTCTCTTCTCTTGAGTAGTGGGCCTTTGGGACTACTCCTCTTCTTCGTCACTTGCCAAGATGGTGAAAACTTGCGAATGACAGGTCTGCTGAGAGATTTACAGGAGATTAAGTACATGGATTACTTGTTTGACTTTAGCATTCTCAGAGATTTAGACCAACCTTGCTTTTGTTTCTTCAAGATGAGCGAGACTTGATGGGTGACATGTGGATCCCATGATGGCTTGCTTCTGGGACAATGTTGTCTTTGGGGCCCTATGAAATTCACAAAGATCCTTTTAAGTTGCTGATTAATTCACTTTACATTTGACATGTAAAAATACCACCTATTGTTTACCATAAATGCTGGAAGATGCTTATTTCCTACAAACACTAGGCACATATTTGCATCAAACTAGGCACATAGTACATGTTAGAGCATTTGAAGAAATGCATTTTAGGATTGAAGGGAAGCTATCATGACTTACCTCCAAAACTTGCTTTCTTGTACCCCCTGTCTTGCTTTTAGCTCAATTACGGAATGTAGAATTTATTGGACACAAAAAACATTTTAATCCCAAATTCTGGACATTGGACCATGGATGCTTTAAGGATGCAGCAGTTTTTCTAATTTATAAAGCTGGAGTTAGATGCCAGATATAACTAATCTTTTTTGTTCCAACAGCATCATCTCAGTATACATATGCAAACAACTTGGAAAAAGAGGGACTTTACATATGCTTTTGAGAACCACATCAAACTATTTAGTATAAAAATATCAAATATTATTGTATAACGTGATAAAAATCACAGTTAGAATTTTGTTGTGAAGGTATAAGCAAAAATCTGAGATTACAGAGTTTATGAGTCTTATACACTTATATACAGTTATATACAGTTGTTTTATAGATAAGTACACCCTTGGTGTAATCCTTCAGTGGGATCACCAGCTTCCTCAGGACCGTATAAATTGTTCTGTACATACAGCTCTGACTCTAATAAAGGAAACAGACAAAATCAATATACATAAACGATATATTCGTACCACAAAAATAAATAAATTTACTATCTGCAGTAGGGACAAAGAGGGAATAAACGAGGAGGAAGAGAAGATTAAAAAAAGGTTGATCATATATACATATGCATACAGATGCATGTGCAAGTTCTACATGTATAATTGGGATCATACCTCAGCTTGGAGGATATGTGTAAATACAATATCAACATAAAAGCAAAATTGCGATTGCCAGCTCATGGGAAAAGAACCACATTTGCAAGCCAAAATAAAGGATCTTTTTTTAATTTATGATCATTAAAGTGGGAAAAATATCATTGTAAATAAATATTGTAAAGCAACTTGACAATCAATGTATAACTTATACATAGTACACTCAAAAACCTTCAATAAACCTGATTGTCCCATAAGAGCTTACAATCTAAAATGAAATAGAAGAATCACAATTAGGTTATTGGTGCATTTCTCCCACACACAAAAAAAAAAACTATTTAAATTATTCTACATATTCTTTACAAAATACTGTAAATACAAATATATGTGAGTAATGGTTATATACAATCCAGCGCTCAAATGGTGGCAAAAAATATGAAATGTAACTTGGTGATCAAATAAAAATGATAATTTATTGATTAAAATGCATGCTGAAAATTGATTAATGTATTTGATCGGATGGAATCAAAAATACAAAGTACAATAACCTTCAAACTGGGATCAGATAAAAATCTTGATCAGTATTGAAGCATTAAAAAACGCATAACCACCAACACCGCAAGCCAAAGGGTTAAGATGTGCAAGTGTGCTGAATACATCTGGTTGTGATGACCAGTTGGATGGAATGAGCTTGGTGTTGATCAAAGTTACTGGATGTAACTTGCACTATCCTTGCCATCAGTAGAGATTTAAACCTGTATCCATAGATGCAGTCTTTCACAGCCTATGGCTGGATGGAAATACAAAAGCCGTGGAGACCAGGAAGACCAAAAAGAGATGTGACATACTCTGCAAGTACCTGTATCGCAATCAGACCAGCTGTGCAGGCAGGCAGGAGATGGAATGATCAGCGGCTCTATGCGGCTATGTAGCTGTTGCGCTCTCCAACTGGCGGCCGGAAGAAACACCAAGATGGGGGCAAGGAGCAGGAGGGATGTGCAGACTTGGCTGGCAGGATGGTGGGCTCCTGTAGTGTCGGAGAGTCCTCACACTAACATGTTTCGCGCGCTGCCAATGGGCGGTATTAGTAGAAGCAGAAAGGGGGAGTGAATCACTGCTCTTGCCATCTTAACCCCTTGTATACATCCAACTCTACATTAGTTCAGGGACATAATATGATACATAGTGTCATTGGATTCTCAATATCTTGGTAATACAAACTGCATATGGAATAATGATTCTTATAAAAGAGATTAAATGGGAAATTGTATATAATCATGATAATAAAGATAATGAAAAAATGAAAAATTGGAAATAGAATAAAAGTACAAATTAAAATAAATATAAAATTAAATGAAAAAAATATATAAAAAAAATTATAAATGAAAAAAAAAAATTATTAAAAAAAATATATATATATAAAAATATATAATAAAAATATATATATATATATATATATATATATATATATAAATAATTTAAAAAAAATTGAAAATAAATGATAGTAAATAATGTAATAATAATAACAATGTAACTGAAAAAAATAAAAACCGTATTTATCGGCGTATAACACGCACCGGCGTATAACACGCACCCCAAGTTTAGGAGGAAATTTTAGGGAAAAAAACTTTTAGCAGGGAAGTTTAAGGAAAAATAACTTACATTTAAATGCAGCCTTGTCAGTGTTCATTGCAGCCTTGTCACAGTGCAGCCTTGTCAGTGTCCATTGCAGCCTTGTCACAGTGCAGCCTTGTCAGTGTCCATTGCAGCCTTGTCACAGTGCAGCCTTGTCAGTGTCCATTGCAGCCTTGTCACAGTGCAGCCTTGTCAGTGTCCATTGCAGCCTTGTCACAGTGCAGCCTTGTCAGTGTCCATTGCAGTCTTGTCACAGTGCAGCCTTGTCAGTGTCCATTGCAGCCTTGCCCCAGAGTCCATTTCAGCCTTGCCCCAGTGTCGCCGTGCAGCCTTGCCCCAGTGTCGCCGTGCATCATTTTAAAATTGGCGCCGAGACTGTGCGGACGCCGCCGAGAACGCCGGGGACGCAGGGGATGCAGGGACTGGGCGGAGCCGCCGCCGAGATACACATAGCCGAGTGTACTCGGCTATACTCGGCTTTTCTCGGCTCCGCTCACAGTCACGCCGAGTCCCGCCCTATGATGGACATAACACAGGTCCAATGGCGGGACTGGGCGTGACTGTGAGCGGAGCCGAGAAAAGCCGAGTATAGCCGAGTACATTCGGCTATGTGTATCTCGCTCCGCTCCGCTCACAGTCAGCGGACACAGCTCAGGGATGTCAGTATCGGCGTATAACACGCACCCACGATTTTCCCCTGATTTTCAGGGGAAAAAAGTGCGTGTTATACGCCGATAAATACGGTAAATAATAATAAGATAATAATACTAATATAGTGCAATAACTCTGTACATTGAAAATAATAATAATACTAATGATATAAAGATCAAAGACTATCTATGATGGACTAACACATCCCCAATATATCCCCAAGCGGTACCAAAAATATGTACTATTGGTATGATTTGTTTGGAGGGACAGATGGCTGTGATGTAGCGAATGCATACAACACATGGGGTGTGAACAATTGGGTTGAATCGATTTATCGAATTATACTAAGAACATCAATTTCCTCGTTTAGACCTTCAGGCGTGAGGGAACCTAATAGGTATATCCAAAAGGTCTCCCTTCGGCATAGAAGGGAGAACCTTTCGTTGTCCGTCAAAGTACCCTTTGGAATGGCTTTGATTGCAATCACCTGCATTTGGCCAAAGTCTCTATTATGTGTCTGACGAAAATGTCGTGGGACACTATGTTTAACACAACCTTTCTTTGTTAGTCTCCGATGCTCGCCTATTCTAGTGCGTAAAGTCCGTATGGTACGCCCCACATATAGAAGGCCACAGAAGCAGCGTAGGACATAAACTACAAACTCAGTGGAGCAAGTGATGAATTGTTTGATCTTGAACACTTTGCCTTTATTGTTGCTTATCTCTGCGCATCCATTGGGGACAGACTGGCACGTAAGGCAACCTCTTTTGCGACACTGAAAAATTCCAGTCCTATTATCAAAATAGGTTCTAATGTCTAATACAGGTCTCCTATTGGAATTAGTAAGTTTGCTAGGAGCAATAATATTCTTTACTCTGCGCGAGCGTCTAAACGTGACCTGTGGTTTGGGAGGGAGAATGGGGGCCAAGATGTGATCAAGTTTCAGGATGTTATAATGTTTATATATTATATCTGAAATCGCTTTGTAATTGGTATTGAATGTTGACACAAATCTAGCTGTGTTCGCCATTTGAGCGCTGGATTGTATATAATTGTTTCGAGATTGCCTTGTTCCGGAGGTTGCCAGCTGCACTGAGGGCAAGTTTTTTAAGACTTATATTCATATGACATTACGTTTTACATATTGCTGCCGGTTTTAGCGCTACAAGACTCTTTTTGTTTTTGTTCTATGTGAGTAATGGTCCTATCTGAAAGATGAACCTAGTCTGGACTCAAAAAAGGGGCAAAGCTAATAGAGTCTTTTTAGTTCAGGGGTTCTGTTGCTTTTAATTGATGGATCCATCTGGTCTCCATCTGTAAGATGATCCGATCAAAGTCTCACCCTCTAGATGAGGGATGTATTCTCACCAGGGCTATTAATTTAAGGGTGTCTATTTAGTATTTATGTTTTACCACAAAATATCTTGCAATAGGCCAGCTTTGTCCTCCATATCCACTCTGTGGCTTTCGCTACCATTGTCCATATGCTACATTAGGTTTTTGGAAGCATACTCTGCCCCTGCTGGGAGCAGATTCCTAAGTCTTGGCACTCTATTGTAGTTTTTCAAATATGATTATGTTGTTGTAATAGAAAGTGAATAAAAAGATATATTCTCTTCACTTACTTGTGAATTTAGGTATGCAGTACTTACCAAAGCCAATAAAACATACCTGTCCTACTCAGAACCATCCTGATCACATCAAAGAAAAGGGCCATACTTTCCAGCAGTTGTTGTCATGGAAACAGTGAAAGAAGGGGGCCAGAGTGCTTGAATGTAAAAGATATAAAAGTATCTTGTCAATATTAGCGTAAAAAGGAAAACGTATTGCTTTTATCCTTTATCAAAAGGCTGTGACACAGATATCTGCTGCTCAGAAAACTTTGTGCAGCTTGTAAGATGAAAAGGGAAAAAAAAAACATTTGAAAGAGGATACAGTTAAAATGAAAAGGATGAACATGTTACCAGAAGATGGTATTTATTTATGATCTGTGAGAGAAATGTCCAATTCAATCAAGTATTGTTCTACAAACCCTTGTTACAAATAGTTTGTTTTAGAAATGATTGATAGTTTAATTTCCATTTGTCCCTATTACTTCACAATCCGTTATCATTTTGATAGAAAGAGAAGGGGGAAAATGGAAAAAAAAAAAAGATGGAGAGAGTACACAAAGCTAAGGAAACAAGTGCACCAGTGGGCATGTTTAAAAATAGAATTGTATTTCAATTTTGTGCTGCCTAAGAGGTATGGAGTGAAGAAAATGCACACCTTTACTTATTGATGGAGTTTGAATTACAGTGTGGTAGCAATGACCTTTATTGTTGCAAAGTAATGCAATGTGTAGGATTTGTTTCAGGCAGCTGGGCTGTCACAAAAAATGTATTATAGAGGAAAAACACATGAGATTAGGGATACAATGTGAAATGGCTTTCTATGATAATATTCCTAGGGCCTTTTTTTAAGTGAACAAATGTATGTAGAAAATGTGGTTGCAACTTTTAGGCCTTGAGGTTTAATTGAAATAAATGTATTTAGGAGGCTATGAAATTCCTAAACTTTAATAAAAATGAGGTGTGATAGTAATAGACATAACTCACTGGCAATCGTATTCTCCTGTGTAGCACTGTTTAAAAAATGACTTCCTCAGTTGAAATCACTCTGCAAAATTTTTCTTTGCCTCAGATATCCTCTTAGATTTAGGTCAGGAAGATGGTATTTTATTTGAGCTGTTATGACTGAGCACCTTGAGCACAATAAAGTTGATATATACTTAAAAATTTAGGATTAGCTCTTTTATAGGGAAAATATAGAGGGGTTGACTATGGCTAAGTAGAAAAATGAAACTGAAGTTTTTACCTTTTGCTTTAAAGGGTAACACCACTTTCATGGGAAAAAAGCAAAGAAAAAATTATATAGTAGAAATGATTGCTACATAAACCATATAATTGAATGTTAATAAAAAATTACATTTCCTTTTTAATCTGCACTGCTATCATTTTCTGTAAAATTAAATTTAATATGACAACATGGAGGAGTTCTATACACCACTGGTGTACAGAACACCCCCAGAATGGCCTTTTCTGCTTGTGTGGTTGGCTCACTCATTTTCCAAGAAGTCTGCATGAATACATATAAGCATCATATTTTAGGCATCTTCTGCAAAAAAAATGAAATTTTTGGTAGGATACTCCCAAGAAATTAATCAGGTGTTGGGATTAGCTCAAGGGGGGTCACCTTCCTTGGGAAAAATGGTAGTCCAAAGAGAAGGTTTTCTTAAAATATGACTTATAGGCAGTTTTTGTTTTTAAAAGGTTGCATGAAAATCAAATAAACAAAACAGAAAATAAATCCTTGCCATGCAGGCACTAACTAAATAGTTCAGGATCCTAACTCACAGGTGAAGGGCTTCTCCCAGTCATCCACAAAACAAAGAAAATGCAAACCTTTTTCTGTCTCTCACAAAGCAGACATCACATCAGTAGCTCTCTCTCAGGTATGTCTTCCTGAATCCCAGGCCAAGAGTAATTGTTTGCTCAAGTCCTGCTTTATTTATACCACCTGTTGGTGAACACAAGTGGACTACAAAATCTGGTCCCGAACCAGCCCTGCCAAGGTGGCTGGTAAAACCCGGACAGGATTCCGCCTTTGTTCTCTGCAAATGAACGCATGCGAGGTGAAACATAACGTGCGTCAATCAGCTCGCCTTTCATAATGTCACACACTTTAAAAGGAATGTAGACTCTGCATTTTCATCATTAGAACACTGCAAATTCATCAACTGATTAACCAGTTCCTGCCTATAGATAAATGATGGCCAGGCAGGACATTATTGGTTACATAGTTACATAAGTACATACAGTATCTCACAAAAGTGAGTACACCCCTCACATTTTTGTAATTTTTTTTTTATATCTTTTCATGTGACAACACTGAAGAAATTACACTTTGCTACAATATAAAGTAGTGAGTGTACAACTTGTATAACAGTGTCAATTTGCTGTCCCCTCAAAATATCTCAACACACAGCCATTAATGTCTAAACAGCCAGCAACAAAAGTGAGTACACCCCTAAATGAAAATGTCCAAATTGTGCCCAATTAGTCATTTCTCTCCCCAGTGTCATGTGATTTGTTAGTGTTGCAAGGTCACAGGTGTGAATGGGGATCAGGTGTGTTACATTTGGTGTTATTGCTCTCACTCTCTCATACTGGACACTGGAAGTTCAACATGGCACCTCATGGCAAAGAACTATCTAAGGATCTGGAAAAAAATTGTTACTCTACATAAAGATGGTCTAGGCTATAAGTAAATTGACAAGACCCTGAAACTGAGCTGCAGCACAGTGGACAAGACCATACAGCGGTTTAACAGGACAGGTTCCACTCAGAACAGGCCTTGCCATGGTTGACCAAAGAAGTTGAGTGCACGTGCTCACCGTCATATCCAGAGGTTGTCTTTGGGAAATAGACATATCAGTGCTGCCAGCATTGCTGCAGAGGTTGAAGGGGAGGGGGGTCAGCCTGTCAGTGCTCAGACCATACGCCACACACTGCATCAAATTGGTCTGCATGGCTGTCGTTCCAGAAGGTAGCTTCTTCTGAAGATGATGCACAAGAGCCCACAAACAATTTGCTAAAGACAAGCAGACTAAGAACATGGATTTCTGGAACCAAGTCCGATAAACGTATTTGGTTCAGATGGTGTCAAGAGTGTGTGGTGGCAACCAGGTGAGGAGTACAAAGACAAGGTGGAAGTGTCATGGTCTGGGGCTACATGACTGCTGTTTCTGTATCAGCGTCCCACAAATTATCACAATTATTTATTCTGCATAGGGCCTATAGAACACCAGTACAGCTTTACAAGTGGGGAGGAAGGAACTCCCCCTTGTGCCCAAAGTGCAAAGTACAGCAAGGGGACTTTATACATCTAATTTGGAGGTGCCCAAAACTCCACAGATACTGGGAGGAGGTTTCCCAGAACATCACAAGAGTGGCCCAGGTACCTATACCCTTGAACCCTTTGGTGTACCTGCTTGGGGCGATTGAAGCTGAAAAGTTCCCACAAGGAAGGTACTATATGATAATAAGACTGATGTACCTGGCTAGAAAGCTAATAGCGCGATACTGGATGGCAGAGACGGTTCCCACAGGGAAGCAGTGGATTGCGTATGTCAATTCCTTGCTTTTCAGAGAACGGCTCGCCTACAGACGTAGAAAGGCAGTGGATAAATTCAATCTTATATGGCAACCATGGCTGGAGGATCCTAGCCTTGTGTCATTACAACTGGTAAAGGATAGGCTCCTGATGTAGAAACCTATGGGGCAGTTGGGGGGGGGGGATTATAAGTTAAATGCGCTAATGACAATGCATTCGATTTGGGAGAGCTTGCGAACAGGAGAAAAGACCCAGGTTGTTAAGATTCAAGGGGTTGGGCGGGGGGGGGGGGGTTGGGGGGGAGTAAAAGGGAAAAATTAAAATGTCACTGTTGTACTGTAAATTGATTAGGTTTTTTTTTTGTATGGACAGGAATTTTAATATGCTTTTGTTTATACATCAATGTGTAAGACTAAATGCACAAATCACATGTATTGATTGAGCAAATGAAAAATAAAAGGATTTAAAAAAAAAAAAAAAAAGAAAAGCAGACTAAGAACATGGATTTCTGGAACCAAGTCCGATAAACGTATTCGGTTCAGATGGTGTCAAGAGTGTGTGGTGGCAACCAGGTGAGGAGTACAAAGACAAGGCGGAAGTGTCATGGTCTGGGGCTACATGACTGCTGCAAGCACTAGGGAGCTACAGTTCATTGAAATACAAACACACCTCCAAGACGACCACTGACCTGTTAAAGAAGCTGAGGGTAAAGGTGATGGACTGGCCAAGCATGTCTCCAGGTCTAAACCCTATTGAGCATCTGTAGGGCATCCTCAAATGGAAGATGGAGGAGCGCAAGGTCTCTAACATCCACCAGCTATGTGATGTCGTCATGGAAGAGTGGAAGAGGACTCCAGTGGCAACCTGCGAAGCTCTGGTGAACTCCATGCCCAAGAGGGTTAAGGCAGCGCTGGAAAATAATGGTGGCCACACAAAATATTTAAACTTTGGGCCCAATATGGACATTCTCACTTAGGGGTGTACTCACTTTTGTTGCCAGCGGTTTAGAAATTAATGGCTGTGTGTTGAGTTAATTTGAGGAGACAGCAAATTTACACTGTTATAAAAGCAATACACGCACTTTACATTGTAGCAAAGTATAATTTCTTCAGTGTTGTCACATGAAAAGATGCAATAAAATATTTACAAAAATGTGAGGGGTGTACTCACTTTTGTGAGATCTTGTAGTTAGCCAGGTGAAAAAAAATACACAAGTCTGTTCATTTTACACTAATGTAAGCGTTATTATAAAGAGTAATAAAGTGATTTTTAAACAAACATACTACACTATTGGGCTATCGTCTTTGTCCCTACATGCCCCATGTGTACTTAATAGGATATGAGCTAAACATTCTTAAAGGGACCACAACCCCATTACTAAGGAGGAGCAGCTAAGTGGACAAGAGCACCATAATGAGTGGAAAGCCATACAACAGAGATACTTGGGATCCTGGAATACCAATCTGATGAGAGAGAAGCTAGCTGGATATCATTATACATGCATGTATACTACACTATTAAGGTGAGGGAACTCAGAGCCCTAACGTGATTGGGGAGAAGCTTGAAGGTTATTTAAAGCAAAAGTCACATTTAGTCACTCTGATGAACTGATGCCACATTGTTTTAGTAAAATATATATTGGACTACGGTATTTATTATTTATTGAGTATTATATTACACTTGTTTATTAATGGTGATACACTTTCTACTATAAGATAATTTTTTTATGGATTGGTAGCGCAGCATTTTTTCCTTATTTAAATAAAATATACAATATATATATATATATGTATATGTATATATTAATATATATATATATATATATATATATATATATATATATATATATATATATACAGTATATATATATTTTTTGTTTCATACTGTCACCAGTCAGTGTCCCTGATCATTGCCACACCAGTTACAATGCTTTGAAAAAATATTCATACCCCTTGAAATTTTCCACATTTTGTCATGTTACAACCAAAAATTTAAATGTATTTTATTGAAATTTTACGTGATAGACCAACACCAAGTTGCACATAATTGTGAAGTGGAAGGAAAATGATAAATGTTTTTCAATTGTTTTTTACAAATATATATGTGAAAAGTATGGCGTGCATTTGTATTCAGCCCCAGAGTCAATACTTTGTAGAACCACCTTTTGCTGCAATTACAGCTGCAAGTCTACTAACTTTGCAAATCTAGAGAGTGACATTTTTGCCCAATCTTATTTGCAAATTAGCTCAAGCTCTGTCAGATTGGATGGAGGGTCTGTGAATGGCAATTTTCAAAGCTTGCCACATATTCTCAATTGGATTTAAGTCTGAACTTTGACAGGGCCATTTTAACTCACGAATATGCTTTGATCTAAACCATTCTATTGTAACTCTGGCCATATGTTTGGCGTTGTTGTTCTGCCTGAAGGTGAACCCCTCTCCAGTCCCAAGTCTTTTGCAGACTCTAACAGGTTTTCTTCTAAAGGCCCGATACGAAAATCGGATGGAAAAATTTGTACAACGAGCTGTTTGGCGATTTTCGGATCATTAGTACGGGGCTTTTGACATTACGTCACTTCTGACATTGTATTCTGTCGTACGAAAATTTTCACATTGTGATTAACCTCTTTACTTTCGACATGAGACTAGCATGCCACAAAAAACGGACGTTCGGTCATCCAAAAATCTAAGCGTCTATACGAGGCTTAAGATTGCTGTTTATTTGGCTCCATCCATCTTTCCATCAACTCTGACCAGCTTCCCTGTCCCTACTAAAGAAAGGCATTCCCACAACATGATGCTGCGACCACCATGTTTTACAGTGGGGATGGTGTGTTCAGGGTGATGTGCAGTGTTAGTGTTCCGCCACACATAGCATTTTGCCTTAAGGCCAAAATTTCAATTTTGGTTTCATCTGACCAGAGCACCTTCTTCCACATGTTTGCTGTGTTCCCCACATGGCTTCACCCAAACTGCAAATGGGACTTCTTATAGCTTTCTTTCAACAATGGCTTTCTTCTTACCACTCTTCCATAAAGGCCATATTTGTAGAGTGCATGACTAATAGTTTTTTACGGTGGACATATTTTCCCACCTGAGCCGTGGATCTCTGCAGCTCCTCCAGAGTTACCATAGGCCTCTAGGCTGCTTCTCTGATTAATGCTCTCCTTGCCTGGTCTGTCAGTTTAGGTGGACGGCCATGTCTTTGTAGGTTTGCAGTTGTGCCATACTATTTCCATTTTGGGATGATGGATTGAACAATGCTCCGTAACATGTTCAAAGCTTGGGATATTTGTTTATAAACTAACCCTGCTTTAAACTTCCCTAAAACTTTATCCCTGACCTGTCTGGTGTGTTCCTTGGCCTTCATGATGCTGTTTGTTCACTAAGGTTCTCTAACAAACCTATGAGGGCTTCACAGAACAGCTTTTTTTATACTGAGATTAAATTGCACACATGTGGACTCTATTTAATAATTAGGTGACTTCTGAAGGCAATTTGTTCCACTAGATTTTAGTTAGGGGTAACAGAGTAAAGGGGGCTGAATACAAATTCACGCCACACTTTTCAGATATTTATTTGTAAATAAATATGAAAACCATTTATCAATTATTTTCACAATTATGTGCCACTTTGTGTCGGTCTATCACATAAAATCCCAATAAAATACATTTACATTTTGGGTTGTAACATGACAAAATGTGAAAAGTTTCAAGGGGTTTGATTACTTTTTCAAGGCACTGTATATGATGACGCTGTACGTATGTAAAAAAACATTTATTCATATTCCAATAAATTGTGACAAAAAAGTACAACTTCAAAAAACTTGCCATGCCTCTTACTAAATACCTTTGACTGTCTACGTTCTAAAAAGGGATCATTTGGGGGGTATTTGTATTGTCCTGGCTTTTCAGGCCTCAAAAAATGGGGTACATCAGAACTGATCAATTTTCAGAAATATATACCATAGTTTGTGGACTCTATAACTTTCCTACAGATTAAATAATATACACTGATTTTGGTCATTTTCACCAAAGAAATGTAGCAGGATACAGTTTGGCCTAAATTTTTGAAGAAAGATTATTTACCTGCAAAAAGTTTTTTTTTTCAAAAATGTTCTCTTTTTTGGGATTATTTAGCAAAAAAAAAAAAAGTTACCCTTTAAAGTGTATTTGCAAGATTCCAAAAAAATCTTACACACAACAATAATAATATGCTGCAAACATAAAGTGAAAACACAAAATAGTATTATAAAAACCCAATATCAAATAAAATGATGTGCATTATCTATTTAAACACAGATGAAACTCATCCCATTATAATAAACACATTCTACACAAACGTATTTGGGCTAAAAATTCAGACAACAAAGTACCTGTATGTGATGATTTAAACAAGATTGCTTTTTTTTTTTTTTAATGATATGTTTATTGAAAGTTTTACAGAAACAACAACCAATAAAATTTACAACCGCAATCAAACCAGACTATGCCTCCTGAGTCTCACAATCAAGGTATACATAAATGAAAACACAGCTATGGCATTAAAATCTCACGTATAGCAGTGATATAACAACATATTTTGGGTCACTGATTCATGTGGAAAATAAAAGAAAATATCAGCAATACAGACTAGTCTATGGAGCCTAAGGACGTCAGGGTTGGATATCCATCCACTTAATATTTTATCAAAGAGGAGAG
This sequence comes from Rana muscosa, assembly GCA_029206835.1. Lineage (NCBI taxonomy): Eukaryota > Metazoa > Chordata > Amphibia > Anura > Ranidae > Rana > Rana muscosa. The sequence continues at coordinate 4,183,103 of JARGYO010005583.1, read as the reverse complement.
GTCGCTTTCATAGCTCAAATGTAAGCTTATATAGGGGTAAGCTATTGTTGATCAGTTGCAGCCACGTGGCTATAGTGAGCCCGGAGGTCCCTCTCCAGCTCAAGTGAATAGTCTTTCTAGCAAAAAAATATAAGATGCGTAGTATTCGTTTAGTAAATGCAGAAACAGATAACTTGACAAAAATACCCAGAAGACAATTTATAGCAAAATATTAGGGACACCCAGAACATTGGATAAAAATGTAATAAAAATGAATCAACTACGAACCAAAATAAGAGACTAATGGACAGGACCAAAAGCAATGAATGAAATCAGAAAAACAAACAAGGCGCCTCTAAGTGCAGAAGTATAAAACTTTTAATATCCCCTAAAAGGGTTAAAAACACTTACAAGATAGTGGATGAAACAGGCATGTAGCAGGTAAGTGCGTCCAGGAGATGTTTCAGTAGCAGGGCAGTCCCAGTCTCTGATGGTAAAGCTTCCAGGGAAGTCCACGAGATAACAGCTAATTTGTGCTTTGAATGTTCAGAGGACACAGTAACGCTGGAGCCTGGGGATGACGTCAGAGGAAGCGAGACACAAACAGGAAGTGGACAGGAAGTGTGTCATAGAGGCGGGATGCGTTTCGGAACAGCTCATTGGTTCCTTCTTCAGCCAGTGACACAGGTCACAGGTCTGAACATTCACACCACAAATTAGCTGTTATCTCGTGGACTTCCCTGGAAGCTTTACCATCAGAGACTGGGACTGCCCTGCTACTGGAACATCTCCTGGACGCACTTACCTGCTACATGCCTGTTTCATCTTGTAAGTGTTTTTAACCCTTTTATGGGATATTAAAAGTTTTATACTTCTGCACTTAGAGGCGCCTTGTTTGTTTTTCTGTTTCCATTAGAGATTGCTTGTCTCCCTGAGTGCTGCCTAAAGTGTGTGAAGATTTGCTACCCTCTCCAACACAGACTTTATCTGTCAGGATTCAAATGCTTGGAGCGGCCTGGATATACACATTTTTCTGGATCTAATGAATGAAATCAACCTCAAATGGGTTGTAAAGGAAGAAGTTTTTTTTTCTTAATGCATTCTATGCATTAAGATAAAAAGCCTTTTGTGTGCAGCAGCTCCCCTCAGTCCCTTAACACTTACTTGAGGTCCCTCTGTGTCCAGTGAAGTCCAGGAGTGTCTCAACCGACCAAGATTCTCCCTCCTGATTAGCTGATTAGCGCCATTGGCTCCCGCTGTTGTCAATCAAAGCCAGCCAGCCAATCAGGGGAGGGAGGGGACAGGTCCGGGCTCCGTGAATGAACACAGTGAGCTGTGACTCAGCTTGGGTGCCCTCATAGCAAGCTACTTGCTGTGGGGGCACTGAATAGAAGGGGGGTTGCCAGGATCACAGAAGAGGGAACCGAGAAGTGGAGGATTAGGGCTGCTCTGTGCAAATCCACTGCAACAGAGCAGGTAAGTATAACATGTTTGTTATTTTATAGGAAAAAAATGAGACTTTACAATCACTTCAACTCCACAGCCTCTAAAGCACTCCGGTGTGGAATGCAATCCCATCTTACACATTTGATAAGGGGTGAGATAACTATGGTGGAATATCTTTATTTGTATAACTCTATCCAGGGGTCAAGTCTTGGGGAAAAAAGTGTGGGAACTCCCACCCAGGATCCACTCCCCCACCAAAAATAAAAAATGATACGCTCATATGCATATATATTTCACAGAAAATACAGTGCAACATTTATTGTAAAGCCCCTTTTATATTTACTTACAGTTCTGAAGACTTGCTCAACTTGAGTTGAAGACTTGGCTCATCCTTGACTCAACGATCAGTGCTGTGCTGGGCTCAGGGTGCTGGCTGGTCTCAGGGTGCTGGCCTGGCTGGTCTTAGGGTGATGGCCTGGCAGGTCTTAGGGTGCTGGCCCGGCTGGCCTCAGGGTGCTGGCTGGCTGGCCTCAGGGTGCTGGCCGTGCTGGCCTCAGGGTGCTGGCCATGCTGGTCTCAGGGTGCTGGCCTCAGGGTGATGGCCTGGCTGGCCTCAGGGTGCTGGCCATGCTGGTCTCAGGGTGCTGGCCATGCTGGTCTCAGGGTGCTAGCCTGGCTGGTCTCAGGGGGCTGGTCTCAGGGTGCTGGCCTCAGGGTGCTGGCCTGGCTGGCCTCAGGGTGCTGGCCTGGCTGGCCTCAGGGTGCTGGCCTGGCTGGTCTCAGGGTGCTGGCCTCAGGGTGCTGGCTGGCTGGTCTCAGGGTGCTGGCTGGCTGGCTGGCTGGCCTCAGCGTACTCGGTACTGACCCAGCTGGTCTCAGGGTGCTGGCCTGGCTGTGTGAGGAGAGGAGACCCAGGCTCATCCTAGCATTGCTGTGTGACTCCGCCTCCGCATGATGTCACATGCAACCGGCCACGTACTGAAGGACAGGTGGCAGGCGAGGTTGGAGCCTGGAGGAGGAGCTCCAAGTCTGCTCGGCTCAGTTCGCCTGCCCCTGACAGTAGGGTTGTCCCGATACCACTTTTTTAGGACCGAGTACAAGTACCGATACTTTTTTCATAGGTGGCACTGATAGGCGGCAGTTATGGGCACTGATAGGTGGCATGCATGGTTAGATGGCACTGATAGGTGGCACTTATGGGCATTGATGGCACTGACAGATGGCCGGCACTGATAGGCGGCAGTTATGGGCACTGATAGGTAGCTGGGACTGTTAGATGGCACTGATAGGCGACACTGATGGCACTGACAGGTGGCTGGCAATGACAGGTGGCTGGCACTTATGGGCAGGCACTGAAATGCAGCAATAAACGACATGAGGAAATGCTATGCTGCAGCGCCCATCTTGGTACACCCTGCACTCGGCATCAGTAAGTATCAGCAGACATCTTGTTTCACCCAGCCCGAAGTATATGGGCTGGGTGTAACAAGATGTCAGCTGCTGGCTTACTGTGGCCAAGTGCAGGGTGTGCCAAGATGGGCGTCGGGATGTCCAAGCTGACGGCGACCGCTCCGCCCACTGAGGCCACCCGCCCACTCCGCCCAGTCTGCCTACTCCGTCCGATCCGCCCACTGACGCCGGCCGCCCTCCCCGCTCCGCCCACTGAGGCGGCCCGATCGGCCTACTGACTCCGCCTGCCCTCTCCGCCCACTGAGTCCGCTCGCCGCCGATCAAGTAACAGGTCAGGCATCGGGAGCATTTGTGCGAGTACAAGTACTCGCACAAATGCTCGGTATCGGTCCCGAGTATCGGGACAACCCTACCTGACAGTGACTTGAGTCGAGTCCTTCACAGGATCAGCTTGGCTGCTCGAGGCTGCTCTAGTTCTGCAAAGGGAACGGCGTTCCTGCTGTGAAAAAAGTGCAGGGACACGTTCCCACGCGTTCCCGCAGAACTCGAGCCCTGACTCTATCTCTAGAAGCTTTTGACTGAGCTTCAGTCCAATCATCATCAGTGAATTGAATATCTAAAGCAGGCCAACGGTTCTGTGCAGCCGTAAATCTCGGGTTGGAATCAGCCATTAGTGCAGAGTAATATTGGGAAATCAATTTTGTATTGTCTGAGTTTCTTAGTAGCTTCTCTAATGGGGCCATTTGTAGAGGAAGCGAGAGTGAACCAAATTGTGCTCTCAAAGTGTGACGAAGTTGGAAATAAAAAAATAGAGAGGAAGGAGGAAGGCTAAAGTTCTCTCTCAATTGGGTGAAGGGCTTGAATGTGCTGTGAACAAGGCCTGCGTGTCAAAACTTATCTGCATGTTCTTTTTATCATGGTCATACGACAACAATAAAATTGAAGAATGAATTTCCAGTGGTGCCGGCTCGTCTATGTACATCTGTTCCATATATAAATGGCAAAGTTATTTAACACCTCTAACAATCCAGTATTGTGGGTGAGGCATCATTATCAATTCATTCAGTGCAGGATTAATCCAAAGTGGATTGTTAGGAAAGGCGGTCCCGGAATTTTTAGAAAAATGGGTCACTACTGTAGTGAAGAGAGACGTAGTTTGTAATATTGTTGTTCCCCGGACTGGCTGGCACCTGTCTACGATATATGATATTATGCAAAATCTCGAGTGAGGAGGCTATAGCATCTTCAGTGGGGATACAGGCATTATGTGGGGAGGGATCTAGCCAATCAAACACCACAACTAGCTGGGATGCCAAATAATAAAGATAAAAATTTAGGAAGGCTAAGCCGACTAAATGAGAGGGCAGTTTCAAAATTTCGAGAAACAATTTGGGAGCACGCTGGTTCCAAAGGAAACTCATACAGAGAGAATCAATTTGATTAAATATAGATTTTTGGGAATTTTACAGAGAGCATTAGCCAGTACATATACAATTTTTGGAAGAAAAACAATCTTTAGCAAATTGACTCTGCCCATGAGGTCTAATAGAAGATTCATGCACTGGTTTGTACGTTGCTGCAGTTGGGCAATGATAGGACAGAGGTTATTGGCTACATATGAATTCAGAGGTAGCTGTATCACTACTCCCAAATAGGGGAAATAATGGACCACTTGGAGTTGAGAGCTCGGCTAACCTGTTCCGCCCCTGAGTCTAGTGGAAAAAGACTGGATTTGGACCAGTTGATCCGGAAACTTGAGAACCCACCAAAACTCTCCATCTCTTGTAATAGGGAACATAAAGACATAGAAGGGTCAGACAAATATATAAGAGTATCATCAGCATATAATGAGAGTAGACATGTGCACTGCCAGAAAATGTTTGTTTACTTTTTCGTTTCATTCGTTTTCTTTTTTTCTTTTTTTTTGGGTCATTCGTTACGATCGAAATGCGTTATTTTGAGTAAATGCGTAAATTAGAAAATTCGTAAATTAAAAAAATTCCTAAATTCGGAAATTCAAAAATTCGGAAATTCTAAATCCGAAAATACAGATATTCAAACATTTGGAAGTTTGGAAACTCAGAAACTTTTAAATCTGAAAATTCAGAAATTCAGAAATTCTAAAATCCGAAAATTCAAAAGTCCGAAAATTGAAAATCCGAAAATTCGAAAATTCAAAAATAAGAAAGAAAATCCGAAAATTTAAAAGAATGAAATCCCAAAATAAGAACGAAAACCGGAAATAATAACTAACTAATGATTAGGGTTGAGCGGACCCGAACTGTAAAGTTCGGGTCCGTACCGAACTTTTGGGTTTTGGGGTCCCGGACCCGAACCCGAACAATTGACTGTATGTTCGGGTTCGGGTCTGGTGTTCGGCAATATGTATGTAAAGTTGCGCGGGATCGCCGCGGGACATTGGATTTCATCGCTGGAATGTTTTTTTTTTTTTTTTAATAAAGGACTTTCCCAATGGTGTCTGTGTATTTTTTTTTACAATTTTTTACACTTTCTTTGTGAAATGGTAGGGGTACAATGTACCCCATTACAAATTCACATAGGGGGGGCGGGATCTGGGGGTCCCCTTTGTTAAAGGGGTCTTCCAGATTCCGATAAGCCCCCGCCCGCAGACCCCCACAACCACCGGGCAAGGGTTGTGGGGATAAGGCCCTTGTCCCCATCAACATGGTGACATCCTCCCCATGTTGAGGGCATGTGGCCTGGCACGGTTCAGGAGGGGGGGCGCTCTCTCGTCCCCCCCTCTTTTCCTGCGGCCTGCCAGGTTGCGTGCTCAGATAAAGGGTCTGGTCTTGATTTTTGGGGGTACTCCATGCCATTTTTTTACATTTGGGGTGGAGTTCCCCTTAAAATCCATACCAGACTTGAAGGGCCTGGTATGGATATTTGGGGGAACCGCACGCATTTTTTTTTTAATTTGCGGCAGGGTTCCCCTTAATATCCATATCAGACCTGAAGGGCCTGGTAATTGAATTTGGGGCTTTTTTTTTTTTTTTTTTATCAATGACTTTTCTATGTATTGCCGGGAGCCGATAATTCATTAATTGCCGCGAGTGAGTTTTAAATGACTTTTTTTCCTTCAGAAATGACACTTTGTGCAGGGACAGTTCTAAGCACGGAAAACAAGCGCAAATGGTCCTCAGAAGTTCGGGTCCCCATTGACTTCAATGGGGTTCGGGGTCAAGTTTGGGTCAAGTTTGGTTCCGAACTCAAACTTTTTACCGAAGTTCGGCCGAACCCGTCGAACCCGAACATCCAGGTGTCCGCTCAACTCTACTAATGATAACTAACTATTAAATTATAGGTATTGGAATTTCCTTCCAAATTTGGCTGTTAGTGAACGTAACGAATACGAATTTATCTAATTTAAGTTATGAATTACCTGAAATAATGAATGCCGCATCTAAACAAATTGAACATAACAACTTAATAATAATAAATAATAATAATAAAACATTTTTATTATTATTATTTATTATTATTAATTTGTTACGCTCCATTTGTTTAGATGCGACATTCGTTTTTCGGATAATTCGTAACTTTGGATAAATTTGTATTCGTTACGTTCACTAACAGTCAAATTTGAAAGGAAATTTCAATACCTATAATTTAATAGTTAGCAATAGTAATTATTAGTTAGTTATTATTTCTGATTTTTGAATTTTCAGGGTTTTCGTTCTTATTTTCGGATTTTCGTTCTTTTGAATTTTCGGATTTTCAAATTTTTGTATTTTCAAATCTTTGAATTTCTGAATTTCTGAATTTTCGAATTTCCGAATTTTAGATTTACCGAATGTTTAAATCGCTGGCAACAAAAGTGAGTACACCCCTAAGTGAGAATGTCCAAATTGGGCCCAAAGTGTCAATATTTTGTGTGGCCACCATTATTTTCCAGCACTTCCTTAACCCCCTTGGGCATGGAGTTCACCAGAGCTTCACAGGTTGCCACGGGAGTCCTCTTCCACTCCTCCATGATGACATCAAGGAGCAGGTGAATGTTAGAGATGTTAGAGACCTTGCGCTTCTCCACCTTCCGTTTGAGGATGCCCCACAGATGCCTAATAGGGTTTAGGTCTGGAGACATGCTTGGCCAGTCCATCACCTTTACCCTCAGCTTCTTTAGAAAGTTTGTGGTTGTTTTGGAGGTGTGTTTGGGGTCATTATCATGTTGGAATACTGCCCTGCGGCCCAGTCTCCAAAGGGAGGGGATCATGCTCTGCTTCAGTATGTCACAGTACATGTTGGCATTTATAGTTTCCTCAATGAATTGTAGTTCCCCAGTGCCGGCTGCACTCATGGAACCCCAGGCCATGACACTCCCATCACCATGCTTAACTGTAGGCAAGACACACTTGTCTTTCTGCTCCTCACCTGGTTGCCACCACACACGCTTGACACCATCTGAACCAAATAAGTTTATCTTGGTCTCATCAGACCACAGGACATGGTTCCATTAATCAATGTTCTTAGTCTGCTTGTCTTCAGCAAACTGTTTGTGGCCTTTCTTGTGCATCATCTTTAGAAGAGGCTTCCTTCTGGGACGACACCCATGCAGACTAATTTGACTAATTTGATGCAGTGTGCAGCGTATGGTCTGAGCACTGATCCCCCACTCCTTCAACCTCTGAACCAATGGTAGCACTCATATGTCTATTTCCCAAAGACAACCTCTCGATGTGATGCTGAGCATGTGCACTCAACTTCTTTGGTCGACCATGGCGAGGCCTGTTCTGAGTGGAACATGTCCTGGTAAACTGATGTATGGTCTTGGACACCGTGCTGCAGCTCAGTTTCAGGGTTTTGATAATCTTCTTATAGCCTAGGCCATCTTTATGTAGGGCAACAATTCTGTTTTTCAGATCCTCAGAGAGTTCTTTGCCATGAGGTGCTATGTTGAACTTCCAGTGACCAGTATGAAAGAGTGAGATTATTTAACAGTTCTGCTCCCCATTCACACCTGAGACTTTGTAACACTAATGAGTCACATGAAACCCGGGGGGAAAATGGGTAATTGGGCCCAATTCGGACATTTTCACGTAGGGGTGTACTTACTTTTGGTTTATGACTGTGTGTTGAGTTATTTTGAGGGGACATCGAATTTACACTGTTATATAAGTTGTACACTCATTAATTCACAGTGTAGCAAAGTGTCATTTCTTCAGTGTTGTCATATGAAAAGATATAATAAAATATTTACAAAAATGTGAGGGGTGTACTCACTTTTGTGACATACTGTATATCAGCCAAATAAGCAGACAACGAAGCGTCATCATATTGTACAGTAGAAGAATATCTTAGTATAAAAAACATGATTGTTAACATCAATTCAAAATACTCCAATGATATCTAAAACTTGGACCATATAAACAAATAAAACAATTTAAATATTTTCAGAAACAATATAATCTTCAACCTGTAATGCAATTGTGTGATTTGCTCTAGTGGAACATTCACAAAACTCATATGAGCACTCCCTCATCTTCCCAGATAACAAGCAATTGAGCTGCACATTTGAACATGACTTGCTAAGCTATTGTTAGACTTGCCAGGCTTCACAAGTTTGTTGCACAATTGCAGAAAGTCTGCATTGAATGACTCCAGATCAACTTTCTTTGCAAGCATTCTGCGTGTCTGCTGCAGTTCTGGTTCAGTTATGTTGGATTCTTCTTTGAGGTGTAGGCCCCTGCCAGGAGAGCTGGGCCTACCATGTAGCAGCGCAGCCCCTTTATGACCTAGTAGATGGCTAGTATTATTCACAGGTTACTGTTACATTGCCAGTGACCTTGTGGTCCTCCCACCAAGTTATTGTCCTAAAAAGGGTTTGGGGACCCGGGTCCTGCCCCAGGGGACATGTATCAATGCAATTTTTTTTTTTTAAACGGCCATTTTTTCGGGAGTAGTGATTTTATTAATGCTTAAAGTGAAACAATAAAAGTGAAATATTCCTTTAAATTTCATACCTGGGGGGTGTCTAGAGTATGCCTGTAAAGCAGCGCTTGTTTCCCGTGCTTAGAACTGTCCCTGCACAAAGTGTCATTTCTGGAGGAAAGAAAGTAATTTAAAAGCACTCGCGGCTATAATGAATTGTCGGCTCCCGGCAATACAGAGAAAAGTAATTGATAAAAAATAAAAAAAATTAACAATAACTTGCATATTAGCCTTGATAATTAGCACTTTTTATTTCGAACGTTCGAGTCCATTGTATTTAATAGGGTTCTAAAGTTCGCGCAAACTTTAGGTTTGTTCGCAGGTTCTGGTTCTGGTGCGAACCGAACGGGGGGGGGGGGGGTGTTCGGCTCATCCCTAATAAGCAGCAATGCGCTGAAGAGGTCATCCCATAACTGGAGGCTTGTTTGACATGTATGCAATTGAGTGTACTTACTTTGTAGCAATAACATTTTTACTATTAAGAGCACTATGTTTTTCTTCCTTTGTATTTTTGAGCATTGGTTATGATCCTATCACTTAAACAGCTTGCACCTAACAGTGGGGAGACAGCCGTGTCCTGGCTATCAACAAATATGTGTTTTTGGCCTTAAAGGGTCACTATAGCAAATCAGAAAATTGCATTACCGGTTGAAGATTATAATGTTTATGGACATTTTTAAATTTTTTATACATATGTTTATATGATCACAGTTTTGGATATCACCGAGGTATGAAGTATGTATTTCTTTCTCGTACATCACGGGACACAGAGCGACATAGTCATTACTAATGGGTTATATAGTTACCGTCAGGTGCTGGCACTGGCAACTTCCAAAACCGGAAGTACCCTCCCCTATATAAGCCCCTCCCATCCGGGAGCACCTCAGTTTTTTGCCAGTGTCTAAGGTGTTGGCCAAGAAGAAACATGTGTTTTTCACTGAGCTTGCGTACAGGTTCTTTTGGGCCTCAGTAAGCTATTCCGGATCCGACCAAAAAAGCTTCATAGCTAAACGGTCGGTACCCGGGCCTTGCAGAGAAGAGCAAGGTTCTGCCTGTAATGCTTCTCTTAGGAGAGCTGGACCCTGGGATCCAGAGCTCTGGTCATACCCACGACCAAGATGTTTTCTGTGCAGGGTGCTATACAGGTCCAGGGGAGTGGAATCCTTGGGAACCCGGTCCCTGAAGGTTTGATTACAATGCCTGCCGTGATAGGTGAAGTTTGGGCTTTTGTGGACCAAACAAAGTCCTGCGGCGGGGAACAGGTAAGTGGGGGCCCCCAGGAACTTGGTTCTATTGGGGGACCCCCAAGCCTAATTTGTCTTTCTGTCTGTTACCTAACGGTATTCCCGCTAATATCTGTGCATGCCTGTAACTACTAAAAAAAAATGTAATAATTTTTAATGGTGGTCAAGAAAAAAAAAAAAAAAAAAGAATGTTTTTTTTATATATGTTTAGTATATTAAACTGCGGTACCTGTGTTTGTCCACTAGAGGCCGCTGTGGAATGTTTTTCTTGTCATATGGACTAGTTTCTTCTCAGAGAGCAAAGTCCAGGCAGCTGGTGAGTTCTCCTACAGGAAACTGTTTCCTCTGCCATGTTGCAGTGTTCGTCTATCCCCCGGCCTGCGGCAAAAGGGGGCCCTGGCTCCTGTCCCTGGTTTCCATGTTTGAAAATTAGCGCCGAGGCGCACGTGGCCGCGCGCGTGTGCGTGCACGCGCCTCTATATATAGAGGTGGCCGGAAAAAGGGGCGGGGCCTGGGGGATGACGCTCTGTGCGCGCCGCAGCGCTTCTGCGCATGTGCGGGCGTCCCAGCAGGTTTTTAAAAAGCCACATTATTGCAGTAAGCTGGCTATGAAGTACAGAGACAGAGCTGGCAACATTTAAAGGCATACAGCAAGCGGTTGATACAGGCATCCCCTAGAAAGGCACATTAGTAGACACCAACTGTTTATTATAGCAGCATTTATGCTAGACTATTATCAGTAACTGGTGTATTTTCGGCTGGAATACCTCAGCTTTGTGGCTTAGGAATATGCCGTCTAAAAACTCCGGGACTAGAAATTCCAGGAGGAATAGGGGGTCTCCATCGGGCTCTGAGGATCTTGGGCATGCTTTGGCTGCACCAGTCTCCCCTGAAGAATCAGAGGTTAGTGACCGTAGGGCACCCCCAGGAGTACCTGGTACTGTGGCTGTCCCCAGCTCACCTGCTCCTGTGTATGTAACAGAGGAGGTTTTTTCCTCAGCTCTGGGAGGGCTGGAAGAGAGATTGTCAGCACTAATTGCTGCTTCCCTGTCACAGGAGAAAAGCGCTCGATCTCCGTCTCCTCCCTCAGAGTGCCTGTTAACAGAGCAACAGTCCCATACAGAGAACGACCTACCTGAGGGGGATCAGGATGAGGTTGATTCAGTTGTAGAGGAATCAACAGTGGAGGAGCCGTTCTCAGCATCACATGCTGAGAGGTTATGGGTGCAGTCCCTGACTAATATGGTCCGATCAGCATTTAAAATGCCACTTGCGGAGCCATCCTCCTCTTCTGTCTCCTCGTTGGGGTCGCTAAAAGCTCCCCAGACTGTTTGTTCTTTTCCGATCCATCCTTTACTGGAGGGGCTCATTTACCAGGATTGGGAGCATCCTGACAAAATATTTACTCCCCCCAAGAGATTTCCGGTGGTCTATCCTATGGAGGATAAGTTCGTCAGAAAATGGAAGGTCCCTACAGTGGACGCAGCCATCTCTTGTGTGAATAAATCACTGACATGTCCGGTGGAAAATGTCCAAATGTTCAAGGACCCAATAGATAAAAAATTGGAGTCCTTATTGAAATCTGCTTTTTCTACAGCAGGATTGGTGACACAACCAGCAGTGGCAGCTATAGGGGTCTGCCAAGCAGTGAAGGATCAGTTGAAACAGGTCTTAAGGGACGTGCCAGATCAGCAGGCTCTTGCTCTAGCTGATCTACCTAGAGCCTTATGCTTTGCGGTGGACGCTATAAAGGATTCAATCCATCAGGCCTCCCGCCTTACGCTGTCTGTAGTACATATGCGCAGGCTTCTATGGCTCAAAAACTGGTCTGCTGAAGCTCCCTGTAAAAAATTGCTGGTCAGCTTCCCATTTCATGGTGAACGCTTATTCGGGGAAGACCTGGACAAATATATCCAGAAAATTTCCAGCGGTAAAAGTACACTCTTGCCGGTTAAAAACAGAGTTAGAGGTCCCTCTTTTAAGAGGCCGGCTTCTCCAGTCCCTAGGACATCGGCTGTGAAACAGTTCCGACGGCCTCCCCGGTCAAATCCCGGAGGTAAAAATCAGGGACAGTTGCAGGGTAACAAGAAGCCCTGGAGCAGGAGAGGTACAAAACCTCCCCCAAAGTCAAATGCATGAAGGGTTGCCCCCACCCAATCGGGTGGGGGGAAGACTTCAGTTGTTCACAGAAACCTGGCGGGACACGATCCGAGACAGATGGGTGCTCTCCGCAGTAAATCTGGGATACAAATTGGAGTTAAAAAACTCCCCTCCTTCCCGCTTTATAAGGTCGAACGTGCCAAGGGATCCCCAGAAGAGAGGATCCCTCCTGTTGGCACTGGAACAATTATTGCTTCAAGCAGTAATTATAGAGGTCCCCCTGGAAGAATGGGGGTTCGGGTTTTACTCAAACCTCTTTACAGTTCCGAAGCCAAACGGGGACGTGAGGCCCATATTAAATCTAAAAGGGCTAAACAAATTCCTACATATCAGGACTTTCCGGATGGAGTCGATCCGATCGGTAGCCACTGCCCTACAAGGGGAGGAATGGTTAGCCTCGATCGACATCAAAGATGCGTATTTGCACATCCCCATCTTTCCAGCCCACCAAAAATTTCTACGCTTTGCGATAGAAGGGCGCCATTTTCAGTTCAGAGCCTTACCCTTCGGTCTGGCCACAGCACCAAGAGTGTTCACAAAAATTCTGGCCCCATTATTGGCCAATCTAAGAACACGAGGTGTAACGATAATGGCATATCTAGACGACTTGTTGCTGATAGACCACTCAGTGGAAAAACTAGAAGTGGTTGTTCACGAGACAATCAAGTATCTGGAATATCACGGTTGGATTATCAACCGAGACAAGTCAGCCCTAAAACCAGTCAAAAGTCTGGAATACTTGGGGCTAAGGCTGGATTCAGACCAGAGAAAAATTTTCTTGCCTCGAGAAAAGGGGTCGTCTTTGAGAGATTTGATCCACTTAGTGGGTTCAAAAAGACAGCCATCCATACGCCTGTGCATGAGGCTGCTGGGAAAAATGGTGGCATCATTCGAAGCAGTACCCTACGGTCAATTCCATTCAAGGAAGTTGCAAAGGGCCATACTGTCAGCCTGGAACAAAAAAGTTCAGGCTCTGGACGTACCAATGTCCTTGTCCCCTTCCGTTCGCAGAAGCCTCCGTTGGTGGTTGGTTCCCCGGAATCTGGAAAGAGGGAAATCCTTCAGTCCGATTTCTTGGAAGGTGGTCACTACAGATGCCAGCCTTTTAGGCTGGGGAGCAGTACTGGAGCAATGGTCTCTCCAGGGCAGATGGTCGGATGCGGAAAAGGCCCTGCCCATCAATCTCTTAGAGATACGAGCAGCCCGGTATGCCCTAGTAGCATGGACATCCAAACTCCAAGGGTCCCCTGTCAGAGTTCAGTCAGACAATGCCACAGCAGTGGCATATATCAATCGTCAGGGGGGCACCAGGAGTCGTGCAGCCCAAAGGGAAGTAAATTACATCCTGAGATGGGCAGAAAGATATGTCCCAGCCATATCTGCGGTATTCATTCCAGGGGTGGAGAATTGGAAGGCGGACTTTCTAAGTCGCCAACAATTATGCCCAGGGGAATGGTCCCTTCATCCCGAGGTTTTCCGGACAATATGTCAGCGGTGGGGAACACCGGATGTAGATCTGCTAGCATCCAGGTTCAACACGAAAGTGGACAGGTTTGTCTCTTGGACAAGGGATCCCCTAGCGTGCGGCTCGGATGCCCTAGTGTTCCCTTGGGATCAGTTCAAGCTGATATATGCATTCCCACCGCCACAATTGTTACCTCGATTACTCCGCAGAATCAGGGTAGAAAAGAAACCAGTGATTCTGGTGGCTCCAGCGTGGCCCCGAAGAGCATGGTACGCGGAGATTGTAAAAATGTCTGTGGGGAGTCCTTGGACCCTCCCACATCGTCCGGACCTGCTTTCGCAGGGACCGATATACCACCCTTCCTTACCAGCCCTAGGTTTGACGGCCTGGCTATTGAAGCCCACATTCTAAAAAGGAGAGGGCTCTCTAATGCTGTGGTGTCTACCATGATCAATGCCAGGAAACCGGTATCCAGGCAGATCTACTATAGGATCTGGAAGGCGTACATCGCCTGGTGTGAGGCCAGGAAATGGCATCCACGTAAATACGTAATAGGTAGAATTCTGGACTTCCTACAATGGGCTGTAGATAGGAAGCTTGCCTTGAGTACTATCAAAGGTCAGATTTCGGCCTTGTCAATATTTTTTCAAAGGCCCTTGGCTTCGCATTCACTAGTCAAAGCCTTTATACAAGGAGTGATGCGTATTAGTCCTCCGGTTAATATTCCCATATGTCCATGGGATCTAAACTTGGTTCTGTCGGTTCTACAGAAACAACCATTTGAACCATTACAGCATATTTCCTTAGTGCTTCTCACCAGGAAATTGATTTTTCTAGTAGCCATTTGTTCGGCTAAAAGAGTATCGGAATTAGCAGCTATGTCCTGTAAGGAGCCATATCTGGTTATCCATAAGGACAGAGTAGTGTTACGTCCTCATCCAGCCTTTCTTCCTAAGGTGGTATCGAGTTTTCATTTGAACCAAGATGTGGTTCTTCCTTCTTTTTTCCCCAAGCCTACTTCGGTAGAGGAAAAGTTATTGCATTCTTTGGATGTAGTAAGAGCAGTTAAAGCTTATCTAAAAGCCACTGCTCAGATTCGCAGAACGGATACTTTGTTTATTCTGCCGGAAGGCCCCAGAAAGGGTCAGGCAGCGTCAAAATCTACTTTAGCCAAGTGGATTCGACAGGTCATAATACAAGCCTATAGCTTGAGAAGTAGACCGCCTCCGTTCAAAGTTAGGGCGCACTCCACGAGAGCAGTTGGAACTTCATGGGCAGTGCATCACCAGGCCTCCCTGGCTCAGGTCTGTAAGGCCGCAACATGGTCTTCAGTACACACGTTTACTAGGTTCTACCAGGTGGACGTTAGAAGTCAGGAGGATGTCGCCTTTGGGCGCAGTGTGTTGCAGGCCGCAAAAGATCCTCATGTCTGATAGCGCTCAGCTTATATATGGTGTATCCCCCCCTCATTTGGCATTGCTTTAGGACATCCCATTAGTAATGACTATGTCGCTCTGTGTCCCGTGATGTACGAGAAAGAAAATAGGATTTTTATAACAGCTTACCTGTAAAATCCTTTTCTTGGAGTACATCACGGGACACAGAGCTCCCGCCCCTCTTTGGGGACACTTATTGCTTTGCTACAAAACTGAGGTGCTCCCGGATGGGAGGGGCTTATATAGGGGAGGGTACTTCCGGTTTTGGAAGTTGCCAGTGCCAGCACCTGACGGTAACTATATAACCCATTAGTAATGACTATGTCGCTCTGTGTCCCGTGATGTACTCCAAGAAAAGGATTTTACAGGTAAGCTGTTATAAAAATCCTATTTTTGTCCTGTGGAATGTTTAAATTGCTCCCTGTTCATTAACAATTACTGGGCAAAAAATGAATCACACTAGTATGTACATTTGTTATGGGCTCCAGTGTAAAAAAAAAATGTGTAGAAGCAGACAAGGATTAAAGCTGAAATAAAATGCACCAGTTAAAATAAGATGATATTGTATATTTTTTAATCAGATGCAAAACATGATGTGTATGCCACTTTCATAAAAATCATCATCAAGTAGTAATAAAAAAAGATACAAGCTTACATAAAAAAGAAATGGGTGAAAAGTGCAATTACCAAAAGAAAATTAAATAAACATCAGGGTAAGATGGTTACTGACATTATGATACACCACTAGAGTCTTAATAAATCTCCACAAGTGCACTTAAAATCATTTACTGAGCAATGAGACTTTGACTATTCTATATAAAAAGTGCTCTTCTGGTATCTGAAGTAATAGCTTAATAATAAAACATTAACATTAGAAGATGATTATGAAACATCAAAACCATACAGTAAATATTTCCTTAAGCATGTTAATAAAACAGATTAATAAACAGATTGTTAAGAAGTGGTTTTCATAGAGATAAATATAGTAACTGATATAGGAATAAAATGTACACACTTTAAAATAATAATAGTAATATTCTTGGTTTCATGGAAGAAATGGCAGCATACATTATAGATTAAAATTGGAAATAAAAAGTGTTTAAAATCAACAAATAGCAAATAAGTAATTGGATGAAACAATTATTTATGGTTAGATAAATTATTCCAAAGTTACAACAATTAGATAAAAATAAGATGAAGCAGTTTTTTTTCCATAAATAGCATTTTAGACCCCTGCAAACCGATACCCTAAACAGCCGCTGGTGTGTCTCCAGTGTGAAAGCCTCGGAGCTTTCACACTGGAGAGGTGCGCTAGCAGGACGGTAAAAAAAAGTCCTGCTAGCCGCATCTTTGGAGCAGTGAAGGAGCGGTGTGTATACTGCTCCTCCACCACTCCTGCCCATTGAAATCAATGGGACACGGCGGCTATACCGCCGGCAATGCACCTCTGCAGAGGCGCTTTGCGTTGGTTTTTAACCCTTTTTCGGCCGCTAGCGGGGGGTAAAACCGCCCCGCTAGCGTCCGAATAGTGCCGCAAACTTAGCGGTAAAGCGCCGCTAAAAATAGCGACGCTTTACCGCCACCGCCGATCTCGCCCCAGTGTGAAAGGGGCCTTACAGCTGTTTGCTCAATGCCCACTTCTATTGCAGAATTTTATAAATATAATAGAGGAATTGGCCCTTATAGTACACTGGAGTCTGTTTTTTTTTAATTCAGTACAAGATAAATGAAAGGAAAAATCTTATTGATTTGTTTGGACAATCATGTTCATACTAAACTAAGCAGGGGTTAGCAACATTTTCCAAATCAAGGGCAATTTTTACAACCATCAGAATACAGACAAAGACAATAGTGCACAGTAGTCTTCTTTAGTGTTCAATTTATGCACTCATAGTTGTACTGCGAATGGAAAGTTAAACATATTAATTATTATACACTGCCCTACAACATCCTATAAAGATCTCAGATAAGCCCTAATGTTTATACCTTCAGACCTAAGATAAACCCCACTGCATGCACCCTCAGACCTCAGATCAGATCCAATTTCTGCACCTTCAGTCCTTAGATCAGCCCCAATTACTACTTATTTAGGCCCTGTTCACAAGGGGCAATTCGTTGCATCCATCATGCAGGGCTGTGTGTTACAGGCCCAGGTATGCACAGCTTTTGCATGCATCCCTGTGCTGGCAATCCCATAGATGGGTATTGGGACACATGGCTGCACAGGCATAGCCATTGTGTCATAAAGTGACATCTGTGCAGTTGCTTGTGAATAGCCCCAAACGCACCCAGGGTGAGATCGGGGACACACACCTGCACCCATACATATATAAAAGATGGCTCTGCAAGGGTCACAGCATCCTGTGTGAATGGGTTTTAGTCCTGAGTTCAGTCCTCATTTTGGTAACCTCGGACTTCATATTACCCCCAGTTTCTGCACCTTCAGACTTCAGATCCTCCCCAATTTCTGCACATTCAAGCCTCAAATTAACCACAACTTCTGCACCTTCAGACTTCATATCAGTTCCAATTCCTGCACCTCCTGCCCTTTGATCAACCCTAATGCACTCATATACTTCAGTCCAAATTCCTGCACGTTAGACCACAGATTATCTCCACTTTCTGAACTTCAGATCTCATATCAGCCCTAAGTTCTTCATCTTCACTCCTCAGTTGAGCCCCCGTTTTGTACCCTCAGACCTCAGATCAGCCCCAATTTCTGCACCTTAAAAGCTCAGATCAACCCCAATTTCTGCACCTTCAGACTTCATATAAGCCCCAATTCCTGCATCTCCAGTCCTTAGATCAACTATAATGCATTCATACACTTCAGACATCAAATCAGTCACTGGCTGCTTTCACTGACATTAGGGAGGTGAGGCCAGGAGTTGTAATTGACATCTAATTAAGCTGTCAGTAAAAAACAATGCTTTCGGGTGCTTGCAGAAAAGGCTTTATGTGCCAGGGTTTGCCAACTACTGCCGTAAAGTGTATGCCTGGGCAAAGTAAAAATAAAGTTCTTCTCTTTAGTACGTGTACCATTAAATATGCTGCAAAAAACAGAAAAATACTAGGCAATCCTGCTAGAAATATACTTAGAACTTCCTGTGTACTCTGTGCTGCACTAAAATCTCAAACAGATTTCTTAGCCTGTTTCCTGTTACAGTATGTAAACTATGGAACACCTCCACCTGTGTTATAGAGATGAGGAGAGGGGACAGAGTTTCATAGTACAAATAAGCCATGAGTAGCATAGAGTAACAACATTGCCTCCACAGTGAGTGAGTGTTGTCACCCTAGAATTAAAGTATGTTATTGGCAGGGTCACCTGGTGAAAATAAATGGAAAAAGAGAACTAATTCAAGGAGGAATGGTAAGCGACAATAAATACAATTTTTGTTTTTGAGTTTAGATACATTTTATGGGTAAAATGATGTGGGTAATATTTCCATACAGTTATTTTCAGATTTTAATCCTGTCTATTAAATATAAAATGTATAATAATTGTTCTTTTTTTCATTAATCTCACTTGCTTAATTGATCATTACTTTGAACCATTAGGATTGTTGTAATCTAATTATAATATATGTAGCGGGGTCCTCAATTTAAGGGAAGTGTTTGGGAGGTAGTATTCCCAAACACCTTGATTTGTCAGGGTTTACAACCATTTTTATCCACAGGGAGAGTATTGGTGTACAGTTCCCTGTGGCCTGCAGGTGGCGCTGCCATAGTAGGCTAGGGTTGAACCACTAGTACAGGGCTGTGCTTTTTGTGTCCCCTCTCAGCAAACATACGGTAGGGCGGGGTTAACCTGCCGTGCATGCTGGGAGAAGTGATAAAAGGGGCAGACGCTGCCTGTTTGGGGTTAGTCCGAGTTAGTCGGGGTTAGTTGGTGGGGTCCTACCCCTGGTTCTGGTTCCAGTATGCCCTGGGCACCCTAGGCCCAGGGGCGGGTGTTCTCTTTTCCTGTTCCATCCTGGGCATCTTTAGTCCCAGTGTGAGGTACTATTCTGCTGTTCCTGTCCGTCCTGGATGTGAGGACTCGGGAATTGCAGCAAAGGCCTGGGCCCAGCACCTTTGGCTGGAGCCCATCAGGGATCGAGGAATCTCAGGGTGCTGCTTTGCGAGGGGACCCGTATCCGAGTAGAGGAGGCCGGGGGAGGAACCGTTCCGAAGGACTGATGCAGTAGCCACGGTGAAGGAAAGGGTCTCGGTAACTCTCCGGAGGGATGTCTTCTCCCTAGGCCAAGGTCAAGTTCACCAGGTCTGTGATAGAGGCCTTGAGTAAAGCGTGAGTGTCATTTGGTTGCTAGTCCTGTTCTAAGTTGACTATCTATTTGAGGCTGAGTCTGTTCAAGAAGCTGAACAGTGAGGTGACTAAGATTTTGCCTGGACCTTTCCCCACATCTTGTGCTATCCTTTTCCTGCTCCAACCTTTGTTTCTATCAAGAGACTGTTATTTGCTACAAGAAGAAATAAACTCTCTGTTGGAATTATAGCAAGTGTGGACATCCTATTCACTGGGGGAAACAAGTACTCAAATCTGTTATCCACAGAGGTGAGGAAACCATTTTCTGGCTCAACTGTGAAATGACCCACCAACAACACCGCTCAACCTCTTAATTCAGGAGGGTACGGGCTTGTGGCATGGTGTGCCCCTTCTTCCTGCGAAGAGCCGAAGAACAAGGCAGGTAAAAGGGGGTCTGTGTGCTACATATATATAAACAACTTTGCCTCCTGTATATAACAGAATAAAGCAAGAAGCATATATGATAAAAAAAAAAACTTGAAACCTTATGGGTAGTATTTTAAAAGCAGGGTATATTGCCTAATTGTTTTTTCTCTTGGTTTGTTGGTGAAAGGCAGAAGATTATGTTAATTTAGAAAACTACATTTTAAAAATTGACCATATTCTTATGACATCCAGCGCTCCTTCAGGCACTCTAAAACATAGTTAAATGAAAACAAATTAACTATTGGAAATGGGACCTTAGGTCCTTACTGAAATTATGATTCTATTACTTGCCATCACTTTGTTTTAATGCCAAGATTATTTGCTTATCTTAAATTCAACACTCACCCCTTGGAGCTGGAAGGGAAACATTCTACTCAACAATTGACATCCTGAATTTCTGAAAGATTTCCAAATAGGGGAGAAAATAAAAGCGATAATTCAGTTCCTACGATCTTTCTCTTGCAGTGAATGCAATCAGTCACATTGTTAGCTATTATTTTTCAGTTGTAAAGCTAACAAAACCGATGCATTCCTTACTGATCACAAAGAAAATACACACTGTGTAAGTAAATGTGGTAAAGAAATGAAAATAAAAAACAAGGCTTTTCCCCCAAAGGATATAGAGGAAATTGAGATAACTGTGTGAATTAGCAAGTTACCATCATGAATACATCATTTAGTACAGTAACATAGCAAATAAATTTGTTGGAAAATTGTCCTATATATGTTCCATAGTTATAGATGTTCTATATATGGACAAACATAGCTCTTGTTGATGTAATAATTTTCCTGAGCCAGAAGATATATTTATTTGAAACATTGGGATTGATTTACTAAAGGTGAATAGACTGTTTATAATGCATGGGAAATTGCACTTGGACAGTGAATTTTCCCTTGAGCTTAGTTAGTGAATGAGGTGACACTTTGCAGGCTCCCATCACCCAATTAGGTGCAAGCAAAAATGCAGTTTTAATGGGATCATGAATTTAGAATAATTTAGTATCTGTTGGTTTTGATGATTCAAGTAGCTCTTAACAGTATTTACTGGGAAATTTAGCTGGTGATAAAAAGGATGCTGTTTGTACCTGAGAAACAGTAGTTTAGGGCAATTATGCCATGGCTCCCTATTAAAGTCTTTCCATCTTTGGGAAAGCCATAAAACATTGGTTGGCAAAGATTTACTGAGTGGTGGCACCTTTGACAATAACTGCTCAAAGCTGCAGGCAGAAGATTCTGATGAACTTCTTACTAAAGTGAAGTCATAAATACTTCAAAGCGCATAACTATATTATGCATAAACTACTAATTCTATTTTACCATGTGAATGAATAGTTCTACCCTTCAGTACCTCCAGTGGGGGGGGGGGGGGGGTACAGGCAGCACCCTCATACTGGGCCTGAGCCCTAAAAAGTCAGCAGGGGAGCTTGGGTTAGCTTGGACATTCAATGAGTCCCAGTGTAGATGAGGTCTGGGAGTGGAATTTCTGTTCCCACCCTACTGATGACAGGCATAGAGGAGTCTGATCAGGAGCACTGAGAGCTACTGAAAACTAGAGATGTGCAAGACAGAAACATTTGTTTGATTTCGGTTTAATTTGTTAGGTACCGTATATACTCGAGTATAAGCCGAGTTTTTCACCACATTTTTTTGTGCTGAAAATGCCCCCCTCAGCTTATACTCGAGTCACCTTTTTGCGCCTGGTCTCCTGGACTTTGGGGACCTGGTCCTGGCCAGCCGTTGGTCCCCTGGACCCCATTCTTGGCACATATATAGCCCCACTCTTCCTCTATAAGTGTGCAAAGTTTGTTGTCGAGGGGACCTACGGCCGGGGAGCACCAATTTTTCAAATCCGGGCACCCTTCCATATACTCCTATGTTAAACGTAAGTCTAGTCATGGACACAGTGAGGCATGGGCACAGTGAGGCATGGGCACAGTGAGGCATGGGCACAGTGAGGCATGGACACAGTGAGGCATGTTCACAGTGAGGCATGGACACAGTGAGGCATGGGCACAGTGAGGCATGGACACAGTGAGGCACAGTGAGGTGTGGACACAGTGAGGCATGGGCACAGTGAGGCATGGGCACAGTGAGGCATGGACACAGTGAGGCATGGACACAGTCAGGCATGCACATGGACACAGTGAGGCAAAGTGAGGCACAGTGAGGCATGCAGATGGACACCCTAGGCTTATACTTGAGTCAATAAGTTTTCCCAGTTTTTTGTGGTAAAATTAGGTGCCTCGGCTTATATTCGGGTCGGCTTATACTCGAGTATATACGGTAATACATTTCCTTTCGTCATAATCGTTATGTTGCAATTATTTGTTTTGGAACGCTTTCGTTATATCGGGAGAGTATATATTTTTTGCTCCAAATAATTTGCATCTTTGGAAGTTCTGTTATTCTTTTGTTATTTCAGATTACCGTATATACTCGAGTATAAGCTAAGTTTTTCAGCCCTTTTTTTTAGGCTGAAAATGCCCCCCCCCCCGACTTATACTCGAGTCAGTGTCCTCACTTACTGTTCTCTGGTGTCTCAGAGGCCGCTCAGGTGTGTGCGGGTGTTCTCGGGGGAAGGAGAGGCTTTCAATTAAGCTCCCAAGCAAACTGCATTTGCCGATGGAGGTGAGGAAGATAAGATGATGTCATCAGTCAGAGCCTGAGCAGGGGAAGTTTTCTTTTGTGAGATGTCTGAGCTATCACTACACTGGCATCCCCGGCATCCCTTCAGATGAGAAAAATCAGCAGACAAGAAAAGGGGACATACTAAAAGGAATGACATAAAGTGAGAGGGGATGATTCTTCTACAGGATTCCATATGGATCAAGCAGCCAGGTAAGAAGCACCAGTGCCCCCCTCCCCCACTGACTGGCAGTGCCCCCAAACTGCCCCCATTAGGCACCAGGAACCCCATCTCCCCTCACTAAACACCAGGACCCCCATCTCTCCTACTGGATGCTGGTTGCTTAGAAATTTACCGTACCAGTAGCTGCTGCATTTCCCACCCTCGGCTTATACTCGAGTCAATAAGATTTCCCAGTTTCTTGTGGAAAAATTAGGTGCCTCGGCTTATACTCGGGTCGGCTTATACTCAAGTATATACAGTAGCTATATTCATTTTAAAGCTTTAATTTGTTATTTCGGGTGATTACTTATGCACTCTGAGGTATCCCTTCTACCCCAACCCACAAAGAGAAATGGAAAAAGCTGATTGGACGACATTGATTGGAATTGCGTGCATCCAATAGAAGCAAATTTTATTTCAGATTCACAGGATTTCAGGAAATTCTAGAAGAAATTAGCAAATAAACGTAATCAAAAGTTACTTTTTTTTGCCTTTTTGTGCTTACATTCTCTAATATTATGACATTGTTTTTTTTTTTACTAAAGGCAAATCCACTTTGCACTGCAAGTGCACTTGAAAGTGCACTAAAAGTGCACTTGGAACTGCACTCGCTGTAAATCTGAGGGGTAAATCTGAACTGAGGGGAAGCTCTGCTGATTTTATCATCCAATCATGTGCAAGCTAAAATGTTGTTTTTTATTTTCATTGCATGTCCCCCCCGGATCTACAGCGACAGCACTTCCAAGTGCACTGCAAGTGTACTTTCAAGTGCACTTGCAATGAACTTGTAGTGCAAAGTGGATTTGCCTTTAGTAAATAACCCCCATTGTATCTCTTTTGACAAACATACACTTTATTTCCAAAAGTATTGGGACACATGCTTTTGCACGCACAAGAATTTTAATGGCATCCCAGTCTAAGTCCATAGGGTTCAATATTGCGTTGGCCCACCCTTTGCAGCTATAACAGCTTCAACTCTTCTGGGAAGGCTGTCCACAATGTTTTACCATTCTTACAGAATCGCATTTGTGAGGTCAGACACTGATATTAGAGAGAAGGCCTGGCTCACAGCCTGCACTCTAATTCATCCTAAATGTGTTCTATCGGGTTAAGGTCAGGACACTGTGCAGGCCAGTCAAGTTCTTCCACCCCAAACTCGCTCATCCATGTCTTTATGGACCTTGCTTTGTGCACTTGTCCAAATCGTTTGGTGGAGGGGGGGTTATTGTGTGGGGTCGTTTTTCAGGGATTGGGCTTGGCCCCTTACTTCCAGTGAAGGGAACTCTTAAGGCATCAGCATACCAAGACATTTTGAACAATTTCATTCTCCCAACTTTGTGGGAACAGTTTGGGGTTGGCTCTTCCTGTTCCAACATGACTTTCCACCAGTGCACAAAGCAAGGTCCATAAAGACATGGATGAGCGAGCTTAGGGTGAGGGAACTTGACTGCACAGAGTCCTGATATCAACCCTAATAGAAAACCTTTGGGATGAATTTGAGCGCAGACTACGAGCCAGGCCTTCTCTCCAACATCAGCGCCTGACCTCACAAATGCGCTTCTGGAAGAATGGTCAAACATTCACATAGACACGCTCCTAAACCTTGTGGACAGCCTTCCCAGAAGAGGGTGGGCAAACTCAATATTGAACCCTACAGACTAAGACTGGGATGCTATTAAAGTTCATGTGCATGTAAAGGCAGGCATACCAATACTTTTGGTAATATAGTGTATATGTATTCCCATTGCTTCTCAGCTCCACCAAGTGACCATAAAGCAATATTTTACTACTTACTGCCCATAGTAAAAGAACATTCGTTCAGAAGAGAAAATAACCTAAAGAGCATTTGCTTTTTGTCCAATTCACACAGAGCAAATGTGCATGCAGATTCTGGATGAATGGTTATGCAATTTTATTTAATAGATCCCATAGTATAGTTGGAGTTGTTACCTGGGAAAAAAAAGTCCAGATTCACAAGTTCACTATTTTGTAACCATAACCCCTACTGGTTAAAATTGCATGAGAATGATGGTGAAGTTCATGGTGGTGATGATGATAAGATCCCCACAAACCATTTATAAAAAGCTCTGAATCACATTTTTATGCTCTTCCATGTCGCTGAATTGCTTTAGGATCACTGAACAGCCATATGTCATTCTTCACACTCTTTTACCAGCTATAAAGGTTTGACACAGTTTCTTGCAAAAGCAAACAATCTGTGGAAATAAAAAATGCAGCTTCAGAGCCGGTTCACACTGGGGCAACACGACTTCCAGCGCGACTTTACAAGGCAACTTCAAGGCAACTTCGAGGCAACTTCAAGGCAACTTCGAGGCAACTTCGAGGCAACTTCGAGGCAACTTCAAGTTTCCTCCAGGACAGGTGACTTTGCCAGTGGCCAATCAAACAATAATCAGCTCTGTGGAAGGGAGGGGTTTGCCTGAGAAAACTATTTTCTCTTCCTGTAAAGTTGCTTCAGTGAAGACACTGATCCGACTTTGAAGGCGACTTCCATTGAAATCAATGGGTACAAGTCGCCTAGAAGTCGCCTTGAAGTAGTACAGGAACCTTTTTTGAAGTCGGAGAGACTTCTGTAGTGTGCATAAAGACGGCTCCATAGACTAACATTACAGCGCGACTTGGGGCGTCTCGGGGCGACCTGAAGTCGGATCCTGAGTCACCCTGGTGTGAACCGGCTCTTAGGGTAAACTATAGGTAATACTAATAGGAAGTTTGCTCTTGCAGAATATATAGCAGTATATTTTTACAGCAGGCTGTAGGAATAAAATGATTTTCTCAGCATTGTAAAGCTTTACAATTTTGCCATTTGTGTTTTACTCTTTTGCTACACTGACTTGATATGCTGATCACTCAAACTTGTCACAATGTCAATCATAAAACAGCAGTCAGGCTGATTGATTTTATATTTATAGACTTTAATACAACTATATACATAAAAAAAGAGAAATAAAAACAGATAATGACATATTACAGGCAATATTGGAGATACTAAAACAAAACATACATTATGATGTTCAATATGATGCTCAATAAAAGAGTGTAAAAGATTCTATAACATATCAGTAATAGTTTGCCTATTGTGACAACCAGGCAGAAAAAAATCTGTAGCTGCTGGCTTTGAAAATCAGTTTCTTACCAGTGCCTGGGGTCCAGCGCTTTCTTCCCACAGTCAGTTCTTCTTATCGTTGTGGTCACCAGTGCTGCCATCTTGGATAAAGGAGCTGGATGTGGCTTTCTGAGGTAACACAGCTGACTCCCCATTTGCATCTGACCTCGTACAGCACATTGTGAATGGTTCTACAGCCTCCTGGGGCCTGTGACGTGTCCCGGGAGGCTACGGAAAAGGAGGGGGCAGACAAAGAACGTCACCCTCCCCTATAGGCAAGGATTGTGGAAGTAGGAGAGGGTACCAATAAAAATCAGTATTCACTCCCCCACCCAAAAAAACGGTAGATCTGTTACAAGCTGGGGGGAGGGAGTGAACCAGTGGGACTTCACTTTTTGAGTAAAGTTCCACCTTAGGTAGGGAGTATAACAGGCAATCAGTTAGAGGGGGTGGAGAGAGGAAATAGGGGAGACTAGAGACCAGCTTTGAAAGTAAAACATAAAATTAATCATGTTTCCTAGGCTTTAATAAGTGCATATTATAGTTTCAGTTGGTATTTTCCAAACAAAGGGGATAGGCTCAATTGACTAAGCCTTAATACAATAACATTGATTGTTATTTCAGCCATGTGACTATGATTTTGAAATCACAGTCATAAATGGCTCTCTGAAAATAATTGTCACTTGAAAAAATAAAAAAATCTTATATGTTGTCTTTTCTTTGTGAATTGAGCCAATGATCCATAGTAACCCTTTATAATTTTTCTTCTATCTCTGATCTTACACTCACTCTTCATTTTCACTTGAAGTATCTTTCTGTCATCAAGAACTCACTAAAAATATTTCCTCTTTCTTTATATATTATATCATTATTTTCTATTCTGTAAAATATTGTTGTATATGTACCTTCTATTTGATCGGTTATGAATTCATACCCTCCATTGCTTACTATCTTTTGTCTTTCTCTTTTTCCGCATCAAATTTCTTAGTTCAGGAACATGCCTTTTGATGTGCTCTCTCTCTCTCTGTTTCATCAACTATCTTCTATACTACTCTCTTAGTTTCCATTATATCCATTCTCTTCCTTTTGAGTATACATTTGCCATTTTCTGTTGATAAATAAAGTGTTAAAGTGATTCCAAAGCACCCGCTACCCAACATGTTTCATCTCTATTAATGACTTCATCAGGGGTCATGCCATGTGAATAACGTACCAGTAAAAGTTAGTGCATAAAAAGTGGCCACTGCTTGTTTGTGCACCCTCTGTATATTTCATCCTATTTATATGCACCAATGGGATGACATCATCACATCATGTACAACAGTAATGCAAGTCTATCTGTAGGTAACAAATAGGATCTGTGCAATACTAATTACGACAATTGTTAATTGTGGAGCCTTGTGTTTATTCCGTTTTCTGACACCATCTTTAATGAGAGCAGTATATTGCTAGCTTGCTATCATCTAACTGAAGTGTATATTTGCCCATTGATTATCTCTCTATTATTAGCTTTACATACTAGAGCTATACATACTAGTGATTGTAAGAATTAGGACAATATGTACTGAAAGCATGAGAAATGCTATCAATTACAGTTTGACCATCCACTTTATTTACGGTGATAAGTAGTGATGAGCCGAACACCCCCGGGTTCGGTTCGCACCAGAACACGCGAACGGACCGAAAGTTCGCACGAACATTAGAACCCTATTAAATACAATGGATGCGAACATTCGGATTCTAAAGTGCTAATTATAAAGACTATTATCCATGTTATTGTCCTAAACAGAGTTTGGGAACCCGGGTTCTGCACCAGGGGAGATGTATCAATGCAAAAAGAAATTTTAAAAACGGACGTTTTCCGGGAGCAGTCATTTTAATGATGCATAAAGTGTCTAAAGTATGCCTGTGAAGTGCCACGTGTTTCCCGTGTTTAGAACTGTCCCTGCACAAAATAACATTTCTAAAGGAAAAAAAAAGCCATTTAAAACTGCTTGCGGCTTTAATGTAATGTCTGGTCCCGGTAATATGGATGAAAATCTTTAAGAAAAATGGCATAGCTACCCCATCAACCCCCCCCCCCCCCCACCCCAGCCCATTACCAGCCCCTTTGGGTCTTGTATGGATATTAAGGGGAACCCCGCACACAAAATAAAAAAGGCCCTATATACTCTGAACAGCCGTATACAGGCGGTGCATACAAGACAGGGACTGTAGGTTTGTTCTTATGTAGAATCTGTTTGTAATTTTGAACAGCTACCTTGTTTAAGTGTAGCTCCAGGCCAAATACCTATTTTTAAGCTTTTTGGAAAACATAGGGAAGGGTTATCACCCCTGTAACATTGTTTTTTGCTGTCTGTGCCCCTGTTCAGAACATTTCACCTCACTTTGCGTCCCAATGACAACTGTTTTTGAAATGTGGTGTATTTATTGAAACAAGGATTGGTGATAAAGCATCAGTAGAGAGGAGACACCTTTCTCCCATATTAATTCTTACAGGAGAGAATTTTCCTTCCAAGGGGTAGATTTCCTCTCACTTCCTGTTGTCTTCTTCCGTTTGCAAGTAGTAGTTGTTTGTAAGTTGGATGTTTGAAAGTAGGGACCTGCCGTATATACTCTGCAGAAATTGGCCCCTTAGGTGTTGGTGTTGGCACAACACTGTAAGCACTCACAGTTACTCTTGGTGGGTGCTGGAACGCCCTGCTGTCAACTATTATATCAGGAATTGTAATAACATATAATTGTTGAACAGTGGTAGTAAAAATTGGGCCTTTGATGGTGGTGCTGGTGCCACAACACTGTAAGGCCTGACAGTTACTCTTTTTTTCCTTTATTCTTTTTTATTTTATTCTGAAGTAAAACACAGAGGCGTACATTCCGTAGATATCATACATAACATATCATACATAACATAACATATCACCCGTCTCTAGATATTAATTGCAGACCATTATATCATTCTATTCTCTGTGTTGTATCTTTACCATCATTATTCCCCCTGCCGCCTTCCGCATGGCGTCCCGGGGGAGACAGTTACTCTTGGTGGGCGCAGCAATGGGCCCTGCTGTGAATTATTAGATCAATAATTATAATTGCATGCCCCTGTTGAACATGGGCTGAAAAATTGGGCCTTAGGCACTGGTGGCACAACACTGCAACCCCTCACAGATACTTTACTTGGAGCACAGCAATGAGGCCTGTTGCAAAGTATTGCATCAAAAATTGTAATTACACGCCCCTGTTAAACACGGGCTGAAAAATTGGGCCTTAGCCACTGGTGGCGGCACCCATAAACCAAAATGATCTTCCAAGCTATCATCATTAATCGGATCATTGAGGAGGAGGAGGAGGATAGCTAGTCAACATAACAGCACAGGAACTCAGCATCAGCATCAGTCTTGAAGGGATGTGACATTTTAAAATCAATTAGTCTGTTATATCAGCATCAGGTGTGTGGTAGCTGGTGGTGATCCAAGACTGGTTCATCTTGATGAAAGTCAGTCGATCAACCGAGTCGATGGACAGGCGCACCCTGTGATCTGTGACAAATCCTCCAGCAGCACTGAATGTGCGTTCTGAAAGAACGCTGGATGCAGGACAGGCCAGTAGCTCAATTGCATACTGTGCAAGCTCTGGCCAGTGATCCATCCTCAAGACCCAGTAAGCCAGAGGATTTTCGGTGGGGAAGGTGTCCAAGTCTGACCTTGCCCCTAGGTATTCCTGCACCATGTATATCAGACGCTGGCGATGGTTGCTGGAAACGATCATACTTTGGGGCTGCGGACTAAAGAATTGTCTGAACGCATCGGTCAGACGGCCACCTTCCCCACCGCTCCTTCTTTGACTGCCCGAAGCCTCAGCAACTCGTTGTCCAGGACCAGGAGTTTGTAACCTCCCAGTCTCTGGGAACGCGTTGCACAGACCTTTCTGCAAGGCCTCCCGGAGTTGTCTCATCCTCTGCTCCCTCTGCGACGGTAAGATAAGGTCCGCAACCTTACCCTTGTACCGTGGATCAAGGAGAGTGGCCAGCCAGTAATGGTCCCTCTCCTTGATCCGAAGAATACGAGGATCCTTCCGCAGACTTTGCAGGATCAGGGAGGCCATGCAGCGTAGGTTAGCTGAGGCATTCAGTCCGGAGTTCTCTGGGTCACTAAGGACGACATGATCTGCAGCCACCTCCTCCCAGCCACGTACAAGTCCACTGGTTTCTTGGGACTGTAAATCATCCCTAAAAGACTGCTGCTGATGATGCTGAGTGCCAGCCTCCACCTCCATGCTGACACAATCCTCCTCCTCCTCCTCCTCCTCCTCCTCTTCCTGTGCGATGGGTGGGACAGAAGGAACACTGTCAGGGTAAAGGGGGCCTTGAGAGGCAAGGAAGTCCTCCTCTTCCTGCCTCTGTTCTGCCTCAAGTGCCCTGTCCATTATTCCACGCAGCGTGTGCTCCAACAGGTGGACAAGAGGTACAGTGTCACTGATGCATGCACTGTCACTGCTCACCATCCTCGTGGCCTCCTCAAATGGTGCCAGGACAGTGCATGCATCCCTGATCATGCCCCACTGGCGTGGTGAAAAAAACCCGAGCTCCCCTGACCCTGTCCTGGTGCCGTAGTCGCACAGGTACTCATTGATGGCCCTCTGCTGCGTGTGCAGCCGCTGCAGCATGGCCAACGTTGAGTTCCACCTGGTGGGCATGTCACATATAAGGCAGTTCTTGGGCAGGTTCAACTCCTTTTGCAGCTCAGCCAGGCGAGCACTGGCATTATAAGATCTGCGGAAATGAACACAGACTTTCCTGGCCTGCCTCAGGACATCCTGTAAGCCCGGGTACCTGCCCAAGAACCGCTGCACCACCAGGTTAAGGACGTGAGCCATACAGGGCACATGGGTCAGTTGTCCCTGTCGGAGGGCGGAGAGGAGGTTGGTGCCATTGTCGCAAACCACCATTCCTGGCTTAAGCTGGCGTGGCGTCAACCACCTCTCGGCCTGCCCCTGCAGAGCAGACAGGACCTCTGCCCCAGTGTGGCTCCTGTCCCCCAAACACACCAGCGCAAGCACGGCATGGCATCTTTTTGCCTGCGTACTTGCGTAGCCCCTTGAACGCCTACGGAGCACCGCTGGTTCCAAGGACAAACCACAGGAAGAGGCCATGGAGGAAGAAGAAGAGGAGGGGGTGGAGGAGAGAGGTGTGTCACAACCAGTAGTAGCATTTTGGAGGCGTGGTGGTGGAACAACCTCCAACACTACTGCACCTTGTCCTGCATCCTTCCCAGCTGCCAAAAGAGTGACCCAATGGGCCGTGAAAGAAAGGTAACGTCCCTGTCCATGCCTGCTGGACCATGAGTCAGCGGTAATATGCACCTTACCGCTGACCGCCCTGTCCAGCGAGGCCAAGACATTGCCTTCCACATGCCTGTAGAGAGCCGGAATCGCCTTCCGTGAGAAAAAGTGGCGTTTGGGAACCTGCCACTGAGGAACCGCACATTGCACAAACTCACGGAAGGGGGCAGAGTCTACCAACTGAAAAGGCAGCAGTTGAAGCGCTAGCAATTTAGCCAAGCTAGCATTCAACCGCTGGGCATGTGGATGGCTGGGAGTGAACTTCTTTCGACGGTCCAGCAGCTAGGGCAGGGAAATTTGCCTGCTAGAATCGGACGTCGGTGTACTGCTAGCAGAGTGCCCGCAAGTACGTGGCTGTGACACACCTAATTCTACACCTTCATTCCTCTCAGAGCAGGTTTCAGAGAGGACTGAAGGTATAGTGGGGTTGGAGATCCCAGCTGATGCGGTGCAAGAAGAGGTCAGCTTTGTTCTTTGGTGTGGGTCTTTAAGGTAGGCTTGCCAACGAGCTGCATGGCAGGTCAACATATGTCTGATCAAGCATGTGGTGCCCAAGCGGCTGATGTTTTGGCCACGCGATATACGCTTGAGACATATGTTGCAAACAGCAGCTGTGCGATCTGATGCACTCGCCTCAAAAAAGGCCCACACCAAAGAACTTTTTGAATGACGGGCAGAGGCAGCGCCCTGCACAGGCGGAGCTCTGCGGTGTGATTCCGTCGGTGTGCTGCCCATACGCTGGCCACCCAAGGGCATCCTGCCTCGTTGGAGATGTGCCTCCTCCTCATCCTCCTCCTCCTCCTCTCTCCTATTAGGCACCCACGTGGAGTCAGTGACCTCATCATCCCCTCCCTCCTCATCACTGGAGCCAATCTGGCAGTATGTTGCAGCTGCTGGAGCATGACTTCCAGATTGGTGTCCTTCTTGAGCATCCCCTCTCTCTGCTCTCACGCTACTGCCTTCCTCTATCTGGGTATCATCATCAGATCCTTCGAAACGCTGGGCATCCTCCTGGAGCATGTACCCAACACTGTGCTCAAACAGTTCGGGGGACTCCTCAGGAGGAGGACATGGTGGGTCTAGGGAAGGATTGACTAATGAAGATAATGATACCAGAGAAGAGGACGCTTTGGCAGCTGCTTTGCCAGTACCCTGAGCCTGGGTGAGAGAGGATGAGGAGGATGAGGTGGGCTTGGTCATCCACTCTATCAAGTCTTCGGCATGATGTGGCTCAACATGTCCAGCTGCCGAAAAGAAGGACAAGCGTGTCCCATGGCCATGTGCTGATGACAATGCACCGCGTCCACGACCAGCACTGTTGCCCCAGACACAGAGCCTGCTTGCCCTCTTTTTTTGCCTCCTGACTGTCTGCCTCTCCTTGTTTGCCTTCCAGACATTTTAATGGATGGCCTGCAGGGAGATGGGAAAAACAGCAATAGGGGCTACCTTCAGGTGTATACTGTGCAGGAGGCTTAGCAACAATGACACTGACACTGTCCCCTGCCTATCCTTCTCTGTCCCTAAACACAAGGATTTGCAATATGCTTCAGCAAGATTGGTTTAGCACAGAATAGCACACTGTCAGTTTCACTCACTGTCCTACTCTGTCCCTACAAACTAGATTTAGCACAGAATAGCACACTGAGAGTTTCCACGAGTGTCCTTCTCTGTCCCTAAACTCAAGGATTTCAAATATGGTTCAGCAAGATTGGTTTAGAACAGAATAGCACACTGACACTTTCCCTCACTGCCCTACTCTATCCCTACAAACAAGATTTAGCACAGAATAGCACACTGAGAGTTTCCACGAGTGTCCTTCTCTGTCCCTAAACTCAAGGATTTCAAATATGGTTCAGCAAGATTGGTTTAGAACAGAATAGCACACTGTCAGTTTCACTCACTGTACCTCTCTGTCCCTACAAACAAGATTTAGCACAGAATAGCACACTGATAGTTTCCACGAGTGTCCTTCTCTGTCCCTAAACTCAAGGATTTCAAATATGGTTCAGCAAGATTGGTTTAGAACAGAATAGCACACTGTCAGTTTCACTCACTGTACCTCTCTGTCCCTACAAACAAGATTTAGCACAGAATAGCACACTGATAGTTTCCACGAGTGTCCTTCTCTGTCCCTAAACTCAAGGATTTCAAATATGGTTCAGCAAGATTGGTTTAGAACAGAATAGCACACTGTCAGTTTCACTCACTGTCCTACTCTGTCCCTACAAACAAGATTTAGCACAGAATAGCACACTGATAGTTTCCACGAGTGTCCTTCTCTGTCCCTAAACTCAAGGATTTCAAATATGGTTCAGCAAGATTGGTTTAGAACAGAATAGCACACTGTCAGTTTCACTCACTGTCCTACTCTGTCCCTACAAACAAGATTTAGCACAGAATAGCACACTGATAGTTTCCACGAGTGTCCTTCTCTGTCCCTAAACTCAAGGATTTCAAATATGGTTCAGCAAGATTGGTTTAGAACAGAATAGCACACTGTCAGTTTCACTCACTGTCCTACTCTGTCCCTACAAACTAGATTTAGCACAGAATAGCACACTGATAGTTTCCACGAGTGTCCTTCTCTGTCCCTAAACTCAAGGATTTCAAATATGGTTCAGCAAGATTGGTTTAGAACAGAATAGCACACTGTCAGTTTCACTCACTGTCCTACTCTGTCCCTACAAACAAGATTTAGCACAGAATAGCACACTGACACTTTCCCTCGCTGTACCTCTCTGTCCCTAAACTCAAGGATTTCAAATATGGTTCAGCAAGATTGGTTTAGAACAGAATAGCACACTGTCAGTTTCACTCACTGTCCTACTCTGTCCCTACAAACAAGATTTAGCACAGAATAGCACACTGACACTTTCCCTCACTGTACCTCTCAGTCCCTAAACTCAAGGATTTCAAATATGGTTCAGCAAGATTAGTTTAGAACAGAATAGCACACTGTCAGTTTCACTCACTGTCCTACTCTGTCCCTACAAACAAGATTTAGCACAGAATAGCACACTGACACTTTCCCTCACTGTACCTCTCAGTCCCTAAACTCAAGGATTTCAAATATGGTTCAGCAAGATTGGCTTAGAACAGAATAGCACACTGTCAGTTTCACTCACTGTCCTACTCTGTCCCTACAAACAAGATTTAGCACAGAATAGCACACTGACACTTTCCCTCACTGTACCTCTCTGTCCCTAAACTCAAGGATTTCAAATATGGTTCAGCAAGATTGGTTTAGAACAGAATAGCACACTGTCAGTTTCACTCACTGTCCTACTCTGTCCCTACAAACAAGATTTAGCACAGAATAGCACACTGACACTTTCCCTCACTGTACCTCTCAGTCCCTAAACTCAAGGATTTCAAATATGGTTCAGCAAGATTGGTTTAGAACAGAATAGCACACTGTCAGTTTCACTCACTGTCCTACTCTGTCCCTACAAACAAGATTTAGCACAGAATAGCACTCTGACACTTTCCCTCACTGTACCTCTCTGTCCCTAAACTCAAGGATTTCAAATATGGTTCAGCAAGATTGGTTTAGAACAGAATAGCACACTGACACTTTCCCTCACTGTACCTCTCTGTCCCTACAAACAAGGTTTAGCACAGAATAACACACTGACACTCTCCCTACCTATCCTTATTTGTCCCTAAACACAAGGAATCCAGGATTAGTAAAGGAAAAAAAATGACACTGTCCCTGCCTATGCTTCTCTTTCCCTGCTCCGGAACACACTACACAAGGCCGCCGCGCTGGCGGCCTTTTATAGTGTGGGGCGTGTACTAAACCCCCTCAAGAATAATTGGCCACAGGCATCCTGCCTGTGGCCAATCATTGCTCTCCTCGCTGCCGGCGCTGTGATTGGCCAAGCATGCGGGGTCACAGTGCATGCTTGGCCAATCACAGCGCCTGGATGACACTGCGATGGCGTAGTGCATTGTGGGCCGTTCGCGTCACTCGAATTTGGCGCGAACGGCCCAAATCGTTCGATCTTCGTTGAACGATCGAACAGCCGATGTTCGAGTCGAACGTATGTTCGACTCGAACACGAAGCTCATCCCTAGTGATAAGTAATTGAAATTGCAACACATTTATAGCCTGCTGATATTGGTTAATGTTATGAAACCTTTTTCATTTTCTATCATATTTTTTTCACATAGGTAGATATTACTTTTTAATGGGTTAGCTGCTTTTTTTTCATTATTTTATTTTGTCAAACAATCTGCCCATTTTACATTGCATCATTGTAGTGCTTTTCACAGTTTTTTGTATTTCATATTTTTTACCTCTTAAGAATTATCTAAATTGCTCAGACTTTCTCAATTCTAAATTAATAAATTTCTCGCCATAGTCCCAAATGAGTTGTCACATCAGAAGCAAAACTGTTTCTAAGATTAGGCACTGCATAAAATACCACAGTGGGACCTACAAAACCGTGAAACTTTATGAATCTCAGCATTTAAAGGTTTCAAAACATTTATTCTTTAGAGTAGCATATGCATTAGCCACTAGCATCAAAATTTAAATCTACATTAACTGGATCAGTTTTAAAAAAATTAGAGAGAAGCATTGAAAAAAAATTACAAAACAATATAATTATAGCTACAATTACAGTAAAATAGAACTAAATCAATAAAATATCATTATTTAATACTGGTCTCTACAAAATTATAAAGTCTACAAGCATCTGCTATTATGGTAAACAAACATAGGCGTTATATTAAAAGAAATCTGTAGTTTCTCCTCATTTCTGTTTACATTTAAATGTATAAGTCATACACAGAGGGATCAGGAGGTGAGAGGGTTAATGTACAGGTCACATACAATGGGAGGATAAAGGTGAGGGGGTTAATGTTCAGATGTGCAGGATAAATCCTAGTATACATGGCCCGAATGCCGGGAGACATCGGCCAGTTCAATAAAAACCGTCCAACATTCAGCCCATGTGTATGGCAGCCGGTCTGTCAGGCTTCTGTCAGTTGAGCATGCTGGAAAACCAGCAGCCAACTGGCTCCCAATCAGCGCTCTCAGCCAATGGTTGACCAGTGTTCTGGCGGGGGGCCGTCTCCCTGTCAGAACACAATAGCTTAGTGGGGGAGATGGCTGTACTGACTGCAATCAGGAAAGTTTATTTTCTCCCACACACCAATCATTGTGTGAGAGGAAAGTGAAAGCTTGCTGCAAACTGCAGCCATTGTTTACACTGTGTGATGTTGTGATTGGTCCCAGTGATCACGTGGTATACATCCACTGTCATTGGCTCTGTGCATTCTTTTTTTTTTCATCTGTAGTCTTCAATGAAAGTACTGTAATCCTGCAAATGCTAGACATGCAGTCTGACTTGCCAGGAAGGACGGTGGCAGGGAACATGAGCCCCCCCCATTTCTGAATTATACAAAACCACATACCCTTAGCATTGGAATGGAACCCTCCTGGGGATCTCCGCTTGCAAGGCATTTTGTCCTAATATTAATGTTGGCCCATATCCCTAATCCGGTGGATTATGGGGCCTGAAGCAGGGGACTTACTGGAATCTGAAATATAGAAAGAAATTAAGATAAAGAGGCCCCAAGATATCCATGCCCTATGCAAATGAGTAAAGGTCACATAGTACCACTTATTACACATTAACAAAAAAAAATACAAACATTAATCCCGTTGTCCAGTGATGTAGATCCAACATCAACAATTATGTGTGACACTCTGATGACCCACACAATGATGATCCTCTCCCACCAGCTCACCTCTCTGGCCAGCTGTTGAATGTCAACAAATCAGTCATGTTTCTGGAGTCATGGCCAAATGGTATTCTGAGGAACCTGCTTAATGTCATTGACCTTTGATGTCACTTGGGATGAAAGTTAATTCCTTTTGGTAGTAAAAAATAATTCCACTAAATTCATGACTTCTTAATGTAGCGACCTCACCTCTCACTCCCTCTTTCTCTTCTCAGTCAATGGCTCTCGTCTAGGGGACCAGGGAGGAGAGTGTGGTGCACCACCAGCTCGTATCCTCTTGTGTGCAGAGGTGTGAGCTATAACCTTTTACCTTTGGGCCTGTGTCCCTGTCCAGAGCCAAAACTTCCCTTGAGGATGATTCCCACCCTCCACGCAGGTAGAGGTAGGACCCTTCAGCTACCAGAAAGTCAAGTTCCACACCACTGAATGTCCAACCCTTATTTATTCTTCAGAGCAATAAAAAGTCCTTTGAGAGCGACTGGTTAGGCACAGAACAGTTCAGAACAAAGTGGGGAGGAGGTGCAGGCACAAACTTGAACTTGTTTTTTCTCCTGTTCCGTTATAGTGCAAACAGGCTTAGCGCACAGTTGCTGCACCGACCGTGAGGGGGTCCCTGCCACAGACCAGATGAATAAGGCCTCTGCCACAGACCTGGTTGTTGGGTCTCTGCCACCGACCTAATTCACGATGGGTCCCTGCCACAGACCATGAGAACGTGGACTACCTTCTATGAGCAATGGCCCCTGTCAGGGAAAGGACATCCATGCGGACAGTTACCAGAGGCCCCGCCGTCACCAGCAAATGCTGCACTGGGTCTTCGGAAGGGTCACCTCCCTGGCCTCCTCGTCCCAGATTCGGGCGTCCACACCGGGGTACACCCTAGAACCCCAGTCGAAGGTACTGGGCCCCAGGCCTCCAGAGAGTACCTCACCCCAGACCAAAGGTGCCTGGGGTGGAACCGCAACTCCGTCCCCGGGCCTAGGGCACCCAGAGACCACCATCACTCACCCCCAGGCTCAAGGTGCCTGGGAGTGGACCCCCAGCGAAAGATGTCTGCCCCTTTATACCCTCTCCCAGCATGCACAGCAGGTTCCCCGCCCCGCTGTACTACTGCCGCGAGAGGACACAAGGGGTGCAGCCCTCCAATGGCGGTTCAACCCCAGCCTATGGCAACAGCACCACCTATAGGCCGCAGGGAACTGGACACCATTGATATCCTCCACTGGCATAAATTGGTTTCGGGAATCCTAACAATTGTTGCATCTGAGCCTGATACCACTCAGATGCCTCCCCTAAATATGACCACCCACTACATTAATAAGGCAGCTGTTCATTTGGGCAGTCAAACTGGCTAAATCTGGCCATTTAGTTTGCCTGTTTGGTAAATTTTAAACAGCTCAGGTTTAGGTCATGAGTTCTTGAATCCTGTACTTGTTTACCACTCGTGTTATACTGTATCTTGGCTCTGCATCTTAGTTTAATAGGAAGTGGGTCATGTCTGTTCTGAGTTTATCTAAACCCCGTTACTTGCTACTGCATTTTATATTTTTTTCTTCCTACCTCTAACCCATTGGACACTTTGGATCTGATCACTTACTTGAACTGACCTTGCTACAATGCTGGCAATACTGACTTTGGTTTTGTTAATGACTATGTTCCTTCATAGGGCTTTGGCACGGACATATGGCTCTTGTTACCCCGGAAATAACCATTGGCTACTAATCTTGACATCTCCATTTTTTAGCTCACCTTCATTGGGTAACAGCCTCTGGTTAAGGTCTGATAATCCATCACTTAAGTCCTGGGGTAGAAGCACAATGTTGGCGTATAAAGTATCCTCAGGTGATGCCCACTGTAGGTGATGCATGCCACAGTTGTGGTCTTTGGACCTTAACAGAGCCCAATCCTTTCTTGCGTCTACTGTCCAGTGAAAGCTGTGTTGAACTTTTTCACAGTTCCAGTTTAAATTTCCTAGTTGATGACCATGGGAAACTATTTACAGGTGTCTGCAGTGTTATTATAAGGAAAACACTTCTGTGGAGATCTATGTTTTTATCCCAGAACTCCTAGCACACACTCACCCGATAATAATTTAGTACATTTAGTAAATAACAATCTGTCCCCAAAAAAAAAGAAGAAATAAGAACAAAACTGACGTATTTGCTAATGGTGCTCATTCAGATACCTTGTCTCGTTTTCCTAAAAAATAAGATAATGACTAAAAAGTATCTCTTCAGATAAAAGCAAGAAGGTTTAGGGCTCATGCTTACTGGGCATTATAAACAACGCTATTAGAGGTGTTTATCTTTTTTTATTGCCTCTAAATGCCCCTCTATGTGTTCATGCACACCTAGGCAGTTACAGGTATTTAGAGGCAGAGGCGTTTGGAGGCAGAAAAAAAAAACCCAGGGCCAGCAGGTTCAGAAGAGGAGCGGTTCAGCAGCAAAATGCTTTAATGCACCTAAACACGTGTAAACACAGGTGTAGGCATTTAGGCATGTTATTGGACTTTACTGGACAGTGAAACAATATGATATGAATATTTATGAGAATCTAGAACATTTCTGTCTGTACAGGAAGTTCCCAATGTCCTTTGCTTTTTTCTGGTGTGTGTTGATGTGTGCTTACCCTGGCTGGCTGCAGAATGGCATGAGAAGTCTCACAGACTGACCTCATTGCCACTCTAGAGGTGCATCCAGAAATGTGGGATATCTCCCATCCCAAATATAATCAAATATAGGTGTCCTGGTTTATTAGTTGGGGGTATCACTGAGGCATCACTCTCCAGGAGCTCATCAAAGGTACCCAAAGACATCTTAATGATGTTGTTAATTTGTTTTAAATTCTGAAGATAATTCTGAAGCTCTGCAAACATGTTGGTGATGTGTCCCAAGGTTAACTACGAAGATGGCTGCTTTTCTCATCCATTTGTCTCCAGCTCCTCACCCTCCACAGCAAATAAAGAAGCAGAATTGTTTAATTGATTTTGTTCATGACAAGATCCATGAACAGGGCCAGAAAACACAGATAGTTAGCTCTCTGTAACACTCTCTGCTCTCTCTGCTTCTCTCTACCCTCAAACTGAGAGAGCCTGAGGAGCCCATGCTCTGGGGGACTGGAGTGAGCAGTTGTTTTTGTTGTTCACAGAAGAGCCAGGTGGCTCTGCATTTTTGTTGAACGCTCATTGCTTTGTGTGATGCTGAAACCCCTGCGTGGTAAACCTCATGTTGTAAGGCTTTCTTTTTGATTTTTTTAATAAAAGTAAGCTGCTGAGTCATTAACTACAGTTTCTGTCTGATGTAAACTCACTTTACAATAGCATCTACCAGGAGGGCTATACATCCCCTATATCACAGTGTCTAAACGTGTATATAAAACACGGCTAAAAGCCAATTTTTTTCCTGCCATGTTTTTCCTTCCAAGAGTCTTCCTTGTTGTTGTAGAGAATTTTAAAGCAGGGCTGGGGTATAAAAAAATATTCCAAGCTTTGAACATCTCATGGAGCACTGTTCAATCTATCATCTAAAAATGGAAAGAGTATGTGTTTTGCTTTTCGTCTATCTATTAAGGTTACTCTGTGGTAAAATCAAGGAAGCTTAAACTTCTGTAGTGTATCAATGCTTTACTAAACAAGGAAATATCTGCACATAAAACTGTAGGATTCACAATACAACACAACTTATAGCTTACAAAATATATGCCTACAAATATATATAAGCATGTACAACATGTACCGTACACATTAAGTAAACTAAATAATTACTCAACTTAGGGGTCAAGATGTCCTCCATGGTCCTTTGCTCAGTCCATCTCAAAAAAGCGTCTCCAAAGTTATCCAGCTCCTTCCTTTGTCCTTCCCACACAACAACTGTTGTTCAAACACACATGTCTCTCCCAAACCCTTTCCAAAGCCCCCCTCCCCATTTCCTGTTTCCTGATCAATGGAGAGGGAGGGGCCCCTCCCACCCATTTCCAGCAGTATCAATGGAGGGGGAGGGAAGGGGCTCTTTACACATATCCTGTTACTACCTAAACTCTATATTATTATTATAAAGTCACCATAGAAATTGCCATAGCAACACATACCACCTCTTGACTTTATAGAATAATATAGAAAACTTCTTAAAGCCTTTTCTCCAGAAAAGGGCGAAAACCCCCCTAAACGGGAGGAAAAAATTCCCTTTTGACCCCCATCTGGGCGATCAGACTTTTGCTTCGTCCCTGGAAGGCTGCAACATTACTTTTGAGCAGGGTTAATGTCTTTGGCAGTTTGTGTAAAGAAAGTCCCAGATGAAAGTCTGTTGTCCTCTTGGTCATAAGGAAATGCTCAGATGAAAGTCCACTCCAATTCAGCCACCTTTAGCAAATCATCCGCATCTTCATCAAGCTCTCTTCTGGTCTTCCTCCTCCCACCCAGCATGGTCGTCTGCTCTGCCTGCTCCACCTCTCGATGCTCAATATCTGAAAAGAGTAAGAGACAAAAGCAGATTATATGTTCATTTCCAACTGTGCCAAAAACATAGCTCACTGCTCACATTTCTCCATCTGCCCATTTCTAACTGTAAAACTATTGTAGGGTGCCCACTGTTGACTTGAAACACTTTCACGGAAAGGCATTGACTTCCAACGTAACGAATAAACTTGCATGTCTCTCCGTGCCGTCCTTGGAAGAACAGAGGCCTGCTGCTTCACAGTATGGCACATTTTTGCAAAATGTCCCATTTTGTGGCAACAGAAACACTTAATGTGACTGAATCTACCATTCCCAACCATTTGCTTCCACTTCTTAAACAATGCTGGTGTAGGAATCCCATCTATTTCCTCTCTAGGGACCCCCACCTTAAGTAAATCAATCCACATGTGTCTCCTGGAGATCATAGGCCTTGCCTTCCTTGTATCTGAATCAACTCTGTAATTTGAGCTGATCAAATCCTCAGCTTCCCTCTTATGGGAAGTAACACTGGCACATGTCCTACTTCTGCTTACAGGCTTTGGGCCTTTGTCCTTTGTTAGAGCATCATTAGATTTATTCATGGGGGCTGCACACCGCTCATTCAAATCTTCAGCTCGGCCTACAGCGGTTTGAACACTCTTGGAAGCCACTGCAGGTTTAACTTTAATTACCCTATTTTCTAAATCTTTTGCCTTGCTTGCAGTTTCTTCCAAACACTTGGAGGCCACTGCAAGCTGCTTCTTTATTAAATCTCTTTCTAATTCTGCCTTTTCCCTCTTTTCAGATTCAATATGTAGAGCATGCAGGACATGCAAACCAAACACAGCAACTGCCCGCATCTCTCCCTTACTGAACCCAAAACTTTTGAGACTAAAATCTGAGGAAAGATCAGAGACTCCATCCCCCCAAGCTCTGCTCAAAGGAGAAGCATATCCAGCCAGCTCTTTTGCAACAGACATCCACTGACTATTTCTGGCCCAGATAGGAAGGGTGCACCCCTTCAAGTCCTCCTGGACACCAGAAACCTTTGCAGCTTTACTCTTCCTAAACAGTGTACGCAGCATTTTCCCCCCAGTACAAGCAACAAAACACACCACAGAAAACAGGTCAGCTTCTGTTGAAATTTTAGCACAAATTCCGGCTACGAGCCCCCATTGTTTTGCTTTTCGTCTATCTATTAAGGTTACTCTGTGGTAAAATCAAGGAAGCTTAAACTTCTGTAGTGTATCAATGCTTTACTAAACAAGGAAATATCTGCACATAAAACTGTAGGATTCACAATACAACACAACTTATAGCTTACAAAATATATGCCTACAAATATATATAAGCATGTACAACATGTACCGTACACATTAAGTAAACTAAATAATTACTCAACTTAGGGGTCAAG
The DNA here is from genome assembly GCA_029206835.1 of Rana muscosa. Classification (NCBI taxonomy): domain Eukaryota; kingdom Metazoa; phylum Chordata; class Amphibia; order Anura; family Ranidae; genus Rana; species Rana muscosa. Next base: position 4,140,370 of record JARGYO010005583.1, on the reverse strand, counting down.
ATGTCCTCCATGGTCCTTTGCTCAGTCCATCTCAAAAAAGCGTCTCCAAAGTTATCCAGCTCCTTCCTTTGTCCTTCCCACACAACAACTGTTGTTCAAACACACATGTCTCTCCCAAACCCTTTCCAAAGCCCCCTCCCCATTTCCTGTTTCCTGATCAATGGAGAGGGAGGGGCCCCTCCCACCCATTTCCAGCAGTATCAATGGAGGGGGAGGGAAGGGGCTCTTTACACATATCCTATTACTACCTAAACTCTATATTATTATTATAAAGTCACCATAGAAATTGCCATAGCAACACAGTATGTCACAACTGTAAACCTACCAAGACATGGCCCACCATGGTCCACCTGACAGGCCAGGCAAGGAGAGCATTATTCAGAGAAGCAGCCAAGATGCCCATGGTAACTGGTGGGCTATGTCTTGGTAGGTTTACAGTGCTCAGTGAGATGTTCAAAGCTTTGGATACTTTTTTCTAACCTAACTCTGCTTTAAATTCTCTACAACTTAATCCCTGATCTGTCTGGTGTGTTCCTTGGCCTTCAAGATGCTATTTGTTCACTAAGCTTCTCTAACAAATCTCTGAGGTCTTCACAGAACAGATGTATTTATACTGAAAATAAATTACACACAGGTGGACTCTATTTACTAATTAGGTGAACTGAAGGCAATTGGTTCCACTTGATTTTAGTTAGGGGTATCAGAGTAAAGGGGACTGAATACAAATGCATGCCACACTTTTCAGATATTTATTTGTAAAACATTTCGAAAACCATTTATCATTCTCTTCCACTTCACAATTATGTGGCACTTTGTGTTGGTCTATCACAAAAATTCCCAATAAAATACATTTACATTTTTGGTTATAACATGACAAAATGTCGAAAATTTCAAGGGGTGTGAATACTTTTTCCACTGCACTGTAGAACGTGAGCTAGTGGTCATACTGGTGTACATTTATGCAGAACATTTAACGCAAGTCTAATGCCTCGTACACACGACCGGGTTTTCCGACAGGGAAAACTGCGATGAGAGCTTTTGGCCGGGAATCCCGGCCATGTATGCTCCCTCGCAGTTTTTCCGACAGGAAAACTGCCAAAAATCGCCCGCAAAAAAAGAGAACTAGCTCTCTTTTTTCCCGTTGGGATTCCCGACAGACTTTTTTCCCATCGGAAATCCCGGCCGTGTGTACGAGGCATAAAAGCATTTCATATAACTAATATGTATTTTTACTTGTGCACCTGATTAAACAGTGAAGAAAGTCATGGCACAAATACAGATAAAATATATATGTTTTGTCAGAACATGAGTATTTGATGAGAAGGAACATGTAATTGTGTTACATGCCTGGTTTACAATTATTTTATAAAAAAAAAAAAGAAGAAACACCTGGGGCCATTTGACTAGTACATGATCATCACATTTAGACAAATTATAAACTAAATAAACATTAAGTAATACCTGTAGAGGAAGAACTTTAATGTATAACAGTTCACATAAACCCAATATTATTGAAGTCATTAAAAGAATTGAAAGTACTGTATTAAAAGCACATATGGAAAGGTGTGAAAATACCTTTCCCCTGCTCTAAATAATCACAGTGAAACAGAACTATTACTGTATATTTTTTTAAGAAAAAAAGTTGGGAGTGATGTAAAGAGACGCAGCAGTCTGTAAAATATCAATCAGAATTTCAAAGGTTCTCCTAGTAGAAAGGAATAAAGTCAAAGAATGATACAGAAGTAACCATAACAAAATATGAAAAACATAAATATATAACCGTGTATAGATAATATAATCCACAGTAGCGCTCTTAAATGTGTCCAAAAAAGACAAAAAGATGTTCTTAATCTTAACCACTTGTCGACCGCTGCACGAACATTTACGTTGACAGAATGGCACGGACACGCAAATGGGCGTATATATACGTCCCCTTCAAATTACCGCCGTGTGGTCGCGAGCTCTGTGACCGTGCCCGCGGGACCCACGGACTCGATGTCCGCCGGTGTCCCGCGATCGGGTTACAGAGCTGAAGAACGGGGAGATGTCAGTGTAAACACAACATCTCCCCGTTCTTCCTAGTGACATGTCACTGATCATCTGTTCCCTGTCATCGGGAACAGCGATCAGTGACGTGTCACTCGTAGCCACGCCCCCTAACAGGTAGAATTACTCCCTAGGACACACTTAACCCCTTCACTGTAATTTTTACAGTTATCAGTGCATTTTTATAGCACTGATCGCTGTAAAAATTACAATGGTCCCAAAATGGTGTCAAAAGTGTCCAGTGTGTCTGACATAATGTCGGAGTCACGATAAAAATCGCTGATCGCCGCCATTACTAGTAAAAAAAAAAAAATAATCATTTTTTTTTACCAAAAATATGTAGAAGAATATGTATTGGCCTAAACTGAGGAAAACATGTATTTTTTTTATATATTTTTGGGGGATATTTATTATAGCAAAAAGTTAAAAATATTGCATTTTTTTCAAAATTTCACTTTATTTTTGTTTATAGCGCAAAAAATAAAAACTGCAGAGGTAATCAAATGCCACCAAAATAAATCTCTATTTGTGGGAATAAAAGGACATCAATTTTGTTTGGGAGCCACGTCGCACGACCGCGCAATTGTCAGTTAAAGCGATGCAGTGCCGAATCGCAAAAAGTGGCCTGGTCTTTGGCCAGCCAAATGGTCCAGGGCTTAAGTGGTTAATGATGAAAAATATATATAAATATACAGTGAAGAAATATATACAAAAAAAAATAGTGAAATAGTCTTATGTATCCACATCAAAAATTACATTCCTTAATTGAAGAGTGCAAAAGCAATATGTGTAATGATGACACCAATTCCTCCACCAAAGTGATAAATGGGAGATCAACTCCCATTAAGAAACAAGCTCACCAGATGATGTCACCATCAGTGTTAATTTTGTCAACGAAACGTGTCGGCGTGTTCTCCGTATTCTCCGCTCGAGAACGAATTTTCATCGCTGGAATTTTTTTTTCTTTGTTTTATTTTCTTTTTAATAAAGAACTTGTCCCAAGCTGTCTACTGTGGTTTTTAAAAAAATGTACACTTTTTTTGTGAAATGGAAGGGGTAAAATGTACCCCGTTACCAATTCCCATGGGGGAGTGGGATCTGGGTGTCCCCTTTGTTAAAGAGGGCTTCCGAGTTCCGATAAGCCCCCCGTCCGCAGACCCCCAAAACCACCGGGCAAGGGTTGTGGGGATGAGGCCCTTGTCCCCATCAACCCATGTTCAGGGCATGTGGCCTGGTATGGTTCAGGAGGGGGGGCGCTCTCTTGTCCCCCCTCTTTTCCTGCGGCCTGCCAGGTTGCGTGCTTGGATAAGGGTCTGGTATGGATTTTTGGGGGGAACCCCTTAAAATCCATACCGGGTCTGGTATGGATTTTAAGGGGGGCCCCTACGCCATTTAAAAAAAAATTGACGCAGGGTTCCCCTTAATATCCATACCAGACCTGAAGGGCCTGGGGGGGAACCCATGCCGTTTTTTTCACTGACGTTTATCTGTATTGCCGGGACCCAACAATTCATTATAGCCATGAGTAGTTTTAAATGACTTTTTTTCCTTTACAAATGTAATTTTGTGCAGGGACTGTGTCCATGGGTTACTTTACGGGCATACTATAGACACCTCCAGGTACGAAAATTAAAGGAATATTTCACTTTTATTGTTTCACTTTAAGCATTATTAAAATCACTGCTCCCGAAAAAACTGCAGTTTTTAAAACTTTTTTTTGCATTGAAACATGTCCCCTGGGGCAGGATTTTTCACGTTCGTGTCCCATAGACTTTAACGGTGTTCGCGTGTTCAAACTAATTTTTGCCTGTTCGCATGTTCTGCTACGAACCGAACCGGGGGGTGTTCGGCTCATCCCTACTGTTAATGTCTTGAGCATGAAAATATTTCAGTGTTTCCAAATTAAAGTGGTTGTAAGGACAGAAGTTTTTTTTATCTTAATACATTTTAGGGAGGTGTGAAAAAATGCAGTAAAATTAGATCGCTTTCAGAAATAGAAGTGTTTATAGTTCATTTTTATCAATTACCAAAATGGAAAGTAAATGAACAAAAGAGAAATCCAAATCAAATCAATATTTGTTGTGACCACCCTGTGACTTCAAAACAGCATCAGTTCTTCTAGGTACAGTTGCACAGTGATGTAGCGTGGGTTGTCAGTGCCCGGGGCAAGGCAAGTAATTTGTGCCCCCTAACCCGTGGACTTTTAGCACTTCCTGAGTCCCTTTCACTAGTACAGTATTGAACCCCTTATGGTACATTTTAGGATTATTCATACATTTATATGTAGTTTATTTAATAAATATACTTTATACTAAATATACTAAATATACTATATATTTATTATTATTTAATGAATACTAAGGGAAGGATATATATTATACTGGTGGGTCTTTCCTAAGAATGGGGGCCCAGGGACTGTTGTGCCTGCTCTGCTGCTGCGAAAGTGCTGTGGCCGTGGAAACACAGAGGGTTCCTCCACTTACAGCCTGAGCCTCTGATTGGCTGCAGGCAGCCTTTTATTATTAGTTGAATCTGAGATATCTCTTTGACTACAGTATTCAAGGAAATATCTTCTCAGATTTAACCAATAATAAAAGGCTGCTGGCAGCCAATCAGAGGATCAGGGTGTAAATAATGAGCAGGCCTTATATACAGCAGAGCAGGCAGCCAATAATAACCCCAACGTAAAGTAGGGGGAATTAAAAAATCCTCCTCACCTGGAGCCTTGGGGGGTACAAGGGCTCAGGCTGTGAATGCAGAGGACTGGAGCCCTTAACAATCTGTCACAGCAAGCAGCCAGCCATTAACCCACATGTAATTTATGTAGGTGTTATTGGCTGTCTGTTCTGCTTGCTTCAATGGATTATAAAGGGCTCCTCATGAGATGAGAGAGAAATGGGGAATGAGAGGGGGGTGAGAAAGGGGGAGAAGAGAGGGGGGATGAGAGAGGGGGAGAAGAGAGGGGGGATAAGAGAAAGAAAGGGGGATGTGAAAGAGGGGGAAGGATGAGAGAGAGAGAGAGAGTAGGGGATGAGAGAGGGGATGAGAAAGAGAGGGGGATGAGAGAGAGGGGGATAGGAGAGAGAGGGGTGAGAGAGAGACCACTAGCCCTGTCCATGTCTGCAGTTCCTCCTGTGCCCCCTGTCCCAGTCCCTGTCTGTGGGTAGGTGTGTCATGTATGTGATGCCCAGTACCTTCCATGCCAGTGGTAAAGGTATAGACGGACAGTCCCGGCTAGCAGTCCCTGACTGCCTCCAGAGATATCCTCATCCTCCAGTCAGCCTGTCTTTTGGGCTGCCAGTGCTGGGGATGCTGCACCCATTGCTGCTCGCCTCTTTTGGGATGAGGGAGGTGGTGGAGGTCTTCTCCCTTCTGGGTTCTTGGTCCTAGCCACCCTCGCTGCCTGTCATCCCCGTGGCCTCTGTTTCTGGGGCTGCCCGCTCGCCATGTACACATGATATGCGGAGCAAGACACTTTCAGCCTGCTCGCACCCTGAGAACGCCACTGTCAGTGCCAGATTTAGATCCGCAAAATCCAAGGCCTTCGCTGCCCCATTCCTGCCGCCACCGGACCGGGACTCTACATCAGGCCAGTCCAGGCATGCTTGGGATGGTGTGGGACTAATTTCTGCACCCCTCCAAATGTTGTGCCTGGGGTGATTGCAACGGCTGCCCCACACTATGCCACTGCACTTGCACACAGTTTTTGAAGGAGTTCAGCATGTAGGCTGTTCCTGTTGTGGAAAAATGTATTAATGTATGTTGTCAGATGTCCCCCCAATGTCAGTTTTGCTGTAATGCGCTCATCTGAGCGTATTTGCACATACAGATGTTGGTGGAAGATCTGTGGTGGGAAAATCTTCCTATGGAAACAGCGATGTTTGCTCCATTTAGAGATGTTGTTTTATGCCTCGTCAGGGGACTGGCCACTTCCTGACATTGGTATTAAATGACTCCCAGCGGACAGATCTGTGTCCACAAGAACAGTAGCATAGCTATACGACAATTGTGGTCCATTGAGGCATAATTGTCGTATGGTTCCCGTCATTGGAAGCAGTGCATGTCACTGATAGTCTATTTGAATGTATACATGTCTGTGATTGGTTATTATTATTGTATTGAATCCTTTAAGCTATATTTCTTGTGTTGTATTCTGAGTGGAGCTCCTGTGAGCTCACTTCCTATGGAGGGTGGGTCACATGTTGTGACATCACTTCCTTCTGAGTGTAATAAAAACTGTTGATGGGCGTCGGCTTGGCAGAGTTGGCTGGGACACCTTGATGATAAGACCTGTGTGATGATGCTTGCTTCTTGGAATGGATGAACAGTGAGTGAATTTTAGCCTAAAGATAGCAATGTTGCAAAAAGATGGAATCTAAAGTGTGTGCATAGGTAGCACAGGAAATATAGGCTGTGTGCTCTGCACAGAACCTGAATTTCCACGACAGGATGGCGACTCTGAAGGGACTAGATAGAGCCCCTTTATGCATCAGGTCGAGATGGGGGGGGGGGGGAATGGATGCACGACCCGATGCGTGGGGGGCTCTGCTCTGTAAAAGAACTGATTTTTCATCTTTTTGAAATAATGCTGTAGGTTTGCAGTATGAGAGATGTGTGTGTGTGTATGTCTGAGAGATGTGTGTGTTTGTGTGTATGAGAGGTGTGTGTGTTTGTGTGTGAATGTATGGAACAAGTAAATTGCATGATTTTTGTAGTGTGTAGAGAAGCTGAAAATGGCTGCCCCCATGAGGTTTAGCGGGGGTGGGGCAGCCAGCATCTATCAGTTACAATGGTGAAAGTTGGTGACTCTCTGTAACTGGAAGGGCTACGCCCTGAGAGATGATCTGATGTTATACTGTATGTGTGTACTGTTTGTGATTTCTATGAAAAATAGAAATGGATGGATTGTGATTTTTGACTTTGTATGGGAACAAGACACATGCCCCCATAAGTATAAAAATATTTTAAGTAAAGGGTCTGTCTGGCTTTAAGTTGAAAGCAGCCTGCTGCAAGGCATGTTGGAAGCCAGACAATAGTAGCTGTTTTGTTGAAAGGAATACGCCCTTTGAATGTAAGAGAGATGGCTGTTTGGGAAAATGACCTTTGTGCAGCCAGCCATGGCTGCTGCATTGTTGAAGATGGCCGCTGCATTGAGCCATGTGCTTGAATGGGGGAAGGGCTTGCCCACTGTTTTGTGTTGCAGGGGCTATGCCCTGAGGGAAGGAAACTCTGAGAAAGCATGCAGGCAACATTGTACTGTATGTGTGTGGTGAATATCTCAGAGTATATGAACTTAGAGAAAAGTGTTGAATAATATTATCATGTAACTAAAATTTTTTTAAATGTGCTGTTTAGTTGGCCAAAGGGCCTGAGTTGAAGTAGCCTAGAGTGTGTCTATGGTTGAGTGTGAACCTCAATTGTGTAGTCTGTCTTTGTGGAGAAAAATATTTTTGGTTTTCTTTTGAAGACATGCTGGTTTTGGCGGGAAAAATTGCATGCGTTAATGGCGCCATTGTTGTTGTTGTCCATGAGGTGTGCGGTGGTCATCCACCATTTTGTTGTCCTGGCTTATCGGCCATCTTGAGAGACGTTTACAGTTTGAGATAGGAAGTTCCAGTTTAGCAAACACTGCCCCTGGATATGCTGTATTGGCATTTGTTGATTGGCGCAGTTTTGTCCTGTTTTATGCGTTTGCAGTTTGACCTGTGCACTGCTGGGGAGAGTAGTGAGACACCAGGGTGACATACTGAGAGGCTGTTTTTGTTTAATGTTAAATTCGCTGGTTTAAATTGTTTTTCTAAGCATCGCCTTTTCACGGTCTTACCACAAGGGGTCCCGACGCGCTTGCGGACACATGCACATGCTGGGGCCTATTTATGGATGGGATCTGGTTGACCCACCAGTATGTCTTTGGAGTGTGGGAGAAAGCCAACGCAGACACAGGGAGAACATGCAAACTCCATGCAGATGGTGTTAGGATGGGGATTTTTCTGTTTTCATTTAAGTGAATGTAAGCTATTGCAGGGTTAGCTGACTTTGCAGTATATGAGCGGCGGTTTTTGTATTGGATTTTGTTTTTAAGTGAAATCCCTACTTTACACTGAATTTGATAGATTGTAAGACTAACAGAGTTTTTGTACACAGTGTGTGTGTTGTTTTTATGTTTAGGTTCAATTAGTTTTTATTGTTTATGAAAGTTTCAATTGTACAGAAAAAAATACAAAAATCCAGGAGCCCAGCAAGAGGCAACCTGGACCGATAAGTAAGGGGTGATCTCCCGTTACAGCATGTATACGGCAATATACAAATAACAACTAGCTCATGAGAAGAGGTGTGAAGTAATACACAAATCAAACAGTGTCGTCTGAAGATACATTATCCACTCCGTCCGACCAGGATGCCCCTGTGGGATCCTACTGCAGTCCTGGATCGGAGGAGTCATTAGGGGATGACATGAATATCTGTACAAACGACACCATACCAACACCTATTGGTGAAGTCTCACAAGCGATGACAGTATGAACAGAAACTGGACCGCATACATGTGAAAGCATCTCAAAATAACTTTAGGGGAGGCCCCAGAAAGAGATAGGGAGAACTAAAGATAGAAAAGGAGATCTAGAGTTTAGAAGGGGGGTGTAGTGCACAGGGAAGGGTGGAAGGAGAAGAGGGGGGGCGAGGGGGACAGCGAGCTGCGGATCAATGGAAGGGTATCCAGACATGGCAGGGAACCCAAAGGTAGGGGACTGGTAAGGCCTCAGGGAGTAGGCCCTATTGGGAGCCTATCCTTCAACTTATCCGAAGTTGAGTAATGTCTCCATACACTCCAGATAAAGGAGAATTTAGCATGTCTGTCTAGAGAGTTGGCAATCATTTCCTCCATTAGCATACTAGTATTCATCTCATTCACCCATTCTACAATCGAAGGAGTGGAGGTGGTTTTCCAATGCCTAGAGATGAGACGTCGAGCCGCGCTAAGGAAAAATTTAAGAAGATTGTGTTTTTGGAATTTGATAGTACCCGGTAGGATGGAGAGGAGGGCAATAAAAGGAGAAGGCTGAAGAGGCATATCATAAATCTCAGAATAAATTTGAAAAATCTGAGACCAGAACGGTCGAATTACCTCACATTCCCACCAGACGTGACTGTATGTACCTGTTGCCGAGTTACATCTCCAGCAGGTGTCCGCAGCTGAGGGGTACATGATCCTGAGGGTGGTCGGGACTCGATACCATCTGGCAATCACCTTATAGTTTTTTTCTTGGGAGTAGCTAGAGATGGATGATTTGTGGGTAAAGAGAAAGGCTTTACTCCATTCTACCTCTGTAATGTCTCTCCCAAGCTCCTCCGACCAAACTTTTGTAAATTTAGGTAAGGAGTCATGAGTGTGGTCTAGAATCAGTTTGTAGGTCAAGGAAAGGGTATGGCGGGGGGTGTCAGGAAGAGTACATATTTGTTCAAAACTGGTCAGGGGTCTATGGATCTGTGCGGATTTGTGAAGTCCTTTGCAATAGGAAGTCAGGTGTAGTCGGGTGAGCCAAGTCAAGTGGGAAGACGTAGAGTTATGGTTTGGCTTAAAGGTACCCTGCGCGGAGTCAACGAATTGTCGTGCCGTGGGCCAGGAAGCTCTGTCGTAGCCGTCAAGTGTGTGGATGGACCTGCCCTCCGGAAGGGCTGGGTTGTCAAATAATGGGGTGAGTAGGCTTGGTTCAGTGGATAAAGCATAGGCCTCTCTCCTGCGGTACCAAAGCACCAGAGCATCCCTGGTGAGGGGAGATAATGCAGCGAAAGACCCCGGAGTATGTTCAAAGCCCCATAGGAGGGCCCGAAGATCCATCGGGGACAAGTCTTGTTCCACCAGGGTAGCGGCTTTGACAAAGGGGTGGGGGAACCACTCCAGGATCCGTGATAACACAGCTGAGGAATGATAAAGCTCAAAATCCGGCAGACCCATTCCACCTTTAGAGATGGTGGTGCATAAAAGATTATGATTCAATCTGGGGTGCCTCCCCTGCCATACGAAGCGTATAGACAAAGAGCGCAAGGTGCGGAAAAATGCGGACGGGAGGGAAATGGGGAGGGTTTGGAATAAATACAATAATTTGGGGAGTATGTCCATTTTTAGGGTGTTCATGCGACCAAACCAAGAGAGCGGTCTGTCCATCCGGTTCTCGGTTAGACGTCTGATCTTAGTGAGCAGAGGACCAAAATTCAGAGTATAGATATCCGCCGCGTGTGTTGGGATGGACGTACCTAAATATGAAATGGATGTCGCCTGCCATTGAAAGGAGAAATTAGTCTTGAGGGAGGAAAGGGTATGATGTGGAAGTGATAGGTTAAGGGCTTCCGTTTTGGAGATGTTAAGCTTATAATTACTGTGCCGTCCGAAGCGGTTGATCTCTGCTAGGATGGATGGGATACTAATGTGGGGTTGTGTCACATAAAGGTCGTCAGCATATAGGGAGAGTTTGCAATGTGAGGAGGGGGTCTGAATACCACTTATGCTCGGGTTTGCTCTGATGGCCTGGGCCAAGTGTTCTATAACAAGAGCGAAAAGGAGAGGAGAAAGGGGACAACCTTGCCTGGTACCATTAGCTATCGTGAATGTACGCGAGTGAGTACCATTTACTAAGATAGAGGCGGAGGGCGTAGCATACAGGGCCATAATGCGCGAGAGCGTCTTAGGTCCTAGTCCTATTTGGGTGAGGGTGGCTCGGAGAAACGGCCAGCTGACCCTGTCGAAGGCCTTCTCCGCATCACAGGAGAGGAGGCAGGCCGGCACCCGATTACGGTGAGCGTATGCTATAAGATGAACAGTTTTAGTGGTGTTGTCCCGCGCCTCTCGGCCAGGGACAAAACCCACCTGGTCCCTATGTATGATGTCAGGTAGTAATGGGGATAGACGCTTCGACAGGATCTTGGCGAACAATTTCAAGTCTATATTGAGTAAGGAAATCGGCCTATAATTGGCGCATAAGGAGGGGTCTTTACCGGGTTTCGGAATCACCACAATCTGGGCATGAAGCAAGGACGAAGAGGGGGAGAGATTATCATTAATGGCGTTAAAGGCCTTTGCAAGGAAGGGGGTAAGCTGAGGAGCAAACTTCTTGTAAAAGCGTGAAGAGAACCCATCAGGTCCTGGGCTTTTACCATTTTTGAGTTCTTTGATGGCTAATAGAAAGAAAGTGGGGACTCCAATTCCTCAGCATCCGAGGATGGTATGGGGGGCAGGGAGGTTTCTTGAATATAGGAAGACATGTCCTGTTCGGAGCCAGACAGGGGGGACCTAGGAGAGGGGTTTTGGGAGGATAGATTATATAAATTGGAATAATATTTACGAAATTCATCGGCTATGGCTAAGTTAGAACTCAATTTCCCATCGGAGGGGGAGTGAATAAAGGGGATATGTTTTCGGGCTTGCTGAGGTTGTAGGGTATGGGCCAAATGTCTACCACACTTGTTGGCTTGGGAGTAATGGGTGAATCGCCCCTTATCCCTAGCCACCAGGGAACGTTCTGAAAAGATTTGCAGAAGGTCCCGCCTGGCATTAACCAGCTCAAGATGAATCCCGGCTACAGGGGATTGTTTGTGGGACTCTTCCAGTGAAGCTATTAAAGCTAACAGTTTGGTTATCTCTGCCGTACGTGCATGTTTAAGCCTAGAGCCGTGCTGAATAAACTTGCCCCTAAGGACACATTTGAGGGCCTCCCATTTCGTAAGAGGGTTAGTGTCGTCGTGTGCGTGGTCTGCAATAAAGTGCTGTATGGTCCGGATGATGTCTTGAGCACACACTGTATCTAAGAGTAAGTTGTTGTTGAGCCGCCAGGAAGATCTGGTCTTGGGGGTAGGAGCCCTACCCAAGCTCAAGTGAATGGGTGTGTGGTCTGACCAAAGAGTAAGGCCAATCGAGGCGTCAGGAGAACAGTCCAATAGGGTTTGGGAGATGAATAGGTAGTCCAGTCTGCTGTAAGAGGAGTGTGCTGGGGAGAAATATGTATAGTCCTTTGTGGAAGGGTGTAACACCCTCCAGACATCCACCAGAGATAGGTCAGATAGAGCGGTTTTGATTTTGGTCAAAGAAGCAGGGGAGAGTGAGGACTTACCCGTCGAGGAATCAAGGCGAGGTATCAGAGCCGCGTTGAGGTCACCTCCCATGATCATGTTAGTAGTACTAAATCTTTTCAGACGTGCGACCACCTTAGAGATGAACTGCGGTTGGTCCTGATTAGGAGAGTATACGTTAATTACAGTGTAAATCACATTCAAATACGACAATTTAAGAAAAACATATCTCCCTGCGGGGTCTATGAGCGTGTCAAGCACGTCAGGGGTGAATGAGGCATGAAAGGCAATAGATACTCCTTTAGATTTTGCGGGAGGGTTGGTGCTGTGAAACCAGGTAGGGTACCTTTTATGGAAAACCTGTGAGATGGTGTCGGAACGGAAATGAGTTTCCTGGAGGAGAAGGATTTGGGTTCGTAATTTGTGGAAATGGTAGAGGATATGTCTCCTCTTCTCCGGGGCGTTAAGGCCCCTACAATTCAGGGAAGAGATTTTTAGGGAGGCGGGCGTTGCCATGAGGGTAGTACTATGGGGTGGGAATAGATCTTAATTAGTTCCGAGCTCGCTGTCGCTGGGAAAGGGGTAGGGAGGGAAAAGGGAGGGGTGTAGGATTGATTACAAAGAAGCACAGGAAATGAGAGGTCCAGAAACAGAGGGGAAAGAGAGAAAGAGAGGAGAGGTAGAAAATAGGGCCTAAACGGCCAAACTAGTAACGTTGCAAGCAACATGTCAGCGGAGTCCTAATAGGATGCTGTAAACCTAGGAGGGGGGTCGTAGACAGTGCACAGAGGTGTCCGCACACACCGGGCTGCAAAAATAAACATGTAAACATAACCATAAGTCAAGCGGTACAGGGCCCCCGACGGCTGCAGTTAGTTATACATTCATGTACATAAGTCCGGGAGTATAAGACCCGGACAACTTGCGAGAACACTTGACAGCCTCAGGGGTCCTACACCAGGCTTCCAAACAAAATCATAATAAATCTCTTAAGGTATTGGGGGGGGGCTGGGGGGGGAGTCAATGTGGTATTGGAGGACAGACATTACTTATGGGGGAAGGAGAAATTCACAGGGGGTCAACGTTCAGAGAGAACAAATTGAAGGAACACAAAATATGGCGGAATGTCCCTTGTGAGCAGGAAGTAAGACAGAAGTTAGTAGGAAAGCGCCCCAACAAAACTGTAACCTGAGAACAGGGGCGATTTTGCAGGTCTAAAGCCCAGCTACACGAAGGGCTGATAGCATTAAATCATCCAGCGTTTGACTTGGAGGTTTTTGATCTGGAACGCCTGGGTTTCTTGGATTGCTTCTGCCATCCGGAGGCGACCGGGAATCCGGGGGTGGCTGCGCGAAGAGGCCAGTCAGGTAGAGATATTTGAGGCAGTTCAAAGGTCCCTAGAAATTTGGGGAGATCGCCAAGTGTACGAAACACTGCCGATTTCCCTTCATACGAGGCAAAAAGGTGGAAGGGAAAGCCCCAACGATATTTGATTTGTTTAGCTTGTAAGGCCCCAGTGAGGGGCTTCAATGCCCGGCGCATATCAAGGGTCAGCTTGGAGACGTCCGGTAGTAAGGAAATCTGGGACTCGTTGAAACAAATGTTCTCTCGCTTTCGCGCCGCCTGCATGATGGCGTCTTTAATCGCGTAGAAGTGGACCCTGCAGATAACATCTCTGGGGTGTTCCAGATTAGGATTCTTAGGGCCTTGGGCTCTATGGACACGATCAAGTTCCAGAGGCGCGTCTTTCTCTCTCTGGAGCAGGTCATTAAACATAGCGATGACAGCCGGGGCTAGATCTTTAGTGTCCACAGACTCAGGTAGGCCACGGATGCGGATGTTATTGCGTCTGGCCCTGTTCTCCTGGTCGTCCTGATGGTACATAAGGTGCTGAATTTGCAGGGTGTGCTCATCCAGGATGGCGTCATGTGATTGTATGGCAGCTACAGTCTCTTCGACAGTGTGTTCCACCTCCTCCAGTCTGCTAGTGACATCCCTGCGCAGCTCAGCAATTTCCTGCTTGTATGAACGCTCAAGCCTCTGTACACAGGCCTCAAAATCATGTCTGGTGGGGAGGGCTTTGATATAGGCCTCCATGTCCCAAGCTCCATAGGAGCGGTGCGAGGCAGGAGAATGGCAGGCTGAACGTGCGGAGCCGTTGTCTGAGTCAGGGGGAGAGCTGGCTCGCACCCTAGATCTGGTATGAGGTGCAAGGTGCTGGGAAGCCTGTCCATGAGAGGCCGCATGTGTCCCCGAGGAGCGGGTCGACGCCATCTTGGATGAGGGGGGGCCGCGCTGCTCGGGCGACAGCTTTTAAAAAAAAAATCTGTCTATATCCCCCTCTTTGCTCGGATCGGGGGTATAACGACTTTCTCCCCCACCTTTCCTCCCCATCACAGACCTGTTTAGCTGGTCTGGAAGGCGCTGGTGGCCGCGATGAACCCGGTGTGTGCGGGAGCTCCTGGAGGAAGCTTCTTACTCCTCCATAGGCTAAGCCACGCCCCCTTGTTTTTATGTTTAAATATTTGAGAGTTTCCCAGAAGGCAATTTATTGTTTTTGAAACTTGTACTGTGTCACGAGCCGGACTGACGGCTAGTGGGGATACAGGAGGTGGATCATCTGTACCAGAGAGGGGATGGCACGGGTTGTACTGAGGGACCGGTTCTAAGCAACTACCGGTTTTCACCAGAGCCCGCCGCAAAGCGGGATGGACTTGCTGCGGCGGGTAGCAACCAGGTCGTGTCCTCCAGTAGCGACTCCACCTCTCTGGTGGCTGAGATAGGCACGGTACAAAAGGAATAGGCAGAGGCAAGGTCAGACGTAGCAGAGGGTCAGGGCAGGCGGCAATGGTTCGTAGTCTGAGACAATGGCAGCAGGTCAGATACACAGGCAAGGCAACTCACAAAACGCTTCCACAGGGTACTAAGACAACAAGATCCGGCAAGGACAGGAAGGGGAAGTGGGTTTATATCAGATTTGGGTGTGCACACAGTAATTGGGCCAGGCACCAATCAATGGTGCGCTGGCCCTTTAAATCTCAGAAGGCCGGTGCGCGCGCGCCCTAGAGCGCAGCGGGGCCGCGCGCGCCGGGAAGGAGCAGGAGGGGGATGGTGAGTAGGATGGGATGCGATCCGGGGACGGAGATGTGCCGCAGCGTGGATCGCATCCCCGCCAGTAACAGAGCAGCGCCCACGACCAGGGGGGCTGACCGGAGCGCTGCAGGGGGACCGACGCTGCGAGCGCTTCGGGAAGGATGGGACACCCGGAGCGCTCGGCGTTACAGTACCCCCCCCTTAGGTCTCCCCCTTTTCTTGGAACCCAAGAATCTACGGATGAGCTCCTTGTCTAAAATGTTGGTCTCAGGCTCCCAGGATCTCTCTTCAGGACCACAGTTCTCCCAATCAATTAAAAAAAATATTTTACCTCGGATGACCTTGGAGGCGAGGATTTCTTTCACCGAGAAGACATCAGAAGAACCAGACGCAGGAGCAGGAGCAGGAGCAGTGACCTTGGGGGAAAATCGGTTAAGAATGAGGGGTTTGAGAAGAGACACATGAAAAGAATTGGGGATACGAAGAGAAGGAGGAAGATGGAGTTTGTAAGAGACAGAATTGATTTGGTTTTTGATTTTAAAAGGTCCGAGGTAACGAGGGCCCAGCTTGTAGCTAGGTACCCGAAACCGAACATATTTGGAGGAGAGCCACACTTTGTCACCAGGGACATAGACAGGAGGAATTCTTCTTTTTTTATCTGCATGTCTCTTCATGCGGGCAGAGGCCAGTGATAGCGACTTTTGAGTCTCTTTCCAGATAGAGGTGAAGTCTTGAGTTAATTCATCCACGGCAGGAACTCCAGAAGAAGTGGGGATGGGGAGGGGGGCAATGGGTGATGGCCGTAGACCACAAAGAAAGGTGATTTGGAGGACGATTCAGAGTTCTTGAAATTGTATGAGAATTCTGCCCAGGGCAATAGGTCGACCCAATCGTCTTGACGGGCGGAGACAAAATGAAGAAGGGTTTGATGAGACGGATAACAGGAACGTTGAACCTGTTGATGAAAGAGGCTTCAATAAAGTAAGGGTTACAGAGGGTTTTGTTTGAATCAGTTTTGAAAGAATGTCATTGACAATTTACCAATGTACAGGAATGTCATTATGGTTTACCATTTTTGCAGGTTAAATATGAAGGATAGAGTAATGATTTTGCTTATAAGTATTTTTCAGGTCCAAGGAGTTTGTACATAGAGAACAGGTGTATGTAGACAGCTGTACATATGGATAAATACGAGTCTAAGGAGGTAAAAGTATCATAGGCTATTTCATTGTTTCTTTTTTTTCCTGCACCACACATTTCTTCCTTCAGTCTGTAATGAGGAAGAAAATGGGGGGAGAAGTGATAAATGTAAGAATGACAGTTTTTTTTTCAAACAAATAATGTAACCTCTGTAATTCTAAACAAGTTTGTGCCAAGACTGTCTTTCTTTGATAGAATTTGAATCGGTAAGCAGCAGTCTGGTGAAGTAGGTTCCCATCCCAGATGCTAAGAACCTTTTGTCAATGGTTCCAGGTATTGTAAGCCATGCACAGGTTATGCAGTGACCACAGTCCCGATGTCTGGGTTATTGTCATATGAGGGTTGTTTGGAGGTCAATCAAAACCAGAATCGTACTTTCCTCATTAGCTGTCACTTATATTCTCGGCTGATGGGGTGGGTGCGATCGCTGTGACATGAACTTCAAAATGTCCACCACAGGGTTCACAAGTCCCTCCTGGACCCTGACACAATAACCAGTTTACATTCTTTCCAACCAGGTGACTGGGTTGTTGTAAAGAAGCTTGAGGGATGAGACCACGCCAGCCACTGCAAGAAGCGGCTCAACCACACCAAAGAACTGAGTAGTATCTTCGTTTATTTATATTTTTGTTGTTTAGTAAATTTTAGCAAGGGTAACGATGAAAAGCATCCCAAGTTATTATTTAAAGTGTATTTCCTGACTAGCTCAGAAAGCGAACAGGACCGATTGCTAGGTCTGTTCTGAGTCTTCACCGAGTTTTAGTACCCAGCGATGACAGCAGTACATGCCATTTATGATGTTATTATGGGTATGAGGAGTTTTGACAGACTGGTGAAGACTCCAAACAGACACTTGTCAATGGAATCTAACGATGCATTTTTAGAGGGTAAAATTGGTTATAGTTTTAATAGCTCTGCCTCTTGTCGGTTTGGGTATCTAGGCAGCCCACAAGTGTGTTTGAACTTTAGTTTGGTGCTTCTGTGGATCTGCAGCTTATAAAGGTAATTCCCCCAAAGCAAGAGATTCATGCATGATGGTGAAGCTGTCCCAGCACCTTATCTCGTGGCCGATCGCGAGGATCTGATGGCGCAGGAAATTAAGAATGGCAGGGACAGCTAGAAGGGAATTGTTCGCCAACCCCGACCAGGTCTGGGCATGGGGTCCTGGATGTACAAGGTGGAGGGGGGCTCGGGCTTGGGATACGATTGAACAATTCTCATCCGTTAAGGATAGGGTTCTTCATGTTGAAGCCAGAGCTGTAGCTAAGTGAAGGTTGGGAGTCCTTTTTAGGGGTCTGGGAATCTTTGGGGATCTAATTTTTATTTTACAGCGGATCGTGGTTAAAGGAAGTAGGAATATATACCGTATACTCATGACGTTTTTATTTCTATTCTTTCTATGTCGTGACGAGGTGCTCCTGTTACCTGATTGGACGCGTGACCAGAGTTTCCTTGATGAGACGCCCCGAAACCGGACCCACATACAAGACACAGAGGATCACAGACGGATTACTACAGCTCACCGTGTCGTGTCCTCCTTTATAAGTCATGCCCCTGAAAAACAGAGTTTACATGTCAAGCCGTGTTTTCCTTTTTATGGACTAAGGACTGATTCATTTCCAGGTGTAAGAAACAGATCAAGTTTCATCGATGGACATGGGGTGCATATGACAAAAAAGGGAGGACTGTTGTGGAAAAATGTATTAATGTATGTTGTCAGATGTCCCCCAATGTCAGTTTTGCTGTAATGCGCTCATCTGAGCATATTTGCACATACAGACGTTGTGTCGCGTACCTGGCGGTAGAGCCTGATTATGCAGAGGACGGCCTCCCTTACACCTCTGACTCAAGGCCCTGATAGAGTAAACAGGAGGCGCGGGAGTGCAGAGTCGCACGGGTGCCTGGCAGGATCGCTGGTGATGGAGCCGGACTGGGATCCCAGAAGAGACTGCAGAGGAACACCGGTGCAGAGAAGACCAGGAGCCGCGGTCAGTGGAAGGCAGGTACTGGCTTCGTACAGGAACTCCACAGGCAGAGGAGCAGATGCGACAGCAGGTGGGACCGGAGCTCAGCAGGGCTCCGAAGGGCTGCAAGGATGGCAGGTGCAGGCTGGCGGACAAGTCCGGGACAGGAGCATAGGCTGGAGGGAAGTCAGGATACAGGCCGGTTTACTATCAGGTTGGCAGCAAGGTAGCAGAAGGAGCAGGTAGATGCAAAGTCAACAAGCCGGGTCAGGTGCGGGCAGAAAACAGGAACGTCAAGGACAAGCCGGGTCGGATATCAGGAACAGGTATCAGATACTGGAACGTAGGGAACACAGAACGCTGTTGAGCAGACAGCACTGAGTTTGGGTACTGACCCAGTTTAAATAGCCTGCTTGGCGCCAAGGCCTGTCACTGATTGCGCGCGCGCACTGCGCGCATTCGCGCATGTGCGTGAGCACGTACACGCATCGGCGCGCGCACGCAATAGCTGAGGTTTCTGGCCGTCTTCCACGGCCACCATCTTGAGTGCTGGCATGCCCTTCCTGACATTGCCCCCTCCTAATGGGCAGCCTCCGGATGCCCAATCTGGCCACTTTATCAGGATGAGCGTTCTTGAAGGTTTGGATGAGCTCTTGGGCATGAATATTACCTTCCGGTTCCCACGAGTTGTCCTCCGGTCCGTCCCTCTCCACTTAATTAGGTACTGAACCTGATTCCTCCTCTTCCTGCAATCTAACACCGCTTCCACCTCGAACTCCTCTTCACCGTCTACCACCACGGGTTCAGGTGGGCCGGCATCTCTGCCAGGAAAAGGATCAGGGATAGCGGGTTTTAGCAGGGTAACATGGAACACGGGATGGATCCTAAAAGAGTCAGGTAGTTCCAGCTCGTATGCAACATTGTTGATACGTTTTTTCACCGGAAATGGCCCTACGAACTTAGGTCCAAGTTTCTTCGAGGGGCAAGCAAGTTTTAGATTTGTTGTAGCCAACCAAACTTGGTCACCTGGGTTTAAGATCAATTCCCCCCTTCTCCTCTTGTCAAAGACTTCTTTGTTGTAGGCTTGGGTCTTGGCCATTGTTTCCTGCAACAGTTTATTCTTGGTATTAAAGAAGTCCATTGTTTCAAGCACAGCAGGTACAGAGCACTCTGGAATTGTGTTGAAAAGAAATGAAGGGTGAAAACCGTAATTGGCGAAGAAAGGAGATTGTTTGGTGGCTGAGTGGATGGAATTATTGTAAGAGAATTCGGCCAGAGGAAGTAAGGGAACCAAATTGTCTTGAGAAAATGAAGAAAAACAGCGGAGATATAAGTGTTTGATTGGTCCTTTCTGTTTGTCCATTGGTTTGCGGGTGATAGGCTGATGAAAATGAAAGTTCAATTCCCAGAGACTCGCACAAAGACCTCCACAACCTGGAGGTGAACTGGACCCCTCTGTCAGAAACTATGTTTGCCGGAGTTCCATGAAGCCTAATAACCTCTCTGATGAAGATTCGTGCGGTCTCTTGTGCAGAGGGAGTGCCCTTCATGGGGAGGAAATGGGCCATCTTGGATAATCGGTCGACGATCACGAAAATAGTATTGTAGCCCTCAAATGGGGGCAGCTCCACGATAAAGTCTATCGAAATCATCTGCCAAGGTCTATTTGGGACCGGGAGCGGCTTTAACAGACCCCAAGCCCTGGATTTGCTGTTCTTGTTGCGGATACAAGTGGTGCAGGATTCTACATACTTTCTGCAGTCCTTCTCCATCCTAGGCCATCAAAATGTTTGTTGCATTAATTCGAAAGTCTTGTAGACGCCAAAATGCCCTGCAAGCATATGGTCATGGCACAGGCCCAAGGTGGAGACTCGCAGATCCTCCGGTACAAAGACTTTGTCTCCGTACCAAAGTGTGGTGGAGATTTTTCAAATCCATATTTATAACAAGAAGCTACGTGTATATATGGTTGTATATGTTTTTACAATACTTTATTATTAAGGTGACTTAAATTTATCTTAGCATGCTTGCTAATGTGAGAAACTTGTTGAACTGAGCATCAAAGGAACACACCTATCTGATGAAAGCAGCAAGTATTTCTGGTTTAGATTTGGAAAGCTAAGTAGAGAGGTTTGAGATTTCAACCAATCAGGTGGTCAGCTTTAAACCAATGAGACCACAGGATTTTGGGTTCTGGTTGGCATAGGGGGTATAAAAGTCAGATACACTCATGGCTAGAGCCCTGGCGAATGAAGATCTGACGCAGACGACATGGTGACGTAATAAGCTCTCTCTCTCTCTCCCTCTCTCCCTCTGCCTCTCCCTCTGTCTCTCTCTCTCTGTCTCTCTCCCTCTCTCTCTCTCTCTCTCTCCCATGTTTAAGATTAATATTACTTTGCGTTTGCTCTCTTGTTCCTATTATCATGTAACATTGGTATCATGTTTGTCATAGCAATATTCCTATTATGTATCGTGTAACATTGGTATCACCTTGCTATTAGGTGGTACCAGTTCTGTATAAATAAATGTCATTGTTTTCTCGTTTCCTGACGCTATCGTTTGATTTCATTTTATATAGACAAAAGGTTTTTAATCACTTATTTTAAGCATTTAAGCGAGGTTAGGAATATCTCCATAACAAAAGTAGCCCATCTCTCGTCAGCAAGGTGGTTCCGGGTGGCGAGGTTCTTCCTACAGAGGCTTGTTTGATCTGGGCCATTAAGTCCCCTTCTAGTAGGAGAAAGTTCCCGGAAGACAGAATGGTATCTGGAGTGGATGTTTCCTGTGATTTGCTGAACATGCGTGATAAAGCATCAGGTTTTGTATTTTTAGATCCAGGCCTGTATGTTAAATGGAAAGTAAATCTAGAAAAGAAAAGTGCCCACCTGGCCTGCCAGGGTTTCAACCTCTTCGCTGTTCTCAGATATTCTAGATTTTTGTGGTCTGTATAGATCAGGATCGGGTGTGCCGCCCCTTCTAGTAAGTATCTCCACTCTTCCAGTGCAGCTTTGATTGCTAGGAGTTCACGATCCCCGACGTCATAATTCCTTTCCGCATCAGATAGCTTGCGGGAAAAGAAGGCCACTGGGTGCAATAGAGCCTTGGATCCCTGCCTCTGAGAAAGAATAGCTCCAACAGCTGTTTCGGATGCGTCCACCTCTAAGACGTATGGCAGGGACGAGTCGGGATGCTTCAGGACAGATGCGGAGGTAAACCGCTTTTTCAGCATCTCAAAGGCAGCCTGGGTCTCTGGGGACCAACGGAATCTGACACCCTGTTTAGTAAGTTGGGTGATGGGGGAGATGATTGCTGAGAATCCCCATATAAACTTTCGATAAAAGTTTGCGAATCCTATAAAACGTTGGATGCCTTTCTTATCGCTGGGGATCGGCCAGTCCAAGATGGCTGTAACTTTTTGAGGATCCATCTTGACGCCCTCTGTGGAAATGATCAGGCCCAGGAATTGGATGCTTTGGCGCTCAAATTCGCACTTCTCCGGTTTGGCGTAGAGTCCATGTTGTCGAAGGCGTCTCAAAACACTCCTGACATGTCCGCGGTGATTGTCTAGAGAGGAAGAGAAGATTAGTATATCGTCAAGGTATACTACAACGAATAAGTCCAGAAAATCTCGGAAGACATCGTTAATAAAGTGTTGGAAGGTAGCAGGGGCGTTGCATAACCCGAAGGCCATTACAAGGTACTCATAGTGCCCGAACCGTGTGCAGAAAGCCGTCTTCCATTCATCCCCTTCCCGTATACGGACCTAGTTATAGGCACCTCGGAGGTCCAGCTTTGTGAATATGGTGGCAGCGCCAAGTCTCTGGAAAAGTTCGGGTACCAGCGGAAGGGGATAGCGGTTCTTAACCGTGACTTTATTCAGCTCACGATAGTCCACACGCGGACGTAATGAATGGTCTTTTTTTTCTACAAAGAAGATTCCCGCCCCGGCCGGGGATGTGGAAGGGCGGATGAACCCCTTCTTCAGGTTAGCATCAATATAGTCTTTGAGGGCAACAAGTTCACATTCGGATAAGGGAAAGATTCTCCCAAACGGAACTTCGACTCCAGGAAGGAGTTCAATGGGACAGTCGTATGACCGATGAGGAGGGAGAGTCTCTGCACCTTTCTTGCTGAACACATCCAGGAAACTGTGGTAAGCTGTGGGTACAGACCGACAGGCTTCAGAGTCTGTGTCAAGGCATAGCAAGGAAGGCTGGTCACAGGAGGTTCGTAAGCAGTGCTGGGTGCAATAGGGAGAAAGAAACTTAATTTCCTCTGTGGCCCAGTTGATGCAGGGATTATGAGCCTTCAGCCAAGGCATGCCGAGAATGACCGGGAACAAAGGAGAGGCGATGGCATCCAAGCGTAGCAGTTCTTGGTGGTTCTTGGTAATAGTGGCAAGTAGAGGCATTGTTTCATGGGTAACTGCTCCAGACTTAATGGTGGTCCCATCGGCCAGATGAACGGAAAGTCTATGCGCTTTGGATTGAAGCGGGATATGATGTTGTGCAGCAAAGGACAAGTCCACAAAGCAGCTGCAGGCCCCGGAATCGATTATAGCGGGAGTCTGGATAGTCCCCCCAGGCAGCTGGATTGAGATGGAGAGGGCAAGGTGAGCAGAATTGCTGGGCAAGTTCAGAGTTGCAGAAGGGGAGATAGCTGAGAGGTGTTTACGGGACTTAACTGGGCAACACATTACATAATGTCCTGAACCCCCACAATACAGAAAAAGGTTCTGCTGGTAACGACGTTGGCGTTCTTCAGGGGAGAGTGAAGGACGGAGTAGGCCGAGCCGCCGTGGTTCTGGTGCACCAGGAATGGGCATGGCAGGGGCCGGTGGAACAGCACTGAAGGAGCTGAGCTTCCGTGGTAGCATCCGTACCGGGCGTGGTTGGTCCGCCGCTCTTTCCAACCTTCGTTCTCTCAAACGACGGTCAATTTGGATGGACAAATCAATTAGGGCTTCCAGGGTAGAGGAAACTCCTACTCGGGCAAGTTTGTCCTTGAGAGGCTCAGAGAGGCCCATGTGGAACCGGTGGCGTAATGCAGCGTCGTTCCAGCTAGTGTCAAAGCCCCATCATCTGAATTCAGAGACATAATCTTCCACAGCCCTGTTTCCTTGTTGAAGAGAACGGAGGGCTGCTTCAGCGGAAGCAGCTTGCTGGGGATCTTCATACAATTGGGCCATGGCGGCCAGGAATGAGGTTAAGTCTGATAGACACTCGGCCTTCTGTTCAAGGAGACGATGAGCCCAGGACTGAGGCTCGCCCTGCAGTAAGGAGATCACAAAGCCAACCTTCGTGGCTTCAAGAGAGAAGGTGCGTGGCTGAAGTGCGAAATATAGTTCACATGTGTTCCGAAAGTCTCTGAACTTGCTACGTTCACCAAGGAATTTTTCCGGGGTTGGAACTCTGGGTTCAGGCGGGAGCATGATGATTGCAGGAGCAGTAGAGGTCCCTTGTGGAGTGGAGGAAGCTTGCTCAGGTCCCTGAACGGTTGCAGAGGAAGTCATGGTCTGTAAATGTCCTTCCAGCTGGGTATAGCCTCCCTGTAAGTCTATAACAGCCCGTGTCAGGCCTGCCAGGTGTTGACAAAGTTCCTCCATGGGGGAGGGTCCTCGCACAGACTCAGACATGGCTGTCTGCTACTGTCACGTACCTGGCGGTAGAGCCTGATTAGGCAGAGGACGGCCTCCCTTACACCTCTGACTCGAGGCCCCTGATAGAGTAAACAGGAGGCGCGGGAGTGCAGAGTCGCACGGGTGCCTGGCAGGATCGCTGGTGATGGAGCCGGACTGGGATCCCAGAAGAGACTGCAGAGGAACACCGGTGCAGAGAAGACCAGGAGCCGCGGTCAGTGGAAGGCAGGTACTGGCTTCGTACAGGAACTCCACAGGCAGAGGAGCAGATGCGATAGCAGGTGGGATGGGAGCTCAGCAGGGCTCCGAAGGGCTGCAAGGATGGCAGGTGCAGGCTGGCCGGATCACACACTGGCGGACAAGTCCGGGACAGGAGCATAGGCTGGAGGGAAGTCAGGATACAGGCCGGTTTACCATCAGGTTGGCAGCAAGGTAGCAGAAGGAGCAGGCAGATGCAAAGTCAACAAGCCGGGTCAGGTGCGGGCAGAAAACAGGAACGTCAAGGACAAGCCGGGTCGGATATCAGGAACAGGTATCAGATACTGGAACGTAGGGTACACAGAACGCTGTAGAGCAGACAGCACTGAGTTTGGGTACTGACCCAGTTTAAATAGCCTGCTTGGCGCCAAGGCCTGTCACTGAATGCGTGTGCGCACTGCGCGTGCGCACGTACGCGCATCGGCATGCGCATCGGCGTGCGCATGCGCGCCATTGGCATTCTAGCAATAGCTGAGGTTTCTGGCCATCTTCCACGGTCACCATCTTGAGTGCTGGCATGCCCTTCCTGACACGTTGGTGGAAGATCGGTGGTGGGAAAATCTTCCTATGGAAACAGCGATGTTTGCTCCATTTAGAGATGTTGTTTTATGCCTCGTCAGGGGACTGGCCACTTCCTGACATTGGTATTAAATGACTCAGAGCGGACAGATCTGTGTCCACAAGAACGTTAGCATAGCTATACGACAATTGTGGTCCATTGAGGCATAATTGTCGTATGGTTCCCGTCATTGGAACAGTGCATGTCACTGATAGTCTATTTGAATGTATACATGTCTGTGATTGGTTATTATTATTGTATTGAATCCTTTAAGCTATATTTCTTGTGTTGTATTCTGAGTGGAGCTCCTGTAAGCTCACTTCCTATGGAGTGTGGGTCACATGTTGTGACATCACTTCCTTCTAAGTGTAATAAAAACTGTTGATGGGCGTCGGCTTGGCAGAGTTGGCTGGGACGCCTTGATGATAAGACCTGTGTGATGATGCTTGCTTCTTGGAATGGATGAACGGTGAGTGAATTTTAGCCTAAAGATAGCAATGTTGCAAAAAGATGAAATCTAAAGTGTGTGCTTAGGTAGCACAGAAAATATAGGCTGTGTGCTCTGCACAGAACCTGTATTTCCACGGCATTCCAAACTTCTTGGAGAACTCACCACAGATCTTCTGTGGATGTAGGCTGTCACTTTGTGTAATCCAGGCTGACTCAATGATTTTGAGATCAGGGCTCTGTGGGGGCCAAACCATCATTTCCAGGGCTCCTTGTTCTTCTTTATGCTGAAAATAGTTCTTAATGACATGGCTGTCTGTTATGGGTCATTGCCCTGCTGCAGAATACATTTGGGGCCAATCACATGTCTCCCTGATGGCATAGCATGATGGAAATGTATCTTCCCGTTTTTTTTCAGCATTGAGGACACCATTGCTTTTGACCAAATCTCCAACTCATTTTCAGAAATGCAGCCCCAAACTGTTGCCTGCAGACACATTTATTATTATATTGCTCTCCAGCCTTTCGACAAACAAACTGCCTCCTAATACAGTCCATAGTACTACAAATTTTGACTCAGCAGTTCAGAGCACCTGCTGTCATTTTTCTGCACCCCAGTTCCTATGTTTTCATGCATAGAATGTGGAAGCAAGGCTAGGTGACTTAAGTATGTATATAGATAGATAGATAGATAGATAGATAGATAGATAGATAGATAGATAGATAGATAGATAGATAGATAGATAGATAGATAGATCGATAACAGTGTGTAATTAAACAAATGTGCAAACAATATATTAATGTCACTTCCGATAGAGAGGTCGACATTTGCTTGTAATTGCAGCAGACAGCTGCGATATGAGATTCTCAGAGGGGGAAAACCTCATCATTCATTCTCTCTTGCTATAAACATCACTAAGCTGAATCTATTTCAGTGAAGAAGCTACAGGAAAAAGCTTATTAAAAGACCAAATGAAATGTGACTTCACATTAGTCATTTGAAATGTTATTTCTGCTTTAGATTGAAATGGAAAGTCTGGTGCTATCTATCTATCTATCTATCTATCTATCTATCTATCTATCTATCTATCTATCTATCTATCTATCTATCTATCTATCTATCTTTCTATCTATCTATCTATTTTACTTAGTGTATACTAGTGTATAGTTTCTTCATGTGTGTTATGTATTCCTCAAGTAGTATGCAAAAGATTAAACAATACCATTTCTCCTGTCTTACTTAGCACCCTTTCTAAATAGGAATTGTTCTTCTGAGCCATGGTGCTCTATCTCCCCAGAAAAAAAAAAAAAAGGGTAAGGTCTTTAAGTAAAGCATTGGCGTCTTTGAACTTCTATGGGACATTACAACTTACAGGAAATGTGCAGGGGCAGCCCACATTACAGTTGGCAAACACTTATTACAGATAGGGATGAGCCAAACACCCCCCAGTTCGGTTCGCAGCAGAACATGCGAACAGGCAAAAAATGTGTTCGAACACGCAAACACCATTAAAGTCTATGGGACACGAACGTGAAAAATCAAAAGTGCTAAAGTTAAAGGCTTAGACATGTATGCAAGTTATTGTCATAAAAAGTGTTTGGGGACCTGGGTTCTGCCCCAGGGGACATATATCAATGCAAAAAAAGTTTTAAAAACTGCAGTTTTTTCAGGAGCAGTAATTTAAATAATGCTTAAAGTGAAGTCCATTACCAGGCCCTTCAGGTCTGGTATGGATATTAAGGGGAACCCTGCGCCAATTGTTTTTAAAAAAATGGCTTAGGGGTCCCCCCAAAAATCCATACCAAAGCCTTATCCGACCACGCAATCTGGCAGGCTGCAGGAAAATAGGGGGTGGGACGAGAGAGCTCCCCCCCTCCTGAATCATACCAGGCCACATGCTCTCAACATGGGGAGGATGTCCCCATGTTGATGGGGACAAGGGCCTCATCCCCACAACCCTTGCCCGGTGGTTGTGGGGGTCTGCGGGCGGGGGGCTTATCGGAATCTGGAAGCCCCCTTTACAAAGGGGACCCCCAGATCCCAACCCCCCCTATGTGAATTGATAATGGGTACATTGTACCCCTACCTTTTCACAAAAAAAGTGTCAAAAATGTTAAAAACCACAGTACACTTGGGACAAGTCCTTTATTAAAAAGAAAAAAAAAGAAAAAAAAAATTCCAGCGATGTAAATCCATCCTGCGGAGGATACGGAGAAAAAAATTAAAATAACAACCCCAAGACGATAAAGGGAAAGGTATCTAAGATTTCAGAATCTCTGTTGTGAGCTTTGAAGATTAATTGCTGCACAATGCCTGCAGTTAAAGATGTGACCTATGGCTTAGCTTGTTCTTACTATTCGTTCAGAATTTGTTAAAAGTATATGTAATTCCTCACAATAAACTTATTTTATTTTCTCGCTGTTGTCTGCTAATTATATAATTGAAAGTGTTTTGCTATAGCTGTTTGATAGGCACAAAAAAATACCTGTTGATTTTGCCAGAAATCTTGTGAGCTGATGATGTCCTGTGTTCCTGCCTGTGCAGAAGGTGGGGTTATGGAGATGAGGAAGGTGGCGGGAGATGAGGAGAGGCCTTTGTTCCTTTAAATCCAGCAGTTATGAAGTAGCTGGGACAGGCAACACAGGATAAGAAATTCAGAGCTGCAAATAAACAGTGTTACATATAGTTACATAGTAGATGAGGTTGAAAAAAGACACAAGTCCATCAAGTCCAACCTATGTGTGTGATTATATGTCAGTATTACCTTGTATATCCCTGTAGTCATTCACGTGCTTATCTAATAGTTTCTTGAAACCATCAATGCCCCCCCGCTGAGACCACCGCCTGTGGAAGGGAATTCCACACCCTTGCCGCTCTTACTGTAAAGGACCCTCTATGTAGTTTTAGGTTAAACCTCTTTTCTTCAAATTTTAATGAGTGGCCACATGTCTTGGTAAAATCTCTTCCGCAAAAAAGTTTTATCCCTATTGTGGGGTCACCAGTAGGGATGAGCTTGGAGTTCGAGTCGAACTCATGTTCGACTCGAACATTGCCTGTTCGCCCGTTCGCCGAACAGCGAACAAATTGGGGTGTTCGCGGCAAATTCGAAAAATCTATGGGAGAAATCTAAAGTGTTAATTATAAAGGCTAATATGCAAGTTATTGTCCTAAAAAGTGTTTGGGGACCGGGGTCCTGCCCCAGGGGACATGTATCAATGCAAAAAGAAGTTTTAAAAACGGCCGTTTTTTCGGGAGCAGTGATTTTAATAATGCTTAAAATGAAAAAATAAAAGTGAAATATTCCTTTAAATTTCGTACCTGGGGGGGGGGGGGGGTGTATGATATGCATGTGAAGTGGCGCATGTTTCCCGTGCTTAGAACTGTCCCTGCAAAAAATGTCATTTTTGAAAGAAAAAAAGTCTTTTAAAACTGACTCGCGGCTATTAATGAATTGTCGGCTCCCGGCAATACATACAAAAGTCATTGATAAAAAAATAAAAAAAAGCGTGGGGGTTCCCCAGAATTCAATTACCAGGCCCTTCAGGTCTGGAATGGATATTAAGGGGAACCCCGCCGCAAATTAAAAAAAAATTGACGTGGGGTTCCCCCAAATATCCATTCCAGGCCCTTCAGATCTGGCATGGATTTTAAGGGGAACTCCACCCCAAATTTAAAAAAAAATGGCGTGGAGTCCCCCTAAAAATCCATACAAGACCCCTTATCTGAGCACGCAACCTGGCCGGCCGCAGGGGAAAAGGGGGGGACGAGAGAGCGGCCCCCCCTCCCTCCTGAACCGTACCAAGCCACATGCCCTCAACATGGGGAGGATGTCCCCATGTTGATGGGGACAAGGGCCTCATCCCCACAACCCTTGCCCGGTGGTTGTGGGGGTCTGCGGGCGGGGGGCTTATCGGAATCTGGAAGACCCCTTTAACAAAGGGGACCGCCAGATCCCGCCCCCCCCCTATGTGAATTGGTAAGGGGTACGTTGTACCCCTACCATTTCACGAAGAAAGCGTAAAAAAATGTTTAAAAAAACACACAAACACCTTGAAAAAGTCCTTTATTAAAAAAAAAAAAAAACAAAACATTCCAGCGGTGAAATCCAGTGTCCCGCGGCGATCCCGATGTCCAGCGCTGTCCTTCATTGGTTGTGCCTGAGCGGACCTGATGGGGAACTCCCTCTCAGTATTTTAAATGTATAGACCCGCCCCTTCTAAAGTTCCCCATCAGGTCCGCTCCCTCGGTATGTCGGACCCGCCTACGTCATTGGCTTGAGCGGGGAACTTCCTTCACTGTGTAATTTAAATTTACATAGTGAAGGAAGTTCCCCGCTCAAGCCAATGACGTAGGCGGGTCTGACATACCGAGGGGGCGGACCTGATGGGGGACTGCTCTCACTTTGGTAATACATGTATAGACCCGCCCCTTCTCATGTTCCGCATCTGGTCCGCTGAGCGGACCTGATGGGGAACTTTAGAAGGGGCGGGTCTATACATTTAAATAACTAAGAGGGAGTTCCCCATCAGGTCCGCTCAGGCACAACCAATGAAGGACAGCGCTGGACATCGGGATCGCCGCGGGACACTGGATTTCACCGCTGGAATGTTTTTGTTTTTTTTTAATAAAGGACTTTTTCAAGGTGTTTGTGTGTTTTTTTAAAAAAAAATTTACGCTTTCTTCGTGAAATGGTAGGGGTACAATGTACCCCTTACCAATTCACATAGGGGGGGGGCCGGGATCTGGGGGTCCCCTTTGTTAAAGGGGTCTTCCAGATTCCGATAAGCCCCCCGCCCGCAGACCCCCACAACCACCGGGCAAGGGTTGTGGGGATGAGGCCCTTGTCCCCATCAACATGGGGACATCCTCCCCATGTTGAGGGCATGTGGCCTGGTACGCTTCAGGAGGGAGGGGGGCCGCTCTCTCGTCCCCCCCTTTTCCCCTGCGGCCGGCCAGGTTGCGTGCTCGGATAAGGGGTCTTGTATGGATTTTTAGGGGGACTCCACGCCATTTTTTTTTTAAATTTGGGGTGGAGTTCCCCTTAAAATCCATGCCAGATCTGAAGGGCCTGGAATGGATATTTGGGGGAACCCCACGTCAATTTTTTTTTTATTTGCGGCAGGGTTCCCCTTAATATCCATTCCAGACCTGAAGGGCCTGGTAATTGAATTCTGGGGAACACCCACGCTTTTTTTTTTTTTTTATCAATGACTTTTGTATGTATTGCCGGGAGCCGACAATTCATTAATAGCCGCGAGTCAGTTTTAAATGCATTTTTTTCTTTCAAAAATGACATTTTTTGCAGGGACAGTTCTAAGCACGGGAAACATGCGCCACTTCACATGCATATCATACACACCCCCCAGGTACGAAATTTAAAGGAATATTTCACTTTTATTTTTTCATTTTAAACATTATTAAAATCACTGCTCCTAAAAAAACGGCCGTTTTTAAAACTTCTTTTTGCATTGATACATGTCCCCTGGGGCAGGACCCGGGTCCCCAAACACTTTTTAGGACAATAACTTGCATATTAGCCTTTATAATTAACACTTTAGATTTCGAACGTTCGAGTCCATTGTATTTAATAGGGTTCTAAAGTTTACACAAACATTTTGTCTGTTCGCAGGTTCTGGTGCGAACCGAACAGGGGGGTGTTCGGCTCATCCCTGGTCACCAGTATGGTATTTGTAAATTGAAATCATATCCCCTCTCAAGCGTCTCTTCTCCAGAGAGAATAAGTTCAGTGCTCGCAATCTTTCCTCATAACTAATATGCTCCATGCCCTTAATTAGCTTTGTTGCCCTTTTTTGTACTCTCTCCATTTCCAGTACATCCTTTCTGAGAACTGGTGCCCAGAACTGGACAGCATACTCTAGGTGCGGCCGGACCAGAGTCTTGTAGAGTGGGAGAACTATTGCTTTATCTCTGGAGTTAATCCCATTTTAATGCATGCCAATATTCTGTATGCTTTGTTAGCAGCAGCTTGGCATTGCATGTCATTGCTGAGCCTATCATCTACTAGGACCCCCAGGTAATTTTCCATCCTAGAATCCCCCAGAGGTTCTCCCCAGGTGTATAAATTGCATTCGTATTTTTGCCACAGAAGTGTGTTATTTTACATTTGTAGCGGTCCTCCCCCAGCTTCTCCCCTCTCTTCACGGCTGGTTTTACTCGTCTAGGGGTATCTGGGAGAAGGGGGAAAGATGTACCCCACCAGCTCGGCTCTCTGATGTAGGATGCAGAGATATGAGCTAAACCATTTACCCTCGGTTCTGCGTTTTAGGCCGGAACCTCAGCTTCTCCTATGGAGGATGATTGCCACTGTCTCTGACAGGGACACTTAGCTTCCAGTAACACGAGTTCCACACCAAGAAAAGTCCAACACTGTTTTATTGACTTGAAACTGGTTGACTTTTAAAAGAACAGACAAGGTGTAGAAAAGAGTAGGTCCAGGCACAACTAATGAATTAAGTTTCTCCTGTTCCGTTTAGTGCAAACAGACTTGGCGCACAGTCGCTGCCACCGACCGTGAATTTGGTCACTGCCACTGACCTGGGTGAACGTTGAGGCCCCCTGCCGGCCCCTGCTTGGATGAGGCCTGCCACTGACCTGAGAAAGATGGGTCCCTGCCACAGACCATGAGAACATGAAGTACTGTACCTTCTTTAGAACAAACGGCCCCTGTCAGAGGAAGATATCCATCCGGACGGTCACCACTACAGTAGGTAGAACATATTTAAAAATGAATATGCAATATTTCAAATGTATTTGATTGACCTAAAAATTCAAAGCCAATTTTGTATTGAATTAACCTAAACAAATAAAAAAATTATATACATTCCCTTTAAGTAAATATTTTACTGTATACTGTAGCTCCAGGTCTTCACTAAATGTACAACTGTGTTATAAAATAAAAAAAAGACTATAATCAATACACTCTATTTGGAGTTCCATATAATAA
Source organism: Rana muscosa (assembly GCA_029206835.1). Classification (NCBI taxonomy): domain Eukaryota; kingdom Metazoa; phylum Chordata; class Amphibia; order Anura; family Ranidae; genus Rana; species Rana muscosa. Next base: position 4,108,138 of record JARGYO010005583.1, on the reverse strand, counting down.
AAAATAAAAAATAAATGTTTCTCACTATGCTGTTTATATCCAGCATTCCATATTATTAATTCTGTGTTAAGTGTAAATGTGCCTTCTCATATCTATCTGAAAAGTGGTAATTTGAATTCTTAAAGTATTTTCAATCCTTGCTGAATGAAATAGCCAAGGGACTTGTCAGGAGCAAGAAAAGTGACTGCCTACCCACAGATTTAAAGTGGAGGTTTACCCAAAATAACATCCATATACGAGCACACTCCTTACACTACTAACATGTACAGTAGCCACATCTTTTTTTTTTATGTTGTACGTACCGTACTATTATAATTTCAATTTCGGCTTCCGGGTACTCACTCCCGCGGGAGTAGGCGTTTCTATTCTGGCGCAATGTATTCTGGGAGTTCGCCCTTCTTCAGCAGAACACCGTCCACCGCTACCAGGAAGTCAGTGCTTGTGGGCTTCACAATGCCCATAAGCAAAATGGAAAATTCATACGGCTGATTTTAAAAGTGCATCTTTTGCCAGAAAAAAAACAGGGGAGGTTTGAAGTCACCAAACACGTGAGTACTAATTGGTGATCTAAAAATACTTTGAATGCAAGCGAAAAAAAAAAAAGATTTGCCACGGAACCTCTGCTTTAATGATACATATTTAAATTTTTGTTACATATAACACACATCACTGTGTACTGGCATAAAGAACATTTTATTTTTTTATTTGTTTAGCTATAAGGCTTATGTGGTTGAGTACACTATCACCCAGTAGGACTTGAAATTATTTTGCTATTTTAACCACTTAAGCCCCGGACCATTTGGTAGCTAAAGGACCAGAGGTGAATTCAGAATTTTGCACTGCGCTGCTTTAACTGTAAATTGTGCAGACATGCAATGTTGTACCCAAACGAAATTTGCGTCCTTTTCTTCCCACAAATAGAGCTTTCTTTTAATGGTATTTGATTGCCTCTGCGATTTTTATTTTTTGCGATATAAACGGAAAAAGACCGAAAATTTTGAAAAAAAATGATATTTTCTACTTTTTGTTATAAGAAAAATCGAATAAACTCAATTGTAGTCATACATTTAGGCCAAAATGTATTCAGCCACATGTCTTTAGTAAAAAAATGTCAATAAGCGTATATTTATTGGTTTGCGCAAAAGTTATAGCGTCTACAAACTAGGGTACATTTTCTGGAATTTACACAGCTTTTAATTTATGACTGCCTATCTCATTTCTTGAGGTGCTAAAATGGCAGGGCAGTACAAAACCCCCCTAAATGACCCCATTTTGGAAAGTAGACACCCCAAGGAAATTGCTGAGAGGCATGTTGAGCCCATTGAATATTTTTTTTTTTGTCCCAAGTGATTGAATAATGACAAAAAAATAAAAATTACAAAAAGTTGTCACTAAATGATATATTGCTCACCCATGCCATGGTTATATGTGGAATTGCACCCCAAAATACATTTTGCTGCTTCTCCTGAGTACGGGGATACCACATGTGTGGGACTTTTTAGGAGCCTAGCCACGTACGGGACCCCGGAAACCAATCACCGCCTTCAGGATTTCTAAGGGCGCAAATTTTTGATTTCACTCCTCACTACCTATCACAGTTTCGAAGGCCATAAAATGCCAAAATAGCACAACCCCCCCCCCCCCAAATGACCCCATTTTGGAAAGTAGACACCCCAAGCTATTTACTGAGAGGCATGATTAGTCCATGGAATATTTTATATTTTGCCACAAGATGCGGGAAAATGACAAACTTTATTTTTTTTGCACAAAGTTGTCACTAAATGATATATTGCTCACACATGCCATGGGCATATGGGAAATTACACCCCAAAATACATTCTGCTGCTTCTCCTGAGTACGGGGATACCACATGTGTGGGACTTTTTGGGAGCCTAGTCGCATACGGGACCCCAAAAACCAAGCACCGCCTTCAAGGTTTCTAAGGGCATAAATTTTTGATTTCACTCCTCACTACCTATCACTACCTATCACAGTTTTGAAGGCCATAAAATGCCAAGATGGCACAAACCCCCCCCAAATGACCCCATTTTGGAAAGTAGACACCCCAAGCTATTTGCTGAGAGGCATGTTGAGCCCATTGAATATTTTTTTTTTTGTCCCAAATGATTGAATAATGATAAAAAGAAAAAAAAAAGAAAAAATGTACAAAAAGTTGTCACTAAATGATATATTGCTCACACATGCCATGGGCATATGTGAAATTGCACCCCAAAATACATTCTGCTGCTTCTCCTGAGTACGGGGATACCACATGTGTGGGACTTTTTGGGAGTCTGGCCGCGTACGGGACCCCAAAAATCAAGCACCGCCTTCAAAGTTTCTAAGGGCATAAATTTTTGATTTCACTCCTCACTACCTATCACAGTTTTGAAGGCCATAAAATGCCAAGATAGCACAAAACCCCCCAAAATGACCCCATTTTGGAAAGTAGACACCCCAAGGAAATTGCTGAGAGGCATGTTGAGCCCATTGAATTTTTTATTTTTTTGTCCCAAGTGATTGAATAATGAGAAAAAGAAAAAAGAAAAAAATGTACAAAAAGTTGTCACTAAATGATATATTGCTCAAACATGCCATGGTTATATGCGGAATTGCACCCCAAAATACATTTGGCTGCTTCTCCTGAGTACGGGGATACCACATGTGTGGGACTTTTTGAGAGCCTAGCCACGTACGGGCCCCCGAAAACCAAGCACCGCCTTCAGGATTTCTAAGGGCACAAATTTTTGATTTCACTCCTCACTACCTATCACAGTTTTGAAGGCCATAAAATGCCAAGATAGCCCAAAACCCCCACAAATGACCCCATTTTGGAAAGTAGACACCCCAAGCTATTTGCCGAGAGGCATGGTGAGTATTTTACAGCTCTCATTTGTTTTTGAAAATGAAGAAAGACATTTTTTTTTTTCTTTTTTAAATTTTTAAAACTTTGTGACAAAAAGCGAGATCTGCAAAATACTCAACATACCTCTCAGCAAATAGCGTGGGGTGTCTACTTTCCAAAATGGGGTCATTTGGGGGGGTTTTGTGCCATCTGGGCATTCCATGGCCTCCGAAACTGTGATAGGCAGTGAGGAGTGAAATCAAAAATTTACACCCATAGAAATCCTGAAGGCGGTGCTTGGTTTTCGGGGTCCTGTACGCGGCTAGGCTCCCAAAATGTCTCACACATGTGGTATCCTCGTACTCAGGAGAAGCAACAGAATGTATTTTGGGGTGCAATTCCACATATAACCATGGCATGTTTGAGCAATATATAATTTAGTGACAACTTTTTGTAATTTTTTTTTTTCTTTTTGTCATTATTCAATCACTTGGGACAAAAAAAAAAAAACATTCAATGGGCTCAACATGCCTCTCAGCAAATAGCTTGAGGTGTCTACTTTCAAAAATGGGGTCATTTGGGGGGTTTTGAACTGTCCTGGCATTTTATGCACAACATTATGAAGCTTATGTCACACATCATCCACTCTTCTAACCACTTGAAGACAAAGCCCTTTCTGACACTTTTTGTTTACATGAAAATATTTTTTTTTTGCAAGAAAATTATGTTGAACCCCCAAACATTATATATTTTTTTAAAGCAAAGGCCCTACAGATTAAATTGTGGGTGTTGCATTTTTTTTTTCCACACAGTATTTGCGCAGCGATTTTTCAAACACATTTTTTGGGGGGAAAACACACTTTTTTTATTTTTAATGCACTAAAAAACACTATATTGCCCAAATGTTTGATGAAATAAAAAAGATGATCTTAGGCCGAGTACATGGATACCAAACACGACATGCTTTAAAATTGCGCACAAACGCGGAGCGGCGAGAAACTACATTCATTTTTAAAAGCATTTAAAAGCCTTTACAGGTTACCACGTTAGATTTACAGAGGAGGTCTACTGCTAAAATTACTGCCCTCCATCTGACCTTCGCGGTGATACCTCACATGCATGATGCAATTGCTGTTTACATATGACGCTAGACCGACGCTTGCGTTCGCCTTTGCGCAAGAGCAGGGGGGACAGCGGTGCTTTTTTTTTTTTTTTTTTTTATTATTTATTTTGCTTTTTTATTTTATTTTTAAACTGTTCCTTCCATATTTTTTTTTTTATCATTTTTATTGTTATCTCAGGGAATGTAAATATCCCCTATGATAGCAATAAGTAGTGACAGGTACTCTTTTTTTAAAAAAAAATGGGGGGTTAGACCCTAGATCTTTCCTCTGCCCTCAAAGCATCTGACCACACCAAGATCGGTGTGATAAAATGATTTCCCAATTTCCCAATGGCACTGTTTAAATCCGGGGGGGGGCATTCCCTCCCACTGCTTGTAAAAGCAGTCTAGAGGCTAATTATCTGCTAGAATTGCTTTTACATGAAAGCCGGCCACTGGCTGAAAAGAATGATACCAAGATGATACCTAAACCTGCAGGCATCATTCTGGTATAAACATTCAAAGTCCAGCAACATACCAGCACGTTGCTGGTCCTTGTTGGACATGTATTGTAATCTTTTTTTTCATGCAGCCTGTTGGCTGAACGAAAAAAAGAGATTGATCAGTGGGTATGCCCACCATTAGAATACCTCCCTTCATCCACCCACTTCTAATGATGGGCATATATGCCGAAGCATGGGGGCATCCTCCCGCAAAAAAGTTATGCCGCGTACACACGGTCGGACTTTTCCACGGGCAAGCCTTCGTCGGAATTTCGACCGTATGTACGCGGCATAAAAGGTTATGCCGCGTACACACGGTCAAACTTTTCCACGGGCAAGCCTCCGTCGGAATTTCGACCGTATATACGCGGCATTAGGAGCAAAATCGCTCCTCCGCCCCTGCTGCCCCCATGCTTCGGCATATATGCTCTTTTTTTAACTGTGGTGGTGAAATCACCTCCTACAGCATTGGAGTCACGGCTTTATGTATCGTGGGAGCAAACGCTGTTGCTGTCAAGATAAATAAATCCGCAATGCAACTGAATGGCGTACCTGCTAAGCAAATGATGGTTACCATTAAAACAAAGTAACATTACAGTACAACAGTAAGACCTTACCATACCATACCTGCAAAGCAAATACCAAAACAAAACCTAGTAAAAAAGAAAACATTTTTTTAACGCAACCTGTGCCTAAAATATATATATGCCGAAGCGTGGGGGCATCCTCCCGCAAAAAAGTTATGCCGCGTACACACGGTCGGACTTTTCCACGGGCAAGCCTTTGTCGAAATTTCGACCGTATGTACGTGGCATAAAAGGTTATGCCGCGTACACACGGTCGAACTTTTCCACGGGCAAGCCTCCGTCGGAATTTCGACCCTATATACGCGGCATTAGGAGCAAAATCGCTCCTCCGCACCTGCTGCCCCCATGCTTCGGCATATATGCTCTTTTTTTAACTGTGGTGGTGAAATCACCTCCTACAGCGTTGGAGTCACGGCTTTATGTATCGTGGGAGCAAACGCTGTTGCTGTCAAGATAAATAATTCCGCGCTGCAGTTGAATGGCGCACCTGAAAACAAAAAATTACATACCTGAAAAGCAAGCATGATAAAACATTGCAGAATGGAATACAGTAAAAAAGAGCAGAACAATAGAGAGAAAATAGAGAGAGCGAGAGAGAACAATAAAACGACAACTATTTTTGGTTTTTTTATTTTATATTTTTTTTGTGTTTTTGTTTTTTACGGTTTTTTTTTTCTTTTTTACACTTTTTTTTTTAAACTTTAACAACTGTAATGGTTCGGGTCTCTCAAAATGTAATGGCATCTTGGGAGACCCTGTGTAAGTGTGTCCTAGTCTGTGAAATGCTGTACCCTACGCTAAAACTTCACTTTTGAGTGGTAGCGTTCAAAACATTCACCAAGGCAAAGACCAGGTTTGTCAGGACAGAGTGGACAATAATAACGGGTGTCACGCCTAAATCCGCGCTTGCTACAGACACGACATCTTTTTTGGGGGGCTCGTTGGGTAGGGGTACTCGGGAGGAGATGCGTATAATGCCTCTCACGCAGCTGGCTTACTGCATTTGGTAGGGGATGGTGAGATGCAGAACCGCCTGGATACAGGAGTTCTGTGACTATCTCATTCTGGAATTTTAGAAGAGATAAAGTCCCGCCTGAAGCTCTGTATAGCACATGAGCGTTCAGCAAAGCCAATTGGAATAAGGATAGAGACACTTTTTTGTACCAGCGTCTCGCCTTACGGTCAATTAGATACGGCGCCATCAACTGGTCGTTGAGGTCCACCCCTCCCATATTTTTGTTATATTCGTGGACACAGAGGGGTTTCTCCACAACACCAGTCGCCGTACGAATTTGGACTGTCGTGTCTGCATGAAGGGAGGTAAGAAGGAAAACATTCTTATTGTCCCTCCACTTCATAGCGAGCAAGTTATTACACTTTACGCAGGCTCTCTCCCCCAGCCTAAGACGGGCATCTACAAGCCGCTGGGGAAAGCCCCGGCGATTAGGTCGCACGGTGCCACATGCTCCAATCTGATGATCAAACAAGTGACTAAACAGTGGCACGCTCGTGTAATAATTGTCCACATACAAGTGGTACCCCTTTCCGAATAAGGGTGACACCAAGTTCCACACTATCTTGCCAGCGCTCCCTATGTAATCCGGGCAGTTGACCGGCTCAACCTGACTATCTTTTCCCTCATAAACCATAAAGCTCCATACATAGCCTGTTGCCCTGTCACAGCACTTATAGAGCTTGACCCCGTATCTGGCACGCTTGCTGGGAAGGTACTGCTTGAAAGCCAAGCGGCCAGAAAATTTAATCAGGGACTCATCAACGCAGACAGCTTGATCGGGAATAAACAAGGCTGCAAAACGTTCGTTAAAGTGGTTTATGAGGGGCCGAATTTTATAGAGCCGGTCGTATTCAGGGTCCCCACGTGGACGACAAAGTTCATTGGCGTTGAAGTGCATGAACCGCAAAATCTGCTCGTATCGTTTCCTGGGCATGGAGGCAGAGAACACGGGCATGTGGTCAATTGGGTGCGTGGACCAATAAGCACGCAATGACGGGAATTTATGTGTGCCCATGTTGAGGGAAAGGCCTAGAAAGGTCTTAAATTCGGAAACCGTAATTGGTTTCCAATCTTTGGCAATGGAAGGCAACTGGGGATTAGCGGCGATGAATTGACCAGCATATAAATTACTCTGGTCCACAATAGATCTATAGAGATCTTCCGTGAAAAACAGCGAATAATAATCGATTGGCATAAAATCAGCTGTTTCCACCTGAATACCGGGTTGGGCAGTGAATGGGGGAAGTACGGGTTCTGCAGAAGTGGTGGGGACCCAATCAGGATAGGCGAATTCTGCAGGAAGAGCACTATGGGTAAGACGGGCCTGCCTTTGTCTTCTTATTGGTGGCAGCGGGACACTACTTGTGCTTGCCACCTCGCCAGCTTGAACTGCACTTATGGGACTCGCCACGTCACCACGTGATACTGCAGTGCTGGATGTACGCCCAGGCTGTACTAGGCCGCTGGTGCTTGCCAATTCACCAGAAGGAATAGCGGCGCTAGTACTCCTCTGCTCCATGATACGAGAGCCCTGCGGTTCTTGCTCCTCAACAACCTCAGAAGATCGGGATCGGGTACGCCTGACCTTAGCAGGGACCTCAACTTCGTCGTCAGAGCTATCTGACGTGGGGCCGCTGACGTCACTGTCTTCTACGGGAAGATATTCTGAGCCTGAATCTGACAGATACGTGACCTCCTCTTCACTATCTGTCATGCTCAGAATCTCGTAGGCCTCTTTACTAGTGTACCTTCGATTTGCCATTTTGGGCTCTAAATTTAGGGGTACACTAGTAAGATTCACAGGAAAAAAAAGCACCCGACTGTCATCAGCAAATATATCAAACGCTACAAAAAAAACTGTTAGCGGTCGCAGGGATCAGGACTGTCTCTGCGAACGCTGCAGTTATGTGTTTTGTGTTTGGTAAGTGACAGTGATCGATCGATACTGCACTTGGGTGGGCTGGGCTGGGCTGGGCGGAGGGGCTAAACGCAGGTGCTAGCAGGTATCTGGGCTGATCCCGCTAACACTGCGTTTTTGGGAACCCTAAACCGCTGGGGACGCTAGTATAGATCTGATCAGATACTATACCACTAAGGGAGGTGTATGCTTTGCGCGTGGGTGTTAGCGTTACTGGCACTAACCTAACGCTGCCTGGGGCAACGCAGACCCTCTCTGGCGCTAAAACCTAATTGATCTCACCCGCCGGGCGATCAGGGGGTTAAACCTTTATTGGGTTATATACGGCGGGTGCCCTGATGCTATAAAAAGCAAACTAACCAACCAGTGTCACCCGTAACCTTTATATGATGATCACTGGTGAAAGGGTTAACTAGGGGCAATCAGGGGGTTAAAACCTTTATTAGGCTATATAAAAACCTGACGGGTTACCTAAATAACTAACTGGGTAACCAGTGTCACCAGTGACGCTTATACGGTGATCACTGGTGAAAGGGTTAACTCTAGGGGCAATCAGGGGGTTAAAATAATATATGGGGGTACCTGACGCTCTAAAAACCTGCGGCGAAACTAAAAATAAATAACTGGCTATCTAGGGCACCACCGGCACTAAATACAGCGATCGAAAATACGATCGCTTAGTGACGCTGGCGTTAGGGGGTGAAAGGGTTACCTGGGGGGCGATCAAGGGGTTAAACCTTTATTAGGGGGGTTAGGGGGCTACCCTGGACCTAAAGGGGCCTAAACCTAACTGCCCTGGAACTTTTTACTATCACAGATGACACTAAATGCAGTGATCAGTAAAATAAATGATCACTGCAATCAGTGACACTGTGATTGGGGGCTGGAGGGTGACCTGGGGGGTGATCTGGGGGTGACTGGGGGGTGAAATGTGTGCCTATGTGTACCTATGTGTCAGTGGACTGTTGGTGCACTAACCTGCTTCCTCTCTCCTCGGCGCCGGAATTGAAAAGACCGCCGCGAGGGAGATGACATCACTTCCTCCTGCCTGTGTTTACATCACATGGCGGAGGAAGCATTTTCATTGGCCGGGAGCGATCGCGAGGGGGTGGCCGAAATCGAATGGTCACCCCCTCATCTCTGATCGCTCCCCAACGATAAACGGATGCTCACTGTATAGGAGGGGGGTCCGATCGGACCCCCCAACTGTACAAATGCGATCACGTACACTCTACGTGATTGTGCCTGTCGGTGCCAATCTGCCAACGTATATATACAGTGAGCGGTCGTTAAGTGGTTAAAAATCTCGGCTGCTAGATCTGTTGTAGACATGATAACAACACAATAAAATTAAAGCTCTAGGCAATATATAAAGACAGCAGATTAGGTTTGATCTGTTTTAACTCTACCTGTAAGGGTATTTTCACATAATTTCTGTTGTAATGTAGCATTTTTTAGCAATTCCATTTTCCCTAATTGGAGAAACTAGCAAGTAGAGTCTTAAGTGTGTGTGTGTGCCAAGAGGGTGTAGAAGAACACATGTTAATAATGTCCTATCAAAAGTAATTGTTCTAGTGAAGGGGTCTGCAAACTTTCTAAACAAAGGGCCAGTTTACTGTTCTTCAAACTTAAGGGGGACCGGACTGTGGTACTGATGTCAGTGGGAATAAACAATGCCCCACCTTTGGTGTCAATTGGAGGAATTGTGCTCCATCATTGGTGTCATTGTAAGTAAAAAAAAAAATAAAAAAAAAATATCGTTTTTAAAAGAGCAGTGATTTTAATGCTGCTTAAAGTGAAATAATAAAAATGAAATAGAACATGCTGCAGCAAAACTGACATTTATAAAGAAAAAAAATGACATTTAAATTGCTTTTCCCTGCAAGCTTTCTTTATTTGGAAAAGCTTAAATTTGGACACTGGGCATGTGGGTGGCAGGAGCTGGGGCAGAGAAATTTGCCTGCTATACAGCTGATGGTGTGCTTCTGGCAGACATGTTGGTAGGACCTGTGACATCCTTTGCTATACCATCATCCCTGTCACTGGAGGCTGCTGAGAGGTCATGAGATATAGCGGGGGTACACATTAAAGGTGAGCAGTGAGGAGGAGAAAAATTGTGTCCCTTGTGTGTGGCTTTCAGGTGCTCTTGTCAATGGGCTGAGTGGTAGGAGGTTAAAAGCCTTGTCAAGCATGTGGTACCCAAATGGCTGGTGTTTTTGCCATACTTGACCTGCTTGCGGCAGAGACTGCAAATTGCAACAGTTCGATCGGCTGCACATGTGCTAAAAAAGGCCCACACAGCAGAGCTGTGGAAAGTGAGCCAATAGATAACAGCTGCACAATCTGATGACTGTTCTCTTCTCTTCCATGATGACTGCCTCTGGAGGACACCCTGCCTCGTTCGGGTTGTGCCTCCCCCTCACTTTCCTCCTCTGCTCAATCTGGCACCCAAGTCATGTTAGTGACCTTATCATCATCATCCCCTCCATCCTCATCATCACTGGAACCAACTCGGCAATACGTTGCGGCTGGGGGAACATGACTGCCAATTTGTTGTTTATCAGTGTTCTCCCTTCTCTGTAGGCTCGTGTTACTTCCTTCCTCTACATCAGAACCAACATCAGTATCAAGTAATGTCTGTGGGTTCTCAATAGGGATGAGCTTCGAGTTCGAGTCGAACTCATGTTCGACTCTAACATTGCCTGTTCGTCGAACTGCGAACAAATTGGGGTGTTCGCGGCAAATTCGAAAAATCTATGGGAGAAATCTAAAGTGCTAATTATAAAGGCTTATATGCAAGTTATTGTCCTAAAAAGTGTTTGGGGACCCGGGTCCTGCCCCAGGGGACATGTATCAATGCAAAAAGAAGTTTTAAAAACGGCCGTTTTTTCGGGAGCAGTGATTTTAATAATGCTTAAAATGAAAAAATAAAAGTGAAATATTCCTTTAAATTTCGTACCTGGGGGGTGTGTATGATATGCATGTAAAGTGGCGCATGTTTCCCGTGCTTAGAACTGTCCCTGCAAAAAATGTCATTTTTGAAAGAAAAAAAGTCATTTAAAACTGACTCGTGGCTATTAATGAATTGTCGGCTCCCGGCAATACATACAAAAGTCATTGATAAAAAATTAAAAAAAAGCGTGGGGGTTCCCCAGAATTCAATTACCAGGCCCTTCAGATCTGGCATGGATTTTAAGGGGAACACCACCCCAAATTTAAAAAAAAATGGTGTGGAGTCCCCCTAAAAATCCATACCAGACCCCTTATCCGAGCACGCAACCTGGCCGGCCGCAGGGGAAAAGGGGGGGACGAGAGAGCGGCCCCCCCTCCCTCCTGAACCGTACCAGGCCACATGCCCTCAACATGGGGAGGGGTGGGAGGGCTTATCGGAATCTGGAAGACCCCTTTAACAAAGGGGACCCCAGATCCCGGCCCCCCCTATGTGAATTGGTAAGGGGTACATTGTACCCCTACCATTTCACGAAGAAAGCGTAAAAAAAATGTTTAAAAAAACACACAAACACCTTGAAAAAGTCCTTTATTTAAAAAAAAAAACAAAAAAACATTCCAGCGGTGAAATCCAGTGTCCCGCGGCGATCCCGATGTCCAGCGCTGTCCTTCATTGGTTGTGCCTGAGCGGACCTGATGGGGAACTCCCTCTCAGTATTTTAAATGTATAGACCCGCCCCTTCTAAAGTTCCCCATCAGGTCTGCTCAGCGGACCAGATGCGGAACATGAGAAGGGGCGGGTCTATACATGTATTACCAAAGTGAGAGCAGTTCCCCATCAGGTCCGCCCCCTCGGTATGTCGGACCCGCCTACGTCATTGGCTTGAGCTGGGAACTTCCTTCACTGTGTAATTTAAATTTACATAGTGAAAGAAGTTCCCCGCTCAATCCAATGACGTAGGCAGGTCCGACATACCGAGGGGGCGGACCTGATGGGGAACTGCTCTCACTTTGGTAATACATGTATAGACCCGCCCCTTCTCATGTTCCGCATCTGGTCCGCTGAGCGGACCTGATGGGGAACTTTAGAAGGGGCGGGTCTATACATTTAAAATACTGAGAGGGAGTTCCCCATCAGGTTCGCTCAGGCACAACCAATGAAGGACAGCGCTGGACATCGGGATCGCCGCGGGACACTGGATTTCACCGCTGGAATGTTTTGTTTTTTTTAAATAAAGGACTTTTTCAAGGTGTTTGTGTGTTTTTTTTTAAACATTTTTTTACGCTTTCTTCGTGAAATGGTAGGGGTACAATGTACCCCTTACCAATACACATGGGGGGGCCGGGATCTGGGGGTCCCCTTTGTTAAAGGGGTCTTCCAGATTCCGATAAGCCCCCCGCCCGCAGACCCCCACAACCACCGGGCAAGGGTTGTGGGGATGAGGCCCTTGTCCCCATCAACATGGGGACATCCTCCCCATGTTGAGGGCATGTGGTCTGGTACGGTTCAGGAGGGAGGGGGGGCCGCTCTCTCGTCCCCCCCTTTTCCCCTGCGGCCGGCCAGGTTGCGTGCTCGGATAAGGGGTCTGGTATGGATTTTTAGGGGGACTCCACGCCATTTTTTTTTAAATTTGGGGTGGAGTTCCCCTTAAAATCCATGCCAGATCTGAAGGGCCTGGAATGGATATTTGGGGGAACCCCACGTCAATTTTTTTTTAAATTTGCGGAGGGGTTCCCCTTAATATCCATTCCAGACCTGAAGGGCCTGGTAATTGAATTCTGGGGAACCCCCACGCTTTTTTTTTATTTTTTATCAATGACTTTTGAATGTATTGCCGGGAGCCGACAATTCATTAATAGCCGCGAGTCAGTTTTAAATGCATTTTTTTCTTTCAAAAATGACATTTTTTGCAGGGACAGTTCTAAGCACAGGAAACATGCGCCACTTTACATGCATATCATACACACCCCCCAGGTACGAAATTTAAAGGAATATTTCACTTTTATTTTTTCATTTTAAGCATTATTAAAATCACTGCTCCCAAAAAAACGGGCGTTTTTAAAACTTTTTTTTGCATTGTGTGACAGCAGGAAGGTAAAGTCACCTGGTTGCATCCAGGGGGGTAGATATATTTCGCCCAGATTCAGGCTTTACGCCGATTTATACAGCTAGGTGGAGAGTTGTATAAGCCCAGCTGAGACTAGTGGGCTCATTGATGACTCATACCTCTAGGGAGAGGGCTGGGCGTCGTGCAGACAGGGAGTTGATGAGTCCAGCTGAACCTTGTCAGCTCATTTAGGCCTCTATAAGAAAGCCCAGATTCATTAGATGTTGGCTCATGCCTGGAAGCAGACCTGTGTGGACTGTCTAGGGAGAGTGAACCCCTGTGCGGTGAGAGAAAGCCTGTGTGGCTATATTTTGCTTGGACATTTAAAACCAGGGACTAGGACAGCACTAGGCTGATCCCAGTCGTTAGTTAGGAAACCTGTAAGTTTAGTCAGAGGTCAAGTTGACCAGGATTTATTTTGTGTTTGTTTTTTTTGCCTTGCTGTGTTTTTGTCACTGTAAATAGAAAATAAACCGCACCTTTTTGATTTTGAAAACCACAACCTCCGTCTGCTGGGCCTGTTTTTGGGTGGGGAGCCCATCCCGGGGGTCACACATACCCGCTGCCGAGCTAGCCCCCTCACAGTTGGTGGAGAATGCGGGCAGTTTTTTTTTAAGCCAGCATGGAGGAGATACTGAAACAGCTGGCTCTAGCAAATGCCAATCAACAGCAGACAAATGCAGGTTTGCAAAGGAGCCTTGCAGCCCAGCAGCAAGCTCATCAACAGAGCCTTGCAACTTTACAACAGAGTCTGGAGGCTCAGCAACAAGCCCAACAGCAATCTGAGGCCCGCTTCATAGACCTGTTGCAGAAGCAAGAGCAGAGACTACAACAACAGATGGAAGCAGTAATGCAGCAACGTCCGCAGACCGGTGAGGAAAGCCGTCCCACTAATACCGCGTCCTTTGGGGTGAGTCGTTTATTGACAAAAATGACTGGAGAGGATGATCCAGAGGTATTTTTGACCACATTTGAAAGGACCGCTGAAAGAGAAAAGTGGCCTGAGGAGCAGTGGGCTGGACTGGTGGCTCCTCTGTTAACGGGTGAATCGCAGAAAGCTTACTATGACCTAGAGCCTGACCAAGCAAAAGACTATGTGATGCTAAAAGCTGAAATATTGGCAAGGCTGGGTGTCACCCTGGCTGTCCGGGCTCAGCGTGTGCATAACTGGACTTTCCAGCTTGGAAAACCCCCCAGGTCTCAAATGTATGATCTCATTCACCTGAGCAGAAAGTGGCTACAGCCAGAGACTTTGTCCGCACCAAAGATTGTGGAACGTGTTGTAATGGATCGGTTTTTGAGAGCTCTTCCTACTGCCATCCAAAAGTGGGTAAGCCATGGAGACCCAGAGACGGCCGATGGTCTTGTGGATCGTGTGGAGAAATACTTGGCTACAGAGAACCTGACGGCCTCTTCCAGAGACACTCGGACTTTCCACCCTAAGACCAGACCATCCCCAGGGGCGGATAAGATGATTCCAAGGGGTAAGGGTGGAGAGAGTGAGAGGGTGGGAGCTCTACCCCAAGTTTGGCGAGAACAGCCTGGGAAATCAGCGGCTCAAGAGGCGGCAAGAAGGATCATTTGCTACCGCTGCCGGCAAGCGGGACATATTGCAGCAAATTGCCCGGTTTTGGAGGAACCCATGCAGTGTGACTTTCTGACGGGCAGACGTCAGTCGCTGTGTGCGACAGTCGCATGCACTGCCATTCGGGGAACTGAGAAACATTTATGCAAAATGTGTATTAATGGTAGAAATGTTGTGGTATTGCTGGATTCAGGTAGCCTTGTGACCCTGATAAAGGCTGAGTTAGTTAAAACAGAGGTCTCTGGGAATAGCAAGGTAGCCGTTATTTGTGTGCATGGGGACACCCGAGAGTATCCAGTGACTACAGTGTGTTTCGAGACCCCCAAAGGTACCCTTTCTCATCCAGTGGGCTTAGTGTCTCAGTTACCGCATGACGCCATTGTGGGAAGGGATTTTCCGAAGTTCTGGGAACTGTGGGATGATCATGAGCCCCCCACTGGTGCCCCTATGTACCAGGAATATGATAGCCAGAACTCCTCTGAGAGTGGTGAGGACTCTCCCGAATTTCCCTTGTCAGTATTGGCAGGGGAGACTCAAGAAACTGGAGAGGAGCCCACCTCCTCAGACGAAAACCTACCGTCTGTGGAGTTTTCTGATCTTGAGGTTCACAGGGAAAACTTTGCCACAGAACAGTTGAAAGACCCCGCCCTAATAAAGGCACGGGAAAACGTAGTGAAAATAGATGGCGAGTTAGTGAACCCAGATAATACCTGCACTTACCCATACTTCAGCGTAGAGAAGGACCTACTGTATCGGGTGGCAAAAAGGGCAGAAGAAACCGTTGAGCAGCTGGTGGTGCCCAAACCTTACAGGAAGTTGGTGTTGGAGTTGGCCCATGGGCACATTCTTGGAGGTCATCTGGGGACAGAGAAAACCCGAGAGAGGGTATTACAGAGATTCTATTGGCCTGGGGTGATGAAGGACATAGAAAATTATTGTTCCTCCTGCCCTGTGTGTCAGAGGTCGGCCCCGATGCCACACTTCCGTAGCCCGCTGGTCCCTCTACCCATCATTGAGGTCCCGTTTGAGAGAATCGCAATGGATTTGGTAGGTCCTATAATCAAGTCCGCTAGGGGGCACCAGTACATATTGGTTATAATGGACTATGCCACCCGTTATCCAGAAGCGATCCCTCTCAGAAATACCTCGGCCAAAACCATAGCCAAAGAGCTATCTCTTGTTTTTAGCCGGGTGGGTATTTGTAAAGAACTGCTTACGGACCAAGGTACACCCTTTATGTCCCGGGTTATGAAGGAGCTGTGTAAATTGTTCAAAGTGACGCAATTACGTACATCTGTGTATCACCCCCAAACCGATGGGCTGGTTGAAAGATTCAACAAAACCCTAAAACAAATGTTGAAGAAAGTGGTGGATAGGGATGGAAAGGATTGGGACTGTCTACTTCCTTATTTGATGTTTGCTATTAGGGAGGTGCCCCAATCCTCTACGGGATTCTCCCCCTTTGAGTTACTGTATGGGAGACACCCAAGAGGGCTGTTGGATATTGCCAAGGAAACTTGGGAAAGTGAGAGTTCTCCCCACAGGAGTGTGATTGAGCATGTCGCCCTGATGCAAGATCGAATTGCACAGGTAATGCCCATCGTGAAGGAACATTTGGCCCAAGCGCAGTTGGCACAGCAGAGAGTGTACAACCGTGGAGCCAAGACCCGTACCTTTTCCCCGGGGGATAGGATATTGGTACTTGTCCCTACGGTTGAAAGTAAATTCCTTGCCAAATGGCAAGGCCCCTACGAGATAATGGAAAAAGTGAGCGAAGTGAATTACAAGGTCAGACAACCAGGAAGGCGAAAGCCCGAACAGATCTATCACGTTAATCTGTTGAAAGCCTGGAGGGATAGAGAGTCCCTAGTCGCAGACACTTGGTCACCAGCTCAAACTGGTTGCGTGATTCCTGAGGTTGGAATCGCAGCCACCTTGTCACAACCCCAACAACAGGAGGTTAAGGAGTTTGTGCTTCGCAACAAGGAGGTATTCTCTGAGCTGCCGGGACAAACATCTGGGGTAGAGCATGACATTATTACCCCGCCCGGTGAAAGGGTGAAGTTAAAACCCTATCGGATCCCAGAGGCCCGACGGGAGGCAATACGGGAGGAAGTACAGAAAATGCTGAACTTAGGGGTGATAGAGGAGTCCCAAAGTGATTGGTCTAGTCCCATTGTGTTGGTGCCTAAACCGGATGGGAGCTGGCGATTTTGTAACGATTTTCGTCAGTTGAACAAAGTTACAAAATTTGACACCTACCCCATGCCACGTATAGATGAGTTGATCGACCGGCTGGGAACAGCCCGATACATGACGACTCTTGACCTCACAAAAGGGTATTGGCAAATCCCCCTGGCCAAGTCAGCCAAAGAGAAAACCGCATTTGTAACCCCAGACGGGGCGTTCCAATATAAAAGAATGCCGTTCGGGTTACAGAATGCGCCGGCCACATTCCAGCGGAAAATGGACCAGATGCTGAGGCCCCATCGGAAGTATGCTGCGGCTTACCTGGATGACGTAATTGTCCATAGCACAGATTGGGCCTCACATCTGCCAAAAGTGCAAGCAGTCCTGGACTCTGTTCGGGAAGCAGGGTTTACGGCTAACCCCAAGAAGTGTACCATTGGGCAGGAGGAGGCCAAATATCTTGGGTACACCATTGGGAGGGGAGTAATAAAACCCCAACTCAACAAAGTCGAGGCCATCCAGAGTTGGCCACGTCCCAACAGCAAGAAGCAGGTACGAGCCTTTCTGGGAATCGCTGGGTATTATCGGCGATTCATTCCCCACTTTGCTTCTAAGGCTGTGCCCCTAACCAACCTGACGAAGGGGAAAGGGTCGGTCATGATTAAATGGACCCCCGAGGCTGAGGCAGCATTCCAATTCTTGAAACAAGCCTTATGTAGCCAGCCAGTGTTGTACTCACCCGACTTCTCTAAAGACTTTGTCGTACAAAGTGATGCGTCAGATGTGGGGTTAGGAGCAGTATTGTCCCAGGTCTGGAACGGGGAAGAGCACCCAGTCATTTACCTCAGCAGGAAGTTGAAGTCCCATGAGGTAAATTACGCCACCGTTGAAAAGGAGTGTTTAGCGGTGAAGTGGGCTCTAGATTCCCTTCGGTACTACCTGCTAGGTAGGCACTTTGACATGGTTACGGATCACGCTCCGTTAAAGTGGATGGCTCAAAACAAGGAAACAAATAGAAGAGTGAATAGGTGGTTCCTGGCCCTCCAGGAATTCAACTTCACAGTAAAGCATCGCCCTGGCGTTCAAATGGGGAATGTGGATGCTTTGTCTCGAGTACATGAATGCCTGATTGCTGGTGTTCCAACCCCGAGGTTAAAACAAGAGGGGGGGGTATGTGACAGCAGGAAGGTAAAGTCACCTGGTTGCATCCAGGGGGGTAGATATATTTCGCCCAGATTCAGGCTTTACGCCGATTTATACAGCTAGGTGGAGAGTTGTATAAGCCCAGCTGAGACTAGTGGGCTCATTGATGACTCATACCTCTAGGGAGAGGGCTGGGCGTCGTGCAGACAGGGAGTTGATGAGTCCAGCTGAACCTTGTCAGCTCATTTAGGCCTCTATAAGAAAGCCCAGATTCATTAGATGTTGGCTCATGCCTGGAAGCAGACCTGTGTGGACTGTCTAGGGAGAGTGAACCCCTGTGCGGTGAGAGAAAGCCTGTGTGGCTATATTTTGCTTGGACATTTAAAACCAGGGACTAGGACAGCACTAGGCTGATCCCAGTCGTTAGTTAGGAAACCTGTAAGTTTAGTCAGAGGTCAAGTTGACCAGGATTTATTTTGTGTTTGTTTTTTTTGCCTTGCTGTGTTTTTGTCACTGTAAATAGAAAATAAACCGCACCTTTTTGATTTTGAAAACCACAACCTCCGTCTGCTGGGCCTGTTTTTGGGTGGGGAGCCCATCCCGGGGGTCACACATACCCGCTGCCGAGCTAGCCCCCTCACAATTGATACATGTCCCCTGGGGCAGGACCCAGGTCCCCAAACACTTTTTAGGACAATAACTTGCATATTAGCCTTTATAATTAACACTTTAGATTTCGAACGTTCGAGTCCATTGTATTTAATAGGGTTCTAAAGTTCACACGAACATTTTGTCTGTTCGCAGGTTCTGGTGCGAACCGAACAGGGGGGTGTTCGGTTCATCCCTGGTTCTCAAGAAGAAAGTGGATGATGCTGTGTTCAAATAATTTAGCTGGCTCCTCCATGCATGATGCTGGGGCTATAGCAGGAGTAGCTGTGGACAAGGAGGCAGAATAAGCTGCTCTGGCAGTTGCGGTGGGTTGCACATTAGTGTCAGCTTGGATCATAGAGGATGAGGAGGATGAGGATGATTTAGTAAGCCAGTCCACCACCTCCTCTGCATGTTGTGGCTGGATAGCACGGGCAACATCACAAAACAGAGATAAATGTGCCCTGCCTAAGGACCAAGTCCACCTTTGCCTGTGGACACAGATACTGCTGGCCCCCTCATAGTGGAACGTCTGTCTCTCCTTGTTGGCCTCCCAAACATGATGGGAGGCGTATTACCCAAATTGAAAAGAAACTGGGAAATGTGTGATTGGATGAACTTTATTGAATGAAAAGTGGTGTTTGGCGCACTTTAAATTGAGGACTGACGCTGACAGAAATGTAAAAACTATAATAAAAAAGATAACAAAATTAAAAAAGGGGTACACCAGCGTTGCAGTCAGAAAAACTGACAATTTAAAAAAAAAAGTGGCAGGCAGGGGACAAAAAAAAAGACAAAAAAAAGGATATAGAGCACTGTATACAACCCTAAATGTTATGTAATGCTGTGTTAAACACTGCACTACACTAACACACTACACTGACACTACACTATACTCACACTATACTGACACACTACACTATACTCCCACTATACTGACACACTACACTATATTCACATTATACTGACACACTATACTCATACTATACTGACACACTTTACTGACACACTACACTGACACACCACACTATGCTCACACTATACTGACACACTTTACTGACACACTACACTATGCTCACACTATATTGACACACTATACTCACACTATACTAACACTACACTAACTAAGTTGTCATCACTTTTTCCAATAAGGGCTTTGACAGTGCTCTTTGCCCATAATTAGGGCTCTTTGCAGTCAGGCGCAAGGTTTCATCCAATTAGGGCCCTAGAATGCACCGTGCAGCACGCAGTGCATTGTTGGGGGCTTGGCGGGGAGAAAATCCCGCCTAGCGCCCCACAAATTCAGGTGTCCGCCAAATGGGCAATGTTTGGGCCAAACTTTTGCTGGGCCAAACCATTCGCCCAACTCATATGCTGAAGTTTTATCAAAAGTCAGCAGTTATGCCTCATCTCCATCTCTTAACACTCTAAGGTCCTACAGAAATCAGAACAATGTCTGCAGCAGACTTTTTGCTCACTGATTAGGCATCATGTGATCAAACTGCAGCATGGGGGCCACATGAAGCACCTTTGGCACTTAATGTGCAACCCGTGGGGTTCCTGCAGCACCATTGTCTTTGTTTTTTTCCCAATGTGAGGGAATAATATTATAACAACTAAATGGCTCTGTTTTTTTTCTTTTACACTACCTTACTTTTCCTGTGCTATCCATCCCTTTCCTTTAATATTTTCTCCTCAGATGTTTTCTTTTTATAATTGCACAAATGTGGCACAAGTAATATTTAAGTGTACTGTAGGGAGCCCAGATGTGGAAGCATTGATTTGTAATAGCAGATTTCTAGCAGTCTCATACAATGTGTTCACTCTATGACTGTCTTCTGCAACATGTCCACAGTCTCCAACAACTTCTGTTAAACCATGTTCACAGTCGCTAACCATCTGGAGTTGATGCATAATTTTCTGAATGATATGATAAGGAGTAAGTGCAACTTGCAATTTACTAAACAGGTGCAAAATTAGAAGCAAAAATGAAAAACAGATTTAGGATGGTAAAAACATGTATACGCTGCAGGATAGTACAAAGCAGATTATGAAAGCTGCACAAACATTTTCTCTTCTCTATGGCTCAATCAGGGTAACACGTAGATGAATAGCAATAGGAAAAGAAAATGCCGCTCCAGGTGAGTGATGGAAGCACGTAGGCTGGGGAATGGACTCCTCCCAGGGGTGCTAGCCTCGGCTCTCTGGCCGTGCAATATGGATAAAAGGAATGGATGGCTGCACACGAGGTAGTGTTGAATCTCTTTATTGTAAAATCCGTAACATGAATAACACCACAGGACAGGCAAACAGGTACAGGTAGACGCGTTTTACACAGCGACACTGCACTTATTCATTACTAGATGCATAGCACAGACTATATAAACCTCTATAACAACAGAAAGTCCAGCTGAGAAACACTACTTCAATAGAACACAAAAAGTTACTTAAGTTTATATTTAGAAACAGCATCCTCTCGGTGAAGTCCAGGCTAGCTCTGTAAAAACAGGTGAACAGTGGGAGGGATCTAAGGTCCAAGGACATAGGGAGGAAGAAGGGGCACCTCACTGGAATTAGAGTATATTGGAAGAAACTGGAAAGTCAGGAAAAATCATACCTTTGATAGCTGTCAATAAAACAGGTCCACATACTGAAAGATTTTCCTCAGATTCTGTATGGAGGCAACTGTAAATTTGTTGATTGCCTTTTACTTGCTGCCCTAGTGACACTAGTCACTAAGACAATCAAAGGTGTGGATCTCCCTTATGGGTAGTCAGCAAGTAAAACTTAACCAAGGATTAAAACTTTCCTCTCTCTAGCCAACACTGAAACAAATGTTGGCTATAATTTTATATTAACCACTTCAGCCCCGGAGGATTTGGCTGCCCAATGACCGTGCCATGTTTTGCGATTCAGCACTGCGTCTATTTACCTGCCAATTGCGCGGTCGTGCTACATTGCACCCAAACAAAATTGATGTCCTTTTTTTCCCACAAATAGAGCTTTCTTTTGGTGGTATTTGATCACTTCTGTGGTTTTTATTTTTTGCGCTATAAACAAAAAAAAGCGTAAATTTTGGAAAAAAGCAATATTCTTTACTTTTTGGTATAATAAATATCCCCAAAAAATATATAAAAAACGATTTTTTCCTCAGTTTAGGCCGATATGTATTCTTCTAAATATTTTTGGTAAAAAAAAATCGCAATAAGCGTATATTGATTGGTTTGCGCAAAAGTTATAGCATCTACAAAATAGGGGATAGTTTTATGGCATTTTTATTATTCATTTTTTTTCTATTAGTAATGGCGGCGATCAGAGATTTTTATCCTGACTGCTACATCATGGCGGACACATCGGACATGTTTTACGCTATTTTGCTACCATTGTCATTTATACAGCGATCAGTGCTATAAAAATGCACTGATTACTGTGTAAATGACACTGGCAGGGAAGGGGTTGACCACTAGGGGGCGAGGAAGGGGTTAAGTGTGTCCTAGGGAGTGATTCTAACTGTGTGGGGGCTGGGCTACCAGTGACACAACATTGATCACTGCTCCCGATGAGAGGGAGCAGTAGATCAGTGTCCTGTCACAAGGTAGAACAGGGAAATGCCTTGCTTACAAAGGCATCCCCCTGTTCTGTAGCTCCGTGACACGATCGCGGGACACCGGCGGACATCAAGTCCGTGGGTCCCTTGGGCACGGTACACAAAGCTTGCGGCAGGGCATGAAATTCAAAGAGACGTACAGGTACGTTGCTTTGCGCAGCCGTGCCATTCTGCCAACGTATAAGTGCATGAGGTGGTCGGCAAGTGGTTAATAGCTTAATATTGACTAATAAAATATTTAATGCACTTGTTCTCAGTCTGTAAAATATACCCTATTCATCAGGGACCAGCCGTATTTCAAACCATGTATGAGTTAGCTGGTTGTACAAAAGCTGATCTATGAATTGGCTTCTGTACAACCAGCCTGTCAGGTTTTTCCCAAATGATCCGTGCTGCCGGTTATAGCTTGATTATTGTATTTTGCCAGTGGGGAAGACAATAGCTCAGCGGAAGAAATTTCCCCATTCCCATCGAAATGTGTGGATAGGGGAGTCAGTTTTTTTTTTTCAACCCGCTGGTTGAATAACAAAAAAAAAGAATCATGTATGGGTTGCCTTTGAGTAAACCTTTTCTTTTGTAAAATAATTAGACTTAGAAATTTGAAGACTCACCTGCCTTTATTGTATTCCAGACATTTCTGCAGGTTATTTTATCAATAGCACAGGTTTGCTTTAAATCGACATTAGAACAGTGTGCTTTTGACTGCTTTCAAACCTGTTGCAATGTCACTGAAAAAAATAAAAATGAGTGGCATGTTAAGAAGATTACATGGACTATACTTTGCATGAGTCAGTAAATATGTAAGGAATGGTTTCTCTGAAAAAGCAAACCTTGAGGGGTTGCTTAACCACTTGACCACTGGGCACTTAAACCCCCTTAATAACCAGACCAATTTTCAGCTTTCGGTGCTCTCACATTTTGAATGACAATTACTCAGTCATACAACACTGTACCCATATGAAATTTTTGTCCTTTTTTTCACACAAATAGAGCTTTCTTTTGGTGGTATTTAATCACTGTTGGGTTTTTTATTTTTTGCGCTATAAGAGAAAAAAGACTGAAAATTTTGTAAAAA
Organism: Rana muscosa; assembly: GCA_029206835.1. NCBI lineage: Eukaryota > Metazoa > Chordata > Amphibia > Anura > Ranidae > Rana > Rana muscosa. The sequence goes on along the minus strand of JARGYO010005583.1, from coordinate 4,084,863 downwards.
AATGATTTTTTTTTCGTTTCTGTTATAAAATTTTGCAAATTACTATTTTTTCTTCATAAATTTTGGCCAAAATTTATACTGCTACATATCTTTGGTAAAAATAAGTACAAATTGGTGTATATTATTTGGTCTTTGTGAAAGTTATAGAGTCCACAAGCTATGGTGCCAATATCTGAAAATTGATCACACCTGAAGTACTGACGGCCTATCTCAATTCTTGAGACCCTAACATGCCAGAAAAGTACAAATACCCCCCAAATGACCCCTTTTTGGAAAGAAGACATTCCAAGGTATTTAGAAAGAGGCATTGTGAGTTTTTTGAAGTTGTCATTTTTTCCCACAATTCTTTGCAAAATCAAGATTTTTTTTTTCTCTTTTTTTTTTTTTCACAAAATTGTCATATTAGCAGGTTATTTCTCACACACAGCATATGCATTCCACAAATTACACCCCAAAACACATTCTGCTATTACTCCCGAGTATGGCGATACCACATGTGTGAGACTTTTACACAGCGTGGCCACATACAGAGGCCCAACATGCAGGGAGCACCTTCAGGCGTTCTGGAGCACCCAGGCCAATTCTGACATTTCTCTCCTACATGTAAAAATCATCATTTGTTTGCTAGAAAATTACATAGAACCCCAAAACATTATATATGTTTTTTTAGCAAAGACCTTAGAGAATATAATGGTGGTTGTTGCAACTTTTTATCTCGCACGATATTTGCGCAGCAATTTTTTTAACGCGTTTTTTACGGAAAAAAAATGTTTTGTGCTTAAAAAAAAAAAAACAGTAAAGTTAGCCCAATGTTTTTGCATAATGTGAAAGATGAAGTTACGCCGAGTAAATAGATACCTAACATGTCGCCCTTAAAAATTGCACACACTCGTGGAAAGGCGCCAAACTTCGCTACTTAAAAAATCCCCATAGGTGACGCTTTAAATATTTTTACTGGTTACATGTTTTGAGTTACAGAGGAGGTCTAGGGCCAAAATGATTGCTCTCGCTCTAACGTTCGCAGAGATACCTCACATGTGTGGTTTGAAAACCGTTTTCATATGTGGGCGGGACTTACGTATGCGTTCGCTTCTGTATGCGAGCTCACGGGGACAGGGGCGCTTTAAAAAAAAAAAAAATAATTATTGTTCATTTTACTTTATTTATTTTAGTTTGACATGTTTTTCCGCCCTAAACATTTTTTTGATCACTTTTATACCTATTACAAGGAACGTAAACATCCCTTGTAATAGGAATATGGCATGACAGGTCCTCTTTACAGTGAGATATGGGGGGGGGGGGTGTCAATAAGACCCCACATCTCACCTCTAGGCTGGGAAGCCTGAAAAAGTCGGTAGAAGCACCGGAGGGCGGCGGGGGACATCCCCTCTCGCCTCCCGTAAGAATGATCAAGCGGTGGAACAGCCGCTATGATTGTTCTTATGGTGTAGGGAATCACCGGCTGAAAAAGCTAATATCTGAATGATGCCTGTAGCTGCTCCCATCATTCAGATATCCCCGCACAAAGTCAAGGACGTCATATGACGGCCGGAGGGCGGGAAGTGGTTATTGCAGAGTATTGCCGGGCATTGCGGAGTATTGCTGGGCATTGCGGAGTATTGCCGGGCATTGCGGAGTATTGCAGGGCATTGCGGAGTATTGCGGACTATGGCAGGGTATTGCGGACTATGGCAGGGTATTGCGGTGTATGGCAGGGTATTGCACGGGTATTGCACAGGGTATTGTGGAGGGTATTGCACAGGGTATTGTGGAGGGTATTGCAGAGTATTGTGGAGGGTATTGCAGAGTATTGTGGCGGGTATTGCAGAGTATTGTGGCGGGTATTGCAGAGTATTGTGCAGGGTATTGCAGAGTATTGTGCAGGGTATTGCAGAGTATTGTGCAGGGTATTGCAGAGTATTGCGCAGGGTATTGCAGAGTATTTTGCAGGGTATTGCAGAGTATTTTGCAGGGTATTGCAGAGTATTTTGCAGGGTATTGCAGAGTATTGTGCAGGGTATTGCAGAGTATTGTGCAGGGTATTGCAGAGTATTGCACCAGGGTATTGCAGAGTATTGCAGAGTATTGCACCAGGGTATTGCAGAGTATTTTGCAGGGTATTGCAGAGTATTTCGCAGGGTATTGCAGTGTATTTCGCAGGGTATTGCAGAGTATTTCGCAGGGTATTGCAGAGTATTGCACCAGGGTATTGCAGAGTATTGCACCAGGGTATTGCAGAGTATTGCACCAGGGTATTGGCAGGGTATTTTGCAGAGTATTGGCAGGGTGTATTGCAGAGTATTGGCAGGGTATAGCACAGGGATGGCTGAGCAGGGATGGATGGATGGCTGGATCTGTGACTGCAATTGTCACAGATCCAGCCCACAGTGCTGCTGCTGCCATCCGCTCCCTCCCCCTCCCCTCTCACACTGTACCGATCGGTACAGAGAGGGGAGGGAGGAACCGGCGTCATCAAATGACGCCGGTCTGTTTACAAGTGATTGCTCCGCCATTTGACGGAGCGATCACGTGGTAAACGGCCGCTATCAGCGGCGATTTACCGCGATTCGTGATCCGCCGGGTCCTCTGGATCGGGAGCGCGATTCTGGGAGGATGTTATATAACGTCCTCCCAGAGTTAAGCAACCACCTTGTCAACGTTATTTGTCGGCAGGTGGTTGTTAAGTGGTTAAATAATTCACTATTTGAGGAGACTTTGAGGAGAGTTTGATAGAATGATCAATAATGATTCATAGAGAGAAAAGTACTTGGCGACTGAGCAATGCAACCATGCTATGGATTACTAATACATGTAAAGTAAAGCGTGTGTAAGGTCATTGAAACCACATATAGAAGTGGTTAGAATAGAAATACGTATGTGACAAAAGTTACAATGGGCCATGTAAGAAGGAGATTTATAGACTATAATTACTTATATGTGTTTTGACAGCAAAAAATAAATAAAAAATGATGGTACATTCTACAACACAGTGAATTTCTCCTGGGATCAGGTAAAAAATGTTATTTAGAGTTGGAACATTCTTAAAGCAGGAAATTACTTTTACAGACCATAGCAGGATTCAGATTGAGTGTTACAGAAATAACTTTTTAAGTATAACTCTCTTGAAATGACCAAAGCAAAACAAATTATGTAAATTCTCAAACGGAAGTATTTATTTTATGTATGATTACAGTGTGCGATTTTTACAAATGATGGATGTCAAGGGCAAAGGTATAATGAGTAGCAAGTAATTTCATATATTACAGAAAAATACATGCTCCTCTGTAAGTCAGTATAGTAATGAGAAACTGCCAGTTTTCATACTGCACATTTAATATTTGTACTTGTTTTAAATATCATGTCATCAAAGTCAACATTATTCATTATAAAACCACACATAGGGATCTTTTTCTAAATGTTTCACACAATATTTATGCAACTTCAGATAGTAAAATGAATCTTAGGTGAACATTGTTTGAAACTTGTGTAAACTAATTCATAAATAGTACAAAAGGGGTCCCCAGAACACTTTCAAGCTAGCCAGCACAAAAAAAAATGGCATGCATTTGCAAATGTTTTTAACTCTGTTTTTGCAGAGTTAATTCATGATAAAACCCAGGTTTAGTTCAGCAAAAGTTCAAAAAATGCTTTTGAAGTATGAATACAGAACTCAATGGGAGCTAAACACTCAGCTGCTCATGTTCCTTTTCTAATATAATTTAAGGAATTGACTTGTAGGACATGTACCAAAGGATAAAAAAGCTAGAAAGCCCGTTTGAACAGGGCACTATTTCTATGGGATTGAGCAGGCATTTAACATATAAAAAATGAATCTTTTTGGAACACTGACAATAAAAATAAAATACAGGTTTGTACCACAGCTAGCTATTATTTTTCAAAGACTGAACAAAACATTTGGGATAAGAAAAAAAAAACTTTCTTGTCATTTTTAGACACTGATGATGGAAATAACATGCAGGTTTGCATTACAGATACTTTGCAATTGAGCAGGCATGTATTATCTGTTGAAAAAAAAAGTGTATTCTTTTGAACACTGACCGTAGAAACAGCATAGGGGTTTACACCACAGCTATAAAGCCTGAGTAACCTAGCAGACATTTAGCACCAGGAATTGTGTGCTTTTTTGCAAACTAAGGATTGAAAAAGAATACAGGTTAGCACCACAGCTAACAGGTCAGTGTGTAAAGACCACAATTATGCATTTTACATCAACTGTATATCAGTGGCTTTGTTTTGGACACTGAAGATGAAAGCAGCATACATTTTTGCAACACGACTTTGAAGCCTTCATTGTCAAGGTCACAATTTATGAGGTTGAGAGTAACCAGATTTCAATTTGCCCCCTTACCTTTTTGCATGACTTTTTTTCAGCTGGAACTTGGTGGAACCTAGTTCCACCACCTCTGGTATAGGCCCTCTGTTCCCTGCTCACCACTATCGCTTGTAAACACAGAAATCCAGCTTCAGTGTTTACCAGTGATAGCTTGTCTCCCAATGGCTCTCACAGATCTCCTGAGCAGCTCCCACTGAGAGCAGGATGGGAACAAAGGAGATGCAGGTGTCCAGGGTGCATTGCGGATGCCGACGCACCCACTATACTAGATGATCCCCCAGAAAGTGAGAGAGGAGAAGTCACCTACATTGTGCGGGGAGGTACTAGAGCCGGCTGGGAGCTTTAGCTTAATACAGCAACAAAAGTAAAATATGTGGAAGATGGTGGAGCTTTTAAAGGGAGGGGATGGGTGAAATGCAGGAGAATTTGCATGCAGAGGTCAGTGCTGGAAAGGCCTAAAGTAAGATGTGGATGGGAGATGCAGAGATAAGCAGCTGTGGAAGAAGGCTTAACTCTGTGCTCTGTGTGTAGTGCACCCTTAAACTCTGCACTCTGTATGCAGCGCAACCCCTGAACTCTGCACTATGTACATAGCACACCCCCAAATGCTGCATGTAGTGCATCCCTAAACTCTGTACTATGTACCAAGCACACCCCAAGTCTCTCCACATAGTGCACCCCTTGGGGGAGGGTGGTTTTGGGGGGTTGTGGTTGAGGTCCTGCACCTATTTTCTGAGAAAAAAGCCCTGCCTTTTTGAACCTTTTCAGACTATCCAGTATTTGTAACATAGAGATAGAGAGCAAGCAGATTATACCATACAAATATTACTATTGTTTTTTTTTCCCATGAAGAAGATGTACTTGCCAGCACAACTTTATATTCTTTTTGGAGAGGCCACTATTTTTGAAGGACAGAACAGGATGATTTAACTTTAATTATTTAAATGAGACTGTGTATCTGTGAAAATATGATACAACATATAAATATTGTACATATTTCAGACAGAAAATTTTAATTAGATGCCAATTTGAAGACAGCGGATCAGCTTTTTTCAGCCTGAATGTAATGGAGATTATATTTTAGTACAGATCATGGAAATTGTACATACTTTTAGAACATAATCTAATCCTTTTTGAGAATAGGTGAATATGGTGGCAGAGAGTTGGCTTATTTAACCACTTGCCTACAGGACACTTACACCCCCTTCCTGCCCAAGACATTTTTCAGCTTTCAGCGTTGTCGCACTTTGAATGACAATTGCGCGGTCATGCTACACTGTACACAAACACATTTATAATTTTTCTCACAGAAACAGAGCTTTCTTTTGGTGGTATTTAATCACTGCTGGGTTTTTAATTTTTTTATACACGGAGGAAACCCGCGTCCGGGACTTGTGAGTAGCGTCGTCAGCTCTACGTGTTTCGTCAGAGGTTGACCTCGTCCTGGGGCACGTCAGGCCACATGCCCTCAAAATAGGGGGGTGCTTTGGGGCAGGTGGCCCCCCAAAGCACCTTGTCCCCATGTTGATGGGGATAAGGGCCTCTTTCCTACAAGGTGTATGTGGGTAAGGGCCCTATCAGGATCTGGAATCTCCTTTTAACAAGGGGGAACCAGATAATGACCACCATGTGAATGAGTAGGGGTTCATAGTACCAAAAAGTGCTAAAAAAAAGTGCTTTATTTAAAAAACACAAAGTCCAACCAGAACGAACCCCCCCCCCCCCCACACCGAACACGACTGTTCCAGTCCAGGGACACAGCTTTCTGACTAGTATACATAGGGGCGAAGGTTACCTTGTGATGTCAACGGGTGACACCGCCCCGAATTCCTGTTGTCATTGGGCGAGTGTTTCCCGAATGACAGATAAACATGGGGCAGGGTTACACGGTGGTGTCACAGGGTGACCTCTGCCCTTAGGTTTACCTGTCAGACAGCTGTGTCCGGTAGGCAGGGGTTTTTTTTTTCGTTCAGGTCTGCATTTTTATGTTTTTTTTTATAAAGGACTTGTCGAAAATTGTTGTTTTTACTAACTTTTACTTTCTTTTTTTGGTGAATGAGTAGGGGTATTATGTACTTCTATTATGTACCTCAATTATATACTTGTTCACATGGGGGGATCTTGCTAAAGGGGGCTTCCAGATTCCAATAAGACCCCCACAACCACTGGTCAGGGTTGTGGGGAAGAGGTTCTTGTCCCCATCAATATGAGGACAAGGTGCTTTGGGGGGACTCCCCCTGCCCCACAGCACCCCCCCATGTTGAGGGCAAGTGGCCTAGTAATGGTTCAGGAGGGGGACTTGCTTTTTTGCCCCTTTCCTGGCCTGCCACCCTGCATGCTTGGATAAGGATCTGGTATGAGTTTTGAGGGAGACCCCTCACAATTGTTTTTTTAATTTTGGCGTGGGGTTCACCTTAAAATCTATACCATATCAAGCTGTTAAAAAAAAAAATTATCTGCAATTATTTTCTTTACATTGAGCTGTCAGCAAGGAAACCCACTGACAGTTGATGAGTCATGGCTGGTTAAGGAGGAGGCGGCCGGCTTGCCAGATCACTCCTTAACAACCAGCTATTCTTCAAACAGAATCTGGATCAGTCAATCAGTTTTTGTTCGATTCGAATTGTAAGCATTCCAAAAATTTGGAATTCATTTGAAAATTATTAAATGAAACTAAACTAAACAAAATAAAACAAATCACGGAACAAATTAACAAAACAAAATTAGCAACATAATGAATCTATCCAAAACGAAACTAAATACATTTTTCCATTTATGTCTAACATGTGTAAGAAGTATGTATATACTTATCAGGCCACGCACATGTCCAGTCATGTGATCTCCCCTGCATCAGCGAGCAGAAGCTGCAGGGGAGAAAACCGAGCACTCTGACAATGACTAGTAAAGCCTGACATGTTGATGGCACCCATAGGCTTCAAAGGTCATCCATTGTCAGTGATCCCTCCCTTCCCTTGCAGCTGCATTGGTTGATGTAGGGGAGCTGGGTGACATGACAAGGCTTTAGCAGCAATAAATGTATCACTTTGATTTGAGTTTCCATAAAAGATTTCCCTCTGGTACTGAAGCATTTAGTTGTGGTAGATTTTTGAATCTCTACATCCAAATCTTCTATGTAGAAGAGTAGTTTGAGATCTTTATTGATATCTGTAATTGATGGAGCCTATGGAGTGGTTCATATTCTCAGAATGGGGATGGAAATGCTGGTCACCCCATATATATATTATTAACATTTTGTTAATAATTAATTTTTGACTTTTGTTGTATCCCTCTAGTAGTTTATCCACCAGGTTATCTTCAGGAAAGCCTTTAGCCCATTTCTTTACCTTTTTGTTCGGAGCAGCCCTGATAAAATATTTGGGGAATGTTTTATACAGATCAGAGATGAAGCACATGTGATGCTATGGTAATCAGTCTACAAAGGTTTTACATTTATCAGAACAACAGCATAGTCTATAGCTAGAAAATAGTAGAAAGGATGTTGTTACATCCTTATAAAGGTAATCTGGTTAAAAACCCACAGAAAAAAAACACACACACACAAATCAAAACCTCAATATACACAAACCTATGCCCACAGTTAATCCAGAGGAAGGCAAAAAAAAAAAAACGATAAAGCATGATACAATTTATTCCAGCTGGGAAAAAAATCTTTCCTGATCCCCCAAAAGGCAATCCGATATTCCCTTGATCAACTACCTTTAAATATTAGTATCCACTTATATTTTGTGCATTTAGGAAATAATCCAGGCCTTTTTTTAAAACAATCTACTGCGCTAACCAGAACCAGCTTTTGAGGGAGTTTATTCCACATTTTCACAGCTCTTACTGTGCAGAACCCTTTCTGTATTTTGTATCCACTTATGTATTTACACATGTTGGTCATATCCCCCTAATCGCCCCTTCTCAAAAGAGAATAGATTCAGTTCAGCTAATCTTTCCTCATAGCTGGGCGCCTTCATGCCTCTTATCAATTTTGTTGCACTTTCTCCAGTTCCCCAATATCTGTTTTGTGAACGGTGCCCACAACTAGGGATGAGCTTCGAGTTCAAATCGAACTCTTGTTCGACTCGAACATTGCCTGTTCGCCCGTTCACCGAACAGCGAACAATTTGGGGTGTTCGCGGCTAATTCGAAAAGCCGCGGAACACCCTGTAAAAGTCTATGGGAGAAATCTAAAGTGCTAATTTTAAAGGCTTATATGCAAGTTATTGTCATAAAAAGTTTTTGGGGACCCGGGTCCTGCCCCAGGGGACATGTATCAAAGCAAAAAAAAGTTTTAAAAACTGAAGTTTTTTTGGGAGCAGTGATTTTAATAATGCTTAAAGTGAAACAATAAAAGTGAAATATTCCTTTAAATTTCATACCTAGGGGGTGTGTATAGTATGCCTGTAAAGCAGCGCTTGTTTCCCGTGCTTAGAACTGTCCCTGCACAAAGTGTCATTTCTGAAGGAAAAAAAGTCATTTAAAAGCACTCACGGCTATAATGAATTGTCGGCTCCCGGCAATACAGAGAAAAGTCAAAGAAACCCGGGCTTACCCAGTGACGTGCGGGTGAATCCGCCCCCCTCTGATGTAACGCAGGTTTCCGTTGCATCAGAGGGGGGCGGGGTCACCCGCACATCACTAGGGAAGCCCGGGTTCCCCCTTGCGTCAGAGGGGGACGGGGTCACGTGACGGGTGGCCCGGTCCTCAGCTACATAAGAGACCTGTCAGGCTGCCGGGATTCCCGGGGTGTCTCTGGTGGAGACAGGATGCTTGCTGTTCCTCACTGCGCTGGACATCATCATTGGAGCCTGGACCTGGAGAGGAGAGATCATCCATCGCTGGACCCCGGAGAGGAGGTTACCCATCACAGGACACCGAGAGTGGATTACCACCGCTGGACTCTTTTTTTATTTATTTTTATTTTTAATAAAGGACTTATCCCAACGGTGTCTGTGTGTTTTTTTTTTAAATTTTTACACTGTCTTTGTGAAATGGTAGGGGTACAATGTACCCCTTACCAATTCACATAGGGGGGCTGGGATCTGGGTGTCCCCTTCCAGATTCAGATAATCCCCCCACCCGCAGACCCCCACAACCACCGGGCAAGGGTTGTGGGGATGAGGCCCTTGTCCCCATCAACATGGGGACATGGTGCTTTGAGGGGTCCCAGACCCCCAAAGCATCCTCCCCATGGTGAGGGCATGTGGCCTGGTATGGTTCAGGAGGGGGGGTGCTCTCTCGTCCCCCCTCTTTTCCTGCGGCCTGTCAGGTTACATGCTCAGATAAAGGGTCTGGTATCGATTTTTGGGTGAAACTCCACACCATTTTTTTTTTTATTTGGCGTTGAGTTCCCCTTAAATTCCATACCAGACCTGAAGGTCTAGTATAGATTTTTTTTTTTTAAAAGCCCATGGCGTGTGAAACACACCCAAAAACTCCACCCGGTGCCAAAAAAAGTGCACACGCATAAAGAGTGAAACACAAAACGTGCAACGGGTGTAACACTTGTCCTCCACATGGAAGGACCTTACCCTGATCCCCCGGGGCGTTAGGCTCCATACGGGGACTGAGGTACATCACGTGGTCCATCTGGCCGAGGGTCTGCCGAAACAGACCCACCCAAGTACTAGGTGGCGCTCCCCCGAAGGGAGACCCCATGAGAGCAGGCGAACTAAGCCAGAAGGCCATGTCCGCCGACTCCCAAGTCGTTCAGGGCAGGCCCGAGGACCTACACCCTACTAAACACACAGTGACAAAACGTGTACACAATCAACAAAGAATTACAAAAAAGTGACACACACGGGGATAAATAAAAAGAAAGTGGGGAGAAGGAAGGTGGGAGAGTGAAAAGTGGCCATTGTGCAATACAATGGCCAGGCCCCACGGCCAGGAATAAAAGATTCCTCCGCTCCTAGCCAAAAGGCCCGGCCCAGGAGGCAGGTGTGAAAAAAGTGTGTGTGGTGACGTGACCAAGGTGCCAACACTCGAAAGTGCCCTTTTCTCTCAACCCTGACCAACAGCCCAGACCGATGCAGCCCCACCCCAGTCAGGAAGGTATCAGAACAAGTAGGAACCAATGGAGAGGGTAAATTGGCAAACCTCAACCATGGCTCCCATTGCTCCCACCTAATTGAAGGTCTAGTATAGATATTTGGGGGAAACCCCACGTCATTTTTTTTGTGGCAGGGTTCCCCTTAATATCCATACCAGACTGAAGGGCCTGGTAATTGAACTTGGGGGGACCCCCACGCATTTTTTTGTTTTTTTTATCAATGACTTTTCTCTGTATTGCCGGGAGCCGACAATTCATTATAGCCGCGAGTGCTTTTAAATTAATTTTTTTCCTTCAGAAATGAAACTTTGTGCAGGGACAGTTCTAAGCGCGGGAAACAAGCGCTATTTTACATGCATACTATACACACCCCCTTGGTACGAAATTTAAAGGAATATTTCACTTTTATTGTTTCACTTTAAGCATTATTAAAATCACTGCTCCCGAAAAATGTCAGTTTTTAAAACTTTTTTTTTTGCATTGATACATGTTCCCTGGGGCAGGATCCGGGTCCCCAAACACTTTTTATGACAATAACTTGCATATAAGCCTTTAAAATTAGCACTTTAGATTTTTCATGTTCGAGTCCCATAGACTTTAACAGTGTTTGGATGTTCGAACAAATTTATTGCCTGTTCGTGAGTACTGATGCAAACCAAACTGGGGGGTGTTCGGCTTATCCCTACCCACAACTGAACTGCATATTCTAGATAAGGTCTCACTAATGATTTGTACGGGGGCAAAATGATGTTCCTCTTTTTGCAATCCACTCCTCTTTTAATACAAGAAAGGACTTTGTTTGCTTTGGAAACCACAGCTTGGCATTGCATGTTACTATTAAGCTTATGATCTACCAGAACACCCAGATCCTTCTCCACCATTGATTCCCCCAGTTGTATTCCCCCTAGTATGTAAGATGTGTACATTTTTTTAGTCACCAAGTACATAATGGTTACAACACTGAACCTTGGGGTAAACCACTAATAATCTTAGACCATTCAGAGTATGAATCATTAACCACTTCTCTCTGAATACGGTCTTTTAGACAGTTTTCTATCTATTTACAAACTGATTTTTCCAAACCTGTAGACTTTATCTTACACATTAGCCTTGTGTAGGGAACTGTGTCAAACTCTTTTGCAAAATCTAAGCATACTATATCCACAGTCACTCCTCTGTCTAAGGTTTTGCTTACGTCCTCATAAAAAGAAATCAGATTTGTTTGGCAACTTCTGTCATTCACAAATCCATGTTGTCTATTGCTTAAAATATTTTTTTCTAGCAAAAACTCATCTATGTGGTTGTACTGGTATTTCGCATTCCTTGGAAACTTCCTGCTGAGCGCCCCACAATGCACTGCGCACTGCACAGTGTATTGTAAGCCCTGATTGGGCAAAGCTTTGCCCAGTCAGTGCATAATGAATTAAGGTCATTAAGGAGTGGGGTTGGGAAGCCAGACACTTAACCTTAACAACAAATCATTTATCAGCTATAAATGGGCCTCCCCACTGACAGCTGAATGAAAAATAAAACATTGCCGGCAATAAAAAAAATTGGAAAAAAATGGCATAGAAGTCCTTCTCAGTCCATGTCAGGCCCTTTCAGTCTGGTATGGATTTTAAGGGGAACCCCACGCCAAAAAAAAAAAGCAATGTGGGGTCCTTTACCAAAATCCATACCAGCCTGAAAATCCATACCAGCCCGGTAGGCCAGAAAAGGGGGAATAAGCAAGTGTCCCCCCTGAACCATTTCAGGCCACATGCCCTCAACATGGGGGGGGTGCTTTGGGCATGTGGGGCTTCTCCCTCCCACCCCACTCCCTAAAGGCCGATTGGGTCGATGATGTCACATGGGATTGGTGCCACCAGGTGATGTTGCCAGATGGCCCCACCCCTTATCTATTAAAGAAATGTCAGCTGGCAGAGCAGGCAGAGAGCACCACCCATGTTAAGGGCATGTGGCCTATTATTGTTCGGGGGTGCTCCTTCATCCCCCCTTTCCTGACCTGCTGGTCTGCATGCTCAGATAAGGGTCTTGTATGGATTTTTAAAAAATGTGGGTGTTTGGTTCCCGTTAAAATCCATACCTGCATTATGGGCCGCCACTGGTGGTATCTCCCAAAAAGTGAGAGGGACAACTCCATCCATGCTTCCTGCTACTCCACAAATTTTGATATCAATCAGGGGTAATTTAGGTTGTAGAGGGAGAATGATTTTCTACTTATTTTTAGATAATGAAATTATTTTTAGCGGGGCTTTAACGTAATTTTTGCGGCGCTTTTCGGCCACTAGCGGGGCGCTTTTAACCCCCCGCTAATGGACAAATAAGGGGTTAAAAGCGCCCGCAAAGCACTGCTGCAGCGGCGCTGCCCATTGATTTCAATGTGCAGGGGCGCTGTGTGAGTGGTGTATACACCGCTCCTACAGTGCCTCAAAGATGCTGCTTGCAGGACTTTTTTGAGTGTCTTGCCAGCGCACCGCTCCAGTGTGAAAGCCCTCACTTTACAGGCGCTTTACAGGCGCTATTTTTAGCGCTATAGCGCCTGTAAAGCTCCTCAGTGTGAAAGGGGTCTTAGTCCTGAGATGTGTCAGAAGTAATATTATTCCTGAGGCCTGTACAGGTAATTGTCAAAAATTGTGTGTATCATATCAATGTCCTGTGTAAAGGAGTTAGTGTAATTACATATCTGGAAAGAGGTTCTAAACTTACGGTATATTAAAGAGAAGTTGCAACAATGGGCATCCCTGATGAGTTCCTTTATAAGTTTAATAGTGTCCGAAATTCGTTCTGAAGGGAGCAATCTGTCTGTGGGGGAGGTATTCCTATTTCATTGAAACTTGACCAAGTGGTCTGTAAAGTTCATATTTAAAACTTATGGCCAGTACACACGATCCGAATATCGTCCGAAAAATGTCGTCCGAGGAAGAATCATACGATAATCAGATCGTTAGTACAGGGCTTCTGTGAGCCGATCATGACAGTTCATCCAATATTATTTTATCGGACATGCACAAAAATTTTCCTCGTATGATACCTAATCGTATGATTTTCGTTTAGTCAGTACAGTTGTCGTCCGAAAACACAACACAAATACATTACAACACATGACATCACTTCCGATTTTTTTTTTCTGTCGTACGAGAATTTTCATGACTTTAGTAACCTATTCAATTTCTACTTGCGACTAGTAAACGAAAAAAGTCGGATGATCTGTTGTCCGATTTTTGGATCGTATGTACGGGGCATAAATATAGTAATTGGAAGCTGACATTGTCGAAGGCTTTTTCTGCACCCAATTTTATTATCGGCAGGTCTTCTGAGGAATGGAATTTTGCATACTCTGAAGCCAGTATGACTTTGCAAATGTTAGAAGTTGCTGATCTACCCTTGACAAAGCCAGCTTGTGATGAGTGCACTAACGCTGTAAGTATTTCTACTAGGCTAGATGCTACACTTTCAGACATAATTTTGGTGTCTACATTCAAAAGCAGCATGATGACTAAGTGGTGGGTAGATGATGCAGCACATCCACAACCACCACTTTGGCTTGTATTCAGACTGCACACTCAGCTCATTCCTAATTGTTTTCTGCTGGCTAGTTTGAAAGTGTGATTGGGACCCTTTTGGTAATGTTTTCTATACTGCCCTGCCCTGCTCATGTGCACCTTTCCATTTTTTGCTAGTTTTAACAAATTAGAGGGGCTGCCATATTTGCTTTTAAACTTTAAAAATAGTCAGTTTAACATTTCTACATTAGCACTTTAACAGCAGGCACTTTTACCCCCTTGCACAGGTCAATTTTATAATTGTTCTTCACAAAATATATTCTGCTAAATTTCTTTGGCGAAAATAACCCAAATCAGTGTATATTATAGAGTCCAAAATCTATTATATATATCGAAAAATTTATCAATCCTGATATACTGATGGCCTATCTAATTACTTGAGGCCCAAAAATGTCAGGATAGTACACGTATCCCCCAAATTACCCCTTTTTGGAATGTGGAAAGTCTAATGTATTTAATAAGAGGCATGGTGAGTTTTAAGATGTAACTTTTTGTCATAATTTTTGGGAAAATACAGAAATTGAAAAAAATATATCTATCTCGCTCTCTCTCTCTCTCTCTATATATATATATACTGTAAAAAGATATCTATATATATTTTTTTTACATACTGTCACCAATGCAGTACAGCATCATCATATAACTGGTGTGGCGGTGATCAGGAACACATATCAGGGATAACATTTACATGTCATGTTTGCATATAGCAATAAATTTAATTGCTATATGCAAGAATTGTACTGAATGAAATTGATTAATTCAGTTTGTTGGATGGCTTGAAAGTAAGCCATTGATTGTTTACAAATGTCATGTGACCTGCTGTGATTGGTTGCGGCGGTCACATAATACTGTCCAGTGGACAGCCGGTGACAGATCGTACTGCAGGGTGGCCCAGTGGGCACGCATGATCTGGCAGGACATCATATGACTTCTACCCGGATCAAGCCTTCAAATTACTATAGGCTGGGCAGGAAGTGGTTAAACATACAGTACAATTGGGGTCAGACGTTATCAACATAGAGAGCATGGAATAATATTAATATGGTTCAAAAATGTCCAATATTTTTAGTTTTCCTTTTTAATAGATTTGCATCTTGTATTGTAAACTTTTCTATGTTGTTTCCTGACATTTGGATAGTTAACATTGGTTTATTATACTGTATCTTACAGGTTTTATTTTATTAGGTAAAACCATGTACCGTAGTCTAATTGAGAAGTTTTCAACAACAATTTGTTTTTGTTTTAAAATATTGTGTTCTTGTGAATAAAAGGTGGCCATTGTAAGCACCCCTGGCAATGTTAAATTTTGTCCCAAATCCTGCCCTTGTCACTTTTGCTTGATATCTTGGTGTGCATGTAAATGTAGAAAAAAATATAAATGAAAGGCAAGTGAAGTAAAAGAGGAAAAAATAATTAATTTGCTGAATACAGTGGTTACACATAAGAACATTGTGCACTTTACAATAAATAGTTAAAAATAAGGTAACAATAATGAGTAACTCCTCATGACGTACTATAGTATCATGATGTACTATAGTAAACTCAGCTTGCTCTTTGAATACCTTTGGCTATTATCCATGACTGTGTGCTACATTAACATATACATGGAAAATGTGCTCTGGAGAATTAATCTTTATCCAGACAGTTTAAAAATGTACTGTAGGTATTGTAATAAGTGAATTGTGCTATTTCTTTAATCTTTTAACTTAGAGGGTATATTCCACAATTTGAACATTATGTCCAGATGTACAAGATATGCCAAGAAATTTACATAGTAAATATGTATTTTCTTGTTTTAAACTTTACATAAACAATAAAAAGATACCTGTCAAACCATGTGATTCTCATTGTCAACATTTATCTACCATTAGTCCCCCAACATTACAGCAACTAGGGAAATCTGGTAACTTTCTTTCCAGCACTGAGCTGCAGGAATCAGTGATGTGTGAGTCATTCTGGGTAATATATTCCTAGGAGATGTGCCACCTGGGACTAATTTATCAAAACTCATGGAACGTTTGCTCTCAGTAAGCGACCCATCTTCATCTTTTCACTGGAAAAAAAAATCAATGTTTTTAAAGCTGGACTTGCTGTTGTGGCCTATACTACCATTTTAACAAGTTTATTGTAATATTAATAAATCTTTCTGTATTCTCTGTGTATATGGATTAGAGTGCAGGGTTACAACTTCCAGATAGGGCAGATTTATGCATGGCTAGAAAAGACATTTACCCAAGGACTCCTTATCCTGGTACTGAATCCCAGCATGCCATTTTTAGGCTATACCATGTGCTAGGTGTAGAACTTTCATACCGAGTACACACAATCGGATTTTCCGTCTGAAAAACCTTGGATGGTTTTTCCGACGGAATTCCGCTCAAGCTTGGCTTGCATACACACGGTCACCCAAAAGTTCTCTGAGCTTTCGACCGTCAAGAACACAGTGACGTACAACACTACGACGAGCCAAGAAAATTAAGTTCAATGCTTCCGAGCATGCGTCAAATTGTTTCCGAGCATGCGTCGGAATTTTGCGCATCGGAATTGCTACAGATGATTGGAATTTTTTCCATCAGAAAATTTGAGAACCAGCTCTCAATCTTTTGTTGGCGGAAATTCCGACAGCAAAAGTCCGAAGGAGCATACATGGTCGGAATTTCCGACCAAAAGCACAGATCGAACTTTTCTTGTCGGAATTTCCGACCATGTGTACGCAGCATTAAAATTGTGGCATATAGGACTAGCTTTTGGGGAAACTCCAAGTCATTGCCAGATTAAGGAATGTAAGCCAGGAAGTCTCAGATACCTCCAGGCACAACACTAGAACCTCTCTTAACAGTCGTCTCTTCCTGTGAATACTGTCTGCTAAAAGCTATACCAGCTGCACCATGGAATATGGAATGTATATAT
Organism: Rana muscosa; assembly: GCA_029206835.1. Classification (NCBI taxonomy): domain Eukaryota; kingdom Metazoa; phylum Chordata; class Amphibia; order Anura; family Ranidae; genus Rana; species Rana muscosa. The sequence goes on along the minus strand of JARGYO010005583.1, from coordinate 4,067,975 downwards.
AGATCCAATACAGCAGTGCTAATAACTTGTTGTATTATACCTTATACGATTGGTTATTTGGTTTTAAATATGACTCTAAAGAGGGGATATTGTATAGGAATTGATATTAGATTGATATGGAGATGTCTTTATGTTCTTTCAAGCCCAGGTGAAGGGGGCACTATTGGACCCCCAAAATGTGTTGGCTACTTTTTGGATTGACTCTTATTGGAATATAGTTGTATCTGGATCTTTTAGCAGTGGTGTGACACTTCGATTTCAGTTTTTGTTGCAGAAATCACACACAGATCAGTGCATAGGTTTTTTTACAAGAAGGCTCATGCAGAATAGATGAAAGCTTAAAAGATCATATAGGATAGACACATGAATCTCACATAACTCACATAACTCACACTCAATTAAACAGCGATGTATGTCAATTTTAAACTATCAGCAAGAGCCAGTCCCTACAAATTATCCTCTTCTGATGAGATTGTGTCCTGCTATGAAAATTTCAAGCTTCACCCACACTCTGCCAGTCCTGTGAGCAATCTGGATTTAAACCTTTTTAGAATGGCACACCTTAACAGCAGTTGGATGAAAAACCATTGGCCTGTGATGATGGCCCAGTTACAGCTTAAATAGTAGTAGACAGTCATTCACAAAAAGAAACATTGATAATTATTTCAAAACTGAAGACATGTTCCCAAAAGCCCTAAACCAGATAGGATAGAGAAGACTGAAATAGAACAAAGATTAAGAAATTAAGCAGAAATCAGAACAACTTTACCCAGATGGCAACTCTAAACAGGGAGAAGAACCAACTGTAGCGGAGCCTCACTCTCCCTCTCGGGTTTTCTCGTGGTGATTGGCTTGTGTCTAGGGGTACCTTGGAGAGGAGAGTGCAGGTCAAAAAAGGTACAACACTGCAGCGATGGTTCAACCCCGGCCCAAAGTGACAGCGCCACCTGCTGGGCCGCAGGGAACTATGCCTCACTGGTGTCTTCACCAGTTTTAAAAGTATATACCCGCTACACTCTCCCCCCAGTTATTTGACACTGGTCCCCAGTGTCTGGAGCAACCCATGCCCAAAGGGGCCATCATAGCCTGATCCAGAAACCGACTAATAATTAAAAAAAAAATACAAACATTTTGAAAGCTAACCAAACAGTCGTGCCTGAACCTGACATGAAAGGGAGGGAAGGAAAACAACCAACACATAACAACATTATTTGAAACACATGTTCACATTAACATTCCTTCCCACCCATCCTGACTAAGACCCACCCTATCCTCAGTGGTCTTGATGAGATGTTCTCCTGCAGAGGGGAAAAGAAACGTTAAACACACATATCCCTGACACATATGTTTGTGTAAGAATGAAAGAGCATCTCCGCAGAGAAACCCTTTCCTTCTATAAGTGTGTGAGTGAACAGTGAATATCGGTGTGCAACACTGCCACCTGGTGACAGTGCCGCGGTAACTGCACTGGTTGAAGACCTTCTCTTTTTTTTTCTTGCGGCTCTAACTACCCCAAAGTCCATAATCACTTTGTGGGATGGAAGAATGAAGAACAAACAACGGCAACAGTCCTTCAATTCCTCCAGAGAGCACAAACACCCATCAACACGGGCACAGTCACTGGGTTTTCCCGGGAAACAACCCCGGAAAGTTCAGCAGCAACAAGGCAAAGCAAAAACGGAGTCCTTTTTTTCTCCTACAAATAGAACTTTGGGTGCGGCAAGACAAGGGGTTTCAAGTGTTGGTCCATTGTCTCTACATGGTATTCGACATCCTCCCCCTCTTTGCGCCGAATTAACACCTTGTCTGCGTGGATGTACCGACCCAGCACCCACTCTGACTTGCAGTCCTTGAACCGTTGAGAGGCTTTAGGGGAACACGCGAGGTACCTGGGGGCATGTGGGACCTGAAGGTGCGTCCACACAAAATCGTTGTACCAGCATTCCCGGCAGACTTCCACTTCGTATAGAAGCTCCTTAGGTAATTTTCGGGTACTCCCACCCGTACTCGTTAGCAACCTTTTGGCCAAAGAGGCGCTGTAACCTCGCCAGCGGAGGCATAGTGGCCCAGTCTCCCTCACCCGGTAGGACAATGGCGTCCGGGTGACGAGGTGCCTTGATCACCTCCATTCTGGGCATAGGCGCCCGCAGCAACAGTCTCTTTTCCCCGGTGCCAGATGCAGGAGGCAGCGGAGGTAGAAGGGCAGACTGGGGATGGGATCCCTCCTCAGGCGCTGGTGCCTCCACCCGGGGTGTACTATCCCCTGTAGATATGGGTGGATCCCTGACTCTGCGGGACGAGGAGAGAGGCATCTTGTCCCAGCCCTTTTTTGCGAAAAGTTAATCTATGATGACATCGTCTCCCGGATCGGAGAGCGACTCTAGGTCGGAGGTGTCACACTCCTCCGCGGGCTGGTAGCCTGTAGTAGAGGCTGAATTGCTACCCCCCACGGGCACACAGGGCCGTGAATCCCTGACACCTCCGCCCCAACACCAAGTCCCTCCGCCCGGCTTACCTCGGCCCAAAGTAGAGAAGGGATGTCCGGGACTCTTCCGACCGGATCCACCAGGGGCGGGCGTAGGCGAGCAGGGTGATCCACCGCAACCGCTGGATGGGGAAACCAAGCCGGTCTTCCTCTTTGGCGGTGGACGCTGGGAAACAGTGGTGACCGAGTCAGCATCCTCGGATTTCTCCCGTACCTCAGTGATTGCGACCTCCCCTGCGGTTGCTGCAGTGCGCACAGGGATGGCTGTAAAAGCATTGATTCCTCCTTCTTGAGTGGTGTGGCCTGTTGCGCGGTTGAGGTGAATGGTTCTGGGTTTCTCAATAGGTGGTTCCACCTCAAATAGGAACTCTCCGCAGGCCTCGCAGCGCCTGAATGGCTTCAGCTGACACACCAGTCCCGAACAGCCGGGACAAATCAAACCCAGGGCCTCAACGTCCATGCATGAGTACAGGGCGAATCGTCCCCGGGGCTTTAGCCGAATCCCCGTATCCGTTATCGGAGCAGCAGTAGTCAGACTCGTGGTAGCAGGATGAATAGGAATCCACGATGCATTGGTGAACATGGCGACTCTCTGCTGATCCATTGCGCACTGCATTTTTGGTGCCAAAGTCCCCACATGTAATCCTTCACACGATTGGACTCCTCCCCTCTTGCACTCCAGTTCGCGGGCTTTCTCCTTCCCTGGGTCACACCCACGAACTGAGCAGGGAGGGTGTGCCTCGTGGCGCAGTGGCCAATATGGCCGACCTACTCGGAACTCTTTCGGGCAGACACGTTCAAACTCTGACAACTTCAGCTCCATTGTAGCACGAACACATCCCAGACCAGAGCCCCCACGTGTAGCGGAGCCTCACTCTCCCTTTAGGGTTTTCTCGTGGTGATTGGCTTGTGTCTAGGGGTACCTTAGAGAGGAGAGTGCAGGAACACTACGCCAAGCTCTCCCCTCATATGTGTCTGAGGGTTGAGCAGAGTTACTTGAATTACCTCCGGGTCTGTTCACTGCATACGAAGCCTCCAGCTGTCCCATGGAGATGTGTCTGCCAATAACATAGAGCCCCACACCAATCGAAAGTCCAACACTCCTTTATTTCTCTACTTTCAGGGTGAACACAATCAGTTTAACTTTCAGTAACAGACAGACAGGGGTGTGGGTATGAGTAGGCCCAGGCACAACTGAGCTCTCCTATTCCTTTGCTAGCGAATAGGCCTGGCGCACGGTCTCTGCCACCGACCGTGAGTTTTGGTCGCTGCCACCGACCGGATGAACCGTTGAGGCCCCTGCCACAGGCCTAATAGCAGGTCTCTGCCACTGACCTGAGTTGAATAGTTGGACTGCTGCCACCGGACATTGAACATGAACCACCTTCCTCTTTGAACTTGGCCCCTGTTCGGGAGAGATATCCCTCCGGGCGGTCTCCAGAGGTTCACCCAGCACTGGCAATCTGCTGCACCAGGTCTTCGGATGAGTCCCTCCTCTGGTCCCTTACGCCTCTGGATTCGGGTGCCCCACTCCCGGGGCCCCCTAGGACAATCCCTCCCTCGTGGGACCCAGCGGAAGATACTGGGCCCCAGGCCTCCAACCGAGTACCTCACCCCAGACTGAAGGTGTCTGGGATGGAACACGAACTCCAGGTGCCCAGGCCTAGGCCGCTTGGACACCGATCGTGAACAGCAGCCCTCAGGCTGAAGGTGCCTGGGACTCAAACCTCGTGGCGAAGATGTCCGCCCCCTTTATACCCTTTTCCAGCAAGCACGGCGGGTTCCCCGCCCTGCCGTACAACCGCTGAGAGAGGTCACAAAGGGTACGGCACTGCAGCGATGGTTCAACCCCGGCCCAAAGTGACAGCGCCACCTGCTGGGCCACAGGGAACTATGCATCACTGGTGTCTTCACCAGTTTTAAAAGTATATACCCGCTACACAACATTGGCAAGGAGGTCCTGTTTTTTTTTTGAGATATTGAACATATATAATATGCTAATGTAGCGACCTCACCCCTCTCACCCCTTCTCATTCACGGCTTGTCTGTCTCGTCTAGGGGTTAACACTGGGGGGAGGGATGAGATACACCACGGCCCATGTCATCTACTGTGTAGAGTTGAAAGCCAGAACTATCGGGCATGTGTATGTGTCCCAGAGTCAAATCCTCTCCTTGGATTGACTCCTCTTTGCTCCTAGTAACCAGAGTTCCACACACTGAATAGGTCCAACTCGTATTTATTCTTCTCAATAAATAGTCATACAGCATGGTTAGGGGTCCCTCGGATTCCTCCACCCTTGTGGAACTCAGTCGAAGGTACTGAGCTCCAGGCTTCCGCCATAGTACCTCACCCCAGGCTAAAGGTGCCTGAGATGGACTCCATCTCTCGCTCCGGACAGGTCAAGGGCACCTGGGCCCGGAACTCCGGAACGCCAGCACCCAAGCTGAAGGTGCCTGGTTGCGGCTGCGTCCTCTGACTCTGAACCCCAAGGTCAGGGCGTCCGCCCCTTTTATCCCCTCGCCCTTTGCGTCACAGCGGGTTCCCCGCCCCGCTGTACCAGCGCCAGGAAAGGACAAAAAGGGAAGCAGTCTTGCGGTGAGTGTTCAACTTCGGCCTAGGGTGACAGCGCCACCTGCAGGCTGCAGGGAACCTCACACCACCAGAGTCCTCCAAGAACCACAAAAGGGTCTCAGATTCCCTGACAATCAATGCATCTGGGTTACACCACCACCCAGATGCCTCCCCTAAAATCAAACACCCGCTACACTAATAAATAGTATATTGCTGTTTTGCATGGTAGATATTTAGAATTCAGCAGGTATTCTGCAAACTCATATCATTGCATCCCTGCTGGTCCTTACATAATGCTTGGTAAATTTTATTGAATCTCTACAATACATGTAAAATGCAGGGATTCACACAATTGAAATAAAACAGAAAAACTGCATCATTAATCCTTTACACAAGTAATAATGTACAAAATTGTTAAAATATAATAATTGACTTGTGACTTTTATAGGTTTTTATAGGTACACATTTACATATAAGAACACTTGTTATATAGAACATTATATAAATATATACAAAAATAGGATACTTTCTTGGTGAATTTCTGCCTGCCCATACCTAATATATAAAACTAAAAACCCATTTAAGCGCATCATACAATGCACTTTATAATATTGTTTCCAATGCTCTGCCGCAGGTGTCCACCATCTTGTCCATGCATGCCCCGTAGGGGCCATTTTCCTAATTGTGACTCCCTGCAAGTCGCATGTGGCCTATTTGACGCCGCATCCTGGGGTGCCAGGTGGCCGGGGAGCCATCGGGATTTATTTTAAGGCTTTTTAGTGTAAACTCTGGTCCAAGAGGGTTCCCTTTTTTATACACAGCCAACTGGTAACTATGTACTTTATATATATTTCTTGCCGTTTTGGAGTATACCTGAGCAGGATTTGAAAACTCATTATGTAATCTCTTACAGCAAACCAAAAACCTCTAAAGAAGACCCCTAAGGAGTTGAAACGCGTCAGGTTTGTATATGCACAGATGCATGTAACATGTCAAGTTGTCTAACAATTTTGGTTTTGCACCATTGTGTATGGATTTTTAGATTCTTCTTTTTACCAGAGTTTATATTATAATTGTCATGATTCACGCCACATGTTTACATCCAATAAAATCTTATAAACATAACAATGCATATTATTTATAATCATTGAATTTTTGCTTGCCTAAAAACCCCATTGGGGGAACATTCCCATATCGATTTGTGACTTTTAGGCCACTCTGCTTCCTGTAGACTTCAGGTGTCTTCTGGCCTGGATAGAGAAATGTCCTCTTTCACCTTTGGAAACAATAAAGGTGCCAATAGTGCAGCTTGCACATTAAGATACTGTGGTTTGATTCAACAGAGGTACTGTAGAAAGCAGAAGTGAGATGGTGTTAAAGTGCAGACACAGTGCAACATTAATGGCTCAAAGAAGGAGATGTCTTTATGCAACCTTTTAATTGTTGAATTTGGCAACCATTTTTAGTTTCTTCTACCAAGAGGAACTTTAATTGTTGCTATTTACAGTAAAAAAAAGGGTAGGATAAAAAAAAAGTAATGCCGCGTACACACGATTGGAAATTCCGACAAGAAAACCGTGGATTTTTTTCCGACGGAATGTTGGCTCAAACTTGTGTTGCATACACACGGTCACACAAATCTTGTCGGAAATTCTGAAGGTCAAAAACATGGTGACGTACAAGACATAGGAAGAGCCGAGATCAATGAAGTTCAATAGGCAGTTTGGCTCCTCTGCTTGATTCTGAGCATGCGTGTTTTTTTGTGCGTGAGAATTGCATACAGACGATCGGAATTTCCGACAAGAACTTTTCTTGTCGGAAAAATTGAGAACCAGCTCTCGAATTTTTGTTGTCGGAAATTCTGACAGAAAATGTCCGATGGAGCCTACACAAGGTCGGATTTTCCGACCAAAAGCTCACATCGAACTTTCCTTGTCGGAATTTCCGATTGTCTGTACGCGGCATTACAGTGCTGCAATAACTGGCCAATTTTCCATTGGGGCCTAGTTGCTGCTGAACTGTATTTTGTATGTTAAAAATAGCTGACAGTGTCTATTAAATATTTCTATTATCTGTTTTATGACTTGTAAGTGTAATAGAGGCAATTGCTATAACAATCTGAATAAGGAAAAGAAAGAAAAAGAGGCTTCCGTTTCTATTCAAAGCTTTCTTCTGAATGTCCCCTCTCGGAACATTAATTGAGACATAAAAGACCCCATGGAATATATGTGCAAATTAAAAATGAGCTTTAAAAGATTTTAATTTAATTTAATTCTTGGTGTGATTCTTAGAAAATTACAACTGTAAAATGAAGGTAGCATAGAATTTCATAAAAGTCGTGATACAGTATATAAGTGTGGAAATGAAACGTGCAATTAACAATCTTTTTTCTCTGCAAGAGTTACATGTTGTAGGGAAATGCAGTGCCCTAATTCTGATAATAAGTGTGTGTAGGTGTGTAAATATATATTAATTTATTAAATAGATGAAAACAGTATATCAAAAAACACCTCTCTACATAAGAGAGTGACAAATGCTAAATTACTGACATGAAACACATGAAAAGTAGCAGCATGAAACAAACTCCATGTGTGGCCACTAGGGATGAGCTTCGTGTTCGAGTCGAACATACGTTCGACTCGAACATCGGCTGTTCGATCGTTCGACGAAGATCGAACGATTTGGGCCGTTCGCGCCAAATTCGAGTGACGCGAACGGCCCACAATGCACTACGCCATCGCAGTGTCATCCAGGCGCTGTGATTGGCCAAGCATGCACTGTGACCCCGCATGCTTGGCCAATCACAGCGCCGGCAGCGAGGAGAGCAATGATTGGCCACAGGCAGGATGCCTGTGGCCAATTATTGCTGAGGGTGTTTAGTACACGCCCCACACTATAAAAGGCCGCCAGCACGGCGGCCTAGTGTAGTGTGTTCCGGAGCAGGGATAGAGCAGCATAGGCAGGGACAGTGACTGTTATTTCTTTCTTGCTTAACCTGGATTCCTTTAGTTTAGGGAAAGAGAAGGATAGGTAGGGAGAGTGTCAGTGTGTTTTGTGCTTGTGCTATAGTGTGCTTAAAAAAAACATTTATTCTAGGGACAGAAAACTGTAGGTAGGGACAGTGTCAGTTTCTTTCACTCTGCAAGTCCTTGTTTCCAGGGACCTGGAAGGACAGTGAGTGAATTGTCCTTGTGCTATATTGTGCTTAAAAAAAACATTTATTCTAGGGACAGAAAACTGTAGGTAGGGAGAGTGTCAGTTTCTTTCACTCTGCAAGTCCTTGTTTCCAGGGACCTGTAAGGACAGTGAGTGAATTGTCCTTGTGCTATATTGTGCTTAAAAAAAACATTTATTCTAGGGACAGAAAACTGTAGGTAGGGAGAGTGTCAGTTTATTTCACTCTGCAAGTCCTTGTTTCCAGGGACCTGGAAGGACAGTGAGTGAATTCTCCTTGTGCTATATTGTGCTTAAAAAAAACATTTATTCTAGGGACAGAAAACTGTAGGTAGGGACAGTGTCAGTTTCTTTCACTCTGCAAGTCCTTGTTTCCAGGGACCTGTAAGGACAGTGAGTGAATTGTCCTTGTGCTATATTGTGATTAAAAAAAACATTTTTTCTAGGGACAGAAAACTGTAGGTAGGGAGAGTGTTTTTTTTCTTTCACTCTGCAAGTCCTTGTTTCCAGGGACCTGTAAGGACAGTGAGTGAATTGTCCTTGTGCTATATTGTGCTTAAAAAAAACATTTATTCTAGGGACAGAAAACTGTAGGTAGGGAGAGTGTCAGTTTATTTCACTCTGCAAGTCCTTGTTTCCAGGGACCTGGAAGGACAGTGAGTGAATTGTCCTTGTGCTATATTGTGATTAAAAAAAACATTTATTCTAGGGACAGAAAACTGTAGGTAGGGAGAGTGTCAGTTTATTTCACTCTGCAAGTCCTTGTTTCCAGGGACCTGTAAGGACAGTGAGTGAATTGTCCTTGTGCTATATTGTGATTAAAAAAAACATTTTTTCTAGGGACAGAAAACTGTAGGTAGGGAGAGTGTTTTTTTTCTTTCACTCTGCAAGTCCTTGTTTCCAGGGACCTGTAAGGACAGTGAGTGAATTGTCCTTGTGCTATATTGTGCTTAAAAAAAACATTTATTCTAGGGACAGAAAACTGTAGGTAGGGAGAGTGTCAGTTTATTTCACTCTGCAAGTCCTTGTTTCCAGGGACCTGGAAGGACAGTGAGTGAATTGTCCTTGTGTTATATTGTGATTAAAAAAAACATTTTTTCTAGGGACAGAAAACTGTAGGTAGGGAGAGTGTTTTTTTTCTTTCACTCTGCAAGTCCTTGTTTCCAGGGACCTGTAAGGACAGTGAGTGAATTGTCCTTGTGCTATATTGTGATTAAAAAAAACATTTTTTCTAGGGACAGAAAACTGTAGGTAGGGAGAGTGTTTTTTTTCTTTCACTCTGCAAGTCCTTGTTTCCAGGGACCTGTAAGGACAGTGAGTGAATTGTCCTTGTGCTATATTGTGCTTAAAAAAAACATTTATTCTAGGGACAGAAAACTGTAGGTAGGGAGAGTGTCAGTTTATTTCACTCTGCAAGTCCTTGTTTCCAGGGACCTGGAAGGACAGTGAGTGAATTGTCCTTGTGCTATATTGTGATTAAAAAAAACATTTTTTCTAGGGACAGAAAACTGTAGGTAGGGAGAGTGTTTTTTTTCTTTCACTCTGCAAGTCCTTGTTTCCAGGGACCTGTAAGGACAGTGAGTGAATTGTCCTTGTGCTATATTGTGCTTAAAAAAAACATTTATTCTAGGGACAGAAAACTGTAGGTAGGGAGAGTGTCAGTTTATTTCACTCTGCAAGTCCTTGTTTCCAGGGACCTGGAAGGACAGTGAGTGAATTGTCCTTGTGCTATATTGTGATTAAAAAAAACATTTTTTCTAGGGACAGAAAACTGTAGGTAGGGAGAGTGTTTTTTTTCTTTCACTCTGCAAGTCCTTGTTTCCAGGGACCTGGAAGGACAGTGAGTGAATTCTCCTTGTGCTATATTGTGCTTAAAAAAAACATTTATTCTAGGGACAGAAAACTGTAGGTAGGGAGAGTGTCAGTTTATTTCACTCTGCAAGTCCTTGTTTCCAGGGACCTGTAAGGACAGTGAGTGAATTGTCCTTGTGCTATATTGTGATTAAAAAAAACATTTTTTCTAGGGACAGAAAACTGTAGGTAGGGAGAGTGTTTTTTTTCTTTCACTCTGCAAGTCCTTGTTTCCAGGGACCTGTAAGGACAGTGAGTGAATTGTCCTTGTGCTATATTGTGATTAAAAAAAACATTTTTTCTAGGGACAGAAAACTGTAGGTAGGGAGAGTGTTTTTTTTCTTTCACTCTGCAAGTCCTTGTTTCCAGGGACCTGTAAGGACAGTGAGTGAATTGTCCTTGTGCTATATTGTGCTTAAAAAAAACATTTATTCTAGGGACAGAAAACTGTAGGTAGGGAGAGTGTCAGTTTATTTCACTCTGCAAGTCCTTGTTTCCAGGGACCTGGAAGGACAGTGAGTGAATTGTCCTTGTGCTATATTGTGATTAAAAAAAACATTTATTCTAGGGACAGAAAACTGTAGGTAGGGAGAGTGTCAGTTTATTTCACTCTGCAAGTCCTTGTTTCCAGGGACCTGTAAGGACAGTGAGTGAATTGTCCTTGTGCTATATTGTGATTAAAAAAAACATTTTTTCTAGGGACAGAAAACTGTAGGTAGGGAGAGTGTTTTTTTTCTTTCACTCTGCAAGTCCTTGTTTCCAGGGACCTGTAAGGACAGTGAGTGAATTGTCCTTGTGCTATATTGTGATTAAAAAAAACATTTTTTCTAGGGACAGAAAACTGTAGGTAGGGAGAGTGTTTTTTTTCTTTCACTCTGCAAGTCCTTGTTTCCAGGGACCTGTAAGGACAGTGAGTGAATTGTCCTTGTGCTATATTGTGCTTAAAAAAAACATTTATTCTAGGGACAGAAAACTGTAGGTAGGGAGAGTGTCAGTTTATTTCACTCTGCAAGTCCTTGTTTCCAGGGACCTGGAAGGACAGTGAGTGAATTGTCCTTGTGCTATATTGTGATTAAAAAAAACATTTTTTCTAGGGACAGAAAACTGTAGGTAGGGAGAGTGTTTTTTTTCTTTCACTCTGCAAGTCCTTGTTTCCAGGGACCTGTAAGGACAGTGAGTGAATTGTCCTTGTGCTATATTGTGATTAAAAAAAACATTTTTTCTAGGGACAGAAAACTGTAGGTAGGGAGAGTGTTTTTTTTCTTTCACTCTGCAAGTCCTTGTTTCCAGGGACCTGTAAGGACAGTGAGTGAATTGTCCTTGTGCTATATTGTGATTAAAAAAAACATTTTTTCTAGGGACAGAAAACTGTAGGTAGGGAGAGTGTCAGTTTCTTTCACTGTGAAAGTCCTTGTTTCAAGGGACAGAGAAGGACACCTGAAGGTAGCCCTTATTGCTTTTTTCCCATCTCCCTGCAGGCCATCTATTAGAATGTCTGGAAGGCAAACAAGGAGAGGCAGACAGTCAGGAGGCAATAAAAGAGGGCAAGCAGGCTCTGTGTCTGGGGGCAACAGTGCTGGTCGTGGACGCGGTGCATTGTCATCAGCACATGGCCATGGGACACGCTTGTCCTTCTTTTCGGCAGCTGGACATGTTGAGCCACATCATGCCGAAGACTTGGTAGAGTGGATGACCAAGCCCTCCTCCTCCTCCTCATCCTCTCTCACCCAGGCTCAGGGTACTGGAAAAGCAGCTGCCAAAGCGTCGTCTTCCCTGGTATCAATGTCAGACAAATCATCAGTCACTCCTTCCCTAGACCCACCATGTCCTCCTCCTGAGGAGTCCCCCGAACTGTTTCAGCACAGTGTTGGGTACATGCTCCAGGAGGATGCCCAGCGTTTCGAAGGGTCTGATGATGAAACCCAGCTAGAGGAAGGCAGTAGCGTGAGAGCAGACAGAGGGGATGCTCAAGAAGGACACCAATCTGGCAGTCATGTTCCAGCAGCTGCAGCATACTGCCAGATTGGCTCCAGTGATGAGGAGGGAGGGGATGATGAGGTCACTGACTCCACGTGGGTGCCTAATAGGAGAGAGGAGGAGGAGGAGGATGAGGAGGAGGCACATCTCCAACGAGGCAGGATGCCCTTTGGTGGCCAGCGTAAGGGCAGTACACCGACGGAATCACACCGCAGAGCTCCGCCTGTGCAGGGCGCTGCCTCTGCCCGTCATTCAAAAAGTTCTTTGGTGTGGGCCTTTTTTGAGGCTAGTGCATCAGATCGCACAGCTGCTGTTTGCAACATATGTCTCAAGCGTATATCGCGTGGCCAAAACATCAGCCGCTTGGGTACCACATGCCTGACCAGACATATGTTGACCTGCCATGCAGCTCGTTGGCAAGCCTACCTCAAAGACCCACACCAAAGAACAAAGCGGACCTCTCCTTGCACCGCATCAGCTGGGATCTCCAACCCCACTATAACTTCAGTCCTCTCTGAAACATGCACTGAGAGGAATGAAGGTGTAGAATTAGGTGTGTCACAGCCAAGTACTTGCGCCCACTCTGCTAGCAGTACACCGACGTCCGATTCTAGCAGGCAAATTTCCCTGCCCCAGCTGCTGGACCGTCGAAAGAAGTTCACTCCCAGCCATCCACATGCCCAGCGGTTGAATGCTAGCTTGGCTAAATTGCTAGCGCTTCAACTGCTGCCTTTTCAGTTGGTAGACTCGGCCCCCTTCCGTGAGTTTGTGCAATGTGCAGTTCCTCAGTGGCAGGTTCCCAAACGCCACTTTTTCTCACGGAAGGCTATTCCGGCTCTCTACCGGCATGTGGAAGGCAATGTCTTGGCCTCGCTGGACAGGGCGGTCAGCGGTAAGGTGCATATTACCGCTGACTCATGGTCCAGCAGGCATGGACAGGGACGTTACCTTTCTTTCACGGCCCATTGGGTCACTCTTTTGGCAGCTGGGAAGGATTCAGGACAAGGTGCAGTAGTGTTGGAGGTTGTCCCACCGCCACGCCTCCAAAATGCTACTACTGGTTGTGACACACCTCTCTCCTCCACCCCCTCCTCTTCTTCTTCCTCCATGGCCTCTTCCTGTGGTTTGTCCTATGAACCAGCGGTGCTCCGTAGCCGTTCACGGGGCTACGCAAGTACGCAGGCAAAAAGATGCCATGCCGTGCTTGCGCTGGTGTGTTTGGGGGACAGAAGCCACACTGGGGCAGAGGTCCTGTCTGCTCTGCAGGGCCAGGCCGAGAGGTGGTTGACGCCACGCCAGCTTAAGCCAGGAATGGTGGTTTGCGACAATGGCACCAACCTCCTCTCCGCCCTCCGACAGGGACAACTGACCCATGTGCCCTGTGTGGCTCACGTCCTTAACCTGGTGGTGCAGCGCTTCTTGGGCAGGTACCCGGGCTTACAGGATGTCCTGAGGCAGGCCAGGAAAGTCTGTGTGCATTTCCGCAGATCTTATAATGCCAGTGCTCGCCTGGCTGAGCTGCAAAAGGAGTTGAACCTGCCCAAGAACCGCCTTATATGTGACATGCCCACCAGGTGGAACTCAACGTTGGCCATGCTGCAGCGGCTGCACACGCAGCAGAGGGCCATCAATGAGTACCTGTGCGACTACGGCACCAGGACAGGGTCAGGGGAGCTTGGTTTTTTTTCTCCACGCCAGTGGGGCATGATCAGGGATGCATGCACTGTCCTGGCACCATTTGAGGAGGCCACTAGGATGGTGAGCAGTGACAGTGCATGCATCAGTGACACTGTACCTCTTGTCCACCTGTTGGAGCACACGCTGCGTGGAATAATGGACAGGGCACTTGAGGCAGAACAGAGGCAGGAAGAGGAGGACTTCCTTGCCTCTCAAGGCCCCCTTTACCCAGACAGTGTTCCTTCTGTCCCACCCATCGCACAGGAAGAGGAGGAGGAGGAGGAGGAGGAGGAGGAGGAGGAGGATTGTGTCAGCATGGAGGTGGAGGCTGGCACTCAGCATCATCAGCAGCAGTCTTTTAGGGATGATTTACAGTCCCAAGAAACCAGTGGACTTGTACGTGGCTGGGAGGAGGTGGCTGCGGATCATGTCGTCCTTAGTGACCCAGAGGACTCCGGAGCGAATGCCTCAGCAAACCTACGCTGCATGGCCTCCCTGATCCTGCAAAGTCTGCGGAAGGATCCTCATATTCTTCGGATCAAGGAGAGGGACCATTACTGGCTGGCCACTCTCCTTGATCCACGGTACAAGGGTAAGGTTGCGGACCTTATGTTACCGTCGCAGAGGGAGCAGAGGATGAGACAACTCCGGGAGGCCTTGCAGAAAGGTCTGTGCAACGCGTTCCCAGAGACTGGGAGGTTGCAAACTCCTGGTCCTGGACAACGAGTTGCTGAGGCTTCGGCCAGTCAAAGAAGGAGCGGTGGGGAAGGTGGCCGTCTGACCGATGCGTTCAGACAATTCTTTAGTCCGCAGCCCCAAAGTATGATCGGTTCCAGCAACCATCGCCAGCGTCTGATAAACATGGTGCAGGAATATCTAGGGGCAAGGTCAGACTTGGACACCTTCCCCACCGAAAATCCTCTGGCTTACTGGGTCTTGAGGATGGATCACTGGCCAGAGCTTGCACAGTATGCAATTGAGCTACTGGCCTGTCCTGCATCCAGCGTTCTTTCGGAACGCACATTCAGTGCTGCTGGAGGATTTGTCACGGATCACAGGGTGCGCCTGTCCACCGACTCGGTTGATCGACTGACTTTCATCAAGATGAACCAGTCTTGGATCACCACCAGCTACCACACACCTGATGCTGATATAACAGACTAATTGATTTTAACATGTCACATCCCTTCAAGACTGATGCTGATGCTGAGTGCCTGTGCTGTTATGTTGACTGGCTATCCTCCTCCTCCGAGTCCTCAATGATACGATTGATGATGATAGCTTGTAAGATCATTTTTGTTTATGGGTGCCGCCACCAGTGCCTAACGCCCAATTTTTCAGCCCCTGTTTAACAGGGGCGTGTAATTACAATTTTTGAAGCAATACTTTGCAACAGGGCTCATTGCTGTGCTCCAAGTACAGTATCTGTGAGGAGTTGCAGTGTTGTGCCACCAGTGCCTAAGGCCCAATTTTTCAGCCCCTGTTTAACAGGGGCGTGTCATTACAATTTTTGAAGCAATACTTTGCAACAGGGCTCATTGGTGTGCTCCAAGTACAGTATCTGTGAGGAGTTGCAGTGTTGTGCCACCAGTGCCTAAGGCCCAATTTTTCAGCCCCTGTTTAACAGGGGCGTGTCATTACAATTTTTGAAGCAATACTTTGCAACAGGGCTCATTGCTGTGCTCCAAGTACAGTATCTGTGAGGGGTTGCAGTGTTGTGCCACCAGTGCCTAAGGCCCAATTTTTCAGCCCCTGTTCAACAGGGGCATGTAATTACAATTCTTGATCTAATAATTCACAGCAGGGCCCATTGCTGCACCCACCAAGAGTAACTGTCAGGGCTTACAGTGTTGTGGCACCAGCACCACCATCAAAGGCCCAATTTTTACTACCACTGTTCAACAATTATATGTAATTAAAATTCCTGATATAATAGTTGACAGCAGGGCGTTCCAGCACCAACCAAGAGTAACTGTGAGTGCTTACAGTGTTGTGCCAACACCAACAACTAAGGGGCCTATTTCTGCAGAGTATATACGGCAGGTCCCTACTTTCAAACATCCAACTTACAAACGACTCCTACTTGCAAACGCAAGAAGACAACAGGAAGTGAGAGGAAATCTACCACTAGGAAGGAAAATTCTCTCCTGTAAGAATAAATATGGGAGAAAGGTGTCTCCTCTGTACTGATGCTTTATCAGCAATCCTTGTTTCAAGAAAAACACCACATTTCAAAAACAGTTGTCATTGGGACGGAAAGTGAGGTGAAATGTTCTGAACAGGGGCACAGACAGCAAAACAAATGTTACAGGGGTGATAACCCTTACCTATGTTTTCCAAAAAGTTTAAAAATAGATTTTTGGTCTGGAGCTACACTTCAACAATGTACCTGTTCAAAATTACAAACAGACTCTACATAAGAACAAACCTACAGTCCCTGTCTTGTATGCACCGCCTGTATAGGGCTGTTCAGAGTATATAGGGCCTTTTTTATTTTATGTGCGGGGTTCCCCTTAATATCCATACAAGACCCAAAGGGGCTGGTAATGGGCTGGGGTAGGGGGGGGGGGTCATGGGGTAGCTATGCCATTTTTCTTAAAGAATTTCATCCATATTACCGGGACCAGACATTACATTAAAGCCGCAAGCAGTTTTAAATGGCTTTTTTTTCCTTTAGAAGTGTCATTTTGTGCAGGGACAGTTCTAAACACGGGAAACACGTGGCACTTCACAGGCATACTTTAGACACCCCCCAGGTACGATATTTAAAGGAATATTTGACTTTTTTTTTTCACTTTATGCATCATTAAAATGACTGCTCCCGAAAAACGACCGTTTTTAAAACTTCTTTTTGCATTGATACATGTCCCCTGGTGCAGAACCCGGGTTCCCAAACCCTTTTTAGGACAATAACATGCATAATAGTTGTTATAATTAGCACTTTAGAATTCGAACGTTCGCATCCATTGTATTTAATAGGGTTCTAATGTTCGTTCGAACTTTCGGTCCGTTCGCGGGTTCTGGTGCGAACCGAACCCGGGGGTGTTCGGCTCATCACTAGTGGCCACAAACACAACGTGATAAAGCACAGGACAACTGACAAACAACATAAAACGATAAAAATCGTCCGGACGCCAAGAGTCTCTATAGCCCTGTACACACGATCGGATTTCCTATGGTTTTTAAACTGATGGATTTTTTCATCGGAAAACCGATGAAGCTGACTTACATCAGTCTTGCCCACACACCATCAGTCAAAAAACCGACCGTTCCAAACGCGGTGACGTAAAACACTCCGATGAGCCGAGAAAAATTAAGTTCAATGCTTCTGAGCATGCGTCGACTTGATTCTGAGCATGCGTGGGTTTTTTAACCGATGGACTTGCCCATAGACGATCGGAATTTGCTATTGTTTTTTTATCCATCGGAAAAATTTAACCCCTTGCTTACTGGGCACATAAACCCCCTTCCTGCCCAGGCGAAATTTCAGCTTTCGGCACTGCGTTGCTTTGAATGAGAATTGCGCGGCCGTGCGACGAGGCTCGCAAACAAAATTGACGTCCTTTTTTTCCCACAAATAGAGCTTTCTTTTGGTGGTATTTGATCACCTCTGTGGTTTTTATTTTTTGCGCTATAAACCAAAAAAGAGCGACAATTTAAAAAAAAAACACAATCTTTTTGGATTTTTGCTATAATAAATATCCCAATTTTTTTTAAAAAAACAATTTTTTCCTCAGTTTAGGCCGATACGTATTCTTCTACATATTTTTGGTTAAAAAAAATCCCAATAAGCGTATATTGATTGGTTTGCGCAAAAGTTATAGCGCCTACAATATAAGGGATAGAATTCTGACATTTTTTTTATTATTTTTTTTTTTACTAGTAATGGCGGCGATCAGCGATTTTTGTCAGGACTGCGATATTGCGTCGGACACATCGGACACTTTTGACACATTTTTGGGATCATTCACATTTATACAGCGATTAGTGCTATAAAACTGCACTGATTACTGTATAAATGTGACTGGCAGGGAAGGGGTTAACACTAGAGGGCGAGGAAGGTTAAATGTGTTCCCTATGAGTGATTGCTTCTGTGGGGGGAGGGGACTGACTGGGGGAGGAGACCGATCTATGTCCCTATGTACAAGGGACACAGCATCGGTCTCCTCTCTCCCTGACAGGACATGGATCTGTGTGTTTACACACACAGATCCATATCCTTGTCTCTGCCGCCAGGCACGCGCATCGGCATCTCAGTGATGCGCCGGAGGAGCGGAGGCCGTATAATGACGGCCTCCCGGCATTATAGAACCACTTTGCGGCCGTCATTAGTCGTATGACGGGCGCAAAGTGGTTAAAACATGTTCTATTTTTTGACACCGATGGAAAAAAGACCGATGGGGCCTATACACGATCGGTTTGTCCGATTAAAAAAATCCATCGGACTGTTTTCATCGGTAAAACCGATTGTGTGTACGCGGCTTAAGTAGATGGCCTATTGCGACAATAAGTCGCGTAGTGAAATGATCAAGATCAGAAAATAAAACAGGCAATCCACATACAGGTCCCTGGAAGGCTATAGCCTTCTAGGGACCTGTATGTGGATTGCCTGTTTTATTTTCTGATCTTGATCATTTCACTACGCGACTTATTGTCGCAACAGGCCAACTACATAGAGACTCTTGGCGTCCGGACGATTTTTATCGTTTTATGTTGTTTGTCAGTTGTCCTGTGCTTTATCACGCTGTGTTTGTGGCCACACATGGAGTTTGTTTCATGCTGCTACTTTTCATGTGTTTCATGTCAGTAATTTAGAATTTGTCACTCTCTTATGTAGAGAGGTGTTTTTTGATATACTGTTTTCATCTATTTAATAAATGTATATCTTTTTACTCTTACATTTTGAATTTGGTATCACTCAATTGGTCTTCTTGTCCCCTACCCCTGTAGGGGACACCTCCCCTTTTTTGTATATATGCATAATTACGACCAGAGAGATACTGCCCACACTGGATACATAGTGTAAGTTATTGTCTTCATTGTGCCTTGCGCACATTTAACATGCCCTTTTATCTTCTTTTTCGTGTAAATATATATATAAATATATATAGGCAAGTGTAGTGGAAGTAAAAGGGCTTATAAATTGGCCAAAATCTTTTCCCACCCAGTGTATAATTTAAGTCTTCTCTGGGATGAACAGTGGTGTTTTATCAGATACAGACAGCATGTAGGCTGTACTAGAAAGCTCATAATTAGCCAAAAGACTGAATGCTTTGTTCTATACTGGATTGTGCTGCCACAGACCCCCATGCAGTGGAAAATTAATTTTATGTTTGACCCATAGATAACAAATAAACGCATCCTTAAGCACATTTTGCATCATGACCCTCTCTATGAAAGCTCCACTTTTGACACTAACCCCTACAATTGGTGGAGGTAGGTAAAGGACAAACGTGGAACTAATTTTGCTAAAAGTGAGCTATCTTGTGGTGAAGTGTGTGTACTTTGTGCTGAAGTGCAATTGAACTATGAACTGTGAAAAGTATGTGTTTATATCCTGAGTAAAAGCTCAGTAGGTGTCGTGATCCTGCTGACAGAAGACTGTGTTGTTTGAAAATACAAACAATGTGAGCTATATTTTACCTATAGGCACAGTTCATTGTTGCAAGCTGATGCTGCTGAATAACAGACTCATCAGCAGAACCTGGCTCAGCAGAAACAGGCTTATCAGCAAATCTTGGCACAGCAGCAAGAGGCTAATTCAAATCAGCAAGAAACCAATAGACTGTTGGCTGCTCCACTATTGAGCCTGAAGGAGACCACTGAGGCTCAGGTGACTGCTATTATCCAGGCAGCAGAAACAGACCAACAGGCCTTAAAATATGATTAGAAAAAATATATATAATTAAAGGCGAAGCTGTTCTTTAGTTTTGAATAGAGTGGAGAGTGATTAGAACACCTGTCGGTTTTTATTGTTGTCAGTATTCCCATTAGGTAGATTTACCCTCTCTATTTGTCATGTTTACCATTATGGATATGGAAAAAGTAGCGCTAAACAGTGAGAATGAAAACAAATCAATGTCTCTCAAAGTAGGTGAAACCTGAGTGAAAAAAATATTGGTAAATATCTAATCATAAAGTGTATGCATGAATATAAAGTCCATGATATCTGACATGGAAAATCATACAATTAAATATGAAGTGTCCATTCAAAACATATATCAATTGTGATGAGAAAAAGGACGTGTAGGCCTTATGGGTCGTCAGGGTCATCAGGGAAAAAACATCTTCCAACTCTATAAAATTAGATGAACTACTCTTACCAGAGCCCGTGGATCTGCCTGTCGATGACAGCAGACGCGTAAGCGTAGAAAATCGAACTCCAGGACCAGTCGACTTGTCTGAAGACTCGTGTGTTTTCGGAATCTCAGTCTCAGTCGTGGCAACTCAGTAGTCCTCGACTCCAAATCTTCATAAGAAATCCAGAGTATTTGGGACCAACCTGGATTCACCGGATGTCAGCCGTATTCCAATGGGTATCAAGATGATAGGACCCAAACATACCCCCAATGGAGGATAATTAAGAAATGTAAAGTGGTTCCAAAAGAAGCTCTCTCCAACTCGCATGTAGAAAAAAAGAGACAATGCTCCGATGGTGCAGGTAAAAAAAAAATATAGTATACGGTTTTATTATAATAAAACCACAAAATATGACATTTAAAAGAGTGATCACACAAAACAGAAAAAAAAGGCAATATGGGAAGTGGTGGTACCAAGCTTTGTGGTTAATTATCCTCCATTGGGGGTATGTTTGGGTCCTATCATCTTGATACCCATTGGAATACGGCTGACATCCGGTGAATCCAGGTTGGTCCCAAATACTCTGGATTTCTTATGAAGATTTGGAGTCGAGGACTACTGAGTTGCCACGACTGAGACTGAGATTCCGAAAACACACGAGTCTTCAGACAAGTCAACTGGTCCTGGAGTTCGATTTTCTACGCTTACGCGATCTGCTGTCATCGACAGGCAGATCCACGGGCTCTGGTAAGAGTACTTCATCTAATTTTATAGAGTTGGAAGATGTTTTTTCCCTGATGACCCTGACGACCCATAAGGCCTACACGTCCTTTTTCTCATCACAATTGATATATGTTTTGAATGGACACTTCATATTTAATTGTATGATTTTCCATGTCAGATATCATGGACTTTATATTCATGCATACACTTTTGATTAGATATTTACCAATATTTTTTTCACTCAGGTTTCACCTACTTAGAGAGACATTGATTTGTTTTCATTCTCACTGTTTAGCGCTACTTTTTCCATATCCATTTCCGTTCACAATTCTAGTCACATTGTTGTGTAGCAGCTTTTTATTTGATATTTTATTTTTCACATTAGCGCAATATTTATTCTTATTTTCAATGTTTACCATTATCATTGAAAGTAAAAGTAAAAGAAAATCACAAATGTTGGGTTGTTCCTATAACAGCAATAGAGTGCAAAAATTCCAATGAAGACGCTAATTCTGATGACAACAAGGTATTCCCTCACTTTGGGGGGATATCCTCTCACTTGCTGTTTTGGGTATGGGGCAGGAAAGAAACTCCTTGAAAGGCATCCTTTGACCTGAACCCAGAAGATGCCCTGAATTATGAAAAGTTGAAAGCAGAAATAGACTGTGACACTTTTCAAGTGCAATTGCACTTTGAAAGGGCATTTGCTCCAGAGCTTAGTAAGCAAGAAGCTTCACTTTGCAAAGAATACCCAATCACGTGTAAGGAAAAAAAAACAATGTCATTTTTGCTTGCACATGATTGGATGATCAAAATCAGCAGAGCTTTCCCTTATTTACTAAGCTCTGGAGCAAATGCCCTTGCAGAGTGCAACTACACTTGGAAAGTGCACAGTCTATTTGCCTTTAGTATATCAACCCCACTGTGTCATTTGGGGGCTGACAACCTTGGTGAGGTCACAGCGTGTAGACAGTTACCAGACAGAGGGTTATCCATACTCCCAAATATATGACCTTGTTAACCTGGTAAAAGGCCCAAGCTTCATGCAGGAGCATAGATCATTGAAAAGATCACCATGTGCTGATGCCTAGGGTCCTTCTTCTAGGGCTGCTAAGGTAGGTGGTCGAAGCCAATCAAAAACTGACCAATCAATTGGTGGAGCTGTCAGAGTGTTTTTCTACCATGGAGGACCTCTTCACTAAATCTATAGGTTTGGGATGCTTAACAACAGTTCAAAAATAGCTTCTCAATTTATAAAGTCACAAAGGGAGGGTACTGAGAAGATGGTTGCAGGGCTAACTTCTGTTAGTAGGCCCTGCTGGCAGAACCCATAGACATCTCCAGTGTTGGAGAGATAGTGAGTGAGTGTCATGGTCAGGATAGGAGGCCAGTAGCTATAGCAATAGAGAGGGTCCCGCCGACCAGCTGGATAAGTTCTGTGGCAAATTACCCTGGAGGATGACATGGACTCATCTGAGGTGCAGAGTCTAAACACTAACTAGTATTCACCATTGCTCCTGATGGTGGAGATTGGTTTTGCTGCATGTTAGTACCAGGTCGCGGTGCTCAGGTTTGCCCCACCAGGAGGCGAGTAAGCTGGGGTCCAGTAGTAAATATAGCAGGTAGGGATCAGGCAAAAGTGTAGTCAGTAAATATGCCAAAGGTCAGTAATAAGTGGTTGCAGGATGAGATTAGGTAGAAGCGTAGTCAAGAAACAAGCCAGAAATCGGTAACAAGTGGTAGCAGAGATACAGATGGCAGCAGGAGTGACAAGAGTGAGATATTGGCAGGAGAGAGCACAATAATCTGGCAAGCAGGACATGCAAAGGCATGGCTTAAATAAGAACTTCATGGGAGGAGCAAGGAGGTCAAGGTTCAGTAGAAACAAGGCGCAAGGCAGGATTGTCCAGTGAATCAGACAGGATACTGTCCAGCATCTCAGGTGCTTCAGCAGGAAGAGACATTGTCAGACAAAGCATAGGCCGCAGGTTCTGACCCAGGTACTAACAGTGAGGTCATATTACTGCCAAGATCCCCTCTGGCCCATGACGCTAAAGATTTTGGCCTAGTCATTCATACGTTCCTAAGCTTGGGGAGCCTGGTTACCTTGATTCATACATGGTTCATGAACCCTAAAAAATTGCTCTATTGCCACCTAGAGGTAGTGTGTGTATGCAATGACTGTAAGAAATACCCCACAGCTTTTAAAACTGTTGCAGAATGTCATGAAGTACCTGTATCCCTATAATATTTGAATAGAATGATCCTGAAAGTTTTTTTTTTTTTCACTGTTTAACCGCACAACAGGGTACATGGCAGAGTCATGGATGGGGTTTACCTGTCTCCTACACTATGACATTTTATAAGATAAGCTAGTAGTGGTAAACCCACGTAGCAATAAGTGGGGGTGGGGTGGTAAATGCTGGTCACACCTGAGCAGTAGTGTGGTATGTGCTAGAAAGAGAGAATACAGGTCTAATCTCTCATATCTAGCCAGAAGGCTTAAAAATTTGTAGCAGTATGCAAGGGTTAAACACTGATCAGACCCTTTTCCCTACCTGTATAACTTATGGTTTGGTGTGTGTTATAGAGACTGCATATAGTCTGTTCTGGGATAGCCTGCAGGTCTAAGCTGACCTAAAATGCCTCATAACTAGCCTGGGGGCTGAATATTTTGTGTTTCTGTTAGGGAGATTCACTCACCATTGTTCTTCTGATCACCAATGTCACTGGGAATGAAAGTGGGAGCTAATCCAAAAATTTTAAATGCCACCAGAACAGGAATAGAAGGGAGATCTTCTAATAGAGGCAACTGTTCCTATGACAAGTGTCTAAAGGGGAATTTCCCTCACATTGGAAAGATATCCCCTCACATTCTGTTAATGAAAAACTGCACTTTTGTTGAGAAAAAAAAATTCCCCTCTAGATGATCAATGTACATTGCAGAGATTTTAACAAACTTTGTATTCCTATTTTTTGTTATTCTGAAGTAATAACTATTTGTTTGTCTGTGTCCATGTGTGAATCTTTAAAGGTGTGGTTTTGTAATTATCAGTCAGCTGCTGCACCTGCAGGGCTCTAATGGGGAAATTGGCAGGGTCTGAATTCCTTTAGATGTGATTTCCCTTTGGGAGTATTTCACCAAAAATGACATTTTGGTTGCAGGGCATGTTCAAAATCTGATTTGTATTTTAGTGCAGACTTCTGGGAAAATCAGTAAGCCAATCACACCAGCAAGAAATAACATATCTGGGGGGGTGATCTGTACAAAACTCCTCCAGGTAGCCATATTGCATTGCATTTTACAGAACATTACAGTGCTTCAGATTGAAAGGTCATTTTTAATAACATTCAATTACAATATGACTTGTGTAGCAATTGTATACACTATGGTAATTTGTTTTACCCACAAAAGTGGAGTTACTCTTTAAGTCTACAAGACATGGAGTGAAGGGAGACATAGATGGAAAAATTTAACAGTGGCTTTAATCCTCCTCTACGATTTAGATTTACTTAAAAAAGGTATGGCAGTGAGGTCCAGGGTAGGACTGGTGAAAAGGTCTGATAAAACCAACTGCTTCATGCACTTAGATATAAAAGCAAATCCATTAAAAGATGGCCCTGAAGCATGACTATCTATCTGACTATAAACCACTACTAGCTATTCTGTTAAAATCTATTAGTTAAGCTCCAGCGAGGCTATAAAGCTTTTGCTGCAGTTACAGAAATATAAATTAACTGTGACAAATACCCTTGTAAAATTGATTGCGATTGCAGACAAAGTCATTACTACTGATACAAAAATCGTGGATAATGGATAATAACACCTTGATGAGAGAAAGCTGTCTAGTCTATTGCACTAGAGAACACTACTTAAACAGAATGGGCACTTAACAGAATGATCAGATAGATTGTTAGAAGCAATAATGCAAAATAGGGCCAAGGTGTCAAAAAACATGTATACACTACAGAATAATGAATAATGAAAGTTGCACAAATATGGACTCTGCACAGCAATGTCTACATGACTCAATCGGGGTAGCATTTGGCTGCATAGCATAGTTTCTGAAAGACTTCATAACTAGTGATGACCTAGGTTCGGATTTGCAGTGAGTACACAAATGTGAAAAAAGTTTGGGCGCCGAATCTGAACCCCTTTCAAGCCAATGGCAGATGAATGTTAAAAAAAACAATAATGGCCATTTTCTAGACTAATAGGCAAGATATTTTTAAACAAATGGCATGGGAGGCTGGGCCCTGCGCTGGGGAACAGGTAACAAAGAAAAAACAGTTTTAAAAATTATTTTAGGTAAGGAGCAATGATTTCAATAATGCTTAAAGAGCTAAATACAAAATGTATTTAAATAACATGCCTGGGGGATGTCCTGAGCATGCCTGTGGAGTAGCACATCTGTACAATGTATACAACCTACTACAGCAACACAGACGTTTACAAAGTAAAAAAATGCTATTTAAATAGCTGGTAAGTGACAGTTCCTGGATTCTTCTTTTATTGGTGAACAAACAGTTGATGGTCCCCTTCATCTATAGATGAGGGTCTGGTATAGATATTAGAGGGGGACTCCACACACAAAAAAAACCTTGAGTGGGCTCCCCCTAAAATGACATACAATACCCTTATCCTTGATGAAGGTCTGGTATGGATTTTATTGAAAAATCCCAAGAAAAAAAAAAAAACAGCCCCTGATATGAGCATGCAGCCCGCTGGCCATGAAAAAAGGGGAAAGAGCATGCCCCCCACCCCCCCCAACTATACCAGGACACATGTCCTTAATATGTGGGGTAATTTGCCCCCCTAGTAAAGCACTTTGCCTCCATGTTAGTAAAGACAAGGGTCTCTTCCACAGAACCCTGGCCCGGTGGTTGTGGGGGTCTGTGGGTAGGGGAGAGTTATTAAGCCCCGGACCATTATGCAGCTAAAGGACCAGGCCCCTTTTTGCGATTCGGCACTGCGTCGCTTTAACTGACAACTGCGCGATTGTGCGACGTGGCTCTCAAACAAAATTGGTGTCCTTTTTTTCCCACAAATAGAGCTTTCTTTTGGTGGTATTTGATTACCTCGGCAGTTTTTATTTTTTGCGCTATAAACAAAAATAGAGTGACAATTTTGAAAAAATGCAATATTTTTTACTTTTTGCTATAATAAATATCCCCCAAAAATATATAAAAACATTTTTTTTCCCACAGTTTAGTCTGTTACGTATTCTTCTACATATTTTTGGTTAAAAAAAATTGCAATAGGCGTTTATTGATTGGTTTGTGCAAAAGTTATAGCTTCTACAAAATAGGGGACTGTTTTATGGCATTTTTAATAATAATGAATTTTTTACTAGTTATGGTGGCGTTCAGCGATTTTTATCGTGACTGCGACATTATGGCGGACACATCGGACACTTTTGACACCATTTTGGGGCCATTGTCATTTTTACAGCGATCAGTGCTATAAAAATGCACTGGTTACTGGGCGTGGTCACGGAGCTCAGGACAGGGTCGCGAGTGCGCCGCCGGCGGCGCGCGCATGACCCACAGCTGGGCTCTTAAAGGGCAATGTACCTGTACGTTGATGTGCCCAGCCGTGCCATTCTGCCAGCGTATATCGGCATGAGGCGGTCCTTAAGTGGTTAAAAATAAGAGGGCTCCAAGGTGTTTGGGAACTCACTGCAAAGTATATTCCCATGGGCAATAAGTTTAAAAGGCTAAAAATAAAACCTATGTGGCTCACTGACAAAGTTAAAAAAGCTATAAACTATAAGAAAAGAGCTTTTAAAAAATATAAAAATGAGGGAACACTAGTGTCATTTAAATGTTACAAAGAATATAACAGGATATGTAAAAAGGAAATCAAGGATGCAAAAATTCAAAATGAACGACAGATTGCAAAAGATAGTAGGACAAACCCCAAAAAATTCTTCAAATATATTAATAGCAAAAAGGTCAAGTCTGAGTATGTAGGCCCTTTACAAAATAATCTAGAGTGGGTGACTGGGGACAAAGAGAAGGCTAATTTATTAAATACTTTCTTCAGTTCTGTGTATACAAAGGAGCATGGGGGAGCTCATGTCCAAAATGGGGGTGGTAGTGACACAGCCCCAAATCCACAATGGCTCAAAAGTGATATGGTCCAGAAATATTTAGATGGAATAAAGGTGGATAAAGCACCTGGACCAGATGGCATACACCCACGGATCCTAAAAGAATTGAGCTCTGTAATTTCAAAGCCATTGTATTTAATTTTTAGGGACTCATTAATGACAGGAATAGTACCACTGGATTGGCGCAGGGCCAATGTGGTGCCTATATTTAAAAAGGGAATTAAGTGTTTACCAAGTAACTATAGACCTGTTAGTTTAACTTCTATAGTTGGGAAAATACTGGAGAGATTAATAAAAGACCACATAGATGAGTTCTTGCTGGAAAAAAACTATTTAAGCAACAGACAGCATGGATTCATGAAAGACAGAAGTTGTCAAACAAACCTGATTTATTTTTATGAAGAGGTAAGTAAGACCTTGGACAGAGGGGTGGCAGTGGACGTGGTATACTTGGATTTTGCAAAAGCGTTCGATACAGTTCCCCACACACGGCTCATGTGTAAGGTAAAGTCTACAGGATTGGAAATATCAGTTTGTAAATGGATAGAAAACTGGCTAAAAGACAGAATTCAGAGAGTAGTGGTTAATGATTCTTACTCTGAATGGTCCAAGGTTATCAGTGGTGTACCCCAAGGTTCAGTGCTGGGACCCTTACTTTTTAATATGTTTATAAATGATATTGGGTCTGAGATCAAAAGTAACATTTCTGTCTTTGCAGATGACACCAAGCTATGCAGTGGAATAACGTCCTTACAGGATGTCGCCAATTTACAAGCCGACCTCAATGCTCTGTCTAATTGGGCGACTATGTGGCAGATGAGGTTTAATGTTGATAAATGTAAAGTTATGCACTTGGGGGCTAATAATATGAATGCATCATACATACTAGGGGGAGTACAACTGGGGGGATCCGTAGTGGAGAAGGATCTGGGGGTTTTGGTAGATCATAAGCTCAATAATGGCATGCAATGCCAAGCTGCGGTTTCCAAAGCGAGCAAAGTCCTTTCTTGTATTAAGAGAGGTATGGTCTCCAGAGAGAGAGATATCATTTTGCCCCTGTTCAAATCATTAGTAAGACCTCATCTGGAATATGCAGTTCAGTTTTGGGCCCCAGTTCTCAAAAAGGATATTGGGGAACTGGAGAAAGTGCAGAGAAGGGCAACCAAACTGATAAGAGGCATGGAGGAGCTCAGCTATGAGGAGAGATTAGAGGAACTGAATTTATTCTCTCTTGAGAAGAGGAGATTAAGGGGGGATATGATCAACATGTACAAATATATAAGGGGTCCATATAGTGAACTTGGTGTTCAGTTATTCACTTTACGGTCAACACAAAGGACAAGGGGGCACTCTTTGCGTCTAGAGGAAAAGAGATTTCACCTCCAAATACGGAAAGGTTTTTTCACAGTAAGAGCTGTGAAAATGTGGAATAGACTCCCTGCAGAGGTGGTTCTGGCCAGCTCAGTAGATTGCTTTAAGAAGGGCCTGGATTCTTTCTTAAATGTACATAATATAACTGGGTACTGACATTTATAGGTAAAGTTGATCCAGGGAATATCCGATTGCCTCTCGGGGGATCAGGAAGGAATTTTTTCCCCTGCTGTAGCAAATTGGATAATGCTCTTCTGGGTTTTTTGCCTTCCTCTGGATCAACTGTGGGTATAGAATTGGGTATATGGGATTGTACGATATATGTTTATTTTTATTTTTTTATTTTTATTTTTTACGGTTGAACTGGATGGACTTGTGTCTTTTTTCAACCTGACTGTGCCATCACTTGTTGTTAAGAATGTGGGGGTGCTACATGAACAACTATTGATAAGGGAAGAAGGAAGCTGTCATGTACTGTATAGCTGCGGTACAAAAAACAGCTATTGTATGTGACCACAAAGACCTAGGGACATACATTAAAAGACCCGTTTGAGAAACTTCTGAATGAAGCAGTCATTCACTTGCCCACAGACCATATAATACACATATAGTTTTGAGACAATACCTTTGTGAATAGGTTAAACTTCAATGTTCTGGAACTGGTATGCAGAATCTTACCAATCTTCTGACCTGCAATTCCCTTTAACATAGTCAAAAGTCTTTTTATATTTTCACTAGTAACTTCTTTTTCTTGCAACAAGAAAACTGTTTTAATTAAAAAGAGACTGAGGTTTCAGTCATAATTTATGGTTTTAGTTGACTTAAACAAATTGATGTTGCTATTTCATCTTCCCTGTCAAGATGCCAAATTGTTATCACTAATCCTACAAATTGCAATTAATTAGCTTTATGAAGATGTTTTGCCCCAGTTAATTAAATAGAGAGTATTGATGACTTTTGAAAAGTCAGTGTTAAATGAAAACAACATTTTATTCATCATGTATAATTTAATTCATAGCCAAATGCATTTTTATTGTTGCTATAAGAAAAAAAGTAATTACAATTAATATGTCATTAGTTTTGAAGATCTTCTAGTATTTAAATACATCTTCTCAGATGATGTAACATAATTCTGTTGAATCTTCTGTTGAAATAAATGTACTGCAAATTTTGTAAATTTAAACTGAGCATGCAGAGAACCAGTAATGGCCCTGCACTCTGACAGTAGGTAGGTAACGCTGACTGATTATGGTGTTGGCGCAAGTGGTGAAAGGATGAGACATGATCTAGTGACAGGCTAAATCTTTTATGAAAGGTTCACCATCTGGTAGTTGAAAGCTGCTACAAGCTGGGTGTAGAGTGTTGTTTGCTAACCTTTCCTTTCATAAATCTTTAAAAATTCTCACTTATTGCAATTATACAAAGGCATCAAAAGCATTATTTTATCATCAGCTTAACAAGACCTGATATTCTGTATTTGTCAGACTCAGCGTGAAAACATGCAAGCACAAAGCTACCCAGTCATCCTTAAATGAAATATCTCTGGAGTACACTGGAAATGTTGTGCAGCTTCAGTCTCCTGAAGGTTAAGGAAGGCCCCTTTAGCTGTGTTAGACCTTTGCCTTTACTACTCATAGCAATTTTTACTATTAAAAAAAAGGTTATTTTTTTGGTTTTGTTTTCTTAACCACTTGCCTACTGGGCACTGTAACCCCCCTCCTCCTCAGACCAATTTTCAGCTTTCAGTGCTGTCACACTTTCAATAACAATTTGTGTGGTCATGCAGCACTGTACATTTATGACATTTTTATATATATTTTTTAAGATAAACAGAGCATTCTTTTGGTGGTATTTAATCACCACTGGGCTTTTATTTTTTGATAACAAAATAAAAAAAGACCAAATTTTTTTTGAAAAAAAATAAAAATAAATTCTTTGTTTCAGTTTGCAAATAAGTAATTTCTCTTCTTAACTGATGGGCACTGACGAGGCTTCACTGATGGGTACAAATAGGCTGCACTGTTGGCCACTGATAGACTGCAGTGATGAGGCTGCACTAATGGGCACAGATGAGGCTGCACGTATGGGCACTGATGAGGCTGCACTGATGGGCACTGATGAGGCTGCACTAATGGGATGCGGCACTGATAGGTACTGATGGGGTGGCACTGATAAGCTGCCCTGATGGGCACTGATGAGGTGGCACTGATAAAGTTGTACTGATGGGCACTGATAGGTTCCACTGATGGGCACTGGTATGCAGCACTGGTGGGCACTCATATCTGGTACTGATGGACACTGACTGGCACTAATGGGGCTGCACTGATAATAGGAGCACTGATGATCAGTGTAAATGTGCCCTTTCACAGCAAAGCCAGTTATCAGCTTTCCTTTACTCAGACAGTGGCAGCACTGAGGAAAGAAAATGCTGATAACTGCCATTTGTTTACACGTGACAAGCTATAATTTGACACAGCTGATCACTAAATGGCCGCTGTAATTGGCCTTTTACCTCAATCTGTGATCAACTGTGTCAGAATGAGGTGTGCAGCAGGGCAGGGTTCTGGGAAGACGTCATTAGAAACCCTCCTGGAAATGTCTGACCATGCTGTAGCCATCATTCAGCTATAGAGTGGTCAGCAAGAGGTTAAACGGAGTGCTTACTTTATAGTCCATTGATGGACACAGAAAGTTACTTCTGGTTCCGGTGCCATATGTGAGGGACAGGGAGACCGGTGGCTCTGCTCAGCCTGAGAGAGCGCCCCCCCTCCTGAACCGTACCAGGCCACATGTCCTCAACTTGGGGAGGACCCCCAGATCCCGCCCCCCCCCACCATTTCACAAAGAAAGTGTAAAAAAATTGTAAAAAAACACACAGACACAGGGAAAGTCCTTTATTAAAAATAAAAAATAAATAAAAAAAAAACCATTCCAGCGATGTAATCCAGTGTCCCGCGGTGATCCGATGTCCAGCGCTGCAGTCTCCTCCAGTCTCCACTCCACTCGAAACCCCAATGACGTACGAGGGGGCAGGGTCACCCGTCACATAATAGGGTAAGCCCCAGCTTTCTCCGCTTGCCGGGGAATAGGCAATGACGTAGGCGGAATACCGCCTACGTCATTGGCTATTCCCCACAAGCAGGGAAAGCTGGGGCTTACCCCTATGATCTGACGGGTGACCCCGCCACCTCGTACATCAGACCCTGCCTACCTGAGCGGACCTGATGGGGAACTTCCTCCGCAGTGTAATAAATGAATAGACCCCGCCCCTTCTCATGTTCCCCATCAGGTCTGCTCAGTCTCACACCCAGTGAAAGTGACCCCGCCCCCTACGTCATTGGCTGAGCTGACCTGATGAGGAACGTCTATTCATGTATTACACTGCGGAGAAAGTTCCCTATCAGGTCCGCTCAGCCAATGAGGTAGGCGGGGTCTGACGTACGAGGGAGCGGGTCACCCGTCAGATCATAGGGGTAAGCCCGGCTTTCCCCACTTGCGGGGAATAGCCAATGATGTAGGTGGTTGTCTATTTTTGCAGAAAGACATCATGAAACGCTCTTTAACGTGAAAAAAATGTGCCCGGATCAAAACATCACTTGGGATGTTATCTGGGAGATGAGATAGCTTAGGCAGGTGATGGATTCTGTCTATCACTAGGTCTGAGTCAGACATTTCAGGTAGAAAGGTTTTCATGAGGTCATGGGTATATTGCTGCAATTACACAGGTTGTATGGATTCAGGGATTCCCCAGAGTTTTATGGTGTTTCTTCTTGACCTGTCCTCGAGGTCAGCTACCTTTCAGCCAGGTCACCTCATCAGACTGGTCATTATGGGCATCTACCAGTGAATTATATGAAGAAGCATATTCGCCCATCAACATGGGGGCAGGGTGCTTTGGGGTGGGGGGGAGCAGGGTGCCCCCTTCCCCAAAGCACCCAACCCCCCCATGTTGAGGGCATGCGGCCTGGTACGGTTCAGCAGGGGGGGCACTCGCTCACCCCCCTTTCCTGACCTGCCGGGCTGCGTGCTCGGATAAGGGTCTGGTATGGATTTTGGGAGGACCCCCACGCCATTTAAAAAAAAAAATGTCCCTGCATTTATGCAAAATGCACCAAAAAACGCATTAGTGTGAATCGAGCCTTACAGACCGTTTTTTAAAACGTCCGTCCGGGGGCATGAGGCCTAAGAAAAAAGAGGGGGAAAAAAAGCACTGGACTGCATCAAAAACACGCATGCACAAAAGCACCTGGAATGCATCCGGACTGCATTTCCAAGGTGTGAACTGCCCCTTAGGCAGTTGCGTTTAACCTCGTTTTTCAGAAAGCCAAAAAATGCGTTCAGACGCCAAAGATTTCCACGTTTCAGACGCGGTACCGGCGTTTAGCCGCGTTTTCGTTTAGAAACGTTTTTAAAGGTGACCTATTTTTTTACATTGAAAAACTCAAAAATTATGGCAAATGATGAAAAAGCATTAAAAATATATACAAAAAAAAAATGTAATTGCTTCCATTGCATTGTGGACAATCCACAACTTGTGGCAGGTGACGTGGCCAGGTGACGTGGCAAGTGGACAATCCACAAATTGTGCCAGGTGACATGGCCAGGTGACATGGCAAGTGGACAACCCACAACTTTTGCCAGGTGACGTAGCAAGTGGACAATCCACAACTTGTGTCAGGTGACGTGGCAAGTGGACAATCCACAACTTGTGGCAAGTGATGTGGCAAGTGACACGCTAAATACAAGTACACTGCTGCTCTCTCAGCTGCTGCTACTCACTCTGGTCTCACAAAATAGCTGAAATGGTTAATAATACTGTTTTTTGAGCTTAGGGCGGCTCCTTATGATGTTAACTAACTAAACGCTTATAGACGAAAAATGCGGTAAAACGCGGAATGCAAACGCGACAAAGCGCGCGTTTAGAAACACCGCTTTTAACCTTAGTTCTGAAGACTTTGCACCAGCATCTCGTGTACATGGGGCCTAAAAACGGCTATGCCATTTACAGCTCAAAAACGACATGGTGGCCATGAGGCCATAGGCTAACATGGAGAGGCGTTTTTAAGCTGCAAAAAACGCTCAAACAAGCAGCTGGAAAAACGTCCGTGTGCATGTAGCCTTATATTAACCACTTGCTTACTGGCCACTTAAACCCCCTTTCTGCCCAGACCAATTTTCAACTTTCAGCGCTGATGCACTTTGAATGACAATTGCGCGGTCATACAACACTGTAACCCAATGAAAATGTAATCATTTTTTGCACACAAATAGAGCTTTCTTTGGGTGCTATTTGATCACCTCTGCGTTTTTTTTTTCTATAAATACAAAAGACCGACTAAAAAAAAGTTTTGGATATTTTAACCACTTCAGCACCGGGCCTATTCTGGCACTTCTCTCCTTCATGTAAAAATCATAATTTTATGGCTATAAAATTACTTAGAACCCCCAAACATTATATATGTTTTTTTAGCAGACACCCTAGGGAATAAAATGTCGGTCATTGCAAATTTCTCACTCGGTATTTGCGCAATAAATTTTCAAACGGCTTTTTTTTGAAAAAAAAATGGTTTCATGAATTAAAAAATTACAAACCAGTAAAGTTTGCCCAATTTTTTTGTATAATGTGAAAGATGTTGTTATGCTGAGTAAATAGATACCTAACATGTCACGCTTTAACCACTTAACGACCGCCCACTGTATATATACGTTGGCAAAATGGCACGGACAGGCACACTCACGTACCTGTACGTGACTGCCTTCGTATGGGTGTGGGGTCCGATCGGACCCCACTCCGGTACAGTGGACAGTCGAGATCGCTCTGGGAGCGATCCATGATGAGGGGGCGGCCATTGGTTTCTGGTCACCCCCTCGCGATCGCTCCCAGCGAATCCAATGCTTCCTCTGCCTGTGTAATGTAAACACAGGCAGAGAGGAAGCCGCAGGAAGTGATGTCATCTCTCCTGCGGCGCTCACATATACCAGAGCGCCGTCGAGAGAAGACACCAAGTAAGTGCACAAGCAGTACACTGACACCAGGACACATAGGCACACGATCGCCCCCCCAGTCACCCCCAGATCACCCCCCAGCCCCCAGTCACAGTGTCACTGATTGCAGTGATCATTTATTTACTGATCACTGCAATAAGTGACATTTGTAACTGTAAAAGTGTCAGGGCAGTTAGTGTTAGGTCCCTTAGGTCCAGGGTAGCCCCCTAATCCCCCAATAAAGGTTTAACCCCTTGATCGCCCCCCAGGTAACCCTTTCAGCCCCTAGCACCACTGTCACGAATCAATAGTTTTTCTGATCGCTGTATTAGTGTCGGTGATGCCGCTAGGTAGTTAGTAATTTTTTTATGTTCGCCTACAGGTTTTTATAACGTCAGGTACCCCCATATATATTACCTAATAAAGGTTTAACCCCTTGATTGCCCCCCAGGTAACCCTTTCACCCCCTAGCACCACTGTCACTAATCAATCGTTTTTCTGATTGGTGTGTTAGTGTCGGTGATGCCGCTAGGTAGTCAGTAATTTTTTTATGTTCGCCGCCAGGTTTTTATAATGTCAGGTACCCCCATATATTACCTAATAAAGGTTTAACCCCTTGATCGCCTCCAGGTAACCCTTTCACCCCTAGCACCACTGTTACTAAGCGATCGTTTTTCTGATCTCTGTATTAGTGTCGGTGATGCCGCTAGGTAGTCAGTTATTTTTTTATGTTCGCCGCCAGGTTTTTATAGCGTCAGATACCCCCATATATTACCTAATAAAGGTTTAACCCCTTGATTGCCCCCCAGGTAACCCTTTCACCCCCTTTTGCCAGTGTCACTAAGCGATCATTTTTCTGATCGCTGTATTAGTTATGCTGGTGCCGCTAGGTAGTCAGTTATTTTTTTTAGGTTCGCCGCCAGGTTTTTATAGTGTCAGGTACCCCCATATATTATCTAATAAAGGTTTTAACCCCCTGATTGCCCCTAGTTAACCCTTTCACCAGTGATCACTGTATAAGTGTTACGGGTGACGCTGGTTAGTTAGTTTGCTTTTTATAGTGTCAGGGCACCCGCCGTATATAACCCAATAAAGGTTTAACCCCCTGATCGCCCGACGGGTGACATCAATTAGGTTTTAGCATCAGAGAGGGTCTGCGTCGCCCCAGGCAGCGTCAGGTTAGTGCCAGTAACGCGAACACCCACGCGCAAAGCATACACCTCCCTTAGTGGTATAGTATCTGAACAGATCAATATCTGATCTGATCAGATCTATACTAGCGTCCCCAGCAGTTTAGGGTTCCCCAAAACGCAGTGTTAGCGGGATCAGCCCAGATACCTGCTAGCACCTGCGTTTTGCCCCTCCGTCCAGCCCAGGCCACCCAAGTGCAGTATCGATCGATCACTGTCACTTACAAAACACAACACACATAACTGCAGCGTTCGCAGAGACAGGCATGATCCCTGCGACTCCAGTGCTGTAGGAGGTAATTTCACCACCACAGTTAAAAAAAAGACCATATATGCTGGAGCATGGGGGCGGCAGGGATGGAGGAGCAATTTTGCTCCTAATGCCGCGTACATACGGTCGAAATTCCGACGGAGGCTTGCCCGTGGAAAAGTCCGACCGTGTGTACGCGGCATAACTTTTGCAGGATGATGCCCCCATGCTTCGGCATATATAAATGGTGCATGTATGCCCATCATTAGAAGTGGGTGAATGAAGGGAGGTATTCTAATGGTGGGCATACCCGCCGATCAATCTCTTTTTTTCGTTTAGCCAACAGGCTGCATGAAAAAAAAGATTACAATACATGTCCAACAAGGACCAGCAACGTACTGGTATGTTGCTGGATTTTGAATGGTTGTACCAGAATGATGCCTGCGGGTTTAGGTATCATCTTGGTATCATTCTTTTCAGCCAGCGGCCGGCTTTCATGTAAAAGCAATCCTAGGGGCTAATTAGCCTCTGGACTGCTTTTACAAGCAGTGGGAGGGAATGTCCCCCCCCGGATATAAAAAGCGCCATTGGGAAATTGGGAAAGCATTTTATCACACCGATCTTGGTGTGGTCAGATGCTTTGAGGGCAGTGGAAAGATCTAGGGTCTAGAAGACCCCATTTAACCACTTAACGACCGCCCACCGCCGATTTACGTCGGCAGAATGGCACGGACAGGCAGAATCACGTAGATCTACGTGATCGCCTTTGTGCAGTTGGGGGGTCCATCCGGACCCCCCTTCACTGCAGTGAGCGGCCGTTAAGTGTTCGGGAGCGATCAGGCATGAGGGGGCGGCCGCTCGATTCCGCCCCCCCCCTCGCGATCGCTCCCGGCCAATGAAAATGCTTCCTCCGCCATGTGATGTAAACAAGGCTGGAGGAAGTGATGTCATCTCCCTCGCCGCGGTCTTTCCGTTCCCGGCGCCGAGCAGAGAAGAAGCAGGTTAGTGCACCAACAGTCCACTGACACGTAGGTACACATAGGCACACAAATCACCCCCCAGTCACCCCCAGATCACCCCCCAGGTCACCCCAAAGCCCCCAATCACAGTGTCACTGATTGCAGTGATCATTTATTTTACTGATCACTGCATTTAGTGTCATCTGTGATTGTAAAAAGTTGCAGGGCAGTTAGGATTAGGCCCCTTTAGGTCCAGGGTAGCCCCCTAACCCCCCCCCTAATAAAGGTTTAACCCCTTGATCACCCCCCAGGTAACCCTTTCACCCCCTAACTTCAGCGTCACTAAGCGATTGTTTTTCCGATCGCTGTATTCGTGTCGCTGGTGTTTTAGATAGGCAGTTATTTTTTTTTAGGTTCGCCGCAGGTTTTTATTAGTGTCAGGTACCCCCATATATTATTTTAACCCCCTGATTGCCCCTAGAGTTAACCCTTTCACCAGTGATCGCCGTATAAGCGTCACTGGTGTCACTGGTTAGCCAGTAAGTTATTTAGTTATTTAGGTTACCCGTCAGGTTTTTATATAGTGTCAGGTACCCCCATATTTAACCTAATAAAGGTTTTAACCCCCTGATTGCCCCTAGTTAACCCTTTCACCAGTGATCACCATATAAAGGTTACGGGTGACGCTGGTTGATT
Source organism: Rana muscosa (assembly GCA_029206835.1). NCBI lineage: Eukaryota > Metazoa > Chordata > Amphibia > Anura > Ranidae > Rana > Rana muscosa. Next base: position 4,030,652 of record JARGYO010005583.1, on the reverse strand, counting down.
AGTTTGCTTTTTATAGCATCAGGGCACCCGCCGTATATAACCCAATAAAGGTTTAACCCCCCTGATCGCCCGGCGGGTGAGATCAATTAGGTTTTAGCGCCAGAGAGGGTCTGCGTCGCCCCAGGCAGTGTTAGGTTAGTGACAGTAACGCTAACACCCACGCGCAAAGCATACACCCCCCTTAGTGGTATAGTATCTGATCAGATCTGATCAGATCTATACTAGCATCCCCAGCGGTTTAGGGTTCCCAAAAACGCAGTGTTAGCGGGATCAGCCCAGATACCTGCTAGCGCCTGTGTTTAGCCCCTCCGCCCAGCCCAGCCCACCCAAGTGCAGTATCGATCGATCACTGTCACTTACCAAACACAACACACATAACTGCAGCGTTCGCAGTGCTTGGTTTTTGGGGCCCTGTACGCGGCTAGGCTCCCAAAAAGTCCCACACATGTGGTATCCCCGTACTCAGGAAAAGCAGCAGAATGTATTTTGGGGTGCAATTCCACATATAACCATGGCATGTGTGAGCAATATATCATTTAGTGACAACTTTTTGTACATTTTTTTTTTTCTTTTTGTCATTATTCAATCATTTGGGACAAAAAAAATAAAAAATTCAATGGGGTCAACATGCCTCTCAGCAAATAGCTTGGGGTGTCTACTTTCCAAAATGGGGACATTTGGGGGGGTTTTGTGCCATCTTGGCATTTTATGGCCTTCAAAACTGTGATAGGTAGTGAGGAGTGAAATCAAAAATTTATGCCCTTAGAAACCTTGAAGGCGGTGCTTGGTTTTTGGGGTCCCGTACGCGGCTAGGCTCCCAAAAAGTCCCACACATGTGGTATCCCCATACTCAGGAGAAGCAGCAGAATGTATTTTGGGGTGTAATTTCACATATGCCCATGGCATGTGTGAGCAATATATCATTTAGTGACAACTTTGTGCAAAAAAAAAAAAGTTTGTCATATTCCCGCAACTTGTGGCAAAATATAAAATATTCCATGGACTGAACATGCCTCTCAGTAAATAGCTTGGGGTGTCTACTTTCCAAAATGGGGTCATTTGGGGGGGTTTTGTGCTATTTTGGCATTTTATGGCCTTCGAAACTGTGATAGGTAGTGAGGAGTGAAATCAAAAATTTGCGCCCTTAGAAATCCTGAAGGCGGTGCTTGGTTTCCGGGGTCCCGTACGTGGCTAGGCTCCTAAAAAGTCCCACACATGTGGTATCCCCGTATTCAGGAGAAGCAGCAGAATGTATTTTGGGGTGCAATTCCACATATAACCATGGCATGTGTGAGCAATATATCATTTAGTGACAACTTTTTGTAATTTTTTTTTTTTTTTTGTCATTATTCAATCACTTGGGACAAAAAAAAAATATTCAATGGGCTCAACATGCCTCTCAGCAATTTCCTTGGGGTGTCTACTTTCCAAAATTGGGTCATTTGGGGGGGTTTTGTACTGCCCTGCCATTTTAGCACCTCAAGAAATGAGATAGGCAGTCATAAATTTAAAGCTGTGTAAATTTCAGAAAATGTACCCTAGTTTGTAAACGCTATAACTTTTGCGCAAACCAATAAATATACGCTTATTGACATTTTTTTTACTAAAGACATGTGGCTGAATACATTTTGGCCTAAATGTATGACTAAAATTGAGTTTATTCGATTTTTCTTATAACAAAAAGTAGAAAATATCTTTTTTTTTCAAAATTTTCGTTCTTTTTCCATTTATATCGCAAAAAATAAAAATCGTAGAGGCAATCAAATACCATTAAAAGAAAGCTCTATTTGTGGGAAGAAAAGGACGCAAATTTCATTTGGGTACAACATTGCATGTCCGCACAATTTACAGTTAAAGCAGCGCAGTGCCGAATCCCAAAAACAGGCTTGGTCCTAATGGTCCGAAATGGTCCGGGGCTTAAGTGGTTAAAAAAAAAAAAAAGTACCTGTCACTACCTATTGCTATCATTGGGGATATTTACATTCCCTGAGATAACAATAAAAAATAATAAAATAAAAAAATATGGAAGGAACAGTTTAAAAATAAAATAAAAAAGGAAAATGAATAATTAAAAAAAAAGCACCCCTGTCCTGCCCTGCTCCTGCGCAAAGGCGAACGCAAGCGTCGGTCTGGCGTCATATGTAAACAGCAATTGCATCATGCATGTGAGGTATCACCGCAAAGGTCATATCGAGGGCAGTAATGTTAGCAGTAGACCTTCTCTGTAAATCTAATGTGGTAACCTGTAAAGGCTTTTAAAGGCTTTTAAAAATGTATGTCGTTTGTCGCCACTGCGCGTTTGTGCGAAATTTTAAAGCATGTCATGTTTGGTATCCATGTACTCGGCCTAAGATCATCTTTTTTATTTGATCAAAAATTTGGGCAATATATTGTGTTTTAGTGCATTAAAATTAAAAAAAGTGTATTTTTTCCCCAAAAAATGCGTTTGAAAAATCGCTGCGCAAATACTGTGTGGAAAAAAATGCAACACCCACCATTTTAATCTGTAGGGCCTTTTCTTTAAGAAAATATATAATGTTTGGGGGTTCAACGTAATTTTCTTGCAAAAAAAAATAAATGTTTTCATGTAAACAAAAAGTGTCAGAAAAGGCTTTGTCTTCAATTGGTAAGAAGAGTGGATGTAAGCTTCCTAATGTTGTGTATAAAATGCCAGGACAGTTCAAACCCCCCCCCCAAATGACCCCATTTTGGAAAGTAGACACCCCAAGCTATTTTCTGAGAGGCATGTCGAGTCCATGGAATATTTTATATGTTGACACAAGTTGCGGAAATAAGACAATTATTTTTTTATTTTTTTGCACAAAGTTGTCACTAAATGATATATTGCTCAAACATGCCATGGGCATATGTGGAATTACACCCCAAAATACATTCTGTTGCTTCTCCTGAGTACGGGGATACCACATGTGTGAGACTTTTTGGGAGCCTAGCCGCCTAGCCGCGATATATTTGAGCAATATATCATTTAGTGACAACTTTGTGCAAAAAAATAAAAAGGAGGCCATGAAATTCCCAGATGGCACAAACCCCCCCCCCAAATGACCCCATTTTGGAAAGTAGACACCCCAAGCTATTTGCTGAGAGGTATGGTGAGTATTTTGCAGATCTCACTTTTTGTCACAAAGTCATTTTCAAAAACAAATGAGAGCTGTAAAATACTCACCATGCCTCTCAGCAAATAGCTTGGGGTGTCTACTTTTCAAAATGGGGTCATTTTGGGGAGTTTTGTGCTATTTTGTCATATTATAGCCTTCGAAACTGTGATAGGTAGTGAGGAGTGAAATCAAAAATTTGTGCCCTTAGAAATCCTGAAGGCGGTGCTTGGTTTTCGGGGTCCCATACGCGGCTAGGCTCCCAAAAAGTCCCACACATGTGGTATCCCTATACTCAGGAGAAGCAGCAAAATGTATTTTGGGGTGCAATTCCACATATAACCATGGCATGTGTGAGCAATATATCATTTAGTGACAACTTTTTGTAATTTATTTTTAATTTTTTTGTCATTATTCAATCACTTGGGACAAAAAAAATATTCAATGGGCTCAACATGCCTCTCAGAAATTTACTTGGGGTGTCTACTTTCCAAAATGGGGTCATTTGGGGGGGGGTTTGTGCTATTTTGGCATTTTATGGCCTTCGAAACTGTGATAGGTAGTGAGGAGTGAAATAAAAAAATTGCGCCCTTTGAAATTCTGAAGGCGGTGCTTGGTTTTCGGAGTCCCGTACGCGGCTAGGCTCCTAAAAAGTCCCACACATGTGGTATCCCCATACTCAGGAGAAGCAACAGAATGTATTTTGGGGTGTAATTCCACATATGCCCATGGTATGTTTGAGAAATATATCATTTAGTGACAACTTTGTGCAAAAAAATAAAAAGGAGGCCATGGAATTCCCAGATGGCACAAAACCCCCCCTCAAATGACCTAATTTTGGAAAGTAGACACCCCAAGCTATTTGCTGAGAGGTATGGTGAGTATTTTGCAGATCTCACTTTTTGTCACAGTCATTTTCAAAAACAAATGAGAGCTGTAAAATACTCACCATGCCTCTCAGCAAATAGCTTGGGGTGTCTACTTTCCAAAATGGGGTCAGTTGGGGGGGGGGGGGGTTTTGTACTGCCCTGCCATTTTAGCACCTCAAGAAATGAGAAAGGCAGTCATAAATTAAAAGCTGTGTAAATTCCAGAAAATGTACCCTAGTTTGTAGATGCTATAACTTTTGCGCAAACCAATAAATATACGCTTATTGACATTTTTTTTACTAAAGACATGTGGCTGAATACATTTTGGCCTAAATGTATGACTAAAATTGAGTTTATTCGATTTTTCTTATAACAAAAAGTAGAAAATATAATTTTTTTTCAAAATTTTCGGTCTTTTTCCGTTTATATCGCAAAAAAAAATCGCAGAGGCAATCAAATACCATTAAACGAAAGTTCGATTTGTGGGAAGAAAAGGACGCAAATTTCGTTTGGATACAACATTGCATGTCCGCACAATTTCCAGTTAAATCAGCGCAGTGCCAAATTGTGAAATCACCTCTGGTCATTATGGTCCGTATTGGTCCGGTCCTTAAGTGGTTAAAATTGTGCACACTCATGGAATGACACCAAACTTCAGTACTTAAAAATCTCCATAGGCGATGCTTTAATTTTTTTTACACGTTACCATTTTCGCATTACAGAGGAGGTCTAGTGCTAGAATTGTTTCACTCCTTCTAACGCACGCAGCAATACCTCACATGTGTGCTTTTAATGGCGTTTACATATGTGGGCGGGACTTACATGTGTGTTCGCTCCTGAGCGCGAGCTACCGGGGACAGGGGCGTTTAAAAAAAAAAAAATATTTATTTATTTTAGTTTTTTAGTTTTTTTTTTTTTACACTTTTTTTTTGGATCACTTTTATTCCTATTACAAGGGATGTAAACATTCCTTGTAATAGGAATCTATTGTGACAGGTCCTCTTTAAGGAGAGATGCGGGGTCAATAAGACCCCACATCTCTCCTCCAGGCTGGAAAGCATGAGATCGGTAAAAAAAATCACCGATCTCATGCTGACAGCCGAGATCACGGCTTTGTTTACATACGGGAACCCGGCGTGATGTCATAACGTCGCGCTGGGGCCTCCGACAGTCATAGAGATGACTGGTGACCATTTGGTCACCAGTCATCTCTATGCTTCCCATCCCGCGCCGGCCAATTCGTTCTCTGGGCCCCCGATGGCACGGGAGAGCCCGAAGAAGCACCGAATGGCGGCAGGAGGGGGTGGAACGTTCCCTCCCGCCGCCTATAAGAACGATCAAGCTGCGGAACTGCCGCTATGATCATTTTCATCGTGCACAGAATTGCTGGCTGAAAAGAATGATATCTGAATGATGCCTGCAACTGCAGGCATCATTCAGATGTCACTGCACAAAGTCAAGGATGTCATTTGACGGTGGGCGGTAGGGAAGTGGTTAAAGGAGCACTAAAGCTTCCCTTTTTTTGCCTAAAAATAACAAACATGTTATACTTACCTCCACTGTGCAGCTCGTTTTGCACACAGTGGCCCCGATCCTGGTCTTCTGGGGTCCCTCGGCGGCTGTCTTGGCTCCTCCCCGCAAGGACTCCACACCATAATGCGAGTGAGCTCGCATGGTGTGGAGTGATTGCGGGCGCGCTCCCGTGATACAGCGGCGGCCATAGCCGCCGACTGTATCACTCGGCCCCGCCCCCCACGCGCCGCGTCATTGGATGTGATTGACAGCAGCGCCAGCCAATGGCTGCGCTGCTTTCAATCCATCCAGTGTAGCCAATCGGCGGCCAGGCTGAAAAACGAAGAGGATGACGGGGACGAGCATGGGACTTTCGAGGGGCCAGGTAAGAAAAACGGGGGCTCGGGGGGGGGGCGGTATTGTCGAATGTTTTTTCACCTTAATGCATAGGATGCATTAAGGTGAAAAAACATGTAACTTTACTACTCCTTTAATATTTAGTTTGAAAAATTTTCTCCTTCATTGATGTACACTGATGAGGCTGCACTGATGGGCACTGATAAGGTGGCAAGGGTCGGCACTGAGAGGGGGCATTACTAGTTGGCACTGGTGGGCATTGAGAAGTGACACTGCTAGGTGGCACTGATTGGCACCAGTGGTGGGCATTGATAGGTGGCACTGGCAGGGGCTACTAATTGTCACAGATGACGCAGAATTGCCTCTTCCTCTTTGGGCCAGATGTCCCTTTCACATAAGCCGGTGATTGCCTTTTTTATGCTCACGCTGTCAGCAAAAGGAGAAAACAAAAACCATTACTGAGCTTTTGTTTACATCACGTGATCAGCTGTCATTGGCTGACAGCTGATCACGTGGTAAATTGAAGAGAAAAGGATACCATTCCAGGTGAGTGCAATTGGTAACCAGTGTCCTCCCAGGAACCATGGGTGCTGGCAATGCTTGAAGCAGGAAAAATTTAGAACATATGGACAGCCGCACTCCCACTTTTGGGAGTGCGGCTGTCCATATGTACTAAATTTTTCCTTTGTTATTAATTTTGTTATTTTGGACTTTGCATCTACGGATTACCAGCTCGGAAGTGCTCCTTGGTTTGTCTTTCATATCTAGACACTTTGCCCAGAATACCAGCCTATTCATGGATATAACAATGCCTACACAGTCAACAGTGGACTTGGGTTACAGTAGGACCCTCAAAGTGCCTTTAGAGAATCCTCTAAGATCAAGTTCACAAGCGCATATCCCAGCCAATGAGGACAACCATGTTTCCCTAATTAAGATGTTCAGAAAACTTGAACAAATAATGACCAAAGAAATTAAATCTTATTGGGACACACATTTTCTTCTGGAATACACATCTCTGTCCCAGATTCCCCGGGGCTTATGCATTAAAAAATTTCCATCTTCGGATCTTTTTGATGATGACCTGAAAAGTGAATGGACTGATACTCTTAGTGCCTGCTCACTAAAACTTATGAATATTCTGATACGATCTAATCAGAAACAAATTGAAAAACTGCAAACAGAAATGGCTATTATTCAGAAAGATCTGACCCCGCTCCAGACTCATACCGAGTTCACAGAACTGGATGGACGCCTTAACAAGAAATTAGACAAATTAGAAAAATTTGTCATAGAGACAAAAAAAGGCAAAATGAGTCGTGATCGTACCGACTATGAGAGCGAGAACGTCTACACTTGGAGAAATCCTCAATTTCAATTCAGACGAGCAAATAGGAGCCGCACTAAAAAAGTCAGTTTTTCTGACCCAGAAAGCGAGTTTGCTGATGATGTTCTGGCCACAACAGGCTCGGAATCCTCACCTGAACAGGTTACTACACCCCCAGGACAAGCTTCCAATGATGATACACGCACCTGGGGACACCCTCATGGATCAGACAACAGAGCCAAGAAGAAAACAGGCACCATAGGAAGACAAGAAGAGGAGGCAAACAGCATCAGAACACCAAATAAACCACATTACGCTTTAAGGAGAAAAGCGAAACGATAACATCCAATGTATTGAATATTTCCAGCAGAATCCTTAGTACTGAAGAAAATACTTTACTTTCTAAGGGTCTTAACTTTTGCCCAACTAAACATTTTAATCTTTTTGGGACTTTGCTTGATGTTAATAAATTTTCTCGTAACCTCACCCTAAAAAAACATTACCATACACATGAGATGGAGTGTCTTTCTTCTGATGATCCGGGGAGCGGTGAGTCTACAGTATTTCTTCTCCTGTACTATTTAAGGAAGTTTGTGCTCTACGTGATTTGATTGATCTAGCTACAGAATCCAGTCCATGTCCCATTGACCCTGTAGACTCTTGCAGTAATATACCGTTTAAATTAAGATCGGATTTTTATCCGACAGAGTCAAGGGGCAGAGACTTGGACCTCTTCCAAAAAATGGTGGAGGGGGACCTGACTCATCTATCTCGGATTTGTCGCAAGAAACATGTCCATAGCAATTTATCCGATGCAGAAATGCATGCCTTAAAAATGCTAGAAGCAGATAACAGCATTACCATCAAGAATGTGGATAAAGGGGGTACTGTAGTGGTCCTTGATTCTGTTGTATACAAAAACGAGGCATTACGTCAATTATCTAATGCTAACTTATATCAACCACTTCATTCAGACCCTTCCATCCCCTTCTCCAAAGAATTAACCACACTCTTAGATCGAGCTGTACAGGCAGGCATTTTTACCAGCAAAGAAAGAGACATGTTTATACCTACTGACCCCATAATGCCAGTCTTCCGCCACTTACCCAAGGTTCACAAGGGTCTCGACCCTCTCGTTGGGAGACCAATAGTAGTAGTATTGGTTCTCTCAACGAGCGCTTAGGTGAGTGGATGGATGGACAATTACAACCATTAGTGGTGAACCTTCCTGGTTATCTTCAGGATACCAAAGATTTATTGATTAACTTACATGGGTTCACCTGGTCTGACACACACAGATGGATCAGTTGTGATGACACAAACCTCTATTCATGTATCCCCTATCACTTAGGGTTAAGCTGTTGCTAGCTTTCTCAAAGAATCGGGAACATTTTCCCTAGTTCTTCAGGAGTTTTTACTACAGGCACTGGAATATCTCCTCACCCACAATTATTTCATGTTTGACGGGGGCTACTATCTCCAGAGATGCGGTGCCTCTATGGGAGCTAAATTCTCCCCTTCCCTCGCCAATCTCTATATATGATGGTGGGAGAGGTCCCGCATCTTTGGACATAGTAGTCCCCGCCGTCTGGACACTTCCTTTTACTGTCACTATATAGACGATCTACTGTTTATAATATCTGACAGCACAGTATGTTTGGAGAGCTGGCTGGCTCACTTGAATGACAACATCTTAAATCTAAAATTTACAGGCAATTTACAAAATATGACCATAGATTTTTTAGAAGTCAAACTCCCGGGGACCAATGGTGGTATTGTCACTAGACTACACAGGAAAAGCACAGCCGGAAATGCTCTCCACAGAGCAGATTCAGCACACCCTAAACACACCATCAAAGGCATACCTTATGGCCAGTTTTTAAGGCTCAAACGCCTGTGTAGCGCACCAGACGACTTCACCAGGGAAGCCCTTGACATGTCACATAGGTTTAAAGAAAGGGGCTACTCCAACAAATTAATTAACAGAGCTCTAACAAAAGCTAGCATTATTTCCAGAAACTCATTGTTATGTTGCAATGACAAGAGCGCTGCTGGGCAACGTCTTGCTGCCCCTTTCAGTAACACTCCAATCTTTTCTACACCCTATAGCTTGGAGTGTGACCAAATTAAACAAACCATTAAAAAATATTTACCTATTCTCTATAATGACACAGTGTATCAAGACATTCTGAAACAAGGGATCAAAACAGTATCTCACAGAGCACCCACATTAGGAAGCACACTCTCACCCAGCTTATTTTCAAGTAAACCAGCCAATACCAACTGGCTTCACTTTTCAGGTACATTCAAATGTGGTACCAAAGGTTGCCAATACTGTCGCCACATAAAAACTGGCAAATACATACATTCCTACACTTCAGAAAAGAGCTTTGAAATCAAACAATTTATTAATTGCAACACCAAATTTGTAGTGTATGTAATTAATTGTAACATCTGCCAAGTACAATATGTAGGTCGCACAATCAGAAGATTAAAAGATAGAATATATGACCATCTATACGACATAGAAAAAAGCCACAACACCAATGTGGCCAATCATTGGAATACCATACATTGCAAGGATGTGTCCAGTCTATCCATCCAAGGGGTTGAAAAAATATTCACTCAGATTAGGGGAGGCAACAGATTCAGACAATTATGCAGACAGGAGGTATTCTGGATATTTACTCTTCATACCAGAATACCGAAGGGGTTAAACTTTGAAAGGGATGTATCCCATTTTTACAGTTGAATTTCACAGTCATACCCCGGTCTTCACACCTGTCATGATACTTCCCATGCCCTTGCCTTCATCTCTGTCTCTGGTGTCCTCTATAGTAGCTTCTGCTTATTCATTTTTATGCAGAAATATCAACTCATCATGCATGTACATATCCATGCCTCTCACAGTAATACAACATTTGTGTTTGGAATAATGTCTTTATATATCCCACATTTTTTTAAACATTTCTTTTGCCTTAATGGTTTGCCTAAATAAACATTTTTTATTCATTTTTTATCTTTGGTAAGCCACGCAAGCAACACAGAACAGACCTAATCGGTCAGTGTGTTTGGCATGATATGTATATATGCATAGTTAGTTTGAGGATCCTACTTTTCATTTTTAACACATAATATAAAACACCTAAAACATATAATATCGATTGAATACATCGGTCTTTGATCAGTTTCCTTTTCTCTCCTTCTTCTTTTTCCCCATTTAGGGATTAATAAGTACGGTTCCAGCATAGAGAACAGATCTTGCTGGTTTGTTATTTTTGGGAAATGTCCCACAGCAAATTTGGTTACATATGAATCCCTATGACATTCACCATAGACCATTTACAAGAAATCGTTATGTGTATATGCCCTGGTTCACACTGGTGCGATTTGACATGCGATTTGACATGTCAAATCGCATGTCAAATCGGCGATATTTGCTGCAAATTGCGGGCAATGGCACCAGCCTAATCGGTGCAACGCCGCATCTGCGGCGCTGCACCGATTTCAAAAAGTAGTTTCTGTACTACTTTTTGCGATTTCGGGCCGCGATTTACATTGACATCTGTGCAGAAACCTGCACAGATGTCCCTGTAATCGCGGCCGAAATCGGGACTGACAGGTAGGAGTGAAATCGTGCGAGTTCAGCTGAACTAGCACGGCTTCACTCCCGCAGCCCCAGTGTTAACCTGGGCTATGTGTTTTTCCATTTACATCTTCATTCACTCGTGAGTGCAGATTTTTATGTTGTTTAAATATCATGTTTTTTGTATACCGTATTTATCGCCGTATAACACGCGCCCCAAGTTTAGGAGGGAATTTTAAGGAAAAAAACTTTTAGGAGGGAAGTTTAAGGAAAAAAACTTACATTTAAATGCAGCCTTGTCAATCATTGCAGCCTTGCCCAGTGTCCATCTGCAGCCTTGCCCAGTGCCTTTGCAGCATTGCCCAGTGCCTTTGCAGCCTTGCCCAGTGCATTTGCAGCCTTGCCCAGTGCATTTGCAGCATTGCCCAGTGCCTTTGCAGCCTTGCCAGTCTCTTTGCATTACCGGTATTTAAAATTGGCGCCGATTTCTGCTGTGGAGAGGAGCGAGCGGGGCCGAGTGTACTTCAGCTAGACTTGGCTCCTCTCGCAGTCCCGCCCATCTCCACTGATTGCGCCGCTGACATACAGAAAGCCGAGTGTACTTCGGCTAGACTCGGCTCTGCTCACAGTCAGGGGCGGGACTGCGAGAGGAGCCGAGACTAGCCGAAGTACACTCGGCTTTCTGTATGTCAGCGGCGCAATCAGTGGAGATAGGCGGGACTGCGAGAGGAGCCAAGTAAAGCCGAGTGTACTTTGGCTTTGTGTATCTCGGTTCCACTCGCTCGTTTCAGCGGGGGATCAGCGTATAACACGCACCCACAATTTTCAGGGGAAAAAAATACGGTACATGTATTTTATATGTATGTACAATCATAAGTTTTGTAACATAATAAGGTTCTATATTAGTTTTAAAATATAAGTCTGGAAATATTTTTCATTATTACTCCCTTCTTGTTTTATGCATATAGAGTGAGATTTTGTCATCTCATCATGTCCTATATACACATGGACCTATATAGCAACTGCAGGGACTCTACACTTCATTACCGTGTCGGTGTTTGTTTTTTTTGTTTTTTGTCCACACACTTATACGATATTATCGGTCTGTATATATTCCATCTCCGCATGTGAGTTTATTCCATGCCCACACATTCACACGACATGTGATTTATTTGCATACGCTGACATCCTTCTAATGCTATCCATTAGTTACAACATCCATGCTCTTTGCTTTACATTCAATTGTTCTCATTATCAATCTCTTTTTTGTGTGGGGAACTTTTTCCATCTCTACATAAATTGGAAACCATACAACATTAATATCCCTTACATTTATAGAGAATTATCATGAGATGGTGTATACATTCTCCTCTCAATAAATTGAGAGCTATTATTAGTCATGAAGACCATACAATTTGCAGCATACCAATATGCATATACACCCTAATGTCATGTCTGTTGTGGGTAGACATTCACTTGAACAGAACTATTTAACCATACACACGCGACCGCATTCTATCTCTTATATATCTTTATAAAGATTTTATATATCTTCACCGACACGGCATTGATATTGGACTTATTCATTATACTCACTATATTTATACATTATTTCACAATATAAGTTTTATCTTTACATACATAATATCACTCAATTGTTTATAATTTTGTTCACCTCCCTTTTATTCTCATTTACATTCTATACATATACGTTCATATTTATGATGAATTTTCACACATATTTATTACACACACATCCTTTTTACACAATTTTTCACACAGATTATATATATATATATATTCTTTATATTTTATATATATATTTCTTATATATTCTATACATTGTGTGTATTATTGAATATAAAAGATTCTCATACACTAATAATAATTTTTTTTCTCAACATTTTGTTTGCACTTTTTTACTTTTTATTTTTATTTTTACTTTTATTCTTACTTTCATCGAGTAATTCACTCTCTTTTTTACCCTCACATTTGTTTCCACTTTAAGCAAATATTCACATTTGTTCATTATTACCATTAGCAACAGCTGATTTAATTTCTATCCATTCTGATTGGTGTTTTATTTTAATTGGCTCTAGTGGATCATGTGATATCTGTATGAATATATTTATTTGAAGTGTATTTTCATTTTGTGTTAGCCATGACTAAGCACTAGTAGTGCGAAATGCGTCAGCTGTACCCCACTTTTTGCTGTGACCTGTAGTGCTCCATGTTTTTTACTAAATAAAGGCAACCTTTATGGGGTTTTTTTGGGGAGTGCGGCTGTCCATATGTTCTAAATTTTTCCTGATCATGTGGTAAGGGGCAGGGATTGGCCCCTTACTCTGATCTGTCATCGCCCGAGTCTCAGTGACTCGGTGACAACAGCACGCGTGCGAAGGGGAGGACATCTATTGACGGACTCCCGGCAATTGAGGACCGCGCTGTGGCCATCGATCAGCTATAGCGCCGATCTCAAGTGATTAAAGAGGGTCTAAAAGGGCCATTAACATGCATCACAATTCAACTTAGGAATGTGTCTTTGCAAAGTTAAACTAAATTAAATCAATTTTCTTATTTTTGCTTGGGGATAGAGCGCAGAGGGATTATAAGTCTAGACAGTTTTTGGGGATGTCTGCACCTCTGATAGGGTGAAGACAACTCCAAAATTTGGCCACTTTATCCTTCCAAATGATTCACTTCCTGTCACATAGCCACACAGGAAGTGAGGGCAAATCCCTACCAATGTCTTTCCTTGGGGACACACAGGTCAATCTAAATACTTTCCCCATTATGTACATTGCACTCCAGCATTTTGCTGGGTACACCCCAAATTATTAGGTACTTTGGGGTTTCTTTACTAAAGGCAAATCCACTTTGCACTACAAGTGCACTTAAATGTAAAAGAGTCCGTAAAAAGTCCAAAATGGACAAAATATATGTGTAAATAAAGTCTTTGATGACCATTCAAACGTGGATAGTCTTGAAATTTTCAAAACACAACTGGTGACTTTCAAAAAGCAAATGACTATAACGTGACCACCACCAAATGGAAAGGAGGCTTACCAGATGGAATGGACCCAGTAAACGTATGTCTAAAGGGTCAAACAGGCTTGGTACATGTATACTCGTAGGTCTAGAGTCCTGGCTGGCGTTGCACACATCAATGTCCAAAATCCAGGGTCTAGTGGTGTCACCAAATATCCGAACCCAGTATGATGATGGGATAGCTCACAATGGAACCATATTATAGGGAAGAAGGAGAGGGCACATAGCGTAATAACGTAGATACTATTAATTAAATGCAGGTAGATACACTTACATTCAAGCAGTAAACGTAGCGCTTTGCAAAACACTCAGTGGCAGCAGTGGAATCTTCCGACGCGTTTCGCAATACCTTGCAGACGATGCAAGGTATTGCGAAACGCGTCGGGAGATTCCACTGCTGCCACTGAGTGTTTTGCAAAGCGCTACGTTTACTGCTTGAATGTAAGTGTATCTACCTGCATTTAATTAATAGTATCTACGTTATTACGCTATGTGCCCTCTCCTTCTTCCCTATAATATGGTTCCATTGTGAGCTATCCCATCATCATACTGGGTTCGGATATTTGGTGACACCACTAGACCCTGGATTTTGGACATTGATGTGTGCAACGCCAGCCAGGACTCTAGACCTACGAGTATACATGTACCAAGCCTGTTTGACCCTTTAGACATACGTTTACTGGGTCCATTCCATCTGGTAAGCCTCCTTTCCATTTGGTGGTGGTCACGTTATAGTCATTTGCTTTTTGAAAGTCACCAGTTGTGTTTTGAAAATTTCAAGACTATCCACGTTTGAATGGTCATCAAAGACTTTATTTACACATATATTTTGTCCATTTTGGACTTTTTACGGACTCTTTTACATTTATTTGTTTTGAGCACTACACTTGGGTGTTTTGTATATAACTTTTATGTATAGCGCTACATTTTTTGTATATTGTTTGTTTTTTGCTTTTTCCATAGGCATTGTAGCTGCTCACATTTGTTAGTAGCGCGAATATTGTTTGTATTTTGTATTTTGTACTACAAGTGCACTTGCTGGATATCCGAGGGGGACATGCAAGGAAACAAAAAAACCACCATCTTTGCTTTGACATGATTGGATGTTACAATCACCAGTGCTTCCCCTCAGATTTTCAGCAACTACACTTGTACTGCAGAGTGGATTTACCTTTACTAAACCCCAAACTACCCATTCATTTGGGGTGTACACAACAAAGTGCTAGAGTGCAATTTGCTTAATGGGGACACTAGTTAGATTGATCGGTGTGTCCCCAAGAAAAGACATTGGTAGGGTTTTACCTTCACTTCCTGTTTAGCTGTGTGACAGGAAGTGAAGCCAATTTTACTAAAAGGGACACAAAGCCCATCCTAAAAAAAAAAACAAGCAGGGGTTCTAATACTTACTTGGTTTCCCTCAAAATTCCCACAATTAGAATCGTATTGCCTTGAGCTATTTTTAAGTGCAATGCTCTAAATCAGTGCTTCTCAAGTACCACCAACAGGCCATGTTTGCAGGTTTTCCTTCATCTTACACATGTGCTTTAAATCACAGTCAATGGTTTGGTATTTTGGACAGCAACTCTCGATAAGTTAAATTCACAAAACATGTCCTGTTGGGGGTACTTGAGGACTGAGGCTGAGAACCACTGCAGTAAAAAGGAAAATTGAATACTTACCGCTCTGTATTTTTTATTTCCTGGTGACTATCCATGGCAGCACACAATACATGCATATGCTACATTGAAGGCACCAGGGTAGACAAATCACACCTGTTTTGTTTTGACATGCCAATAA
This sequence comes from Rana muscosa, assembly GCA_029206835.1. Lineage (NCBI taxonomy): Eukaryota > Metazoa > Chordata > Amphibia > Anura > Ranidae > Rana > Rana muscosa. Next base: position 4,015,043 of record JARGYO010005583.1, on the reverse strand, counting down.
GCATAGTTAAGCTGCAGCTGTCACATTTGTTGCATAGAAAACAAAAAAAAAAAAAACATCAAACGTTGCATCAAATTTTATTGGTCAACAAAACAGGACTTGGAAAACACAAAGGGAAGCAAAAATAAATAAATAAAAAAGACATGAAGGTAAATTTGAAACATTAGTCACATCTTGAGAAAGATTTAGCAAAATAATGCAGCACAGAAAATTAAATCAAAGTGAACAAACGACACACATTAACAACATCAAAAATATTTCAGGGGAACATATCCCCCACACAAAAAAAACAATCAACAAAAGTAAAACAAACATCTGTTTTGCAAAGACATAACAAATAAAATGCATGTGTTACAAACTCGATAAGGACACCAAAATGTACATTTTGCCGGCCGGCGCCACACACACAATCTTGCCTCTTTTCAGGGCAAGGGAGAGAATGCTATCTGCAAGCTTTATATAACATAGGTTTGTGTGCTAATGAGGCAATTGAAAAAAACATGCACAGTCCTTGAAACACCCAAAATGCAAGTTCACCCAATGTAGAGACTGAACTTCAAAGTGGGTACACCTGTTAAGGATGTCCTTCAATTACTAAACCAAAAAATACACTCTCTCTGAGCATGCCCACAAATATCCAGGTGCTGTTCACACACAAAAAGCACCCAAAAAAAACTACTCAGGCCATGCTCAGACCAACACAAATGCAGCTAGCAGAAAATATATCCCCCCCGTCCAAAATTAAGCACATCATCCAGCATGCTACAAAATTAGAGATGGGACAAACACCCCCCGATCCGGGGGGCAAACAAAAAACCTAACATGGGCAAAAGTTATACAACAAATACCATTGCAGTCTATAGGAACTGACTTGTTAATTTTGCTAGTCCCCACTTGGCTGGCTTTTCTTCTAGTTATTGGCCTTAAAATGGGGGCCCAGGTCCCACCCTAAGGGACATATATCAATGTCACCAATTTGGACAACACCAAAAACAAAACAAGGAGAAGTGCCTTTAAATATGCAAAATTGCTTAACCACTTCGCACCCGGGCTATAAGCAAAAGACGTCTGCAAAGCGGTCGTCAATTGCTGATAGGACGTCTATGGACGTCCTCTTATTTACTTCCGCGATGCGCGCCACCGCGGGCGCGCGTCGGGGAAAAACTGTGCCCGCCGTGTCAGGCGAGTGCCGATGCGCGTGCCTGGCGGCCGCGATGTCCGCCAGGTACGAGCGATCAGCTGTCACAGAGCCAGGGACGTGGATCTCTGTGTGTAAACACAGAGATCCACGTCCTGTCGGGGAGAGGAGACGGATGGTGTGTCCCTTGTACATAGGGACAACCATCAGTCACCTCCCCCAGTCAGTCCCCTCCCCCCCACAGTAAGAACATCTAGCAGGGAACATATTAACCCCTTGATCGCCCCCTAGTGGTTAACCTGCCAGTCACATTTATACAGTAATCAGTGCATATTTTTAGCACTGTATAAATGTGAATGGTCCCAAAAATGTGTCAAAAGTGTCCGATCTGTCCGCCGTAATGTCACAGTCACAAAAAAAAATCGCAGATCGACGCCATTACTAGTAAAAAAATAAATAAAAAAATAATTAAAAAAAAAACATAATTCTATTCCCTATTTTGTAGGCGCTATAACTTTTGCGCAAACCAATCACTATACGCTTATTGCGATTTTTTTTTTTTTACCTAAAATATGTAGAATACGTATCGGCCTAAACTGAGGAAAAAAATAGTTTTAAAAAAAAAAATGGGATATTAATTATAGCAAAAATTAAAAAATATTGTGTTTTTTTCAAAATTGTCGCTCTATTTTTGTTTAAAGCGCAAAAAATAAAAACCGCAGAAATGATCAAAGACCACCAAAAGAAAGCTCTATTTGTGAGAAAAAAAGGACGTCAATTTTGTTTGGGAGCCACGTCGCACGACCGCGCAATTGTCATTCAAAGCGTGACGGGGCTGAAACCTGAAATTTCGCCTGGGCAGGAAGGGGGTTATGCGCCCAGTTGTCAAGTGGTTAAGGGCCATTTCACACCACATGCAGTGCATTGCGTTTTTTATGCATCAAAAATGCATGGAAAGTTGGTTATATGGTTCTAAATGGCAGTGTTTGTTCCAGTGCGTTCCAGTTCCACAAAAAAAGTAGAACATGCTGCATTTTACCTGCACTGGACTGTACTGGAACGCTGTAAAACGCATCAAAAACACACTGGAATGCACCGGAACATACCTTAATGCACCAAAAACACACTGGAACACACTTGTCCTTATCTATGGTTAATAAAAAAGAGGGGTGAAAAAAAAGCACTGGACTGCATCAAAAACATACCAAAAATGCACTGGAATGCATCAAAAACGCGCATGCAAAAAAGCACCTGGAACGCATCCGGGTTGCGGATTGCGTTCCTAACGGCCAGTTCACACCATAGGAACGCAGTCTGGATGCGTTCCAGGTGCTCTTCTGCATGCGCGTTTTTGGCGCGTTCCAGTGCATTTTTGATGCGTTTTTGGTGTGTTTTTGATGCAGTCCAGTGCTTTTTTCCCTCTCTTTTCACTTAGGACAAGTGTGTTGGAGTGCGTCTTTGGTGCATTTAGGTGCGTTCTGGTGCGTTCCAGTGCTTTTTTGATACATTCTGTAGCGTTTTTGATGTGTTTTACTGTGGTCCAGTACAGTTCTGTACATAAAAAATGCAGCATGACCATTTTTTTTTTTCCTTTCTGAAACGCACTGGAACGGACTGCAGTGGTGTGAACTATGCCAATGGCATTAATGTGATCAACTTTCTTTGCGTTTTTTATGCATCAAAAAAACGCACTGCACTGCATCCGGTGTGAACTGGCCCTAAATATCATACCTGGGGGGTGTCTATAGTATGCCTGTAAAGTAGCGCATGTTTTCCATGTTTATAACCGTTCGAGAGCAAAATGACATTTCTAAAGTAAAATAATAGTCATTTAAAAGTACTCGCGGCTGTAATGAATTGCTGGTTCCCGTCAATACAGATAAAAGTCATTGAAAGTCTTTGAAAAAAAAAATGCATGGGGGTTCCCCCAAATTCCATTACCAGGCCCTTCAGGTCTGGTATGGATATTAAGGGGAACTCTGCGCCAAATTAAAAAAAAATGGTGTGGGGGTTCCCCTCAAAATCTGTACCAGGCCCTTCAGGTCTGGTATGGATTTTAAGGGGACCCCCGCGCCAAACTTAAAAAAAAATGGCATGGGGTCCCCCTAAAAATCCACACCAGACCCTTATCCGAGCACACAACCTGGCAGGCCGCAGGAAAAGAGGGGGGACTAGAGAGTGCCCCTCCCTCCTGAACCATACCAAGCCACATGCCCTCAACATTGGGAGGATTCTTTGGTGGTCTGTGACCCCTCAAAGCACCATGTCCCCTTAATGGGGACAAGGGCCTCATCCCACAACCCTTGCCCGGTGGTTGTGGGGGTATGCCTTGCGGGGGGCTTATCGGAATCTGGAAGCCCCCTTTAACAAAGGGGACCCCTAGATCCTGGCCCCCCCTGTGTGAAATGGTAATGGGGTACAAATGTACCCCTACCATTTCACAAAAAAAGTGTCAAAAATGTTAAAAGTGACAATAGCCGGTTTTTGACAATTCCTTTATTAATGTCTTCTCTTTTCTTCCATCTTCTTCCATCTTCTTCTTTCATCTTCTTCTTTTCTCCATTCGGGTTTCTTCCTCCATCTTGTTCTTCATCTTCATCTTCATCTTCCTTCTTCCTTCGGTGTTCTCGTCCGCATCTTGCTCCGGCTTCTTGTTCCCCTCTTCTTTCTCCAGCCGATCCGCTTGAATTTGAGGTTCCCGCTGTGTGACGTTTCAGTTCATCAGTTCTCCTCTGGGTCCGCTGCCACCCGGTGACCCCAAGCGGATTCAAGCGGATCGGCCGGAGAAAGAAGAGGGGAACAAGAAGCCGGAGCAAGATGCGAACGAGAACACCGAAGGAAGAAGGAAGATGAAGATGAAGAACAAGATGAAAGAAGAAACCCGAATGGAGAAAAGAAGAAGATGGAAGAAGAAGATGGAAGAAAAAGAAGGAAGAAGATGGAAGAAAGGAGAAGACATTAATAAAGGAATTGTCAAAAAACCGGCTATTGTAATTTTTAACATTTTTGACCCTTTCTTTGTGAAATGGTAGGGGTACATTTGTACCCAATTACCATTTCACACAGGGGGAGGCCGGGATCTGGGGGTCCCCATTGTTAAAGGGGGCTTCCAGATTCCAATAAGCCCCCTGCCCGCAGACCCCCACAACCACCGGCAAGGGTTGTGGGGATGAGGCCCTTTTCCCCATCAACATGGGGACATGGTGCTTTGGGGGGGACCCCAAAGCACCCTCCCCATGCTGAGGGCATTTGGCCTGGTACGGTTTAGGAGTGGGGGGGCGCTCTCCAGTCCCCCCCTTTTTTCCTGCGGCCTGCCAGGTTGCGTGCTCGGATAAAGGGTCTGGTGTGGATTTTTAGGGGGACCCCCGCGCCATTTTTTTTTAAGTTTGGTGCGGGGGTTCCACTTAAAATCCATACCAGACCTGAAGGGCCTGGTATGGATTTTGAGGGAGACCCGCACGTCATTTTGTTTTTTTTAAATTGGCGCGGAGTTCCCCTTAATATCCATACCAGACCTGGAATTTTGGGGACCCCCACGCATTTTTTTTAAAGATTTTGCCGGCGCAGTGAACTGGCACATTTGAACAAGTAAAATTGCCGCGCAGGGCACAAAAAGATCGCTCGCAGTTATAATCGTAATTGCCGGCGCAGCAGGCTGGTTCAGAAAAAGTTACTTTCTCATTCTATTTTGGTCATATTTGTTACTTGGGCAGTTGTCACTAGGGATGAGCCGAACACCCCCCGGTTCGGTTCGCACCAGAACCTGCGAATGGACCGAAAGTTTGCGCGAACTTTAGAACCCTATTAAATACAATGGACACGAACGTTCGAAATCTAAAGTGCTAATTATAACGGCTAATATGTAAGTATTGTCCTAAAAAGGGTTTAGGGACCCGGGTCCTGCCCCAGGGGACATGTATCAATGCAAATATACGTTTTAAAAACTGTCGTTTTTTCGGGAGCAGTGATTTTAATGATGCATAAAGTGAAAAAAAAGTGAAATATTCCTTTAAATATCGTACATGGGGGGTGTCTAAATTATGCCTGTGGCACGTGTTTCCCGTGTTTGGAACTGTCCCTGCACAAAATGACATTTCTAAAGGAAAAAAAGCCATTTAAAACTGCTTGCGGCTTTAATGTAATGTCTGGTCCCGGCAATATTGATGAAAATCATTGAGAAAAATGGCATGGTACCCCCCCCCACCCCCAGCCCACTACCAACCCCTTTGGGTCTTGTATGGATATTAAGGGGAACCCCGCGCCCAAAATAAAAAAAGGCCCTTTCCTGACAGACTCCATGGCAGACTACGTGTGGGTTAACCCCGCCTCCTCTCCACAGCTATAGGACCCCTTACCCATAAATTTGAGCTCACCTCCACAGACAGGTGTTCCTTTTTTATCCTCCTCACATGGACCTTCATCATGCAATTCACGTGCAGTCCAGGATGTCTGTCGGATCAGGTACGAGTTGTGCGGTGCACCCAGGGCCCAGCTATGAGCGGGTGAGTGGTTTTGGGCTGATGGATACCCCTATGGTGGAAGGGATGTGGCCCCAGCGTACCATGACGGACGGTGGATCTCAGCTGGCAAGGTCTGAAGACTTTTTCTATTTCCATGGCAGATAGTTTTTGTTTGTTTGTTTGTTTGTATGTCTTTCTCTGCTGTTTTTTCTCTGTCATACAGCGCCGCTAAGCTTAGTATATGTGTGGAACGCTTTTGCGTTCCAGGATGCCATTCCCTTCCTGATCCCAGCCTGTTGATCGTCTGTGCATGCGCAGAGCCACGGTGAAACCGAGGCTTGGTTTTTGCGCATGCGCAGTATGGCGGAGGGGTCAGGGGCCGCGCAGGCGCAGTAGGTTCGGTCCCTCCGATGCCTGCGCACAGCGGGACCGGCCATGACGTCATTCCGGCGGGTGATTTAAACCGCTGAGGAGCCCTATACAGGTGGGATAACCTGTGGGCATATAGCAGCAGCCTCCCGGAGTCTCAATACTACCAGGACGGGGTAAGCACTTCTTGGCAATGTAATGCATGTAATGCTTGTAATGCTTAGTGTCTCTTAAAGGGACAGTTTAAAAAAAAAAAAAAAACTTTTTTTTTTTTTTTTCTGTGCTGTTCTTGCATTGATTTGCTTATCCTTAGTCTAGGTAGTGGAGTTACGCATCATTGTGTGTCTTCCTCGTCATGGACTCATCTGCACCGCCGTGTGGCCAGCCCCCCCGCACAAGGTCTGTGCGGAGTGGGTAGGGGGTTGGTGTATTTGGTGTCATTTTTTTCTGGTGGTTGCTAACGGTTACAACCTGCCCACCTTCCTCCCCCTCCCTTTGTCTGTATTATCTCTTACAGCCCGGCTACATCAGTTCATCGGTCACAGGATAGGGACCTTGCCAGGCTGCACCATCATCATCACCATCATCATCACCATCACCAATCATCCTCCAGGTCCAGACATGACACTCCGTCTGGGACCCACTATCATAGGGGACGCTCACATTCCCCCTCTAAATATAGGAGATGTTCCCATTCCTCCTCAAGTCACCGCTACCACCACCGCGATAATCGCTCTGATCACAGAGCCTGTTGGGGATGTAAAACTAGAATCCCAGAGGGCAAATCGCTGTGTGACCCATGCTATGCCCGAGCGGTCGGTGAGAAAGAGACCGAAAAATCAAAATCTTGAGTCTCTTATTAAACGTGTGGTACAGCAGTCTATGATGGAAATAGATGCCCCCCCACACGAGGAGCCAGTCCACCACCTTGTCTGGCTCCTTGGCTGACGAGGCCCAGGAGGATTCCGGCCAATTCCAGCCCCATGATTCCTCCCATTATTCCTCGCAAGACGAGATGGAGGGAGATGATTCTGTGATTCCTCCCATGATTCCTCGCAAGACGAGATGGAGGGAGATGATTCTGTGATTCCTCCCATGATTCCTCGCAAGACGAGATGGAGGGAGATGATTCTGTAGTGGGATTCGACTACGCTTTAGTCTCTCCACTGATCAAGGCAGTGATGGAAACCTTAAAGTTGGAAGATACCACTGCCCCCCCCCCCAGAGAAACAAAGGAACTGTTTAAGAAACTGGGGAAAGAATGTTCCAATTTCACACCGAGCTGAAAGGAGTGTTTAAGGAAGAATGGAGCAAGGGGGATAAGAAGGTTTGGAAAATGCTCCCCTCGTGGATGCAGCAGTAATGCGCCTAGCGAAGCATGTCACCCTCCTGCTAGATGACACTGTATCTTTTAAAGATGGTCTGGATTGAAAGATTGACCAAGACATTAAGAGAATATATAACTTGAACGGTATGGCTTGCAAACCAGCCCTAGCCCTTGCAGTCACCTCCAAAGCAATGGAGGCCTGGGTGGAAAATGTTGACTCCGTTCTGAAAGGTGTCTCGGAGGAATTGGCACAAAGTTCAGCAGTGCAAGAACTTAAACTGGCTATCGCCTTTTTGGGAGAAGCTTCAATTGATCTCATCCGCTTGATGGCTAGATCCTTGCTATCTTCGGTCACAGCCAAACGAGCACTATGGTTGCGCCCCTGGCTTGTTGATCCTGCCTCAAAGCAGGCATGGTGAAAAATTCCTTCTGAAGGAACTTCCTTGTTTGGAAACAAACTGTATAATGCCATTTCAAAGGCTACAGGCGGAAAGTCGGGATTCCTCCCTCAGGACAAACGTCCGTTTAACCAAAGAAAACCTCAGCAGAGACGCAGTACAGAGCGTTCAAGAGAGGCATGCTCCTATAGGCCCGGACGGGATTTTAGGAGAAGCTGGAACTGGAATAGGCAGATATCTTTCCAAAAAATCTGGCAAGAAACAGACGCCCGGTGGGCGCGAGCCAACCAAGTCCTTTTGAGATTGGGCCTGCCCAAGCGGTCGGGTAGGGGCTCGCCTACGTCTCTGCCGGCACGTCTGGGTGACCTTGATCTCAGATTATTGGACCATCAAAACGGTCTCAACAGGTCACGCATGGTCCTTCACCAAAGTCCCTCCATGCAGACCAATGCAATCTTCACTGCCTCAATCAGAAGAAAAACAACAAGTTCTTCTTTCATATGTGAATGCCCTGAAAGATCAAGGAGCAGTGGTGCCCGTCCCAAAGGACGAGGAATTCCAGGGTTATACTTCCCCCTCTTCCTAGTACAAAAGAAGAAAGGCTCTTGGCGTCCAGTTATAGATCTCACTTTCCTGAACAGGTACATAAAGCACGAGAAATTCAAGATGGAAGCACTCTCAACCATCCAAAAAGTTGTTCAACCAGGTGACTGGTTGATCTCAATAGATGTTAAGGACGCGTATTTTCATGTTCCCGTGGCAGAAGAATTCTACAAATACCTTCGATTTCAGGTCGAACGAGAGCACTTACAATTTATTTGTCTTCCATTTGGACTAACGACCTCTCCAAGGGTCTTTTCCAAGGTACTGTCGGTAATTGTGTCTCTTATCAGAATACAGGGTGTGCGTCTGTATCATTACCTGGACGAGCTGCTACTACTGTCCCAAGACAAGCAGCAGCTGCTGATCCACAAAGATCAAGTGATCTCTACATTGATAGAGTTCAGATGGCTCCTAAACCGAGAGAAAAGTCAGCCAGACCCGACCCTACGCCTAACCTACCTAGGAGCTCAATTCGACACAGTAGAGAATACCGTCTCTCTTTCGGAAGAAAAATCCCGGTCATTCGGGTAAGAATATCTTTAGCCCTAGACTACTCTCACCTAAGGGCGTCACAGTGCCTGAAGATAATCGGCACGATGGTGGCCACGTTCCCCATGGTCAAATGGGCAATGTGGAGGCTTCGGCCTTTTCAATCAGGATTCCTTCAGCAATGGAAGACAGACGATCGCAATCAGCTGATCAGGACTACTCAGTCAATGAGGAACAGTCTTCTCTGGTGGCTTCAACACAAAAACTTGTTAACATGCCACTCCCTTGCTCCCATCCAATGGATGACTGTTTCATCCGATGCCAGCAATGCGGGCTGGGGAGCACATTGTGGAGCAGAACTGGCTCAGGGCAAATGGGATGCCCATCTCCACATTCCAGGGTCAAACGTTCTGGAATTGCGTGCGGCATGGTGCGCCCTTCGCGCTTTCTCCCACCTTCTGAAAGGGAAGTCGGTCCTACTGAAAATGGACAATACCACCGCTGTGGCATATGTGAAGAGACAAGGGGGCACTCGGAGCTCTGCCCTTCTCCAAGAGGTCGAGCCCATTATGACCTGGGCTCAGAGGAATCTACTCAACTTAACAGCAGTCTTCATTCCAGGGAAACAGAACATTCAAGCGGACTTCCTGTCACGCAGCAACCTAGACAACAACGAATGGTCACTGCATACACAGACATTCAAGTGGATCCTATCGTTGGGAATCGATCCAGAAGTGGATCTGTTTGCATCCCCCTGCAATCACAAAGTAGACAGATACTACACTTGAGGTCGGTGCAGTCAAGCCTTCGGAGTAGATGCATTAACAAGCCAATGGAAATTCAACAAGGCATATGTCTTCCCTCCACCTCCGATCATGCAAAAATTCCTGCAGCGGCTCCAGTTGGAGAAAGGCGAAGTGATAACAATAGCACCATACTGGCCGAACAGGCCATGGTTTCCTCTCCTGAATCTGATGAGCTTCAGGGACCCGCTAGAGTCTCTTGGGTGTGCTTTAGGGGTAATCTCTACCCTTATGAGCTCCAGAAAGCCTAACATGAACAAAACCTACAACAGAATCTGGACCAGGTTTGTCAGCTTCATGACTTCAGCTGGAAAATCTTTCAGAAATCCTGGAGTTCAAGACGTTTTGAGTTTTCTACAATCAGGCTTGGATCTTCCTTTGTACTCTGAGGGAACTGATTGACAAGTTTCAGCCTTATCGGCATTTTCAGGAACATCATGGGCAACTCATCCCCTGGTTCAACAATCCTTTCAGGGGGCTTCGAGAATCAGGCCTCAGAGGAAACCTAGATTCCCCAAATGGGATCTTCTGCTCGTCCTTGATGCTCTTTCAGCACTCAACAACAAGGATCTTTCTATTAAGGACTTATCAATCAAACTGGCCTTTCTAGTGGCCATTACTTCAGCCAAAAGGGTTTCAGAAATAAGCTTCCTGGGTTGTCAAGAACCCTTTTTGACTTTCTTCCCGGACCGAGTGGTCCTTATTCCCATGCTTGGGTCTAAACCAAAAGTCAAGTCAGTTTTTCACGAGAATCAGGAAATAGTCCTTCCTACTTTCAATTCTCCAGAATCAGCAGATGTTCATCCCTTGGATGTAGGTGAGACTCTGAAAGAATATTTGCGAGTCACTTCATCTTTTAGAAGCTTGAACTACCTGTTCTTGTTACACACTGGTAGCAACAAAGGAAAGAGGGCTTCCTCCAGAACAATAGCAGCCTGGATCGTCCAATCTATTCAACAGGCTTACAGGGCAAAGGGCTTGGCTCCTCCAGAGGCGTGACGGCTCATTCCACCAGAGGCATGGCAGCCTCATGGGCAGCAGCTCGACACGTGGCTCCTGAAGTGATATGCAGGGCAGCCTTGTGGTCTTCTATTCATACATTTATGTCTCATTATTGTATTGAGCCTGCTTCCCTTTCCTCTGTTAATTTTGGTCGAAAAATCCTGTCAGTTGACGGGAAAGATTAAAATATTTTTTTTTGAGCAAGCATACCCTCCCGTGTGGATTGGCTAGTTATTTCCCACACGTAGTCTGCCATGGAGTCTGTCAGGAAAACGGAAAATTTATTACCAAATACTTACCGTAATTTTCCTTTCCTGATAGACTCCATGGCAGACGGAGTTCCCACCCATGAATTAAAAATATGAGAGTTGAAATTTGAGTCGGCTAGTTACGGAACACCTGTCTGTGGAGGTGAGCTCAAATTTATGGGTAAGGGGTCCTATAGCTGTGGAGAGGAGGCGGGGTTAACCCACACGTAGTCTGCCATGGAGTCTATCAGGAAAGGAAAATTACGGTAAGTATTTGGTAATAAATTTTCCGTTATATACTCTGAACAGCAGTATACAGGCAGTGCAAACAAGACACGGACTGTAGGTTTGTTCTTAAGTAGAATCTGTTTGTAATTTGGAACAGGTACATTTTTTAAGTGTAGCTCTAGACAAGAAAACTATTTTTAAGCTTTTTGGAGAACATAGGGAAGGGTTAACACCCCTGTAAAATTTGTTTTGCTGTCTGTGCACCTGTTCAGAACATTGCACCTCACTTTCCGTCCCAATGACAAATGTTTTTGGAAAATTTGGACGAGAAAAACGATCGTCTGTGGGCTTTTTGCAGTTTTTCCCGACGGGAAAAACGGCATTAATCACGACGAGAAAAATTAGAACATGCTCTAATTTTTCTCGTCGTGATTCCTGTCATTTTTTTCCGCAGCAGTTTTCCCATAGGGAAACACTGCCGGGGAGCCTACACATGGTCGTTTTTCTCGTCAAGAGAAAAAATGACAGGAAAAACGGCCGTGTGTGGGGGAACAAGCCGTTCCCTCGTTTTTCCTGTCGTGATTCACGGCGGTGTTTTCACCGCCGTGAATCACGATCGTGTGTACGCGGCATAACAGGAGAGAATTTCCCCTCCTAGGGGTAGATTTCCTCTCACTTCCTGTTGTCTCCTTCTATTTGCAAGTAGGAGTCGTTTGTAAGTTGGATGTTTGAAAGTAGGGGCCTGCCATATATACTCTGTAGAAATTTGCCCCTTAGATGTTGGTGTTGCCACAACACTGTAGGCCCTCACAGTTACTCTTGGTGGGCGCTGGAATGCCCTGCTGTGAACTATTATATCAGGAATTGTAATTAGATGGCATTGTTGAACAGTGGTAGGAAAAATTGGGCCTTTGGTGGTGGTGCTGGTGCCACAACACTGTAAGCCCTCACAGTTACTCTTGGTGGGCGCATGAATGGGCCCTGCTGTGAATTATCAGATCAAGAATTGTAATTGCATGCCCCTGTTGAACAGGGGCTGAAAAATTGTGCCTTTGGTGGTGGCGGTGGTGCTGGTGCCACAAGACTTTAAGTCCTCACAGTTACTCTTGGTGGGCGCAGGAATGAGCCCAGCTGTAAAATATTAGATCAAGAATTGTTATTACATGCCCCTGTTGAACAGGGGCAGAAAAATTGGGCCTTAGGCACTGGTGCTGGTGCCACAACACTGCAACCCCTCACAGATACTGTACTTAGAGCACGGCAATGAGCCCTGTTGCAAAGTATTAGATCAAGAATTGTAATTACATGCCCCTGTTAAACAGGGGCTGAAAAATTGGGCCTTAGGCACTGGTGCCAAAACACTGCAACCCTTCACAGATACTGTACTTGGAGTGCAGCAATTAACCGTGCTGCAAAGCATTGCATAAAAAATTGTAAATACACGCCCCTGTTAAACAGGGGCTGAAAAATTGGGCCTTAGGCACTGGTGCTGGTGCCACGACACTGCAACCTCTCACAGATACTCTAGTTGGAGTGCAGGAATGAGCCCTGCTGCAAAGCATTGCATCAAAAATTGGGCCTTAGCCACTGGTGGCAGCACCCAGAACCAAAAATGTGCTTCCAAGCTATCAGCAGGATCATTGAGGAGGAGGAGGATAGTCAGTCAACACAACAGGACAGTCACTCAGCATTAGCATAGGCAGTCTTGAAGGGATGTGACATTTAAAAAAAAAATATTTGTTTATATCAGCTTCAGGTGCTTGGTAGCTGGTGGTGTTCCAAGACTGATTCATCTTTATGAAGGTCAGTCGATCAACCGAGTCGGTGGACAGGCGCACCCTGTGATCGGTTACAAAGCCTCCAGCAGCACTGAATGTGCATTCCGAAAGAACGCTAGATGCAGGACAGGCCAGTAGCTCAATTGCATACTGTGCAAGCTCTGGTCAGTGATCCATCCTCAAGACCCAGTAAGCCAGAGGATTTTCGGTGGGAAAGGTGTCCAAGTGTGACCTTGGCATTCCTGGACCATGTAAATCAGACGCTGGCGATGGTTGCTGGAACCGATCATACCTTAGAGCTGTGGACTAAAAAATTGTCTGAACGCATCGGTCAGACGGCCACCTTATCCACCGCTCCTTCTTTGACTGACCGAAGTCTCAGCAACTGTCCAGGACCAGGAGTTTGTAACCTCCCAGTCTCTGGGTAATGCGTTGCACAGACCTTTCTGCAAGGCCTCCCGGAGATGTCTCATCCTCTGCTCCCTCTGCAAGATAAGGTCCGCAACCTTACCCTTGTACCGTGGATCAAGGAGAGTGGCCAGCCAGTAATGGTCCCTCTCCTTGATCTGAAGAATACGAGGATCCTTCCGCAGGCTTTGCAGGATCAGGGAGGCCATGCAGCGTAGGTTTGCTGAGGCATTCGGTGCGGAGTCCTCTGGGTCACTAAGGACAACATGATCCGCAGCCACCTCCTCCCACAAACGTACAAGTCCATGGGTGTCTTGTGACTGTAATTGATCCCTTGAAGACTGCTGTTGATGCTGAGTGCTAGGCTCCACCTCCATGCTGACACAATAATCCTCCTCCACCTCCTCCTCTTCCTGTGTGATAGCCGGGGCAGCAGGAACACTGTCTGGGTAAAGGGGGCCTTGAGAGGTAAGGAAGTCCTCCTCTTCCTGCCTCTGTTCTGCCTCAAGTGCCCTGTCCATTATTCCACGCAGCGTGTGCTCCAACAGGTGGACAAGAGGGACAGTGTCTCTGATGCATGCACTGTCACTGCTCACCATCCTCGTGGCCTCCTCAAATGGTGCCAGGACAGTGCATGCATCCCTGATCATAGCCCACTGGCGTGGGGAAAAAATCCAAGCTCCCCTAACACTGTCCTGGTGCCATATTGCAACAGATATTCATTGATGGCCCTCTGCTGCGAGTGCAGCCGCTGCATAATGGCCAACGTAGAGTTCCACCTGGTGGGCATGTCACAGATTAGGCGGTTCTTGGGCAGGTTGTAATCCTTTTGCAGGTCAGCCAGCCGAGCACTGGCATTATATTACTGGCGGAAATGCCCACAGACTTTCCTGGCCTGCTTCAGGACCTCCTGTAAGCCCAGGTACCTGCCCAAGAACCGCTGCACCACCAAGTTAAGGACATGAGCCAAACAGGGCACATGGGTCAGTTGTCCCTGTCATAGGGCGGAGAGGAGGTTGGTGCCATTGTCGGAAACCACCTTTCCTGGCTTAAGCTGGCATGGCGTCAACCACCTCTGAGCCTGCCCCTGCAGATCTGACAGAATCTCTGCCCTAGTGTGGCTCCTGTCCCCCAAGCACACCAGCTCAAGCACCGCATGGCATCTTTTTGCCTGCGTACTTGCGTAGCCCCTTGAATGCCTACGGAGCACCGCTGGTTCCGAGGACAAAGCACAGGTAGAGGCCATGGAGGAAGAAGAAGAGTAGGGGGTGGAGGAGAGAGGTGTGTCAGAATCACCAGTAGTAACATTTTTGGAGGCGTGGTGGGGGAACAACCTCCAACACTACCGCACCTTGTCCTGCATCCTTCCCAGCTGCCAGCAGAGTCACCCAATGCGCTGTGAAAGATAGGTAACGTCCCTGTCCATGCCTGCTGGACCATGAGTCAGCGGTAATATGCACCTTACCACTGACCACCCTGTCCAGCGAGGCCAAGACATTGCTTTCCACATGCCGGTAGAGAGCCGGAATTTCCTTCTGTGAGAAAAAGTGGCGTTTGGGAACCTGCCACTGAGGAACCACACATTCCACAAACTCACGGAAGGGGGCAGAGTCTACCAACTGAAAAGGCAGCAGTTGAAGTGCTAGCAATTTAGCCAAGCTAGCATTCAACCGCTGGGCATGTGGATGGCTGGGAGCGAACTTCTTTTGGCGGTGCAGCAGCTGGGGCAGGGAAATTTGCCTGGTACAATCGGACGTCAGTGTACCGATAGCAGATTGTCCGCAAGTACTTGACTGTGACACACCTAATTCTACACCTCCATTCCTCTCAGTGCAGGTTTCAGAGAGGACTGAAGGTATAGTGGGGTTGGAGATCCCAGCCGATGAGGAGCAAGGACAGGTGCGCTTTGTTCTTTGGTGTGGGTCTTTTAGGTTAGCTTGTTAACGGACTACATGGCAGGTTGACATATGTCTGGTCAAGCACGTGGTGCCCAATCGGCTGATGTTTTGGCCATGCGAGATACGCTTTAGACATATGTTGCAAATGGCAACGGTGCGATCTGCTGTACACGTCTGAAAAATGCCCACACCAAAGAACTTTTGGAATAATGCACAGAGACAGCAGTGCCCTGCACATGCGGAGCTTTGCGGTGTGATGCAGTCATTGTGCTGCCCTTAAGCTGGCCCCTGGAGGGCATCCTGCCTTGTTGGAGATGTGCCTCCTCCTCCTCCTCCACCTCTCTCCTATCAGGCACCCACGTGGAGTCAGTGACCTCATCATCCCCTCCCTCCTCATCACTGGAGCAAATCTGGCAGTATGCTGAAGCTGGTGGAACATGACTGCCAGATAGCTGTCCTTGTTGGGCACCCCCTCTCTCTGGGCTCACGTTACTGCCTTCCTCCAGCTGGGTTCCATCATCGGAGCCTTCAAAACGCTGTCCATTCTCCAGGAGCATGTACTTAACACTGTGCTCAAACAGTTCGGGGGACTCCTCAAGAGGACATGGTGGGGCTAGGGAAGGAGTGACTGATGCCATTGAGCTGAGGGAAGAGGCTGCTTTGGCAGCTGCTTTGCCAGACAAAGTACCCTGAGCCTGGGTGAGAGAGGACAAGAAGGATGAGGACGGCTTGGTCATCCACTCTACCAAGTCTTGGGCATGTTGTGGCTCAACATGGCCAGCTGCCGAAAAGAAGGACAAGTGTGTCCCACGGCCACGTGCTGATGAGGATGCACCATGTCCACGACCAGCAGCACTGTTGCCTCTAGACACAGAGCCTGCTTGCCCTCTTTTATTGCCTTGTGACTGTCTGCCTCTCCTTGTTTGCCTTCCAGACATACTAATGGCCTGCAGTGAGATATAGCTGCACAAAGGTGGGATGTATGTATATATATATATATATCTACTGATAATGCAGCTATCAGAATCAACTGCCTGCTGTGGTATTAGTATGGGGAAAGCAGTAATTGTCTTCAGTTAGTTTTAGGTGAAAACTGTGCAGAGAGGGACACAGTACACTAACTGAAAATACTTGCAGCTCTCTGCCTGTGGTTTAATTATGAGAACACCACTATTAGTCACTAGGGATGAGCTCAGTGTTCGAGTCAAACATAAGTTCGACTCGAACATCGGCTGTTCGACCGTTCGGCGAACATCGAACGATTTGGGCCGTTGGCGCCAAATTCGAGTGACGCGAACGGCCCACAATACACTGTGCCATCGCAGTGCAATCCCGGCGCTGTGATTGGCCAAACATGCACTGTGACCCCGCATGCTTGGCCAATCACAGCGCCGGCAGCTAGGAGAGCCATAATTGGCCACAGGCAGGTTGCCTGTGGCCAATTATAGCTTAGGGGGTTTAGCACACGCCCCACACTATAAAAGGCCGCCAGTGCGGCGGCCTTGTGTAGTGTGTTCCGGCGCAGGGAAAGAGTTACATAGGCAGGGACAGTGTCAGTGCTATTTGTACCTCAAACTTGTGTGTAGGGAGAGAGAAGGATAGGCAGGGAGAGTGTCAGTGTCATATTCTTTGCTAAACCTTGTGTTCAGGGAGAGAGAAGGATAGGCAGGGGACAGTGTCAGTGTCATATTCTTTGCTAAACCTTGTGTGCAGGGAGAGAGAAGGATAGGCAGGGAGAGTGTCAGTGTCATATTCTTTGATAAACCTTGTGTGCAGGGAGAGAGAAGGATAGGCAGGGGACAGTGTCAGTGTCATTGTTGCTAAGCCTCCTGCACATTATACACCTGAAGTTAGCCTGTATTGCTGTGTTTTCCTGGTGTGTTACACCAACAGGCATTTGCAGCACTTACAGCGGGCGGAGTGTGCGTCCTGCACATTATACACCTGAAGTTAGCCCGTATTGCTGTGTTTTCCTGGTGTGTTACACCAACAGGCATTTTCAGCACTTACAGCGGGCGGAGTGTGCCTCCTGCACATTATACACCTGAAGTTAGCCTGTATTGCTGTGTTTTCCTGGTGTTACACCAACAGGCATTTGCAGCACTTACAGCGGGCGGAGTGTGCCTCCTGATCATATTACACCTGAAGTTAGCCCATATTGCTGTGTTTCCCTGGTGTGTTACACCAACAGGCATTTGCAGCACTTACAGCGGGCGGAGTGTGCCTCCTGCACATTATACACCTGAAGTTAGCCTGTATTGCTGTGTTTTCCTGGTGTTACACCAACAGGCATTTGCAGCACTTACAGCGTGCGGAGTGTGCCTCCTGATCATATTACACCTGAAGTTAGCCCGTATTGCTGTGTTTTCCTGGTGTGTTACACCAACAGGCATTTGCAGCACTTACAGCGGGCGGAGTGTGCCTCCTGCACATTATACACCTGAAGTTAGCCTGTATTGCTGTGTTTTCCTGGTGTTACACCAACAGGCATTTGCAGCACTTACAGCGGGCGGAGTGTGCCTCCTGATCATATTACACCTGAAGTTAGCCCGTATTGCTGTGTTTTCCTGGTGTGTTACACCAACAGGCATTTGCAGCACTTACAGCGGGCGGAGTGTGCCTCCTGCACATTATACACCTGAAGTTAGCCTGTATTGCCGTGTTTTCCTGGTGTTACACCAACAGGCATTTGCAGCACTTACAGCGGGCGGAGTGTGCCTCCTGATCATATTACACCTGAAGTTAGCCCGTATTGCTGTGTTTTCATGGTGTGTTACACCAACAGGCATTTGCAGCACTTACAGCGGGCGAAGTGTGCCTCCTGCACATTATACACCTGAAGTTAGCCTGTATTGCTGTGTTTTCCTGGTGTGTTACACCAACAGGCATTTGCAGCACTTACAGCAGGCGTAGTGTGATTCCTGCAAAATATACTCCTGAAGCTAGGCCTTATTGCTGGTTTTCCCATTTCCCTGCAGGCCATTAGAATGTATGGAAGGCAAACAAGGAGAGGCAGACAGTCAGGAGCCAATAAAAGAGGGCAAGCAGGCTCTGTGTCTAGAGACAACAGTGCTGGTCGTGGACGCGGTGCATCGCCATCAGCACGTGGCCATGGGACACGCTTGTCCTTCTTTTCGGCAGCTGGACGTGTTGAGCCGCATCATGCCGAAGACTTGGTAGAGTGGACGACCAAGCCCTCCTCATCCTCCTCATCCTCTCTCACCCAGGCTCAGGGTACTGGCAAAGCAGCTGCCAAAGCGTCCTCTTCCCTGGTATCAATGTCATCATCAGTCACTCCTTCCCTAGACCAACCATGTGCTCCTGAGGAGTCCCCCGAACTGTTTGAGCACAGTCTTGGGTACATGCTCCAGGAGGATGCCCAGCGTTTCGAAGGGTCTGATGATGATACCCAGCTAGAGGAAGGCAGTATCGTGAGAGCAGAGAGAGGGGATGCTCAAGAAGGACACCAATCTGGCAGTCATGTTCCAGCAGCTTCAGCATACTGCCAGATTGGCTCCAGTGATGAGGAGGGAGGGGATGATGAGGTCACTGACTCCACGTGGGTGCCTAATAGGAGAGAGGAGGAGGAGGAGGAGGATGAGGAGGAGGCACATCTCCAACGAGGCAGGATGCCCTCGGGGGGCCAGCGTAAGGGCAGCACACCGACGGAATCACACCGCAGAGCTCCGCCTGTGCAGGGTGCTGCCTCTGCCCGTTATTCAAAAAGTTCTTTGGTGCGGGCCTTTTTTGAGTCGAGTGCATCAGATCGCACAGCTGCTGTTTGCAACATATGTCTCAAGCGTATATCGCGTGGCCAAAACATCACCCGCTTGGGCACCACATGCTTGACCAGACATATGTTGACCTGCCATGCAGCTCGTTGGCAAGCCTACCTTAAAGACCCACACCAAAGAACAAAGCGGACCTCTCCTTGCACCGCATCAGCTGGGATCTCCAACCCCACTATACCTTCAGTCCTCTCTGAAACCTGCACTGAGAGGAATGAAGGTGTAGAATTAGGTGTGTCACAGCCAAGTACTTGCGGGCACTCTGCTAGCAGTACACCGACGTCCGATTCTAGCAGGCAAATTTCCCTGCCCCAGCTGCTGGACCGTCGAAAGAAGTTCACTCCCAGCCATCCACATGCCCAGCGGTTGAATGCTAGCTTGGCTAAATTGCTAGCGCTTCAATGCTGCCTTTTCAGTTGGTAGACTTGGCCCCCTTCTGTGAGTTTGTGCAATTTGCGGTTCCTCAGTGGCAGGTTCCCAAACGCCACTTTTTCTCACAGAAGGAAATTCCGGCTCTCTACCGGCATGTGGAAAGCAATGTCTTGGCCTCGCTGGACAGGGCGGTCAGCGGTAAGGTGCATATTACCGCTGACTCATGGTCAAGCAGGCATGGACAGGGACGTTACCTTTCTTTCACGGCCCATTGGGTCACTCTTTTGGCAGCTGGGAAGGATGCAGGACTAGGTGCAGTAGTGTTGGAGGTTGTTCCGCCACCACGACCTCCAAAATGCTACTACTGGTTGTGACACACCTCTCTCCTCCACCCCCTCCTCTTCTTCTAACTCCATGGCCTCTTCCTGTGCTTTGTCCTCGGAACCAGCGGTGCTCCGTAGGCGTTCAAGGGGCTACGCAAGTACGCAGGCAAAAAGATGCCATGCCGTGCTTGCGCTGGTGTGTTTGGGGGACAAGAGCCACACTGGGGCAGAGGTTCTGTCTGCTCTGCAGGGGCAGGCCGAGAGGTGGTTGACGCCACGCCAGCTTAAGCCAGGAATGGTGGTTTGCGACAATGGCACCAACCTCCTCTCCGCCCTCCGACAGGGACAACTGACCCATGTGCCCTGTGTGGCTCACGTCCTTAACCTGGTGGTGCAGCGGTTCTTGGGCAGGTACCCAGGCTTACAGGATGTCCTGAGGCAGGCCAGGAAAGTCTGTGCATTTCCGCAGATCTTATAATGCCAGTGCTCGCCTGGCTGAGCTGCAAAAGGAGTTGAACCTGCCCAAGAACCGCCTTATATGTGACATGCCCACCAGGTGGAACTCAACGTTGGCCATGCTGCAGCGGCTATACACGCAGCAGAGGGCCATCAATGAGTACCTGTGCGACAACGGCACCAGGACAGGGTCAGGGGAGCTCGGTTTTTTTTCACCACACCAGTGGGGCATGATCAGGGATGCATGCACTGTCCTGGCATCATTTGAGGAGGCCACGAGGATGGTGAGCAGTGACAGCGCATGCATCAGTGACACTGTACCTCTTGTCCACCTGTTGGAACATACGCTGCGTGGAATAATGTACAGGGCACTTGAGGCAGAACAGAGGCAGGAAGAGGAGGTCTTCCTTGCCTCTCAAGGCCCCCTTTACCCAGACAGTGTTCCTTCTGTCCCACCCATCGCACAGGAAGAGGAGGAGGAGGAGGATTGTGTCAGCATGGAGGTGGAGCCTGGCACTCAGCATCATCAGCAGCAGTCTTTTAGGGATGATTTACAGTCCCAAGAAACCAGTGGACTTGTACGTGGCTGGGAGGAGGTGGCTGCGGATCATGTCGTCCTTAGTGACCCAGAGGACTCCGGACCGAATGCCTCAGCTAACCTACGCTGCATGGCCTCCCTGATCCTGCAAAGTCTGCGGAAGGATCCTCGTATTCTTCGGATCAAGGAGAGGGACCATTACTGGCTGGCCACTCTCCTTGATCCACGGTACAAGGGTAAGGTTGCGGACCTTATCTTACCGTCGCAGAGGGAGCAGAGGATGAGACAACTCCGGGAGGCCTTGCAGAAAGGTCTGTGCAACGCGTTCCCAGAGACTGGGAGGTTACAAACTCCTGGTCCTGGACAACGAGTTGCTGAGGCTTCGGTCAGTCAAAGAAGGACCGGTGGGGAAGGTGGCCGTCTGACCGATGCGTTCAGACAATTCTTTAGTCCGCAGCCCCAAGGTATGATCGGTTCCAGCAACCATCGCCAGCGTCTGATATACATGGTGCAGGAATACCTAGGGGCAAGGTCAGACTTCCCCACCGAAAATCCTCTGGCTTACTGGGTCATGAGGATGGATCACTGGCCAGAGCTTGCACAGTATGCAATTGAGCTACTGGCCTGTCCTGCATCCAGCGTTCTTTCAGAACGCACATTCAGTGCTGCTGGAGGATTTGTCACGGATCACAGGGTGCACCTGTCCACCGACTCTGTTGATCGACTGACCTTCATAAAGATGAACCAGTCTTGGATCACCACCAGCTACCAAACACCTGAAGCTGATATAACAGACTAATTTATTTTCAAATGTCACATCCCTTCAAGACTGATGCTGATGCTGAGAGACTGTCCTGTTATGTTGACTGACTATCCTCCTCCTCCTCAATGATCCGATTGATGATGATAGCTTGGAAGAACATTTTTGTTTCTGGGTGCCGCCACCAGTGGCTAAGGCCCAATTTTTCAGCCCCTGTTTAACAGGGGCATGTAATTACAATTTGTTATGCAATGCTTTGCAGCAGGGCTCATTCCTGCACTCCAACTAGAGTATCTGGGAGAGGTTGCAGTGTCGTGGCACCAGCACCAGTGGCTAAGGCCCAATTTTTCAGCCCCTGTTTAAGAGGGGCGTGTTATTACAATTTTTATGCAATGCTTTGCAGCAGGGCTCATTCCTGCACTCCAACTAGAGTATCTGGGAGAGGTTGCAGTGTCGTGGCACCAGCACCAGTGGCTAAGGCCCAATTTTTCAGCCCCTGTTTAACAGGGGCGTGTAATTAAAATTTTTGATGCAATACTTTGCAACAGGGCTCATTGCTGTGCTCCAAGTACAGTATCTGTGAGGGGTTGCAGTGTTGTGGCACCAGTGCCTAAGGCCCAATTTTTCTGCCCCTGTTTAACAGGGGCATGTAATTACAATTCTTGATCTAATAATTCACAGCAGGGCCCATTCATGCGCCCACCAAGAGTAACTGTGAGGGCTCACAGTGTTGTGGCAACACCAACATGTAAGGGGCAAATTTCAGCTGAGTATATACGGCAGGCCCCTACTTTCAAACATCCAACTTACAAACGACTCCTCCTTGCAAACGGAAGGATACAACAGGAAGTGAGAGGAAATCTACCCCTAGAAAGGCAAATTCTCTCCTGTAAGAGTTAATATGGGAAAAAAAGTGTCTCCTCCCCACTGATGCTTTATCACCAATTCTTGTTTCAATAAAAACCCAAAATTTTCAAAAAACATTTGTCATTAGGACGGAAAGTGAGGTGAACTGTTCTGAACAGGTGCACACTGCACAGACAGCAAAACAAATGTTACAGGGGTGATAACCCTTCCCTATGTTTTCCAAAAAGCTTAAAAATAGATTTTTGGGCTGGAGCTACACTTAAACAAAGTACCTGTTCAAAATTACAAACAGATTCTACATAAAAACAAACCTACAGTCCCTGTCTTGTATGCACCGCCTGTATACGGCTTTTCAGAGTATATAGGGCCTTTTTTATTTTGTGTGCGGGGTTCC
Organism: Rana muscosa; assembly: GCA_029206835.1. Taxonomy (NCBI): domain Eukaryota; kingdom Metazoa; phylum Chordata; class Amphibia; order Anura; family Ranidae; genus Rana; species Rana muscosa. Next base: position 3,992,396 of record JARGYO010005583.1, on the reverse strand, counting down.
CCTTAATATCCATACAAGACCCAAAGGGGCTGGTAATGGGCTGGGGTAGGGGGGGGGTGTGATGGGGTAGCTATGCCATTTTTCTTAAAGATTTTCATCCATATTACCGGGACCAGACATTACATTAAAGCCGCAAGCAGTTTTAAATGGCTTTTTTTCCTTTAGAAATTTAATTTTGTGCAGGGACAGTTCTAAACACGGGAAACACGTGGCACTTCACAGGCATACTTTAGACACCCCCCAGGTATGATATTTAAAGGAATATTTGACTTTTTTTTTTCACTTTATGCATCATTAAAATCACTGCTCCCGAAAAACTTTTTTTTGGATTGATACATGTCCCCTGGTGCAGAACCCGGGTTCCCAAACCCTTTTTAGGACAATAACATGCATAATAGTCATTATAATTAGCACTTTAGATTTCGAACGTTCGCATCCATTGTATTTAATAGGGTTCTAAAGTTCGTGCGAACTTTCGGTTCGTTCGCGGGTTCTGGTGCGAACCGAACACGGGGGTGTTCGGCTCATCACTATTAGTCACTAACTGTATTCAGGTAAGCTTTAGGTGAACGCTATGCATAGCACACAATACACTAGGTGAAACACTGACTGTCTGCAGCTAGCACAATCACCTGCCTGCCTGTCACAGTATAGAGAATAACAGGAACGTATCTAGCTAAACTGAATACAGTGTATAAATATATATACAACACCTAGGATGCATATATATCCTCTACACACTGTAACTGCAGCTAACTGACTTGCCTGCCTGCACTATCTAACTCAATATAAACTCAATAAATGACACTGTCTGTCTCTGTAATCTCTCATTAAACAACTCCAACACACTAAACAAGGCCGCCAAGCCGGTGGCCTTATATAGTGTGGGGCGTGTACTAAATGGATCATAGTGCATGCTTGGCCAATCATCAGCCAGCAATGCACTGCGATGCCACAGTGAATTATGGGCCGTGACGCACCACTCGAATTTGGCACGAACGGCCCATAATGTTCGCAATTCGGCGAACAGCCGTACAGCCGATTTTCATGTCGAACATGGGTTTGACTCAAACACGAAGCTCATCCCTATTTCCAAAGTTGTCCTTAATTTTTTCGGCTCAAAAACTTCCCAACGGTTATCAATTTTGTGCCAATTAACAATTAACGAACTGGCCAAATGACCGAATTTCGTCCGATTTTTTGTATAGTGTATGGCCAGCGTTACTCTTGGAGTCTAGTTTATCATCCCAGTCAGTGTCTCATGTTCAAGGACTCTGTATCTTTGTTAGTTTCATAAAAAATAAAAAATTACTCCTCTTGCAACTGAATGGGTGACTGTCACCTTACTTCATACAGTTTTAAACCTGAATTTCATGTCCCCCCTGTTTTTGTTTTTCTTCTCTTACATGTTGCTATTCAATCCTGGCATCTGCTGCCCCACACCTGCAACAGTGGAAGTAATACATTTGAGGGCATCTCCTTCTCCCTCATGTAGCGGGTATACACTTTTCTGTGTATTTAAAACTGGCAGAGACACCAGTGATGTGCAGTTCCCTGCAGCCCAGCGGGTGGCGCTGTCGCCTTGGGCTGGGGTTGAACCATTGCTGTGTGCCGTGCTCCCTTTTTGTCCTCCCTCGGCAGCGGTATGGTGGGGCGGGGAACCCGCCGTTCTTGCTGGGAGAGGGTATAAAGGGCCGGCCATCTTTGTCACAAGGTCGAGTCCCGGGCACCTTCAGCCTGTGGGCGGTGGTTCGTGTCGGTCCTCTAGGTGGCCTAGGCCTAGAGGAGGTTTGGAGATTGTGTTCCATCCCAGGCACCTTTAGCCTGGGGTGAGGTACTCGGATGGAGGTCTGGAGCTCAGTGCCCAACACTGAGTTCCGCAAGGGTAGGAGATCCTAGGGGACCCAGGGAGTGGGTACCCGAATCCGGAGGGCATAATGGACCAGTGGGAGATACTTGCTTGAAGACCTGGTGCAGCATATTGCCAGTGACAGGTGAGCCTTCCATCGGAGACCGCCTGGAAGGAAATCCCTCCTCGCTTGGAGACCGCAACCCACTTTCAGGAAGGAAAGTGGAGAGTTCATTGTGCCTGGGCCTACTCGCATCCACACCCCCCTGTCTGTTCTGTTCGTTGAGGGAGTCCAACTGTCTGTGCATTACTCTGTTATCGGAAGAATAAAGGAGTGTTGGACTTTAGTGGTGTGGGGCTCATTTACTGGCAGACACTGTTCGAGAAAACCAGGAGGAGGTCTCCAGATGCAGAACACCGACCCGAAGGTAAAAGAGGATTGTCTCTCACTGCACATACTCTCTCCTTCAGAGTACCCCTAGACAAAAGCCAGAGCAAGAAGAATAGAGAGGAGAGAGTGGAGGCCGCTACACGTGGGGTCTCGGATCCGGGATGGTGTTCGTGCTACTACGAAGTTTGAACGTGTCTGCCCGGAGGAGTTCCGAGTAGGTCGGCCATATTATTGGCCAAAGTGCATCCCTGCTCGAAGTCGTGGACATGACCCAGTGAAGGGAAAGGCCCGCGCAGAAAGCGAGGAAAGGGGGGAGCTCAGCCGTGTGAAGGACTACACGTGGGGGCTTATATTTGCACTGCGCCACCAGGCACACCCCCACCGCTTAGTTCGTGGGCGTGACTCAGGAAGAAAAAGCCCGCGAACTGGAGCAAAGGGGAGGAGTCCAATACGTGTGAAGGACTACACGTGGGACGTTGGCGCAAAACTTTGCAGTGTGCAATGGACCAGCAGCAAGTCACCATGTTCGGACAAACAGCGTGGGTTCCACTTCATCCTTCCACCACGTCTTTGACTGCTGCTGCTCCGGTGACCGATACAGGAATTCGGCTAAAGCCAAGGGGACGATTCGCCCTGTATTCATGCATGGACGTTGAGGCCCTGGGTGTGATTTGTCCCGGCTGCTCGGGACTGGTGTGTCATCTGAAGCCATTCGGGCGATGCGAAGTCTGTGGGGAGTTCCTATTCGAGGTAGATACAGTCACTGAGAAGTCAAGAACCATCTACCCCGTCCGTACCACAGGCAGCACCACTCAAGATGGAGGAATCACTGCTTTGACAGCCATCCCTGTGCGCACTGCAGCGACCGCGGAGGAGGTCGCGAGTACTCAACGGGAGAAATCCGAGGATGCTGACTCGGTCACCACTGTCTCACAGCGTCCACCGTCGAAGAGAAAGACCGATATGGTAGCCCTGTCCAGCGGTTGCGGTGGACCATCTCGCCTGCCTACGCCCGGCCCGGATGAATCCGGTAAGAAGAGTTCCGGACGTCCTGCCTCTAGAAAAGGCAAAGGTAAGCCAGGCGGAGGGACTTGGTGTGTGGGCGGAGGTGTCGGGGATCCACAACCATGTGTGTCCGTGGGGGGTGGTAGTCCCGTTTCCACTACAGGCTACATACCCGCGAAGGAGTGTGACACCTCCGACCTAGAGTCGCTCTCCGATCTGGGAGACAATGTCGCCATAGACGAACTGTTTGCTCAAAAGGGCTGGGACAAAGTACCCCTCGCCTCGTCCCGCAGAACCAGGGACCCACCCATGTCTACAGGGGATAGTAAACCCCGGGTGCAGGCACCAGCGCCTGAGGAGGGGTCCCGTCCCCAGCCTACTCTTGCCTTCCCGGTGCCACCTGCACCTAATTCCGGGGAAAAGAGACTGTTGTTGCAGGCACCTATGCCCAGACCAGATGTAATCAAGGTCCCTCCCAACCCGGACTAAATAGTTTTGCCTGGCGAAGGGGACAAAGCCACTATGCCTCCTCTGGCGAGACTACAACGCCTATTTGGTCAGAAGGTTGCTGCTGAGTATGGATGGGAGTACCCGTACTTGTCCAAGGAGTTACTGTATGAAGTGGAAGTTTGCCGGGAGCGCTGGTACAATGACTTTGTGTGGACCCACCTTCAGGTTCCACACGCCCGCAGGTACCTTGCGTGTTCCCCCAAGGCCTCTCAGCGCTTTGAAGACTGCAAAGCAGAATGGATGCTGGGACGACATATCCATGCGGACAAGGTGCTGATCCGACGCAAGGAAGGGGAAGATGTCGAGTACCATCTGGAGACCATGGATCAGCACTTGAAGCCACTTGTCCTGCCGCACCCTCGATTAGGGATGAGCTCAGTGTTCCAGTCGAACATACGTTCGACTCGAACATCGGCTGTTCGACCGTTCGGCGAACATCGAACGATATGGGCCAATCGCGCCAAATTCGAGTGACGCGAACGGCCCACAATACACTGCGCCATTGCAGTGCAATCCCGGCGCTGTGATTGGCCAAGCATGCACTGTGATCCCTCATGCTCGGCCAATCACAGCGCCGGCAGCTAGGAGAGCCATAATTGGCCACAGGCAGGTTGCCTGTGGCCAATTATAGCTCAGGGGGTTTAGCACACGCCCCACACTATAAAAGGCCGCCAGCGCGGCGGCCTTGTGTAGTGTGTTCCGGCGCAGGGAAAGAGAAGGATAGGCAGGGACAGTGTTGATATTCTTTGTGCTATTCTTGTGTGCAAGGAGAGAGAAGGATAGGCAGGGAGAGTGTCAGTGTCATATTCTTTGCTAAACCTTGTGTGCAGGGAGAGAGAAGGATAGGCAGGGGACAGTGTCAGTGTCATATTCTTTGCTAAACCTTGTGTGCAGGGAGAGAGAAGGATAGGCAGGGAGAGTGTCAGTGTCATATTCTTTGCTAAACCTTGTGTGCAGGGAGAGAGAAGGATAGGCAGGGGACAGTGTCAGTGTCATATTCTTTGCTAAACCTTGTGTGCAGGGAGAGAGAAGGATAGGCAGGGGGCAGTGTCAGTGTCATATTCTTTGATAAACCTTGTGTGCAGGGAGAGAGCAGGATAGGCAGGGGACAGTGTCAGTGTCATATTCTTTACTAAACCTTGTGTGCAGGGAGAGAGAAGGATAGGCAGGGAGAGTGTCAGTGTCATATTCTTTGATAAACCTTGTGTGCAGGGAGAGAGAAGGATAGGCAGGGGACAGTGTCAGTGTCATTGTTGCTAAGCCTCCTGCACAGTATACACCTGAAGCTAGCCCTTATTGCTGTGTTTTCCTGGTGTGTTACACTAACAGGCATTTGCAGCACTTACAGCGGGCGGAGTATGCCTCCTGCACGTTATACACCTGAAGCTAGCCCGTATTGCTGTGTTTTCCTGGTGTGTTACACCAACAGGCATTTGCAGCACTTACAGCGGGCGGAGTGTGCCTCCTGCACATTATACACCTGAAGTTAGCCCGTATTGCTGTGTTTTCCTGGTGTGTTACACCAACAGGCATTTGCAGCACTTACAGCGGGCGGAGTGTGCCTCCTGCACATTATACACCTGAAGTTAGCCCGTATTGCTGTGTTTTCCTGGTGTGTTACACCAACAGGCATTTGCAGCACTTACAGCGGGCGGAGTGTGCCTCCTGCACATTATACACCTGAAGTTAGCCCGTATTGCTGTGTTTTCCTGGTGTGTTACACCAACAGGCATTTGCAGCACTTACAGCGGGCGGAGTGTGCCTCCTGCACATTATACACCTGAAGTTAGCCCGTATTGCTGTGTTTTCCTGGTGTGTTACACCAACAGGCATTTGCAGCACTTACAGAGGGCGGAGTGTGCCTCCTGCACATTATATACCTGAAGCTAGCCCGTATTGCTGTGTTTTCCTGGTGTGTTACACCAACAGGCATTTGCAGCACTTACAGCGGGCGGAGTGTGCCTCCTGCACATTATACACCTAAAGTTAGCCCGTATTGCTGTGTTTTCCTGGTGTGTTACACCAACAGGCATTTGCAGCACTTACAGCGGGCGGAGTGTGCCTCCTGCACATTATACACCTGAAGTTAGCCCGTATTGCTGTGTTTTCCTGGTGTGTTACACCAAGGGGCATTTGCAGCACTTACAGCAGGCGTAGTGTGATTCCTGCAAAATATACTCCTGAAGCTAGGCCTTATTGCTGGTTTTCCCATCTCCCTGCAGGCCATTAGAATGTCTGGAAGGCAAACAAGGAGAGGCAGACAGTCAGGAGCCAATAAAAGAGGGCAAGTAGGCTCTGTGTCTAGAGACAACAGTGCTGGTCGTGGACGCAGTGCATCGCCATCAGCACGTGGCCATGGGACACGCTTGTCCTTCTTTTCGGCAGCTGGACGTGTTGAGCCGCATCATGCCGAAGACTTGCTAGAGTGGATGACCAAGCCCTCCTCATCCTCCTCATCCTCTCTCACCCAGGCTCAGGGTACTGGCAAAGCAGCTGCCAAAGCGTCCTCTTCCCTGGTATCAATGTCATCATCAGTCACTCCTTCCCTAGACCAACCATGTCCTCCTGAGTAGTCCCCCGAACTGTTTGTGCACAGTGTTGGGTACATGCTCCAGGAGGATGCCCAGCGTTTCGAAGGGTCTGATGATGATACCCAGCTAGAGGAAGGCAGTAGCGTGACAGCAGAGAGAGGGGATGCTCAAGAAGGACACCAATCTGGCAGTCATGTTCCAGCAGCTGCAGTATACTGCCAGATTGGCTCCAGTGATGAGGAGGGAGGGGATGATGAGGTCACTGACTCCACGTAGGTGCCTAATAGGAGAGAGGAGGAGGAGGAGGATGAGGAGGAGGCACATCTCCAACGAGACAGGATGCCCTCGGGGGGCCAGCGTAAGGGCAGCACACCGACGGAATCACACCGTAGAGCTCCGCCTGTGCAGGGCGCTGCCTCTGCCCGTTATTCAAAAAGTTCTTTGGTGTGGGCCTTTTTTGAGTCGAGTGCATCAGATCGCACAGCTGCTGTTTGCAACATATGTTTCAAGCGTATATCGCGTGGCCAAAACATCACCCGCTTGGGCACCACATACTTGACCAGACATATGTTGACCTGCCTTGCAGCTCGTTGGCAAGCCTACCTTAAAGACCCACACCAAAGAACAAAGCGGACCTCTCCTTGCACCGCATCAGCTGGGATCTCCAACCCCACTATACCTTCAGTCCTCTCTGAAACCTGCACTGAGAGGAATGAAGGTGTAGAATTAGGTGTGTCACAGCCAAGTACTTGCGGGCACTCCGATTCTAGCAGGCAAATTTCCCTGCCCCAGCTGCTGGACCGTCGAAAGAAGTTCACTCCCAGCCATCCACATGCACAGCGGTTGAATGCTAGCTTGGCTAAATTGCTAGCGCTTCAACTGCTGCCTTTTCAGTTGGTAGACTCGGCCCCCTTCCGTGAGTTTGTGCAATGTGCGGTTCCTCAGTGGCAGGTTCCCAAACGCCACTTTTTCTCACGGATGGCGATATCGGCTCTCTACCGGCATGTGGAAGGCAATGTCTTGGCCTCGCTGGACAGGGCGGTCAGTGGTAAGGTGCATATTACCGCTGACTCATGGTCCAGCAGGCATGGACAGGGACGTTACCTTTCTTTCACGGCCCATTGGGTCACTCTTTTGGCAGCTGGGAAGGATGCAGGACAAGTAGCAGTAGTGTTGGAGGTTGTTCCGCCGCCACGCCTCCAAAATGCTACTACTGGTTGTGACACACCTCTCTCCTCCACCCCCTCCTCTTCTTCTTCCTCCATGGCCTCTTTCTGTGCTTTGTCCTCGGAACCAGCGGTGCTCCGTAGGCGTTCAAGGGGCTACGCAAGTACGCAGGCAAAAAGATGCCATGCCATCTTTGCACTGGTGTGTTTGGGGGACAGGAGCCACACTGGGGCAGAGGTTCTGTCTGCTCTGCAGGGGCAGGCCGAGAGGTGGTTGACGCCATGCCAGCTTAAGCCAGGAATGGTGGTTTGCGACAATGGCACCAACCTCCTCTCCGCCCTCCGACAGGGACAACTGACCCATGTGCCCTGTGTGGCTCACGTCCTTAACCTGGTGGTGCAGCGGTTCTTGGGCAGGTACCCGGGCTTACAGGATGTCCTGAGGCAGGCCAGGAAAGTCTGTGTGCATTTCCGCAGATCTTATAATGCCAGTGCTCGCCTGGCTGAGCTGCAAAAGGAGTTGAACCTGCCCAAGAACCGCCTAATATGTGACATTCCCACCAGGTGGAACTCAATGTTGGCCATGCTGCAGCGGCTGCACACGCAGCAGAGGGCCATCAATGAGTACCTGTGCGACTACGGCACCAGGACAGGGTCAGGGGAGCTCAGGTTTTTTTCACCACGCCAGTGGGGCATGATCAGGGATGCATGCACTGTCCTGGCACCATTTGAGGAGGCCACGAGGATGGTGAGCAGTGACAGTGCATGCATCAGTGACACTGTACCTCTTGTCCACCTGTTGGAACATGCGCTGCGTGGAATAATGGACAGGGCACTTGAGGCAGAACAGAGGCAGGAAGAGGAGGACTTCCTTGCCTCTCAAGGCCCCCTTTACCCAGACAGTGTTCCTTCTGTCCCACCCATCGCACAGGAAGAGGAGGAGGAGGAGGAGGAGGATTGTGTCAGCATGGAGGTGGAGCCTGGCACTCAGCATCATCAGCAGCAGTCTTTTAGGGATGATTTACAGTCCCAAGAAACCCGTGGACTTGTACGTGGCTGGGAGGAGGTGGCTGCGGATCATTTCGTCCTTAGTGACCCAGAGGACTCCGGACCGAATGCCTCAGCTAACCTACGCTGCATGGCCTCCCTGATCCTGCAAAGTCTGCGGAAGGATCCTTGTATTCTTCGGATCAAGGAGAGGGACCATTACTGGCTGGCCACTCTCCTTGATCCACGGTACAAGGGTAAGGTTGCGAACCTTATCTTACCGTCGCAGAGGGAGTAGAGGATGAGACAACTCCGGGAGGCCTTGCAGAAAGGTCTGTGCAATGCGTTCCCAGAGACTGGGAGGTTACAAACTCCTGGTCCTGGACAACGAGTTGCTGAGGCTTCGGTCAGTCAAAGAAGGACCGGTGGGGAAGGTGGCCGTCTGACCGATGCGTTCAGACAATTCTTTAGTCCGCAGCCCCAAGGTATGATCGGTTCCAGCAACCATCGCCAGCGTCTGATATACATGGTACAGGAATACCTAGGGGCAAGGTCAGACTTGGATACCTTCCCCACCGAAAATCCTCTGGCTTACTGGGTCTTGAGGATGGATCACTGGCCAGAGCTAGCACAGTATGCAATTGAGCTACTGGCCTGTCCTGCATCCAGCGTTCTTTCAGAACGCACATTCAGTGCTGCTGGAGGATTTGTCACGGATCACAGGGTGCGCCTGTCCACCGACTCGGTTGATCGACTGACCTTGGATCACCACCAGCTACCAAACACCTGAAGCTGATATAACAGACTCATTTATTTTCAAATGTCACATCCCTTCAAGACTGATGCTGATGCTGAGAGACTGTCCTGTTATGTTGACTGACTATCCTCCTCCTCCTCAATGATCCGATTGATGATGATAGCTTGGAAGAACATTTTTGTTTCTGGGTGCCGCCACCAGTGGCTCATTCCTGCACTCCAACTAGAGTATCTGGGAGAGGTTGCAGTGTCATGGCACCAGCACCAGTGGCTAAGGCCCAATTTTTCAGCCCCTGTTTAACAGAGGCGTGTTATTACAATTTTTTATGCAATGCTTTGCAGCAGGGCTCATTCCTGCACTCCAACTAGAGTATCTGGGAGAGGTTGCAGTGTCGTGGCACCAGCACCAGTGCCTAAGGCCCAATTTTTCAGCCCCTGTTTAACAGGGGCGTGTAATTACAATTTTTGATGCAATACTTTGCAACAGGGCTCATTGCTGTGCTCCAAGTACAGTATCTGTGAGGGGTTGCAGTGTTGTGGCACCAGTGCCTAAGGCCCAATTTTTCTGCCCCTGTTTAACAGGGGCCTGTAATTACAATTCTTGATCTAATAATTCACAGCAGGGCCCATTCCTGCGCCCACCAAGAGTAACTGTGAGGCCTTACAGTGTTGTGTCAACACCACCACCACCACCACCAAAGGCCCAATTTTTCAGCCCCTGTTCAACAGGGGCATGCAATTACAATTCTTGATCTAATAATTCACAGCAGGGCCCATTCATGCGCCCACCAAGAGTAACTGTGAGGGCTCACAGTGTTGTGGCAACACCAACATGTAAGGGGCAAATTTCAGCAGAGTATATACGGCAGGCCCCTACTTTCAAACATCCAACTTACAAACGACTCCTCCTTGCAAACGGAAGGATACAACAGGAAGTGAGAGGAAATCTACCCCTAGGAAGGCAAATTCTCTCCTGTAAGAGTTAATATGGGAAAAAAGTGTCTCCTCTCCACTGATGCTTTATCACCAATTCTTGTTTCAATAAAAAAAACAAATTTTCAAAAAACATTTGTCATTAGGACGGAAAGTGAGGTGAACTGTTCTGAACAGGTGCACACTGCACAGACAGCAAAACAAATGTTACAGGGGTGATAACCCTTCCCTATGTTTTTCAAAAAGCTTAAAAATTGATTTTTTGGCTGGAGCTACACTTAAACAATGTACCTGTTCAAAATTACAAACAGATTCTACATAAGAACAAACCTACAGTCCCTGTCTTGTATGCACCGCCTGTATACGGCTGTTCAGAGTATATAGGGCCTTTTTTATTTTGTGTGCGGGGTTCCCCTTAATATCCATACAAGACCCAAAGGGGCTGGTAATGAGCTGGGGTGGGGGGGGGGGGGGTGTGATGGGGTAGCTAGTAGCTATGCCATTTTTCTTAAAGATTTTCATCCATATTACCGGGACCAGACATTACATTAAAGCAGCAAGCAGTTTTAAATGGCTTTTTTTCCTTTAGAAATGTAATTTTGTGCAGGGACAGTTCTGAACACAGGAAACATGTGGCACTTCACAGGCATACTTTAGACACCCCCCAGGTACGATATTTAAAGGAATATTTGACTTTTTTTTTTCACTTTATGCATCATTAAAATGACTGCTCCCAAAAAACGTCCGTTTTTAAAACTTCTTTCTGCATTGATACATGTCCCCTGGTGCAGAACCCGGGTTCCCAAACCCTTTTTAGGACAATAACATGCATAATAGTCTGTATAATTAGCACTTTAGATTTCGAACGTTCGCATCCATTGTATTTAATAGGGTTCTAACGTTCGTGCAAACTTTCGGTCCGTTCGCGGGTTCTGGTGCGAACCGAACCTGGGGGTGTTCGGCTCATCACTACCCTCGATTCTATCTATAGGAGAAGAGAGACTCCGTTTTCGTTCTTTATGCTGCTGAACTTTACGGGGTTGTTGTTCTTGTTACCCAGAGGAATGAAGGACTGTTCCTGTTTGTTCTTCAATTCTCCAACAAGAAATCATGGACTCTGGGGTAGATAGGGCGCAAGAGAAGAAGGAAAGTTCCACGAGTGCAGTTACCGCGATGCTGTCACCAGGTGGCAGTGTTGCGCATCGATATCACTGTTCACACACACACTTTTAGGAAGGAAAGGATTTCTCTGCGGAGAAGTTTTTCATTCTCACACGAATACATGTGTCAGGGTTTATGTGTGTTAACTTTCTTTTCCCCTCTGCAGGAGAGCAACCCATCAAGACCACTGAGTATGGGGTGGGTCTTAGTCAGGATGGGTGGGGAAAAGTGTAATGTGAAAATGTGATTTCAAGGTTGTTGTTAAGTGTTGTTGTTTCCCTTTCCCTCCCTTTTCATGTGAGGCTCAGGCACAACTGCTCTAGCTAGTTTTAGTTTTCTAAAGTTTTTGGATTTTTTTACAATTTTCAGTCGGTTTCTGGATTGGACTATGTCAGCCCTTGAGGGCATGGTTTATTCCAGACACTGGGGACCAGTGTCAAATCACCAGGGGGAGAGTGTAGCGGGTATACACTTTTCTGTGTATTTAAAACTGGCAGAGACACCAGTGATGTGCAGTTCCCTGCAGCCCAGCGGGTGGCGCTGTCGCCTTGGGCTGGGGTTGAACCATTGCTGTGTGCCGTGCTCCCTTTTTGTCCTCCCTCGGCAGCGGTATGGTGGGGCGGGGAACCCGCCGTGCTTGCTGGGAGAGGGTATAAAGGGGCCGGCCATCTTTGTCACAAGGTCGAGTCCCGGGCACCTTCAGCCTGTGGGCGGTGGTTCGTGTTGGTCCCCTAGGCGGCCTAGGCCTAGAGGACGTTTGGAGGTCGTGTTCCATCCCAGGCACCTTTAGCCTGGGGTGAGGTACTCGGATGGAGGTCTGGAGCTCAGTGCCCAACACTGAGTTCCGCGAGGGAAGGAGATCCTAGGGGACCCTGGGAGTGGGTACCCGAATCCGGAGGGCGTAATGGACCGGTGGGAGATACTTGCTTGTAGACCTGGTGCAGCATATTGCCAGTGACAGGTGAGCCTTCCAACGGAGACCGCATGGAAGGAAATCCCCCCTCTCTCGGAGACCGCAAGCCACTTTCAGGAAGGAAAGTGGAGAGTTCATTGTGCCTGGGCTTACTCGCATCCACACCCCCCTGTCTGTTCTGTTCGTTGAGGGAGTCCAACTGTCTGTGCATTACTCTGTTATCGGAAGAATAAAGGAGTGTTGGACTTTAGTGGTGTGGGGCTCATTTACTGGCAGACACTGTTCGAGAAAACCAGGAGGAGGTCTCCAGATGCAGAACACCGACCCGAAGGTAAAAGAGGATTGTCTCTCAGTGCACATACATCTGCAGGGGGACTTGGCGTGGTGACCCCGCACTCTCTCCTTCACAGTACCCCTAGACAAAAGCCAGAGCAAGAAGAATAGAGAGGAGAGAGTGGAGGCCGCTACACGCATAAAGGCATATCCTTCTTCCATTAGTCCTGTATTTCCTGTAAGGTCGGCAGAAAGATTCAATGTTTCCATGCTACAGAATATTCCTCAGTTACACGGTGTAACTCTGGGCCTGTTCCCTTTTTTTTTACTCCCTTGCTGATGGTCATTTTTTTCTCTTGTTTAGACACACATAATATAACCATTTATATCTGGTCTTGTTATACTAAATGTCTGGCTGTCCTCCACATTGTGAGTTGGGACCCATCATTCTATCATAGCATCATTCCATCAGTTAGCTTATTCCCTATTTATTCATTCTGTTCTTGAACACCAGGTTGATCATCTGTGCCCTTTTTACCTTGTTTGTGGCAATTAACATAAGCGGGCATTGAAATATTCATATCTACTAGGGATGAGCTTCGAGTTCGAGTCAAACTCATGTTCGAGTCGAACATTGCCTGTTCGCCCGTTCGCCGAACAACAAACAATTTGGGGTGTTCGCAGCAAATTCGAAAAGTCTATGGGAGAAACCTAAAGTGCTAATTATAAAGGCTTATATGCAAGTTATTGTCCTAAAAAGTGTTTGGGGACCCGGGTCCTGCCCCAGGGGACATGTATCAATGCAAAAAAAAGGTTTTAAAAACGGCCGTTTTTTTAGGAGCAGTGATTTTAATAATGCTTAAAGTGAAACAATAAAAGTGAAATATTCCTTTAAATTTCGTACCTGGGGGGTGTGTATGATATGCATGTAAAGTCGCGCATGTTTCCCGTGCTTAGAACTGTCCCTACACAAAGTGTAATTTTTGAAGGAAAAAAAGTCATTTAAAACTCACTCGCGGCTATTAATGAATTGTCGGCTTTTATCAATACATAGAAAAGTCATTGATAAAAAAAAAAAAAGCGTGGGGGTTCCCCCAAATTCAATTACCAGGCCTTTCAGGTCTGGAATGGATATTAAGGGGAACCCCGCCGCAAATTAAAAAAAAAATGGCGTGCGGTTCCCCCTAAATATCCATACCAGGCCCTTCAGATCTGCCATGGATTTTAAGGGGAACTCCACCCCAAATTTTAAAAAAAATGGCGTGGAGTCCCCCCAAAAATCCATACCAGTCCCTTATCCGAGCACGCAACCTGGCCGGCTGCAGGGGAAGAGGTGGGGACGAGAGCGGCCCCCCTCCCTCCTGAACCGTACCAGGCCACATGTCCTCAACATGGGGAGGATGTCCCCATGTTGATGGGGACAAGGGCCTCATCCCCACAACCCTTGTCCGGTGGTTGTGGGGGTCTGTGGGCAGGGGGCTTATCGGAATCTGGAAGACCCCTTTAACAAAGGGGACCCCCAGATCCCGGCCCCCCTCTATGTGAATTGGTACCCCTACCATTTCACGAAGAAAGTGTAAAAAAATGTAAACAAAAAACACACAAACACCTTGGAAAAGTCCTTTATTAAAAAAAAAAAAAAAAAAAAACATTCCAGCAATGAAATCCAGTGTCCCGCGGCGATCCCGATGTCCAGCGCTGTCCGTCATTGGTTGTGCCTGAGCGGACCTGATGGGGAACTTCCTCCGCAGTGTTTTAAATGTATAGACCCGCCCCTTCTAAAGTTCCCCATCAGGTCCGCTCAGCGGACCACATGCGGAACGCGAGAAGGGGCGGGTCTATTCATGTATTACACAGTGAAGGAAGTTCCCCATCAGGTCCGCTCTACGAGGGGGCGGACCTGATGGGAACTTCCTTCACTGTGTAATACGTGAATAGACCTGCCCCTTCTCATGTTCCACATCTGATCCGCTTAGCGGACCTGATGGGGAACTTTAGAAGGGGCGGGTCTATTCACGTATTACACAGTGAAGGAAGTTCCCATCAGGTCCGCCCCCTCGGTATGTCAAACCCCGCCTACGTCATTGGCCTGAGCGGGGAACTTCCTTCACTGTGTAATTTAAATTTACACAGTGAAGGAAGTTCCCCATCAGGTCCGCTCAGGCCAATGACATAGGCGCGGTCCGACATACCGAGGGGGCGGACCTGATGGGGAACTTCCTTCACTGTGTAATTCATGTATAGACTCGCCCTTTCTCGCGTTCCGCATCTGGTCCGCTGAGCGGACCTGATGGGGAACTTTAGAAGGGGCGGGTCTATACATTTAAAACACTGCGGAGGAAGTTCCCCATCAGGTCCGCTCAGGCTCAGCCAATGACAGACAGCGCTGGACATCGGATCGCCGCGGGACACTGGATTTCATCGCTGGAATGTTTTTATTATTTTTTTACTTTTTATTTTTTAATAAAGGACTTTTCCAAGGTGTTTGTGTGTTTTTTGTTTACATTTTTTTACACTTTCTTCATGAAATGGTGGGGTACAATGTACCCCTTACCAATTCACATAGGGGGGGCCGGGATCTGGGGGTCCCCTTTGTTAAAGGGGTCTTCCAGATTCCGATAAGCCCCCTGCCCGCAGACCCCCACAACCACCGGGCAAGGGTTGTGGGGATGAGGCCCTTGTCCCCATCAACATGGGGACATCCTCCCCATGTTGAGGGCATGTGGCCTGGTACGGTTCAGGAGGGAGGGGGGGGCGTTCTCTCATCCCCCCCTCTTCCCCTGCGGCCGGCCAGGTTGCGTGCTCGGATAAGTGTCTGATTTGGATTTTTGGGGGGACTCCACGCCATTTTTTTTTAAATTTGGGGTGGACTTCCCCTTAAAATCCATGCCAGATCTGAAGGGACTAGTATGGATATTTAGGGGGAACCGCACGCCATATTTTTTTTTTAAATTTGCGGCGGGGTTCCCCTTAATATCCATTTCAGACCTGAAGCGCCTGGTAATTGAATTTGGGGGAACCCCCACGCTTTTTTTTTTTTTTTTTTTTTATCAGTGACTTTTCTATGTATTGATAAAAGCTGACAATTCATTAATAGCCGCGAGTGAGTTTTAAATGACTTTTTTTCCTTCAAAAATGACACTTTGTGCAGAGACAGTTCTAAGCACGGGAAACATGCGCGACTTTACATGCATATTATACACACCCCCCAGGTACGAAATTTAAAGGAATATTTCACTTTTATTTTTTCACTTTAAGCATTATTAAAATCACCGCTCCCGTAAAAACGTCTATTTTTTAAACTTTTTTTTGCATTGATACATGTCCCCTGGGGCAGGACCCGGGTCCCCAAACACTTTTTAGGACAATAAATTGCATATTACCCTTTATAATTAGCACTTTAGATTTCGAACGTTCGAGTCCATTGTATTTAATAGGGTTCTAAAGTTCACGCGAACATTCTGTCTGTTCGCAGGTTCTGGTGCAAACCGAACAGGGGGGTGTTCGGCTCATCCCTGATATCTACTTGTACTAGATTCTACATATTTGTAATTATGAATGGGGTGAAATGGTTCCTGTACCTACCACCACGTCCCACTTCAGCTAATCAGTCCTAGCAAGTAATAAATATGTACGGTATATAAAAGACTTTTAGGGTGTCAAAAGTTAATATACCATAACTTCAAAGTCAATATCATAAATACTCATGTACCGTGTTTCCCCGAAATTAAATTAATTTTGGCAACCAAAAACATACTAGGGCTTATTTTCGGGGTAGGTCTTATAATGCCATGTGCTGTCTTCTCTCCCCCATGCCTGTCAGAATTTCTCTGTGGAACCATGAAAAGTGCTTGTAAAATCCTAGAATCCACTCATACAGCACCACATATTGCAGAATGTGTATGTCTCTGCAATCCAATTGTGCCACATACCTTCTTATAATACTGGGCGCATCTGTAACCCGCCGGAGCTCTCTTCCCCTCTTGGAGCACTGCAGAGGGAGGGGGGCTCGACATCCCCCGCTGACAGCTTGCAGAAGAGCAGCGTGACATCAGCTTGGCGCTTCCCTGGCCCGTCTGAGAACTCTTCCCAGCTCCGAGAACTGCAGAGGGAGGGGGGCTCGAGATCCCCCACTGACAGCTGAGAGATGAGGAGAACAGCGTGAGATCAGCTGAGAGCAGTGGGAGGTCAACGCTATACCGAAGGTATTTAGCACAACTAGATCGCATAAACACACACACACACACACAGTCTACACTATATAACACTGTAATAGAGTGGACTCTAGTATTTCACCAGCACTTTAAACTAGGGCTTATTTTCGGGGTACGGGGTAGGGCTTATATTGCAGCCCTCCCCAAAAATCACACTAGGTCTTATTTTCGGGGTAGGTCTTATTTTCAGGGAAACACCGTATTTTTTTTTCACTAGCAAACAATGCAAGCTCCTTGGGAAATATAGAAACAAATTTGCTCTTTTGAAACCCAGATAGCCTAATTCAGTGGCCTACCCTTTCCCGGCCACTTTGTGCCCATGCAGTAAGCATTCCCAGAGCACCGAGGCAGGTGTCCAGGCAAGAAAAGACTGAGATGTCCCTTCCATGCCTTAAATCCCCCCCCCCCCCCATTGTCTAATAAGATAGCAGATGACATATTCAGGTGCTGTGCACTGTGTTGGTGTTGGAGATCCTGGGAGGACCCACATATTTATGCTGTATAACTACCAGGTAGATCTGGTTAGGCTCCTCTGAGTCACGGTAAACAGCGACTGGACATGGTAATACCACCTCTGACACAGTTGTGCCGCATTCAGATGTTTACACTTTGTAAGCAGTTTTAATGGTTAATTAGAGCTATATTGTCCTAGACAGCCCAGTGAACAGCATATTGTATGCCCTCCTCCTCAATGAGCAATATACTGTATGATCATCGATACCAAATGTAGCGGCCTCACCCCGTCCTCTTTAGCTAGGGGTATGTCACGCGACAGAGTGAGATGCGCTACGGCCCATGTCCTCCCCATAACTGTGGGTGAGGTGAAGGCCAATATCTGATGTTTCCTCGGGCCGGTGTGTCTTGGGCATGTACAGAGTCTGTTGTGCAGAAACCACCCTTTGCTCCCATTATCAGAGTCCATACACCGATCACAGTCCAACTGTTGGTTTTATTTTGTATCTCCACATACAGGCAATGCGATGGCAGGATACGGTGGGATGAGCAGGTCGAGGCACTATACTGATCTGGGTCCCTACACCCCCTGTGCTATGACCAAGGGTTGCAGGAGTCTTAATTCGAATACCTCCGCTGCGTTGCAGCCCCTATCAGGGGAAGATGTCCTCCAAGAGAGTTACCGGAGGCCCATCCGTCACCGGGTTGACGCTGCACCGGAATCTTCGGACGGGTGACCTCCCCAGCCTCCTCACCTCAGATGCGGGTCCCCTCGCAAGGGGCACCCTGGAATCACTTCACCCTTGCGGGACCCAGTCGGAGTCACTGGGTCCCAGGCCTCCTCAATAGTACCTCATCCCAGGCTGAAGGTGCCTGGGATGGAATCCCAGCTTCATTCCGGCCAGGCCTAGGGCGCCTAGGCCGGAACCTTGAACCGCCCGCACCCAGGCCGAAGGTGCCTGGGTGCGTGACGAGATGATCCCCAAAGACCTCGTGGTGAGGGCGTCTCCCCCTTTTATCTCCTCCCATCAACACCACGGCGGGTTCCCCGCCCCAGCCGTACCATCTCCAGGAAGGGACAAAAAGGGTAGCACTGTGGTGATGATTCTACCTGAAGCCTGTAGGTACTCCGCCACCCACAGGCAAAGGAGAATATTACATCCCCCCAATCCTCCACGAATAACAAAAAGGGGTCTAAACCCTGACATAATTACACACCTGGGTCACACTACCCCCAGGTGTATCCCACTAAATCTGAAGACCCCGCTACACACTCCCCCTTGTGATTTGACGCTGGTCCCCAGCGTCAGGTGCACACCCATGTCTCCCAAGGAGTGGTGACATGGAGCAAGCCCCAGAGGCTGTCCCCAAATTTGTGAATACTAAGTGTGCCAAGACCTGCTCAAAAGGGAAAGGGAAAATATAAAACGATAAACTTTTGCATAAAACATCTATTCTGTACACATGTACAATCCCTCCCATCACTGTCTAAGAACCACCCCATACTCAGTAGTCTTGACCGATGAATCTCCTGCAGAAGGGAAACAAAAACAACATCCTAACAATCTGTGTTAACTTGGAATGAATAGGTCTGTCAGCCGAGAGCCCCACTCACTCCAATAAGCAAAGTGATGCATGTGTAAAATTTTCAAACAGTCGTTGCACAACACTGCCACCTGTTGACAGCGCCGCGGTCATGACACTTGCCGAGATCTTCCTTCTTCCTGCTTTTCTACGCTAACTTTTACCCCCAGAGTCTCTGCCTTTGGCACATGAAGAAGAGGGAGAAAAACAACAGCTCCCAAGTCTCCAGTCAGTAAAAGAAAAGCCCAAATCAAAACAAAAGTAGGGCGCAGTTCTGAGCGTCTGGGAATGTTCCTTCCAGAAAGTTCAACAGCAAACAAAATAGGAGCTCACTTCTCCTACAAGTAAAACCTTGGATCTGGCAAAAACAGGGGCTTCAGGTGCTTGTCAAACACTTCCACCGAATATTCGACATCCTCTCCTTCTTTCCTGCAGATGAGCACCTTATCGGCATGAATATGGCGCCCCAGTCTCCAATCAGCTCTACAGTCTCTAAACTTTTTAGATACAGGCGGCGAACACGACAGGTATCGCCGGGCATGAGGCACTTTGAGCTTTTCCCATACAAACTCGTCGTACCACCTTTGTCGCAAAACTTCGACTTCATACAATAAGTCCCGAGGCAAGTAGGGGTACTCCCACCCATATTCACGGGCGACTGTTTGGGAGAAAAGTCTCTGCAATCTGGCTAGAGGTGGCATCACATCTCGCTCGCCTTCTCCTGGCTGTACGATGGCCTCCGGGTGCTGAGGTACCTTCACCATCTCGAGTTGCTTTGCCTTTGGTGCCCGCAACGAAGCACGCTGCGTCCCCACTATCGGAGCGGGTGATGTGGATGAAAGTGGAAGGTCGGTCGGAGGACTAGATTTCCTCGGGAACTCCGGGGCCTGCGCCCGGAGCGTACTGTCTTCTATGGACATGAGGGAATCCTGCGGTTTACACAGCACAGGTAGTGGGCGTCTGTCCCAGCCCTTCCGGTGAAACAGTTTGTCTATTTCTCCATCATCACCACAGTCTGACAACGACTCTAGGTCGGAGGTGTCATACATCTCGGCGGGAAGGTAGTCTCTAGTAGACGGAAGGCTACCCTCCCTTGTGGGCTCCACCGGCTGTGGACTCCGGACACCTCCAACCAACACCACAGTCCCAGCCCCTAGCTCACCTGGACCTTCTGAAGAACTGGGATGTCCGGGACTCTCTTCTCTACCGGCGCCATCTAGGCCAGGCATGCGGCGGGGTGAAGCTCAACCACGACCATAGGATGCCTGTACCAGGCCGACTTTCCTCTTCGGAGATGGCAGCAGGGAATCCGTGGTGACCGAAGCAGTGTCCTCGGATTTCTCTCTTTCCGTCTCTGGTTGGGCAGTCACATCGCCCTGGTCAGCGCGTACGGGGACCTCCGCAAAGGCCTGGATCTCTCCCTCCGGAGTGGCGGTTCCTGTGATGCAGTTGAGGCGAAGGGCCCGGGGCCTTACTGTGGATGATTCGACCTCAAAAAGAAACTCTTTGCACGCTTCACATCGCCCGAACGGCTTTAGTTGGACCACCAGTCCCGAGCATCCGGGACAGACCACACCGAGGGCCTCCGTGTCTCTGCATGAATACAGAGCCAACTGTCCTCGGGGCTTGAGCCTTATCCCTGTGTCTGTCAGGGGAGCAGCAAATGCAGTCATCTTCACAGGGTAAGATACCGGCATCCACGGAGAGCTTGAATTCACTCCGACCCCCCGCTGCTCCACCACGCGCTGACCACGCGCTGGAGTCTCCACGTGTATCTCCACACGTGGCCAGACTTCTCCCACGACCTGCACGCCTTCGCGGGCCTCCGCCAGCCTCCGCCCACAAACTGCACAGTCACGTGGTGCCCGTGGCGCAGCGCATCAACAGTCCCCACATGTAGTACCTTACACGGCTGGACCTCTCCCCTTTTACGCTCCTCCGCGTGGGCCTTTCCCGACTTAGGGTCATGTCCACAACTCCGAGCAGGGATGCACTTTGGCCAACCACACGGCCGACCCGCTCGGAACCCCTCCGGGCAGCAAAGTCCAAACACAGACGTTCTCAGTTCCATCGTTAAGACACACACTATCCCGGACGAGCCCCCACGTGTAGCGGCCTCACCCCGTCCTCTTTAGCTAGGGGTATGTCACGCGACAGAGTGAGATGCGCTATGGCCCATGTCCTCCCCATAACTGTGGGTGAGGTGAAGGCCAATATCTGATGTTTCCTCGGGCCGGTGTGTCTTGGGCATGTACCGAGTCTGTTGTGCAGAAACCACCCTTTGCTCCCATTAACAGAGTCCATACACCGATCACAGTCCAACTGTTGGTTTTATTTAGTATCTCCACATACAGGCAATGCGATGGCAGGATACGGTGGGATGAGCAGGTCGAGGCACTATACTGATCTGGGTCCCTACACCCCCTGTGCTATGACCAAGGGTTGCAGGAGTCTTAATTCGAATACCTCCGCTGCGTTGCAGCCCCTATCAGGGGAAGATGTCCTCCAAGAGAGTTACCGGAGGCCCATCCGTCACCGGGTTGACGCTGCACCGGAATCTTCGGACGGGTGACCTCCCCAGCCTCCTCACTTCAGATGCGGGTCCCCTCGCAAGGGGCACCCTGGAATCACTTCACCCTTGCGGGACTCAGTCGGAGTCACTGGGTCCCAGGCCTCCTCAATAGTACCTCATCCCAGGCTGAAGGTGCCTGGGATGGAATCCCAGCTTCATTCCGGCCAGGCCTAGGGCGCCTAGGCCGGAACCTTGAACCGCCCGCACCCAGGCCGAAGGTGCCTGGGTGCGTGACGAGATGATCCCCGAAGACCTCGTGGTGAGGGCGTCTCCCCCTTTTATCTCCTCCCATCAACACCACGGCGGGTTCCCCGCCCCAGCCGTACCATCTCCAGGAAGGGACAAAAAGGGTAGCACTGTGGTGATGATTCTACCTGAAGCCTGTAGGTACTCCGCCACCCACAGGCAAAGGAGAATATTACATCCCCCCAATCCTCCACGAATAACAAAAAGGGGTCTAAACCCTGACATAATTACACACCTGGGTCACACTACCCCCAGGTGTATCCCACTAAATCTGAAGACCCCGCTACACAAAAAACTAGTAGTCTCCATCAATATATGTAAGTAACAGATGTCCATGAACGCAATCATTTTGGGCTTTGTTGATACTTTTTTCAACTAGAGGGATTTTTTGTGATAAGGGATTTAAATTCAATTGCTAATTCCCTGAAACCCTCCAGAGGAAGTTGGTATGGCCCAGACAATGCTTCAAGGCCTGCGAGGACACCATATATTTATGTTACTGTGTTATAGAAATACAGGAAATATATATACTCAGTCAGGGATTTTACAGAACAATGAGATCCATTTATTTTAAAGTGGAGTTCCACCCAATTTTTTTACTTTTTTTTATTCCACTCCTCACCCCCTTACATGCCACATTTGGCATGTAATTTTTTTGGGGGGGGAGTGGGGGCTTCAGTAGGAGTGGGACTTCCTGTCCCACTTCCTCCTTCCGCCCTGGAGCCGCCTAGGCGATACGTCATATCGCCTTGTGGCGGCTCCTCCCTGTAGGCGATCACCTGGGACGTGACAGGTCCCAGGCGATCGCCTGTCCACTCACAGAGCGCTGCGCCATTCGCGCATGCGCAGTGAGTGCCTGGCCGTGAAGCCGAAAGCTGTCACGGCCGGGTGCCCACACTGTGAACTGACGCGCCGGCGGAGGAGGGGGGAGAGGAGCGGAGCTCCAGGCGGCGCGTCGCTGGACAGTGGAGCAGGTAAGTGTATGTTTATTAAAAGCCAGCAGCTACACTTTTTGTAGCTGCTGACTTTTAATAAACATAAAAAAAGGGTGGAACTCCGCTTTAATAATGTTTAGGAATGTTGTAATTAAATGTTGTTAATACATTTTATAAACATAATTCTAGCTTATCTGTCAGCACCTTAAAAGTCCACAGTGTTTCAGAATTTTTGAGTTATTGGCTTATACATATTAATTTCAATGATTGATTCAACATCAGTGGCTCTTACCCACACCTCGGTTAGACTGCGTTTTTGAAGTCCCAGATGTCTAGGAGTGCCTATCTTCCTGTGTCTTTCAAAGCGTAATAAAAGAAAGAAAATATGATTTTTGTACTGTATTATGTTTTTCTTAAAGTCCATTTAGGGACACAGGTCTCGCTCTTTTGTGTCATGGTCTTATGTAGTGCTTGCTCACAAAATTGAAGTATGACCATTGGAGGAATGTTTTTTGTTTGAAAGTATCTATACCTCCCGAAGACGACAGTTTTAACTAGGTGTCTATCAAATTTGATATGCCTGTGTCTCTCAATGAACTTCAAGAATTTTTTTTTATGGTGAGCACAAAAATCCTATTTTCTTTCCTGATCGAAATACAGTGACAGCTGTTGGTGGCATGGCCTTGTTTATTAGTAAAGCCATAGTACTGATATAGTTTTGTTGATAAATAAAGACATGCAATCACCATGCTGACATGGTGAAAATATGACTTTGTTAAAAAAAAAAAACTCTTGGGATGTTTTCTCAAGCAAAATTTACCTAAGCAATTCACATATTGAACTTGGATGCTAATTTCAACAACATTTAAATTGTAAATTTGGTAATTTTTTACAACAGAGTAAGCAGGCTTGCTCCCCAGCTGTTCCCTGCATGTCCATTTACACACAGAGCTGTGGCTCTGCACCACCCCTTCTCTCTCCTTATTAGCTCAGTGGCTGTGATTGACAGCAGCCAGAGCCAATGAGGAGGGAGAGTCACTTATGCACATCACTGGATCGCGATGGGGCTCAGGTAAGTATTAGGGGAGCTGGGAGGGATGTTGCACAGGGAAGATTGTTTACCTTCATGCATAGAATGCATGAAGGTAGAAAACCTTGAGCCTTTAGAACCACTTTAAAGCGGAGGTCCGCCCACCGCTGCAAAAATTAAAAGCCAGAAGCTGCACATACTGCAGCTGCTGACTTTTAATAATCGGACACTTACCTGTCCTGGAGTCCAACGATGTCAGTACAGCAGCTGAGGTTTCCATCAGCTGTCGAGTGCATGCCGCCTCCATTGCGAGTAAGGGAACCCAGCAGTGAAGCCTTATGGCTTCACGCCAGGAAACCTACTGCGCGTGCGCAAGGCTCCGCTCCTCTTTCATACTGGCCCGGTGACCGGGAAAGGAGGAGGGAGGAGGAGGGAGCCTGGGCGGTGATGTCAATACACGTGGCTGAGGCTCCCAGAAGTGCGAACAGGATACCTGTCCCCCCTCCCCCCGAAAGGTGCCAAATATGGCAACGGAGGGGGGCAGGAGTACAACGAGCGGAAATTCCACTTTTGGGTGGAACTCCACTTTAAGTTCAAATTTTACATATTGTCAACATTGTCAGATGCTTGTTTGGGGTTAATATACAGTACCTAATTGTATTTTGCAGCTACTTTGAGTGTGGAACCTCTCTACCGCTACTGCTGCTTATTTTCTTCTAGAGCTGATGGCCCTCTGTCTTTCCTGCTGATCTCAGATTGACATTATTCATCCTTCCTTCAAACAGAAAAACCCTTGAGCTATATATATATATATATATATATATATATATATATATCTGTCAAATAGGACAATTTGATTTGTTGCAGGCTGGCTGGTAAGTTGATCTGAGAATTTTCTTTGTTTTTGCTTGACATGCGTTACCCTTCATTGTGCTCCTTGCTGTTAAGGACAGTTATAGGTTGGGGCAGTTGTCGTTTGTTTGTACTGTTGCTTATATTCTTCTAAAGCTGATTGGACTTTGGATTGGTGTTAGTGCCTCCTGTCATTCCTGAAGATCACAGATTGACACACTATATTGTCATAGGTATTGGGACACCTGCCTTTACACACACATGAACTCTAATGGCATCCCAGTCTTAGTCTGTAGGGTTCAATATTGAGTTGGCCCACCCTTTGCGGCTATAACAGCTTCAACTCTTCTGGGAAAGCTGTCCACAAGGTTTAGGAGTGTGTCTATGGGAATGTTTGACCATTCTTCCTTAATCGGGGTGGCGGCGGAGGAAGACATTGTGATTGACCTTGGATCTACATCAGGGGACATTTGTAATTTTTAATGTAGCGGGGTCTCCTTTAAGGCCCCTGGACTACGTTACCCAGAACCCCGTTCGGCACCCAGGGTGCATTTGGCCACCGCAGAGACTCATGGGTGGGGCTATAAAAGAAGGGGGCGAGGCTAAGCTCTGGCTCTTTGGACACCGCGCTGCTATCAACAGGGCTTCCCGTGCGGATCTGCGGCAGTACAAGGCCTGAAGCCAGGACCTTGCACAACTTCCAGAGAGCCTTCCACCCCACTGCGAGCCTGGGTGGCATCTGACTTCTCTAAGTTGCTGACATCAGTTGGACCGGGGACCCGGCCGTTGCAGACGCTGTGTGCGGAGACACAGTCGGTGGAAGTCCCGGACTGGGATCGCGTCCGGAGTGGTGAGCGAGCACCTGCTCAAATCCAGAAAAATACACTTTACTCTGATTAGGCCTAGAGACTGCCTTGGCCCACCAAGTTTTATCTGTTGTTCCACCGGAGACTAGTAATAGAACTGGGTCGTGTAGTCTCCGGTGAAGTGTTCTTCTATTACCTATCGTGTGGATTACAAATACTGTTTCTTTCTATATGTGCACCACCGTTCAAGCTGCATGCAAAGAAATTGTTCCCCAAGAGACTAAGTTATATCTGAGTCAGGCCTGACCAGGAGTTAGAACTTTTTGTTGCTGCGCCATAAGGGCGCATAGATAGGGATAGCTCTATTTGGCGCGTAATCACCAGCATCCTCAGTGTGTACTATACTTACCGTTGCAGGGCTCTGCAGACAATATATGTGTTATGTGTTAATCTATGCCTTTTACACAGAAGTAAACTAGTTATACTTTAACACTTTGCCCTCAGTGTGTTATCATTGTGCATATATCGTTAGATTGTGATAAGATAATAAACCTTAGACTAACTGTGCCAGAGTGGGTCGAGTAGATTGCCGGGGGTTGAAGGTGCTGTATTCAGGGCTCGAAACAAATTCAGCGGCTCTCTTAAGTGGGGGTAGCGCTACACGTGGGGGCTCCCAGTCCGGGATCCTGATACAGCAAGCAACGTGCCAAAAGTACCGGCATGGACCCATTAGAAGTGGAACGGTGGTGCGCGTTGGCTGGCACCGATTCAGCCGCGGCAGTAGTTATTGAACTCCCGGGGATCTGGCAAGAAGTAGCAGTAAAGCAGCTAATAATGTCGCTGTCCCCACACCAGAAAGCATGGGTCATGGATGTCAGGTCGAATTCTTCGCTGACCCACGCACTAATAGAATCGAAGAATGAAATCCCAGAGCATTTCAAATGTCCAAGCATAACAGCAATGGATGATCAGACCTATAGCTTAATGCATGCGCTGCCAGTCAGGGGAGGATGGTTTAAGACACCAATTCCATCACCTCCTCAGATATCTCCAGTGCAGTCCCCAAAAGCAGGAAGGCATAAGAAAGAGAGTCCCGGATCACCACCGGCCACCCTCAGCGCAGAATTATGCGCGGTCCTGGCGGAGATTGTAGCCCAGTGCAAGAAGGATCCTACAGACTACTGATGTCGGGATACAGAAAACTTAGGATATTTTCTGGAAAGAAGCCTGTACCTTCGGGGGAAGAGGGATTTGAGGAGAGGCTAGATGGTGCCACTCAGGCTTTAGAAGAATGGGAAGTCCCAGAACACCAGAAGAAACAGAGAATCACAGAGAGTCTGAAGGGGCCGGCCTTGGAGGCCATACGCAACCTCAAGCTGAGCAAGAAAGACTGTGATGCACAGGATTATCTGGACATTTTTCAGAATGTGTTCGGTGGAACAGAGAAAGTCACTGAGCTCACTTACCAGCTGGAGCACTGCTATCAGAAGACAGGAGAGAAACTGTCAGAGTTCATGAGGCGTCTGGATAAAATCCTGCATACAATTATACTGAAGAAGAGAATTGATCCAAGGAAGGTGGATGAGGCCCGTGTTCAGCAGGTGTTGCGGGGAGCTCAGCCCCTAGACCCCATCGCATTGGCGTTACGCACTCGACCGGACGGGAAGAGCCTGCAGTATCCCGACTTAATCCGAGTGGTCAGAGAAGAAGAGGTTATGTTGGAAGACAAAAGGAGGAACCAATCAGTCGAGCCAACCAATCCTCCGGCAGTGGTGGTCAGGATGGCCATGACCCTCTAGAGAGACTCAGAGGTGGATACCTTGAAGGCACAGATGTCTCAAGTATTGGGGATGCTGACCTCTATGATGGCCAAGGATCAAGGGGTACCGGAGAGGGAAAGCCCAAAGAAGGAACTGTTTCCAAACATCTCAGCACCCACATCCTTGCAAGATTGGGGGGATGTGATTTGTTTCAATTGTGGAGGAGCTGGCCATGTCGCCAAAGTGTGTTCCAGCCCGAAGAAAAAAAAGATGAATAACCGCAAGCCGGCGGAAAACTTCAGAGGGCCCCGGTGAAGGAGTCAACCGGGTGCCCATCATCTCCAGTGAGCTCCAAACTGGATGAGAAGCACAGGAAAAGAGTGGACAAAACCCCTCAGAAGAAGCACAGGGTTCCTCAGTGGGAACGTTCACCAAAGAAAGAGAATAATGTCCCTTAGCGGGTAGTTACACCCATTAAAAGGAGGGAGATCAATGCATACCAGGCCCGAGAGAGACTTAAGTCCAAAGAGAAATGGAAGAAAGAGAGTCCAAAAGGGAAACGCAAAGATCCAAAGAAAGAGACCCCTTCGAAGCGGTATCCAGAGAAGCTGGTAGGCCCCTCCCCGATAGTACCTGTCCGAGTGGAGGGAGTCTACACCAGAGCCATATTGGATACTGGGGCACAAGTGACCCTGTTGTACCGAGACTTTTATGACAAGCATCTAAGTCACCTACCCATCCAGAAGATTGAAGAGCTGGAAATATGGGGAATTGGGACTGAGAGTTTCCCTTATGATGGTTATCTGCCTATAAAACTGACTTTTGACCCGTCCATAGCCGGGAAGGCCGAAGTGTTCGATACCTTGGCTGTGGTATGCCCCCGACCGCCTGGAGCTAACAAGAGTTCCCTAATAATAGGGACCAACACGGATCTGATCCGAAAACTCTTGGACCCTCTGATAAGAAGAAAAGACCCCACAGTCACTGAGATCCACCCAATGCTGAAGACAGCTTATCAGCGACTGATCTTGGAACAGAAGGCCCCAGAAGAGGGGGTAGGGAAGGTCTGGAGGCTGGGAAGAAGAGAGAGTGTGCTGCAGCCTGGTGAAGTAGCCTGTTTAAAAGCCACTGTGAAACTCACTTGGGAGCAGCCTGGGCCCTTTGTCATGTTGGAGCCCGGCCCAGGGGAGAACACTCGGACTTAGAAGTAGTCCCAGAAGTGGTCCCGTTGAGGGCCCTGAAGAAGGCACACTGTAAAGTACCTGTGAGTGTCAGGAATACTTCGGATGGCCCCATGGAGATCCCAGCCAGGATGTTGCTGGGCCAGGTGAGCCCTGCTACCCCAGTTGCTTTGTCAGACATGGAGAAGGCAGAGGGAGAAAGGACTGTGTGGGAGAAACTTTTCATAGAGAACCCAAACCTGCCCAGGGCTTGGAAAGAGAGAGCCAAGGCCCAGTTGACCAGGTGGAAAAAGATCTTCTCCCAAGATGAGTTTGATGTGGGGTGTGCAAAGAGTGCCACCCATCGAATCCGCCTCCAAAAAGACAAGCCCTTCAGGGAGAGGGTTAGGCGAGTTCCGCTACCAGACCTCGAAGACTTGAGGGAACAGCTCGCCGAGCTCAAGCGAACTGGTGTGATTCGAGAATCTAGAAGCCCCTATGCCTCCCCGATAGTGGTGGTCAGGAAGAAGAATGGGTCGTTGAGGCTGTGAATAGACTACAGGACCCTCAACAGGAGGACCATACCCGACCAGTACACCACTCCGAGGATAGAGGATGCCCTACAGAGCTTGTCTGGAGCCAAGTGGTTCAGCATCATGGACCTCAAGAGCGGGTACTATCAGATCCCTATGCATCCAGAAGACAAGGAAAAGACAGCTTTCATAACCCCAGTGGGGTTCTTTGAATTCAACCGGATGCCCCAAGGTCTGTCTGGAGCCCCGGCCACCTTCCAATGTCTCATGGAAAAGACTGTAGGGGACATGAACCTCATCGAAGTCCTTGTATACTTGGATGACATCATTGTCTTCGGGAGAACCTTGGAAAAACATGAAGAGAGGCTGGAGAAAGTTTTGAGAAGACTCGGTGAGGAGGGACTCAAGCTCTCACTTGAAAAGTGCCAGCTCTATCAGTCATCAGTTAACTATCTAGGACACATAGTGTCCGAAGATGGGGTAGCCACAGACCCCGAAAAGTTGGAGGCAGTCACCTCCTGGCCAAGGCCCACCACTGTGACAGAACTCAGATCCTTTTTAAGATTCTGTTCTTATTATAGGAGGTTCGTGGAAGGGTTTGCTTGGATAGCAAGGCCTCTGAATGAACTGCTCAAGACGGAGGGGGAAGAGGATGACTCAGGCCCCAGGAAGCCAGGAGAGTCAGTCAAGGACCAGTGGAACGAGAAGTGTGAAGAGGCCTTCCAGATGTTGAAGAAAATTCTAACCACTGCCCCTGTCCTGGCCTACGCAGACCCAAAGAAGCCTTATGAACTCCACGTAGATGCCAGACCATCATGACTGGAGGAGTGCTTTATCAGGAGCACGAAGGGCAACTGAGACCTGTTGCATATGTGAGCAGAAGTCTGACTCCCTCTGAAAAGAACTATCCTACTCATAAGTTGGAGTTCCTGGCCCTCAAGTGGGCGGTAGTTGCAAACTCCGAGTCTATCTGTATGGGGCAGAGTTCACCGTGAAAACCGACAACAACCCCCTTACCTATCTTTTCACAACAGCAAAGCTGGATGCCACAGGACATAGGTGGCTGGCGGCACTGTCTGCTTTCAATTTCAGCCTGAAATACAGGCCTGGGGCTGGAAATCGAGATGCAGATGCTTTGTCTAGAAGATCTCATGTCCCCATCAGCAGTACAGAAGACTGGACCCAAGTGGCACCCGACGGGGTGCGGGCCCTCTGTCAGGGGGCTGAACTCCAGGCCGGTGGTGGCTCAAGAGCAGAAGAAATAGGGGTCACTGTAGTAGGGGTCCCCAAACAGTACTGTGGGGTAACCCAGTTTGAGGAAGATAACTTGCCAAAACTGTCAAAGAGGGAGTTGAGATGTGACCAATTAGAAGACCCGATGGGGAGATTGGTCTTGGAAGCCTTGGAGAGGCAGGACCCAGATAGACTCTTGCATCTTCAAAGGAAGCTCGCCTGTTGAGGAAGGAGTGGGACAGGTTGCAGGTGCATCAGGGAGTGGTCTACCGAAGGCGCCCTTCTGATGACCTGGAAGACAAATGGCAATTGTTTCTGCCCGGGAAACACAGAGAGACTGTTTTGGTTGCTCTACACGACAACCATAGCCACCTGGGGCCGGAAAGGACCTTCCAACTCGTTAGGGACCGTTTCTATTGGCCCTGCATGAGGGCCGAAGTTGAAGAATACTGCCACTCATGTGCACGCTGCATCCAGAGAAAGACTTTACCCCATCAAGCTGCCCCAATGGGCCATCTGCAAAGTCAAGGCCCATTAGATTTGGTATGCATTGATTTTCTCTGCCTCAAACCCGACTTGAGTGGGCTAGGAAATGTTCTGGTAGTAACCGACCATTTCACCCGGTATGCCCAGGCCTTCCCAATCAAAGAGTAGAAGGCGTCCACTGTAGCCAAAGTACTTGTGGAGAAATACTTCGTACACTACAGGCTACCACAACGGCTTCACTCAGATCAGGGAAGGGACTTTGAAAGTCGGCTGATCCGGAAGCTCCTGGATTCCTTGGGGATCAAGAAGACACAAACTACCCCCTACCATCCACAAGGTGATGCTCAGCCGGAGAGGTTCAACCGAACCCTGCTAAACATGCTGGGGACCTTAAGCAGTGAAAAGAAGCAGCATTGGAGCAACCACATAGCAGCAGTTGTGCATGCATACAACAGCACTACAAGTGACGCTACAGGGTACTCACCATATCGACTTATGTTCGGAAGAGAAGCAAGACTACCGGTAGATCTGGCCTTTGGCACCTCCATAGACCATTGTTCTGCCACTTCTCACAAAGCATATGTAGATAGACTCAGACACAATTTAAAATTGGCATATGAGCAGGCCCATGCAGCCTCAGAACAAAGGGGGTCTCGCAACAAGAAAAACTTTGATCTGAAAGTTCGGATTCAAGATTTACAACCTGGAGACAGAGTGTTGCTACGGAACTTGGGGGTCCCTGGAAAACACAAGCTTGCAGACAGATGGAGACCTGAACCCTATGTTATTTGCAAAAAACTACCGGGCCTACCTTTTTACAGACTAAAGCCAGAAGGGAAGGTGGGGCCCTTAAAGACTTGGCATCGGAACCACCTACTCCCACTAGCTGAAGCAGTTCGGATTCCCCCTGCAATGGGTTCCCCTGAGCCAACTTCCATCCTGGATACTCCCAGGCCGAACACTCAATCCCAGACCCCTCAGATTGGGGATACAGAGACCTCGGAGCTAAGTGAAGATGAAAGAGAAGAACTTGATTGGCTTTGGCCTTCCCAGGCCCCAGAAACTTCTGCTATTGATCTTCCACCTGATGAAGACACCATAGACAGTACACTGAATGCAGAAGCTACTGAGTTCATCCCGTCCAGTCCTTTGTCAGATTCTTGGGAAGATGCCTGTGACTTACTCTTAGAGGGGGATCCAAGAGATTCCATGTATCTCCCTGCTCCTGAGTCAAGTGTCCCAGAACCAGTGGAAACTCCCAAGTCAGTTCCAGAAGAGGAACCTGTATTGTCTGAACCAGAAATCCAGAGAGAGCAAAGGATGAGAAGGACCATAAGGCCCCCCCGAAAATTGACTTACCCACAGATGGGGAAGAGCTCGGAAGACACTGTGGTCACTGCTAGGAGGAGTGTGGAAGACCCTGATCCCTCCACTGTTCATTTGGTGGGGGGCAACCCCAACTCACCTGCTGGCACAGCTAGGCAGGCCACTACTGACAGTGTGACCTGTGGGCAAGGGAGTTCACCCCTCGTTTTTGGTGGGAACTTCCTCTGCCGACATCATACGCATCTTTGTCTCATGTTGTGCGTAGTATGTGTTAACAGTTATCTTTGGGGACCAAAGAGTTTAAGTGGGGGGACTGTGTAGCGGGGTCTCCTTTAAGGCCCCTGGACTACGTTACCCAGAACCCCGTTCGGCACCCAGGGTGCACTTGGCCACCACAGAGACTCATGGGTGGGGCTATAAAAGAAGGGGGCGAGGCTAAGCTCTGGCTCTTTGGACACCGCGCTGCTATCAACAGGGCTTCCCATGCGGATCTGCGGCAGTACAAGGCCTGAAGCCAGGGCCTTGCACAACTTCCAGAGAGCCTTCCACCCCACTGCGAGCCTGGGTAGCATCCGACTTCTCTAAGTTGCTGACATCAGTTGGACCGGGGAACCGGCCGTTGCAGACGCTGTGTGCGGAGACACAGTCGGTGGAAGTCCCGGAGGGGGTTCGCGTCCGGAGTGGTGAGCGAGCACCTGCTCAAATCACAAAAAATACACTTTACTCTGATTAGTCCTAGAGACTGCCTTGGCCCACCAAGTTTTATCTGTTGTTCCACCGGAGACTAGTAATAGAACTGGGTCGTGTAGTCTCCGGTGAAGTGTTCTTCTATTACCTATTGTGTGGATTACAAATACTGTTTCTTTCTATATGTGCACCACCGTTCAAGCTGCATGCAAAGAAATTGTTCCCCAAGAGACTAAGTTATATCTGAGTCAGGCCTGACCAGGAGTTAGAACTTTTTGTTGCTGCGCCATAAGGGCGCATAGATAGGGATAGCTGCACTTGGCGCGTAATCACCAGCATCCTCAGTGTGTACTATACTTACCGTTGCAGGGCTCTGCAGACAATATATGTGTTATGTGTTAATCTATGCCTTTTACACAGAAGTAAACTAGTTATACTTTAACACTTTGCCCTTAGTGTGTTATCATTGTGCATATATCGTTAGATTGTGATAAGATAATAAACCTTAGACTAACTGTGCCAGAGTGGGTCAAGTAGATTGCCGGGGGTTGAAGGTGCTGTATTCAGGCCTCAAAACAAATTCAGCGGCTCTCTTAAGTGGGGGTAGCGCTACTTTAATAAAGGACTTCATGTTTTTATTACAATACACCGTTTTTTGGGGGTTCAATGGGTAGGGGTACCCCATGCTCATTTACATTGGGGGGTGGGATCTGGGGGCCCCCTTCTTAAAGGGTGCTTCCAGATTCTGATAAGCCTCCTGCCTGCAGACCCCCACAACCACAGCCCAGGGTTATGGGGTAGAGACCCTTGTCCCCATCAACATGGGGTCAAGGTGCTTTGGGGCAGGTGGGCAGAGCTCCCCCTGCCCCAAAGCACCCCCCATATTGAGGGCATGTGGCCTAGTATGGTTCAGGAGGGGGGAGCACTCACTTGCCCCCCCTTTCCTGACCTGCCAGGTTGCATACTTGGATAAGGGTCTGGCATGAATTTTGGGGGCCCCATACCATTTTTTTTTTACATTTTGGTGTAGGGATCACCTTAAAATCCCCAGTGTGAACCAGCCCTATTCCTACAAATTCCCTGACTTTGAACAAATGTACAAAGTGTGCAAGTGTAAGAACTGGTGTTGGTTTGAAGCCAAAGGGTAGTCACACTAAATATTGATTTGATTTAGATTTTTCTTCTGTTCACTCACTTTGCATGTTGTAAATTGTTAAAAAAAAAAAACGATTAAAATATATATTTTTGAAAACATTCTTACTTTACAGCATTTCTCACTTTACAGGATTTTGCATTGGAAAGGATGATGTCACGCTCCTTCCAGTAAGATCCTGGAAACATTGACAGCTATTATGTAGCGGTTTTACACAGAAAGTTGGCCCTGGAAGTAATAAGTACACCTTGCATTCAATGGAGTTGATTTACTAAAGGTAAATAAATAGTGCACTTGCTCCAGAGCTTAGTAAATGAGGCAAAAATTCACTTTGCAAAGAATACTCAACCACATGCAAGAAAAATAAAAAACAGCATTGTTTTGTTTGTACATGATTGGATAATAGAAACCAGCAGAGCTTCCCCTCAGATCTAGAGCAAATGCACCTAAAGTGGTTGCAAAGGTTTTTTTTCATACATAGTTACATAGTTGGTGAGGTTGAAAAAAGACACAAGTCCATCAAGTCCAACCTGTGTGGCATTCTATGCATTAAGATAAAAAACTGTTCTGTGCAAAACCACTGAACATAGCAGGTAAGTATAACATGTTTGTTATTTTACTCACAAGAAAAACATATTTTAGCATCACTT
This sequence comes from Rana muscosa, assembly GCA_029206835.1. Taxonomy (NCBI): domain Eukaryota; kingdom Metazoa; phylum Chordata; class Amphibia; order Anura; family Ranidae; genus Rana; species Rana muscosa. The sequence goes on along the minus strand of JARGYO010005583.1, from coordinate 3,958,241 downwards.
TAAAGTGAATTTGCAGTGCAATTGCAGTGCACAGTATATTTGCCTTTAGTAAATCAACCCCCTGCGTTGTTTACTAGACACTGCCCTTATTACATGATAATCACTAGCAGGGCCAGAAACATATATATTGTTACAGCACCTAAAGGCTACAAACATTTGTATGGGTGCAGAATAGAGATGAGCCGAACACCCCCCGGTTCGGTTCGCACCAGAACCTGCAAACGGACCAAAAGTTTGCGCAAACTTTAGAACCCCGATAAAGTGTATGGGATTCGAACGTTCGGAATCAAAAGTGCTAATTTTAAAGGCTAATATGCAAGTTATTGTCCTAAAAAGGGTTTGGGGACCCGGGTCCTGCCCCAGGGGACATGTATCAATGCAAAAAAAGTTTTAAAAACGGCAGTTTTTTCGGGAGCAGTGATTTTAATGATGTTTAAAGTGGGAAAAAAAGTGAAATATTCCTTTAAATATCGTACCTGGGGGTGTCTAAAGTATGCCTGTGAAGTGGCATGTGTTTCCCGTGTTTAGAACTGTTCCTGCACAAACTGACATTTCTAAAGGAAAAAAAAGTCATTTAAAACTGCTTGCGGCTTTAATGTAATGTCTGGTCCCGGCAATATGGACCACTAACTGAAAATACTGCAGCTCCCTGCCTGTGTTATTAGTATGAGAACACCAGCAACTGTATTCAGGTAGCTTTAGGTGCACACTGTGCAAAGGACACAGTACACTAACTGAAAAAACTGCAGCTCCCTGCCTGTGGTATTAGTATGAGAACACCAGCAATTGTCTTCAGGTAGCTTTAGGTGCACACTGTGCAGAGGACACAGTACACTTACTGAAAATACTGCAGCTCTCTGCCTGTGGTATTAGTATGAAAACACCAGCAATTGTATTCAGGTAGCTTTAGGTGCACACTGTGCAAAGGACACGGTACAGTAACTGTAAATACTGCAGCTGCCTGCCTGTGGTATTAATATGATCAGAACACCAGCAATTGTCTTCAGGTAGCTTTAGGTGCACACTGTGCAAAGGACACAGTACACTAAATTAAAATACTACAGCTCCCTGCCTGTATTTGTATGAGAACATCAGCAATTGTATTCAAGTAGCTTTAGGTGCACACTGTGCAAAGGACACAGTACAGGAACTGTAAATACTACAGCTGCCTGCCTGTTGTATTAATAGGATCAGAAGAACACCAGCAATTGTCTTCAGGTAGCTTTAGGTGCACACTGTGCAAAGGACACAGTACACTAACTGTAAAATACTGAAGCTGCCTGCCTGTGGTATTAATATGATCAGAACACCAGTAATTGTCTTCAGGTAGCTTTAGGTGCACACTGTGCAAAAGACACAGTACACTAACTGTAAATACTGAAGCTGCCTGCCTGTGGTAATAATATGGTCAAAAGAACACCAGCAATTGTCTTCAGGTAGCTTTAGGTGCACACTGTGCAAAGGACACAGTACACTAACTGAAAATACTGCAGCTCCCTGCCTGTGGTATTAGTATGAGAACACCAGCAATTGTGTTCAGGTAAGCTTTAGGTGCACACTGTGCAAAGGACACTAAATTAAAATACTGCAGCTCCCTGCCTGTATTAGTATGAGAACACCAGCAATTGTATTCAAGTAAGCTTTAGGTGCACATTGTGCAAAGGACACTAAATTGAAATACTGCAGCTCCCTGCCTGTATTAGTATGAGAACACCAGCAATTGTATTCAGGTAAGCTTTAGCTGCACACTGTGCAAAGGACACTAAATCAAAATACTGCAGCTCCCTGCTTGTATTAGTATGAGAACACCAGCAATTGTATTCAGGTAAGCTTTAGGTGCACACTGTGCAAAAGACACTAAATCAAAATACTGCAGCTCCCTGCCTGTATTAGTATGAGAACACCAGCAATTGTATTCAGGTAAGCTTTAGGTGCACACTGTGCAAAGGACACTAAATCAAAATACTGCAGCTCCCTGCCTGTATTAGTATGAGAACACCAGCAATTGTATTCAGGTAAGCTTTAGGTGCACACTGTGCAAAGGACACTAAATGAAAATACTGCAGCTCCCTGTCTGTATTAGTATGAGAACACCAGCAATTGTATTCAGGTAAGCTTTAGGTGCACACTGTGCAAAGGACACTAAATCAAAATACTGCAGCTCCCTGCCTATATTAGTATGAGAACACCAGCAATTGTATTCGAGTAAGCTTTAGGTGCACACTGTGCAAAGAACACTACATCAAAATACTGCAGCTCCCTGCCTGTATTAGTATGAGAACACCAGCAATTGTATTCAGGTAAGCTTTAGGTGCACACTGTGCAAAGGACACTAAATCAAAATACTGCAGCTCCCTGCCTGTATTAGTATGAGAACACCAGCAATTGTATTCAGGTAAGCGTTAGGTGCACACTGTGCAAAGGACACAGTACACTAAGTGAACATACTGCAGCTAGCACAATCACCTGCCTGCCTGCCTGTCAGTATATTAGGAAGAGAATAACAGGAACGGATCTATCTAAACTGAATACAGTGTATAAATATATATATATATATATATATATATATATATATATATATATATATATATATATATATACACAAAACACCTAGGATGCATATATATCCTCTACACACTGTAACTGCAGCTAACTGACTCGCCTGCCTGCTCTATCTAACTCAAATTAAATTACACTGTCTCTCTCTGTCTGTCTTTAACCACCGCCGCAACACACTACACAAGGCCGCCACGCAGGCCGCCTTATATAGTGTGGGGCGTGTAGTAAACCCCCTGAGACATAATTGGCCAAAGCCACCCTGGCTTTGACCAAGTATGGCTGTCTGTTTTTTCCGCGCTGTGATTGGCCAAAGCATGCGGGGTCATAGTGCATGCTTGGCCAATCATCAGCCAGCAATGCACTGCGATGCCGCAGTGAATTATGGGCCGTGACGCGCCACTCGAATTTGGCGCGAACAGCCCATAATGTTCGAAATTCGGCGAACGGCCGAACAGACGATGTTCGAGTCGAACATGGGTTCAAATCGAACTCGAAGCTCATCCCTAGTGCAGAATATGCTGTGTAAAACAACATTCTGACACAAAATAACTTCTGTTCCTTTGTGTCCTAAAATAATGGAAAAATAAGATATACATATGAAGTTTTTTCTTTCTGCAGGTGTATGAAAACAGCATAGAGACTATGTATAAAAAATAGGAACATTTCTTTCTGCCAGTAGTAAAATTAAACTTTCAAATGTCATGTCTGAAGAGAATATTTGAAAATGAATGTTGGCTGCTATGGGCAACAAGAAATTTTCAGTTTACTTTTAATAAATTTACTGATTCCCATTGTCAAAAATTGGCGTAGGTTGACACAAAGCCTGGCAGGCAGGCCCGGACTGGCCATAGGGCATAGGGCCATAGGGCGGCGGCCTGCAGCGGCCCATCATCTCTAATGTCTCCGGAGGCAGCCGGAGTTGGTGTGCGGAGCTGGGGGTGTGGCTGCCCCCTCCACTCCTCCCACAGACTCGTTCACTCTGGCTGATCCCACAGCTGAAGGAGAAAGAAACGAGGACACAGCAGCCAGAGTGTCTTCATCTCCAGGCATGCTGTAAGTTACTGCACTGCTGCACATGTCAATACATAGAGTCCTAACCTGGCACTATACAACCCCAGCCTGCCCTATGCCACCGCACCCTGCCCTATGTGTGCCACCGCAACCTGTCTTATGCCACCGCACCCTGCCCTATGCCACCGCACCCTGCCCTATGCCACCGCAACCTGCCCTATACCACCCCAGCCTGCCCTATGCCACCGCAACCTGCCCTATGCCACCGCAACCTTCCCTATGCCACCGCAACCTACTCTATACCACCCCAACCTGCCCTATGCCACCGCAAACTGCTCTATACTACCCCAACCTGCCCTATGCCACCGCAACCTGCCCTATACCACCGCAAACTGCCCTTTACCACCCCAGCCTGCCCTATGCCACCGCAACCTGCCCTATGCCACCGCAAACTGCTCTATACCACCCCAACCTGCCCTATGCCACCGCAAACTGCTCTATACCACCCCAACCTGCCCTATGCCACCGCAAACTGCTCTATACCACCCCAACCTGCCCTATGCCACTGCAACCTGCTCTATGCCACCACACCCTGCCCTATATCACCCCAACCTGCCCTATGCCCCCCAGCCTGCCATATACCACCGCAAACTGCCCTAAAGCACCCAAGCCTGCCCTATACAACCCCAACCTGCCCTATGCCACCCCAGCCTGCCCTACATCACCGCAACCTGCCCTATATTACCCCAACCTGCCCTATATTGCCCCAGTCGGCCCAATACCACCCTATACTTTAATTTACAGGGGTCATTTGGGGGTGCGCCTCGTGACCGTGCACTGCCTGCAGGGCACTGGGCAGGATAGACAGGAGGGGGGTGACACCATGTTTTACCACACCAGGTGACACCAACCCTAGTGACGCCACTGCCCCAGTGCACTCTCAGCTGCGAGTCGGAGCCGCACTCGAGTGACAGTGACACCCGTCGGCACATCAGGGGGCCGGGACCCGCAACGATCCCATTTTCTCTGGCGAGGTGGCCACGGCACTGATGATCTGATCAGTCTCGGCTCGGCTGTCTCACACAGCCGAGCAGAGTGAAGCCGCCCCCCCTCCTCCTTTATGTCCACACAGGGGGAGGGGACCCAACATGCAGTCCCGCGCTGATCTGAGGTACATTATGGGTCTGAAGGGGGAGTCTGTATTGTAGGGGGGGTTTCTGTATTGTAGGGGTGGTCTGAAATGTAGGGGGTTCTGTATTGTAGGGGGGTCTGTAATGTAGGGGGTTCTGTATTGTAGGGGGGTCTGAAATGTAGGGGGTGTTCTGTATTGTAGGGGGGTTCTGTTTTGTAGGGGGGTCTGTATTGTAGGGGGGTTCTGTATTGTAGGGGGGTCTGAAATGTAGGGGGATTCTGTATTGTAGGGGGGTCTGAAATGTAGGGGTTCTGTATTGTAGGGGGGTCTGTTATGTAGGGGGTTCTGTATTGTAGGGAGGGTCTGAAATGTAGGGTGGTTCTGTATTGTAGGGGGTCTGTAATGTAGGGGGTTCTGAATTGTAGGGGGTCTGTAATGTAGGGGGGTTCTGGTTTGAAGGGGGTCTGAAATGTAGGGGGGTCTGAAATGTAGGGGGGTTCTGTATTGTAGGGGGGTTCTGTATTGTAGGGGGGTCTGTAATGTAGGGGGTTCTGTATTTTAGGGGGTCTGAAATGTAGGGGGGTTCTGTATTTTAGGGGGTCTGAAATGTAGGGGGGTCTGTAATGTAGGGGGGTCTGTATTGTAGGGGGGGTTATGTATTGTAGGGGGGTTCTGTATTGTAGGGGTGTCTGTATTGTAGAGGGGTCTGTATTGTAGGGAGGGGGTCTGTACTGTAGGGAGGGGGTCTGTACTGTAGGGAGGTCTGTAATGTAGGGGGGTCTGTATTGTAGAGGGGGGCTGTAATGTAGGGAGGGGGTCTGCACTGTAGGGAGGGGGTCTGTACTGTAGGGAGGGGGTCTGTACCGTAGGGAGGTCTGAACTGTTAGGGGGTGTCTGTGTAACAAACTGTGGGGGGCTGTGTAATGTAAAGGGCTCCAGAGGTGCGGTGCTATGTAATGTAAAAGGGTCCAGAGGTGCAGGGTGCTGTGTAATGTAAAGGGGTCCAGAGGTGCAGAGTACTGTGTAATGTAAAGGGGTCCAGAGGTGAAGGGTGCTGTGTAATGTAAAAGGGTCCAGAGGTGCGGTGCTATGTAATGTAAAGGGGTCCAGGGTGCTGTGTAATGTAAAGGGGTCCAGAGGTACAAGGTGCTGGAACCCCACATCCCATCATTAATCGCCGCTGCCGTAAAGCACCGCCGCCGTGCCCCCCCCCCCCCCCCCCCGGGCTGCTCAGTCTAAAGTGCTCGGGCCTATTTTTTGTCCCGGTCCGGGCCTACTGGCAGGCATTGTAAAATGAACAGATTAATGCAGAATAGGATGCACTTTGGGGTATACATAATTCTGGCAGGTAATTATAATTTGAAACAGGCTTAAGGAGTGAATACTTGCAGTTACAATATAGCATACAAGTAGCACCGCACACTGTATTCAACTCCAGTTTGAAATAAATGAAAGAGAGGCTTTAGCTCAAATACCCTTCCATCAGTCACACCTCTTTGACATGATTCATCCACATTGGGCTTAAGCGTAGAGGTACTACGATTAAAGCCAATGTGTGTGAAACATGTCAAAAAGAGAGTGACGGACGAAGATTTGAGCTGAAGCCTTTCATTTACTTTATACCTGAGTTAAATACATCATGTGGCAATATTGTATCTGAGAGCGAGATGTGATCTGTCTCTGCAGGCCCCCTGAATACAGGGAGTAAACCCGGGAGACTGATACTGCGGGCTTGGAGCAGCACCAATCTGTTATGAAACTTGCAGTTAAAGAGGAAGTAAACCCTCCACAACTTTTTTAATTAAAAATAACCCTGCAAGAGAAAGGCATAATGAGCTAGTATGCATAGCATACTAGCTCATTATGTGGCACTTACCTGAAATAGAAGCCCCCGAAGTCCTCCTCGTTCTCCGCTGCCGCCGCCGCCATGTCCGCTCGGAGCTTCTTCCTGTTATCGCCGCTCCGGCGCTGTGATTGGCCGGAGCGGCGATGACGTCACGCGCATGCGCGCTCGGGCCGGCAAGATCCCATTCAGAAAACCGGCAATGATGCCGGCCCGCTAGTGTGCATGCATGTGACGTCATCGGTGCTGTGTTTTTCAGCAAATATGTCCTTAACCGTGTAGGTTAAGGAGATATTTCATGCACCTACAGGTAAGCCTTAATCTAGGCTTACCTGTAGGTGCATGTTGTCAAAGTGGGTTTACAACCACTTTAAAGATGAAGTGTTTGTAACCCTAAAAAAAAGGGGGCACTTCTGTTCCCCTATAGCAGATTAAACAGCACAGTGCTTGTGCTATATAATCTGCCCCTCTCTAAGCTGTAAGAAAAAAAAAAAAGGTTGTTCCTGTGTCCTCTGTGTGTACTTGTCAGGAAAGGAGAAAAATGCCCAGGCACATAGTTATGGGCAGAAGGAGAATTTCTGTTAGCCAAATCCATAGATGGAGAAATCCTATCAGCCAAACCCATGGACAGAGAATCTCCATTAGCTGTCCGCGCAGGCATGTGCTCACACAAACGCGAATACGTGTGCCCGCCACTAGAGTGGCGCCAAGTGAACTATATAAACACCTCTGCTGCACTAGGACTTTGCCTTTTGGTCTACAGCGTTCTGCTACCTGCTGTTCCTTTTTTTTGATCTCCTGTAGCCGTTCTGATCCATCTGACCATGCTTGTGCTCTACCTGAACTGACTCCTGGCTTGCCGCTTGCCCTTGGACCAACATCTTTGCTTTACCCCTCTGTCTGCCTGTTTGCCATTGCCAACTCCAGCTTGAACCTGATTACTCTGCTACCTACTGCTCTGTTCCTGACGTGCCTGCTAGTGACTGACCCGGCTTGCCTGACCCTGCTCTGTGTCCAGCCGTCCATATATCTGCTACCTGTGACCTGCCAACTTGCCAAGTACACTCTGTCTGCTACCTGCCAGTCTGCCAAGCATCTGCTGTCTGCCACCTGCAAGCCTGCCAAGTGCCTGCTGCCCTGTGTCACGATCTTGCCTGCATTCCTGTGTGCACAGACCTCTCATCTACAGCCTTCACCATCCAAACTGCCACTCCATTCGTGCCACTCCAGGCTTCCATACCTCCTGTTTACTTTGTCAGGGGTACCAGACTGTTAGTAGCTGGCAGTAAAGTAAAGAACAATTACAGCCAGCTCCTCTGTTATACTAATCTCTCCTACACTGTAATTGTTTTTGTCAAACGAAGCATGCAAATACCTTATCTTAGATCTCTTTTGGGCAGTCACAGCGGTCACATGACCTTCCCGGCTGACGTCGGAGGGGGAACTCAGCCCTTCCCTCTGCAGCCATAGATCGGAGGAATACAGAGGCCGGAGGTCAGGCCATAAAAGAGCAAAGATTATTTACAGGCATTGTTTTTAAAGAGCAATTACACGGTGTAGGAGAGATTAAAAGAACAAATGAGCTAGATGTAACTTGTTTTTCTCCTTTAGCCCTGGTTCACACTGGTGTGATTTGACATGCGAATTGACATGTCAAATCGCATGTCAAATCGGCGAAATTTGCCGCAAATTGCGGGCAATGGCACCATGCTAATCGGTGCGACGCCGCATCTGCGGCGCTGCACCGATTTCAAAAAGTAGTTTCTGTACTACTTTTTGCGATTTCAGCCGCGATTTACATTGACATCTGTGTCAGATGTCTCTGTAATCGAGCTGAAATCGGGACTGACAGGCAGGCGTGAAATCGTGCGAGTTCAGCTGAACTCGCACGGCTTCATTTCCGCATCCCCAGTGTGAACCTGGGCTTTCAGCCACTTTAAATGTGAGTTTTTATTTTCTGAAATATGGAAGGTATAGAACCTCTGTCAAGTTTTTAAAGCTGTCCATTTCCCAGCTAAAGAGATTTACCCTCACTAATGGTCCTGGTTACCTATAGCTCTGATATAGAAAAAAATAGGAAAATCCAAAATGTTGGCACAGGAACAGGAGGTGAGGGAGAATCTTTCAATGTTCTTTTAACAATTATCTAAGATCAAAAGATTCATCTTTGGAAAAAGCTTCTCCTAAGTGATGTTCTTTTTCAGGGGCAAAAAGTGAAGGTAATGTCCAAAGTGGAACACAGACAGTAAAAAATAAAACAGTGCGTACCCAAATCTAATTGTACTTTCATGAAAATACTACCCCAGATGTCTCACCCATCACACTTTGGGAAGCACACAAATGTGTCCTAAGGGGTAAATTGATTTCTCTAGCTACGATAGCCAAAAAAAAGACACCAGGAATACGTTAAATCATTACTTGAAACAATTAATCGCCTGGAAAGACCCCATAAACTGTCATCCATGCAAGCTACACTACAGGAGCTTTTGCAGGCGCGTTCAGCATTGGTGGAAGAGCTGGGGAAGCGCACTAGAAGGCGTTATGTCCTCAGGCAGAAGGTGTTCTATGAACATGGTAACAAAAGTGGGAGACTGTTGGCTCGCACGATACAGGCAGATAAGGCCTCGTCTGTGATTCATCATATTCGAGACAGTCAGGGCACACTCCTTTCAAAAAACGAAGAAATAGCCAAACACTTTGAAAAATTTTACTCTAAACTATACAATTTGACGCAAGAAAGGGGCGAGCTGACCAATATGGCCAGGCGATCCTCCCAAATAAAGGACTTTCTAGCGGATTATTGCCCTAAACCTATCACCTCCCAGCAGGCTGAAGCCATGGAGAGTCCATTTTCCATGGAAGAACTCCACTTAGCAATTAAAAAGATGAAAGTAGGTAAGAGCCCAGGTCCTGATGGCCTCCATTTGTTATACTACAAATGCTTTCAGGAGGACCTTTCTCCCAAAATGCTTAACGCATTTAACTCTCTTTCGTCCCCTCACACTTCCCTAGGCAGATTATTGGAAGCCCATATAGCAGTTATCCCGAAGGACGGAAAAGATACCACACAAGTTTCTAACTATAGGCCGATCTCTCTGCTTAATGTGGACATAAGGATCTACGCTAAGTTGCTTGCAAATAGGTTACTGCCTTTGATCCCTGGCCTCATATCATCTGACCAAGTGGGCTTTATCCCAGGTAGGGAGGCTAGGGATAATACTATCCGCACTTTGAATATACTGCATTGGCTGACTTCATCGGAGACCAAGGGATTCCTCCTGTCCCTTGATGCTGAGAAGGCATTTGATAGGGTGGCATGGGATTACATGCAGGCGGTATTGGAGGGCATAGGCCTTCTGCCTCGTATGCTTGCACACATCACGGCCCTCTATACTAATCCCTCCACAAGGGTGAGGGCTAATGGCCTCCTGTCTGACGCCTTCTCAATAAGTAATGGCACCCTGATCTTTGTTTTGACGTTAGAACCCCTCCTAAACAGACTAAGGTCCAACACGGATATCAAGGGAATACCCATTGCCCATAGAGAATTTAAAGTAGCGGCCTTTGCTGACGATATTTTACTATCCCTACAATCCCCTTGGATATCGTTACCTAATCTTTTGAAAGACGTAAAACATTTTGGCGAGTTATCAAATCTCAAAATCAATTACTCCAAATCACATGCTCTAAATGTATCCCTTGCACCTCAGGAAGTCACTCATTGCCGGGAATCCTTTCCCTTTCATTGGCAGACAACAGCTATTACCTACTTATGTGTCCTGGTTACTAAGAACATAGCGGATCTTTATAGCCACAACTTCCTCCATGCCCTCTCTAAGCTCCAGGCAAATTTCAAGGATTGGGTCAACCTCAACGTTTCTTGGTTTGGGCGCTCGGCCCTCATTAAGATGGTCGCTCTCCCTCGCCTACTGTATTTAATGCAGACGATTCTGATCCACTTACCTCCCTCATTTTTTGCGGCATATAAAAAAACGTGCACTAGCTTCATATGGAAGAATAATGCCCCACGAATTAAATACTCACGGCTGACATGCTCCAAAACAACAGGTGGCATTGGTCTGCCTGACCTTTATAAATATTATCTGGCTTGCCACCTAACTAGAGTGGTGGACTGGAAAATTCACAAATCAAGGAAAGCATGGGTGATGTTGGAAAACTCTTTCACACGTACCCCGATTGCCACACTACCTTGGCTGTCACCGCGATTTTGGCCCCTGTCCCTCAAGACGCTCATCGCACCCTCCCTATCGGCCTTTGGGAAGGCGGTTGCTCGCTTTAACTTATCCTCACAACCGGGTCTGCTGACCTCTCTGAGAGGCAACCCTAAGTTCCCTCCGGGACATTCAAACACATTCCTCCACATGGAATGGCCACACGAGGAGGTTCTGGTGTGTCACTTCTTTCACAGGGGCCGTAGACGATCCTATGAGCAGCTTACCTCTGAATCACGTACTAACACTTTTCCTTTTTGGTCTTTTAGACAGCTGACTCACTTTCTTACCTCTAAAGATGTGAATGTTACGTGGAATAGACAACTTACGCCATTTGAAGCACTATGCTCACGCAATGCACCACAGCGACACCTTGTGTCATACATTTACGCCCTACTGCAGGACGTTCCTGCCACTCCTACGATGCAGACTGTACGTGCTTCTTGGGAAAGGGATTTGCAACTGACCCTTGAGGATGATGACTGGGAATCCATATTCACTCTTGCCCATAAGGGTTCGATGAACGTAGCAATCCAGGAAAACGGTTATAAAATTATCACGAAATGGTATAGAACCCCAGCTCTTTTACATAAATTCTCACCCTCAATTCCAAATACATGTTGGAGGTGCACAGAAGGGGTAGGATCCATGATACACATTTGGTGGGAGTGTGCTTTGCTCCAGCCTTTTTGGAGGGAGGTCCACTCCATCATTACACGGGTCACCACTTTCACTTTAGACTACAATCCTGCTCAATACCTTCTGCACCATACTACTTTACCCAAACGAATTTACCAAAAATGACTAGCTATGCATATGGTTAATGCAGCCAGACTCTGTGTTCCTACACACTGGCATTCGAAAGATATCCCGACCATTCGAGAATGGTTGATCAGAGTCTCCAAGATAGAGGAGATGGAGGAATTGATACATACAGCCCAGGACCGCTTACAGAAGTTTAGTCTGACCTGGGCCTGTTGGACGCATTTTAGGACCACGGATTACTATAAATCCTTCTTCTAAACGCTGTCCTGAAGTATTTAAATTGCTCGCTGATATCTTCCCTGCGTTTTGAAATTGTGCGGGGGTGCTGGATGGAGAGCGGCCCCCACTACTCACTACTCTATACTCTATACTCTCTGCTGTCTATTCTTGACTGTTACCCTTTACCTACCCTCCTTCCCTTATTCCTTTCCCACGCCTATGTCATTGTCAACCTCCTTTCTTATTCCCCCTTTTTTTTATATATTTTTTTATTTTACTTTAATCTTCTTTCCCGATTACGTTGTAACCGACCAAATGATAGCCTGGAGCCTTGCCATAGGCTCCCAACATCTATACGTCCTTTGTAATTCCCGAATTGAGAATTTTTACCATTACCCCCAGATAGACCTGCTGATATTGGTCTACGGAGGGTCTTTGCACTCTTACGCAGGGTTACTTGCTCTTATTCAGATAACGGATATTGCTATATTTGATTGGTGGTTATTTTTGAAATGTTCATGAGCTTGTATGTCTTGAATGTACATGTAACCTTATTTCTCTTTCAATAAAATAATTTATGGAAAAAAAAAAACAATAAAAAATCTCTATAAAAAAAATACAGTATTTTGGTTCTAAATATGCTTTAAGAAACAGTACAACTATACCTGGATATACAATGATTCATTCATACATCACTTTAATATTTTAAAAATGTTTATTATAGAAGGAAAGAACCTTGAGGTGTCTTGTGACATATATGTCTGAGCTTAGCCCCGCACCACGCTGAAGAAGTCACGCCCATTGACGTAACGCGTACTGGAGGAGGAGCTACGCCGGACGCCGCCGCGATCGTCTCAGATCATTCCGATTACATGCTGATCTGTCTGCACTCGCATGGAGTGCTTTTAAATGTGAGTACAACTCTTTTTTATGCACAAATAAACGGCTTATATTCAGAGAGCACTAGGAAGTCTCCCTTTTTTATTTGCATAACTGGAATTCGGTGGAGCAAGTAGAGGTGGCTGTTCTATGCTAGGCTGATACTGGTCGTTTGGAGGTTGGAGGCTGAATGATTGGATGACATCTGCATTATTATTCTATGCCTTGTGACCTCTTGCAGGTCGAAGTACTGAGGTGAGAGGCCACTCTGTGTGTGGTGGAGGGATTCCTTTCTGGTCAACTTGCTGTGATCCACATCGCATGCTTTATATAGTGCACCATTCACCCTTTATGGACCTTTGCCTCTTTTTATATTGATTTTTATATTGACTTTTATTATTTATTTTCTTTGCGCTGCACTCTCCTAGTTATTTGTGACATATATGTACAAATATTAAAAGAAAAAGTGCACTTTTATTTCAGTTTTATTGCAGATTTTTTACAGTAATTTCCTTTTTTTTTTTTTTCTGGCCATCGACTTCTCAGTAGAACACTAGAACCTCGTTTCTGATAACCTACACCTATGTTTATGCTGAAACCCTAAATAACCCTTCTTAATAAAAAAATATTAAAAGCTGAAAGAGAAATTTGTTTGGCTATACATACACTTTAATTTCTGTCAAATGTGTGCACCAGAAGTCCGCAAGATGCATTGTGCCCACCTCTCAATTTTTTATTATGTATCTCCATTATGTCTCATACAAAGCCTTTCTATATTGTACTTGTCAAAAAGATTTTATGGTAGTTTTGATTTTTTTTAGAATGATTAGTTCTTTAGTATTTAACCACTTAAGCCCCGGACCATTTGGCTGGCAAAAGACCAGGCCACTTTTTGCGATTCGGCATGGCGTCAATTTAACTGACAATTGCGCGGTCGTGCGACGTGGCTCCCAAAAAAAATTTGACGTACTTTTTCTCACACAAATAGAGCTTTCTTTTGGTGGTATTTGATCACCTCTGCGTTTTGTTTTTTTTGCGCTATAAACAAAAATAGAGCGACAATTTTGAAAAAAGTTCAATATTTTCTACTTTTTGCTATATTAAATATCCCGAAAAAATAGATAAAAAAACATTTTTTTCCCTCAGTTTAGGCCGATACGTATTCTTCTACATATTTTTGGTAAAAAAAAACAAAACACAATAAGCGTTTATTGATTGTTTTGCGCAAAAGTTATAGCGTCTACAAAATAGGGGATAGTTTTATGGCATTTTTATAATTTTTTTTTTTTACTAGTACTGTAAATGGCGGCGATCTGCAAAATTATTAGACACTTTTGACACCATTTTGGGACCATTGTCATTTTTACAGCAATCAGTGCTATAAAAATGCACTGATTACCGTAAAAATGACACTGGCAGTAAGGGGATTAACCTGTAGTGGCGCTGAATGGGGTTAAGTGTGACCTAGGGAGTGCTTCTAACTGTTAGGGGGTGTGGCTTGCCGTGACACGTCACTGATCACTGTTCCCGATGACAGGGAACAGACGATCAGTGGCATGTCACTAGGAAGAACGGAGAGATGTTGTGTTTACACTAACATCTCCCCGTTCTTCAGCTCTGTGACCCGATCGCGGGACACCGGCGGACATCAAGTCCGCGGGTCCCGCGGGCAAGGTCACGGAGCTCACAAGGTCATGGAGCTCACGCAACCACACGGCGGCAAATTAAAGGGGACGTATATATACGCCCATTTGCCCGTCCGTGCCATTCTGTCAACGTATATCTGCATGTGCTGGTTCTTAAGCAGTTAAATAGGAACTTCATTCCCTTTAACCTGTAGCCCTGCCCCCACTGTCTTTGTAAGTCTGGCACCTGTTTAGAGGTGCCAAAGAGCTCTGTCTGGCCTTCGGGTGCCAGCAGAGCCCTGGAGCACATCTGTGTACAATCAGGACGTTATTTTATACATGCACAGACACAGTGAGATTTGGGTCTTTATGCATGCACCGAAAGCCCACAAGTGTGTAGATGTGCTGCAGGGCTCTACCAAGGCCAAAAGCCCTGTGGCACATCTACACAACTTGCATTTTTGCCTAGGCCCGAAAACCTTATGAAATAAATAAAATAATTACGGTACATTCAAATGTGAGTGAAGGAAGGGAGGAAGGCGGAGAAGTATATATATATATATATATATATATATATATATATATATATATATATATATATATTGTGACAGCAGGCAGGTAAAATCACCAGGTTGCATCCAGGATGGTAGGTATGTATGCCCTAGATTCAGGCTTTATGCAAGTTCATACCACTAGGGGGAGTGCTGCGAGTCTTGCGGGGAAAGAGTTAATGAGCCCAGCTGAATCAAGTGGCTCATTAAGGCCTCTACAAGAACTCCCAGCATGCTAAGGGAGATGCTCCATCCTGGAACCAGTTCTGTGTTGAGCAAGACTGGGGAGTGTGTTTCTGTCCTGTGCGGTGAGACAAAGCCTGTGTGGCTAAAACCTTAAAAAAACAGGGTGATAGGGGCTGGGGCAGCACAAGGCTGCACCTAGTTGTCAGACAGGGAACCTACGTGTGTAGTAAGCGGTCAAGCTGACCAGGATTTCTTTTTGTATGTTTCTTTTTGTTTTGCTGTTTTTCCCCTGTAAATAGTTTAAATAAACCACACCTTTTGTTTTTGCAACTACAAACTCTGTCTCCTGTGCCTGTTTTTGTGTGGTGAACCCATCCAGGGGGTCACACACACCCGCTGCCAAGCTAACCCCCTCAAAGTATATATATATATGTGTAGCGGGGTCTCCGTTGAGGCCCCATTGACTACGTTACCCAGAATCCCGTTTGGCACCCAGGGTGCATTGGGCTGCTGCAGAGACTCATGGGTGGGGTATAAAAGGGGAGGGCGAGGCTTAGCCCGGCCTCTTTGGACACCGCGCGGCTGGCAAGAGGACTTCCTGTGCGGACCTGCTGCGAGTGTAAGGCCTGAGGCCTGGGCCTTGCACACTTCCAGAGAGCCTTCGACCTCGCTGCAGACATCTACCTGCTTCGCGGACGTCAGTGGACCGGAGATCAGGCGGTGGCAGATCCTGTGTGTGTGGACACAGCGGTGGGAGTCCCGGACTGGGATCGAGTCCGGAGGGGTGAGAGAGCACCTGCTCACAACCATAACCGAGTACCTTATTAGGCCTATTGTCTGCCTTGGCCGTCGGGTTACACTTTCCCTTTTCTCCTGTCAGGAGACTAGTTGGAGGACTGAGTTACATAGTCTCTGGGGAGTTGTTTCCATTACCTTAGACCTTGTTGGATTCCAAATATTGTTCCTGTTTGTGCACCACCGATCATCTGGCATGCGAAGATTCCTTCTCTAGAGACTGAGCTTTAACTGAGTCAGGCCTGACTGGGAGTTGATAGTACTGTTGGGCGCCATATTGCTAACGGGGACTCAAGCTATATGTTAGTGTGTGTTAGAACTAATTGCGCACTATAGTTAACTAGTGTTAGTATTACTGCAGGGCTCTGCATGCATGTGTTATATGTAATATTGATTGTTAACCCCTTTTTATCTACAAGTGAACCTTTTACATTTTATCAATCTGGTATTGGAGTCTATATATATATATATACATATATCTCATCACTAGAAGAAAGGTATTGTGGGATTGTGCATAAACTGGTATAGAGCTATATAGAAATACCACCCCTAGACTAGCTGTGCCAGGGAAGGGCTGAGTAGATTGCCGGGGGTTGGCTGTGCTGTGTACAGGGCCCAAAAAGAGAACCAGCGGCTCCCTTAGTTTGGGGGTATCGCTACACGTGGGGGCATCGTTTCCGGGATCCTGTATATGGCAAGCAGACATGCCAAAAGTACCGGCATGGACCCTCTAGAATTGAAAGCGTGGTGCGAAGCAGCCAGGACAAACCCAGACACGTCAGTGGTCATTAGTCTCCCGGGAGAAGAATGTTCAGTAAGCGCGGCAGAGCGACTTGCAGTGTCGCTATCCCCAAATCATACACCATGGGTGATAGACCTGAAATCAGCCCCAGACACCTTGTTTCAGTATGCACTTATAGAGTGGATGGATGGAGTACCGGGGAACTTTAAAGGGCAAAGTGTGCAGGCGCAGGATAACAAAACTTATGGTCTGGCGCACGCAATAACTGTGAAGACAGAGTCATCTCCACCATCCCCAACGGGATCACCGCCAGGGATACCCCATACAGCAGAGAAGCAGAGGAGGATGACACCTCCAGTGACACCCATTACAGCCATAGGGCCAGAGCTTTTAAATGCTTTGGGAGATCTGCTCAAAAAGTGTCAGCAAACAAATACGGTACACGTAGAGGCCAGTTACCGGAAGCTGAGAACATTTTCAGGGAGGCTGCCCATCCCTGTAGGGGAGGAAGACTTCGATACCTGGATCGAACAGGCCTTGTCAGCAGTAGAGGCATGGGAGGTGCCTGAAGCGCAGAAGAAGCAGCGCGTGATGGAAAGTCTGAAAGGCGCCGCTGCGGAAGCTGTAAAAAGTCTCCGGTTTGGAAATGCTGCCTGCATGGCTTATGACTGTTTAGCCATGCTACAAGAAGAGTTCGGTCAGTTGGAGAAAGTAACGTTACTGGTGTATCAGTTCGAACACACCTTTCAGCAGCCAGGAGAAAAGCTGTCGGAGTATGTCAGAAGACTGAACAAGATGCTTTGTCAAATCGTGCTAAAAAAAGGGATGGTACCCCAAGCCATAGATGCGGCAAGGATGAAGCAGATCTTAAAGGGAGCGTTACGCTCGGATACAGTCTGGCTCCACTTGAAAACCTCTGGAGGAGGCATGTCACTGAATTACCCTTATCTGGTAAAGATCATTAGAGATGAAGAGGCCCTGCAAAAGGATCAGCAAGCGATCAGGGTGCATGCCCCTTCTATACCGGTAATGGTCAGATCAGCCATGACCCCTGAAAGAGACCCAGAAGTAGATACCCTGAAGTCACAGATGTCTCAGGTGTTGGAGATGCTGACCTCTCTGATAGCAAAGGATCCAAGGGTCGTAGAAAATAGTGGACCGAAGAAGGAGTTCTTCCCAGATACCTCAGCACCCACTTCCTTACAAGACTGGGGGGATGTGGTCTGTTTTAACTGTGGAGGAGTTGGCCATATTGCGAAAGTATGTTCTAGTCCCAAGAAAAAGAAGATAAATAATCGCAAGCCGGCGGAAAACTTCAGAGGGCCCCGGTGAAGGAGTCAACCCGGTGCCCATCATCTCCAGTGAGCTCCACTGTACTCAAACTGAATGAGAAGCCCAGAAGAAAAAAAGGTAGGCCCTCTCAGAAGAAGAACAGTGCTCCTCAACGAGAATACACACCTAAAAAGAGAAATAACGTCCCTCAGCGGGAATATACACATAAACAGAGGAGGGAGATCAATGCATACCGAGCCCAGGAGGGACTAAAGCCAACAGCCAAACGTAAGAAGGAAAGAACCAAAGGAAAATGTAGGGATCAACAGAAAGAGACCCCTTTGAAGTCTTATCCAGAAGAACTGATAGGCCCCTCCCCTGTAGTGCCTATTAAAGTGGAGGGAGTCTACACGAGAGCCATCTTAGATACTGGAGCACAGGTGACTCTGTTTTACCGGGACTTTTATGATAAACATCTGAGTCACCTGCCCATCCAGAGAATTGAAGATCTGGAAATATGGGGAATCGGAACACAGAGTTTCCCCTACAATGGTTACTTGCCCATTAAACTGACCTTCGACCCCTCAGTAGCCGGGAAGGCTGAAGTGTTCGATACCTTGGCAGTGGTGTGCCCCCGACCGCCTGGAGCCAGCAAGAACTCCTTAATAATAGGGACAAATACTGACCTGGTCCGGAGGCTTCTGGCCCCTCTGGCAGTAGGAAAGAACGCAACAGTCACCAGAATACACCCAATGTTGAAGACAGCCTATCAGCGACTGGTCTTAGAACACAAGGCCCCAGAAGAGGGGGTGGGTAAAGTCTGGAGACTGGAGAAGAAGGGAATAGTGTTGCAGCCCGGTGAGGTAATCGTCTCAGAGCCACTGTGAAGCTTACTTGGGAGCAACCCGGCCCCTTTGTCATGTTGGAACCAGACCCTCGGGAAGAATACTCAGGCTTAGAGGTGATCCCAGAAATGGTTCCGGTGAGAGCTCTGAAGAAGGCACACTGTAAGGTGCCGGTGAGCGTCAGGAATACCATGGGTGTTCCCATGGAGATCCCCGCCAGGATGCTGCTGGGCCAGGTGAGCCCTGCTGCCCCAATTGTCTTATCAGATTTGGAGAAGACAGAGGGAGACAGGACTGTTTGGGAGAAGCTTTGCATGGAGAACCTGAACCTGCCAAAGGCCTGGAAAGAGAGGGCAAAGGCCCAGTTGACCAGATGGAGGAAGATTTTCTCTAAAGATGAGTTCGACGTAGGGTGTGCAAAGAGTGCCACCCATCGAATCCGCCTCCAGGAAGACAAGCCTTTCAGGGAGAGGGTCAGGCGAGTTCCTCTAGCCTACCTTGAAGACCTGAGAGAACAGCTCGCCGAGCTCAAGCGAACCGGTGTTATCCGGGAATCTAGGAGCCCCTATGCCTCTCCAATAGTGGTGGTCCGGAAGAAGAATGGGTCGTTGAGGTTGTGTATAGACTACAGGACTCTCAACCGGAGGACGATACCCGACCAGTATACCATTCCGAGGTTAGAGGATGCCCTACAGAGTTTGTCTGGAGCCAGGTGGTTCAGCGTTATGGACCTGAAGAGTGGATACTATCAGATCCCTATACATCTGGAAGACAAGGATAAGACAGCTTTCATAACCCCTATGGGATTCTTTGAATTTGACCGGATGCTCCAAGGTCTGTCTGGAGCCCCTGCCACCTTTTAACGCCTCATGGAGAAAACTGTAGGAGACATGAACCTCATCGAAGTTCTTGTGTACTTGGATGACATCATTGTCTTTGGGAAGACTCTAGAAGAACATGAGGAAAGACTGGAAAAAGTCCTGAGAAGGCTCAGCGAAGAGGGACTCAAGCTTTTGCCAGAGAAATGTCAGTTCTACGAGTCATCAGTCAACTATCTAGGGCACATAGTGTCTGAAGAAGGGGTAGCCACAGACCCCGGGAAGCTGGAGGCAGTTACCTCCTGGCCCCGGCCCACCACTGTGACAGAACTCAGGTCCTTTTTGGGGTTCTGCTCCTACTATAGGAGATTCGTAGAGGGGTTTGCACGGATTGCCAGACCCCTGAATGAACTCTTGAAGACAGAAGGGGAAGAGGATGACTCGGGTCCCGGGAAGCCGGGAGAGTCCATTGAAGACCAGTGGAATGGAAAATGCGAAGAGGCCTTCCAAATGCTGAAGAAGAGCTTAACCACTGCCCCTGTCTTGGCCTATGCAGACCCAAGGAAACCTTATGAGCTCCCTGTAGATGCCAGTCATGACGGTCTGGGAGGAGTGCTCTACCAGGAGCATGAAGGGCAACTGCGACCTGTCGCATATGTGAGCAGAAGTTTGACCCCATCTGAAAAAAACTACCCCACTCACAAGTTGGAGTTCCTGGCTCTCAAGTGGGCTGTAGTTGATAAGCTTAAGGACTATCTGTATGGGGCAGAATTCACCGTGAAAACTGACAACAATCCCCTTACTTATCTTTTCACCACAGCAAAACTGGATGCCACGGGCCATCGATGGCTGGCTGCACTGTCTGGATTCAACTTCAGCCTGAAATACAGACCTGGGGCTGGAAATCGAGATGCGGATGCCCTGTCCAGAAGGTCTTATGCTCCCACTAGCCGCACAGAAGACTGGACCCAGGTGGCACCGGACGGGGTGCGGGCCCTCTGTCAAGGAGCTGAACTCCAAGCCAGTGGGGGGTCCAGAACAAAAGAGATAGGGGTCACAGTAGTGGGGGTCCCCAAGCAATACTGTGGAGTAACTCAGATAGAGGAAGATAATTTACCCAAGCTGTCAAAAAAAGAATTGAGGTTTGACCAACTGGAAGACCCTTTGGGGAAATTGGCCCTCAAGGCCCTGGAGAATCAGGATCCAGATAGGCTCTTGCATCACCCTTCAAAGGAAGCTTGTCTGCTGCGGAAGGAGTGGGACAGGTTGCAGGTGCATCAAGGGGTGGTCTACCGAAGGGGCCCCTCTGATGACCTAGAAGACAAATGGCAATTGTTCTTGCCTGAGAAGCACCGAGGGACTGTCTTGGCCGCTTTACATGACCATCATGGTCATTTAGGAGCTGAAAGGACATTCCAACTTGTCAGAAGTCGGTCCTATTGGCCCTGTATGAGGGCTGAAGTAGAGGAATACTGCCATTCATGCGCAAGCTGCATCCAATGGAAAACTCTACCCCATCAAGCTGCCCCAATGGGCCACCTACAGAGTCAAGGCCCAATGGATTTGGTATGCATTGATTTCCTCTGCCTCAAACCCGACTTGAGTGGACTAGGAAATGTTCAGGTGATAACCGACCATTTCACCCGGTATGCCCAGGCCTACCCAACCAAAGACCAGAAGGCTTCCACAGTGGCCAAAGTACTCATGGAAAAATATTTTGTGCATTATGGGCTACCACAGCGACTCCACTCGGATCAAGGGAGGGACTTTGAAAGTCGGCTGATCCGGAAACTCTTGGACTCCTTAGGGATCAAGAAGACCCGAACCACTCCCTACCATCCGTAAGGGAATGCCCAGCCGGAGGTTCAACCGAACCCTACTCAACATGCTGGGAACTCTAGAAAGTGAAAAGAAGCAGCATTGGAGCAGTCACATAGCAGCAATTGTGCATGCTTACAACAGTACAACAAGTGATGCTACAGGGTACTCCCCCTATCGACTCATGTTTGGGAGAGAAGCAAGACTACCCATAGACCTGGCCTCTGGCACCTCCATAGACCATTCCTCGGCCACTTCCCACAAAGGCTATGTGGACCGGCTGAGGAACAGTTTACAGTTGGCCTATGAGCAGGCCCAAGCGGCTTCTGATCAAAGGGGAGCTCGCAACAAGAGAAACTTCGACCTGAAGGTCCGAATTCAGGATCTGCAACCAGGGGACAGAGTGTTGTTACGAAACTTGGGAGTCCCTGGGAAGCACAAGCTTGCAGACAGATGGAGACCGGAGCCATATGTTATTTGCAAGAAGTTACCCGGCCTACCAGTCTACCAGCTGAAGCCAGAGGGAAAGGTGGGGCCTTTGAAGACTTGGCACCGGAACCACATACTTCCACTTGCCGAAGCAGTCCGGATACCCCCTGTGAAGGATTCCTCTGAGCCAATGTCCATCCTGGATACTCCAAGGCCAAATACCCGGTCTCAGGCATCTCGGTCTAAAGAAACAGGTGTCTCTGAACCTAATGAGGATGAAAGGGAAGAGCTGGAATGGCTATGGCCTCCCCAGGCCCCAGTGACTTCTGCTATAGATCTCCCACCTTTGGAAGACACCATAGACAGTACACTGAATGCAGAAGCTACAGAATTTATCCCGTCCAGCCCTCTACAAGACTCATGGGAAGATGCCCTCGACTCACTCCCAGAGGAGGATCCAAGATGTTCTGTAAATCCTCCTGCTCCTGAGTTAAGTGTTTCAGAAACAGTGGAAGCTGCCATGTCTGTTCCGGAAGAGGAACCTACAGTGTTGGAGCCAGAAATCCCAAGAGAGCGGAGGGTGAAAATGGCCATAAGGCCTCCCCGAAGGCTGACTTACCCACAAATGGGGAGGAGCTCGGAGGACACTGTGGCAACTGCCAGGAGGAGTGCAGAAAGCCCTGATTCCTCCACTGTTCATTTGGTGGAGGGCAACCCCAACTCACCCCCTGGCACAGTTAAGCAGGCCACTTATGATAGTGTGACCTGTGGGCAAGGAAATTCACCCTCTCATTTTTGGTGGGAACTTCCTCTGCCGACATCATACGCAACTTTGTCTAATGTTGTGCGTAGTGTTTGTTGACAATTATCTTTGGGGACCAAAGAGTTTAAGTGGAGGGAGTGTGTAGCGGGGTCTCCGTTGAGGCCCCATGGACTACGTTACCCAGAATCCCGTTTGGCACCCAGGGTGCATTGGGCTGCTGCAGAGACTCATGGGTGGGGTATAAAAGGGGAGAGCGAGTCTTAGCCCGGCCTCTTTGGACACCGCGCAGCTGGCAAGAGGACTTCCTGTGCGGACCTGCTGTGAGTGTAAGGCCTGAGGCCTGGGCCTTGCACACTTCCAGAGAGCCTTCCACCTCGCTGCGGAGCCTGTGCGGCTGCAGACATCTACCTGCTTCGCGGACGTCAGTGGACCGGAGATCAGGCGGTGGCAGATCCTGTGTGTGTGGACACAGCGGTGGGAGTCCCGGACTGGGATCGAGTCCGGAGGGGTGAGAGCACCTGCTCACAACCATAACCGAGTACTTTATTAGGCCTATTGTCTGCCTTGGCCGTCGGGTTACACTTTCCCTTTTCTCCTGTCAGGAGACTAGTTGGAGGACTGAGTTACATAGTCTCCGGGGAGTTGTTTCCATTACCTTAGACCTTGTTGGATTACAAATATTGTTCCTGTATGTGCACCACCGATCATCTGGCATGCAAAGATTCCTTCTCTAGAGACTGAGCTTTAACTGAGTCAGGCCTGACTGGGAGTTGATAGTACTGTTGGGCGCCATATTGCTAACGGGGACTCAAGATATATGTTAGTGTGTGTTAGAACTAATTGCGCACTATAGTTAACTAGTGTTAGTATTACTGCAGGGCTCTACATGCATGTGTTATATGTGATATTGATTGTTAACCCCTTTTTATCTACAAGTAAACCTTTTACATTTTATCAATCTGGTATTGGAGTCTATATATATATACATATATCTCATCACTAGAAGAAAGGTATTGTGGGATTGTGCATAAACTGGTATAGAGCTATATAGAAATACCACCCCTAGACTAGCTGTGCCAGGGAAGGGCTGAGTAGATTGCCGGGCGTTGGCTGTGCTGTGTACAGGGTCCAAAAAGAGAACCAACGGCTCCCTTAGTTTGGGGGGTATCGCTACATATATATATATTTATTATTATAGATTGAAGGTCTGCTTTAAATAGAGACAATTTGGAAATGTAATGTAGCGGGGTCCCCAAATTTAACCCCGCTATACTTAAATTTAGGGGTGACCAGAGCAATAGTTGGCTCGGGTCTCTTAATTATTTGGACGCTGCCTTACTGCTGTGTTGCCTGGCGTGAAGTTCCCCTTTGGGCGTATAGGTGGTGCTATCACCTATACCCATGGTTGAACCACAGGTGATGGAGTAGGTATTGGATGTCCTCTCTCAGCTGCTGTTGGTGGGCGGTTTTGGCCTGCTGTGCATGCCGGGAGAGGATGAATAAGGGGCAGACGCCATTACACAGGGAGCAATTCCCGGGGCCCATGCCCGGACGACAATTCCCGGGCCCACTGCCCGGAAAAGCTACCCCTCAGAGGGGGGTGCGCCCCATCTTGATGGAGGAGTCTCGGGCACCTTCAGCCCGAGGCTACAGAGCTCCAGGTAGGCCCAGTAACTTTGACTGGGTCTACAACCGAAGAGGAGTCCCAGGGAACCCGCGTGAGGGTAACCGCTCTGACACAGAGGAAACCAGGGGAGGATCGATCCCATAACAAGAGGGCGAGTAATAAAGTATTGCTGACTCGGGAAAGGCCTGGTGACCTGTCGGAGGGAAGGATTCCTCACTTTGCAGACTGCCATGCGCGCTAATGCACCAATTGGAATACAGGCGGGCCTATATAAAGAGGCCTAGCTGCACTGACAGGTTGCTGGTTTGTTGTCAGCTTTCCTGTGTACCTAGTTTCCTGAATCTGCTTGAACTCCTGTTGTGACCCGGATGGGCTTGACTACCTCTATCATCTTTCCTGGACCTGACCCTCGGCTTGTTATACGGACTTCTGCCTTCTGCCTGTGTTTGACCCTCGGCCTGTGACCTGGATCTGCTGTCTATCTCCAGCGCCTGACCTTCTGCCTGCACCTTGTTCCTGCCACGTACCTTCAACCCTAAGCTGTTTATCTGGGCTTACACTTGTCTGCTGTGTTAGACCCTCGGCCTGCACCTCCACCATTAGCAGCCCCCATTCAGACTCAGTCTCCGCCTGCCTCCACCAACCTGTGCCTGTTTGGACTGTTGCCGTCAGCCAGTTCCTGCTAAAGAGCCTGCTCCTGCCCGGTGTTTGACCCTCAGCCTCTTCTCGGTCAGCTCAGCTCTACCAGACTGTCTAGCAAGACTCTTCCACCTGCTGGTAGCCAGTGCCTCTTCGTGCCATCCTCTTCCTGTCTCACCTCCAGGGGCAGAGTGCGTCAAGTCGCAAGGGTGAACTGCTTTCGGCATCTCGGCCTCAGTGCGTACATACCTGACACTGAATCCACTTCTATCTGCTAACCTTTTCTCACTTCAACTCTCTGGTTCCTGAAAGCAAGATAAAATAAACTCACATTGGAGTTGATATGTTGTGTGGACATTGACCTCATTTGGGAAAGATAAAGACTCGCTTCTATAAACATAGAGGGGAGAACCAGAAGAAGGAAGCAACTTGCTGCAGGACCCAAGTATGTAACATCGCCTGACCTTTATAATCTAGAGGACACGGGCATGTGGCAGGGTGTGTCTTATCCCCCTGCTTGAGAAGGTAAGAGGGGGAAAAGGATCTGTGTGCTACAGTAATAAATAGCATTTAATGGAGCCTAGTGAAGGGAAATAACTAGAACTCTGTATACTGTACATGTCTTATAGTATTTAACCAAACCCCTATTTTTATACATAAAATTGGAACAAATGTATTGTTTTCTCTTGGGCTCTTCTATCACCTCCTGCCAGTTACCCCTCTGTGCCTTCTGTTTTGTGTTCTGTTCACCGATGATTACCTCTGACAGTACTGTGCAGACATCACTTCATCCAATCACGCCTGGCACCACAAAGCAAGCATTGACACAACTGCTATTTAAAAGGACACAGTGAATTATGCTTCCTTGCCAATGCTAGTGGAAGAGATGTTAATGTGGATTAAATGAAATGTGATTTGATAGTTCCTGGGAACATCTTGTTCACCATGAAAACATCTGAACTGTTTTAACATTTCTGCAGAGAATTAGAATAATTGATATTTTAGAGAGTGTTCAGTCACAAAGATAAAGATTACCTTTGTTTTCTCTTTTGAAGGTCGAAGCATTTATTCTATAGTCTGATAATAGGTGGTGTAATGCACAAAAACCTCATCTTTATTTTACACTGGAAATAAAACTTTACAGAACATTTGCATTTACTACATGTAATGTATTTTAACATAAAAAACAGCATTACTAGCTAAGACATGCCAAAACATTAATCTAGGCTTTATTATTCAAAGTCTATCTAAACTGTCTGTTTTTAGCAGTACACATTCTTTGAGCACACTCACAGTGTTTTGAGAATTACCTCTTTTGTCCTATCAAAAAAACAATCATACAGTAGGTAGGGCAAGAACTAGTTTGACAAATCCCAATATTCTTCATTCCAGATGCAACTTTGTTATGTCGAGGGATGAGGTTGAAGGCTATGACAGCTATCCAAAAATTGGTCTTTAAATGTGAACTTAAAGTGGTTGTAAAGGCAGAAGATTTTTTTATCTTAACCCCCTTAGCGGTATTCCCGAGTCAGGCTCGGGGTGAGTTTTTAATACCAAGAGCGGTAACCCCGAGCCAGACTCGGGCTGCATCGCAGTATCCAGGGAGAGTTACTTACCTTGTTCCCTGCATCCTGCGATGTCTCCCCGCAATGTGTGCGAGCCGTGTCTCGCTCGATTCACACTGCCGAGTGCCGAGCTCCGTTCCCTGCGACGTTGCGGCGCACGGGGACGGAGTTTGTCGCCAAATTCAAAAACTGAAAAAGACAGTATAGATACAGTATACTGTAATCTTACAGATTACAGTACTGTATCAAATAATTACACATACCCTTTGTCCCTAGTGGTCTGTCCAGTATCCCGCATGCAATTTTATATTATAAAAACTGTTCTTTCTGCCTGGAAACTGGAGATCGTCCATAGCAACCAAAAAGTGTCCCTTTATGTCAAAAGTGGTTTTAGACCAGCTAGAAAACAGCGATAATAAATTAGAATCACTTGCAGAATTGAGCGATAGCGATTTGTGGGGAAATTCGTCATAAAACACTAAATCTAATGACAGCGACAATTCTGCAACTGAGCAAATTTCAGTGTTTTTGATTTGATTACATTAGTGAATCATTTTTATTATAATTACATTACTATTTGTTATAGTTATTTATAGTTATTTATTATATTATAATTTATGATTTTGTGTTTCAAACTTTATCATACCTAAGATGTCTACTAGACTCTTGTTTGGTCAGGTTTAGGTAAGTAATTACTAAGAATTGCAGGCCTTCAATACATAACATCAAATTTCCATGCAAAATAATTGTACCGTTTTTGGTACATAATTCCAGACAGAATCCGCCAGGGAGGTTAATGCATTCTATACATTAAGATAAAAATCTTTCTGTGTACAGCAGCCCCCATCACCCCCCTTAATACTTACCTGAGCCCTATCTAGACCCAGCGATTTTGCATGAGAGACTCGGCTGTCCGGGACTCGCCATCCTCTTTGGCTGAGACAGCAGCAAAGCGCCATTGGCTCCCTCTGTTGTCAATCAACAGGAGGGAGCCAGTGAGGAGAGAGAGGGGGTGGGGCAGAGCCACGGCTCCATGTTTGAATGGACACTGTTGCCTGATGCCTGGCCACATCCTCTGTGTGTCTCCCGACCTCCAAGATGGATGGATGGATGGATCCAGAAGCTCCAGGCTCAGCGTCCCAACACCTCTCAATCTGGACTCCACACTGTGTGAAATATATGGCATTAAACTTGCATTAACGCAATTAAATATACTGTGTTAAGCGCGCACTAACACACAGAAATGTACTGCGTTAAACGGCACGTAACGCACAGAAATATACTGTGTTAAATGTGCACTAACTTACTGTAATATGCTGCGTTAAGCGTGCACTAACGCAAAAAAATGTACTGCATTAACCGGCACATAACGCACAGAAATGTACTGCGTTAAACGGCACGTAACGCACTGAAATATACAGTGTTAAACTTGCAGTACTGCACTGAACTATTCTGCGTTAAACGGAAGATAACGCACTGAAATATACGGCGCTGAACTTGCAGTAACGCACTGAACTATACTGCGTTAGACGAAAGGTAATACACTGAAATATACGGCATTAAACTTGCAGTAACGCACTGAAATATACTGCGTTAAGCAAGCACTATCGCACAGAAATGTACTGCGTTAAACAGCACGTAATGCACTGAAATATACGGCGTTAAACTTGTAGTAACCCAATTAAATATACTGTGTTAAACGGTCACTACACTCACACTGACTGAACTATCCCCAGATTCACACTAATGTAAAGATGAATGGTGGTCACACTAACTGACTGAACTATCCCTACAGTCACACTAATGTACAGTCAGGTCCATAAATATTGGAACATCGACACAATTCTAATCTTTTTGGCTCTATACACCACCACAATGGATTTGAAATAAAACGAACAAGATGTGCTTTCACTGCAGACTTTCAGCTTTAATTTGAGGGTATTTACATCCAAATCAGGTGAACGGTGTAGGAATTACAACAGTTTGTATATGTGCTTCCCACGTTTTAAGGGACCAAAAGTAATGGGACAGATTAACAATCATAAATCAAAAGGAGAATTTAAAGAAAATACCTGGCATCTATATTTGATAAGCACCACATCCCTTAATTGGACTTTTTAAGGTGCATGAAACACACAATATTCAATTAAAAATATCAATTTATTACAAATATTATAAAATTCATATATACATGAACCATCAAATGTACATAATAAAGTTTCCAAAATGCATACAGACAAATGTCTCTACATGTTTCGCCATATATTTGGCTTCCTCAGGAGTTTGTCATGCAAATACTGCAAACAAAATAAGAAAAGTAAATACATAATAATAACACAAAATTTATACTCTAAATTACACCAAAACATAATATTCTTTTAAATGACTGAAAACCATATCACTCCAAAGAGTGCTCCAACATCAATGAACTCATCTCAATATTGTGTCTATTTTTTGAAAGTAATATCATTATATGTACATTACCTGTAACATTTTGATAGTGCAGTCTAAAAAGAATGATCTGAAAACTAATGAGCCAACCAACTCGGGAGCGCCCAATAGGGGGGGATAACACGGTGTATCATAGAGGGGGGGGGGGATACTGACAAAATTAGCCACCCGATATTGCTAGCACAAAAGCAGAGGGCCATCTGGGAGAAATTGTAAAAGAAACAGAAAAAGATCCAATAAATCAGACATCAATCTATATATACATGTAAAATATACATTGACATAGGCATCTCCATCCAAATACATGGCACATTACCCATCAGTATTTACCTGTTAGTAGCTTATTGACAATCAAGCATTAGAATTGGGAAAAAGGAGAAAATATCTCCAAATAACCCCAAGTAGTGTCCACTCTAGAAGGAAAAGAAATAGTGGAAAAACACTATAAGTATTATAAATATTATATTTCTATCTAATTGGTGATCAATCAGAAATTCACCATAAGATTGTTAGCTGTTCAATACCTGATTAATCCAAATAGACAAAGTATATCCGCATTAAGGCACAACTGCCAAAAAGACCTGTCCCACAAAAAACGACAAATTCTCTGAAAAAGATACACACATAAACTGTTTTAAATTCCAGACCAATATGCCAAACAACAGGATAAAGGCCAATGATGCCCATGGAGGAATCTGTTGCCTAAGTATATTACCTTTGACTGTTATTAGAGACGTCTTCTCCCCAGGATGTTGGTCATGCTAATGGATTGCAAAGCTGCAATCCGGACTATATACCCCCCCTCCCCCTTCCCATTGGACGCACAATGGCGCCAAATCAATGGGCGGAGCGGGCACGTCAGTTCCGGCGTCCGCCCACCGTCATATCGGACCCGGAAGTGATGGAATCACCACAGGAAACCGGAAACGTCCACCGGAAGCGCCGCCCCGCTCATCAGGAGGAAACATCCAGACAAGCAGGACGCACCATAGGACGGATCCGGAAAGGGTTTATTGCCTAAAGTATAGAATAGGGGCAAACTTCCTTTTAAAACCAAGGCAGAAATGGCACAAGAGAATGGTACAGAAAAGGCGTCCGAAATCCGGTAGGCTTAGTCATTTGGCGCTCACATTGTCTCCTAGAAGGAGAACACAGAGAGACGCCCTGGGCGCCCATATGATCACCTATTCCCCCCCCCCCTAAAAATGGGGAAAGCCACCCCGAAGACTGGTAAACTCTGTTAATATCAATAAAATATGATTAATCAAATGATAGATGTTGAAAGGAGCCCCTAAAGAATATAGAGATATAGCAAATTCAGTCACCTGTACATGAAAACAAATTTAATAGACAAAAGAAAAAAATGTATAACAAAACAAAATATTATTTGTTTTAAACAGAGTCAACACACAAAGCATGACTAATTATATCCTACAGAAAGGGTTTGAAACTCATGGACTCATTGAGCCTGGGATATATGGTAGCTCTCAAGTAGGGATGAGCTTCGAGTTCGAGTCGAACTCATGTTCGACTCGAACATTGCCTGTTCGCCCGTTCGCCGAACAACGAACAAATTGGGGTGTTCGCGGCAAATTCGAAAAATCTATGGGAGAAATCTAAAGTGCTAATTATAAAGGCTTATATGCAAGTTATTGTCCTAAAAAGTGTTTGGGGACCCGGGTCCTGCCCCAGGGGACATGTATCAATGCAAAAAGAAGTTTTAAAAACGGCCGTTTTTTCGGGAGCAGTGATTTTAATAATGCTTAAAATGAAAAAATAAAAGTGAAATATTCCTTTAAATTTCGTACCTGGGGGGTGTGTATGATGTGCATGTAAAGTGGCGCATGTTTCCCGTGCTTAGAACTGTCCCTGCAAAAAGTGTCATTTTTGAAAGAAAAAAATGCATTTAAAACTGACTCGCGGCTATTAATGAATTGTCGGCTCCCGGCAATACATACAAAAGTCATTGAGAAAAAAAAAAAAAAAAAGCGTGGGGGTTCCCCAGAATTCAATTACCAGGCCCTTCAGGTCTGGAATGGATATTAAGGGGAACCCCGCCGCAAATAAAAAAAAAATTGACGTGGGGTTCCCCCAAATATCCATTCCAGGCCCTTCAGATCTGGCATGGATTTTAAGGGGAACTCCACCCCAAATTAAAAAAAAAATGGCGTGGAGTCCCCCTAAAAATCCATACCAGACCCCTTATCCGAGCATGCAACCTGGCCGGCTGCAGGGGAAAAGGGGGGGACGAGAGAGCGGCCCCCCCTCCCTCCTGAACCGTACCAAGCCACATGCCCTCAACATGGGGAGGATGTCCCCATGTTGATGGGGACAAGGGCCTCATCCCCACAACCCTTGCCCGGTGGTTGTGGGGGTCTGCGGGCGGGGGGCTTATCGGAATCTGGAAGACCCCTTTAACAAAGAGGACCCCCAGATCCCGGCCCCCCCCCTATGTGAATTGGTAAGGGGTACATTGTACCCCTACCATTTCACGAAGAAAGCGTAAAAAAATGTTTAAAAAAACACACAAACACCTTGAAAAAGTCCTTTATTTAAAAAAATTAAAAAAAAACATTCCAGCGGTGAAATCCAGTGTCCCGCGGCGATCCCGATGTCCAGCGCTGTCCGTCATTGGTTGTGCCTGAGCGGACCTGATGGGGAACTCCCTCTCAGTATTTTAAATGTATAGACCCGCCCCTTCTAAAGTTCCCCATCAGGTCCGCTCAGCGGACCAGATGCGGAACATGAGAAGGGGCGGGTCTATACATGTATTACCAAAGTGAGAGCAGTTCCCCATCAGGTCCGCCTCCTCGGTATGTCGGACCGGCTACGTCATTGGCTTGAGCGGGGAACTTCCTTCACTATGTAAATTTAAATTTACATAGTGAAGGAAGTTCCCCGCTCAAGCCAATGACGTAGGCGGGTCCGACATACCGAGGGGGCGGACCTGATGGGGAACTGCTCTCACTTTGGTAATACATGTATAGACCCGCCCCTTCTCATGTTCCGCATCTCGTCCGCTGAGCGGACCTGATGGGGAACTTTAGAAGGGGCGGGTCTATACATTTAAAATACTGAGAGGGAGTTCCCCATCAGGTCCGCTCAGGCACAACCAATGAAGGACAGCGCTGGACATCGGGATCGCCGCGGGACACTGGATTTCACCGCTGGAATGTTTATTTATTTATTTTTTTAAATAAAGGACTTTTTCAAGGTGTTTGTGTGTTTTTTTAAACATTTTTTTTACGCTTTCTTCGTGAAATGGTAGGGGTACAATGTACCCCTTACCAATTCACATAGGGGGGGGGCGGGATCTGGGGGTCCCCTTTGTTAAAGGGGTCTTCCAGATTCCGATAAGCCCCCCGCCCGCAGACCCCCACAACCACCGGGCAAGGGTTGTGGGGATGAGGCCCTTGTCCCCATCAACATGGGGACATCCTCCCCATGTTGAGGGCATGTGGCTTGGTACGGTTCAGGAGGGAGGGGGGGCCGCTCTCTCGTCCCCCCCTTTTCCCCTGCGGCCGGCCAGGTTGCGTGCTCGGATAAGGGGTCTGGTATGGATTTTTAGGGGGACTCCACGCCATTTTTTTTTTAAACTTGGGGTGGAGTTCCCCTTAAAATCCATGCCAGATCTGAAGGGCCTGGTAATTGAATTCTGGGGAACCCCCACGCTTTTTTTTTTTTTTTTCTCAATGACTTTTGTATGTATTGCCGGGAGCCGACAATTCATTAATAGCCGCGAGTCAGTTTTAAATGCATTTTTTTTCTTTCAAAAATGACATTTTTTGCAGGGACAGTTCTAAGCACGGGAAACATGCGCCACTTTACATGCATATCATACACACCCCCCAGGTACGAAATTTAAAGGAATATTTCACTTTTATTTTTTCATTTTAAGCATTATTAAAATCACTGCTCCCGAAAAAACGGCCGTTTTTAAAACTTCTTTTTGCATTGATACATGTCCCCTGGGGCAGGACCCAGGTCCCCAAACACTTTTTAGGACAATAACTTGCATATTAGCCTTTATAATTAACACTTTAGATTTCGAACGTTCGAGTCCATTGTATTTAATAGGGTTCTAAAGTTTACACGAACATTTTGTCTGTTCGCAGGTTCTGGTGCGAACCGAACAGGGGGGTGTTCGGCTCATCCCTGCTCTCAAGGTATGTATCCATCTGGTTTCCCGTTGTAGGAGAATTTTATCCACATCACCACCTCTTTCGTTAAGAGGTATATACTCTAAAGCAAAGAATTTAATCTTTGACAAATCAAAAGAGTGAAACAGACCACTGTGTCTGCTGATGGGAGTCTCCATTTTCTTCTTTTGAATGAGAGATACATGATCTCTCATTCTGTGGAAGAAAGGCCTCTTAGTTTTGCCGACATAGAAGGCCTTGCAATCACAGATCATCAGATAAATGATGCCATTGGGGAGAACTATTTCAGTAGCATTATAAATAAACCTACAAAACTCACAGTGGCCACACGGGGCCGACCCCCCCCCCCCCAGTATCAAGACCAATAATGAATAACTAATAAAAGGGGCTCTCTTACCTGGCATACTTACTGCATAGCACATTGCATACCACCGGTACAGATGGCGGAGAGAGTAGTATACCATCTAGATCCACTTACTAAGCCAATGCAAGCAACTACAGCAATTATAGCCACTACAGGAGGAAGCCAGGGCGTTTAACCCGCAGTGAAAAAGGAAAGAGAGAATTTTTTTCTCTTTGCTGGTTTCTCTCCCTCTTTTCTCTCTTCCTTTTTTTTTTTTGGGTTTTGATTATAATACTTATATGAATAGAAGGGGAGCAGAGGAACATTTAAACCAGCACCAGCCACAACAAGAAGGAGCCCAGGTTACACACACTGCAAAGAGCCAGGCAAATCAAGCGAAGGCGGCAGCAGTAGCGGCAGCAACAAAGCTTGAGCGATTTGCTCGAACCACCCTTTCACCAGCAAAGCCACAACAGCCAGGTCAGGTCGGAGCTTCGGTGGCCAGTAAAAGTCAAGGTAGTGGCCAGGTACCATCATCGGCAAGCCCGGCAGTAGCACTGAGCACAAAAACAGTGAGTACAGTGAATACAAAAGGGCAAGGGGCGGGAAAATCCAATACTATCACAGCTATAACCGCCGTAACAAGTCTCGCCAATACAGCCAAGGCAAACATGGAGGGAGAGCCCACAATGAGGGATCTTCTACATGCTATAAATGCATGTAAGGAATCAATAACCGGTTTGGATACCCAGTTGAAGGGTATTAAGGAGGAATTAGTGGTAATGGGGGGCAAGCTGAAAGAGACAATTGAAAGAACTACAGTTTTGGAGGAAAGGCTAAGCGCAGTTGAAGAAAATTGATGAATTAGAAAACAGGAACCGTAGAAGCAATGTCAGAATAATAGGCATGCCGGAACGGAGCGAGGGATCTGATTCTATAGCATTCCTAGAGGGGTGGTTTAAGGAGACATTTGGGGCTGCAACTTTTTCTCCTTTTTTTGGCATCGAGCATGCCCATCGAGTCCCCTTTAATCCCCATCAGGGTAGCGAGCATCCAAGATCCCTACTCATAAAGATGTTCAACTATGGAGATAAAGTAACCCTGCTCCGGAAGGCAAGAGAAATGGAGGAAATACTCTATAGAGGGGTAAAAATTTAATTTCATCAGGATTTCTCCCCAGACCTTCAAAGGCAGCGAGCGGCCTTTATGCCGATCAAACGTATTTTACAGCAGAATAAGATGGAGTATGCATTGCTATACCTTGCGAGTATACGCTTGCGGGTATCTACAATGAATGGTATACATTTTTTTGATTCCCCAATGAGCGTTGAGAGATGGTTGGAAGACAATAGGAAAACCCCACGGAACACCGCTGGACAAGAAACCAGAGACTAGAGATTAACTAGAGACTAACCAGCCTTCAGCCCTTTTTTTTCTCCCCCCCCTTTTTTTTATTTTTCTTTGGGGGGTGTTTTGTTTTTTTTTTGTTTTTTTTTCTGTTCTGTTTGATGATTTTTTATATAAGGACAACTCTTTAACCACTTAAGCCCCGGACCATTTGGTAGCTAAAGGACCAGAGGTGATTTCAGAATTTTGCACTGCGCTGCTTTAACTGGAAATTGTGCGGACAGCAATGTTGTACCCAAACGAAATTTGCGTCCTTTTCTTCCCACAAATAGAGCTTTCTTTTAATGGTATTTGATTGCCTCTGCGATTGAATTTTTTTGCAATATAAACGGAAAAAATTATATTTACTACTTTTTGTTATAAGAAAAATCGAATAAACTAAATTTTAGTCATACATTTAGGCCAAAATGTATTCAGCCACATGTCTTTAGTAAAAAAAATGTCAATAAGTGTATATTTATTGGTTTGCGCAAAAGTTATAGCGTCTACAAACTAGGGTACATTTTCTGGAATTTACACAGCTTTTAATTTATGACTGCCTTTCTCATTTCTTGAGGTGCTAAAATGGCAGGGCAGTACAAACCCCCCCCCCCAAATGACCCCATTTTGGAGAGTAGACATCCCAAGGAAATTTTTGATTTCACTCCTCACTACCTATCACAGTTTCGAAGGCCATAAAATGCCAAAATAGCACAAAACCCCCCCAAATGACCCCATTTTGGAAAGTAGACACCCCAAGCTATTTGCTGAGAGGTATGGTGAGTATTTTACAGCTCTCATTTGTTTTTGAAAATGAAGAAAGAAAATATATATATTTTTCAATTTTCAAAACTTTGTGACAAAAAGCGAGATCTGCAAAATACTCACAATACCTCTCAGCAAATAGCTTGGGGTGTCTACTTTCCAAATTGGGGTCATTTGGGGGGGGTTTGTGCCATCTGGGCATTCCATGGCCTCCGAAACTGTGATAGGCAGTGAGAAGTGAAATCAAAAATTTACACCCTTAGAAAGCCTGAAGGCGGTGGTTGGTTTTTTGGGGTCCCGTACGCGGCTAGGCTCCCAAAAAGTCTCACACATGTGGTATCCCCGTACTCAGGAGAAGCAACAGAATGTATTTTGGGGTGTAATTCCACATATGCCCATGGCATGTTTGAGCAATATATAATTTAGTGACAACTTTGTGCAAAAAAATAAAACAATAAAAATAAATTGTCTTTTTTCCGCAACTTGTGTCAACATATAAAATATTCCATGGACTCGACATGCCTCTCAGTATATAGCTTGGGGTGTCTACTTTCCAAAATGGGGTCATTTGGGGGGGTTTTGAACTGTCCTGGCATTTTATACACAACATTAGGAAGCTTACATCGACTCTTCTAACCACTTGAAGACAAAGCCCTTTCTGACACTTTTTGTTTACATGAAAACATATTTTTTTTGCAAGAAAATTATGTTGAACCCCCAAACATTATATATTTTTTAAAGCAAAGGCCCTACAGATTAAAATGGTGGGTGTTGCATTTTTTTTTCCACACAGTATTTGCGCAGCGATTTTTCAAACGAATTTTTTGGGGAAAAATACACTTTTTTTAATTTTAATGCACTAAAACACACTATATTGCTTAAATGTTTGATGAAATAAAAAAGATGATCTTAGGCCGAGTACATAGATACCAAACATGACATGCTTTAAAATTTCGCACAAACGCGCATTGGTGACAAACTACATACATTTTTAAAAGCCTTTAAAAGCCTTTACAGGTTACCCTGTTAGATTTACAGAGGAGGTCTACTGCTAAAATGACTGGTCTCGATCTGACCTTTGCGGTGATACCTCACATGCATGGTGCAATTGCTGTTTACATATTACGCCAGACCCATGCTTGCGTTCGCCAATGCGCAAGAGCAGGGCAGGACAGGGGTGCTTTTTTTTATTATTATTAATTTTGCTTTTTTATTTTATTTTTAAACTGTTCCTTCCATATTTTTTTTTTGATCATTTTTATTGTTATCTCAGGGAATGTAAATATCCCCTATGATAGCAATAGGTAGTGACAGGTACTCTTTTTTTGAAAAAACTGGGGTCTATTAGACCCTAGATCTTTCCTCTGCCCTCAAAAGCATCTGACCACAATAAGATCGGTGTGATAAAATGCTTTCCCAATTTCCCAATGGCGCTTTTTATATCCGGGGGGGGACATTCCCTCCCACTGCTTGTAAAAGCAGTCCAGGGGCTAATTAGCCACTAGGATTGCTTTTACATGAAAGCCGGCCGCTGGCTGAAAAGAATGATACCAAGATGATACCTAAACCCGCAGGCATCAATCTGGTATAACCATTCAAAGTCCAGCAACATACCAGTAAGTTGCTGGTCCTTGTTGGACATGTATTGTAATCTTTTTTTTCATGCAGCCTGTTGGCTGAACGAAAAAAAGAGATTGATTGGTGGGTATGCCCACCATTAGAATACCGCCCTTCATCCACCCACTTCTAATGATGGGCATACATGCACCATTTATATATGCCGAAGCATTGGGGCATCCTCCCGCAAAAATTATGCCGCACACACATGGTCAGACTTTTCCACGGGCAAGCCTCCGTCGGAATTTCGACCGTATGTACGCAGCATTAGGAGCAAAATCGCTCCTCCGCTCCTCCGCCCCTGCTGCCCTAATGCTTCGGCATATATGCTTTTTTTTTAACTGTGGTGGTGAAATCACCTCTACAGCACTGGAGTCGCAGGGATCAGGCCTGTCTCTGCGAACGCTGCAGTTATGTGTGTTGTGTTTTGCAAGTGACAGTGATCGATCGATTCTGCATTTGGGTGGCCTGGGCTGGACGGAAGTGCAAAACGCAGGTGCTAGCAGGTATCTGGGCTGATCCCGCCAACACTGCGTTTTTGGGAACCCTAAACTGCTGGGGACGCTAGTATAGATCTGATCAGATCAGATATTGATCTGTTCAGATACTATACCACTAAGGGCGGTGTATGCTTCACGCGTGGGTGTTGGCATTACTGGCACTAACCTGACGCTGCCTGGGGTGTGACGCAGGGTTAACTAGGGGCAATTAGGGGGTTAAAACCTTTATTAGATAATATATGGGGGTACCTGATGCTATAAAAACCTGCGGCGAACCTAAAAAAAATAACTGGCTATCTATCGGCACCAGCATAACTAATACAGCGTTTAGAAAAACGATCGCTTAGTGACACTGGCAAAAGGGGGTGAAAGGGTTACCCTGGGGGGGCGATCAAGGGGTTAAACCTTTGTTAGGTAATATATGGGGGTACCCGACGCTATAAAAACCTGCGGCGAACCAAAAAAAATAACTGGCTACCGATCGGCATCACCGACAATAAGACAGCGATCAGAAAAACGATCGCTTAGCGACAGTGGTGATAGGGGGTGAAAGGGTTACCTGGGGGGCGATCAAGGGGGTTAAACCTTTATTAGGTAATATATGGGGGTACCTGACGCTATAAAAACCTGCGGCGAACCTAAAAAAAATAGCTGGCTACCAATCAGCATCACCGACAATAAAACAGCGATCAGAAAAACGATCGCTTAGCGACAGTGGTGCTAGGGGGTGAAAGGGTTATCTGGGGGGTGATCAAGGGGGTTAAACCTTTATTAGGTAATATATGGGGGTACCCGACGCTATAAAAACCTGCGGCGAACCTAAAAAAAATAACTGGCTACCGATCGGCATCACTGACAATAAAACAGCGATCAGAAAAATGATCGCTTAGCGACGGCGGTGCTAGGGGGTGAAAGGGATATCTGGGGGGCGATCAGGGGGTTAAACCTTTATTAGGGGGGGTTAGGTGGCTACACTGGACCTAAAACTAAACTGTAGTGACACTTTTACAGTCACAAATGTCACTGATTGCAGTGATCAGTAAATAAATGGTCACTGCAATCAGTGACACTGTGACTGGGGGCTGGGGGGTGATCTGGGGGGTGATCTGGGGGTGTCTGGGGGGTAGTGATGAGCCGAACACCCCCGGGTTCGGTTCGCATCAGAACCCGCGAACGGACCGAAAGTTCGCACGAACTTTAGAACCCTATTAAATACAATGGATGCGAACGTTCGAAATCTAAAGTGCTAATTATAACGACTATTATGAATGTTATTGTCCTAAAAAGGGTTTGGGAACCCGGGTTCTGCACCAGGGGACATGTATCAATCCAAAAAAAAGTTTTAAAAACGGCCGTTTTTCGGGAGCAGTCATTTTAACCACTTAACGACCGCCCACTGTAAAAATACGTCGGCAGAATGGCACCGACAGGCAGAATCACGTATATCTACGTGACTGCCTTTGTATAGTTGGGGGGTCCGATCGGACCCCCCTTCTTTACAGTGAGCGGCCGTTATTCGTTTGGGAGCGATCAGGGATGAGGGGACAGCCGTTCGATTCCGGCCACCCCCCCTCGAATCCTTCCCCTGCCTGTGTAATGTTTACACAGGCAGGAGGAAGTGATGTCATCTCTCCTGCGGCGCTCACATATACCGAGCGCCGCACAGGAGAAGATGCAGGTTAGTGCACAAAACACTACACTGACACCAGGACACATAGGCACATAAATCGCCCCCCCAGGCCTCCCCAGATCACCCCCCAGCCCCCAGTCACAGTGTCACTGATTGAAGTGACCATTTATTTACTGATCACTGCAATCAGTGACATTTGTGACTGTAAAAGTGTCACTACATTTAGTTTTAGGTCCAGTGTAGCCCCCTAACCCCCCTAATAAAGGTTTAACCCCCTGATCGCCCCCCAGATAACCCTTTCACCCCCTAGCACCGCCGTCGCTAAGCGATCATTTTTCTGATCGCTGTCTTAGCGTCGGTGATGCAGATCGGTAGCCAGTAATTTTTTAGGTTCGCCGCAGGTTTTTATAGCGTCAGGTACCCCCATATATTACCTAATAAAGGTTTAACAACCTTGATCGCCCCCCAGGTAACCCTTTCACCCCCTATCACCACTGTCACTAAGCGATCGTTTTTCTGATCGCTGTCTTAGCGTTGGTGATGCCGATCGGTAGCCAGTAATTTTTTTTAGGTTCGCCACAGGTTTTTATAGCGTCGGGTACCCCCATATATTACCTAATAAAGGTTTAACCCCCTTGATCGCCCCCCAGGTAACCCTTTCACCCCCTATCACCACTGTCGCTAAGCGATAGTTTTTCTGATCGCTGTCTTAGTGTCGGTGATGCCGATCGGTAGCCAGTAATTTTTTTTAGGTTTGCCGCAGGTTTTTATAGCGTCAGGTACCCCCATATATTATCTAATAAAGGTTTAACCCCCTTGATCGCCCCCCAGGTAACCCTTTCACCCCCTATCACCACTGTCGCTAAGCGATCATTTTTATGATCGTTGTCTTAGTGTCGGTGATGCCGATAGGTAGCCAGTAAATTTTTTTTAGGTTCGCTGGCAGGTTTTTATATAGCGTCAGGTACCCCCATATATTACCTAATAAAGGTTTTAACCCCCTAATTGCCCCTAGTTAACCCTTTCACCAGTAATCACCATATAAGTGTTACGGGTGACGCTGGTTAGTTAGTTTGCTTTTTATAGTGTCAGGGCACCCGCCGTATATAACCCAATAAAGGTTTAACCCCCTGATCGCCCGGCGGGTGATATCAATTAGGTTTTAGCGTCAGAGAGGGTCTGCGTCACACCCCAGGCAGCGTCAGGTTAGTGCCAGTAGCGCTAACACCCACGTGTTAAGCATACACCCCCCTTAGTGGTATAGTATCTGAACAGATCAATATCTGATCTGATCAGATCTATATTAGCGTCCCCAGCAGTTTAGGGTTCCCAAAAATGCAGTGTTAGCGGGATCAGCCCAGATACCTGCTAGCACCTGCGTTTTGCCCCTCCGTCCAGCCCAGGCCACCCAAGTGCAGTATCGATCGATCGCTGTCACTTACAAAACACAACACACATAACTGCAGCGTTCGCAGAGACAGGCCTGATCCCTGCGACTCCAGTGCTGTAGGAGGTGATTTCACCACCACAGTTAAAAAAAAAAGCATATATGCCGAAGCATTGAGGCAGCAGGGGCGGAGGGGCGGAGGAGCGGAGGAGCGATTTTGCTCCTAATGCTGCGTACATACGGTCGAAATTCCGACGGAGGCTTGCCCGTGGAAAAGTCTGACCATGTGTACGCGGCATAACTTTTGCGGGAAGATGCCCCCATGCTTCGGCATATATAAATGGTGCATGTATGCCCATCATTAGAAGTGGGTGGATGAAGGGCGGTATTCTAATGGTGGGCATACCCACTGATCAATCTTTTTTTTTCGTTCAGCCAACAGGCTGCATGAAAAAAAAGATTACAATACATGTCCAACAAGGACCAGCAACGTACTGGTATGTTGCTGGACTTTGAATGTTTATACCAGAATGATGCCTGTGGGTTTAGGTATCATCTTGGTATCATTCTTTTCAGCCAGCGGCCGGCTTTCATGTAAAAGCAATCCTAAAGGCTAATTAGCCTCTAGACTGCTTTTACAAGCAGTGGGAGGGAATGTCCCCCCCCGGATATAAAAAGCGCCATTGGGAAATTGGGAAAGCATTTTATCACACCGATCTTGGTGTGGTCAGATGCTTTGAGGGCAGAGGAAAGATCTAGGGTCCAATAGACCCCAGTTTTTTCAAAAAAGAGTACCTGTCACTACCTATTGCTATCATAGGGGATATTTACATTCCCTGAGATAACAATAAAAATGATAAAAAAAAAAAATGGAAGCAACAGTTTAAAAATAAAATAAAAAAGCAAAATTAATAATAAAAAAAAAAAAAAAAAAAGCACCCCTGTCCTGCCCTGCTCTTGCCCACTGGCGAATGCAAGCGTCGGTCTGGTGTCATATGTAAACAGCAATTGCACCATGCATGTGAGGTATCACCGCGGAGGTCAGATCGAGGGCAGTAATTTTAGCAGTAGACCTCCTCTGTATATCTAACGGCGTAACCTGTAAAGGCTTTTAAAGGCTTTTAAAAATGTATGTAGTTTGTCGCAATGCGCGTTTGTACGAAATTTTAAAGCTTGTCGTGTTTGGTATCTATGTACTCGGCCTAAGATCATCTATTTTATTTCATCAAACACCCACTATTTTAATCTGTAGGGCCTTTGCTTTAAAAATATATAAAATGTTTGGGGGTTCAACATAATTTTCTTGCAAAAAAAAAATATATGTTTTCATGTAAACAAAAAGTGTCAAAAGGGCTTTGCCTTCAAGTGGTTAGAAGAGTGGATGTAAGCTTCCTAATGTTGTGTATAAAATGCCAGAACAGTCCAAAATCCCCCCAAATGACCCCATTTTGGAAAGTAGACACCCCAAGCTATATACTGAGAGGCATGTCGAGTCCATGGAATATTTTATATGTTGACACAAGTTGCGGAAAAAAGACAATTTATTTTTTTATTTTTTATTTTTTGCACAAAGTTGTCACTAAATGATATATTGCTCAAACATGTCATGGGCATATGTGGAATTACACCCCAAAATACATTCTGTTGCTTCTCCTGAGTACGGAGATACCACATGTGTGAGACTTTTTGGGAGCCTAGCCGTGTACGGGACCCCAAAACCAAGCACCGCCTTCAGGCTTTCTAAGGGTGTAAATTTTTGATTTCACTTCTCACTGCCTATCACAGTTTCGGAGGCCATGGAATGCCCAGATGGCACAAAACCCCCCCAAATGACCCCATTTTGGAAAGTAGACACCCCAAGCTATTTGCTGAGAGGTATGGTGAGTATTTTGCAGATCTCGCTTTTTGTCACAAAGTTTTGAAAATTGAAAAAAATATATATTTTCTTTCTTCATTTTCAAAAACAAATGAGAGCTGTAAAATACTCACCATGCCTCTCAGCAAATAGCTTGGGGTGTCTACTTTCCTAAATGGGGTCATTTGGGGGGGTTTTGTGCTATTTTGGCATTTTATGGCCTTCGAAACTGTGATAGGTAGTGAGGAGTGAAATCAAAAATTTGTGCCTAGAAATCCTGAAGGCGGTGCTTGGTTTTCGGGGTCCCGTACGCGGCTAGGCTCCCAAAAAGTCCCACACATGTGGTATCCCCGTACTCAGGAGAAGCAGCAAAATGTATTTTGGGGTGTAATTCCATATATAACCATGGCATGTGTGAGCAATATATCATTTAGTGACAACTTTTTGTAATTTTTATTTTTTTTTGTCATTATTCAATCACTTGGGACAAAAAAATAAAAATATTCAATGGGCTCAACAGGCCTCTCAGCAATTTCCTTGGGGTGTCTACTTTCTAAAATGGGGTCATTTGGGGGGGTTTTGTGCTATTTTGGTATTTTATGGCCTTCGAAACTGTGATAGGTAGTGAGGAGTGAAATCAAAAATTTGCGCCCTTAGAAATCCTGAAGGCGGTGCTTGGTTTTTGGGGGCCCGTACGTGGCTAGGCTCCCAAAAAGTCCCACACATGTGGTATCCCCGTACTCAGGAGCAGCAGCAAAATGTATTTTGGGGTGTAATTCCATATATAACCATGGCATGTGTGAGCAATATATCATTTAGTGACAACTTTTTGTAATTTTTTATTTTTTTTTAGTCATTATTCAATCACTTGAGACAAAAAAAAAATATTCAATGGGCTCAACATGCCTCTCAGCAATTTCCTTGGGGTGTCTACTTTCCAAAATTGGGTAATTTGGGGGGGTTTTGTACTGCCCTGCCATTTTAGCACCTCAAGAAATGAGATAGGCAGTCATAAATTAAAAGCTGTGTAAATTCCAGAAAATGTATCCTAGTTTGTAGACGCTATAACTTTTGCGCAAACCAATAAATATACGCTTATTGACATTTTTTTTACTGAAGACATGTGGCTGAATACATTTTGGCCTAAATGTATGACTAAAATTGAGTTTATTCGATTTTTCTTATAACAAAAAGTAGAAAATATCATTTTTTTTCAAAATTTTCGGTCTTTTTCCGTCTATATTGCAAAAAATAAAAATCGCAGAGGCAATCAAATACCATTAAAAGAAAGCTCTATTTGTGGGAAGAAAAGGACTCAAATTTAATTTCGGTGCAACATTGCATGTCTGCACAATTTACAGTTAAAGCAGCGCAGTGCAAAATTCTGAAAACAGCTCTGGTCCTTTAGCTACAAAATGGTCCAGGGCTTAAGTGGTTAATGATGCATAAAGTGAAAAAAAAGTCAAATATTCCTTTAAATATCGTACCTGGGGGGTGTCTAAAGTATGCCTGTGAAGTGCCACGTGTTTCCCGTGTTTAGAACTGTCCCTGCACAAAATTAAATTTCTAAAGGAAAAAAAGCCATTTAAAACTGCTTGCGGCTTTAATGTAATGTCTGGTCCCGGTAATATAGATGAAAATCTTTAAGAAAAATGGCATAGCTACCCCATCACAGCCCCCCC
Organism: Rana muscosa; assembly: GCA_029206835.1. Taxonomy (NCBI): domain Eukaryota; kingdom Metazoa; phylum Chordata; class Amphibia; order Anura; family Ranidae; genus Rana; species Rana muscosa. The sequence goes on along the minus strand of JARGYO010005583.1, from coordinate 3,914,150 downwards.
CCCCCTACCCCAGCCCATTACCAGCCACTTTGGGTCTTGTATGGATATTAAGGGGAACCCCGCACACAAAATAAAAAAAGGCCTATATACTCTGAACAGCCGTATACAGGCAGTGCATACAAGACAGGGACTGTAGGTTTGTTCTTATGTAGAATCTGTTTGTAATTTTGAACAGGTACATTGTTTAAGTGTAGCTCCAGCCAAAAAATCTATTTTTAAGCTTTTTGGAAAACATAGGGAAGGGTTATCACCCCTGTAACATTTGTTTTGCTGTCTGTGCAGTGTGCACCTGTTCAGAACAGTTCACCTCACTTTCCGTCCTAATGACAAATGTTTTTTGAAAATTTGGGGTTTTTATTGAAACAAAAATTGGTGATAAAGCATCAGTGGAGAGGAGGCACTTTTTTCCCATATTAACTCTTACAGGAGAGAATTTGCCTTCCTAGGGGTAGATTTCCTCTCACTTCCTGTTGTATCCTTCCGTTTGCAAGGAGGAGTCGTTTGTAAGTTGGATGTTTGAAAGTAGGGGCCTGCCGTATATACTCTGCTGAAATTTGCCCCTTACATGTTGGTGTTGCCACAACACTGTGAGCCCTCACAGTTACTCTTGGTGGGCGCATGAATGGGCCCTGCTGTGAATTATTAGATCAAGAATTGTAATTGCATGCCCCTGTTGAACAGGGGCTGAAAAATTGGGCCTTTGGTGGTGGTGGTGGTGGTGTTGACACAACACTGTAAGGCCTCACAGTTACTCTTGGTGGGCGCAGGAATGGGCCCTGCTGTGAATTATTAGATCAAGAATTGTAATTACATGCCCCTGTTAAACAGGGGCAGAAAAATTGGGCCTTAGGCACTGGTGCCACAACACTGCAACACCTCACAGATACTGTACTTGGAGCACAGCAATGAGCCCTGTTGCAAAGTATTGCATCAAAAATTGTAATTACACGCCCCTGTTAAACAGGGGCTGAAAAATTGGGCCTTAGCCACTGGTGCTGGTGCCACGACACTGCAACCTCTCCCAGATACTCTAGTTGGAGTGCAGAAATGAGCCCTGCTGCAAAGCATTGCATAAAAAATTGTAATTACATGCCCCTGTTAAACAGGGGCTGAAAAATTGGGCCTTAGCCACTGGTGGCGGCACCCAGAAACAAAAATGTTCTTCCAAGCTATCATCATCAATCGGATCATTGAGGAGGAGGAGGATAGTCAGTCAACATAACAGGACAGTCTCTCAGCATCAGCATCAGTCTTGAAGGGATGTGACATTTGAAAATAAATTAGTCTGTTATATCAGCTTCAGGTGTTTGGTAGCTGGTGGTGATCCAAGACTGGTTCATCTTTATGAAGGTCAGTCGATCAACAGAGTCGGTGGACAGGCGCACCCTGTGATCCGTGACAAATCCTCCAGCAGCACTGAATGTGCGTTCTGAAAGAACGCTGGATGCAGGACAGGCCAGTAGCTCAATTGCATACTGTGCAAGCTCTGGCCAGTGATCCATCCTCAAGACCCAGTAAGCCAGAGGATTTTCGGTGGGGAAGGTGTCCAAGTCTGATCTTGCCCCTAGGTATTCCTGCACCATGTATATCAGACGCTGGCGATGGTTGCTGGAACCGATCATACCTTGGGGCTGCGGACTAAAGAATTGTCTGAACGCATCGGTCAGACGACCACCTTCCCCACCGCTCCTTCTTTGACTGACCGAAGCCTCAGCAACTCGTTGTCCAGGACCAGGAGTTTGTAACCTCCCAGTCTCTGGGAACGCGTTGCACAGACCTTTCTGCAAGGCCTCCCGGAGTTGTCTCATCCTCTGCTCCCTCTGCGACGGTAAGATAAGGTCCGCAACCTTACCCTTGTACCGTGGATCAAGGAGAGTGGCCAGCCAGTAATGGTCCCTCTCCTTGATCCGAAGAATACGAGGATCCTTCCGCAGACTTTGCAGGATCAGGGAGGCCATGCAGCGTAGGTTAGCTGAGGCATTCGGTCCGGAGTCCTCTGGGTCACTAAGGACGACATGATCCGCAGCCACCTCCTCCCAGCCACGTACAAGTCCACTGGTTTCTTGGGACTGTAAATCATCCCTAAAAGACTGCTGCTGATGATGCTGAGTGCCAGGCTCCACCTCCATGCTGACACAATCCTCCTCCTCCTCCTCCTCTTCTTCCTGTGCGATGGGTGGGACAGAAGGAACACTGTCTGGGTAAAGGGGGCCTTGAGAGGCAAGGAAGTCCTCCTCTTCCTGCCTCTGTTCTGCCTCAAGTGCCCTGTCCATTATTCCACGCAGCGTATGTTCCAACAGGTGGACAAGAGGTACAGTGTCACTGTTGCATGCACTGTCACTGCTCACCATCCTCGTGGCCTCCTCAAATGGTGCCAGGACAGTGCATGCATCCCTGATCATGCCCCACTGGCGTGGTGAAAAAAAACCGAGCTCCCCTGACCCTGTCCTGGTGCCGTAGTCGCACAGGTACTCATTGATGGCCCTCTGCTGCGTGTGCAGCCGCTGCAGCATGGCCAACATTGAGTTCCACCTGGTGGGCATGTCACATATAAGGCGGTTCTTGGGCAGGTTCAACTCCTTTTGCAGCTCAGCCAGGCGAGCACTGGCATTATAAGATCTGCGGAAATGCACACAGACTTTCCTGGCCTGCCTCAGGACATCCTGTAAGCCCGGGTACCTGCCCAAGAACCGCTGCACCACCAGGTTAAGGACGTGAGCCACACAGGGCACATGGGTCAGTTGTCCCTGTCGGAGAGCGGAGAGGAGGTTGGTGCCATTGTCGCAAACTACCATTCCTGGCTTAAGCTGGCATGGCGTCAACCACCTCTCGGCCTGCCCCTGCAGAGCAGACAGAACCTCTGCCCCAGTGTGGCTCCTGTCCCCCAAACACACCAGCGCAAGCACGGCATGGCATCTTTTTGCCTGCGTACTTGCGTAGCCCCTTGAACGCCTACGGAGCACCGCTGGTTCCAAGGACAAAGCACAGGAAGCGGCCATGGAGGAAGAAGAAGAGGAGGGTGTGGAGGACAGAGGTGTGTCACAACCAGTAGTAGCATTTTGGAGGCGTAGCGGTGGAACAACCTCCAACACTACTGCACCTTGTCTTGCATCCTTCCCAGCTGCCAAAAAAATTACCCAATGGGCCGTGAAAGAAAGGTAACGTCCCTGTCCATGCCTGCTGGACCATGAGTCAGTGGTAATATGCACCCTACCGCTGACCGCCCTGTCCAGCGAGGCCAAGACATTGCCTTCCACATGCCGGTAGAGAGCCGAAATCGCCTTCCGTGAGAAAAAGTGGCGTTTGGGAACCTGCCACTGAGGAACCGCACATTGCACAAACTCACGGAAGGGGGCCGAGTCTACCAACTGAAAAGGCAGCAGTTGAAGCGCTAGCAATTTAGCCAAGCTAGCATTCAACCGCTGGGCATGTGGATGGCTGGGAGTGAACTTCTTTTGACGGTCCAGCAGCTGGGGCAGGGAAATTTGCCTGCTAGAATCGGACGTCGGTGTACTGCTAGCAGAGTGCCCGCAAGTACTTGGCTGTGACTCACCTAATTCTACACCTTCATTCCTCTCAGTGCAGGTTTCAGAGAGGACTGAAGGTATAGTGGGGTTGGAGTTCCCAGCTGATGCGGTGCAAGAAGAGGTCCGCTTTGTTCTTTGGTGTGGGTCTTTAAGGTAGGCTTGCCAACGAGCTGCATGGCAGGTCAACATATGTCTGGTCAAGCATGTGGTGCCCAAGCGGCTGATGTTTTGGCCACTCGATATACGCTTTAGACATATGTTGCAAACAGCAGCTGTGCGATCTGATTCACTCGACTCAAAAAAGGCCCACACCAAAGAACTTTTTGAATAACGGGCAGAGGCAGCGCCCTGCACAGGCAGAGCTCTGCGGTGTGATTCCGTTGGTGTGCTGCCCTTACGCTGGCCCCCCGAGGGCATCCTGCCTCGTTGGAGATGTGCCTCCTCCTCATCCTCCTCCTCCTCCTCCTCCTCCTCCTCTCTCCTATTAGGCACCCACGTGGAGTCAGTGACCTCATCATCCCCTCCCTCCTCATCACTGGAACCAATCTGGCAGTATGCTGCAGCTGCTGGAACATGACTGCCAGATTGGTGTCCTTCTTGAGCATCCCCTCTCTCTGCTCTCACGCTACTGCCTTACTCTAGCTGGGTATCATCATCAGACCCTTCGAAACGCTGGGCATCCTCCTGGAGCATGTACCCAACACTGTGCTCAAACAGTTCGGGGGACACCTCAGGAGGACATGGTTGGTCTAGGGAAGGAGTGACTGATGATGACATTGATACCAGGGAAGAGGACGCTTTGGCAGCTGCTTTGCCAGTACCCTGAGCCTGGGTGAGAGAGGATGAGGAGGATGAGGAGGGCTTGGTCATCCACTCTACCAAGTCTTCGGCATGATGCGGCTCAACACGTCCAGTTGCCGAAAAGAAGGACAAGCGTGTCCCATGGCCACGTGCTGATGGCGATGCACCGCGTCCACGACCAGCACTGTTGTCTCTAGACACAGAGCCTGCTTGCCCTCTTTTATTGGCTCCTGACTGTCTGCCTCTCCTTGTTTGCCTTCCAGACATTCTAATGGCCTGCAGGGAAATGGGAAAACCAGCAATAAGGCCTAGCTTCAGGAGTATATTTTGCAGGAATCACACTACGCCTGCTGTAGGTGCTGCAAATGCCTGTTGGTGTAACACACCAGGAAAAAGCAGCAATACAGGCTAACTTCAGGTGTAATATGATCAGGAGGCACACTCCGCCCGCTGTAAGTGCCGCAAATGCCTGTTGGTGTAACACACCAGGAAAAAGCAGCAATACAGGCTAACTTCAGGTGTAATATGATCAGGAGGCACACTCCGCCCGCTGTAAGTGCCGCAAATGCCTGTTGGTGTAACACACCAGGAAAAAGCAGCAATACAGGCTAACTTCAGGTGTAATATGATCAGGAGGCACACTCCGCCCGCTGTAAGTGCCGCAAATGCCTGTTGGTGTAACACACCAGGAAAAAGCAGCAATACGGGCTAACTTCAGGTGTATAATGTGCAGGAGGCTTAGCAACAATGACACTGACACTGTCCCCTGCCTATCCTTCTCTCTCCCTGCACACAAGATTTATCAAAGTATATGACACTGACACTCTCCCTGCCTATCCTTCTCTCTCCCTGCACACAAGGTTTAGCAAAGAATATGACACTGACACTGTCTCCTGCCTATCCTTCTCTCTCCCTGCACACAAGGTTTATCAAAGTATATGACACTGACACTCTCCCTGCCTATCCTTCTCTCTCCCTACACACAAGGTTTAGCAAAGAATATGACACTGACACTCTCCCTGCCTATCCTTCTCTGTCCCTACACACAAGGTTTAGCAAAGAATAGATTTGACACTGTCCCTGCCTATCCTTCACTTTCCCTGCTCTGGAACACACTACACGAGGCCGCAGCGCTGGCTGCCTTTTATAGTGTGGGGCGTATACTAAACCCCCTCAGCTATAATTGGCCACAGGCATCCTGCCTGTGGCCAATCATTGCTCTCCTCGCTGCCGGCGCTGTGATTGGCCAAGCATGCAGGGTCACAGTGCATGCTTGGCCAATCACAGCGCCGGGATTACACTGCGATGGCGCAGTGTATTGTGGGCCGTTCGCGTCACTCGAATTTGGCGCGAACGGCCCAAATCGTTCGTTGTTCGCCGAACGCGCGAACAGCCGATGTTTGAGTCGAACTTATGTTCGACTCGAACACCGAGCTCATCCCTACTGGGGGGGCGATTTATGTTCCTATGTGTCCTGGTGTCAGTGTGCTGTTTGTGCACTAACCTGTGTGTCTTCTCTTGTACGGCGCTCGGTATATGTGGGAGGAAGGGAGCCGCTCAGGTGTGGAAGTCCCTGGAATTACCTCCTCCCAGCAACCAAGGGTGCAGGCAAATGCAAATGCAATTGAAGAAAGAAAGGAAGGTCTTCTGGACGCAGCACTCCGGTTAAAAAGCCTTTATTCCCAAAAAAAAAGGGGTTTCAGGAAACCAAAAACACTCTGCACAACACAACAAACTGATCTAGTTTAACTGACGCGTTTCACACTATTTAAAGTGCTTATTCATAGCCATAAGCACTTTAAATAGTGTGAAACGCGTCAGCTAAACTAGATCAGTTTGTTGTGTTGTGCAGAGTGTTTTTGGTTTCCTGAAACCCCTTTTTTTTGGGAATAAAGGCTTTTTAACCGGAGTGCTGCATCCAGAAGACCTTCCTTTCTTTCTTCAATTGCTCGGTATGTGTGAGCGCCGCAGGAGAGATGACATCACTTCCTCTGCCTGTGTAAATATTACACAGGCAGGGAAGCTTTCTCATTCGACGGGAGCGATCGAAAGGGGGTGGCCGGAATCGAACGGCCGTCCCCTCACTCCGGATCGCTCCCGAAGAAATAACCACCGCTCACTGTAAAGAAGGGGGGTCCGATCGGACCCCCCAACTATACAAAGGCAATCACGTATATGTACGTGATTGTGCCTGTCGGTGCCATTCTGCCGACGTATATTTACAGTGGGCGGTCGTTAACTGGTTAAGCACTAGGTTAGAGGAGAGGGGGAGGGAGGGAAAGGGAGAAGGGAAAATAATTAAGACACTAGTTGAAGCACTAGGGGAAGAGAGAAAGAAAAGAAAAAGAGGAGGAAAAAGTACACATTAAAAAAATAAAAATAAAGTATACATTAACTAGATTAAATGGGGCTGGCCTGATAAATTTGTTTAAATAGTAGACACAAGGACTAATAGCACAAGAAAAGCACTAAAAGTTTGTTGGAGGGAGGAAGTGGGGAGGGGGTTGTAGGGCCCCTGGAGCAGGGGTGTAAAGAGATGTATGGTAGAGGGGAGGTTAGAGGGGATGTGTGTAGTGTGGAGGCCATAGACAAAGCCCCTAGGGTAGGCCCAGCTGGGCTGAGAGGGAACGGGGTGGGCAGGGGGGGTAGGGGGGTAAGGGATGGAGGGTAGAGGTAAAAGGGGGGGAGGGGCTCAGAGAGGGAGGACAGGGGGAGAGAGAAGGAGGAGATAGGGTAAGGGAGGGGAGGGGGGGTAGAGGTAAAAGGGGGGGAGGGAGTAGGAGGGAGAAGGGTAGGGGAGGGGAAGGAAGCTACATCACAATGGAGTATTGGAAAATATCACAAACACAAGGCCTGCTATATATGTTCCACATGTTCACTAGACACTGCCGCTGATTGGTGGGAAAAATTAGGGAATTTTTATGGATGTATATTTTAAATGTGCACCCTACCAGGGACAGATGGGCAAACGAACCTTGATTTACTGTTTTTGTTACTTTTGGTGGAATATGCACAATTTGTTATTTTGTTTGTACAATGGTCAGCATGAATAATAAGGGTATAATATTAATGACATGGAATGTTAGGGGTTTGGGGGATAAGAACAAAAAAAATGCAATGTTTAAATACTTAGATAGAATGAAACCTCAGATAATCTGTTTACAGGAAACGCATATGCGACCCGACTCTGTCCACTTTCTGCACTCCCGTAGATACCCGATACAATTACACTTCATACTCTAGGGGAGTTAGTGTAATGGTCTCTACTGATATCTCCTTTGAATGTATCCAACAGAAGGTGGACAGAGAAGGTAGATACGTTTTTTTGCTTTGTAAACTTAATGGACTAGTGTGTATCATTGCCTCAATTTATATCCCTCCTCCATTTTCAGCGACCCCTCTTAGAAGCTTAGCGCAATTCATGGCCCTATCTCCGGATGTTCCGGTATTAGCACTGGGAGATTTTAATAATACCCTGGACACATATCTGGATAGAATGTCTTTGACACCTAGAGTGGCGAGGCAGACAACCGGCAAGACGGCCTTTGCCTCCCTACTCTCGGAATTAGGACTCTGTGATGTTTGGCGAGAGAGACATGCAGAGGATAGAAGTTATTCATGCCACTCCGCTACACATGATGGACTCTCCCGTATTGACCTGGGTCTGGGGAATGAGGCACTAATGCAGCGGGTAAGGGACTCGGCCTATGAGCCGCGCCTGTTATCTGATCACTCCCCATTTTGGGTACGGCTGGATGCTACGGTTGCATCGGGCCGCCCGCTGTGGAAAGTGAACCCTTTTTGGTTAACTCTATTCCCATCTCCGGACAGAACGAAGGGGGCAATACGGGAATTTTTGCACTTTAACAGGGGATCTGCTAGTGCAGCAGTAGTATGGGACACACTTAGGGTATTTTTAAGGGGATGCCTTATCAGAGAGATAACGGGAATTAAAACTTGCTCGAGGGAATGGGAAAATAGGGTACGGGATGAAATGAAAGCGAGAGAACAGGCCCTGGTAGCTGACCCCTCTCAGTCTAACCATGACTCCTGGTCGGAGGCGCAATCCATGTACAATTCCGTTTTACTGACCGCAGCAGAGAAGAGGAGATATTTTCAGCAGCAGAGTTATTTTGAGGAGGGGGAAAATACTGGTTGCCTCCTTGCTAGCTAGAGAGCAGCGGGAATCCACTAACATCTCTGCTATAGGGGCAGAATCTGGGGAGAACTATACCCTTAGCTCTGATATTTTGGATAATTTTCAGCGGTTTTATAAGGATTTATACTCCTCTAAAACTAGTTATGCTCCATCTGACCTGGCTTTGTTTTTACAAGCATGCCCTTTCCCGCAGCTCTCTGAGGTTGACAGGGAAATGTTAAACTCCCCAATTACACTCAAAGAACTGACGGAGGCATTGGAGGGGGCACCACATCACAAATCCCCAGGCCCGGATGGGTTACCGGCAGAGGTGTATTCCCAGTATGGGGAGGACCTTTTACCGTCCCTATTGCAGGCTCTAATGGAGGCAGTGGAAATAGGTAGTTTACCAGACAGCATGCAGGAGGCAATAATAATAGTACTCCCAAAACCGGGGAAGGATAAGCTTTTGTTGGACTCCTATCGTCCGATCTCCTTATTGAATGCGGATGTTAAGCTTCCTGCCAGCGTTTTGGCTAAGAGGCTATCCCAGGTAATTGACAGGCTGGTCCATCATGATCAATCTGGCTTTATACCTACACGTTCCACGGATGACAATATTAGGCGATTATATATGAATCTACAGGTACCGGTGGACAACCCGGGGGGTAGGGCCATTTTGTCACTGGACGCCGCATAAGCGTTTGATAGTGTGGAGTGGCCCTACCTCGTGGAGATTCTGGAAAGGTTCGGATTGGGGGATAAATTTGTAAACTGGGTAAAGGTGCTCTATTCTAAACCCAGAGCCAGACTACGTATTAATAATAATGTTTCCCCTCCATTTGAGCTACACAGAGGTACCCGTCAGGGGTGCCCACTGTCCCCACTGCTGTTCGCCCTGGCGGTGGAGCCTTTGGCTATTTTGATCCGTAATGGCACGGAAGTGGTAGGGTTTCGAAGAGGCCAGAGGGAAGAAAAAATATCCCTATATGCGGACGACGCGCTTATATATATAGGCGACTCGGCCACATTCGTTGCGGACAGTGATGGGGATAATTGGGGACTTTGGAGGTTTTTCGGGTTTCACCATTAACTGGTCAAAATCAATCTTAATGCCTATAGATCAGTTGACGGGACAGTTACCAGAGGGGGCCAAACAAATAGTTATAGCGAAAAGCTTTAAATACCTGGGAGTGGTAGTATCTCCGGACCCGGCTGAGTATCTGCAGTTGAATCTGGGTCCATTGCTGGTTAGATGCATTTGGATGCGAAACGCGTCGGGAGACCCTACTGTTGCCACTAATTATCTGATGAAGCGCTGTTACATCTTTTTAAATGTAAGTGTTCCTACCTACATTAAATTACCCTTTTATATAGGATTACGCTATGTGCCTTTTTCTTTCCTTCCACTCTCTATAACTTACCTGAAATCAACACCCGGCCATTATTGGGCATTTTCTGCAAGTTCCATCGCCATTTGGATGCCAGAGATATTTTCTCCACCCTCTGTATTGGATTGATGTCTGAGGTCCCTGTTTAATCACAGTTGGAGATTCGCTGTCCATAGTGGCTTACCCATGCTTGGTTGACCCTTTGAACGTAAGTTTTTTGGGGTCCACGCCTTTCGGTAAGCCTTTTCTACTATCGTATGGTGACGGTCACTCTGAAAGCACTTGTTTTGTGTCAAGTTTATTCTAGGAGCACCACCATTTTGATTTTGATTTTGATTTTGATTTTCACCAATTCAACTTCACCAGCATTTATTTGGTTTACACCAAAGAACTTAGTTTCATTGTGACTTTCATATTATATTACATCACTGAGGACTTTTTGGAATAATTTTAATTTCTTCACTGTGTCCTTTAAGATGTTTGTATAATTTGACATATGTGTTATTGTTGATTACTGCACTTTCAGTGCTGTTCATATTTAGTTTTAGCGCTACACTATTTTTGTTTTGTTTTCACTGCAATGGTATCTACAGTGGGGTACCTCTCCACCAAGTCCAACCCAGCTCACCAAACAGCACAATGACAGTAAAATGAATGCAACAGTTGATTTACACGTGCAAGTTCAACAAGCTATCTAGCTCCCCCTGGTGGGCAGCTTTACTGGTACGTGTCCTGCTGTATCAACCTAATCAGTGAGCTGAACTGATGATTGATACTAAAAGTCTCCAGTAATCTTCGCTAGCTTTCGTTGGTGCACTTGAGTATTTGGAAAATAAGGTGAAGAAAGATTAAACAATTAACGTGTGTGGTGAAAAAGGCAAGTGGAAGGCCGATCCTTCCCAAAGCGCTAACTCAATCCTGAATGTAACGTGTCTATGCTTGCGGTACTGCAGTTACCAGCAAGCGTAAATAAAAGTATGGAAGTCACCTTTCTGCGACACAGTTAGTTACGTTGGTGGGCAGGTGCCCTCTCACCACATGAGGCCTCACCTCGCTGGTTTCCTCAGACTGGGCCCTCTTGGTTTGCAGCCTCCGGGCGAGTTGTGGTCCCTGGTCCTCCGCTTAGCCGGTCACAAGGCGTCGGTGGAAAGGTGACTCTGGATGCTCAGGAGTGTGGAGGTTTCCCTCTCCCTGGTACAATCAGCTGGGCTATAGATGGGATCCCTCCGACAGGCGATCCGGCCTCCGTTACTTTAGGCCCAGGCTTCTCCAGCCTAAGCACCCTTGCTGCAGGCCTCTTGCCTCTTGCAAGATGGCGTGCCAAGAGAACGAACACAAGCCCCGCCCTGTCTTAAATAAGTCCTCCCAGCAGGCAGTGCGTGGCGCCATGCTCCTTTGCAGCACAGTGGCGTTGTGGGCCTTGTATTCTATTTCTGACCCATAGCAATAGAGTCTCTGTCTCTCCGCACCACAAGGTCCGTCATGCATTGTTCTTACCATAGCTGAACCCAACAAATTGCAGCAATATAAGACAAATGGACAATGAAAAGAGTTAAGTTCTTATAGGCACAAACTGTAGTCCATAAGCTACGTGCAAAAGTGACACCTTGCTACACACTCCCCCCACTTGAAATCTTTGGTCCCCAAAGACTACAGAAGTTTGTGACCTGTTACATGCTTTGTTCAGATACACGAGGAGAAAAAGGACCAGTTAGTGTGTGCAAGAAATAAGGCAATTCACATTTTCATAAGAACTAGGCAGAGGAACCCCCCACCAGGCTTTGGAAAGGAGGTTGTTTTGCCTACAAGCCACCTTAACAGGAATGGCCCAAACAGATGTGCCAGGGGGTGAGCTGGGGTTGTCCCCCACCAACTGTGTAGTGGAGAGACCAGGCATCTCAGTTGTTCTTTTAGAAGTGAGCACAGCCTCTTCAGAGCATTCACCCAATTGATTGTAAGTCAGTCTCTTGGTTGGATGATTTGGCTCTTCTCTCTCTTTGCTCCTTAGGTGCTAAGGTCTCAAGTACACTGGACTCTTGTCCCTCCACGACTTCCTCTCCTTGCTCGAACACATTTGACATTGTCTCTTCCACATCTTCCAGTGCTCCTTCTGAAAGGGGTGAAACTTCTCCAGGATCTTCCAGTTCTCCTCCTTAAAGGGGTGAAACTTCTTCAGGTTCTTCCAGTGTCAGGGGACCCTGATAATCCTCTATCTCTTCAGAAAGCACACTTTGAGGCACAAACTCGGGAGCCTCTGGCCTGAGAATCCCAATGTCAAACACTTCAGGTGGGAACAATGAAGAGGTTGTGGGTTCTAACAGTTGAGATGACCACAACCAGTCCGATTCCGCCTCCTCATCTTCAGTGTCTTCATCCTCCATCTCTTGAGTAGTGATGAGCCGAACACCCCCGGGTTCGGTTCGCACCAGAACCCGCGAACGGACCGAAAGTTCGAACGAACATTAGAACCCTATTAAATACAATGGATGCGAACGTTCGAATTCTAAAGTGCTAATTATAACAACTATTATGCATGTTATTGTCCTAAAAAGGGTTTGGGAACCCGGGTTCTGCACCAGGGGACATGTATCAATGCAAAAAGAAGTTTTAAAAACGGTCGTTTTTCGGGAGCAGTCATTTTAATGATGCATAAAGTGAAAAAAAAAAGTCAAATATTCCTTTAAATATCGTACCTGGGGGGTGTCTAAAGTATGCCTGTGAAGTGCCACGTGTTTCCCGTGTTTAGAACTGTCCCTGCACAAAATAACATTTCTAAAGGGAAAAAAGTCATTTAAAACTGCTTGCGGCTTTAATGCAATGTCTGGTCCCGGTAATATGGATGAAAATCTTTAGGAAAAATGGCATAGCTACCCCATCAACACCCCCCCCCTACCCCAGCCCATTACCAGCCCCTTTGGGTCTTGTATGGATATTAAGGGGAACCCCGCACATAAAATAAAAAAGGCCCTATATACTCTGAACAGCCGTATACAGGCGGTGCATACAAGACAGGGACTGTAGGTTTGTTCTTATGTAGAATGTGTTTGTAATTTTGAACAGGTACATTGTTGAAGTGTAGCTCCAGCCCAAAAATCTATTTTTAAACTTTTTGGGAAACATAGGTAAGGGTTATCACCCCTGTAACATTTGTTTTGCTGTCTGTGCCCCTGTTCAGAACATTTCACCTCACTTTCCGTCCCAATGACAACTGTTTTTGAAATGTGGTGTTTTTGTTGAAACAAGGATTGCTGATAAAGCATCAGTACAGATGAGACCCCTTTCTCCCATATTTATTCTTACAGGAGAGAATTTTCCTTTCTAGGGGTAGATTTCCTCTCACTTCCTGTTGTCTTCTTTCGTTTGCAAGTAGGAGTCGTTTGTAAGTTGGATGTTTGAAAGTAGGGACCTGCCGTATATACTCTGCAGAAATAGGCCCCTTAGTTGTTGGTGTTGGCACAACACTGTAAGCACTCAGTTACTCTTGGTTGGTGCTGGAACGCCCTGCTGTCAACTATTATATCAGGAATTTTAATTACATATAATTGTTGAACAGTGGTAGTAAAAATTGGGGCTTTGATGGTGGTGCTGGTGCCACAACACTGTAAGCCCTGACAGTTACTCTTGGTGGGTGCAGCAATGGGCCCTGCTGTGAATTATTAGATCAAGAATTGTAATTACATGCCCCTTTTGAACAGGGGCTGAAAAATTGGGCCTTTCGTGGTGGTGGTGGTGGTGGCGTTGCCACAAGACTGTAAGCCCTCAGAGTTACTCTTGGTGGGTGCAGCAATGGACCCTGCTGTGAATTATTAGATCAAGAATTGTAATTGCATGCCCCTGTTGAACAGGGGCTGAAAAATTGGGCCTTAGGCACTGGTGGCACAACACTACAACCCCTCACAGATACTGTACTTGGAGCACAGCAATGAGCACTGTTGCAAAGTATTGCTTCAAAAATTGTAATGACACGCCCCTGTTAAACAGGGGCTGAAAAATTGGGCCTTAGGCACTGGTGCCACAACACTCCAACCCCTCACAGATACTGTACTTGGAGCACAGCAATGAGCCCTATGGCAAATTATTGCTAAAAAAATTGTAATTACACGCCCCTGTAAAACAGGGGCTGAAAAATTGGGCCTTAGCCACTGGTGGCGGCACCCATAAACAAAAATGATCTTCCAAGCTATCATCATCAATCGTATCATTGAGGACTCGGAGGAGGAGGATAGCCAGTCAACATAACAGCACAGGCACTCAGCATCAGCATCAGTCTTGAAGGGATGTGACATGTTAAAATCAATTAGTCTGTTATATCAGCATCAGGTGTGTGGTAGCTGGTGGTGATCCAAGACGGGTTCATCTTGATGAAAGTCAGTCGATCAACCGAGTCGGTGGACAGGCGCACCCTGTGATCCGTGACAAATCCTCCAGCAGCACTGAATGTGCGTTCCGAAAGAACGCTGGATGCAGGACAGGCCAGTAGCTCAATTGCATACTGTGCAAGCTCTGGCCAGTGATCCATCCTCAAGACCCAGTAAGCCAGAGGATTTTCGGTGGGGAAGGTGTCCAAGTCTGACCTTGCCCCTAGATATTCCTGCACCATGTTTATCAGACGCTGGCGATGGTTGCTGGAACCGATCATACTTTGGGGCTGCGGACTAAAGAATTGTCTGAACGCATCGGTCAGACGGCCACCTTCCCCACCGCTCCTTCTTTGACTGGCCGAAGCCTCAGCAACTCGTTGTCCAGGACCAGGAGTTTGTAACCTCCCAGTCTCTGGGAACGCGTTGCACAGACCTTTCTGCAAGGCCTCCCGGAGTTGTCTCATCCTCTGCTCCCTCTGCGACGGTAACATAAGGTCCGCAACCTTACCCTTGTACCGTGGATCAAGGAGAGTGGCCAGCCAGTAATGGTCCCTCTCCTTGATCCGAAGAATACGAGGATCCTTCCGCAGACTTTGCAGGATCAGGGAGGCCATGCAGCGTAGGTTTGCTGAGGCATTCGCTCCGGAGTCCTCTGGGTCACTAAGGACGACATGATCCGCAGCCACCTCCTCCCAGCCACGTACAAGTCCACTGGTTTCTTGGGACTGTAAATCATCCCTAAAAGACTGCTGCTGATGATGCTGAGTGCCAGCCTCCACCTCCATGCTGACACAATCCTCCTCCTCCTCCTCCTCCTCCTCCTCTTCCTGTGCGATGGGTGGGACAGAAGGAACACTGTCTGGGTAAAGGGGGCCTTGAGAGGCAAGGAAGTCCTCCTCTTCCTGCCTCTGTTCTGCCTCAAGTGCCCTGTCCATTATTCCACGCAGCGTGTGCTCCAACAGGTGGACAAGAGGTACAGTGTCACTGATGCATGCACTGTCACTGCTCACCATCCTCGTGGCCTCCTCAAATGGTGCCAGGACAGTGCATGCATCCCTGATCATGCCCCACTGGCGTGGAGAAAAAAAACCAAGCTCCCCTGACCCTGTCCTGGTGCCGTAGTCGCACAGGTACTCATTGATGGCCCTCTGCTGCGTGTGCAGCCGCTGCAGCATGGCCAACGTTGAGTTCCACCTGGTGGGCATGTCACATATAAGGCGGTTCTTGGGCAGGTTCAACTCCTTTTGCAGCTCAGCCAGGCGAGCACTGGCATTATAAGATCTGCGGAAATGCACACAGACTTTCCTGGCCTGCCTCAGGACATCCTGTAAGCCCGGGTACCTGCCCAAGAACCGCTGCACCACCAGGTTAAGGACGTGAGCCACACAGGGCACATGGGTCAGTTGTCCCTGTCGGAGGGCGGAGAGGAGGTTGGTGCCATTGTCGCAAACCACCATTCCTGGCTTAAGCTGGCGTGGCGTCAACCACCTCTCGGCCTGGCCCTGCAGAGCAGACAGGACCTCTGCCCCAGTGTGGCTTCTGTCCCCCAAACACACCAGCGCAAGCACGGCATGGCATCTTTTTGCCTGCGTACTTGCGTAGCCCTGTGAACGGCTACGGAGCACCGCTGGTTCATAGGACAAACCACAGGAAGAGGCCATGGAGGAAGAAGAAGAGGAGGGGGTGGAGGAGAGAGGTGTGTCACAACCAGTAGTAGCATTTTGGAGGCGTGGCGGTGGGACAACCTCCAACACTACTGCACCTTGTCCTGCATCCTTCCCAGCTGCCAAAAGAGTGACCCAATGGGCCGTGAAAGAAAGGTAACGTCCCTGTCCATGCCTGCTGGACCATGAGTCAGCGGTAATATGCACCTTACCGCTGACCGCCCTGTCCAGCGAGGCCAAGACATTGCCTTCCACATGCCGGTAGAGAGCCGGAATAGCCTTCCGTGAGAAAAAGTGGCGTTTGGGAACCTGCCACTGAGGAACCGCACATTGCACAAACTCACGGAAGGGGGCCGAGTCTACCAACTGAAAAGGCAGCAGTTGAAGCGCTAGCAATTTAGCCAAGCTAGCATTCAACCGCTGGGCATGTGGATGGCTGGGAGTGAACTTCTTTCGACGGTCCAGCAGCTGGGGCAGGGAAATTTGCCTGCTAGAATCGGACGTCGGTGTACTGCTAGCAGAGTGCCCGCAAGTACTTGGCTGTGACACACCTAATTCTACACCTTCATTCCTCTCAGTGCATGTTTCAGAGAGGACTGAAGTTATAGTGGGGTTGGAGATCCCAGCTGATGCGGTGCAAGGAGAGGTCCGCTTTGTTCTTTGGTGTGGGTCTATGAGGTAGGCTTGCCAACGAGCTGCATGGCAGGTCAACATATGTCTGGTCAGGCATGTGGTACCCAAGCGGCTGATGTTTTGGCCACGCGATATACGCTTGAGACATATGTTGCAAACAACAGCTGTGCGATCTGATGCACTAGCCTCAAAAAAGGCCCACACCAAAGAACTTTTTGAATGACGGGCAGAGGCAGCGCCCTGCACAGGCGGAGCTCTGCGGTGTGATTCCGTCGGTGTACTGCCCTTACGCTGGCCACCAAAGGGCATCCTGCCTCGTTGGAGATGTGCCTCCTCCTCATCCTCCTCCTCCTCCTCTCTCCTATTAGGCACCCACGTGGAGTCAGTGACCTCATCATCACCTCCCTCCTCATCACTGGAGCCAATCTGGCAGTATGCTGCAGCTGCTGGAACATGACTGCCAGATTGGTGTCCTTCTTGAGCATCCCCTCTGTCTGCTCTCACGCTACTGCCTTCCTCTAGCTGGGTTTCATCATCAGACCCTTCGAAACGCTGGGCATCCTCCTGGAGCATGTACCCAACACTGTGCTGAAACAGTTCGGGGGACTCCTCAGGAGGAGGACATGGTGGGTCTAGGGAAGGAGTGACTGATGATGAGTCTGACATTGATACCAGGGAAGAGGACGCTTTGGCAGCTGCTTTTCCAGTACCCTGAGCCTGGGTGAGAGAGGATGAGGAGGAGGAGGAGGGCTTGGTCATCCACTCTACCAAGTCTTCGGCATGATGTGGCTCAACATGTCCAGCTGCCGAAAAGAAGGACAAGCGTGTCCCATGGCCATGTGCTGATGACAATGCACCGCGTCCACGACCAGCACTGTTGCCCCCAGACACAGAGCCTGCTTGCCCTCTTTTATTGCCTCCTGACTGTCTGCCTCTCCTTGTTTGCCTTCCAGACATTCTAATAGATGGCCTGCAGGGAGATGGGAAAAAAGCAATAAGGGCTACCTTCAGGTGTCCTTCTCTGTCCCTTGAAACAAGGACTTTGACAGTGAAAGAAACTGACACTCTCCCTACCTACAGTTTTCTGTCCCTAGAAAAAATGTTTTTTTTAAGCACAATTTAGCACAAGGAGAATTCACTCACTGTCCTTCCAGGTCCCTGGAAACAAGGACTTTGACAGTGAAAGAAACTGACACTCTCCCTACCTACAGTTTTCTGTCCCTAGAAAAAATGTTTTTTTTAAGCACAATTTTGCACAAGGAGAATTCACTCACTGTCCTTCCAGGTCCCTGGAAACAAGGACTTTGACAGTGAAAGAAACTGACACTCTCCCTACCTACAGTTTTCTGTCCCTAGAAAAAATGTTTTTTTTAAGCACAATTTAGCACAAGGAGAATTCACTCACTGTCCTTCCAGGTCCCTGGAAACAAGGACTTTGACAGTGAAAGAAACTGACACTCTCCCTACCTACAGTTTTCTGTCCCTAGAAAAAATGTTTTTTTTAAGCACAATTTAGCACAAGGAGAATTCACTCACTGTCCTTCCAGGTCCCTGGAAACAAGGACTTTGACAGTGAAAGAAACTGACACTCTCCCTACCTACAGTTTTCTGTCCCTAGAAAAAATGTTTTTTTTAAGCACAATTTAGCACAAGGAGAATTCACTCACTGTCCTTCCAGGTCCCTGGAAACAAGGACTTTGACAGTGAAAGAAACTGACACTCTCCCTACCTACAGTTTTCTGTCCCTAGAAAAAATGTTTTTTTTAAGCACAATTTAGCACAAGGAGAATTCACTCACTGTCCTTCCAGGTCCCTGGAAACAAGGACTTTGACAGTGAAAGAAACTGACACTCTCCCTACCTACAGTTTTCTGTCCCTAGAAAAAATGTTTTTTTTAAGCACAATTTAGCACAAGGAGAATTCACTCACTGTCCTTCCAGGTCCCTGGAAACAAGGACTTTGACAGTGAAAGAAACTGACACTCTCCCTACCTACAGTTTTCTGTCCCTAGAAAAAATGTTTTTTTTAAGCACAATTTAGCACAAGGAGAATTCACTCACTGTCCTTCCAGGTCCCTGGAAACAAGGACTTTGACAGTGAAAGAAACTGACACTCTCCCTACCTACAGTTTTCTGTCCCTAGAAAAAATGTTTTTTTTAAGCACAATTTAGCACAAGGAGAATTCACTCACTGTCCTTCCAGGTCCCTGGAAACAAGGACTTTCACAGTGAAAGAAACTGACACTCTCCCTACCTACAGTTTTCTGTCCCTAGAAAAAATGTTTTTTTTAAGCACAATTTAGCACAAGGAGAATTCACTCACTGTCCTTCCAGGTCCCTGGAAACAAGGACTTTGACAGTGAAAGAAACTGACACTCTCCCTACCTACAGTTTTCTGTCCCTAGAAAAAATGTTTTTTTTAAGCACAATTTAGCACAAGGAGAATTCACTCACTGTCCTTCCAGGTCCCTGGAAACAAGGACTTTGACAGTGAAAGAAACTGACACTCTCCCTACCTACAGTTTTCTGTCCCTAGAAAAAATGTTTTTTTTAAGCACAATTTTGCACAAGGAGAATTCACTCACTGTCCTTCCAGGTCCCTGGAAACAAGGACTTTGACAGTGAAAGAAACTGACACTCTCCCTACCTACAGTTTTCTGTCCCTAGAAAAAATGTTTTTTTTAAGCACAATTTTGCACAAGGAGAATTCACTCACTGTCCTTCCAGGTCCCTGGAAACAAGGACTTTGACAGTGAAAGAAACTGACACTCTCCCTACCTACAGTTTTCTGTCCCTAGAAAAAATGTTTTTTTTAAGCACAATTTAGCACAAGGAGAATTCACTCACTGTCCTTCCAGGTCCCTGGAAACAAGGACTTTGACAGTGAAAGAAACTGACACTCTCCCTACCTACAGTTTTC
The DNA here is from genome assembly GCA_029206835.1 of Rana muscosa. Taxonomy (NCBI): domain Eukaryota; kingdom Metazoa; phylum Chordata; class Amphibia; order Anura; family Ranidae; genus Rana; species Rana muscosa. Next base: position 3,894,716 of record JARGYO010005583.1, on the reverse strand, counting down.
TGTCCCTAGAAAAAATGTTTTTTTTTAAGCACAATATAGCACAAGCACAAAACACACTGACACTCTCCCTACCTATCCTTCTCTTTCCCTAAACTAAAGGAATCCAGGTTAAGCAAGAAAGAAATAAAAGTCACTGTCCCTGCCTATGCTGCTCTATCCCTGCTCCGGAACACACTACACTAGGCCGCCGTGCTGGCGGCCTTTTATAGTGTGGGGCGTGTACTAAACACCCTCAGCAATAATTGGCCACAGGCATCCTGCCTGTGGCCAATCATTGCTCTCCTCGCTGCCGGCGCTGTGATTGGCCAAGCATGCGGGGTCACAGTGCATGCTTGGCCAATCACAGCGCCTGGATGACACTGCGATGGCGTAGTGCATTGTGGGCCGTTCGCGTCACTCGAATTTGGCGCGAACGGCCCAAATCGTTCGATCTTCGTCGAACGATCGAACAGCCGATATTCGAGTCGAACGTATGTTCGACTCGAACACGAAGCTCATCCCTACTCTTGAGGTACAGACTGTGACCTAGTGACAGGCCGAGACCCTTGAGAGGTTGAGGGAGTCGCCTGTGAATCTGACATTAGTGGCAGGCGAACTGCCTCTGAGAGGGGCAGCAGGTGATTCCGATGCCAAGTCTTTAGTGGGCCTACAGTCCCTTCAGGCCAGATTTGGTATACTGGGAGCCCTGGTAGTTGCTTGCAGATGACATAAGGCTGTGACTTCCAGCCAATTTGTGTTTTCCAGGGACACCCAGATTTCTCAGCAGTACTCTATCACCTGGCTGCAGGTCCTGCACTCGGACTTTAAGATCAAAGTTTCTTTTGTTCCTTAGTCCCCTCCTGTCCGAGGTAGCTTGGGCCTTGTCATAGGCGGCCTTTAGACTTTTCCACAGCCGATCAACATACCCTCTGTGGGAGGTTGCTGAGGTGTGATCCAAAGATGTGCAAAAAGCCAGGTCTACTGGTTATCTAGCCTCTCGTCCGAACATTAGCCGATAAGGAGAGTATCCTGTAGCATCATTTGCAGTATTGTTATAGGCATGAACAATGGCAGCTACATGTTTACTCCAGTGTTGCTTCTTCTCTGAGTTTAAAGTGCCAAGCATGTTAAGAAGAGTTTGACTAAACCTTTCAGGCTGAGCATCCCCTTGGGGGTGATACAGAGTGGTTCTGGACTTTTTGATGCCTAACAGGTCCAAAAGTCTTTTGATAAGGCTACTTTTAAAGTCTTTTCCTTGATTCGAATGGATATGCTGGGGCAAACCATAGTGAACAAAGAACTTCTCTACCAAGACCTTGGCCACTGTTGATGCTTGCTGATCTTTCGTTGGGAAAGCTTGGGCATATCTTGTAAAGTGATCAGTCACCACCAGAATGTTTCTCTGTCCACTCAGATCCGGCTCCAGGCAAAGAAAGTCAATGCACACCAGCTCCATGGGTCCCTGACTCTAAAGATGGCCCATTGGGGCAGCTTGGGAAGGCAGAGTCTTCCTTTGGATGCATCAAATACAATAGTGGCAGTAACCCTCGACTTTAACCCGCATGCAGGGCCAGTAGAAGCGATCTCTCACCAAATGAAAAGTTATTTCAGGCCCTAAATGGCCATGATTATCATTAAGGGCCGTCAACACTGTCTCCCTGTGTTTTCTGGGTAAAAACAGCTGCCATTTTTCCTCCAGACCATCAGAGGGGTCCCTTCGGTAGACCACCCCTTGATGCAACTGCAACCGATCCCATTCCCTATGTAGCAGACGAGCCTCCTTTGGGGAGTCAGTAAGGAGCATGTCAGAACACTGATTCTCCAGAGCCTTCAATGCCAAATTCCCCAGGGGGTCTTCCAACTGGTCCCTTCTCAGGTCCTTCTTAGACAGCTTGGGTAGGCCCTCATCTCCCACTTGAGTCACATTACAGTAACATTTAGGTACTCCAGCAGCAGAAACTCCAATCTCTTCGGCCCTGGATCCTCCTCCAGCCTGACGTTCAGCTCCCTGGTATAGGGCCCGCACCCCTTCTGGTGTCAGCCGAGTCCACTCTTCTAGGGGGGGTCACTGGGGCCATGAGGCCTTCTTGAGAGGGCCTCAACTCCAGGTCAATATTTCAGACTAAACGTGAAACCCGAGAGGGTGGCCAACCACCTATGTCCTGTGGCATCCAGCTTGGCTGTAGTGAGGAGGTAGGTGAGTGGATTGTTGTCAGTCTTCACCACGAACTCGGCCCCGTAGAGGTAGTCGCTCAACTTATCCACTACAGCCAATTTTAAAACTCAAGCTTATGCGTGGGATAGTTCCTTTCAGCGGGGATTAAACTCCTACTCACATAGACAATGGGCTGTAAGTGACCATCATGTTCTTGGTATAGCACTCCGCCCAGCCCATCTCGACTGGCATCAACGTGCAGTTCATATGGCTTGGTGGTGTCAGCATAGGCCAAGACTAGGGCAGTGGTTAGGCTCCTCTTCAGTTGAGTGAAAGCCTCCTCACGCTTTAAAGTCCACTGATCCTGGATTGATTCTTTGGGTCTTCTAGGCCCTACTGTGGGCTTCACAGGCTTTAGTGGCTCAGGGACATCTTCCTCTCCTTCACTCCTTAGTAGTTCATTGAGTGGGCGGGCTATCTAAGCAAACCCTTTCACAAACCTTCTGTAGTAAGAGCAGAATCCCAGAAATGACCGAAGCTCAGTCACATTGGTAGGCCTTGGCCAAGAGGTGACAGCATCCCGCTTCTCAGGGTCGATAGCTATCCCCTCAGCAGACACGATATGACCAAGGTAGTGGACCGAGGGCTTATAGAACTGGCACTTCTCCATTGAGAGCTTTAGGCCTTCTTCATGAAGTCTCTTCAGGACTTTCTCCAACCGCTCTTCATGCTCTTCCAGTGTTCTACCGAACACTATGATGTCGTCCAGGTACACCAGCACTTCTATCAAGTTCATATCGCCCACTGTTTTCTCCATCAGTCTTTGAAAAGTGGCCGGGGCTCCTGACAACCCTTGGGGCATGCGGTCAAACTCGAAGAACCCCACTGGGGTAATGAAGGCAGTTTTCTCTCTTCAGGTCCATCACACTGAACCACTTGGCTCCTGACAGGCTCTGCAGAGCATCTTCTATCCGGGGGGGTGGTGTACTGGTCAGGAATGGTTCTTCTGTTTAGTGTTCGATAGTCAATGCACAGACTCAATGAACCATTTTTTTTCGTACCACCACTATCGGGGAGGCGTAGGGGCTCCTGGATTCTCGGATGATCCCCGCAGTTTTAAGTTCCGCCAGTTGTTCCTGTAGGTCCTCCAAATCTCCCAGAGGAACCCGTCGGACCCTTTCTCTGAATGGTTTATCTTCCTGCAAGCGGATCTTGTGGGTGGCACTCTTCGCACACCCTACATCAAATTTGTTCTTTCAGAATGCAGTCTGCCATCGGGCGATCTGGGCCCGAGCCCTTTCTCTCCATTCTGGTGGAAGGGTGGTGTCTTCTGAGTAGAACTTCTCCACTGGGATCTCACCCTTCTCCTCCTTCTTCAAGTCAGATGGCGAGACTGGGGTAACGGTGCTTACTTGGCCCAACAGCATTCTGGCCGGTCCCTTTACTGGTAAAGTGGTTGTGTTGCGAACGCTCACCGAGACCTTCCCATAAGTCCTCTGTAGGGCCTTCAATGGAACCACTTCTGGGATTATTTCTATCATCCTTTTTTCCTTCCGTTGGTCCATTTCAAGTACAATAAAGGGGCCTGGTTGCTTCCAAGTAAGCTTGACAGACGCTCTCAGACAAGTCACTTCCCCGGGTTGTAGTACTCTTTCTCCTTTGTCCAAACGCCAGATTTTGCCTACCCCTTCTGTGGGAGCTTTCTGTTCTAATACTAGGCGCTGGTAGGCTTGTTTCAGCAAGGGGTGCATTCCTGCAGTTGAAGTACCCCGCTCCTGGGCTAGAGGTGTTAACAGTCTCCTGACTAGGTCAGTGTTGGTCCCTAAGATGAGGGAACTTTTTCCAGCCCCTGGCGGGTGAGGGCAGACCACTGTCAAAGTGTCAAAAGTCTCTGTTTCTCCAGCCACCGAGGGGTCAAAGGTTAGTTTGATTGGTAAATAACCATCATAGGGGAAGTTTTGAGTTCCAATGCCCCATATCTCCAGTTCTTCCAACTTCTGCAAAGGCAAATGTTTAAGGTGCTTGTCATAGAAGTCTCTGTATAGGAGAGTCACTTCAGCTCCAGTATCCAGGAGGGCCTTGGTGTAAATCCCTTCTACTTGGATTAAGACTACTGGGGAGGGCCCCACTAACTTGACAGGGAACTTTCTGAGAGGGCCCCGCTTGACCAGTTCAGTGGTTTGTACCCTTACTTCCTTTGTTTTTGAATTTTGTCTGGATTTTGACCCCTGCTGGGTCTGGTGTGCACTGACTCTCCGCTGCCGGGCAGGTTGGGTTAAGGAGCGGGGGACATTAGCTCGCTCAGAGGCAACAACTGGAGCCCTAGGCGAGGGTCGGGACTCCCGGTGTTGTCTCTTTGCTTCGTTAAATTTCATGGAGTTAGCTGAAACTGGTGGGCACCCGGTTGACTCCTTCACCGGGGCCCTCTGGAGTTTTCCGCCGGCTTGCGGTACTGGGCTGCACCTTTCTCCGGGCTTGGGCATACTTTCCGATAACCTGTTTCAACTGTGGAGGAGTTGGACATTATCAGCCTCCTTGGTTTCTGTACTTGGGCAACATTAGAGCAGACAGACTTCTTGGGCTCTTCTGGAGTGTTTCCACTGGGCAGACCAGCTGGCTGATTGGTCAGTATTTACATAATCTCTATTAGTTTAGATACTTGAGTCTTTAGAAGCTCAACCTGGGGGTCACCATCATCAGCATTGATCACTCTGACTCCGGCAGCAGATTTAGGTTTCTGACTCTTCTTCTTGCTATCCAACATGACCTCTTCCTCCCTGACAATCCGGATCAAGTCTGGATATTTCAAGATACCACCATCTTGCCGGGTCCTCAACAGGAGGGTAATGGGGTCTAGAAGTTGGGCCCCCTTCAAGACTTGCTTTGCTCGAATCTTGTCCACATCCCGAGGGTCTAATCGTTTTTTTAGCAGGATCTGATGTATGATCTTGTCCATGTGCCTCATGTATTCTGTCAACTTCTCTCCTTCTCTTTGTTAAGAATGTTCCATTTGGTAGATGAGGTCGGCGGCTTTCTCAGTGCGGCCGAATACATCCTGCAATATACTCAGGTAGTCTTGGGCAGTACAGTCCTTCTTGCTAAGCTTCAAGTTGCGAATGGCTTCCAAGGTAGGTCCCTTCAGACTCTCCGTGATCCTTTGTTTCTTATGAGGCTTCGGTATGTCCCATTCATCCAGAGCTTGCGTAGCCTGGTCCAGCCATTCTTCAAAACTGTCTTCCGATGAAGTTACCGGCTGCCTTCCTGAAAAGATTCTGAGCTTCCTGTAGCCTGCAGCTGAGAATGCATGGGGATCCTTTTGACACTTCTTGCCAAATTCCTTACGGACAGCACAGAGTTCGGGCCCAATGGTGGCCAGAGGTGACTTGGCAGAAACTTCTGGTTTGCTAGAGTCAGCTTGACTGGATGAGGTAGGACTCTCCTTGGGTGCCTCTGGGTGTATCACATTAAGTTCTCCCTTGTTGGCCAATTTCACACTTGGACCCTTGAAGTTTTCAGGGATTTCCTGTTTCCACTCAATCAATGCATATGTATGTGGTGTCCCTGTGTCTGTTTTTACAGCAATCACCCATGCTTTCTTGTCTGGGGACAATGTCTTCATGGCTTGACATAACTGTTCTTCACCCCAGGACTCTCCTGGAATTTCAAGCACTATGCTGAGCTCTGAGCGGGCATTTTCTTCCTTGCACCAAGCTATAGCAGCGGCAGAATCCATGGTTGGTGCCTGTAGAGGTTCTGTCTAGGGGAGGGTTTAGATTGCAGAGTCACACCAAGTGGAAGACCGATCCTTCCCAAAGCGCTAACTCAATCCTGAATGTAATGTGTCTATGCTTGCGGTATTGGGCCTGTACTCTGCCTATCAACCCCTGTAATTTGGCTCGACTCCCCTTGGCACAACTGGATAATAATAACAATAATGTGATTGTGGAGCCCTAGAGGCTATAGAAGGCCACAATGATATCACACAACAATAAAGTAATTCAATATTGTTACCTTGTTGTGGTTTGCCTGCCACACAGCTGCAAAAGACAGAGTCCCACACAAGAAGTAGTTCAACCAAGAAGTAATATGTTTACTTGGTAAAGAAATAGAGATTATACATGTGACATCTGACTCAAACAGATCCCTGTGAGAGTTCACTGACATACATATGCACAACAGTTCCAGAGTTTCACTTATAGACTAAGAAACGTGAATTAACCCAACTTAGAGTCAGAGCTGAATAAGTGCACGGTGGAGGAATCTCCCACTGCAATGGTATCTACAGTGGGGTACCTCTCCACCAAGTCCAACCCAGCTCACCAGCAAGCGAAAATAAAAGTATGGAAGTCACCTTTCTGTGACACAGTTAGTTACGTTGGTGGGCAGGTGCCCTCTCACCACATGAGGCCTCGTATCGCTGGTTTCCTCAGACTGGGCCCTCTTGGTTCGCAGCCTCCGGACAAGTCGTGGTCCCTGGTCCTCCGCTTAGCCGGTCAAAAGGCGTCGGTGGATAGATGACTGTGGATGTTCAGGAGTGTGGAGCTGTCCCTCTCCCTAGTACAATCAGCCGGGCTATAGCTGGGATCCCTCCGACAGGCGATCCGGCCTCCGTTACTTTAGGCCCAGGCTTCTCCGGCCTAAGCATCCTCGCTGCAGGCCTCTTGCCTCTTGCAAGATGGCGTGCCAAGACAATGAACACAAGCCCCGCCCTGTCTTAAATAAGTCCTCCCAGCAGGCAGTGCGTGGCACCACGCTCCTTCGCAGCACAGTGGCGTTGTGGGCCCTGTAGTCTATTTCTGACCCATTGCAATAGAGTCTCTGTCTCTCCGCACCAGAAGGTCCGTCAGGCATTGTTCTTACCGTAGCGGAACCCAAAAAATTGCAGCAGTATAAGACAAACGGACAATGAAAAGAGTTCTTATAGGCACAAACTGTAGTCCATAAGCTATGTGCAAAAGTGACACCTTGCTACATATCTATATATATAATGTGAGGGGGTTAACTCAGCAGCGGGTGTGTGTGACCCCCTGGATGGGTTCACCACACAAAAACAGGCACAGCAGACAGTGGTAGGAGAAAACAAAAGGGTGTGGTTTTATTTGAACTATATACAGACAAAAAAATACAGCAAAAATAAAAGAAAATAAAAATAAATAAATCCTGGTCAACTTGACCGCTCACTACACACGTTGGTGTCCCTAACTAACAACTGGGTACAGCCTTGTGCTGTCCCAGTCCCTAACTCCGTGCTTTTTAAAGTTCTTAGCAATAACCACACAGGCTTTGGCTCACCGCACAGAGATCACACTCCCCAGACTATCCACACAGATCTGGTTCCAGGTTGGAGCATCTCCCTTAGCATGCTGGGAGTTCTTGTAGAGGCCCCAATGAGCCCATTTGCTTCAGCTGGGCTCATTAACTCTTCCCCTGCAAGACTCCCAGCACTCCCCCTAGTGGTATAAACTGGCATAAAGCCTGAATCTAGGACATATATATCTCCCATCCTGGATGCAACCTGGTGATTTTACCTGCCTGCTGTTAAATACACCCCCTCTTGTTTTAACCTTGGGGTTGGAACACAAGCAATCAGGCATGCATGTACTCGAGACAAAGCATCCACATTCCCCATTTGAACGCCAGGGCGATGCTTTACTGTAAAGTTGAATTCCTGTAGGGCCAGGAACCACCTATTTACACTTCTATTTGTCTCTTTGTTTTGAGCCACCCACTTTAAAGGAGCATGATCAGTAATCATGTCAAGGTGCCTACCTAACAGATAGTACCGAAGCCCACTTCATCGCTAAACACTCCTTCTCAATTGTGGCGTAATTTATCTCATAGGACTTCAATTTCCTGCTGAGGTAAATGACTGGGTGCTCTTCCCTGTTCCAGACCTGGGACAATACTGCTCCTAACCCAACGTCTGATGCATCACTTTGTACGACAAAGTCCCTAGAGAAGTCTGGTGAGTGCAACACTGGCTGGCTACATAAGGCTTTTTTTAAGAATTGGAATGCTGCCTCAGCCTCTGGGGTCCATTTAACCATGACAGACTCTTTCCCTTTTGTCAGGTTGGTTAGGGGCACAGCCTGAGAAGCAAAGTGGGGAATGAATCGCCGATAATAACCAGCGATTCCCAGAAAGGCGCGTACCTGCTTCTTGCTGTTGGGACGTGGCCAATTCTGTATGGCCTCGACTTTATTAACCTGGGGTTTTATTACTCCCCTCCCAAATGTGTACCCAAGATATTTGGCCTCCTGCTGTCCAATGGTACACTTCTTGGGGTTGGCCGTAAACCCAGCTTCCCGGATAGAGTCTAGGACTGCTTGCACTTTTGGCAGATGTGAGGCCCAATCTGTGCTATGGACAATTACATCATCCAGGTAAGCCGCAGCATACTTCTGATGGGGCCTCAGTATCTGGTCCATTTTCCGCTGGAATGTTGCCGGCGCATTCTGTAATCCAAACGGCATTCTTTTATATTGGAACGCCCCATCTGGGGTTACAAACGCGTTTTTCTCCTTGGCCGATTTGGCCAGGGGAATTTGCCAATACCCTTTTGTGAGATCAAGGGTTGTCATGTATCGGGCTGTTCCCAGCCGGTCGATCAACTCATCTATACTTGGCATGGGGTAGGTGTCAAATTTTGTAACTTTGTTCAGTTGTCGAAAATCGTTACAAAATCGCCAGCTCCCATCCGGTTTAGGCACTAACACTATGGGACTGGACCAATCACTTTGGGATTCCTCTATCACCCCCAACTTAAGCATTTTCTGTACTTCCTCACGTATTGCCTCCCGTCGGGCCTCTGGGATCGGATAGGGTTTTAGCTTCACCCTTTCACCGGGGGGGTAATAATATCATGCTCTACCACAGACGTTTGTCCCGGCAGCTCAGAGAAAACCTCCTTGTTGCGAAGAACAAACTCCTTAACCTCCTGTTGTTGGGGTTTTGACAAGGTGACTGCTATTCCAACCTCAGGAATCACACAATCAGACTGAGCTGGTGACAAAGTTTCAGGCTTTCAACAGATTAATGTGATAGATCTGTTCGGGCTTTCGCCTTCCTGGTTGTCTGACCTTGTAATTCACTTCGCTCACTTTTTCCATTGTCTCGTAGGGGCCTTGCCATTTGGCAAGGAATTTGCTTTCAACCGTAGGGACAAGTATCAATATCCTATCCCCCGGGGAAAAGGTACGGGTCTTGGCCCCACGGTTGTACACTCTCTGCTGTGCCAACTGCGCTTGGGCCAAATGTTCCTTTACGATTGGCATTACCTGTGCAATTCTATCTTGCATCAGGGTGACATGCTCAATCACACTCCTGTGGGGAGAACTCTCACTCTCCCAAGTTTCCTTGGCGATATCCAACAGCCCTCTTGGGTGTCTCCCATAGAGTAACTCAAAGGGTGAGAAACCCGTAGAGGATTGGGGTACCTCCCTAATGGCAAACATTAAATAGAGAATTAGACAGTCCCAATCCTTTCCATCTCTATCCACCACCTTCTTTAACATTTGTTTTAGGGTTTTGTTGAATCTTTCAACCAACCCATCTGTTTGGGGGTGATACACAGATGTACGCAATTGTAACACTTTGAACAACTTGCACAGCTCTTTCATAACCCGGGACATAAAGGGTGTACCTTGGTCCGTAAGCAGTTCCTTACAAATACCCATATGGCTAAAAACAAGAGATAGCTCTTTGGCTATGGTTTTGGCCGAGGTATTTCGGAGCGGAATCGCTTCCGGATACCGGGTGGCATAGTCCAATATAACCAAAATGTACTGATGCCCCCTAGCGGACTTCATTATCGGACCTACCAAATCCATTGCGATCCTCTCAAAGGGGACCTCAATGATGGGGAGAGGGACCAGCGGGTTACGGAAATGTGGCATCGGTGCCGACCTCTGACACACAGGGCAGGAGGAACATTAAATTTCTGTTTCCTTCATGACCCCAGGCCAATAGAATCTTTGCAATACTCTCTCTCGGGTTTTCTCTGTCCCCAGATGACCTCCAAGAATGTGCCCATGGGCCAACTCTAACACCAACTTCCTGTAAGGTTTGGGGACCACAAGCTGCTCAATGGTTTCTTATGCCCTTTTAGCCACCCGATACAGTAGGTTCTTTTCCACGATGAAGTACGAGTAAGTGCAGGTCTCATCTGGGTTCACTAACTCGCCATCTATTTTCACTACGTTTTCCCATGCCTTTATTAGGGCGGGGTCTTTTAACTGTTCTGTGGCAAAATTTTCCTTGTGAACCTCGAGATCACAAAACTCCACAGACGGCACGTTTTCGTCTGAGGATGTTGGCTCCTCCCCAGTTTCGTGAGTCTCCCCTGCCAATACCGACAAGGGGAATTCTGGAGAGTCCTCACCACTCTCAGAGAAATTCTGGCTATCACATTCCTGGTATATAGGGGCACCAGTGGGGGGCTCAGGACAATCCCAGAGTTCCCAAAACTTTGGAAAATCCCTTCCCACAATGGCATCCTGTGGTAACTGAGACACTAACCCCACCTGATGAGAGAGGTTACCTTTGGAGGTCTCAAAACACACTGTAGTCACAGGATACTCTCGGGTGTCCCCATGCACACAAATAACAGGTACCTTGTTATTCCCAGAGACCTCTGTAGTGACTAATTCAACTTTTATCAGTGTCACCAGGCTACCTGAAACCTGAAATGTTTCTCAGTTCCCCAAATGGCAGTGCATGCAACTGTCGCAAACAGCGACTGACGTCTGTCCCTTAGAAAGTCACATTGCATGGGTTCATCCACAACCGGGCAATTCGCTGCAATATGTCCCTCTTGCCGGCAGCGGTAGCAAACAATCCTTTTTGCTGCCTCTTGAGCCCCTGACTTCCCAGGCTGTTCTCGCCAGACATTAGGTATAACTCTCACCCTCTCATTCTCTCCACCCTCACCCCTTGGAATCATCTTACCCGCCACTGGGAATGGTCTGGTCTTAGGGTGGAAAGTCCGTGAGTCTCTGGAAGAGGCAGTCAGGTTTTCCGTAGCCAAGTACTTCTCTACACGATCCACAAGATTATCGGCCATTTCTGGGTCTCCATGGCTTACCCACTTTTGGATGGCAGTAGGAAGAGCTCTCAAGAAACGATCCATCACAACACGTTCCACAATCTTTGGTGCGGACAAAGTCTCTGGCTGTAGCCACTTCCTGCTCAGGTGAATGAGATCATACATTTGAGACCTGGGGGGTTTTCCAAGCCGGAAAGTCCAGTTATGCACACACTGAGCCCGGACAGCCAGGGTGACACCCAGCCGTGCCAATATTTCAGTTTTTAGCATCACATAGTCTTTTGCTTGGTCAGGCTCTAGGTCATAGTAAGCTTTCTGCGATTCACCAGTTAACAGAGGGGCCACCAGTCCGGCCCACTGCTCCTTAGGCCACTTTTCCCTTTCAGCAGTCCTTTCAAATGTGGTCAAAAACACCTCTAGATCATCCTCTCCAGTCATTTTTGTCAGTAAACGACTCACCCCAAAGGACGCAGTATTAGCGGAACTACTTGCCTCACTGGTCTGCGGACGTTGCTGCATTAATGTCTCCATTTGTTGCTGTAGTCTCTGTTCTTGCTTCTGCAACAGGTCTATGAAGCGGGCCTCAGATTGCTGCTGGGCTTGTTGCTGGGCTGCCAGACTCTGTTGATGAGCTTGCTGCTGGGCTGCGAGGCTCTGTTGCAAAGTTGCATTTGTCTGCTGCTGGGCTGCGAGGCTCTGTTGTTGAGCCACAAGGCTCTTTTGCAAACCTGCATTTGTCTGCTGCTGATTAGCATTTGCTAGAGCCAGCTGTTTCAGTATCTTCTCCATGTTGGCCTTTTAAAAAAAAAACTGCCACTGGTTCTCCACCAACTGTGAGGGGGTTAACTCAGCAGCGGGTGTGTGTGACCCCCTGGATGGGTTCACCACACAAAAACAGGCACAGCAGACAGTGGTAGGAGAAAACAAAAGGGTGTGGTTTTATTTGAACTATATACAGACAAAAAAATACGTCCCCCCCTCCCGCCGCACTCCGGTGCCTCTACCGACTCACTGCTGTGATCGGTGAGTCGGAGAATGGATCCGCCGGCCCCGGATGTCCACTATAGAAATTTCTGGCGGACCAGCAATATTTTTAACTTTTTGCTTTAATAAATTAACCCAAAAAATATATAAAAAAAAACTATTTCTTCCTCAGTTTAGGGTGATATGTATTCTTCTACATATTTTTGGTTAAAAAAAAATGCAATAAGTGTATATTGATTGGTTTGCGCAAAAGTTATTTTGGAACAATTGACATTTATACAGCCACCAGTGCTAAAAATAGCCACTGATTACTGTATAAATGTCACTGGCAGCAAAGGGGTTAAACACTAGGGGGCGATCAAGGGGTTAAATGTGTTCCACCAGCGCATTCTAACTGTAGGGGGGATGGACTACCACTGACATGCCAGAGATCACTGTTCCCGATGACAGGGAACAGAAGATCCCTGTCATGTCACTAGGCAGAACAGGGAAATGCCTAGTTCTGCCTCTCCTTTCTGCGATCGCGGGCCACCGGCAGACATCCCGGGATTGCGAAGGGACGTACGGGTACACCCTGTTGCGCACCCGTGCCATTCTGCCAACGTATATCGGCGTGCGGCGGTCGGGAAGCAGTTAAACCTAAAGTATACATAGTGTGCAAGTGTAAGATTTGATGTTGGTTTAGAGCAGGGGTCTCAAACTGGCGGCCCTCCAGCTGTTGCGGGACTACAAATCCCATCATGCCTTTGCCTATGTGAGTCATGCTTGTAACTGTCAGCCTTGCAATGCCTCATGGGAATTGTAGTTTTGCAACAGCTGGAGGGCCACCAGTTTGAGACCCCTGGTTTAGAGCCAAAGGGTAGTCACACCAAATATTGATTTGATTTAGATTTTCCCTCTGTTCTCTCACATTGCATTTTGTAAATTGATAAAAATAAACAATAAATATGTGTAGCGGGGTCTCCGCTGAGGCCCCATGGACTACGTTACCCAGAACCCCGTTTGGCACCCAGGGTGCATTGGGCTGCCGCAGAGACTCATGGGTGGGGTATAAAAGAGGAGGGCGAGGCTAAGCTCGGCCTCTTTGGACACCGCGCGGCTGGCAAAAGGACTTCCTGTGCGGACCTGCTGCGAGTGCAAGGCCCGAGGCCTGGGCCTTGCGCAACTCCAGAGAGCCTTCCACCTTGCTGCGGAGCCTGTGCGGCTGCAGACATCTACCTACTTCAGGCACGTCAGTGAACCGGAGAACAGGCGGTGGCAGATCCTGTGTGTGTGGCCACAGCGGTGGGAGTCCCGGACAGGGATCGAGTCCGGAGGGGTGAGAGAGCACCTGCTCATAACTATAATCGAGTACTTTATTAGGCCTACAGACTGCCTTGGCCCATCAGGTTATATTTCCCTTTTCCTGTCAGGAGACTAGTTGTGGGACTGAGTTACATAGTCTCCGGGGAGTTACTTACATTGCCTCCAGCCATTATTGGATTACAAATATTGTTCCTGTATGTGCACCACCGATCATCTTGCATGCAAAGATTCCTTGTCTAAAAGACTGAGCTTTAACTGAGTCAGGCCTGACTGGGAGTTGATAGTATTGCTGGGCGCCATATTGCTAACGGGACTCTAGATAAATGTTAGTGTGAGATAGAACTGTTTGAGCACTAAAGTTAACCAGTGCTAGTATTACTGCAGGGCTCTGCATGCATGTGTTATATGTGATATTGATCGTTAATCCCTTTATTCACAATTAAACCCTTTTTATAGTTGATCAACCTTGTATTGGAGTCTATTAATCTATCTTATCACTGTTAGAACAGTATTGGGGGATTGTACATGAACTGGTATAGAACTATACAAAAACACCACCTCTAGACTAGCTGTCCCAGAGAAGGGTTGAGTAGATTGCCGGGGGTTGGCTGTGCTGTGTACAGGGCCCAAAAGCAAACCAGCGGCTCCCTTAGTTTGGGGGTATCGCTTCATATATATTTTTGAAAGCATTCTTACTTTACAGCATGCACCTGCTTACACACCTGCCTAAAACTTTTGCACAGTACTGTACATATATAGGAGAATTTGAAAGTGTAGATTGTGGTTAAATTAGCTACCCATATTATGTGTATTATATGTATGTGGAAGGAATATGCACACACATGGCCCTTTGATTAGGGGGGAAGGGAACTTTGGAATGTAGCGACCAATTTGTGGTATTTGTTTTTGTTGGATGTTTAAAATTCTAGATATTATTTGCCTGAAATTTCTTCATTTTTGGCGAATCAAGCAAAATTATCACATTGGACAATAACATTTCATCAGCTGCTTTTTGTTTGCAGTATACAGCAACTTGCTGAATCAAACCAAATATTATCATTTAAAAATAAACTTTAGTCACAGCTCTTTAACATCAAAGCAACAAAGTCCTACAGTCTTAGTACCAGTTTTATCTTCAGATATTTTAATAGGTATTTCCATTCTTTATATCACAAGTACTTGAATTTTGTACAAAATGATTATAATTTAATTGAGGCCAGATTAGTGTGGGACATTTTTCTAGCTCAGGAGGCCTTGATTCCTCAGAACCATAATGAACTAATAATGAATGTGCTAAAGTCATTAAATCAAATTTCATAAAAGGATGAACATTGCTTTATTTTATATTAAAGCAATTAAAATCACATGCACAGTAACAAATGTTACAACACCATGATGTACTAAATGCTCTCTATATGCCCCAATATCTAATGCATTTTAGTAGCAGAGAAAGGCTGTGTTACATGACCAGAATAAATTTTGATAGCAGAATTAAAATATGAGTTTGCACAGTCATTAACATAATACATTTTGTTTATGTGTAGTCCTGAATTCAAATTTGCCAAATTATTATATATTTACAGTCCCTGTGTTGTTCTATTGTTGTTCACTGCCAGAAGTACCCTTATCGTGGCTTGCAGATGCTGTGCAGTACTGAAGCCAATGATGAACATTCCCCAGTTATTATTATTTAGGTACTTATATAGCGCCATCAATTTACGCAGCGCTTTACATATACATTGTACATTCACATCGGTCCCTACCCTCAAGGAGCTTACAATCTAAGGTCCCTAACTCACGTTCATATACTAGGGCCAATTTAGACAGAAGCAAATTAACCTACCAGCATGTATTTGGAGTGTGGGAGGAAACCGGAGTACCCGGAGGAAACCCACGCAGGCACAGGGGTTCTCCCCTGCAAACTGCAGGCAGGTAGTGTCGTGGTTGGGATTTGAACCAGTGACCCTATTTACTGCTAGGTGAGAGTGCTACCCACTACACCACTGTGTCACCCAGTTATAAACTTATCAGTAGGGATGGGCTGAACAGCCCCAGGTTTGGTTTGCGGCAGAACATGCAAACTGACAAAAAGTTTGTGCGAACACCGTTAAAGTCTATGGGACCCGAACGTGAAAAATCGAAAGTGCTAATTTTAAAGGCTAATATGCAAGTTATTGTCATAAAAAGTGTTTGGGGACCCGGGTCCTGCCCCAAGGGACATGTCTCAATGCAAATAAAAGTTTTAAAAACTGAAGTTTTTTCGGGAGCAATGATTTTAATAATGCTTAAAGTGAAACAATAAAAGTGAAATATTTCTTTCAATATCGTGCCTGGGGGGTGACTATAGTATGCCTGTAAAGTGGTTCATGTTTCCCGTGTTTAGAACAGTCCCTGCAGCAAAATGACATTTCTAAAGGAAAACAAGTCATTTAAAACTGCTTGCGGCTGTAATGTAATGTCGGGTCCCGGCAATATAGATGAAAATCATTGAGAAAACCGGTATGGGTCCCCCCCCCCCCCAGCCCATTACCAGGCCCTTTGGGTCTGGTATGAATATTAAAGGGGAACCCTGCACCCAAATAAAAATAAAAAGCGTGGGGCCCCCAGGCCCTATATACTTTGAACAGCAGTATACAGGCGGTCCCCGGGTTACAAACAAGATAGGGACTGTAGGTGTGTTCTTAAGTTGAATCTGTTTGTAATTTGGAACAGGTAAATTTTTTAAGTGTAGCTCCAGCCAAAAAATAAAATTTTAAGCTTTTTGGATAACATAGGGAAGGGTTATCACCCCTGTAACATTTGTTTTGCTGTCTGTGTCCCTGTTCAGAAGATTTCACCTCACTTTCTGTCTCAATGACAATTGGATTTTGAAAATTATGGGTTATTAGGGAAACAAGGATTGGTGGTAAAGCATCAGTGGAGACACCTTTTTCCCATATTAACCCTTACAGAAGAGAATTTCCCTTCCTAGGGGTAGATTTCCTCTCACTTCCTGTTGTCTCCCTACGTTTGTAAGTAGGAATTGTTTGTAAGTCGAAAGTTTGTAAGTAGGAGACCGCCTGTATATACTATATGGCCTGCCCTATACACTCAACAGAAATTTGGGCCTTAGGTGTTGGTGGTACCAGAAACCTGTAAGCCCTCACAGTTACTCTTGGTGGGCGCTGGAACGGGCCCTGCTGTGAAATATTATATCAAGAATTGTAATTACATGCCCCTGTTAAACAGAGGCTGAAAAATTGGGCCTTTGGTGGTGGTGGCACAACACTGTAAAGCCTCACAGTTACTCTTGGTGGGCGCAGGAACGGGCCCTGCTGTGAAATATTAGATCAAAAATTGTTATTACGTGCCCCTTTTAAACAGGGGCAGAAAAATTGGGCCTTAGGCAGTGGTGTTGGTGCCACAACAATGTAAACCCTCTCAGATTCTCTTGTTGAGCACAGGAACGAGCCCTGCCGTGAAATATTAGAGCAAAATTTGTAATTACATGCCCCTGTTAAACAGGGGCAGAAAAATTGGGCCTTAGGCAGTGGTGTTGGTGCCACAACAATGTAAACCCTCTCAGATTCTCTTGTTGAGCACAGGAACGAGCCCTGCCGTGAAATATTAGAGCAAAATTTGTAATTACATGCCCCTGTTAAACAGGGCCAGAAAAATTGGACCTTAGGCAGTGGTGGTGGTGCCACAATACTGCAACCCCTCACATATACTCTTGTTGAGCGCAGGAACGAGCCATGCTGTGAAATATTTGTTCATAAGTGTAATAACAACTATGGGTGCACTGTATTGTGTACTGTGTACACCACCAGAAAAGTTGTAGCAACTGCACTATGGGTGCACGGTACTGTGTACACCAACAGAAGTGTAATAACAACTATGGGTGCACTGTATTGTGTACTGTGTACACCACCAGAAAAGTAGTAGCAACTGCACTATGGGTGCACGGTACTGTGTACTGTGTACACTGCCTGAAGTATCGTATATACTCGAGTATAAGCCAACCCGAGTATAAGCCGAGGACCTAATTTTATCACAAAAAAATGGGAAAACGTAATGACTCAAGTATAAGCCGAGGGTGGGAAATGCAGCAGCTACTGTAAGCCGAAAAGGGGGTCAACATGTAAAAATGTATTCTCTGCCACTGTCCCTTACAGACTTACCACTCCAAGATCGACTGCCAGTCTTTGTCTGTGCTGAATGATGTCAATCCAGCATCAGAGGAAAGGTGAAAACGAAGAATACCCGATCTGTGTACCCGAGTCCATAACATATTCGGATGGCGGCCGTACAGTGTTAAAAACTTACGCTCCTCCTTGTGCTGTTCCGTGATAGGCGGAACACTGGCTTCCCAGCAAACACTGTGTTCAGTGTTCCGCCTATCAGGGATGTCCTCTCATCTATCACGAGGCAATGTTTGCGACAGTCGCATGCACTGCCATTCGGGGAACTGAGAAACATTTATGCAAAATGTGTGTTAATGGTAGAAATGTTGTTGTATTGCTGGATTCAGGTAGCCTTGTGACTAGTGATGAGCCGAACACCCCCGGGTTCGGTTCGCACCAGAACCCGCGAACGGACCGAAAGTTCGTACGAACATTAGAACCCTATTAAATACAATGGATGCGAACGTTCGAATTCTAAAGTGCTAATTATAACAACTATTATGCATGTTATTGTCCTAAAAAGGGTTTGGGAACCCGGGTTCTGCACCAGGGGACATGTATCAATGCAAAAAGAAGTTTTAAAAACGGTCGTTTTTCGGGAGCAGTCATTTTAATGATGCATAAAGTGAAAAAAAAAAAGTCAAATATTCCTTTAAATATCGTACCTGGGGGGTGTCTAAAGTATGCCTGTGAAGTGCCACGTGTTTCCCGTGTTTAGAACTGTCCCTGCACAAAATGACACTTCTAAAGGAAAAAAAAGCCATTTAAAACTGCTTGCGGCTTTAATGTAATGTCTGGTCCCGGTAATATGGATGAAATTCTTTAAGAAAAATGGCATAGCTACCCCATGACCCCCCCCCCTACCCCAGCCCATTACCAGCCCCTTTGGGTCTTGTATGGATATTAAGGGGAACCCCGCACATAAAATAAAAAAGGCCCTATATACTCTGAACAGCCGTATACAGGCGGTGCATACAAGACAGGGACTGTAGGTTTGTTCTTATGTAGAATGTTTGTAATTTTGAACAGGTACATTGTTGAAGTGTAGCTCCAGCCCAAAAATCTATTTTTAAACTTTTTGGAAAACATAGGTAAGGGTTATCACCCCTGTAACATTTGTTTTGCTTTCTGTGCCCCTGTTCAGAACATTTCACCTCACTTTCCGTCCCAATGACAACTGTTTTTGAAATGTGGTGTTTTTCTTGAAACAAGGATTGCTGATAAAGCATCAGTACAGAGGAGACACCTTTCTCCCATATTTATTCTTACAGGAGAGAATTTTCCTTCCTAGTGGTAGATTTCCTCTCACTTCCTGTTGTCTTCTTGCGTTTGCAAGTAGGAGTCGTTTGTAAGTTGGATGTTTGAAAGTAGGGACCTGCCGTATATACTCTGCAGAAATAGGCCCCTTAGTTGTTGGTGTTGGCACAACACTGTAAGCACTCACAGTTACTCTTGGTTGGTGCTGGAACGCCCTGCTGTCAACTATTATATCAGGAATTTTAATTACATATAATTGTTGAACAGTGGTAGTAAAAATTGGGCCTTTGATGGTGGTGCTGGTGCCACAACACTGTAAGCCCTGACAGTTACTCTTGGTGGGTGCAGCAATGGGCCCTGCTGTGAATTATTAGATCAAGAATTGTAATTGCATGCCCCTGTTGAACAGGGGCTGAAAAATTGGGCCTTTCGTGGTGGTGGTGGTGGTGGCGTTGCCACAACACTGTAAGCCCTCAGAGTTACTCTTGGTGGGTGCAGGAATGGGCCCTGCTGTGAATTATTAGATCAAGAATTGTAATTACATGCCCCTTTTGAACAGGGGCTGAAAATTGGGCCTTTCGTGGTGGTGGTGGTGGTGGTGGCGTTGCCACAACACTGTAAGCCCTCAGAGTTACTCTTGGTGGGTGCAGGAATGGGCCCTGCTGTGAATTATTAGATCAAGAATTGTAATTACATGCCCCTTTTGAACAGGGGCTGAAAAATTGGGCCTTTCGTGGTGGTGGTGGTGGTGGCGTTGCCACAACACTGTAAGCCCTCAGAGTTACTCTTGGTGGGTGCAGCAATGGGCCCTGCGGTGAATTATTAGATCAAGAATTGTAATTACATGCCCCTTTTGAACAGAGGCTGAAAAATTGGGCCTTTCGTGGTGGTGGTGGCGTTGCCACAACACTGTAAGCCCTCAGAGTTACTCTTGGTGGGTGCAGGAATGGGCCCTGCTGTGAATTATTAGATCAAGAATTGTAATTACATGCCCCTTTTGAACAGGGGCTGAAAAATTGGGCCTTTCGTGGTGGTGGTGGTGGTGGCGTTGCCACAACACTGTAAGCCCTCAGAGTTACTCTTGGTGGGTGCAGGAATGGGCCCTGCTGTGAATTATTAGATCAAGAATTGTAATTACATGCCCCTTTTGAACAGGGGCTGAAAAATTGGGCCTTTCGTGGTGGTGGTGGTGGTGGCGTTGCCACAACACTGTAAGCCCTCAGAGTTACTCTTGGTGGGTGCAGCAATGGGCCCTGCTGTGAATTATTAGATCAAGAATTGTAATTACATGCCCCTTTTGAACAGGGGCTGAAAAATTGGGCCTTTCGTGGTGGTGGTGGCGTTGCCACAACACTGTAAGCCCTCAGAGTTACTCTTGGTGGGTGCAGCAATGGGCCCTGCTGTGAATTATTAGATCAAGAATTGTAATTGCATGCCCCTGTTGAACAGGGGCTGAAAAATTGGGCCTTAGGCACTGGTGGCACAACACTACAACCCCTCACAGATACTGTACTTGGAGCACAGCAATGAGCCCTATGGCAAATTATTGCTAAAAAAATTGTAATTACACGCCCCTGTAAAACAGGGGCTGAAAAATTGGGCCTTAGCCACTGGTGGCGGCACCCATAAACAAAAATGATCTTCCAAACTATCATCATCAATCGTATCATTGAGGACTCGGAGGAGGAGGATAGCCAGTCAACATAACAGCACAGGCACTCAGCATCAGCATCAGTCTTGAAGGGATGTGACATGTTAAAATCAATTAGTCTGTTATATCAGCATCAGGTGTGTGGTAGCTGGTGGTGATCCAAGACTGGTTCATCTTGATGAAAGTCAGTCGATCAACCGAGTCGGTGGACAGGCGCACCCTGTGATCCGTGACAAATCCTCCAGCAGCACTGAATGTGCGTTCCGAAAGAACGCTGGATGCAGGACAGGCCAGTAGCTCAATTGCATACTGTGCAAGCTCTGGCCAGTGATCCATCCTCAAGACCCAGTAAGCCAGAGGATTTTCGGTGGGGAAGGTGTCCAAGTCTGACCTTGCCCCTAGATATTCCTGCACCATGTTTATCAGACGCTGGCGATGGTTGCTGGAACCGATCATACTTTGGGGCTGCGGACTAAAGAATTGTCTGAACGCATCGGTCAGACGGCCACCTTCCCCACCGCTCCTTCTTTGACTGGCCGAAGCCTCAGCAACTCGTTGTCCAGGACCAGGAGTTTGTAACCTCCCAGTCTCTGGGAACGCGTTGCACAGACCTTTCTGCAAGGCCTCCCGGAGTTGTCTCATCCTCTGCTCCCTCTGCGACGGTAACATAAGGTCCGCAACCTTACCCTTGTACCGTGGATCAAGGAGAGTGGCCAGCCAGTAATGGTCCCTCTCCTTGATCCGAAGAATACGAGGATCCTTCCGCAGACTTTGCAGGATCAGGGAGGCCATGCAGCGTAGGTTTGCTGAGGCATTCGCTCCGGAGTCCTCTGGGTCACTAAGGACGACATGATCCGCAGCCACCTCCTCCCAGCCACGTACAAGTCCACTGGTTTCTTGGGACTGTAAATCATCCCTAAAAGACTGCTGCTGATGATGCTGAGTGCCAGCCTCCACCTCCATGCTGACACAATCCTCCTCCTCCTCCTCCTCCTCCTCCTCTTCCTGTGCGATGGGTGGGACAGAAGGAACACTGTCTGGGTAAAGGGGGCCTTGAGAGGCAAGGAAGTCCTCCTCTTCCTGCCTCTGTTCTGCCTCAAGTGCCCTGTCCATTATTCCACGCAGCGTGTGCTCCAACAGGTGGACAAGAGGTACAGTGTCACTGATGCATGCACTGTCACTCCTCACCATCCTCGTGGCCTCCTCAAATGGTGCCAGGACAGTGCATGCATCCCTGATCATGCCCCACTGGCGTGGAGAAAAAAAAACAAGCTCCCCTGACCCTGTCCTGGTGCCGTAGTCGCACAGGTACTCATTGATGGCCCTCTGCTGCGTGTGCAGCCGCTGCAGCATGGCCAACATTGAGTTCCACCTGGTGGGCATGTCACATATAAGGCGGTTCTTGGGCAGGTTCAACTCCTTTTGCAGCTCAGCCAGGCGAGCACTGGCATTATAAGATCTGCGGAAATGCACACAGACTTTCCTGGCCTGCCTCAGGACATCCTGTAAGCCCGGGTACCTGCCCAAGAACCGCTGCACCACCAGGTTAAGGACGTGAGCCACACAGGGCACATGGGTCAGTTGTCCCTGTCGGAGGGCGGAGAGGAGGTTGGTGCCATTGTCGCAAACCACCATTCCTGGCTTAAGCTGGCGTGGCGTCAACCACCTCTCGGCCTGGCCCTGCAGAGCAGACAGGACCTCTGCCCCAGTGTGGCTTCTGTCCCCCAAACACACCAGCGCAAGCACGGCATGGCATCTTTTTGCCTGCGTACTTGCGTAGCCCCGTGAACGGCTACGGAGCACCGCTGGTTCATAGGACAAACCACAGGAAGAGGCCATGGAGGAAGAAGAAGAGGAGGGGGTGGAGGAGAGAGGTGTGTCACAACCAGTAGTAGCATTTTGGAGGCGTGGCGGTGGAACAACCTCCAACACTACTGCACCTTGTCCTGCATCCTTCCCAGCTGCCAAAAGAGTGACCCAATGGGCCGTGAAAGAAAGGTAACGTCCCTGTCCATGCCTGCTGGACCATGAGTCAGCGGTAATATGCACCTTACCGCTGACCGCCCTGTCCAGCGAGGCCAAGACATTGCCTTCCACATGCCGGTAGAGAGCCGGAATAGCCTTCCGTGAGAAAAAGTGGCGTTTGGGAACCTGCCACTGAGGAACCGCACATTGCACAAACTCACGGAAGGGGGCCGAGTCTACCAACTGAAAAGGCAGCAGTTGAAGCGCTAGCAATTTAGCCAAGCTAGCATTCAACCGCTGGGCATGTGGATGGCTGGGAGTGAACTTCTTTCGACGGTCCAGCAGCTGGGGCAGGGAAATTTGCCTGCTAGAATCGGACGTCGGTGTACTGCTAGCAGAGTGGCCGCAAGTACTTGGCTGTGACACACCTAATTCTACACCTTCATTCCTCTCAGTGCATGTTTCAGAGAGGACTGAAGTTATAGTGGGGTTGGAGATCCCAGCTGATGCGGTGCAAGGAGAGGTCCGCTTTGTTCTTTGGTGTGGGTCTTTGAGGTAGGCTTGCCAACGAGCTGCATGGCAGGTCAACATATGTCTGGTCAGGCATGTGGTACCCAAGCGGCTGATGTTTTGGCCACGCGATATACGCTAGAGACATATGTTGCAAACAGCAGCTGTGCGATCTGATGCACTAGCCTCAAAAAAGGCCCACACCAAGGAACTTTTTGAATGACGGGCAGAGGCAGCGCCCTGCACAGGCGGAGCTCTGCGGTGTGATTCCGTCGGTGTACTGCCCTTACGCTGGCCACCAAAGGGCATCCTGCCTCGTTGGAGATGTGCCTCCTCCTCATCCTCCTCCTCCTCCTCTCTCCTATTAGGCACCCACGTGGAGTCAGTGACCTCATCATCCCCTCCCTCCTCATCACTGGAGCCAATCTGGCAGTATGCTGCAGCTGCTGGAACATGACTGCCAGATTGGTGTCCTTCTTGAGCATCCCCTCTGTCTGCTCTCACGCTACTGCCTTCCTGTAGCTGGGTTTCATCATCAGACCCTTCGAAACGCTGGGCATCCTCCTGGAGCATGTACCCAACACTGTGCTCAAACAGTTCGGGGGCCTCCTCAGGAGGAGGACATGGTGGGTCTAGGGAAGGAGTGACTGATGATGAGTCTGACATTGATACCAGGGAAGAGGACGCTTTGGCAGCTGCTTTGCCAGTACCCTGAGCCTGGGTGAGAGAGGATGAGGAGGAGGAGGAGGGCTTGGTCATCCACTCTACCAAGTCTTCGGCATGATGTGGCTCAACATGTCCAGCTGCCGAAAAGAAGGACAAGCGTGTCCCATGGCCATGTGCTGATGACAATGCACCGCGTCCACGACCAGCACTGTTGCCCCCAGACACAGAGCCTGCTTGCCCTCTTTTATTGCCTCCTGACTGTCTGCCTCTCCTTGTTTGCCTTCCAGACATTCTAATAGATGGCCTGCAGGGAGATGGGAAAAAAGCAATAAGGGCTACCTTCAGGTGTCCTTCTCTGTCCCTTTACTTAAGGATTTCTAAATATGGTTGAGGATGATTGCTTTTGCACAGAATAGCACAACGACAATTTCCCTGACTGTCCAAAAAACAAGGATTTCAAAGATGGTTGATGAGGAATGCTTTAGCACACTATAGCACAAGGAGAAATCCCTCACTGTCCTTCCCTGTCCCTAGAAACAAGGATTCGCACAGTAAAAGACACTGACACTCTCCCTACCTAGAGTTTTCTGTCCCTAGAAAAAATGTTTTTTTAAAGCACACTATAGCACAAGGAGAATTTCCCTCACTTTCCTTCTTTGTCCCTAGAAACAAGGATTATCACAGTGAAAGAAACTGACACTCTCCCTACCTAGAGTTTTCTGTCCCTAGAAAAAATGTTTTTTTAAAGCACACTATAGCACAAGGAGAATTCCCTCACTGTCCTTCCCTGTCCCTAGAAACAAGGATTCGCACAGTAAAAGACACTGACACTCTCCCTACCTAGAGTTTTCTGTCCCTAGAAAAAATGTTTTTTTAAAGCACACTATAGCACAAGGAGAATTTCCCTCACTTTCCTTCTTTGTCCCTAGAAACAAGGATTATCACAGTGAAAGAAACTGACACTCTCCCTACCTAGAGTTTTCTGTCCCTAGAAAAAATGTTTTTTTAAAGCACACTATAGCACAAGGAGAATTCCCTCACTGTCCTTCCCTGTCCCTAGAAACAAGGATTCACACAGTAAAAGACACTGACACTCTCCCTACCTAGAGTTTTCTGTCCCTAGAAAAAATGTTTTTTTAAAGCACACTATAGCACAAGGAGAATTCCCTCACTGTCCTTCCCTGTCCCTAGAAACAAGGATTCGCACAGTAAAAGACACTGACACTCTCCCTACCTAGAGTTTTCTGTCCCTAGAAAAAATGTTTTTTTAAAGCACACTATAGCACAAGGAGAATTCCCCTCACTTTCCTTCTTTGTCCCTAGAAACAAGGATTCGCACAGTAAAAGACACTGACACTCTCCCTACCTAGAGTTTTCTGTCCCTAGAAAAAATGTTTTTTTAAAGCACACTATAGCACAAGGAGAATTTCCCTCACTTTCCTTCTTTGTCCCTAGAAACAAGGATTATCACAGTGAAAGAAACTGACACTCTCCCTACCTAGAGTTTTCTGTCCCTAGAAAAAATGTTTTTTTAAAGCACACTATAGCACTAGGAGAATTCCCTCACTGTCCTTCCCTGTCCCTAGAAACAAGGATTCGCACAGTAAAAGACACTGACACTCTCCCTACCTAGAGTTTTCTGTCCCTAGAAAAAATGTTTTTTTAAAGCACACTATAGCACAAGGAGAATTCCCCTCACTTTCCTTCTTTGTCCCTAGAAACAAGGATTATCACAGTGAAAGAAACTGACACTCTCCCTACCTAGAGTTTTCTGTCCCTAGAAAAAATGTTTTTTTAAAGCACACTATAGCACAAGGAGAATTCCCCTCACTTTCCTTCTTTGTCCCTAGAAACAAGGATTATCACAGTGAAAGAAACTGACACTCTCCCTACCTAGAGTTTTCTGTCCCTAGAAAAAATGTTTTTTTAAAGCACACTATAGCACAAGGAGAATTCCCTCACTGTCCTTCCCTGTCCCTAGAAACAAGGATTCGCACAGTAAAAGACACTGACACTCTCCCTACCTAGAGTTTTCTGTCCCTAGAAAAAATGTTTTTTTAAAGCACACTATAGCACAAGGAGAATTCCCCTCACTTTCCTTCTTTGTCCCTAGAAACAAGGATTATCACAGTGAAAGAAACTGACACTCTCCCTACCTAGAGTTTTCTGTCCCTAGAAAAAATGTTTTTTTAAAGCACACTATAGCACAAGGAGAATTCCCCTCACTTTCCTTCTTTGTCCCTAGAAACAAGGATTATCACAGTGAAAGAAACTGACACTCTCCCTACCTAGAGTTTTCTGTCCCTAGAAAAAATGTTTTTTTAAAGCACACTATAGCACAAGGAGAATTCCCCTCACTTTCCTTCTTTGTCCCTAGAAACAAGGATTATCACAGTGAAAGAAACTGACACTCTCCCTACCTAGAGTTTTCTGTCCCTAGAAAAAATGTTTTTTTAAAGCACACTATAGCACAAGGAGAATTCCCCTCACTTTCCTTCTTTGTCCCTAGAAACAAGGATTATCACAGTGAAAGAAACTGACACTCTCCCTACCTAGAGTTTTCTGTCCCTAGAAAAAATGTTTTTTTAAAGCACACTATAGCACAAGGAGAATTCCCTCACTGTCCTTCCCTGTCCCTAGAAACAAGGATTCGCACAGTAAAAGACACTGACACTCTCCCTACCTAGAGTTTTCTGTCCCTAGAAAAAATGTTTTTTTAAAGCACACTATAGCACAAGGAGAATTTCCCTCACTTTCCTTCTTTGTCCCTAGAAACAAGGATTATCACAGTGAAAGAAACTGACACTCTCCCTACCTAGAGTTTTCTGTCCCTAGAAAAAATGTTTTTTTAAAGCACACTATAGCACAAGGAGAATTCCCCTCACTTTCCTTCTTTGTCCCTAGAAACAAGGATTATCACAGTGAAAGAAACTGACACTCTCCCTACCTAGAGTTTTCTGTCCCTAGAAAAAATGTTTTTTTAAAGCACACTATAGCACAAGGAGAATTCCCTCACTGTCCTTCCCTGTCCCTAGAAACAAGGATTCGCACAGTAAAAGACACTGACACTCTCCCTACCTAGAGTTTTCTGTCCCTAGAAAAAATGTTTTTTTAAAGCACACTATAGCACAAGGAGAATTCCCTCACTGTCCTTCCCTGTCCCTAGAAACAAGGATTCGCACAGTAAAAGACACTGACACTCTCCCTACCTAGAGTTTTCTGTCCCTAGAAAAAATGTTTTTTTAAAGCACACTATAGCACAAGGAGAATTCCCTCACTGTCCTTCCCTGTCCCTAGAAACAAGGATTCGCACAGTAAAAGACACTGACACTCTCCCTACCTAGAGTTTTCTGTCCCTAGAAAAAATGTTTTTTTAAAGCACACTATAGCACAAGGAGAATTCCCTCACTGTCCTTCCCTGTCCCTAGAAACAAGGATTCGCACAGTAAAAGACACTGACACTCTCCCTACCTAGAGTTTTCTGTCCCTAGAAAAAATGTTTTTTTAAAGCACACTATAGCACAAGGAGAATTCCCCTCACTTTCCTTCTTTGTCCCTAGAAACAAGGATTATCACAGTGAAAGAAACTGACACTCTCCCTACCTAGAGTTTTCTGTCCCTAGAAAAAATGTTTTTTTAAAGCACACTATAGCACAAGGAGAATTCCCTCACTGTCCTTCCCTGTCCCTAGAAACAAGGATTCGCACAGTAAAAGACACTGACACTCTCCCTACCTAGAGTTTTCTGTCCCTAGAAAAAATGTTTTTTTAAAGCACACTATAGCACAAGGAGAATTTCCCTCACTTTCCTTCTTTGTCCCTAGAAACAAGGATTATCACAGTGAAAGAAACTGACACTCTCCCTACCTAGAGTTTTCTGTCCCTAGAAAAAATGTTTTTTTAAAGCACACTATAGCACAAGGAGAATTCCCCTCACTTTCCTTCTTTGTCCCTAGAAACAAGGATTATCACAGTGAAAGAAACTGACACTCTCCCTACCTAGAGTTTTCTGTCCCTAGAAAAAAAGTTTTTTTAAATCACACTATAGCACAAGGAGAATTCCCTCACTGTCCTTCCCTGTCCCTAGAAACAAGGATTCGCACAGTAAAAGACACTGACACTCTCCCTACCTAGAGTTTTCTGTCCCTAGAAAAAATGTTTTTTTAAAGCACACTATAGCACAAGGAGAATTCCCCTCACTTTCCTTCTTTGTCCCTAGAAACAAGGATTATCACAGTGAAAGAAACTGACACTCTCCCTACCTAGAGTTTTCTGTCCCTAGAAAAAATGTTTTTTTAAAGCACACTATAGCACAAGGAGAATTCCCTCACTGTCCTTCCCTGTCCCTAGAAACAAGGATTCGCACAGTAAAAGACACTGACACTCTCCCTACCTAGAGTTTTCTGTCCCTAGAAAAAATGTTTTTTTAAAGCACACTATAGCACAAGGAGAATTCCCTCACTGTCCTTCCCTGTCCCTAGAAACAAGGATTCGCACAGTAAAAGACACTGACACTCTCCCTACCTAGAGTTTTCTGTCCCTAGAAAAAATGTTTTTTTAAAGCACACTATAGCACAAGGAGAATTCCCTCACTGTCCTTCCCTGTCCCTAGAAACAAGGATTCGCACAGTAAAAGACACTGACACTCTCCCTACCTAGAGTTTTCTGTCCCTAGAAAAAATGTTTTTTTAAAGCACACTATAGCACAAGGAGAATTCCCTCACTGTCCTTCCCTGTCCCTAGAAACAAGGATTTGCACAGTAAAAGACACTGACACTCTCCCTACCTAGAGTTTTCTGTCCCTAGAAAAAATGTTTTTTTTAAAGCACACTATAGCACAAGGAGAATTCCCTCACTGTCCTTCCCTGTCCCTAGAAACAAGGATTCACACAGTAAAAGACACTGACACTCTCCCTACCTAGAGTTTTCTGTCCCTAGAAAAAATGTTTTTTTAAAGCACACTATAGCACAAGGAGAATTCCCTCACTGTCCTTCCCTGTCCCTAGAAACAAGGATTCGCACAGTAAAAGACACTGACACTCTCCCTACCTAGAGTTTTCTGTCCCTAGAAAAAATGTTTTTTTAAAGCACACTATAGCACAAGGAGAATTCCCTCACTGTCCTTCCCTGTCCCTAGAAACAAGGATTCGCACAGTAAAAGACACTGACACTCTCCCTACCTAGAGTTTTCTGTCCCTAGAAAAAATGTTTTTTTAAAGCACACTATAGCACAAGGAGAATTCCCTCACTGTCCTTCCCTGTCCCTAGAAACAAGGATTCGCACAGTAAAAGACACTGACACTCTCCCTACCTAGAGTTTTCTGTCCCTAGAAAAAATGTTTTTTTAAAGCACACTATAGCACAAGGAGAATTTCCCTCACTTTCCTTCTTTGTCCCTAGAAACAAGGATTATCACAGTGAAAGAAACTGACACTCTCCCTACCTAGAGTTTTCTGTCCCTAGAAAAAATGTTTTTTTAAAGCACACTATAGCACAAGGAGAATTCCCTCACTGTCCTTCCCTGTCCCTAGAAACAAGGATTCGCACAGTAAAAGACACTGACACTCTCCCTACCTAGAGTTTTCTGTCCCTAGAAAAAATGTTTTTTTAAAGCACACTATAGCACAAGGAGAATTTCCCTCACTTTCCTTCTTTGTCCCTAGAAACAAGGATTATCACAGTGAAAGAAACTGACACTCTCCCTACCTAGAGTTTTCTGTCCCTAGAAAAAATGTTTTTTTTAAAGCACACTATAGCACAAGGAGAATTCCCTCACTGTCCTTCCCTGTCCCTAGAAACAAGGATTCGCACAGTAAAAGACACTGACACTCTCCCTACCTAGAGTTTTCTGTCCCTAGAAAAAATGTTTTTTTAAAGCACACTATAGCACAAGGAGAATTTCCCTCACTTTCCTTCTTTGTCCCTAGAAACAAGGATTATCACAGTGAAAGAAACTGACACTCTCCCTACCTAGAGTTTTCTGTCCCTAGAAAAAATGTTTTTTTAAAGCACACTATAGCACAAGGAGAATTCCCCTCACTTTCCTTCTTTGTCCCTAGAAACAAGGATTATCACAGTGAAAGAAACTGACACTCTCCCTACCTAGAGTTTTCTGTCCCTAGAAAAAATGTTTTTTTAAAGCACACTATAGCACAAGGAGAATTCCCTCACTGTCCTTCCCTGTCCCTAGAAACAAGGATTCGCACAGTAAAAGACACTGACACTCTCCCTACCTAGAGTTTTCTGTCCCTAGAAAAAATGTTTTTTTAAAGCACACTATAGCACAAGGAGAATTTCCCTCACTTTCCTTCTTTGTCCCTAGAAACAAGGATTATCACAGTGAAAGAAACTGACACTCTCCCTACCTAGAGTTTTCTGTCCCTAGAAAAAATGTTTTTTTAAAGCACACTATAGCACAAGGAGAATTCCCTCACTGTCCTTCCCTGTCCCTAGAAACAAGGATTCGCACAGTAAAAGACACTGACACTCTCCCTACCTAGAGTTTTCTGTCCCTAGAAAAAATGTTTTTTTAAAGCACACTATAGCACAAGGAGAATTCCCCTCACTTTCCTTCTTTGTCCCTAGAAACAAGGATTATCACAGTGAAAGAAACTGACACTCTCCCTACCTAGAGTTTTCTGTCCCTAGAAAAAATGTTTTTTTAAAGCACACTATAGCACAAGGAGAATTCCCTCACTGTCCTTCCCTGTCCCTAGAAACAAGGATTCGCACAGTAAAAGACACTGACACTCTCCCTACCTAGAGTTTTCTGTCCCTAGAAAAAATGTTTTTTTAAAGCACACTATAGCACAAGGAGAATTCCCTCACTGTCCTTCCCTGTCCCTAGAAACAAGGATTCGCACAGTAAAAGACACTGACACTCTCCCTACCTAGAGTTTTCTGTCCCTAGAAAAAATGTTTTTTTAAAGCACACTATAGCACAAGGAGAATTCCCTCACTGTCCTTCCCTGTCCCTAGAAACAAGGATTCGCACAGTAAAAGACACTGACACTCTCCCTACCTAGAGTTTTCTGTCCCTAGAAAAAATGTTTTTTTAAAGCACACTATAGCACAAGGAGAATTCCCTCACTGTCCTTCCCTGTCCCTAGAAACAAGGATTCGCACAGTAAAAGACACTGACACTCTCCCTACCTAGAGTTTTCTGTCCCTAGAAAAAATGTTTTTTTAAAGCACACTATAGCACAAGGAGAATTTCCCTCACTTTCCTTCTTTGTCCCTAGAAACAAGGATTATCACAGTGAAAGAAACTGACACTCTCCCTACCTAGAGTTTTCTGTCCCTAGAAAAAATGTTTTTTTAAAGCACACTATAGCACAAGGAGAATTCCCTCACTGTCCTTCCCTGTCCCTAGAAACAAGGATTCGCACAGTAAAAGACACTGACACTCTCCCTACCTAGAGTTTTCTGTCCCTAGAAAAAATGTTTTTTTGAAGCACACTATAGCACAAGGAGAATTCCCCTCACTTTCCTTCTTTGTCCCTAGAAACAAGGATTATCACAGTGAAAGAAACTGACACTCTCCCTACCTAGAGTTTTCTGTCCCTAGAAAAAATGTTTTTTTAAAGCACACTATAGCACAAGGAGAATTCCCTCACTGTCCTTCCCTGTCCCTAGAAACAAGGATTCGCACAGTAAAAGACACTGACACTCTCCCTACCTAGAGTTTTCTGTCCCTAGAAAAAATGTTTTTCTAAAGCACACTATAGCACAAGGAGAATTCCCTCACTGTCCTTCCCTGTCCCTAGAAACAAGGATTCGCACAGTAAAAGACACTGACACTCTCCCTACCTAGAGTTTTCTGTCCCTAGAAAAAATGTTTTTTTAAAGCACACTATAGCACAAGGAGAATTTCCCTCACTTTCCTTCTTTGTCCCTAGAAACAAGGATTATCACAGTGAAAGAAACTGACACTCTCCCTACCTAGAGTTTTCTGTCCCTAGAAAAAATGTTTTTTTAAAGCACACTATAGCACAAGGAGAATTTCCCTCACTTTCCTTCTTTGTCCCTAGAAACAAGGATTATCACAGTGAAAGAAACTGACACTCTCCCTACCTAGAGTTTTCTGTCCCTAGAAAAAATGTTTTTTTAAAGCACACTATAGCACAAGGAGAATTCCCCTCACTTTCCTTCTTGGTCCCTAGAAACAAGGATTATCACAGTGAAAGAAACTGACACTCTCCCTACCTAGAGTTTTCTGTCCCTAGAAAAAATGTTTTTTTAAAGCACACTATAGCACAAGGAGAATTCCCTCACTGTCCTTCCCTGTCCCTAGAAACAAGGATTCGCACAGTAAAAGACACTGACACTCTCCCTACCTAGAGTTTTCTGTCCCTAGAAAAAATGTTTTTTTAAAGCACACTATAGCACAAGGAGAATTTCCCTCACTTTCCTTCTTTGTCCCTAGAAACAAGGATTATCACAGTGAAAGAAACTGACACTCTCCCTACCTAGAGTTTTCTGTCCCTAGAAAAAATGTTTTTTTAAAGCACACTATAGCACAAGGAGAATTCCCCTCACTTTCCTTCTTTGTCCCTAGAAACAAGGATTATCACAGTGAAAGAAACTGACACTCTCCCTACCTAGAGTTTTCTGTCCCTAGAAAAAATGTTTTTTTAAAGCACACTATAGCACAAGGAGAATTCCCTCACTGTCCTTCCCTGTCCCTAGAAACAAGGATTCGCACAGTAAAAGACACTGACACTCTCCCTACCTAGAGTTTTCTGTCCCTAGAAAAAATGTTTTTTTAAAGCACACTATAGCACAAGGAGAATTTCCCTCACTTTCCTTCTTTGTCCCTAGAAACAAGGATTATCACAGTGAAAGAAACTGACACTCTCCCTACCTAGAGTTTTCTGTCCCTAGAAAAAATGTTTTTTTAAAGCACACTATAGCACAAGGAGAATTCCCCTCACTTTCCTTCTTTGTCCCTAGAAACAAGGATTATCACAGTGAAAGAAACTGACACTCTCCCTACCTAGAGTTTTCTGTCCCTAGAAAAAATGTTTTTTTAAAGCACACTATAGCACAAGGAGAATTCCCTCACTGTCCTTCCCTGTCCCTAGAAACAAGGATTCGCACAGTAAAAGACACTGACACTCTCCCTACCTAGAGTTTTCTGTCCCTAGAAAAAATGTTTTTTTAAAGCACACTATAGCACAAGGAGAATTTCCCTCACTTTCCTTCTTTGTCCCTAGAAACAAGGATTATCACAGTGAAAGAAACTGACACTCTCCCTACCTAGAGTTTTCTGTCCCTAGAAAAAATGTTTTTTTTAAAGCACACTATAGCACAAGGAGAATTCCCTCACTGTCCTTCCCTGTCCCTAGAAACAAGGATTCACACAGTAAAAGACACTGACACTCTCCCTACCTAGAGTTTTCTGTCCCTAGAAAAAATGTTTTTTTAAAGCACACTATAGCACAAGGAGAATTCCCTCACTGTCCTTCCCTGTCCCTAGAAACAAGGATTCGCACAGTAAAAGACACTGACACTCTCCCTACCTAGAGTTTTCTGTCCCTAGAAAAAATGTTTTTTTAAAGCACACTATAGCACAAGGAGAATTCCCTCACTGTCCTTCCCTGTCCCTAGAAACAAGGATTCGCACAGTAAAAGACACTGACACTCTCCCTACCTAGAGTTTTCTGTCCCTAGAAAAAATGTTTTTTTAAAGCACACTATAGCACAAGGAGAATTCCCTCACTGTCCTTCCCTGTCCCTAGAAACAAGGATTCGCACAGTAAAAGACACTGACACTCTCCCTACCTAGAGTTTTCTGTCCCTAGAAAAAATGTTTTTTTAAAGCACACTATAGCACAAGGAGAATTCCCCTCACTTTCCTTCTTTGTCCCTAGAAACAAGGATTATCACAGTGAAAGAAACTGACACTCTCCCTACCTAGAGTTTTCTGTCCCTAGAAAAAATGTTTTTTTAAAGCACACTATAGCACAAGGAGAATTCCCTCACTGTCCTTCCCTGTCCCTAGAAACAAGGATTCGCACAGTAAAAGACACTGACACTCTCCCTACCTAGAGTTTTCTGTCCCTAGAAAAAATGTTTTTTTAAAGCACACTATAGCACAAGGAGAATTTCCCTCACTTTCCTTCTTTGTCCCTAGAAACAAGGATTATCACAGTGAAAGAAACTGACACTCTCCCTACCTAGAGTTTTCTGTCCCTAGAAAAAATGTTTTTTTTAAAGCACACTATAGCACAAGGAGAATTCCCTCACTGTCCTTCCCTGTCCCTAGAAACAAGGATTCGCACAGTAAAAGACACTGACACTCTCCCTACCTAGAGTTTTCTGTCCCTAGAAAAAATGTTTTTTTAAAGCACACTATAGCACAAGGAGAATTCCCCTCACTTTCCTTCTTTGTCCCTAGAAACAAGGATTATCACAGTGAAAGAAACTGACACTCTCCCTACCTAGAGTTTTCTGTCCCTAGAAAAAATGTTTTTTTAAAGCACACTATAGCACAAGGAGAATTCCCCTCACTTTCCTTCTTTGTCCCTAGAAACAAGGATTATCACAGTGAAAGAAACTGACACTCTCCCTACCTAGAGTTTTCTGTCCCTAGAAAAAATGTTTTTTTAAAGCACACTATAGCACAAGGAGAATTCCCTCACTGTCCTTCCCTGTCCCTAGAAACAAGGATTCGCACAGTAAAAGACACAGACACTCTCCCTACCTAGAGTTTTCTGTCCCTAGAAAAAATGTTTTTTTAAAGCACACTATAGCACAAGGAGAATTTCCCTCACTTTCCTTCTTTGTCCCTAGAAACAAGGATTATCACAGTGAAAGAAACTGACACTCTCCCTACCTAGAGTTTTCTGTCCCTAGAAAAAATGTTTTTTTAAAGCACACTATAGCACAAGGAGAATTCCCTCACTGTCCTTCCCTGTCCCTAGAAACAAGGATTCGCACAGTAAAAGACACTGACACTCTCCCTACCTAGAGTTTTCTGTCCCTAGAAAAAATGTTTTTTTAAAGCACACTATAGCACAAGGAGAATTCCCCTCACTTTCCTTCTTTGTCCCTAGAAACAAGGATTATCACAGTGAAAGAAACTGACACTCTCCCTACCTAGAGTTTTCTGTCCCTAGAAAAAATGTTTTTTTAAAGCACACTATAGCACAAGGAGAATTCCCTCACTGTCCTTCCCTGTCCCTAGAAACAAGGATTCGCACAGTAAAAGACACTGACACTCTCCCTACCTAGAGTTTTCTGTCCCTAGAAAAAATGTTTTTTTAAAGCACACTATAGCACAAGGAGAATTCCCTCACTGTCCTTCCCTGTCCCTAGAAACAAGGATTCGCACAGTAAAAGACACTGACACTCTCCCTACCTAGAGTTTTCTGTCCCTAGAAAAAATGTTTTTTTAAAGCACACTATAGCACAAGGAGAATTCCCTCACTGTCCTTCCCTGTCCCTAGAAACAAGGATTCGCACAGTAAAAGACACTGACACTCTCCCTACCTAGAGTTTTCTGTCCCTAGAAAAAATGTTTTTTTAAAGCACACTATAGCACAAGGAGAATTCCCTCACTGTCCTTCCCTGTCCCTAGAAACAAGGATTTGCACAGTAAAAGACACTGACACTCTCCCTACCTAGAGTTTTCTGTCCCTAGAAAAAATGTTTTTTTAAAGCACACTATAGCACAAGGAGAATTTCCCTCACTTTCCTTCTTTGTCCCTAAAAACAAGGATTATCACAGTGAAAGAAACTGACACTCTCCCTACCTAGAGTTTTCTGTCCCTAGAAAAAATGTTTTTTTAAAGCACACTATAGCACAAGGAGAATTCCCTCACTGTCCTTCCCTGTCCCTAGAAACAAGGATTCGCACAGTAAAAGACACTGACACTCTCCCTACCTAGAGTTTTCTGTCCCTAGAAAAAATGTTTTTTTAAAGCACACTATAGCACAAGGAGAATTCCCCTCACTTTCCTTCTTTGTCCCTAGAAACAAGGATTATCACAGTGAAAGAAACTGACACTCTCCCTACCTAGAGTTTTCTGTCCCTAGAAAAAATGTTTTTTTAAAGCACACTATAGCACAAGGAGAATTCCCTCACTGTCCTTCCCTGTCCCTAGAAACAAGGATTCGCACAGTAAAAGACACTGACACTCTCCCTACCTAGAGTTTTCTGTCCCTAGAAAAAATGTTTTTTTAAAGCACACTATAGCACAAGGAGAATTCCCTCACTGTCCTTCCCTGTCCCTAGAAACAAGGATTCGCACAGTAAAAGACACTGACACTCTCCCTACCTAGAGTTTTCTGTCCCTAGAAAAAATGTTTTTTTAAAGCACACTATAGCACAAGGAGAATTTCCCTCACTTTCCTTCTTTGTCCCTAGAAACAAGGATTATCACAGTGAAAGAAACTGACACTCTCCCTACCTAGAGTTTTCTGTCCCTAGAAAAAATGTTTTTTTAAAGCACACTATAGCACAAGGAGAATTCCCCTCACTTTCCTTCTTTGTCCCTAGAAACAAGGATTATCACAGTGAAAGAAACTGACACTCTCCCTACCTAGAGTTTTCTGTCCCTAGAAAAAATGTTTTTTTAAAGCACACTATAGCACAAGGAGAATTCCCCTCACTTTCCTTCTTTGTCCCTAGAAACAAGGATTATCACAGTGAAAGAAACTGACACTCTCCCTACCTAGAGTTTTCTGTCCCTAGAAAAAATGTTTTTTTAAAGCACACTATAGCACAAGGAGAATTCCCTCACTGTCCTTCCCTGTCCCTAGAAACAAGGATTCGCACAGTAAAAGACACTGACACTCTCCCTACCTAGAGTTTTCTGTCCCTAGAAAAAATGTTTTTTTAAAGCACACTATAGCACAAGGAGAATTTCCCTCACTTTCCTTCTTTGTCCCTAGAAACAAGGATTATCACAGTGAAAGAAACTGACACTCTCCCTACCTAGAGTTTTCTGTCCCTAGAAAAAATGTTTTTTTAAAGCACACTATAGCACAAGGAGAATTCCCCTCACTTTCCTTCTTTGTCCCTAGAAACAAGGATTATCACAGTGAAAGAAACTGACACTCTCCCTACCTAGAGTTTTCTGTCCCTAGAAAAAAAGTTTTTTTAAATCACACTATAGCACAAGGAGAATTCCCTCACTGTCCTTCCCTGTCCCTAGAAACAAGGATTCGCACAGTAAAAGACACTGACACTCTCCCTACCTAGAGTTTTCTGTCCCTAGAAAAAATGTTTTTTTAAAGCACACTATAGCACAAGGAGAATTCCCCTCACTTTCCTTCTTTGTCCCTAGAAACAAGGATTATCACAGTGAAAGAAACTGACACTCTCCCTACCTAGAGTTTTCTGTCCCTAGAAAAAATGTTTTTTTAAAGCACACTATAGCACAAGGAGAATTCCCTCACTGTCCTTCCCTGTCCCTAGAAACAAGGATTCGCACAGTAAAAGACACTGACACTCTCCCTACCTAGAGTTTTCTGTCCCTAGAAAAAATGTTTTTTTAAAGCACACTATAGCACAAGGAGAATTCCCTCACTGTCCTTCCCTGTCCCTAGAAACAAGGATTCGCACAGTAAAAGACACTGACACTCTCCCTACCTAGAGTTTTCTGTCCCTAGAAAAAATGTTTTTTTAAAGCACACTATAGCACAAGGAGAATTCCCTCACTGTCCTTCCCTGTCCCTAGAAACAAGGATTCGCACAGTAAAAGACACTGACACTCTCCCTACCTAGAGTTTTCTGTCCCTAGAAAAAATGTTTTTTTAAAGCACACTATAGCACAAGGAGAATTCCCTCACTGTCCTTCCCTGTCCCTAGAAACAAGGATTTGCACAGTAAAAGACACTGACACTCTCCCTACCTAGAGTTTTCTGTCCCTAGAAAAAATGTTTTTTTAAAGCACACTATAGCACAAGGAGAATTTCCCTCACTTTCCTTCTTTGTCCCTAAAAACAAGGATTATCACAGTGAAAGAAACTGACACTCTCCCTACCTAGAGTTTTCTGTCCCTAGAAAAAATGTTTTTTTAAAGCACACTATAGCACAAGGAGAATTCCCCTCACTTTCCTTCTTTGTCCCTAGAAACAAGGATTATCACAGTGAAAGAAACTGACACTCTCCCTACCTAGAGTTTTCTGTCCCTAGAAAAAATGTTTTTTTAAAGCACACTATAGCACAAGGAGAATTCCCCTCACTTTCCTTCTTTGTCCCTAGAAACAAGGATTATCACAGTGAAAGAAACTGACACTCTCCCTACCTAGAGTTTTCTGTCCCTAGAAAAAATGTTTTTTTTAAAGCACACTATAGCACAAGGAGAATTCCCTCACTGTCCTTCCCTGTCCCTAGAAACAAGGATTCACACAGTAAAAGACACTGACACTCTCCCTACCTAGAGTTTTCTGTCCCTAGAAAAAATGTTTTTTTAAAGCACACTATAGCACAAGGAGAATTCCCTCACTGTCCTTCCCTGTCCCTAGAAACAAGGATTCGCACAGTAAAAGACACTGACACTCTCCCTACCTAGAGTTTTCTGTCCCTAGAAAAAATGTTTTTTTAAAGCACACTATAGCACAAGGAGAATTCCCTCACTGTCCTTCCCTGTCCCTAGAAACAAGGATTCGCACAGTAAAAGACACTGACACTCTCCCTACCTAGAGTTTTCTGTCCCTAGAAAAAATGTTTTTTTAAAGCACACTATAGCACAAGGAGAATTCCCTCACTGTCCTTCCCTGTCCCTAGAAACAAGGATTCGCACAGTAAAAGACACTGACACTCTCCCTACCTAGAGTTTTCTGTCCCTAGAAAAAATGTTTTTTTAAAGCACACTATAGCACAAGGAGAATTCCCCTCACTTTCCTTCTTTGTCCCTAGAAACAAGGATTATCACAGTGAAAGAAACTGACACTCTCCCTACCTAGAGTTTTCTGTCCCTAGAAAAAATGTTTTTTTAAAGCACACTATAGCACAAGGAGAATTCCCTCACTGTCCTTCCCTGTCCCTAGAAACAAGGATTCGCACAGTAAAAGACACTGACACTCTCCCTACCTAGAGTTTTCTGTCCCTAGAAAAAATGTTTTTTTAAAGCTCACTATAGCACAAGGAGAATTTCCCTCACTTTCCTTCTTTGTCCCTAGAAACAAGGATTATCACAGTGAAAGAAACTGACACTCTCCCTACCTAGAGTTTTCTGTCCCTAGAAAAAATGTTTTTTTTAAAGCACACTATAGCACAAGGAGAATTCCCTCACTGTCCTTCCCTGTCCCTAGAAACAAGGATTCGCACAGTAAAAGACACTGACACTCTCCCTACCTAGAGTTTTCTGTCCCTAGAAAAAATGTTTTTTTAAAGCACACTATAGCACAAGGAGAATTCCCCTCACTTTCCTTCTTTGTCCCTAGAAACAAGGATTATCACAGTGAAAGAAACTGACACTCTCCCTACCTAGAGTTTTCTGTCCCTAGAAAAAATGTTTTTTTAAAGCACACTATAGCACAAGGAGAATTCCC
Organism: Rana muscosa; assembly: GCA_029206835.1. Classification (NCBI taxonomy): domain Eukaryota; kingdom Metazoa; phylum Chordata; class Amphibia; order Anura; family Ranidae; genus Rana; species Rana muscosa. The sequence goes on along the minus strand of JARGYO010005583.1, from coordinate 3,855,535 downwards.
CTCACTTTCCTTCTTTGTCCCTAGAAACAAGGATTATCACAGTGAAAGAAACTGACACTCTCCCTACCTAGAGTTTTCTGTCCCTAGAAAAAATGTTTTTTTAAAGCACACTATAGCACAAGGAGAATTCCCTCACTGTCCTTCCCTGTCCCTAGAAACAAGGATTCGCACAGTAAAAGACACAGACACTCTCCCTACCTAGAGTTTTCTGTCCCTAGAAAAAATGTTTTTTTAAAGCACACTATAGCACAAGGAGAATTTCCCTCACTTTCCTTCTTTGTCCCTAGAAACAAGGATTATCACAGTGAAAGAAACTGACACTCTCCCTACCTAGAGTTTTCTGTCCCTAGAAAAAATGTTTTTTTAAAGCACACTATAGCACAAGGAGAATTCCCTCACTGTCCTTCCCTGTCCCTAGAAACAAGGATTCGCACAGTAAAAGACACTGACACTCTCCCTACCTAGAGTTTTCTGTCCCTAGAAAAAATGTTTTTTTAAAGCACACTATAGCACAAGGAGAATTTCCCTCACTTTCCTTCTTTTTCCCTAGAAACAAGGATTATCACAGTGAAAGAAACTGACACTCTCCCTACCTAGAGTTTTCTGTCCCTAGAAAAAATGTTTTTTTAAAGCACACTATAGCACAAGGAGAATTCCCTCACTGTCCTTCCCTGTCCCTAGAAACAAGGATTCGCACAGTAAAAGACACTGACACTCTCCCTACCTAGAGTTTTCTGTCCCTAGAAAAAATGTTTTTTTAAAGCACACTATAGCACAAGGAGAATTCCCTCACTGTCCTTCCCTGTCCCTAGAAACAAGGATTCGCACAGTAAAAGACACTGACACTCTCCCTACCTAGAGTTTTCTGTCCCTAGAAAAAATGTTTTTTTAAAGCACACTATAGCACAAGGAGAATTCCCTCACTGTCCTTCCCTGTCCCTAGAAACAAGGATTCGCACAGTAAAAGACACTGACACTCTCCCTACCTAGAGTTTTCTGTCCCTAGAAAAAATGTTTTTTTAAAGCACACTATAGCACAAGGAGAATTCCCTCACTGTCCTTCCCTGTCCCTAGAAACAAGGATTTGCACAGTAAAAGACACTGACACTCTCCCTACCTAGAGTTTTCTGTCCCTAGAAAAAATGTTTTTTTAAAGCACACTATAGCACAAGGAGAATTTCCCTCACTTTCCTTCTTTGTCCCTAAAAACAAGGATTATCACAGTGAAAGAAACTGACACTCTCCCTACCTAGAGTTTTCTGTCCCTAGAAAAAATGTTTTTTTAAAGCACACTATAGCACAAGGAGAATTCCCTCACTGTCCTTCCCTGTCCCTAGAAACAAGGATTCGCACAGTAAAAGACACTGACACTCTCCCTACCTAGAGTTTTCTGTCCCTAGAAAAAATGTTTTTTTAAAGCACACTATAGCACAAGGAGAATTCCCCTCACTTTCCTTCTTTGTCCCTAGAAACAAGGATTATCACAGTGAAAGAAACTGACACTCTCCCTACCTAGAGTTTTCTGTCCCTAGAAAAAATGTTTTTTTAAAGCACACTATAGCACAAGGAGAATTCCCTCACTGTCCTTCCCTGTCCCTAGAAACAAGGATTCGCACAGTAAAAGACACTGACACTCTCCCTACCTAGAGTTTTCTGTCCCTAGAAAAAATGTTTTTTTAAAGCACACTATAGCACAAGGAGAATTCCCTCACTGTCCTTCCCTGTCCCTAGAAACAAGGATTCGCACAGTAAAAGACACTGACACTCTCCCTACCTAGAGTTTTCTGTCCCTAGAAAAAATGTTTTTTTAAAGCACACTATAGCACAAGGAGAATTTCCCTCACTTTCCTTCTTTGTCCCTAGAAACAAGGATTATCACAGTGAAAGAAACTGACACTCTCCCTACCTAGAGTTTTCTGTCCCTAGAAAAAATGTTTTTTTAAAGCACACTATAGCACAAGGAGAATTCCCCTCACTTTCCTTCTTTGTCCCTAGAAACAAGGATTATCACAGTGAAAGAAACTGACACTCTCCCTACCTAGAGTTTTCTGTCCCTAGAAAAAATGTTTTTTTAAAGCACACTATAGCACAAGGAGAATTCCCCTCACTTTCCTTCTTTGTCCCTAGAAACAAGGATTATCACAGTGAAAGAAACTGACACTCTCCCTACCTAGAGTTTTCTGTCCCTAGAAAAAATGTTTTTTTAAAGCACACTATAGCACAAGGAGAATTCCCTCACTGTCCTTCCCTGTCCCTAGAAACAAGGATTCGCACAGTAAAAGACACTGACACTCTCCCTACCTAGAGTTTTCTGTCCCTAGAAAAAATGTTTTTTTAAAGCACACTATAGCACAAGGAGAATTTCCCTCACTTTCCTTCTTTGTCCCTAGAAACAAGGATTATCACAGTGAAAGAAACTGACACTCTCCCTACCTAGAGTTTTCTGTCCCTAGAAAAAATGTTTTTTTAAAGCACACTATAGCACAAGGAGAATTCCCCTCACTTTCCTTCTTTGTCCCTAGAAACAAGGATTATCACAGTGAAAGAAACTGACACTCTCCCTACCTAGAGTTTTCTGTCCCTAGAAAAAAAGTTTTTTTAAATCACACTATAGCACAAGGAGAATTCCCTCACTGTCCTTCCCTGTCCCTAGAAACAAGGATTCGCACAGTAAAAGACACTGACACTCTCCCTACCTAGAGTTTTCTGTCCCTAGAAAAAATGTTTTTTTAAAGCACACTATAGCACAAGGAGAATTCCCTCACTGTCCTTCCCTGTCCCTAGAAACAAGGATTCACACAGTAAAAGACACTGACACTCTCCCTACCTAGAGTTTTCTGTCCCTAGAAAAAATGTTTTTTTAAAGCACACTATAGCACAAGGAGAATTTCCCTCACTTTCCTTCTTTGTCCCTAGAAACAAGGATTATCACAGTGAAAGAAACTGACACTCTCCCTACCTAGAGTTTTCTGTCCCTAGAAAAAATGTTTTTTTAAAGCACACTATAGCACAAGGAGAATTCCCCTCACTTTCCTTCTTTGTCCCTAGAAACAAGGATTATCACAGTGAAAGAAACTGACACTCTCCCTACCTAGAGTTTTCTGTCCCTAGAAAAAATGTTTTTTTAAAGCACACTATAGCACAAGGAGAATTCCCCTCACTTTCCTTCTTTGTCCCTAGAAACAAGGATTATCACAGTGAAAGAAACTGACACTCTCCCTACCTAGAGTTTTCTGTCCCTAGAAAAAATGTTTTTTTAAAGCACACTATAGCACAAGGAGAATTCCCCTCACTTTCCTTCTTTGTCCCTAGAAACAAGGATTATCACAGTGAAAGAAACTGACACTCTCCCTACCTAGAGTTTTCTGTCCCTAGAAAAAATGTTTTTTTAAAGCACACTATAGCACAAGGAGAATTCCCCTCACTTTCCTTCTTTGTCCCTAGAAACAAGGATTATCACAGTGAAAGAAACTGACACTCTCCCTACCTAGAGTTTTCTGTCCCTAGAAAAAATGTTTTTTTAAAGCACACTATAGCACAAGGAGAATTCCCTCACTGTCCTTCCCTGTCCCTAGAAACAAGGATTCGCACAGTAAAAGACACTGACACTCTCCCTACCTAGAGTTTTCTGTCCCTAGAAAAAATGTTTTTTTAAAGCACACTATAGCACAAGGAGAATTCCCTCACTGTCCTTCCCTGTCCCTAGAAACAAGGATTCGCACAGTAAAAGACACTGACACTCTCCCTACCTAGAGTTTTCTGTCCCTAGAAAAAATGTTTTTTTAAAGCACACTATAGCACAAGGAGAATTCCCCTCACTTTCCTTCTTTGTCCCTAGAAACAAGGATTATCACAGTGAAAGAAACTGACACTCTCCCTACCTAGAGTTTTCTGTCCCTAGAAAAAATGTTTTTTTAAAGCACACTATAGCACAAGGAGAATTCCCTCACTGTCCTTCCCTGTCCCTAGAAACAAGGATTCGCACAGTAAAAGACACTGACACTCTCCCTACCTAGAGTTTTCTGTCCCTAGAAAAAATGTTTTTTTAAAGCACACTATAGCACAAGGAGAATTCCCTCACTGTCCTTCCCTGTCCCTAGAAACAAGGATTCGCACAGTAAAAGACACTGACACTCTCCCTACCTAGAGTTTTCTGTCCCTAGAAAAAATGTTTTTTTAAAGCACACTATAGCAAAAGGAGAATTTCCCTCACTTTCCTTCTTTGTCCCTAGAAACAAGGATTATCACAGTGAAAGAAACTGACACTCTCCCTACCTAGAGTTTTCTGTCCCTAGAAAAAATGTTTTTTTAAAGCACACTATAGCACAAGGAGAATTCCCTCACTGTCCTTCCCTGTCCCTAGAAACAAGGATTCGCACAGTAAAAGACACTGACACTCTCCCTACCTAGAGTTTTCTGTCCCTAGAAAAAATGTTTTTTTAAAGCACACTATAGCACAAGGAGAATTTCCCTCACTTTCCTTCTTTGTCCCTAGAAACAAGGATTATCACAGTGAAAGAAACTGACACTCTCCCTACCTAGAGTTTTCTGTCCCTAGAAAAAATGTTTTTTTAAAGCACACTATAGCACAAGGAGAATTCCCTCACTGTCCTTCCCTGTCCCTAGAAACAAGGATTCGCACAGTAAAAGACACTGACACTCTCCCTACCTAGAGTTTTCTGTCCCTAGAAAAAATGTTTTTTTAAAGCACACTATAGCACAAGGAGAATTTCCCTCACTTTCCTTCTTTGTCCCTAGAAACAAGGATTATCACAGTGAAAGAAACTGACACTCTCCCTACCTAGAGTTTTCTGTCCCTAGAAAAAATGTTTTTTTAAAGCACACTATAGCACAAGGAGAATTCCCCTCACTTTCCTTCTTTGTCCCTAGAAACAAGGATTATCACAGTGAAAGAAACTGACACTCTCCCTACCTAGAGTTTTCTGTCCCTAGAAAAAATGTTTTTTTAAAGCACACTATAGCACAAGGAGAATTCCCTCACTGTCCTTCCCTGTCCCTAGAAACAAGGATTCGCACAGTAAAAGACACTGACACTCTCCCTACCTAGAGTTTTCTGTCCCTAGAAAAAATGTTTATTTTAAAGCACACTATAGCACAAGGAGAATTTCCCTCACTTTCCTTCTTTGTCCCTAGAAACAAGGATTATCACAGTGAAAGAAACTGACACTCTCCCTACCTAGAGTTTTCTGTCCCTAGAAAAAATGTTTTTTTAAAGCACACTATAGCACAAGGAGAATTTCCCTCACTTTCCTTCTTTGTCCCTAGAAACAAGGATTATCACAGTGAAAGAAACTGACACTCTCCCTATCTAGAGTTTTCTGTCCCTAGAAAAAATGTTTTTTTAAAGCACACTATAGCACAAGGAGAATTCCCCTCACTTTCCTTCTTTGTCCCTAGAAACAAGGATTATCACAGTGAAAGAAACTGACACTCTCCCTACCTAGAGTTTTCTGTCCCTAGAAAAAATGTTTTTTTAAAGCACACTATAGCACAAGGAGAATTCCCCTCACTTTCCTTCTTTGTCCCTAGAAACAAGGATTATCACAGTGAAAGAAACTGACACTCTCCCTACCTAGAGTTTTCTGTCCCTAGAAAAAAATTTTTTTAAATCACACTATAGCACAAGGAGAATTCCCTCACTGTCCTTCCCTGTCCCTAGAAACAAGGATTCGCACAGTAAAAGACACTGACACTCTCCCTACCTAGAGTTTTCTGTCCCTAGAAAAAATGTTTTTTTAAAGCACACTATAGCACAAGGAGAATTCCCTCACTGTCCTTCCCTGTCCCTAGAAACAAGGATTCGCACAGTAAAAGACACTGACACTCTCCCTACCTAGAGTTTTCTGTCCCTAGAAAAAATGTTTTTTTAAAGCACACTATAGCACAAGGAGAATTTCCCTCACTTTCCTTCTTTGTCCCTAGAAACAAGGATTATCACAGTGAAAGAAACTGACACTCTCCCTACCTAGAGTTTTCTGTCCCTAGAAAAAATGTTTTTTTAAAGCACACTATAGCACAAGGAGAATTCCCCTCACTTTCCTTCTTTGTCCCTAGAAACAAGGATTATCACAGTGAAAGAAACTGACACTCTCCCTACCTAGAGTTTTCTGTCCCTAGAAAAAATGTTTTTTTAAAGCACACTATAGCACAAGGAGAATTCCCCTCACTTTCCTTCTTTGTCCCTAGAAACAAGGATTATCACAGTGAAAGAAACTGACACTCTCCCTACCTAGAGTTTTCTGTCCCTAGAAAAAATGTTTTTTTAAAGCACACTATAGCACAAGGAGAATTCCCCTCACTTTCCTTCTTTGTCCCTAGAAACAAGGATTATCACAGTGAAAGAAACTGACACTCTCCCTACCTAGAGTTTTCTGTCCCTAGAAAAAATGTTTTTTTAAAGCACACTATAGCACAAGGAGAATTCCCCTCACTTTCCTTCTTTGTCCCTAGAAACAAGGATTATCACAGTGAAAGAAACTGACACTCTCCCTACCTAGAGTTTTCTGTCCCTAGAAAAAATGTTTTTTTAAAGCACACTATAGCACAAGGAGAATTCCCTCACTGTCCTTCCCTGTCCCTAGAAACAAGGATTCGCACAGTAAAAGACACTGACACTCTCCCTACCTAGAGTTTTCTGTCCCTAGAAAAAATGTTTTTTTAAAGCACACTATAGCACAAGGAGAATTCCCTCACTGTCCTTCCCTGTCCCTAGAAACAAGGATTCGCACAGTAAAAGACACTGACACTCTCCCTACCTAGAGTTTTCTGTCCCTAGAAAAAATGTTTTTTTAAAGCACACTATAGCACAAGGAGAATTCCCTCACTGTCCTTCCCTGTCCCTAGAAACAAGGATTCGCACAGTAAAAGACACTGACACTCTCCCTACTTAGAGTTTTCTGTCCCTAGAAAAAATGTTTTTTTAAAGCACACTATAGCACAAGGAGAATTCCCTCACTGTCCTTCCCTGTCCCTAGAAACAAGGATTCGCACAGTAAAAGACACTGACACTCTCCCTACCTAGAGTTTTCTGTCCCTAGAAAAAATGTTTTTTTAAAGCACACTATAGCAAAAGGAGAATTTCCCTCACTTTCCTTCTTTGTCCCTAGAAACAAGGATTATCACAGTGAAAGAAACTGACACTCTCCCTACCTAGAGTTTTCTGTCCCTAGAAAAAATGTTTTTTTAAAGCACACTATAGCACAAGGAGAATTCCCTCACTGTCCTTCCCTGTCCCTAGAAACAAGGATTCGCACAGTAAAAGACACTGACACTCTCCCTACCTAGAGTTTTCTGTCCCTAGAAAAAATGTTTTTTTAAAGCACACTATAGCACAAGGAGAATTCCCTCACTGTCCTTCCCTGTCCCTAGAAACAAGGATTCGCACAGTAAAAGACACTGACACTCTCCCTACCTAGAGTTTTCTGTCCCTAGAAAAAATGTTTTTTTAAAGCACACTATAGCACAAGGAGAATTTCCCTCACTTTCCTTCTTTGTCCCTAGAAACAAGGATTATCACAGTGAAAGAAACTGACACTCTCCCTACCTAGAGTTTTCTGTCCCTAGAAAAAATGTTTTTTTAAAGCACACTATAGCACAAGGAGAATTCCCCTCACTTTCCTTCTTTGTCCCTAGAAACAAGGATTCGCACAGTAAAAGACACTGACACTCTCCCTACCTAGAGTTTTCTGTCCCTAGAAAAAATGTTTTTTTAAAGCACACTATAGCACAAGGAGAATTTCCCTCACTTTCCTTCTTTGTCCCTAGAAACAAGGATTATCACAGTGAAAGAAACTGACACTCTCCCTACCTAGAGTTTTCTGTCCCTAGAAAAAATGTTTTTTTAAAGCACACTATAGCACAAGGAGAATTCCCTCACTGTCCTTCCCTGTCCCTAGAAACAAGGATTCGCACAGTAAAAGACACTGACACTCTCCCTACCTAGAGTTTTCTGTCCCTAGAAAAAATGTTTTTTTAAAGCACACTATAGCACAAGGAGAATTCCCCTCACTTTCCTTCTTTGTCCCTAGAAACAAGGATTATCACAGTGAAAGAAACTGACACTCTCCCTACCTAGAGTTTTCTGTCCCTAGAAAAAATGTTTTTTTAAAGCACACTATAGCACAAGGAGATTTCCCTCACTTTCCTTCTTTGTCCCTAGAAACAAGGATTATCACAGTGAAAGAAACTGACACTCTCCCTACCTAGAGTTTTCTGTCCCTAGAAAAAAATTTTTTTAAAGCACACTATAGCACAAGGAGAATTCCCTCACTGTCCTTCCCTGTCCCTAGAAACAAGGATTCGCACAGTAAAAGACACTGACACTCTCCCTACCTAGAGTTTTCTGTCCCTAGAAAAAATGTTTTTTTAAAGCACACTATAGCACAAGGAGAATTCCCTCACTGTCCTTCCCTGTCCCTAGAAACAAGGATTCGCACAGTAAAAGACACTGACACTCTCCCTACCTAGAGTTTTCTGTCCCTAGAAAAAATGTTTTTTTAAAGCACACTATAGCACAAGGAGAATTTCCCTCACTTTCCTTCTTTGTCCCTAGAAACAAGGATTATCACAGTGAAAGAAACTGACACTCTCCCTACCTAGAGTTTTCTGTCCCTAGAAAAAATGTTTTTTTAAAGCACACTATAGCACAAGGAGAATTCCCTCACTGTCCTTCCCTGTCCCTAGAAACAAGGATTCGCACAGTAAAAGACACTGACACTCTCCCTACCTAGAGTTTTCTGTCCCTAGAAAAAATGTTTTTTTAAAGCACACTATAGCACAAGGAGAATTTCCCTCACTTTCCTTCTTTGTCCCTAGAAACAAGGATTATCACAGTGAAAGAAACTGACACTCTCCCTACCTAGAGTTTTCTGTCCCTAGAAAAAATGTTTTTTTTAAAGCACACTATAGCACAAGGAGAATTCCCTCACTGTCCTTCCCTGTCCCTAGAAACAAGGATTCGCACAGTAAAAGACACTGACACTCTCCCTACCTAGAGTTTTCTGTCCCTAGAAAAAATGTTTTTTTAAAGCACACTATAGCACAAGGAGAATTCCCCTCACTTTCCTTCTTTGTCCCTAGAAACAAGGATTATCACAGTGAAAGAAACTGACACTCTCCCTACCTAGAGTTTTCTGTCCCTAGAAAAAATGTTTTTTTAAAGCACACTATAGCACAAGGAGAATTCCCTCACTGTCCTTCCCTGTCCCTAGAAACAAGGATTCGCACAGTAAAAGACACTGACACTCTCCCTACCTAGAGTTTTCTGTCCCTAGAAAAAATGTTTTTTTAAAGCACACTATAGCACAAGGAGAATTCCCTCACTGTCCTTCCCTGTCCCTAGAAACAAGGATTCGCACAGTAAAAGACACTGACACTCTCCCTACCTAGAGTTTTCTGTCCCTAGAAAAAATGTTTTTTTAAAGCACACTATAGCACAAGGAGAATTCCCTCACTGTCCTTCCCTGTCCCTAGAAACAAGGATTCGCACAGTAAAAGACACTGACACTCTCCCTACCTAGAGTTTTCTGTCCCTAGAAAAAATGTTTTTTTAAAGCACACTATAGCACAAGGAGAATTCCCTCACTGTCCTTCCCTGTCCCTAGAAACAAGGATTCGCACAGTAAAAGACACTGACACTCTCCCTACCTAGAGTTTTCTGTCCCTAGAAAAAATGTTTTTTTAAAGCACACTATAGCACAAGGAGAATTTCCCTCACTTTCCTTCTTTGTCCCTAGAAACAAGGATTATCACAGTGAAAGAAACTGACACTCTCCCTACCTAGAGTTTTCTGTCCCTAGAAAAAATGTTTTTTTTAAAGCACACTATAGCACAAGGAGAATTCCCTCACTGTCCTTCCCTGTCCCTAGAAACAAGGATTCGCACAGTAAAAGACACTGACACTCTCCCTACCTAGAGTTTTCTGTCCCTAGAAAAAATGTTTTTTTAAAGCACACTATAGCACAAGGAGAATTCCCCTCACTTTCCTTCTTTGTCCCTAGAAACAAGGATTATCACAGTGAAAGAAACTGACACTCTCCCTACCTAGAGTTTTCTGTCCCTAGAAAAAATGTTTTTTTAAAGCACACTATAGCACAAGGAGAATTCCCTCACTGTCCTTCCCTGTCCCTAGAAACAAGGATTCGCACAGTAAAAGACACTGACACTCTCCCTACCTAGAGTTTTCTGTCCCTAGAAAAAATGTTTTTTTAAAGCACACTATAGCACAAGGAGAATTCCCTCACTGTCCTTCCCTGTCCCGAGAAACAAGGATTCGCACAGTAAAAGACACTGACACTCTCCCTACCTAGAGTTTTCTGTCCCTAGAAAAAATGTTTTTTTAAAGCACACTATAGCACAAGGAGAATTCCCCTCACTTTCCTTCTTTGTCCCTAGAAACAAGGATTATCACAGTGAAAGAAACTGACACTCTCCCTACCTAGAGTTTTCTGTCCCTAGAAAAAATGTTTTTTTAAAGCACACTATAGCACAAGGAGAATTCCCTCACTGTCCTTCCCTGTCCCTAGAAACAAGGATTCGCACAGTAAAAGACACTGACACTCTCCCTACCTAGAGTTTTCTGTCCCTAGAAAAAATGTTTTTTTAAAGCACACTATAGCACAAGGAGAATTTCCCTCACTTTCCTTCTTTGTCCCTAGAAACAAGGATTATCACAGTGAAAGAAACTGACACTCTCCCTACCTAGAGTTTTCTGTCCCTAGAAAAAATGTTTTTTTAAAGCACACTATAGCACAAGGAGAATTCCCCTCACTTTCCTTCTTTGTCCCTAGAAACAAGGATTATCACAGTGAAAGAAACTGACACTCTCCCTACCTAGAGTTTTCTGTCCCTAGAAAAAATGTTTTTTTAAAGCACACTATAGCACAAGGAGAATTCCCCTCACTTTCCTTCTTTGTCCCTAGAAACAAGGATTATCACAGTGAAAGAAACTGACACTCTCCCTACCTAGAGTTTTCTGTCCCTAGAAAAAATGTTTTTTTAAAGCACACTATAGCACAAGGAGAATTCCCTCACTGTCCTTCCCTGTCCCTAGAAACAAGGATTCGCACAGTAAAAGACACTGACACTCTCCCTACCTAGAGTTTTCTGTCCCTAGAAAAAATGTTTTTTTAAAGCACACTATAGCACAAGGAGAATTCCCTCACTGTCCTTCCCTGTCCCTAGAAACAAGGATTCGCACAGTAAAAGACACTGACACTCTCCCTACCTAGAGTTTTCTGTCCCTAGAAAAAATGTTTTTTTAAAGCACACTATAGCACAAGGAGAATTTCCCTCACTTTCCTTCTTTGTCCCTAGAAACAAGGATTATCACAGTGAAAGAAACTGACACTCTCCCTACCTAGAGTTTTCTGTCCCTAGAAAAAATGTTTTTTTAAAGCACACTATAGCACAAGGAGAATTCCCCTCACTTTCCTTCTTTGTCCCTAGAAACAAGGATTATCACAGTGAAAGAAACTGACACTCTCCCTACCTAGAGTTTTCTGTCCCTAGAAAAAATGTTTTTTTAAAGCACACTATAGCACAAGGAGAATTCCCCTCACTTTCCTTCTTTGTCCCTAGAAACAAGGATTATCACAGTGAAAGAAACTGACACTCTCCCTACCTAGAGTTTTCTGTCCCTAGAAAAAATGTTTTTTTAAAGCACACTATAGCACAAGGAGAATTCCCCTCACTTTCCTTCTTTGTCCCTAGAAACAAGGATTATCACAGTGAAAGAAACTGACACTCTCCCTACCTAGAGTTTTCTGTCCCTAGAAAAAATGTTTTTTTAAAGCACACTATAGCACAAGGAGAATTCCCCTCACTTCCCTTCTTTGTCCCTAGAAACAAGGATTATCACAGTGAAAGAAACTGACACTCTCCCTACCTAGAGTTTTCTGTCCCTAGAAAAAATGTTTTTTTAAAGCACACTATAGCACAAGGAGAATTCCCTCACTGTCCTTCCCTGTCCCTAGAAACAAGGATTCGCACAGTAAAAGACACTGACACTCTCCCTACCTAGAGTTTTCTGTCCCTAGAAAAAATGTTTTTTTAAAGCACACTATAGCACAAGGAGAATTCCCTCACTGTCCTTCCCTGTCCCTAGAAACAAGGATTCGCACAGTAAAAGACACTGACACTCTCCCTACCTAGAGTTTTCTGTCCCTAGAAAAAATGTTTTTTTAAAGCACACTATAGCACAAGGAGAATTTCCCTCACTTTCCTTCTTTGTCCCTAGAAACAAGGATTATCACAGTGAAATAAACTGACACTCTCCCTACCTAGAGTTTTCTGTCCCTAGAAAAATGTTTTTTTAAAGCACACTATAGCACAAGGAGAATTCCCCTCACTTTCCTTCTTTGTCCCTAGAAACAAGGATTATCACAGTGAAAGAAACTGACACTCTCCCTACCTAGAGTTTTCTGTCCCTAGAAAAAATGTTTTTTTAAAGCACACTATAGCACAAGGAGAATTCCCTCACTGTCCTTCCCTGTCCCTAGAAACAAGGATTCGCACAGTAAAAGACACTGACACTCTCCCTACCTAGAGTTTTCTGTCCCTAGAAAAAATGTTTTTTTAAAGCACACTATAGCACAAGGAGAATTCCCCTCACTTTCCTTCTTTGTCCCTAGAAACAAGGATTATCACAGTGAAAGAAACTGACACTCTCCCTACCTAGCTTTTTCTGTCCCTAGAAAAAATGTTTTTTTAAAGCACACTATAGCACAAGGAGAATTCCCTCACTGTCCTTCCCTGTCCCTAGAAACAAGGATTCGCACAGTAAAAGACACTGACACTCTCCCTACCTAGAGTTTTCTGTCCCTAGAAAAAATGTTTTTTTAAAGCACACTATAGCACAAGGAGAATTCCCTCACTGTCCTTCCCTGTCCCTAGAAACAAGGATTCGCACAGTAAAAGACACTGACACTCTCCCTACCTAGAGTTTTCTGTCCCTAGAAAAAATGTTTTTTTAAAGCACACTATAGCACAAGGAGAATTTCCCTCACTTTCCTTCTTTGTCCCTAGAAACAAGGATTATCACAGTGAAAGAAACTGACACTCTCCCTACCTAGAGTTTTCTGTCCCTAGAAAAAATGTTTTTTTAAAGCACACTATAGCACAAGGAGAATTCCCCTCACTTTCCTTCTTTGTCCCTAGAAACAAGGATTATCACAGTGAAAGAAACTGACACTCTCAGTCCCTACCTAGAGTTTTCTGTCCCTAGAAAAAATGTTTTTTTAAAGCACACTATAGCACAAGGAGAATTCCCCTCACTTTCCTTCTTTGTCCCTAGAAACAAGGATTATCACAGTGAAAGAAACTGACACTCTCCCTACCTAGAGTTTTCTGTCCCTAGAAAAAATGTTTTTTTAAAGCACACTATAGCACAAGGAGAATTCCCCTCACTTTCCTTCTTTGTCCCTAGAAACAAGGATTATCACAGTGAAAGAAACTGACACTCTCCCTACCTAGAGTTTTCTGTCCCTAGAAAAAATGTTTTTTTAAAGCACACTATAGCACAAGGAGAATTCCCCTCACTTTCCTTCTTTGTCCCTAGAAACAAGGATTATCACAGTGAAAGAAACTGACACTCTCCCTACCTAGAGTTTTCTGTCCCTAGAAAAAATGTTTTTTTAAAGCACACTATAGCACAAGGAGAATTCCCCTCACTTTCCTTCTTTGTCCCTAGAAACAAGGATTATCACAGTGAAAGAAACTGACACTCTCCCTACCTATAGTTTTCTGTCCCTAGAAAAAATGTTTTTTTAAAGCACACTATAGCACAAGGAGAATTCCCTCACTGTCCTTCCCTGTCCCTAGAAACAAGGATTCGCACAGTAAAACACACTGACACTCTCCCTACCTATCCTTCTCTTTCCCTAAACTAAAGGAATCCAGGTTAAGCAAGAAAGAAATAAATGTCACTGTCCCTGCCTATGCTTCTCTTTCCCTGCTCCGGAACACACTACACTAGGCCGCCGTGCTGGCGGCCTTTTATAGTGTGGGGCGTGTACTAAACACCCTCAGCAATAATTGGCCACAGGCATCCTGCCTGTGGCCAATCATTGCTCTCCTCGCTGCCGGCGCTGTGATTGGCCAAGCATGCGGGGTCACAGTGCATGCTTGGCCAATCACAGCGCCTGGATGACACTGCGATGGCGTAGTGCATTGTGGGCCGTTCGCGTCACTCGAATTTGGCGCGAACGGCCCAAATCGTTCGATCTTCGTCGAACGATCGAACAGCCGATGTTCGAGTCGAACGTATGTTCGACTCGAACACGAAGCTCATCCCTACTTGTGACACTGATAAAGGCTGAATTAGTTACTACAGAGGTTTCTGGGAATAGCAAGGTAGCGGTTATTTGTGTGCACGGGGACACCCGAGAGTATCCGGTGACTACAGTGTGTTTTGAGAACCCCAAAGGTACCCTCTCTCATCGGGTGGGATTAGTGTCTCACTTGCCTCATGATGCCATTGTGGGAGGGGATTTTCCAAAGTTCTGGGAACTATGGGATTGTCCTGAGCCCCCCACTGGTGCCCCTATATACCAGGAATGTGATAGGCAGAATTCCTCGGAGAGTGGTGAGGACTCTCCAGAATTTCACTTGTCGGTATTGGCAGGGGAGACTCGAGAAACTGGGGAGGAGCCAACATCCTCAGACGAAAACATGCCATCTGTGGAGTTTTCTGATCTCGAGGTTCACAAGGAAAATTTTGCCACATAACAGTTAAAAGACCCCACCCTAATAAAGGCACGGGAAAATGTAGTGGAAATAGATGGTGAGTTAGTGAACCCAGATGAGACCTGCACTTACCCATACTTCATCGTGGAAAAGGACCTACTGTATCGGGTGGCTAAAAGGGCAGAAGAAACCATTGAGCAGCTTGTGGTGCCCAAACCTTACAGGAAGTTGGTGTTAGAGTTGGCCCATGGGAACATTCTTGGAGGTCATATGGGGACAGAGAAAACCAGAGAGAGAGTATTGCAGAGATTCTCTTGGCCTGGGGTCATGAAGGAAACAGAAAATGATTGTTCCTCCTGCCCTGTGTGTCAGAGGTCGGCACCGATGCCACATTTCCGTAACCCGCTGGTACCTCTTCCCATCATTGAGGTCCCCTTTGAGAGGATCGCAATGGATTTGGTAGGTCCGATAATGAAGTCCGCTAGGGGGCACCAGTACATCTTGGTTATAATGGACTATGCCACCCTTTATCCGTAAGCAGTTCTTTACAAATGCCCACACGGCTAAAAACAAGAGATAGCTCTTTGGCTATGGTTTTGGCCGAGGTATTTTGGAGAGGAATCGCTTCTGGATAAACCCTAAACCAAATGTTAAAGAAAGTGGTGGATAGAGATGGAAAGGATTGGGACTGTCTAATTCCCTATTTAATGTTTGCTATTAGGGAGGTACCCCAATCCTCTACGGGTTTCTCACCCTTTGAGTTACTTTATGGGAGACATCCCAGAGGGCTGTTGGATATCGCCAAGGAAACCTGGGAAAGTGAGAGTTCTCCCCACAGGAGTGTGATTGAGCATGTCGCCCTGATGCAAAATTTAACACCTACCCCATGCCACGTATAGATGAGTTGATCGACCGGCTGGGAACAGCCCGATACATGACAACCCTTGATCTCACAAAAGGGTATTGGCAAATTCCCCTGGCCAAGTCGGCCAAGGAGAAAACTGCATTTGTAACCCCAGACAGGGCGTTCCAATATAAAAGAATGCCGTTTGGGTTACAGAATGTGCAGCGGAAAATGGACCAGATACTGAGGCCCCATCAGAAGTATGCTGCGGCTTACCTGGGTGATGTAATAATCTATAGCACAGATTGGGCCTCACATCTGCCAAAAGTACAAGCAGTCCTAGACTCTATCCGGGAAGCTGGGTTTACGGCCAACCCCAAGAAGTGTACCATTGGGCAGGAGGAGGCCAAATATCTTGGGTACACCATTGGGAGGGGAGTAATAAAACCCAAGTCAACAAAGTCGAGGCCATACAGAATTGGCCACGTCCCAACAGCAAGAAGCAGGTACAAGCCTTTCTGGGAATCGCTGGTTATTATCGGCGATTCATTCCCCACTTTGCTTCTCAGGCTGTGCCCCTAACCAACCTGACAAAAGGAAAAGAGTCGGTCATGGTTAAATGGACCCCAGAGACTGAGGCAGCATTCCAATTCTTAAAAAAAGCCTTATGTAGCCAGCCAGTGTTGTACTCACCAGACTTCTCTAGGGACTTTGTCGTACAAAGTGATGCATCAGACGTAGGGTTAGGAGCAGTATTGTCCCAGGTCTGGAACGGGGAAGAGCACCCAGTCATTTACCTCAGCAGGAAATTGAAGTCCCATGAGGTAAATTATGCCACGATTGAGAAGGAGTGTTTAGCGGTAAAGTGGGCTCTAGATTCCCTTCGGTACTATCTGCTAGGTAGGCACTTTGACATGATTACTGATCACGCTCCTTTAACCACTTCTCTACTGTGCAGGAAAACCCCCTTCCTGCCCAAGCCATTTTTCAGCTTTCAGCGCTGTCACAATTTGAATAACAATTGCGCGGTCATGCGACGTGGCTCCCAAACAAAATTTGTGTCCTTTTTTTCCCACAAATAGAGCTTTCTTTTGGTGGTATTTGATCACCTCTGCGGTTTTTATTTTTTGCGCTATAAACAAAAAAAGAGCGTCCAGTTTGGAAAAAAAACACTATTTTTTACTTTTGCTATAATAAATACCCATTTTTTTTTTTTAACCACTTAACGACCGCTCACTGTATATATACGTCGGCAGAATGGCACCGACAGGCACAATCACGTAGAGCATACGTGATTGCCTTTGTATAGTTGGGGGGTCCAATCGGACCCCCCTCCTATACAGTGAGCGGTGGCTAAGTGTCCGGGAGCGTTCCGGGATGAGGGGGCAGCCATTCGTTTCCGGCCACCCCCTCGCGATCGCTCCCGGCGAATGGAAATGCCCCCTCTGTCTGTGTCAGACAGAGGAAGCAGGAGGAAGTGATGTCATCTCTGGTGGGGCGCTCACATATACCGAGCGCCGTACAAGAGAAGACATCAGGTCAGTGCACACAACACTACACTGACACCAGGACACATAGGGACATAAATCGCCCCCCCAGGCCCCCCCAGACACCCCAGATCACCCCCCAGATCACCCCCCCAGCCCCCAGTCACAGTGTCACTGATTGCAGTGACCATTTATTTAGTGATCACTGCAATCAGTGACATTTGTGACTGTAAAAGTGTCAGTACATTCAGTTTTAGGTCCAGTGCAGCCCCCTAACCCCCCCTAATAAAGGTTTAACCCCCTGATCACCCCCCAGATAACCCTTTCACCCCCTATCACCACTGTCGCTAAGCGATCATTTTTCTGATCGCTGTCTTAGCGTCAGTGATGCCGATCGGCAGCCAGTAATTTTTTTTAGGTTCGCTGCATGTTTTTATAGCGTCAGGTACCCCAAAATATTATCTAATAAAGGTTTAACCCCCTTGATCGCCCCCCAGGTAACCCTTTCACCCCCTATCACCACTGTCGCTAAGCGATCGTTTTTCTAAACGCTGTCTTAGTGTCGGTGATGCAGATCGGTAGCTGGTAATTTTTTTTAGGTTCGCCGCAGGTTTTTATAGCGTCAGGTACCCCAATATATTATCTAATAAAGGTTTAACCCCCTTGATCGCCCCCCAGGTAACCCTTTCACCCCCTATCACCACTGTCGCTAAGCGATCGTTTTTCTAAACGCTGTCTTAGTGTCGGTGATGCAGATCGGTAGCCAGTAATTTTTTTTAGGTTCGCCGCATGTTTTTATAGCGTCAGGTACCCCAATATATTATCTAATAAAGGTTTAACCCCCTTGATCGCCCCCCAGGTAACCCTTTCACCCCCATCAACACTGTCGCTAAGCGATCATTTTTCTAAACGCTGTCTTAGTGTCGGTGATACAGATCGGTAGCTGGTAATTTTTTTTAGGTTCGCCGCAGGTTTTTATAGCGTCAGGTACCCCAATATATTATCTAATAAAGGTTTAACCCCCTTGATCGCCCCCCAGGTAACCCTTTCACCCCCTATCACCACTGTCGCTAAGCGATCATTTTTCTAAACGCTGTCTTAGTGTCGGTGATGCAGATCGGTAGCCAGTAATTTTTTTTAGGTTCGCCGCATGTTTTTATAGCGTCAGGTACCCCAATATATTATCTAATAAAGGTTTAACCCCCTTGATCGCCCCCCAGGTAACCCTTTCACCCCCATCACCACTGTCGCTAAGCGATCGTTTTTCTAAACGCTGTCTTAGTGTCGGTGATGCAGATCGGTAGCTGGTAATTTTTTTTAGGTTCGCCGCAGGTTTTTATAGCGTCAGGTACCCCCATATATTATCTAATAAAGGTTTTAACCCCCTGATTGCCCCTAGTTAACCCTTTCACCAGTGATCACCATATAAGTGTTACGGGTGACGCTGGTTAGTTAGTTTGCTTTTTATAGTGTCAGGGCACCCGCCGTATATAACCCAATAAAGTTTTAACCCCCTGATCGCCCGGCGGGTGATATCAATTAGGTTTTAGCGTCAGAGAGGGTCTGCGTCACACCCCAGGCAGCGTCAGGTTAGTGCCAGTAACGCTAACACCCACGCGGGAAGCATACACCCCCCTTAGTGGTATAGTATCTGAACAGATCAATATCTGATCTGATCAGATCTATACTAGCGTCCCCAGCAGTTTAGGGTTCCCAAAAACGCAGTGTTAGCGGGATCAGCCCAGATACTTGCTGGCACCTGCGTTTTGCCCCTCTGTCCAGCCCAGGCCACCCAAGTGCAGTATCGATCGATCACTGTGACTTACAAAACAAAAACACACATAACTGCAGCGTTCGCAGAGACAGGCCTGATCCCTGCGACTCCAGTGCTGTAGGAGGTGATTTCACCACCACAGTTAAAAAAAAAAGCAAATATGCCGAAGCATTGGGGCAGCAGGGGCGGAGGAGCGATTTTGCTCCTAATGCCGCGTACATACGGTCGAAATTCCGACGGAGGCTTGCCCGTGGAAAAGTCCGACCATGTGTGTGCGGCATAACTTTTTTGCGGGAGGATGCCCCCATGCTTCGGCATATATAAATGGTGCGTGTATGCCCATCATTGGAAGTGGGTGGATGAAGGGCGGTATTCTAATGGTGGGCATACCCATCGATTAATCTCTTTTTTCGTTCAGCCAACTGGCTGCATGAAAAAAAAAGATTACAATACATGTCCAACAAGGACCAGCAACGTACTGGTATGTTGCTGGACTTTGAATGATTATACCAGAATGATGCCTGCGGGTTTAGGTATCATCTTGGTATCATTCTTTTCAGCCTGCGGCCGGCTTTCATGTAAAAGCAATCCTAGCAGCTAATTAGCCTCTGGACTGCTTTTACAAGCAGTGGGAGGGAATGCCCCCCCCCGGATATAAAAAGCGCCATTGAGAAATTGGGAAAGCATTTTATCACACCGATCTTGGTGTGGTCAGATGCTTTGAGGGCAGAGGAAAAATCTAGGGTCTAGAAGACCCCAGTTTTTTCAAAAAAAGAGTACCTGTCACTACCTATTGCTATCATTGGGGATATTTACATTCCCTGAGATAACAATAAAAATGATAAAAAAACAACAATTTAAAAATAAAAGAAAAAAGAAAAATTAATAAGAAAAAAAAAGAAAAAAAAAAAGCACCCCTGTCCTGCCCTGCTCTTGCCCAATGGCGAACGCAAGCGTCGGTCTGGCGTCATATGTAAACAGCAATTGCACCATGCATGTGAGGTATCACCGCGAAGGTCAGATCGAGGGCAGTCATTTTAGCAGTAGACCTCCTCTGTAAATCTACTGGGGTAACCTGTAAAGGCTTTTAAAGGCTTTTAAAAATGTATGTAGTTTGTCGCCAATGCGCGTTTGTGCGAAATTTTAAAGCATGTCGTGTTTGGTATCTATGTACTCGGCCTAAGATCATCTTTTTTATTTCATCAAACATTTGGGCAATATAGTGTGTTTTAGTGCATTAAAATTAAAAAAGTGTATTTTTTAACCCAAAAAATGCGTTTGAAAAATCGCTGCGCAAATACTGTGTAGAAAAAAAAATGCAACACCCACCATTTTAATCTGTAGGGCCTTTGCTTTAAAAATATATATAATGTTTGGGGGTTCAACATAATTTTCTTGCAAAAAAAAAAATGTTTTCATGTAAACAAAAAGTGTCAAAAAGGGCTTTGTCTTCAAGTGGTTAGAAGAGTGGATGTAAGCTTCCTAATGTTGTGTATAAAATGCCAGAACAGTTCAAACCCCCCCAAATGACACCATTTTGGAAAGTAGACACCCCAAGCTATATACTGAGAGGCATGTCGAGTCCATGGAATATTTTATATGTTGACATAAGTTGCGGAAAAACGAAATTTTTTTATTTTTTTTTGCACAAAGTTGTCACTAAATGATATATTGCTCAAACATGCCATGGGCATATGTGGAATTACACCCCAAAATACATTCTGTTGCTTCTCCTGAGTACGGGGATACCACATGTGTGAGACTTTTTGGGAGCCTAGCCACGTACGGGGCCCCAAAAACCAAGCACCGCCTTCAGGCTTTCTAAGGGTGTAAATTTTTGATTTCACTTCTCACTGCCTATCACAGTTTCGGAGGCCATGGAATGCCCAGATGGCACAAACCCCCCCCCCCAAATGACCCCATTTTGGAAAGTAGACACCCCAAGCTATTTGCTGAGAGGTATTGTGAGTATTTTGCAGATCTCGCTTTTTGTCACAAAGTTTTGAAAATTGAAAAAAAAAAATATATATATATATATATTTTCTTTCTTCATTTTCAAAAACAAATGAGAGCTGTAAAATACTCGCCATGCCTCTCAGCAAATAGCTTGGGGTGTCTATATTCCAAAATGGGGTCATTTGGGGGGGTTTTGTGCTATTTTGGCATTTTATGGCCTTCGAAACTGTGATAGGTAGTGAGGAGTGAAATCAAAAATTTGCGCAATTAGAAATCCTGAAGGCGGTGCTTGGTTTTCGGGGTCCCGTACGCGGCTAGGCTCCTAAAAAGTCCCACACATGTGGTATCCCCGTACTCAGGAGAAGCAGAAAAATTTATTTTGGGGTGTAATTCCACATATAACCATGGCATGTGTGAGCAATATATCATTTAGTGACAACTTTTTGTAATTTTTTATTTTATTTTTTTGTCATTATTCAATCACTTGGGACAAAAAAAAAATATATTCAATGGGCTCAACAGGCCTCTCAGCAATTTCCTTGGGGTGTCTACTTTCTAAAATGGGGTCATTTGGGGGGGTTTTGTGCTATTTTGGCATTTTATGGCCTTCGAAACTGTGATAGGTAGTGAGGAGTGAAATCAAAAATTTGCGCCCTTAGAAATCCTGAAGGCGGTGCTTGGTTTCCGGGGTCCCGTAACGCGGCTAGGCTCCCAAAAAGTCCCACACATGTGGTATCCCCGTACTCAGGAGAAGCAGCAAAATGTATTTTGGGGTGAAATTCCACATATAACCATGGCATGTGTGAGCAATATATCATTTAGTGACAACTTTTTGTAATTTTTTTTTTTTTTAGTCATTATTCAATCACTTAAGACAAAAAAAAAATAATTCAATGGGCTCAACATGCCTCTCAGCAATTTCCTTGGGGTGTCTACTTTCCAAAATGGGGTCATTTGGGGGGGTTTTGTACTGCCCTGTCATTTTAGCACCTCAAGAAATGAGATAGGCAGTCATAAATTTAAAGCTGTGTAAATTTCAGAAAATGTACCCTAGTTTGTAAACTCTATAACTTTTGCGCAAACCAATAAATATACGTTTATTGACATTTTTTTTACTAAAAACATGTGGCTGAATACATTTTGGCCTAAATGTATGACTAAAATTGAGTTTATTCGATTTTTCTTATAACAAAAAGTAGAAAATATCATTTTTTTTCCAAATTTTCGGTCTTTTTCCGTTTATATCGCAAAAAATAAAAATCGCAGAGGCAATCAAATACCATTAAAAGAAAGCTCTATTTGTGGGAAGAAAAGGACGCAAATTTCGTTTGGGTACAACATTGCATGTCCGCACAATTTACAGTTAAAGCAGCGCAGTGCAAAATTCTGAATTTACCTCTGGTCCTTTAGCTACCAAATGGTCCGGGGCTTAAGTGGTTAAATAAAATTTTCCTCAGTTTAGGCCGATACGTATTCTTCTACATATTTTTGGTAAAAAAAAAAAATCGCAATAAGCGCGTATTGATTGGTTTGCGCAAAAGTTATAGCGTGTACAAAATAGGGGATAGATTTATAGCATTTTTATTTTTTTATTTTTTTATTAGTAATGGCGGCGATCTGCGATTTTTTATTGTGACTGCGATATTGCGGCGGACACATCGGACACTTTTGACACATTTTTGGGACCATTCACGTTTATACAGCGATCCCTGCTATAAAAATGCATTGATTACTGTATAAATGTGATTGGCAGGGAAGGGGTTAACCACTAGGGGGCGGGAAGGGGTCAAATATGTTCCCTCAATGTGTTCTTACTGTGGGGGGAGGGGACTGACTGGGGGAGGTGACCGATGGTTGTCCCTATGTACAAGGGACACACCATCGGTCCCCTCTCCCTCACAGGACGTGGATCTCTGTGTTTACACGCGGAGATCCACTTTCCTGCTCGTTTCCCGGGCAATCGCGGGCACGCGCACCGGGGCCTTGTGAACGCGGCAGGCGCCCGCCGCTGGCGGGCGAGCACGCGCATCCTAGCTCGTTTTAAAGGGAGGACGTCATATGACGTCCTCCCAGAACGAGAGTATCCTCCGCCCGCCGTCAATTGACAGTGGGCGGGGGACAAGTGGTTAAAGTGGATGGCTCAAAACAAAGAGACAAATAGAAGAGTGAATAGGTGGTTCCTGGCCCTAATTTAACTTTACAGTAAAGCATCGCCCTGGCGTTCAAATGGGGAATGTGGATGCTTTGTCTCGAGTACATGCATGCCTGATTGCTTGTGTTCCAACCCCAAGGTTAATACAAGGGGGGGGGGGTGTATGTGACAGCAGGCAGGTAAAATCACCAGGTTGCATCCAGGATGGTAGGTATGTATTCCCTAGATTCAGGCTTTATGCAGATTCATACCACTAGGGGGAGTGCTGGGAGTCTTGCGGGGGAAGAGTTAATGAGCCCAGCTGAATCAAGTGGCTCATTAAGGCCTCTACAAGAACTCCCAGCATGCTAAGGGAGATGCTCCATCCCTGGAACCAGTTCTGTGTTGTGTAAGACTGGGGAGTGTGTTTCTGTCCTGTGCAGTGAGACAAAGCCTGTGTGGCTAAAACCTTAAAAAACCTTAAAAAAAACTTAAAAAAACAGGGAGATAGGGGCTGGGGCAGCACAAGGCTGCACCTAGTTGTCAGACAGGGAACCTATGTGTGTAGTAAGCGGTCAAGCTGACCAGGATTTCTTTTTGTATGTTTCTTTTTGTTTTGCTGTTTTTCCCCTATAAATAGTTTAAATAAACCGCACCTTTTGTTTTTGCAACTACAAACTCTGTCTGCTGTGCCTGTTTTTGTGTGGTGAACCCATCCAGGGGGTCACACACACCCGCTGCCGAGCTAACCCCCTCACAATATATATATATATATATATATATATATATACGAGACTGACTGTGTATATATATTAAATACACTGCAGATAACTGAATTTTAGCTCAAGTGGATAGATGCATTTTTATGCAGTGAGTCCATATCAGACAGGCATTCTTGTTAAGGGCCTGGTAGCCCACATTTATTTAAACAGAAAAACAAAAGCAAAATGTCCATTCAGGATTCCCATGCAGGGGTTTAACTTCATTTAGCAGTCCAAAAATAAGGAAAACATACCAAGCCACCTGGCTCTCTTGTTAGCAGTTCCTCTGCTTGCTTTAGGTACTGGTACCTTAAACCACCAGATCTTCCAGTCTCACAGTCTTGGATGCACACAGCTGTGGGTTTCTTAAACGCACACAGCTTGAAGTCCGTTAATGCACACAGCTTCTGGCTCCTTGGACGCACACAGCTTTAATGCCCTTCAACCCACACAGCGTTTATCCTCACACAGAGACACTCACTAGCAGCCACTGCACCAAACGTAGGTCTGTCTTCACACAGCAGTTAGCAAGCTGCGCACTCTCCACCATCCTCTACTCTCTGCTCTCACCAGCCCCTCATTATATTGGTTGTGTGCGCCTGAGAACACACCATGCTGGCTATCCACAAGACCCGGACACAGGGTTGGAGATCCCGTCCCACCCAAGTCTCTTAGGGATCTCCAAACTACCGAGTCCCATACTAAAGTAGGAAAACCTGGAGAAAACTGACAGAGCATTTTTCTCCATTTAAATTCTACACTCTGTAGTCCTGCAGTCTGCAGATATGCAAACCCTGTGTCCCTTTTATCTTCACTTTTATTGGGACAGAGCCTCGCTCTGCCACAATATATAATTGGCCAAAGGCTACCTGGCCAATTATGGCTCTCTTAGCAGAGAGCGCTGTGATTGGCCAAAGCATGCAGGTCATGGTCAGTCTGCAGATATGCAAACCCTGTGTCCCTTTTATCTTCACTTTCAGTGGGACAGAGCCTCGCTCTGCCACATACCCCCTCCCTTGTTTTGATCCGGAGGGAGAAACACCTGCACCCACCATAGCAGTTGGGACACCTCTGTGCTGGCCATCAGCCACGTAGGCCCAACCCTTTTTTCGGGTGTGCTTCCAGGTACGTCACAGCTTGGATCTTAACAGGGTCCTATAATCCTGTATACTCTGCCTTCCCTCTCTTCTCTTGGGGTCCCTGAGCATACTCTCCTCTCTTGGGGGAACTCTGCCTACCCTGATCCTACCTTTCAGCTTACGGAAGTAAGTTTTATCTCTCACCACAGGTCTTTCAGGTTCAAAAACCTCTCTCTGGTTACCCAGGGCAACCACATTACTTTTAACAGCGCCAATCATTAAATCATATATTTTAATGTCACACTTTCCAACGCAATTAGTGCTGTCCATCTTCGTGCTTGTTAGTACCAGACCTGAGGAGGGACCACACATAGGCGAGGGACTACATCCCACAGGACCAAAGCCAAGTTCCACCTCACCTGTTGTCCAACACTCCATGGGTAACTGATCTAACAAATGACACTGATCCAAGCACAAACTACTTCTTTCTGATGTACACATTACATTTTTGCAGCAACATTAGCACTTTTTCTCACAGTGTCTCCGGGTACTTTAAGTTGTAACTCTTTCTGAGTGATAGAAAGCATCTCTGCTAGTGCTGCATCTATTCTGGGCCCTTCCTTCTCATGAGATTTAGCGGCTGAGACAGTATCTGCGCCCTCTACTGACCACTGCTCAGCTGCACCTCGGACCACACCAGCAGAGATGTTTCCAGTCACTACACCAGCCGGAGAGACCTTTGATGTCTCCAACAGTTCTGAGCGCCTTCCAGGCCACTCAGTAACTGGGAGCACCCTCTTAGAGAACCTCAGGACTATTTGCCACACTGTTAATAAGCTTCCAAGCACAGCCTGTACCACCTGGCTCCACCTATTGGTACCAGGCAGCACCACCTGGTCCAACTGCGGTGGAGACACCCAAGTGTACAGTGAGGGCACTTTTACCAACTCCAGCATTTCTAATAAAGTTTTTGTCAACTCTATGCAACCGATGTCTAAATGCGTGACCTTTTTGGGAACCTTTCCCCTGTCCGAGACATGGAGGGCATCAGCCTTTGCAGGGGCTGGCGTGCCCTTGAGCACTGGCCATTCTGCGATCCCTCCATTGGGCATAGCGGGTGTTCTGTCCACAACTTTGTTACACATCATTGCTTCGTAATTCCTTGTCACTTGGCCTAGTGCCGCAACTGCTTCCCTTTTAACTGGGGGTGACATAAGTAATTTACCCCAGATCACAGAGATTTCACACTCAGTCAAATTCTCTGGTTTGGCTGGGGCATGTGGTGAAATACCCTCTATCCACAGTAGCCTTTCTCTTGCTTCAGCAAGGATCGCCTCCTTTTTCTGTTTTGACCGCCCCATCCTTGCGGTGTTGCACACAGCAACCAGTAACACAGTTCACAGCAGAGAGGGAAGAAAAATGTGATTCTCCTTTTACAGGTACACAACCCACATGCAACACAGTCCATCAAACTTCTGTGCAATGCCGTTCGCCTGGCTGCTACACAAAGCTAGCAGCAGTTCCTGACGCGACTCACTACTGGCGCAGAGACCCGGATTCCAGCGTCTTGTGCCAGCTGAATCCACCACTGTGATATTGGGGTGTTTTAGCTCAAGTGGATAGATGCATTTTTATGCAGTGAGTCCATATCAGACAGGCATTCTAGTTAAGGGCCTGGTAGCCCACGTTTATTTAAACAGAAAAACAAAAGCAAAATGTCCATTCAGGATTCCCACGCAGGGGTTTAACTTCATTTAGCAGTCCAAAAATAAGGAAAACATACCAAGCCACCTGGCTCTCTTGTTAGCAGTTCCTCTGCTTGTTTTAGGTACTGGTACCTTAAACCACCAGATCTTCCAGTCTCACAGTCTTGGATGCACACAGCTTTGGGCTTCTTATATGCACACAGCTTGAAGTCCCTTAATGCACACAGCTTCTGGCTCCTTGGACGCACACAGCTTTAACGCCCTTCAACGCACACAGCGTTTATCCTCACACAGAGACACTCACTAGCAGCCACTGCTCCAAACATAGGTCTGTCTTCACACAGCAGTTAGCAAGCTGCTCACTCTCCACCATCCTCTACTCTCTGCTCTCACCAGCCCCTCATTATATTGGTTGTGTGCACCTGAGAACACACCATGCTGGCTGTCCACAAGACCCGGACACAGGGTTGGAGATCTCGTCCCACCCAAGTCTCTTAGGGATCTCCAAACTACTGAGTCCCATACTAAAGTAGGAAAACCTGGAGAAAACTGACAGAGCATTTTTCTCCATATAAATTCTACACTCTGTAGTCCTGCAGTCTGCAGATATGCAAACCCTGTGTCCCTTTTATCTTCACTTTCATTGGGACAGAGCCTCGCTCTGACACAATATATATACGAGACTGACTGTATATATATATATATATATATTTATTTATATATACATATATTAAATACACTGCAGTTAACTGAATAACCTGCCTGCCTGCTCAATCTAAATCACACTCTCTCTCCGTCCACAACACACTACACAGGGCCGACGTTCAGGCAGCCTTATATAGTGTGGGGTGTGGACTAAGTCCCCCTGAGCCATAATTGGCCAAAGGCTACCTGCCTTTGGCCAATTATGGCTCTCTTAGCGGAGGGCGCTGGGATTGGCCAAAGCATGCAGGTCATGGTGCATGCTTTGGCCAATCATCATACAGCAATGCACAGCGATCTCGCAGTGCATTATGGGGCATTGCACGGCGCTCAAATTTGCCGCAAACTTGAATGTGGGGGGGCGTGGCTACCGCACGAGTGAATGGACGTGTAGGATCACAGCTCTGCTCCAGACACGGGAACCGCCAACAACTACGGGTTCACAACAGGCTGTAATCACATCCACATCCCCTCTAAAGGTCTAGCAACACCCGTGGAATGACCCGCAAGCGAAAAGGAGACGGCCAAGTCGAAAAAACTGGATGACTTTTATCCGCCGAAAGGCCGCAGCACTATCCAAGATGGCGCCAGCGTGGAAGGCATCTCTCCTTCCTCCTCCTGCAGCTCGTAGTCCGCAGCATCTAGCCCAGGATTACAGCCGAGAGCGCCGCAACACTCTCTGGAGGCATCAACTCCTCTGACACGCAGCCCTGCGAAGTCCAAGCCTCGCCTGGATGTGAACGCTAACAAGGTGAGCACAGGCCATGACACTATGGAGGACACAAGGGAGCTTGTGGATCCCTTCACTGCATTCCCCACAACAGGCGCAGCGGTCTCTGACACTACCTTGAAGGACATGCTTGTCTCCCTCCGCATCTCCATGCATGCGGACCTCATGCAGTGTATGAAGAACTTTAAAACTGACATAAATGAGCTGGGGGGAAGGGTAGCTCATGTTGAGGACAAAATGGGAGAATTTGCAGCATCCCATAACACCCTGATTGATGCACACTCTGATCACTCTGATGAGCTGGCCTGGCTGAGGGCAAAGGTCGCTGACCTCGAGGACAGGTCAAGGAGGAACAATGTAAAGATCAGAGGTGTGCCAGAGTCTGTACAACTCCAGCAATACGCCCATGACCTTTTGAAGCAGTTCCTCCCAGCAGTCGCTGACTCAGAACTCCAAGTGGACCGCATCCACAGACTACCTAAGCCGTCCCACCTCCCAGGGAACGTGCCCCGAGATGTCCTGATGCGGGTGCACTTTTATCAAGTTAAAGAACAACTCATGATAACATTCCGCAAGAGCCAGCAACCTCCTGAACAATTCGCTCATATCCAGCTTTTTGCAGATTTATCATTATTTATCATAATTCACAATGCAAAAGCGTAAGGCGCTACTCCCAGTGACCAAAGCACTCCGCAACCACAATATCCCCTACCGCTGGGGCTATCCGGTGAAGCTTACTGTCACCCATGATGATAAAACCACTGTAATCATGGAGCTGGACGAGGGCCTAGCTCTTCTACACTCTTTTGATATACTCCCTGATCTAGCACCCGCAAGTTCCTCTCCCCCTGCGAGGTTCAATAACCAGTTTGAATGGCAAACGGTGTCAAACAAAAAAAGCGGCAAGAAACGCACCACATAATCTGCCACCCTGAGATCCGCATACATACTCCAAGTTCAAGGTTCCTGATGTGTTCTGGAATATTCAGTTCGCTGTTTCTTGTTTTCCCCTCCCATGTTCTGGGCAGCTGCTCTGCCCTCAGACTCTTGTTTGAGCAAATTTTTTACTCCAGTAATTATTTTTTTTCTATATTTCGTTTTGTTTTATCCTTTTGACTCATCTTCTTCTCCCCCTCTGCTGATCCATCCTGCGCTCGATCCAACCCACTTCTGCGATCTTGATGCTGCTCATCTCATAGAACCTCACTCTATGCCAAACGACTGCGCCAACAACCTTCCCTTCCTCGAGGATACGGTACTGTTCCTATCTACACCAACATTGCTCACATGGCGCTTAAAATAGTTTCATTTAATGTGAATGGCCTCAACCACCCGGCCAAAAGGGCCTCAGCCTGGAAAGAAGCGGTTAAACTCCAGGCTGATGTCCTTTGTATCCAAGAGACGCATTTTTTAGCTGACAAACCCCCTCACTTTCATCACAAGAATTTTCCTCACATCTTTTTGGCCTCAGCGCCCACCAAACAGAAAGGCGTGCTGATCGCAATTAAAGACTCTTTAGCCTTCCGCCTCATAGAAGCCCACGCTGACCCAGAAGGGAGGTTTCTCATTCTAGTAGGAGAACTCAACAATAAACCCTTCACTATTGCTAACTTGTACGCACCCAACTCCCACCAATTCCGCTTCTTGAAGAGACTCTATAGCAAGATTGCAAATCTCCAGAAAGGCTCCCTAGTAATATGTGGGGACCATAATGTAACTGTAGATCATACTCTGGACTCCTCTTCCACGGCGAAACGTCCTCCCCATCAACTTCAACGTCTGCTTCATTCAGAAGATGTCTATGATGTATGGCGGTGCCAACATGCGAATGAGAGGGACTACTGTAGCTACTGTTCCCAATCTGACATCTATGTGGGTGTGGGTACATGCCCCCAAACGCAGACAGTGTGAGCTCAGGGACATGCATGCGGACCTACATGGATGTAAAATTGGGAGCAACGGCTCTGTTCGTGCAGGTGCTACATTCCAAATGACATCAATGGGACTGCCTGCACAGAGATTCATGGAACACCTGTGCATCCCATTAAAGGTACGCTGTGTATGCCCTGTGTGGACAAGGCCTTAGGGTCTGCTTGTCCATTTTTCAGGTGGGCCTGTCCTGTCACCCGCCTGTCACCCGCCTGCTCAGCAGGGATCAGCAGACAAATCCCCCGCTGAGCAGGCGGATCTGCTTGACAGAGTCTGCTCCAGGTGAAAGGGGTTTTAACAGGAGCAGCCGGTCCATTAGGGGCGCAGGGGCACCGCTCCCCTGCAGGGCGCCGAACTAATACGTTTGTATGAGGTTTTTTTTCAAGCGACATGATTAGATCCTGAGGCTCTTATTGGCTTGAAAAAGGTTGGGCTCAGGCGCAGAGCATTGTGCCCTGAAACCACCCACTTGTGACAATAGCGAATTTATATTAGCTATGGTCTTCCGGCTTCTCCCAAGGAAACCAAGGAGGGGTGAGTGGAGGGGGAGATCGTCACCATGGAGAGGTGAGTGCGGGAGGGGGGCTGTCACCGTGAAGAGCTTGTGTGCGGGCGGACTTTTGCCATCCCCCAAAAAGTCACTGGGTCTTACTAGGGTTTGTTTTTTTGTTTTTTGCAGTTATATTTTTTATTTTATTTTTTGCATTGGGGGGGTTGGGGTCTTCGGTGAGATATATTAGAGGTCTAAACAGACCCCCATATTATTATTTTTTGGAGACAGAGATTGAAGATAGTCCTTTTCTCTGTATCACTTTACGTGAATGAATAAGGAATCTGTATAGAGATTCCTCACGCATTCATAAACTGACAGTCTGATACATAGTAAGAATCGCTACTATTATTACTATTATCAGATGTCAGTGGACATTTATGAGCGATCATAGAGATCGCTGCATGCGCCCATGGTGCTACACTGAGGGGGGTGGTAAACACATATTTACCAAGCCCCCCAAGCCCAAACATCACCCGCACCCGCGCCGCTCACCCCTACCTGATCCCCAGCCTGACAGATTGCCAGAGCAGAAGCAGCAGGCTGCGGGAGGGAAGGGGAGATGCCGTTCCCAGCATGGATGGATCAGGGGTGCGTGGGTATGGGGGGATCAGAGGTACTGGGGATACATCTGGACCCCCCAAGCCCCATGCAGCACCTGAAGCCAGTAGGAGCGGCAGAGGAGGGATGCCGGCTTATGATGGTAGCTGCGGGGGATCCAATTTGCGGGGGTGGGATCGGATGGAGGGGGGTACTCAATGCTGGGGGTGAAGAATGGGGTGAAGGGGATAGGAAAGGAGAGTGGAGGGGTAGTTTTAGATGGAAGGGAGCAGCGGGGTGGAGAGGCTTGGGACAACGCCACTTGCTGGAGAGGAGCGTGACGCCACACACTGCCTGCTAGGAGGACCTTTTAAAAGGAGTTCTGTCTCTTGGGACGCCATCTTGCAATCAGCAAGAGGCCTGCAGCGAGGGGCTAGGCCGGAAAAGCCTGGGCCTAAAGTGACGGAGGCCGGACCGCCTGACGGAGGGATCCCATCTACATCCTTGCTGATTGGATCGGAGAGAGAGATAACTCGGTACTCCTGAGCATCCAGAGTCACCTATACACCAACGTCTTGCGACTGGCTAAGCGGAGGACCGGGGACAACGACTCGTCCGGAGGCCGCGAACCAAGAGGGCCCTGTCGGAGGATCCCAGCGAGACAAGGCCTCATGTGGTGAGAGGGCACCCACCTACTAATACAACTAACTGTGTTACTAGAAGGTGACTACCACGATTTTACTTGTTTGCTTAGACTTGCTGGTAACTGCAGAACCGCAAGCAGAGTTACGCTGCACCCAGGATTAAGTTAGCGTCCTGATAAGGATCAGCATTCATCTGTTCCTTCTCATCATATACTTTAACTGTTCGATCTTCTTCTATTTCCCTGTGGATTACAACTTATTAATGTGCACCAACCAAGGCTAGCAAAGATTACTGTTAACCACAAGGAACTATTACAGGATTCAGCTTGTCCATTTGAACTGGTATAGAAGGACACATGTGTGGGAATTACCCACTAGAGGGAACCAAAGAGCATTAGATTCATACCATCCTATGATTTGTTATACAGTTACTATATTTCCAAGAGCTGGGTGGGACCTGGTGGAGAGGTGCTTCAGTGTTAACATATTTCACTGGGGGAATCCCTCCGCTGCACACTTACCCAGGTCAGGCCTCAATTTTGCATTGTTCAACCTGATTGTTAATATATATAAATCATTGACTCTCACAGGGCCCTGTGTGAAGTCAACTGTTAATGTTTGACTGTGTCTATTCTTTTCTCATTCACCAAGTAAAATACTCACTCTTGGTTAAACTGCATTTGGTGTGGAGTCTTATCTGGTGGTGCCAGGTAACAAACTTTAACTGTATTTGCATTTTTACATGTTGTCATTGTGGTTCCCAACTGCCAGTGGGTTCCACAATCTGTGCATTGTCCAGCTGTGCCAAGGGGAATTTAGCCAAACTTACAGGGGGTTGACAGGCAGAGTACAGGCCCAAAACTAACCAGCAGCTCCTGCGGGGGTAGTGCTACATATATATATATATATATATATATATATATATATATATATATATTCTTTTTTTTAAATTTAGCTGTATATTTCTAGCTATTACCGTACCCTACTACCAAGAACAACCCAAAATAAGTTCTCCTGCTCTTGATGATCACAGCAATACCACATATGTGTATATTATTTGTTGTTTGTATTTGTAGTAGGGCCTATAAGCAATAGTCCCAAACACAATGAAAACCATGCAACTATATCACAATCATTCTTTGTAATCTGTGCTCATAAAGTCTGGAAACCACCAAATTGCTGTGTCCTACATATGAAGGCTCATGCTCCTTTAAATCCTTTGGTGATCAAATCTTGTGCTCACGTGAAATCCACCACCACCACCCCCAAGGGCACACGCTCACCTTATAAGGATGACCTCAACCTCAGGAGGGTCTCAGATGCTTATCCCTTTAACCACTTGATCTCCAGAAGGTTTTACCCCCTTTATGACCAGGCAATTTTTTGTCTATCAGCACTGTGCTACTAGAACGGGCAATTGCTCGGTCTGGCAACATTGTACACATATTAAATTTATATAATTTTTTCACACAAATAGAGTTTTCTTCTGGTGCTATTTGATCAATTAAAAATAAAAAATAAATTCTAAATTTAGGCCAAAATGTATTCTGCTACATGTTGCAAGTGCTGGCAGTGGTCAGGGCTGATCTTAATTAAACACTGCATTTTTGGGGACACTATACTATTGGGGGAACTAGTATAGTTCTGATTGTGATCAAGATACTGATCCGTACAGACACTATATTAGTAATGGTGGTTATAGTGTGACTGTGGTAGTGTGGCGGACAATCTGGTGCTAACTGACACTGGATGGGAGGGACACTAACTGACTGACACTGACGCCACTAGTGACACAAATATAGTGATCA
Source organism: Rana muscosa (assembly GCA_029206835.1). Classification (NCBI taxonomy): domain Eukaryota; kingdom Metazoa; phylum Chordata; class Amphibia; order Anura; family Ranidae; genus Rana; species Rana muscosa. The sequence continues at coordinate 3,822,191 of JARGYO010005583.1, read as the reverse complement.
GTGATAATACTGTACACCATTTAAAGAATCATGCCTTTTTTTCTGTTTGCTTATTATATATAATCATCCTAATATGAGCAGTGTTTAAAATATTAAATTCTTAAAGCTCCCGAACCTGATGGTTTTTCTCCTACTTACTATAAAACATTCTTAGAGACCCTGACACCTTATCTTACACGATTTTTTAATTTTCTGACAGAAGGTCATCCAATTGGTAAAGCTCAACATGGCATATATATCCGTTATTCCAAAACCTGATAAGGACTCCAGCCTAGTCGAAAATTACAGGCCAATTTTTTTGATTAACAATGACTTAAAAATATTAACCAAAATTCTCTCTAATAGGTTATCTTCCTTCATTGGGCAATATATCCATAAAGATCAGGTGGGATTTATCCCTGGTAGACAGGGTCCAGATCAGGTGAGGAGAGCGGTAGATTTGGTGTCAATATTGAAAAACCCAATGGGTAGGTAAACAAAAACAGGAAGGTATGTTTCTATCGTTGGACCTGCAAAAGGCCTTCGATTCAGTTTCATGGCCATACATGTTTGAGGTCATGAAGCGCTGGGGTTTTAGTTCGAAAGTTTTAGGCATTTTATCTGCTCTATATTCTACACCTGAAGCTAAAGTCAGATTACAGGGGCTATTCTCTGACTCCATTAAGATTTGTAGAGGTACTAGGCAAGGTTGCCCTTTATCTCCCCTGATGTTCGCTGTTATGATGGAAACATTAGCAATTGCAATCCGGAATAATCCGAATATCAGGGGGATCCAGTGTGAAAAAGAAAATCATAAATGTGCATTATTTGCAAATGACCTGTTGTTGTTTATTACTTCCCCAATGTCTTCTTTATCTGAAATTTACTCTCTGCTTCAAAAATTCTCCAAAATATCAGGTCTCAAGGTTAATATGGCCAAATCTAAAGCCCTTAATGTGTCTCTTCCAGACTCCGTAGTTTCCTACATACAAAATAAATACGAATTCAGTTGGAGTACTTGCTCCCTTAAATACTTAGGTATTAATCTCACTTCAAAATTTGAAGATTTATATCAGGCTAATTATCCACCTATGTATAGGAAACTTGAGGCTGATCTTAGCAACTGGAGAACACACATAATCGGTTGGATTGGCAGACTTAATTCGATCAAGATGACCCTCCTACCCAGATTGTATCTTTTTTGCTCGCTCCCTATTCCGATTAAAAAAATTCACCTAAAAGCCTTCCAAAGCAAAATCCTTAAATTTATTTGGAACAGAAAAGGTCCACGCCTTTCTTCCCGCAGCCTGTATAATCTCACTGAGCAGGGAGGCTTGGGACTTCCGAACCTTTGGTGGTATTACCAAGCTGCTAGACTGGCACAGTTGTCTGATATATATCTCAAAAATGAACAACCTGACTGGATTTGTATAGAAGAATTGGCTTCCCCCAAATTTTCTTTGGAAAATTTATTGTGGTGTCCTCCCAAAAACAGACCTTCTATTTTATCTCCTGTTCTATCACAATCTTTAGCTTTGTGGGACTCGCTTAGGAATCTCCCCTCTTTGGTCTCTAAGCTGCAACCATTGGCTGATCTGTTTCAGAATCCATTATTTATCTCAAAAGGGGATGTTGGTTCCTTTAACCACTTCAATACAGGGCTTTTTGTACCTATTCAATACCGGGCCTATTCTAGCACTTCTCTCCTACATGTACAAATCATCATTCTTTTGCTAGAAAATTACTCAGAGCCCCCAAACATTATATATATTTTTTTTAGCAGACACCCTAGGGAATAAAATGACGGCCATTGCAACTTTTTTTCTTGCACGATATTTGCGCAATAATTTTTCAAACGCCTTTTTAAAAAAAAAATGGTTTCATGAATTAAAAAATAACAAAACAGTAAAGTTAGCCCAATTTTTTGGGAAAATATGAAAGATGATGTTACGCCAAGTAAATAGATACCTAACATGTCACGTTTTAAAATTGCGCACACTCATGGAATGGCGCCAAACTTTGGTACTTAAAAATCTCCATAGGTGACGCTTTAATTTTTTTTTACAGGTTACCAGGTTAGAATTACAGAGGAGGTCTTGTTGCACGCGCTCTAACGCACACGGCGATACCTCACATGTGTGGTTTGAACGGCGTTAACATATGTGGGCGACTTACGTGTGTGTTCGCTTCTGATCGCGAGTTACCGGGGACAGGGGCGTTTTAATTTTTTATTTATTTTTTTTTATTTATTTTTTTTTACTTATTTTTTTATTTATTTTTTACAATTATTTTACTTTTTATTTATTTTTTGATCACTTTTATTCCTATTACAAGGAATGTAAACATCCCTTGTAATAGGAATGTGTGTGACAGGTCCTCTTTATTGAGAGATGCGGGGTCAATAAGACCCCACATCTCTCCTCCAGGCTGGAAAGCATGAGATCAGTGAAAAAATTTTCACTGATCTCATACTTACAGCCGCAATGGCGGCTTTGTTTACATTTGAAGACCCGGGTGTGACGTCATCACATCGCGCCCGGGCCTCCGACGATCATAGAGATGACTGGTGACCATCTGGTCACCAGTCATCTCTATGCTCATCACGTGACCCACCAACGGCGCCGGAAGATTCGCTCCGGGTCCCCGATCGCGCGGGAGAGCCCGGAGAAGCACCGGATGGCGGTGGGAGGGGGGATGTCCCCTCCCGCCGCCTATAAGAACGATCAAGCGGCAGAACCACCGCTATGATCATTCTTATGGTGCACAGAATCGCCGGCACTTTAAAAGGATATCTGAATGATGCCTCTAGCTGCAAGCATCATTCAGATATCCCCCTACAAAGCCGAGGACGTCATATGACATCCACCCAGGATGGGAGATCCCATCTGTGGACGTCATTTGACTATGGCTGGGTAGGGAAGTGGTTAAGTGGTGGCATGATAAGGGGGTGTACCGCATTGGACGTTTTTTCTCAAGATCAGGCCTTCTCTCTATACAATATTTCATTGATAATCTTGATTTTCCTTCTACTGAAAGATCAAGATTTCTTCAAATCTCTAATTTTACTAATAAATTATGGGAAAATAATTCTGGATCTAGAGAACCTACGCCATATGAAGTTAGATGTGAATAGGCTATTAATAGGAGAGGTGGGATTTCTGTTATATATAAGTCGCTTGCTTCCAACGATATTAAACTGCCTCATATGCTGGCTTGAGAGAAGGACCTCCAAAGTGATTGGGATCTGAAGGACTGGTGTGGAAATTTTATTAGATCAATAAAAGGCATTCTTAATGCTTCACTTATAGAAGCAAATGTTAAAATCTTTACTAGATGATACCTAGTTCCTACAAGAGTAGCTGATATGTATCCCACCTCATCCCCTCTCTGTTTTAGAGGTTGTCAGGGATTAGGATCTATGATTCATATTTGCTGGGAATGTCCCAAAACCTGAGGATTTTGGAATAAAATCTTCAATATTATACGAAAAATCACAGGATATACAATACATCAATCTCCAGCGACCGCTTTACTTAACGGATTTATACCACAGGTTCCCAAGGTTACCATAAAACTGATTCTATTCATACTTACAGGGGCTAGAATAACCATTGCCAAAGCATGGAAAAAAACATCAGTTTCTCTTTTATGTATGAAGAGAAAAGTTACGTGGATAATGGAACAGGAAAAAATGATTAGTTCAACATTGGACAGATCTACTCAATTTAATTCTATATGGGAACCTTGGATACAATTCTGGGGAATTCCTACACCCCTTAAGTAATTAACAACACCAATCGCTGAATATTGATGTTTACATTGAGCAGGTAGGCTTTCTTTCTTTCTTTTTCTATTTCTTCCTTTTTTTCCTACTGAACACTAAATATTTTCTCTTCTTTTCTCTCTTTCTCCCATTCTTATTTATTTTTGTTATATGGAATATAAACAATAGGTATTTGTACTAGATTGTTTTAAGACTTCTCAGGTTTATACAACGTTCTCTTATTTTAGAGTCAGAACATTTGACTTTGATTTATTATTTTGAGAAGGATTTTTTACACCCGGTTAAACTTATAGTAGACCACTATATTTCCTATTATATATACTCGAATTAAGGTCATATGTTTTCTCAAAAAAAAAAAAGTTTTTGGGTTGCTTAGGAGGGGGGGTGGGGGAGCTCCTCTTGCCTTCTCAGGCACAGTATGTTCCCTTTAGGGGTGTCTGGGGGAATGGAGGATCTCCTCATCTTCTGGTACCTATATACATATATTTTCTGATGTTTAATAGGCCATCATTGCTACTTACTTTCGAAGAAGGGAAGGTTAGAATGAGGGGGTATAGCGGTAGGGGGTTACTCCTATTTTTGATAAATATATTTCAATAATTTCAGTTTTTATGGTATTTTTGCATTGATGTATTCCAACATGGTAATATTGTATTTTGAGATCTACTGATATTTAACTTGTTTGCTTGCATATTATATTGTAATACTACATTGTACTTTTTTCTGTAAAGATTGTACTAACTCTATTCAGATAATAAACTAAAACTTGAATGAAAAAAAAAAAAAATTCTTGCTGGTTTTGCTAGACAGCATTTTATTCTCTATTACATGTTCAAATAATGAAATGGTGTAGTGTAGATGAGATGTTTACATCTTCTAAAAATTGTACATCACAAGCTCATATGGAATATATCATGCCCTAGCTGACATGTTTTTCTGAAGTATACTCTGTAAATGCATATTCTTTTCCTCATCAGTCCCTCATAAGTAAAGGTCAGGGATGAGCCGAACACCCCCCTGTTCGGTTCGCACCAGAACCTGCGAACAGACAAAATGTTTGTGTGAACTTTAGAACCCTATTAAATACAATGGACTCGAACGTTCGAAATCTAAAGTGCTAATTATAAAGGCTAATATGCAAGTTATTGTCCTAAAAAAATTTCGGGTACCCGGGTCCTGCCCCAGGGGACATGTATCAATGCAAAAATAAGTTTTAAAAACGGCAGTTTTTTCGTGAGCAGTGATTTTAATAATGCTTAAAGTGAAACAATAAAAGTGAAATATTCCTTTAAATTTCGTACCTGGGGTGTGTGTATGATATGCATGTAAAGTGGCGCATGTTTCCCGTGCTTAGAACTGTCCCTACAAAAAATGTAATTTTTGAAGGAAAAAAAGTCATTTAAAACTCACTCGCGGCTAATAATGAATTGTCGGCTTTTATCAATACATACAAAAGTCATTGATAAAAAAAAAAAAGCGTGGGGGTCCCCCAGAATTCAATTACCAGGCCCTTCAGGTCTGGAATGGATATTAAGGGGAACCCCGCCGCAAATTTAAAAAAAAATGGCGTGGGGTTCCCCCAAATATCCATACCAGGCCCTTCAGATCTGGCATGGATTTTAAGGGGAACTCCACCCCAAATTAAAAAAAAAATGGCGTGGAGTCCCCCCAAAAATCCATACCAGACCCTTATCTGAGCACACAACCTGGCCGGCCGCAGGGGAAGAGGGGGGGGATGAGAGAGCGGCCCCCCTCCCTCCTGAACCGTACCAGGCCACATGCCCTCAATATGGGGAGGATGTCCCCATGTTGATGGGGACAAGGGCCTCATCCCCACAACCCTTGCCCGATGGTTGTGGGGGTCTGCGGGCGGGGGGCTTATCGGAATCTGGAAGACCCTTTTAACAAAGGGGACCCCCAGATCCCACCCCCCCATGTGAATTGGTAAGGGGTACATTGTACCCCTACCATTTCACGAAGAAAGCATAAAAAAATGTCAAAAAAACACACAAACACCTTGAAAAAGTCCTTTATTAAAAAAAAAAATAATAATAAAAAAAACCATTCCAGCGGTGAAATCCAGTGTCCCTCGGCGATCCCGATGTCCAGTGCTGTCCATCACTGGTTTTGCCTGAGCGGACCTGATGGGGAACTTCCTCCTCAGTGTTTTAAATGTATAGACCCGCCCCTTCTAAAGTTCCCCATCAGGTCCGCTCAGCGGACCAGATGCGGAACATGACAAGGGGCGGGTCTATACATGTATTACCAAAGTGAGAGAAGTTCCCCATCAGGTCCGCCCCCTCGGTATGTCGGACCCGCCTACGTCATTGGCCTGAGCGGGGAACTTCCTTCACTGTGTAATTTAAATTTACACAGTGAAGGAAGTTTCCCGCTCAGGCCAATGACGTAGGCGGGGTCCGACATACCGAGGGGGCGCAGTGAAGGAAGTTCCCCATCAGGTCCGCCCCCTCGGTATGTCGGACCCCGCCTACGTCATTGGCCTGAGCGGGAAACTTCCTTCACTGTGTAAATTTAAATTACACAGTGAAGGAAGTTCCCCGCTCAGGCCAATGACGTAGGCGGGTCCGACATACCGAGGGGGCGGACCTGATGGGGAACTTCTCTCACTTTGGTAATACATGTATAGACCCGCCCCTTGTCATGTTCCGCATCTGGTCCGCTGAGCGGACCTGATGGGGAACTTTAGAAGGGGCGGGTCTATACATTTAAAACACTGAGGAGGAAGTTCCCCATCAGGTCCACTCAGGCAAAACCAGTGACGGACAGCGCTGGACATCGGATCGCCGCATGACACTGGATTTCACTGCTGGAATGTTTTTTTTTATTTTATTTTTTTTTAATAAAGACTTTTTCAAGGTGTTTGTGTGGTTTTTTTTTACGCTTTCTTCGTGAAATGGTAGGGGTACAATGTACCCCTTACCAATTCACATAGGGGGGGCCGGGATCTGGGGGTCCCCTTTGTTAAAGGGGTCTTCCAGATTCCGATAAGCCCCCAGCCCGCAGACCCCCACAACCACCGGGCAAGGGTTGTGGGGATGAGGCCCTTGTCCCCATCAACATGGGGACATCCTCCCCATGTTGAGGGCATGTGGCCTGGTACGGTTCAGGAGGGAGGGGGGGCCGCTCTCTCCCCCCCCTCTTCCCCTGCGGCCGGCCAGGTTGCGTGCTCGGATAAGGGTCTGGTATGGATTTTTGGGGGGACTCCACACCATTTTTTTTTAAATTTGGGGTGGAGTTCCCCTTAAAATCCATGCCAGATCTGAAGGGCCTGGTATGGATATTTGGGGGAACCCCACGCCATTTTTTTTTAAATTTGCGGCGGGGTTCCCCTTAATATCCATTCCAGACCTGAAGGGCCTGGTAATTGAATTCTGGGGGACCCCCACGCTTTTTTTTTTTTTATCAATGACTTTTGTATGTATTGATAAAAGCCGACAATTCATTATTAGCCGCGAGTGAGTTTTAAATGACTTTTTTTCCTTCAAAAATTAAATTTTTTGCAGGGACAGTTCTAAACACGGGAAACATGCGCCACTTTACATGCATATCATACACACCCCCCAGGTACGAAATTTAAAGGAATATTTCACTTTTATTGTTTCACTTTAAGCATTATTAAAATCACTGCTCCCGAAAAAACGGGTGTTTTTCAAAAAAAAATTTGCATTGATACATGTCCCCTGGGGCAGGACCCGGGTCCCCAAACACTTTTTAGGACAATAACTTGCATACAAGCCTTTATAATTAGCATTTTAGATTTCTCCCATAGACTTTTCGAATTTGCCGCGAACACCCCAATTTGTTCGCTGTTCGGCGAACGGGCGAACAGGCAATGTTCGAGTCGAACATGAGTTCGACTCGAACTCGAAGCTCAGCCCTAGTAAAGGTAAAGAGTGTGAAAAGCAGTTTGATTCATCTTCACTCCCATCTACATTTTTCACAAGTGGGCCCAGGGGGAATGTCAGCATCTGCCTACACATCCACATTTATTAGGAGACTGTTAAACCAAGCCAGTGTTAAGAAAGACGGAACACTGGTAATGTCATACTTACTCATTTGTCATGATGTCTTTGGAGAGATTAGCTGTCAGATTAGAAAATATCCCTCAAAGCCTTTTAGTTGTGAGCTGCAGCAATTTTATGAGAATGTTAGATATTATTAAATCCTCTTGCTAGGGAAGAGAACATACCTCACAGTTATTGTACACTGATAAAAAAAATCATTGTAGTCCTTGAACTGTCGTCTTAAAGTGAATAACATCTGCACTCACTGGCTCCGAATGTGCAGTTTATGGTGTTCTTGGCAGCAAAATAACATAATGAAACCTACATGATTGTAGTTTAGGAGTCAATATCCTGGTAATAAGATGCAGCTACTAAAAGCAATTGTAAGATTTTACTTTTCATCAGATTAGATAGGCCAGTAAGAGATGATTGGTTTCTAAAGCCCTGTACACACGATCGGATAACCTATGGATTTTCGTCCGATGGATTTTTCCATTGGAAATCCGATGAAACTGTTTTTCATCAGTCTTGCCCACACACCATCAGTCAAAAAACCGACCGTTCCAAACGCGGTGACGTAAAACACTCCGATGAGCCGAGAAAAATGAAGTTTAATGCTTCTGAGCATGCGTCGACTTGATTCTGAGCATGCGTGGGTTTTTGATCCGATGGACTTGCCCATAGACGATCAGAGTTTTCGATCGGTTTTTTATCCATCGGAAAAATTTAAAACATGTTCTATTTTTTCCAACCGATGGAAAAAAGACCGATGGGTACCATACACGATCGGTTGGTCTGATGAAAACCATCCATCGGACGGTTTTCATCAGTCAAACCGATCGTGTGTACGGGGCTTAAGGGTTAATGCACTTTACACATCATTCTATGCTTTATTAAGTGGATTATAAAGTGGTCCTGTATATATTTTTTCAGGACAAGAAAATTGGTTGGGGCTAAAAAATAACATTTAACCACTTAAACCCCGGACCATTTGGCTGGCCAAAGACCAGGCTACTTTTTGCGATTCGGCACTGTGTCGCTTTAACTGATAATTGCACGTGCGACGTGGCTCCCAAAAAAAATTTACGTCCTTCTTTTTCCCACAAATAGAGCTTTCTTTTGGTGGTATTTGATCACCTCTGTGGTTTTTATTTTTTGCACTATAAACAAAAACAGAGCCACAATTTTGAAAAAAAAGCAATATTTTTAACTTTTTGCTATAATAAATATCCCCAAAAATTATATAAAAAAACATATTTTTTCCTCAGTTTAGGCTGATACGTATTCTTCTACATATTTTTGGTAAAAATAATCGCAATAAGCGTTTATTGATTGGTTTGCGCAAAAGTTATAGCGTCTACAAATAGGGGATAGTTTTATGTCATTTTTATTAACACTTTTGACGCCATTTTGGGACCATTGTCATTGATAAAGCGATCAGTGCTATAAAAATGCACTGATTACTGTAAAAATGACAGTGGCAGAGAAGTGGTTAACCAGTAGGGGGCGCTGAAGGGGTTAAGTGTGTCTTAGGAATGTGTTCTAACTGTGAGGGGGATGGGCTACGTGTGATATGACACTGATCACTGCTCCCGATTACAGGGAGCTGTGATCAGTGTCCTGTCACTAGGAAGACTAGGGAAATGCTTGTTTACATCAGCATTTCCTCGTTCTTCCTCTTCCTGAGACGATCGCGGGTATCCCCGCGGACATCGAGTCCGCGGGACCTGCGGTCAGACTCACGGAGCTCGCGGCTTAAAGGGAACGTACCTGTACGCCCATTTTCCCAGCCGCGCCATTGTGTCGACGTATATCGTCGTGCGCTGGTCGGCAAGTGGTTAACCACTTAAGCCCCGGACCATTTTGTAGCTAAAGGACCAGAGGTGTTTTCAGAATTTTGCACTGCGCTGTTTTAACTGGAAATTGTGTGGACATGCAATGTTGTACCGAAACGAAATTTGCGTCCTTTTCTTCCCACAAATAGAGCTTTCTTCTAATGGTATTTGATTGCCTCTGCGATTTTTATTTTTTGCGATATAAACGGAAAAAGACTGAAAATTTTGAAAAAAAATGATATTTTCTACTTTTTGTTATAAGAAAAATCGAATAAACTCAATTTTAGTCATACATTTAGACCAAAATGTATTCAACCACATGTCTTTAGTAAAAAAAATGTCAATAAGCGTATATTTATTGGTTTGCGCAAAAGTTATAGCGTCTACAAACTAGGGTACATTTTCTGGAATTTACACAGCTTTTAATTTATGACTGCCTATCTCATTTCTTGAGGTGCTAAAATGGCAGGGCAGTACAAACCCCCCCCCCCAAATTACCCCATTTTGGAAAGTAGACATCCCAAGGAAATTGCTGAGAGGCATGTTGAGCCCATTGAATATATATTTTTTTTTGTCTCAAGTGATTGAATAATGACTAAAAAAAAAAAAAAAATACAAAAAGTTGTCACTAAATGATATATTGCTCACACATGCCATGGTTATATGTGGAATTGCACCCCAAAATACATTTTGCTGCTTCTCCTGAGTACGGGGATACCACATGTGTGGGACTTTTTGGGAGCCTAGCCGCGTACGGGCCCCCGAAAACCAAGCACCGCCTTCAGGATTTCTAATTGCGCAAATTTTTGATTTCACTCCTCACTACCTATCACAGTTTCGAAGGCCATAAAATGCCAAAATAGCACAAAACCCCCCCAAATGACCCCATTTTGGAAAGTAGACACCCCAAGCTATTTGCTGAGAGGCATGGTGAGTATTTTACAGCTCTCATTTGTTTTTGAAAATGAAGAAAGTAAATAATTTTTATTTATTTTTTTTCAATTTTCAAAACTTTGTGACAAAAAGCGAGATCTGCAAAATACTCACCATACCTCTCAGCAAATAGCTTGGGGTGTCTACTTTCCAAAATGGGGTCATTTGGGGGGGTTTGTGCCATCTGGGCATTCCATGGCCTCCGAAACTGTGATAGGCAGTGAGGAGTGAAATCAAAAATTTACACCATTAGAAAGCCTGAAGGCGGTGCTTGGTTTTTGGGGTCCCGTACGCGGCTAGGCTCCCAAAAAGTCTCCCACATGTGATATCCCCGTACTCAGGAGAAGCAACAGAATGTATTTTGGGGTGTAATTCCACATATGCCCATGGCATGTTTGAGCAATATATCATTTAGTGACAACTTTGTGCAAAAAAAATAAAAAAATAAAATAAATTGTCTTTTTTCCGCAACTTGTGTCAACATATAAAATATTCCATGGACTCGACATGCCTCTCAGTATATATCTTGGGGTGTCTACTTTCCAAAATGGGGTCATTTGGGGGGGTTTGAACTGTCCTGGCATTTTATACACAACATTAGGAAGCTTACATGCACTCTTCTAACCACTTGAAGACAAAGCCCTTTCTGACACTTTTTGTTTACATGAAAACATTTTTTTTTTTGCAAGAAAATTATGTTGATACCCCCAAACATTATATATTTTTTTAAAGCAAAGGCCCTACAGATTAAAATGGTGGGTGTTGCATTTTTTTTTCCACACAGTATTTGCGCAGCGATTTTTCAAACGCATTTTTTTGGGAAAAAATACACTTTTTTTAATTTTAATGCACTAAAACACACTATATTGCCCAAATGTTTGATGAAATAAAAAAGATGATCTTAGGCCGAGTACATAGATACCAAACACGACATGCTTTAAAATTTCGCACAAACGCGCATTGGCGACAAACTACATACATTTTTAAAAGCCTTTAAAAGCCTTTACAGGTTACCACGTTAGATTTACAGAGGAGGTCTACTGCTAAAATTACTGCCGTCGATCTGACCTTCGCGGTGATACCTCACATGCATGGTGCAATTGCTGTTTACATATGACGCCAGACTGACGCTTGCGTTCGCCATTGCGCAAGAACAGGGCAGGACAGGGGTGTTTTTTTTTTTTTATTATTAATTTTGCTTTTTTATTTTATTTTTAAACTGTTCCTTCCATATATTTTTTTTTTTAATCATTTTTATTGTTATCTCAGGGAATGTAAATATCCCCTATGATAGCAATAGGTAGTGACAGGTACTCTTTTTTTGAAAAACTGGGGTCTATTAGACCCTAGATCTTTCCTCTGCCCTCAAAGCATCTGACCACACCAAGATCGGTGTGATAAAATGCTTTCCCAATTTCCCAATGGCGCTTTTTATATCCGGGGGGGGGGGACATTCCCTCCCACTGCTTGTAAAAGCAGTCCAGAGGCTAATTAGCCCCTAGGCCTGCTTTTACATAATAAAAGCCGGCCGCTGGCTGAAAAGAATGATACCAAGATGATACCTAAACCCGCAGGCATCAATCTGGTATAACCATTTAAAGTCCAGCAACATACCAGTACGTTGCTGGTCCTTGTTGGACATGTATTGTAATCTTTTTTTTCATGCAGCCTGGTGGCTGAACGAAAAAAGAGATTGATCTGTGGGTATGCCCACCATTAGAATACCGCCCTTCATCCACCCACTTCTAATAATGGGCATACATGCACCATTTATATATGCCGAAGCATGGGGGCATCCTCCCGCAAAAGTTTTTGGTCGGACTTTTCCACGGGCAAGCCTCCGTCGGAATTTCGACCGTATGTACGCGGCATTAGGAGCAAAATCACTCCTCCGCCCCTGCTGCCCCAATGCTTCGGCATATATGCTTTTTTTTTTTAACTGTGGTTGTGAAATCACCTCCTACAGCACTGGAGTCGCAGGGATCAGGCCTGTCTCTGCGAACGCTGCAGTTATGTGTGTTGTGTTTTGTAAGTGACAGTGATCGATCGATACTGCACTTGGGTGGCCTGGGCTGGACGGAGGGGCAAAACGCAGGTGCTAGCAGGTATCTGGGCTGCACCCGCTAACACTGCGTTTTTGGGAACCCTAAATTGCTGGGGACGCTAGTATAGATCTGATCAGATCAGATATTGATCTGTTCAGATACTATACCACTAAGGGAGGTGTATGCTTCACGCGTGGGTGTTAGCCATACTGGCACTAACCTGACGCTGCCTGGGGTGTGACGCAGACCCTCTCTGACGCTAAAACCTAATTGATATCACCCGCCGGGCGATCAGGGGGTTAAACCTTTATTGGGTTATATACGGCGGGTGCCCTGACACTATAAAAAGCAAACTAACTAACCAGCGTCACCCGTAACACTTATATGGTGATCACTGGTGAAAGGGTTAACTAGGGTCAATCAGGGGGTTAAACCTTTAATAGGTAATATATGGAGGTAACCGATGCTAAAAAAACCTGCGGCGAACCTAAAAAAAATAACTGGCTACCTATCGACATCACCGACACTAAGACAGCGATCAGAAAAACGATCGCTTAGTGACACTGGCAAAAGGGGGTGAAAGGGTTACCTGGGGGGGCAATCAAGGGGTTAAACCTTTATTAGGTAATATATGGGGGTACCCGACGCTATAAAAACCTGCGGCGAACCTAAAAAAAATAACTGGCTACCTATCGGCATCACCGACACTAAGACAGCGATCAGAAAAACGATCGCTTAGTGACAGCGGTGCTAGGGGGTGAAAGGGTTACCTGGGGGGGCGATCAAGGGGTTAAACCTTTATTGGGTAAAATATGGGGGTACCCGACGCTATAAAAACCTGCGGCGAACCTAAAAAAAATAACTGGCTACCTATCGGCATCACCGACACTAAGACAGCGATCAGAAAAACGATCGCTTAGTGACAGCGGTGCTAGGGGGTGAAAGGTTTACCTGGGGGGGCGATCAAGGGGTTAAACCTTTATTAGGTAATATATGGGGGTACCCGACGCTATAAAAACCTGCGGCGAACCTAAAAAAAATAACTGGCTACCTATCGGCATCACCGACACTAAGACAGCGATCAGAAAAACGATTGCTTGGTGACACGGGTGAAAGGGTTACCTGGGGGGGCGATCAAGGGGTTAAACCTTTGTTAGGTAATATATGGGGGTACCCGACGCTATAAAAACCTGCAGCGAACCTAAAAAAATAACTGGCTACCGATCAGCATCACCGACACTAAAACAGCGATCAGAAAAACGATCGCTTAGTGACGGCGGTGCTAGGGGGTGAAAGGGTTACCTGGGGGGCAATCAAGGGGTTAAACCTTTATTAGGGGGGGTTAGGGGGCTACACTGGACCTAAACCTGACACTTTTACAATCACAAATGTCACTGATTGCAGTGATCACTAAATAAATGGTCACTGCAATCAGTGACACTGTGACTGGGGGGTGATCTGGGGGGGTGATCTGGGGGTGTCTGGGGGGGCCTGGGGGGGCGATTTATGTACCTATGTGTCCTGGTGTCAGTGTAGTGTTTGTGCACTAACCTGACATCTTCTCTCATGCGGCGCTCGGTATATGTGAGCGCCGCATGAGGGATGACATCACTTCCTCCTGCCTGTGTAAACATTACACAGGCAGAGGAAGCATTTGATTCGCTGGGAGCGATCGCGAGGGGGTGGCCAGAATCGAATGGCGGCCCCCTCATCACGGATCGCTCCCGAAGCGATCCCGGCCGCCCACTGTACCGGAGGGGGGTCCGATCGGACCCCCCACCCATACGAAGGCAGGCACGTACAGGTACGTGATTGTGCCTGTCCGTGCCATTCTGCCGACGTATAATTACAGTGGGCGGTCGTTAAGTGGTTAAAGGGTAACTCCACTTTCATGGGGAAAAAAAATAGCAAAGAAAGAAAAAAGAATATAGCCTATACAATTGCGACACAAGTGATATTGAATGTTATTAAATATTAGTATATTGAATGTTATTAAAAATTACCTTTCGTTTTCAATCTGCAGCTCTGTAATTTTCTGAAAATGCAATGCAAAATGGCTACCTGGAGGTGTTCTGTACACAGAATGTGTACAGAACACCCTCCAAAAACATTGTTTCCTGTTTGTGTGATTGGCTCACCAATTTTCCCAGAAGTCTGCACTAAGATACAAGTCAGATTTCAAGCATCCTTTGAAACAAAAATTTAATTTTTGAAGAAATACTTCCAATAGGAAATCACGTCTAAAGGGATGCAGGTCCAGCAGCTTTCCTCATTAGTGCCCTGCAGGTGCAGCTGATTGATAATTATGAAACCACTCCCATTAGATTCACTTTCCCACATGGACACAGACAAACACACAGGGATTTCTTCAGAATAACAAAAGGAAGGAATGTACATAGATCATCCAGAGGGCAATGTTTTTTTTCCCAACAAAAGTGGAGTTACGTTTTATAAAAGTATTTTCTTCCTCTTTTTTAAGTGAGGTATACATATAATATTGTACAGAAATATTTAGTATTTTCATAAACAGTCAGCAGCTGAGGCCCATGGCTCTTTTTCATGTTTTATTTAGTTTCATCTTTCCTTCTGTTGAAACAATCATGTACTTTACAGAGGTAGCTGAAGCAAATATTTATATTCCTACCAAATGAGGTTCCATTCAGTAGCAGAAGATTTGATTAACTAAAGGAGTGGAGAATGTTTGCATTGCAAAATTAAGTTTTACTTTGCAAAGGATAAGCTCAATTAGCTTACTAAATACATTGAAGCTGAGTCCTGCTTCTTTGCTTACTTCAGATGCCTTTTTTCTTGCTTCAGATGACTGACGTGACCAGAGCTTCACCTTATTCAGCTAAGTAAACATTATCTATTCCTTTAGTAAATTAGCCCCCAAGTGTCCAAAAAGCATAATTTGCTGAACAACAACAGTATACAATATGTGTATGATTTAAATGTATACATATAATATAGGAATGTTATCATATAATATACAGAGGAATTTAACCACCTCCCATCCCATGCCGTTTATAATAGGAGGTAGGTTGAAGTAGTTATACCGGGATCATGACTGCAGCTGCAGTCATGATCCCAGTATGGTATTTTTTCAGCAGCTGATTCTTTTAGTAAAAGTAATCCAAACAGCTATACAGCCACTTTTGGTGTCATGTAAACAACCTGTAAAAAGCAACAGATCAAACCAATCTCCATTTGATCTGATTCTTTGGAAGCCAGAGGAGAGATATGGGGCTAAAAGACTCCAGATCTCACCATAAAGGGGACCTGTCATGGCCTATGCTATTACAAGGGATGTTGTTCATCCCTTGTGATAGCAATAAAGTTGGTAAAAAAAATATGAAGGTACAGTGTTAAAGAAAATTAAATTAAATAAATAATCAAATTAAAAAACATTTTAAAGTGCCCCGGTCCCCCATGCTCACGCACAAATGCAAACATATGCTTTGGTCCCGCATGTGCCGGTCCCACATGCATATGTAAATCGCACCACACATGTGAGGTATCGCTGCAAACGTCAGGGAGGGAGCAACATCCACCATTTTATTCTTTAGGGCCTCTTCTTTAAAAAATATGTTTGGGGATTCTGGAAATTATCAACGTTGGCTAATTTACTAGAGGGGTAGAGAAAGTTTACTTTGCAAAGGAATTTTCATTTAGCGTTATTTAAATTTTCACCACATTCACTAAGATAAGTGAAAGTTCCCTTGCAAAGTGAAAATTTGCTTTGCAAGGTGAACAGAACATACTCTACTCCTTTAGTAATTCTGCCAAACAGTGTCTAAACCAGACCTTAAATTTTCCACTCACCTACTCTTATTTTGCGAGTGGAAAATGATTGGGAGACGTTCTTCCTGCGTTCGCCGAGAGGAAGCAAGAGGGGAGGAAAAGGCAAGCCAGCCGGCCGGCCGGATCATCAGAGGAATTGATGCTGTAACAGCTGTGGGGGGGTTAGCTCGGTAGCGGGTGTGTGTGATCCCCTGGATGGGCTCCCCACACAAAAACAGGCCCAGCAGACGGAGGTTGTGGTTTTCAAGATCAAAAAGGTGTGGTTTATTTCTCTATTTACAGTGACAAAAAACACAGCAAAGCAAAAAGAAACATAAACAAAATAAACCCTGGTCAGCTTGACCTCTGACTAAAATGCAGGTTTCCTAACTAACAACTGGGATCAGCCTGGTGCTGTCCTAGTCCCTAAGTCCCTGGTTTAGTAAATGTCCAAACAAATAGCCACACAGGCTTTGTCTCACCGCACAGGGGTTCACTCTCCCTAGACAGTCCACACAGGTCTGGGTCCAGGCATGAGCAAACACCTAATGAATCTGGGAGTTTTTATAGAGGCCTTAAACGAGCTGACAAGCTTCAGCTGGTCTCATCAACTCCCTGCCTGCACGACGCCCAGCACTCTCCCTAGAGGTATGAATCATCCATGAGCCCACTAGCCTCAGCTGGGCTTCATCAACTCTCTCCCTAGTTGTATAAGTCGGCATAAAGCCTGAATCTGGGAGAAATATACCTACCCCCCTGGATGCAACCAGGTGACTTTACCTTCCTGCTGTCACATACCCCCCCCCTCTTGTTTTAACCTTGGGGTTGGAACACCAGCAATCAGGCATTCATGTACTCGAGACAAAGCATCCACATTCCCCATTTGAACGCCAGGGCGATGCTTTACTGTGAAGTTGAATTCCTGTAGGGCCAGGAACCACCTATTTACTCTTCTATTTGTCTCCTTGTTTTGAGCCATCCACTTTAACGGAGCGTGATCCGTAACCATGTCAAAGTGCCTACCTAGCAGATAGTACCGAAGGGAATCTAGAGCCCACTTCACCGCTAAACACTCCTTTTCAACCGTGGCGTAATTTACCTCATGGGTCTTCAACTTCCTGCTGAGGTAAATGACTGGGTGCTCTTCCCCGTTCCAGACCTGGGACAATACTGCTCCTAACCCCACATCTGACGCATCACTTTGTACGACAAAGTCTTTAGAGAAGTCGGGTGAGTACAACACTGGCTGGCTACATAAGGCTTGTTTCAAGAATTGGAATGCTGCCTCAGCCTCGGGGGTCCATTTAATCATGACCGACCCTTTCCCTTTCGTCAGGTTGGTTAGGGGCACAGCCTTAGAAGCAAAGTGGGGAATGAAGCGCCGATAATAACCCGCGATTCCCAGAAAGGCTCGTACCTGCTTCTTGCTGTTGGGACGTGGCCAACTCTGGATGGCCTCGACTTTGTTGAGTTGGGGTTTTATTACTCCCCTGCCAATGGTGTACCCAAGATATTTGGCCTCCTCCTGCCCAATGGTACACTTCTTGGGGTTAGCCGTAAACCCCGCTTCCCGGATAGAGTCTAGGACTGCTTGCACTTTTGGCAGATGTGAGGCCCAATCTGTGCTATGGACAATTACGTCATCCAGGTAAGCCGCATTATACTTCCGATGGGGCCTCAGTATCTGGTCCATTTTCCGCTGGAATGTGGCCGGCGCATTCTGTAACCCGAACGGCATTCTCTTATATTGGAACGCCCCGTCTGGGGTTACAAATGCGGTTTTCTCTTTGGCCGACTTGGCCAGGGGAATTTGCCAATACCCTTTTGTGAGGTCAAGAGTCGTCATGTATCGGGCTGTTCCCAGCCGGTCGATCAACTCATCTATACGTGGCATGGGGTAGGTGTCAAATTTTGTAACTTTGTTCAACTGACGAAAATCGTTACAAAATCGCCAGCTCCCATCCGGTTTAGGCACCAACACAATGGGACTAGACCAATCACTTTGGGACTCCTCTATCACCCCTAAGTTCAGCATTTTCTGTACTTCCTCCCGTATTGCCTCCCGTCGGGCCTCTGGGATCCGATAGGGTTTTAACTTCACCCTTTCACCGGGCGGGGTAATAATATCATGCTCTACCCCAGATGTTTGTCCCGGCAGCTCAGAGAACACCTCCTTGTTGCGAAGCACAAACTCCTTAACCTCCTGTTGTTGGGGTTGTGACAAGGTGGCTGCTATTCCAACCTCCGGAATCACGCAACCAGTTTGAGCTGGTGACCAAGTTTCTGCGACTAGGGACTCTCTATCCCTCCAGGCTTTCAACAGATTAACGTGATAGATCTGTTCGGGCTTTCGCCTTCCTGGTTGTCTGACCTTGTAATTCACTTCGCTCACTTTTTCCATTATCTCGTAGGGGCCTTGCCATTTGGCAAGGAATTTACTTTCAACCGTAGGGACAAGTACCAATATCCTATCCCCCGGGGAAAAGGTACGGGTCTTGGCTCCACGGTTGTACACTCTCTGCTGTGCCAACTGCGCTTGGGCCAAATGTTCCTTCACGATGGGCATTACCTGTGCAATTCGATCTTGCATCAGGGCGACATGCTCAATCACACTCCTGTGGGGAGAACTCTCACTTTCCCAAGTTTCCTTGGCAATATCCAACAGCCCTCTTGGGTGTCTCCCATACAGTAACTCAAAGGGGGAGAATCCCGTAGAGGATTGGGGCACCTCCCTAATAGCAAACATCAAATAAGGAAGTAGACAGTCCCAATCCTTTCCATCTCTATCCACCACTTTCTTCAACATTTGTTTTAGGGTTTTGTTGAATCTTTCAACCAGCCCATCGGTTTGGGGGTGATACACAGACGTACGCAATTGCGTCACTTTGAACAATTTACACAGCTCTTTCATAACCCGGGACATAAAGGGTGTACCTTGGTCCGTAAGCAGTTCTTTACAAATACCCACCCGGCTAAAAACAAGAGATAGCTCTTTGGCTATGGTTTTGGCCGAGGTATTTCGGAGAGGGATCGCTTCTGGATAACGGGTGGCATAGTCCATTATAACTAATATGTACTGGTGCCCCCTAGCGGACTTGATTATAGGACCTACCAAATCCATTGCGATCCTCTCAAACGGGACCTCAATGATGGGTAGAGGGACCAGCGGGCTACGGAAATGTGGCATCGGGGCCGACCTCTGACACACAGGGCAGGAGGAACAATAATTTTCTATGTCCTTCATCACCCCAGGCCAATAGAATCTCTGTAATACCCTCTCTCGGGTTTTCTCTGTCCCCATATGACCTCCAAGAATGTGCCCATGGGCCAACTCCAACACCAACTTCCTGTAAGGTTTGGGCACCACAAGCTGCTCAACGGTTTCTTCTGCCCTTTTTGCCACCCGATACAGTAGGTCCTTCTCTACGCTGAAGTATGGGTAAGTGCAGGTATTATCTGGGTTCACTAACTCGCCATCTATTTCCACTACGTTTTCCCGTGCCTTTATTAGGGCGGGGTCTTTTAACTGTTCTGTGGCAAAATTTTCCCTGTGAACCTCAAGATCAGAAAACTCCACAGACGGTAGGTTTTCGTCTGAGGAGGTGGGCTCCTCTCCAGTTTCTTGAGTCTCGCCTGCCAATACTGACAAGGGAAATTCTGGAGAGTCCTCACCACTCTCAGAGGAGTTCTGGCTATCACCTTCCTGGTACATAGGGGCACCAGTGGGGGGCTCAGGATCATCCCACAGTTCCCAGAACTTCGGAAAATCCCTTCCCACAATGGCATCATGCGGTAATTGAGATACTAACCCCACTGGATGAGAGAGGGTACCTTTGGGGGTCTTGAAACACACTGTAGTCACTGGATACTCTCGGGTGTCCCCATGCACACAAATAACAGCTACCTTGCTATTCCCAGAGACCTCTGTTTTAACTAATTCAGCCTTTATCAGGGTCACAAGGCTACCTGAATCCAGTAATACCACAACATTTCTACCATTAATACACATTTTGCATAAATGTTTCTCAGTTCCCCGAATGGCAGTGCATGCGACTGTCGCACACAGCGACTGACGTCGGTCCGTCAGAAAGTCACATTGCATGGGTTCCTCCACAACCGGGCAATTTGCTGCAATATGTCCCGCTTGCCGGCAGCGGTAGCAAACAATCCATTTGGCTGCCTCTTGAGCCCCTGACTTCCCAGGCTGTTCTCGCCAAACTTTGGGTAGAGCTCCCACCCTCTCACTCTCTCCACCCTCACCCCTTGGAATCCTCTTATCCGCCCCTGGGGATGGTCTGGTCTTAGGGTGGAAAGTCCGAGAGTCTCTGGAAGAGGCCGTCAGGTTCTCTGTAGCCAAGTATTTCTCTACACGATCCACAAGACCACCGGCCGTCTCTGGGTCTCCATGGCTTACCCACTTTTGGATGGCAGTAGGAAGAGCTCTCAAAAACCGATCCATTACAACACGTTCCACAATCTCTGGTGAGGACAAAGTCTCTGGCTGTAGCCACTTCCTGCTCAGGTGAATGAGATCATACATTTGAGACCTGGGGGGTTTTCCAAGCTGGAAAGTCCAGTTATGCACACGCTGAGCCCGGACAGCCAGGGTGACACCCAGCCTTGCCAATATTTCAGCTTTTAGCATCACATAGTCTTTTGCTTGGTCAGGCTCTAGGTCATAGTAAGCCTTCTGCGATTCACCAGTTAACAGAGGAGCCACCAGTCCAGCCCACTGCTCCTCAGGCCACTTTTCTCTTTCAGCAGTCCTTTCAAATGTGGTCAAAAATACCTCTGGATCATCCTCTCCAGTCATTTTTGTCAATAAACGACTCACCCCAAAGGACGCGGTATTAGTGGGACGGCTTTCCTCACTGGTCTGCGGACGTTGCTGCATTACTGCTTCCATTTGTTGTAGTCTCTGCTCTTGCTTCTGTAACAGGTCTATGAAGCGGGCCTCAGATTGCTGCTGGGCTGCAAGGCTCTGTTGATGAGCTTGCTGCTGGGCTGCGAAGCTCTGTTGTTGAGCTGCAAGGCTCTTTTGCAAACCTGCATTTGTCTGCTGTTGATTGGCATTTGCTAGAGCCAGCTGTTTCAGTATCTCCTCCATGCTGGCTTAAAAAAAAACTGCCACTGGTTCTCCACCAACTGTGGGGGGGTTAGCTCGGTAGCGGGTGTGTGTGATCCCCTGGATGGGCTCCCCACACAAAAACAGGCCCAGCAGACGGAGGTTGTGGTTTTCAAGATCAAAAAGGTGCGGTTTATTTCTCTATTTACAGTGACAAAAAACACAGCAAAGCAAAAAGAAACATAAACAAAATAAACCCTGGTCAGCTTGACCTCTGACTAAACATGCAGGTTTCCTAACTAACAACTGGGATCAGCCTGGTGCTGTCCTAGTCCCTAAGTCCCTGGTTTAGTAAATGTCCAAACAAATAGCCACACAGGCTTTGTCTCACCGCACAGGGGTTCACTCTCCCTAGACAGTCCACACAGGTCTGGGTCCAGGCATGAGCAAACACCTAATGAATCTGGGAGTTTTTATAGAGGCCTTAAACGAGCTGACAAGCTTCAGCTGGTCTCATCAACTCCCTGCCTGCACGACGCCCAGCACTCTCCCTAGAGGTATGAATCATCCATGAGCCCACTAGCCTCAGCTGGGCTTCATCAACTCTCTCCCTAGTTGTATAAGTCGGCATAAAGCCTGAATCTGGGAGAAATATACCTACCCCCCTGGATGCAACCAGGTGACTTTACCTTCCTGCTGTCACACAGCTTTTATTTGAACTGCCGAGTGTTCACGAAGCTCACCGTCACACAGTCCTGCCTCCTGGCCAGGCGTCTTTGATAGACAGAACACTGGTCGAATGCGGGATGTGTGACGTCACCAAAGGTTCCGGGTCAGGAGGCAGGACTATGTGACAGTGAGTTCTGAGAACACCAGGCAATTCAAATTAAAGCTGTTACAGCAGACAATCCCCGCTCTCTGATAATCTGGCCGGCTCACCTCCTCCTCTGCACAGGTGAGGCTGTATTGATGGGCACAGGTCATGCTGCATTGATGGGCACTGGTTTTGCTGCATTGATGGGCACTGGTTATGCTGGATTAGTGGGCACAGGTCAGGCTGCATTGATCGGCACTGGTTATGCTGCATTGATGGGCACAGGTCACTCTGCATTGATGGGCACTGGTTATGCTGCACTGATGGGCACAGGTCACGCTGCATTGATGGGCACTGTTTATGCTGCATTGATGGGCACTGGTTTTGCTGCATTGATGGGCACTGGTTACGATGTATTGATGGGGACTGGTTACGCTGCGTTGATGGGCACATGTCATGCTTCATTGATTGGCACTGGTTATGCTGCATTGATGGGCACAGGTCATGCTGCATTTATGGGCACAGATCAGGCTGAATTGATGGACACTGGATACACTGCATTGATGGGCACAGGTAATACTACATTGATGGGCACAGGTCATGCTGCATTGATGGGCACTGGTTACGCTGCATTGATGGGCACAGGTCAGGCTGCATTGATGGATACAGGTTAGGCTGCATTGATGGGCACTGATTACGCTGCATTGATGGGCACAGGTGAGGCTGCATTGATGGGCACTGGTCACGCTGCATTGATGAGCACAGGCCAGGCTACATTGATGGGCACTGGTGAGGCTGCATTGATGGGCACTGGTGAGGCTGCATTGATGGGCACTGGTGAGGCTGCATTGATGGGCACTGGTGAGGCTTCACTGATGGCCACTGATAGGCTGCACTGATGAGCACTGATGAGGCTGAACTGATGGGCACTGAAAGGCTGCACTGATGGGCACTGATTAAGTTGTTGTTAATATTTATTTTTGTAACTTAATTGTGCATAAAACATTTAAGTGTCATTTCATGAGATGATTTATGAGGGCGTGATTAGGGATGGGATTAAGGGGTGGTGCATGGTAAGGTTTGGGTGGGGCAACTGGTGGCGAGTAAACCTTAAGGCCTGGCTAGTAGTTTAGGACTTTTGAAGCCTGGTCTAAACTGTATTTATTTTTTACTCCCATTTAATTCTGTCTAGTTCCAAAGTGCCTGGAAACCATTCAGATCAATCATGAAGGATCTAATAGTTTACTATTCCTAATAGGGATGAGCCGAACACCCCCCGGTTCGGTTCGCACCAGAACCTGCGAACGGACCGAAAGTTTGCGCGAACTTTAGAACCCTATTAAATACAATGGACGCGAACGTTCGAAATCTAAAGTGCTAATTATAACGGCTAATATGCATGTTATTGTCCTGAAATGGGTTTGGGGACCCAGGTCCTGCCCCAGGGGACATGTATCAATGCAAAAAGAGGTTTTAAAAACTGCAGTTTTTTTGGGAGCAGTGATTTTAACCACTTCCCTACCCAGCCATAGTCAAATGACGTCCACAGATGGGATCTCCCATTCAGATGTTCACCAGTCATCTCTATGATCGTCGGAGGCCCGGGCGCGATGTGATGACGTCACGCCCGGGTCCTCAAATGTAAACAAAGCCGCCATTGCGGCTAGTAAGTATGAGATCAGTGAAAAAAAAATCACTGATCTCATGCTTTCCAGCCTGGAGGAGAGATGTGGGGTCTTATTGACCCCACATCTCTCAATAAAGAGGACCTGTCACACACATTCCTATTACAAGGGATGTTTACATTCCTTGTAATAGGAATAAAAATGATCAAAAAAAAAAAAGTAAAATAATTGTAAAAAAAAAAAAATTAAAAAAAAATGTAAACGCCCCTGTCCCCGGTAGCTTGCGATCAGAAGCGAATGCACACGTAAGTCGCCCACATATGTAAACGCCGTTCAAACCACATATGTGAGGTATCGCCGCGTGCGTTAGAGCGCGTGCAACCATTCTAGCACTAGACCTCCTCTGTAATTCTAACCTGGTAACCTGTAAAAAAAATTAAAGCGTCGCCTATGGAGATTTTTAAGTACCGAAGTTTGGCGCCATTCCATGAGTGTGCGCAATTTTAAAGCGTGACATGTTAGGTATCTATTTACTCGGCGTAACATCATCTTTCATATTTTCCCAAAAAATTGGGCTAACTTTACTGTTTTGTTATTTTTTTAATTCATGAAACCATTTTTTTTTTTTTTAAAGGCGTTTGAAAAATTATTGCGCAAATATCGTGCAAGAAAAAAAGTTGCAATGACCGTCATTTTATTCCCTAGAGTGTCTGCTAAAAAACATATATAATATTTCGGGGTTATGAGTAATTTTCTAGCAAAAGAATGATGATTTGTACATGTAGGAGAGAAGTGCTAGAATAGGCCCGGTATGGAAGTTGTACAAAAAGCCCTGTATTGAAGTGGTTAATGATGCATAAAGTGAAAAAAAAAAGTGAAATATTCCTTTAAATATCATACCTGGGGGGTGTCTAAAGTATAACTCTGAAGTGCCACGTGTTTCCCGTGTTTATAACTGTCCCTGCACAAAATTACATTTCTAAAGGAAAAAAAGTAATTTAAAACTGCTTGCGGCTTTGTCTGGTCTCGGCAATATGGATGAAAATCATTGATAAAAATGGCATGGGTACCCCCCCACCCCCAGCCCACTACCAGCCCCTTTGGGTCTTGTACGGATATTAAGGGGAACCCTGCACCAGGGGCGGATCCAGACTCTTTTCTCGGGAGGGGCACTGCCAAAAAATATGTTTTTTTTGTGGGAAATTTATCGAGGAAATGGCTGGTGTCGGCGCTTCAATCATCCCGGCACCATGGTTGTTATGGTTTCAGGATGATTGAAGCGCATTATTTCTATTATTACATTGTAATATAAAATTAAATAGTTCAATGCAGAATCAGTGGGAGCCCCGAGTGTGTCACTTGCCACCGTCGCCTGCAATTAGTGGGAGCTCTGAGCGTGTCACTTGCCACACGTTGCGGATTGTCACTTGCCACGTCACCTGCCACATCTTGTGGATTGTCACTTGCCACACCTTGTGGATTGTCACTTGCCACATCACCTGCCACACCTTGCTGATTGTCACTTGCCACGTCACCTGCCACACCTTGCTGATTGTCACTTGCCTGCCACCAGATGCAGATTGTCATTTGCCACGTCACCTGACACAATTTGCGGATTGTCACTTGCCACGTCGCCTGTCACACCTTGCGGATTGTCACTAACTTGCCTGCTAAGGTGTAGTTTTGGTTGTCTCTTGCTGTGTCCCAGACTCCCAGAGTCATGCAGCAGAGAGATAATGTAATCTCTCTGCTGCCTGCACAGTGAGTGTAATCAAAAAGAGAAGAAAGTGACTTCTGGAAGCAGCACTCCGATTAAAAAGCCTTTATTCCAAAAAGGTTCAGGAAACAAAAACACACTGCACGACACAGCAAACTGATCACATCTGGCTAACGCGTCTCACACTATTATAGTGCTTACTCATAGCTGATTATTGTACAAATGTTACCTAAGATATACCCTAAAACAGGGGAAGTCATAGGATCCAACCCCAAAGTGAAAATAATTAATTGATTAAAGATTGATGGACGTGAGGTGATTCAGGTGAAATACGTGTGGTTCACTAACCACAATGAAAGGAAAAACAAAAAAAGTGCCTCACCATGCATGCAATCTTGTAGAAAATATATGTAAGGATGTATGTGTAAAATATAAAGGGTGTGGTAGTGAAATGAAAAGATATCTAATAAAAACATGTATTGATTAATAAAAAATATAAAAAAATATAAATTGAAAATTGTCAATAAAATTGTCAATAAAAAATGTGTATAATGTGCTTGATTAATCTAGACCATTGATTTACATTAGTGTTAATGGGTCCATAGTGGTATATACACATATCTTTTTGTTTTTTTGTCTATTTTATTTGTTATTTTTTGTTGTTTCTATTTTATTGGTGATTTGGGAATAAAAATACTGTGAAGAAAAAACAAGTGTTTTAAATTAAACCAATATCTGAACAAATTGTATTTGTGTATGAGTGTATATCTCTTTTGTCTGTTGGGATGAAGGTCATCCCAGGGGGGGGTATGTGGTACATAACAGCGAGCTGTTGTATGAACATGCAGTAGATAGATATATATACGAATAAACAAAGCGCATGTGTGAAGATACATATATGTATATATATAAATGTTTTAAAACTGCATAAAGGTACTCGATATATTCACTTCCCCTGGCAGGCCGAAGGAAAAGAGGGGGGATGAGAGAGCGCCCCCCCTCCCTCCTGAACCGTACCAGGCCGCATGCCCTCAACATGGGGGGTTTGTGCTTTGGGGCAGGGGGGCGACCATGTTGATGGGGACAAGGGCCTCTTCCCGACAACCCTGATCATTGGTTTCCAGGGTCTGCGGGCGGGGGCTTATCGGAATCCGGGAGCCCCCTTTAATAAGGGGGGCCCCCAGATCCTGGCCCCCAACCCTATGTGAATGAGTAGGGGGTACATCGTACCCCTACCCATTCACCTGGTGGAAAAAAATGTCAATAAAAAAACACTACACAGGTTTTTAAAGTAATTTATTACCGGTGGTCTTCTTCCGACTTTGGGGGTCCTCTCCCGACTCCGAGGGTCTCTTCCGACTTCGGGGGTCTTCTTCCGACTCCAGGGGGTCTTCTTCCAACTTCGGGTGTCTCTTCTTCTGCTCTCCGGTTCTTTCTGCCTTCTGCCGGACGCCTTCGCTATCTTCTTCCAGCTCTTTTGCTAGCGGGGGCCCGGTCTTCTTCGTCGCCTTCTTCCCTCTTCTCCTCCTCGATGTTCACTCGTCGCTTCCTCCCGCTGTAATGCTGGGTGTGCGGTCCTCAACGATTGATATAGGCCTCTCATGACGTCACAGTCACATGCTCCGTGTGGCCACATGCTCCCATGACATCACAGTCACATGCTCCCATGACGTCACAGTCCCATGCTCCGGGGCCACCCAGAGCATGTGACTGTGACGTCATGAGAGGCCTATATAAATCGTTGCGCACCGCACACCCGGCATCACAGCGGAAGAAAGCGACGTGTCAACATCGAAGAGGAGAAGAGAGAAGAAGATGCCGACGGCGACGGGAAGACCGGGTCCCTCCGCTAGCAAAAGAGCTGGAAGAAGATAGTGGAGCAGCCCGGCAGAAGGACAACGGAGAGCGGGAGGAGACGACGGGGAAGCCTGGGCCTCTCCACTAGCAAAAGAGCTGGAAGAAGTTAGCGGAAAAGCCCGGCAGAAGGAAAAAGGCACCGGAGAGCAGAAGAAGACCCCCGAAGTCGGAAGAAGTGACACCCGAATTTGGAAGACCCCCGAAGTCGGAAGAAGACCCCCGGAGCTGCCTAATAAATTACTTTTAAAACCTGTGTGTGTTTTTTTATTGACCATTTTTTTCCACCAGGTGAATGGGTAGGGGTACAATGTACCCCATACTTATTCACATAGGGTGGGGGGCCGGGATCTGGGGGCCCACCTTATTAAAGGGGGCTCCCGGATTCCGATAAGCCCCCGCCCGCAGACCCCGACAACCAACGGGCAGGGTTGTCGGGAAGAGGCCCTTGTCCCCATCAACATGGGGGCAGGGTGCTTTGGGGTGGGGGGCCACAGGTCGCCCCCTGCCCCAAAGCACCAAACCCCCCATGTTGAGGGCATGCAGCCTGGTACGGTTCAGGAGGGAGGGGGGCCGCTTTCTCGTCCCCCCCTCTTTTCCTGCGGCCTGCCAGGTTGCGTGCTCGGATAAGGGTCTGGTTTGGATTTTGAGGGGGACCCCCACTGCGTTTTTTCGGCTTAGGGGATTCCTCTTAAAATCCATACCAGACCGAAGGGCCTGGTATGCTCCTGGAGGGGGAACCCATGCCGGTTTTTTATTTAAAATTTGGCATGGAGTTCCCGCTCAGGATTCATACCAAACACAGTGCCTGGTATTTGCGGGAATCCACGTCGGATCCCGTTCAATACAGTGTTGCGTCGCCTTCTCGCTATTGCAGCGAGCGTGAGATGTCGGCACCCTGTCGCCGAGATGTCGGCACCCTGTCACCAAGAATCTCCGCGATGGGTCCGCGATGGATATGGACAATGTCGGCGGCACCTACTGTACTAATGGCCTGCTGTGATATTAGTATGGGAAAAGCAGCATTTGTTTTCAGTTAGTTTTAGGTGAAAACTGTGCAGAGGACACTGAAAATACTTGCAGCTCTCTGCTTGTGGTTTTATTATGAGAACACCACTATAGTAGTCACTAACGGTATTCAGGTTACGCTTTAGGTGAATGCTATGCAAAGCACACAGTACACTAAGTGAAACACTGACTGTCTGCAGCTAGCACAATCACCTGCCTGCCTGTCACAGTATAGAGACTAACAGGAACGGATCTAGCTAAACTCAATACAGTGTATAAATATATATACAACACCTAGGATGCATATATATCCTCTACACACTGTAACTACAGCTAACTGACTCGCCTGCCTGCTCTATCTAACTCAATATAAATGACATTGTCTGTCTCTGTAAACTCTTGTTTCACAACTCCAACACACTACACAAGGCCGCCGAGCCGGTGGCCTTATATAGTGTTGGGCGTGTATTAAACCCCCTGAGCCACCCTGGCTTTGGCCAATTATGGCTCTCCATTTTTTCTGCGCTGTGATTGGCCAAGCATGCGGGTCATAGTGCAAGCTTGGCCAATGATCAGCCAGCAATGCACTGCGATACCGCAGTGAATTATGGGCCGTGACGCGCCACTCGAATTTGGCGCGAACGGCCCATAATGTTCAATCTTCGTTGAACGATCAAACAGCCGATGTTCGAGTAGAACATGGGTTCGACTCGAACACGAAGCTCATCCCTAATCCCTAATCCCTAACATAGTCCCATATCACACATCCACACAGGACCTGTTTTGGTGGAAGGTGGTGTAATAGCACGGTTTTGGATTTTTGAGGAATCACACATAAACATAGGTAAAACAAACTCAATTCATACGGTGTTAGTGATGGAAACATAGTCCAGGACCCGAAAGGTCAATGTGTTAAACAAATTGCCATTGTGCTGACCAAGTACTTTTACAACAAAGTTGTAGTTTTATGTGAAATATTTATTAACTAAATTATTCACAGATTTGTCAGATGTACAGTTCTCTCATTTAAAATTCCTACAATAGTATTTAAATGATAACTTATGTGTTGACTAGGGATGGGCCCGGTGCTCGATTCGAACCCATGTTCGAATCGAGCATCGGGCGTTCGCTCGCTCGTCGAGCCCAGAACTATTTGGGCCGTTCGCATCACATTCGTGTGATGCGAGCGGCCCCGCAATGCATTGCGGCCGGCGCGGCCGGCGCAGTGCATTGCTGGCTGATGATTGGCCAAGCATGCACTGTGACCCCGCATGCTTGGCCAATCACAGCGCCCGAAACTCGGAGAGCAATAATTGGCTACAGGCAGGACGGCTGTAGCCAATTACAGCTCAGGGGCTTTAGTACACGCCCCACCATTTAAAAGGCCGCCACGCCATCGGCCCCGGTCACATGAGTTCCGGCTTTAGGAGAGATTAGTCTGCTGATTCTGTCTTTGCTTGATACTGAAAGATTTGCTCTTCTTTGCTAAACCATTGGCTATTTCTTTGCTAAACCATTGCTACCTAAGTCATTGATCGTTCATTGCTGCTGATTGCACAGTTAGTGTGTTATTAGCTGCTGCTGGGGATTAGTCTGGTGCGTGCTTACTGTTAGTACAGTATTGCAGTAGTACCAACCGCAGTGCTGTTAGCACAGCATTGCACCCCAACAGCACCCATAGGACTTCTAGTGTGTTAGTGGCAGCAAACAGAGCTCCTATATTTTCTTCTCAGCAGCACCCATAGGACTTCTAGTGTGTTAGTGGCATCACACAGAGCTCCTATATTTTCTTCTCAGCAGCACCCATAGGACTTCTAGTGTGTTAGTGGCAGCAAACAGAGCTCCTATATTTTCTTCTCAGCAGCACCCATAGGACTTCTAGTGTGTTAGTGGCAGCAAACAGAGCTCCTATATTTTCTTCTCAGCAGCACCCATAGGACTTCTAGTGTGTTAGTGGCAGCAAACAGAGCTCCTATATTTTCTTCTCAGCAGCACCCATAGGACTTCTAGTGTGTTAGTGGCAGCAAACAGAGCTCCTATATTTTCTTCTCAGCAGCACCCATAGGACTTCTAGTGTGTTAGTGGCAGCAAACAGAGCTCCTATATTTTCTTCTCAGCAGCACCCATAGGACTTCTAGTGTGTTAGTGGCATCACACAGAGCTCCTATATTTTCTTCTCAGCAGCACCCATAGGACTTCTAGTGTGTTAGTGGCAGCAAACAGAGCTCCTATATTTTCTTCTCAGCAGCACCCATAGGACTTCTAATGTGTTAGTGGCATCACACAGAGTTCCTATATTTTCATCTCAGCAGCACCCATAGGACTTCTAGTGTGTTAGTGGCATCACACAGAGCTCCTATATTTTCTTCTCAGCAGCACCCATAGGACTTCTAGTGTGTTAGTGGCAGCAAACAGAGCTCCTATATTTTCTTCTCAGCAGCACCCATAGGACTTCTAGTGTGTTAGTGGCAGCAAACAGAGCTCCTATATTTTCTTCTCAGCAGCACCCATAGGACTTCTAGTGTGTTAGTGGCATCACACAGAGCTCCTATATTTTCTTCTCAGCAGCACCCATAGGACTTCTAGTGTGTTAGTGGCAGCAAACAGAGCTCCTATATTTTCTTCTCAGCAGCACCCATAGGACTTCTAGTGTGTTAGTGGCAGCAAACAGAGCTCCTATATTTTCTTCTCAGCAGCACCCATAGGACTTCTAGTGTGTTGGTGGCAGCAAACAGAGCTCCTATATTTTCTTCTCAGCAGCACCCATAGGACTTCTAGTGTGTTAGTGGCAGCAAACAGAGCTCCTATATTTTCTTCTCAGCAGCACCCATAGGACTTCTAGTGTGTTAGTGGCAGCAAACAGAGCTCCTATATTTTCTTCTCAGCAGCACCCATAGGACTTCTAGTGTGTTAGTGGCATCACACAGAGCTCCTATATTTTCTTCTCAGCAGCACCCATAGGACTTCTAGTGTGTTAGTGGCAGCAAACAGAGCTCCTATATTTTCTTCTCAGCAGCACCCATAGGACTTCTAGTGTGTTAGTGGCAGCAAACAGAGCTCCTATATTTTCTTGTCAGCAGCACACATAGTACCTATAGTGTGTTAGTGTCAGCACCCATAGGACCTACAGTGTGTTGTGAGCACACATAGGAGTTCTATTTTTTATACTATATACACTACCGACTACAATGGCTGGAAGACCGCCAAGGAGAGGCAGAGCGTGCCGAGGCAAGAACACAGGGCAGGCAGGCTCTGTTTCTAGAGACAACAGTGCTGGCCGTGGACGTGGTCGTGCATCGTCATCAGCACGTGGCCATGGGACACGCTTGTCTTTGTTTTCGGCAGCTGGACATGTGGAGCCGCATCATGCCGAAGGCTTGGTAGAATGGATGACCAAGCCCTCCTCATCCTCCTCATCCTCTCTCACCCAGGCTCAGGGTACTGGCAGAGCAGCTGCCAACGCGTACTCAATGGCATCATCAGCCACCCCTTCCCTAGACCCACCATGTCCTCCTGAGGAGTCCCCCGAACTGTTTGAGCACAGTGTTGGGTACATGCTCCAGGAGGATGCCCAACGATTCGAAGGCTCGGATGATGATACCCAGCTTGAGGAAGTCAGTAGTGTGCGCGCAGAGAGAGGGGATGCTGAAGGACAGCAATCTGGCAGTAGTGTTCCACCAGCTGCAGCTTACTGCCAGGTTTGCTCTAGTGGTGAAGAGGGAGGGGATGATGAGGTCACTGACTCCACGTGGGTGCCTGAAGGGAGAGAGGAGGAGGAGGAGGAGGATGCAGCGTCACATGTCCAACGAGGCAGGATGCCCCCTGGAGGCCAGCTAGAGGCCAGCACAGCAACTGTACCACACCGCAGAGCTCCGCCTGTGCAGGGCGCTGCCTCTGCACGTTATCACAAAAGTTCTTTGGTGTGGGCCTTTTTTGAGACGAGTGCATTAGATCGCACCACTGCTATTTGCAATATTTGTCTCAAGCGTATCTCGCGTGGCCAAAACATCAGCCACTTGGGCACCACAAGCATGAGCAGACATATGTCGACCTGCCATGCAGCTCGTTGGCAAGCACACATAAAAGACCCACACCAAAGAACAAAGCGGACCTCTCCTTGCTCCTCATCAGCTGGGATCTCCATCCCCACTATATCTTCAGTCCTCTCTGAAAGCTGCTCTGAGAGGACTGAAGGTGTAGAATTAGGTGTGTCACAACCAAGTACTTGCAGTACACCGACGTCCGATTGTAGCAGGTAAATTTCCCTGCCCCAGCTGCTGGACCGTCGAAAGAAGTATACTCCCAGCCATCCACATGCCCAGCGGTTGAATGCTAGCTTGGCTAAATTGCTAGCACTTCAACTGCTGCCTTTTCAGTTGATAGACTCGGCCCCCTTCCGTGAGTTTGTTCAATGTGCGGTTCCTCAGTGGCAGGTTCCCAAACGCCACTTTTTCTCACGGAAGGCGATTCCGTCTCTCTACTGGCATGTGGAAGGCAATGTCCATGCCTCGCTGGACAGGGCGGTCAGCGGTAAGGTGCATATTACCGCTGACTCATGGTCCAGCAGGCATGGACAGGGACGTTATCTTTCTTTCACGGCCCATTGGGTCACTCTATTGGTAGCTGGGAGGGATGCAGGACAAGGTGCAGTAGTGTTGGAGGTTGTTCCGCCACCACGCCTCCAAAATGCTACTACTGGTTGTGACACACCTCTCTCCTCCACCCCCTCCTCTTCTTCTTCCTCCATGTCCTCTTCGAGTGCTCTGTCCTCGGAACCAGCGGTGCTCCGTAGGCGTACAAGGGGCTACGCGAGTACGCAGGCAAAAAGATGCCATGCCGTGCTTGCGCTGGTGTGTTTGGGGGACAGGAGCCACACTGGGCCAGAGGTTCTGGCAGCTCTGCAGGGGCAGGCCGAGAGGTGGTTGACGCCACGCCAGCTTAAGCCAGGAATGGTCGTTTCTGATAATGGCACCAACCTCCTCTCCGCCCTGCGACAGGGGCAGCTCACCCATGTGCCCTGTATGGCTCACGTCCTCAACCTGGTGGT
Source organism: Rana muscosa (assembly GCA_029206835.1). Taxonomy (NCBI): domain Eukaryota; kingdom Metazoa; phylum Chordata; class Amphibia; order Anura; family Ranidae; genus Rana; species Rana muscosa. The sequence continues at coordinate 3,788,680 of JARGYO010005583.1, read as the reverse complement.
GCAGCGGTTCTTGGGCAGGTTCCCAGGCTTACAGGATGTCCTGAGGCAGGCCAGGAAAGTCTGTGTGCATTTCCGCCGATCTTATAATGCCAGTGCTCGGCTGACTGAGCTGCAAAAGGAGCTGAACCTGCCCAAGAACCGCCTAATATGTGACATGCCCACCAGGTGGAACTCAACGTTGGCCATGCTGCAGCGACTGCACACGCAGCAGAGGGCCATCAATGAGTACCTTTGCGACTACGGCACCAGGACAGGGTCAGGGGAGCTTGTCTTTTTTTCCCCACGCCAGTGGAGCATGATCAGGGATGCATGCACTGTCCTCTCACCATTTGAGGAGGCCACGAGGATGGTGAGCAGTGACAGTGCATGCATCAGTGACACTGTACCTCTTGTCCACCTGTTGGAGCATACGCTGCGTGGGATAATGGACAGGGCACTTGAGGCAGAACAGAGGCAGGAAGAGGAGGACTTCCTTGTCTCTCAAGGCCCCCTTTATCCAGACAATGTTCCTTCTGTCCCACCCATCACACAGGAAGAGGAGGAGGAGGAGGAGGAGGATTGTGTGAGCATGGAGGTGGAGCCTGGCACTCAGCATCAGCAGCAGCAGTCTTTTAGGGATGATGTACAGTCCCAACAAACCAGTGGACTTGTACGTGGCTGGGAGGAGGTGGCTGGCGATCATGTCATCCTCAGTGACCCAGAAGACTCCGGACCGAATGCCTCAGCTAACCTACGCTGCATGGCCTCCCTGATCCTGCAAAGCCTGCGGAAGGATCCTCGTGTTCTTCGGATCAAGGAGAGTGACCATTACTGGCTGGCCACTCTCCTTGATCCACGGTACAAGGGTAAGGTTGCGGACCTTATCTTGCCGTCGCAGAGGGAGCAGAGGATGAGACATCTCAGGGAGGCCTTGCAGAAAGGTCTGTGCAACGCGTTCCCAGAAACTGGGAGGTTACAAACTCCTGGTCCTGGACGACAAGTTGCTGAGGCTTCGGTCAGTAGCAGAAGGAGCGGTGGGGAAGGTGGACGTCTGACCGATGCGTTCAGACAATTTTTTAGTCCGCAGCCCCAAGGTATGATCGGTTCCAGCAACCATCGCCAGCGTCTGATATACATGGTGCAGGAATACCTAGGGGCAAGGTCAGACTTGGACACCTTTCCCACCGAAAATCCTCTGGCTTACTGGGTCCTGAGGATGGATCACTGGCCAGAGCTTGCACAGTATGCAATTGAGCTACTGGCCTGTCCTGCATCCAGCGTTCTTTCCGAACGCACATTCAGTGCTGCTGGAGGATTTGTCACCGATCATAGGGTGCGCCTGTCCACCGACTCGGTTGATCGACTGACCTTCATAAAAATGAATCAGTCTTGGATCACCACCAGCTACCAGACACCTGAAGCGGATATAACGGAATAATTTATAATGTCACATCCCTTCAAGACTGCCTATGCTGATGCTGAGTGACTGTCCTGTTATGTTCACTGACTATCCTCTTCCTCCTCCTCAATGATCCATGCCACCACACCAGTGCCTAAGGCACAATTTTTCAGCCCCTGTATAACAGGGGCGTGTAATTACAATTTTTTAAAAAGATGCTTCGCAACAGGTGTGACTGCTGTGCTCAGAGTACAGTATCTGTGAGGGGTTGCAGTGTTGTGGCACCAGCACCAGTGCCTAAGGCACAATTTTTCAGCCCCTGTTGGGGCGTGTAATTACAATTTTTAGGCAATGCTTTGCAACAGGTCTCATTGCTGTGCTCAGAGTACAGTATCTGTGAGGGGTTGCAGTGTTGTGGCACCAGCACCAGTGCCTAAGGCACAATTTTTCAGCCCCTGTATAACAGGGGCGTGTAATTAAATTTTTTTAAAAAGATGCTTCGCAACAGGTGTGACTGCTGTGCTCAGAGTACAGTATCTGTGAGGGGTTGCAGTGTTGTGGCACCAGCACCAGTGCCTAAGGCACAATTTTTCAGCCCCTGTTGGGGCGTGTAATTACAATTTTTAGGCAATGCTTTGCAACAGGTCTCATTGCTGTGCTCAGAGTACAGTATCTGTGAGGGGTTGCAGTGTTGTGGCACCAGCACCAGTGCCTAAGGCACAATTTTTCAGCCCCTGTATAACAGGGGCGTGTAATTACAATTTTTTAAAAAGATGCTTCACAACAGGTGTGACTGCTGTGCTCCAAGTACAGTATCTGTGAGGGGTTGCAGTGTTGTGGCACCAGCACCAATGCCTAAGGCACAATTTTTCAGCCCCTGTTTAACAGGGGCGTGTAATTACAAATCTTGATCTAATAGTTCACAGCAGGGCCCATTCCTGCGCCCACCAAGAGTAACTATGAGGGCCTACAGTCTTGTGGCAACACCGTCCACCACCACCACCACCACCAAAGGCCCAATTTTTCTGCCCTGTTCAACAGGTGCATGCAATTACAAATCTTGATCTAATAACTCACAGCAGGGCCCATTCCTGCACCCACCAAGAGTAACTGTGAGGGCTTACAGTCTTGTGGCAACACCGTCCACCACCACCACCACCACCACCAAAGGCCCAATTTTTCTGCCCGGTTCAACAGGTGCATGCAAGTACAAATCTTGATCTATTAACTCACAGCAGGGCCCATTCCTGTGCCCACCAGTCTTGTGGCTACACCAACATCTAATAGGGCAAATTTCTGCAGAGTATATACGGCAGGCCCCTACTTTCAAACATCCAACTTACAAACGACTCCTACTTGCAAACGGCAAGAGAAAACAGGAAGTGAGAGGAAATCTACCCCTAGGAAGGAAAATTCTATCCTGTTAGATTTAATTTGGGAAAAAGGTATCTCCTCTCTACTGATGCTTTATCACCAATCCTTGTTTCAATTAAAACCCCACTTTTCCAAAAACATTTGTCATTGGGACGGAAAGTGAGGTGACATGTTCTGAACAGATGTGCAAAGACAGCAAATGTTACAGGGGTGATAACCCCTCCCTATGTTCTCCAAAAAGCTTAAAAATTGATTTTTTTGGGATGTAGCTACACTTCATAATGTACCTGTTCAGATTCTACTTAAGAACAAACCTACAGTCCATGTCTTGTTTGCACCACCTATATACTGCTGTTCAGAGTATATAGGGTTGTAGGTATAGGGTTTTATTTTGGGTGCGGGGTCCCCCTTAGTATCCATACAAGACCCAAAGGGGCTGGGGTGGGGGGGGGGGGGGTGATGGGGTAGCCATGCCATTTTTCTCAAGGATTTTCAGCCATATGGCGGCCAGGACAAGACATGACATTAAAGCCGCAAGTGGTTTTAAATGGCTTCTTTTTTTCCTTTACAAATGTCATTTTGTGCAAGGACAGTTCTAAACACGGGAAACACATGCCACTTCACAGGCATACTTTAGACACCCCCCAGGTACCATATTTAAAGGAAAATTTCACTTTTTTTTTTTCACTTTATGCATCATTAAAATGACTGCTCCCGAAAAAACTTTAGTTTTTAAAATTTCTTTTTGCATTGATATATGTCCCCTGGGGCAGGACCCGGGTCCCCAAACCTGTTTTATAACATTAACATGCATATTGGCCGTTGTAATTAGCAATTTTGATTTCGAACGTTCGCGTCCATTATAACGAATAGGGTTCGAAAATTCGCGCGAACTTTCGGTCCGTTCGAAGGTTCTGGTGCGAACCGAACCCGGGGGTGTTCGGCTCATCCCTAGTGTTGACATGTGTATATATATATATATATATATATATATATATATATATGCTCTTATGGTCTAATTTTTTTGTTGCTGTTTATGTTGTGCACACAGTCTGTAGATACAGTAGTATGACACTTTTTATTGCCTTTATTTATCATATACTGTATGTGTACTAAACATGTATGTACACTCAGTCCTTTGTTGCTGCACTTTATACCAAAACCAGTATATTACCCTGGTACCAGAATATACATTTCCAAATGCTGTTAGTGTGTATGATACATTTTAATAGTAAATACACTATATATGTGGAGTATTCTTTTTTTTAAAGTCTTTATGAAGTTCTTTAGTGTATATTTTACTAAGTACAGTGGAACCTCGGGTGGCGAGTAACGCGGTTAAGAATTTTTTTCGCAAATACAAGCACTGTATTGTTTAAAATCGTAACTCGGTTTGCGAGTGTTGTCTTGCAAAACGAGCACAATTCAGGCCAAAGCGGTGTGCAGTACCGCGTTTGGCCTGAGGTGGGGGGTTGCCGGAGCCGAGCCGAACATCGCCAATCGTCGCCGTTCGGAAATGCACAGAAAGTCCCAAGGACAGCTCTGCTGACCTCGGCAAATCTCGGGAACAAAGTCTTTCCGAGGTTTGCCAAGGTTAGCCGAGGTGTCTTCTGGCCTTTTTGGCCGTTTCCAAGGCTCTCTGTTGCCCCCCGCCTCTGGCCACATACAGTATTGCATGCCATTGAAGTCAATGAGGAACAAAATATTTTCGTTTCCATTGACTTCAATGGGGAAACTCGCTTTGATATGCGAGTACTTTGGATTACGACCATTCTCCTGGAACAGATTATGCTCGTAATCTGAGGTTCCACTGTACTGGGTTAGATCCTTTTCAGGTTCTTATTGTTTTTGTTGCTTCTTTCCCCAGTAGATAACCTTTCCCTCACTCCTTATCCTGCCGACACCCTGACACCAAGACAAATGAGGGAAAACCTCCCCAAGAAGGACATAGCAACAAAACCTGAAAGTAACCCTTCCCTAATTCGTCCAAAAAAAAAAATGAACTCTAACCACTTTGGAACTTTGAGCATAGGGAATATGCCCCAAAACACTTCTGGGCTGGACATTCCATTACTAAGCAACCTGAGTTTGTGGTGCCATGTATAGCGTGAAATGTCTATATACCCTTCTGGGGTCCTGTATACAGTGAGAGCTGATCTACCAGCATCTTCTCCCACGACCTATATGTAATTTTCATGTTCTCCCTGTGCCTGCATGGTTTCCCCTGGGTACATAGGTTTCCTCCCACACTCCAAAGACATGCTGGTAGGTTCATTGGCTCCTGTGTAAATTGGCCCAATATGTGTACGTATGAATGTGTGTTAGAGACCTTCGATTGTAAGCCCCTTAAGGGCAGGGCCTGATGTGAATGTACAATATACTGCATGTGCAAAGCGCTGCATAAATTGACAGTGCTATATAAGTAACTGTAATAATAGTCATTAGAGTCTCTGTACATGTTTGGATAAATCACTCACGGACTGTGACGCGACATGTGTTTCTGGGCCAAGTGAATGTCACGCTTACCCCAAACACAGGTGGTCAGACTCTCTAGCTGGCTACTGTGTTCTTCACCTATATCAGCCCCCTTTCCCAAAGGGCAAGCAGGCCCACCGGTACTTGGTAAAGAGGTATTTGTGGTTGGCAGACAGGTAGAGTGGTTCAATGACAGTCCAGGTAAAAGGCAGGCAGAGTTTAAAAAATAGTCTCATATCCAATCTGAGGTCATACACAGGGAAATCCAATCGAGCAGAGCAGGGCAGACAAACAGACAGCTTAATCAGGAGTTACACACGTTATCACTCTCTATCACAAGCATGAAACAGAAGATTTGGCTGGCTTATAACAGGTTTGGTTTCCACCCAGAGACTGACCACATTAATCATCTTGCAGGTGGACAAAGAGACAGGGAGCATGTCATAGCCAAAACCAGGATGCTGGAATGAGGAGCAGGAGCGCTAGACACTCCTGACAGTGACTGTCCAAAAGCTGGCAGTCCCTGCTAGTCCCATAAATGTAATAAGTACACCAGCTGTAAGGAAGAGGAAGCCAAACCACTTGTACTCATGTTCTACAGTAGGTCTCCTGGCAAGGGAACTAACTTACAACCGCCACCAGGTGCACTGCTACATTTCGACAATTTTAATATGCCTTAAGGTAACTTTTCAGTAAACACTTTTCAGTAAACGCAATATGCAGTTTTTTGTCCTGCCCTTTTGCACTTCAAGATAAAACCAACATTGTCAAATGGTATTGGTACCTTTTGTTGTAAATTACACATGAATGGAGGGGCAAGGAATAGCTTTTAAAGTAACTGTAATCTAAGTAGACTTTTAGAGAATTTGTTTCCAAGCTTTTATTTTATAGTTATAAATCACTATACTTTTTCAGAGCTGTCTAAAATAAAGGAGAACTTTTAGTTTGAAAGGCAACACTACCTGTATATTGAATAATGCAAGAGCAACTTGCAGCACTTAATGGGCATGGTTGGGAGAGGATTCTGTGTTAGTATCAAAGTGCTCTAAGCAAACAGAAGCTTGTTTGAGGTAGGCCTTATTTTCACCTAAAAGCCAAAATCTTTAAAACAGCAATAAGAAAATTAGGAATAAATAAATAAATAGTTTTTCATATTACCTAATTATGTTTTTTGCCCAAGCCTTCTTTAGCTGTTTTCTTAAACTGTGCCAATAAAAATGCAATTTTCATTACAGTACATTACATGCAAACCTCTATTTAATTGTGCGTGTTGACTTGCCTTTCAGATAAATGCAATGAGAAAATATGCTTCAGAAAATGCAAATTTCTAACTCCTTTTAGTATTATTTGGACCAACTTGTGAACAATTAATAGTATCTTCTATAGTTCCCCTGATAACAGTTGTCTGCTGTCTGTGGAAAGTACTCATTTGACAGGTACAAAATATTCAGGTGGGAATAGTACAGAGTTTCTGACAATTTGCTGAGCAAGGGCTATGGCAGTTTTCTCTTTTTGGCACATGTTCAAAGACTTTTCAAGATTGACTTCTCCTGTTAAACTGTGATAGATGTATATTGCATTTTAGGAGGTTTGATTTCATATTTGACATTTACTGCCATCTTTGCAAATGCTCTAAAGAGTACACAAAATGAAAGATTTATCAGCTGCTGCTTATGATGAATATATGACTATTACTCTGCCTCATTTTGTAATGGAATCTGATTTACAGTGACAAATACAGATACATTTAAATTCTAAGGCATTAAATTTAACTGCAGAAACATTATGCTTTTTTGTGTTCTCAAGAAGGTGTTTTAAAATGGTACATATTAGTCAAAGAATCAGAAAATGCAGCTGTTCCTATAAGACAGCTCCATCCTTACTACAATAATACATATTGAATAGAGATAAGCCGAACACCCCCCCGGTTCGGTTCGCACCAGAACCTGCGAACGGACCGAAAGTTTGCGCGAACGTTAGAACCCTATTAAATACAATGGACGCAAACGTTCAAAATCTAAAGTGCTAATTATAACGGCTAAGATGCATGTTATTGTCCTAAAAAGGGTTTGGGGACCCGGGTTCTGCCCCAGGGGACATGTATCAATGCAAAAAGAAGTTTTAAAAACGGACGTTTTTTCGGGAGCAGTAATTTTAATGATGCATAAAGTGAAAAAAAAATGTGAAATATTCCTTTAAATATCGTACCTGGGAGGTGTCTAAAATATGCCTGTGAAGTGGCACATATTTCCCGTGTTTAGAACTGTCCCTGCACAAAATGACATTTCTAAAGGAAAAAAAGCTATTTAAAACTGCTTGCGGCTTTAATGTAATGTTTGGTCCCGGCAATATGGATGAAAATCATTGAGAAAAATGGCATGGCTACCCCATCAGCCACCCCTACCCCAGCCCATTACCAGCCCCTTTGGGTCTTGTATGGATATTAGGGGAACACCGCACCCAAAATAAAAAAAGGCCCTATATACTCTGAACAGCAGTGACTGTAGGTTTGTTCTTAAGTAGAATCTGTTTGTAATTTTAAACAGGTACAGGCATACCCCACTTTAAGTACACTCACTTTACATACACTCGCGAGTAAGGACATACCCGCGAGTGTATGTAATGTGCCTCACAAGTACTGTACATACATTTTGCAGCCGCAGTAGAAGGAGCTGAAGCTCCGGGAGCATAGCCTGCCCTGTTCCAGTGTGCCCCTGACACCTCCACTACAGCCCCTGAGACCTCAACTACAGCCACTGAGACCCCCACTACAGCCACTGAGACCCCACTACACCCTAGAAGTGAAAAAAGGTATTTTTTCACTTTAAGTACATTTTCGTTTTACATACATGCTCTGGTCCCATTGTGTACTTAAAAGTGAGGTATGCCTGTACATTGTTTAAGTGTAGCTCCAGCCAAAAAATATATTTTTAAGCTTTTTGGAAAACATAGGGAAGGGTTATCACCCCTGTAACATTTGTTTTGCTGTCTGTGCACCTGTTCAGAACATTTCACCTCACTTTCCGTCCCAATGACAAATGTTTTTGGAAAAGTGGGGTTTTTATTGAAACAAGGATTGGTGATAAAGCATCAGTAGAGAGGAGACACCTTTTTCCCATATTAACTCTTACAGGAGAGAATTTCCCTTCCTAGGGGTAGATTTCCTCTCACTTCCTGTTGTCTCCTTCCGTTTGCAAGTAGGAGTCGTTTGTAAGTTGGATGTTTGAAAGTAGGGGCCTGCCGTATATACTCTGCTGAAATTTGCCCCTTAGATGTTGGTGTTGCCACAACACTGTGAGCCCTCACAATTACTCTTGGTGGGCGCTGGAACGTCCTGCTGTGAACTATTATATCAGGAATTGTAATTACATGCCATTGTTGAACAGTGGTAGGAAAAATTGGGCCTTTGGTGGTGGTGCTGGTGCTACAACACTGTCAGCCCTCACAGTTAATCTTGGTGGGCGCATAAATGGGCCCCGCTGTAAATTATTAGATCAAGAATTCTAATTGCATGCCCCTGTTGAAGAGGGGCATAAAAATTGGGCCTTTGGTGGTGGTGGTGGTGGTGGTGTTGCCACACCACTGTAAGCCCTCACAGTTACTCTTGGTGGGCGCAGAAATGGGCCCTGCTGTGAATTATTAGATCAAGAATTGTAATTAGGCCAGTAGCTCAATTGCATACTGTGCAAGCTCTGGCCAGTGATCCATCCTCAAGACCCAGTAAGCCAGAGGATTTTCGGTGGGAAAGGTGTCCAAGTCTGACCTTGCCCCTAGGTATTCCTGCACCATGTATATCAGACGCTGGCGTTGGTTGCTGGAACCGATCATACCTTGGGGCTGTGGACTAAAAAATTGTCTGAACGCATCAGTCAGAGGGCCACCTTCCCCACCGCTCCTTCTTTGACTGACCGAAGCTTCAGCAACTCGTTGTCCAGGACCAGGAGTTTGTAACCTCCCACTTGCTAGGAACGCGTTGCACAGGTCTTTCTGCAAGGCCTCCCGGAGATGTCTCATCCTCTGCTCCCTCTGCGATGGTAAGATAAGGTCCGCAACCTTACCCTTGTACGGTGGACCAAGGAGTGTGGCCAGCCAGTAATGGTCCCTCTCCTTGATCCGAAGAATACGAGGATCCTTCCGCAGACTTTGCAGGATCAGGGAGGCCATGCAGCATAGGTTAGCTGAGGCATTCGGTCCGGAGTCCTCTAGGTCACTAAGGACTAGGGATGGGCCCGGTGCTCGATTCGAACCCACGTTCGAATCGAGCACCGGGCGCTCGCTCGCTCGCTCGGCGAGCCCAGAACTATTTGTGCCGTTCGCATCACATTCGTGTGATGCGAGCGGCCCCGCAATGCATTGCGGCCGGCGCGGCCGGCGCAGTGCATTGCTGGCTGATGATTGGCCAAGCATGCACTGTGACCCCGCATGCTTGGCCAATCACAGCGCCCGAAACTCGGAGAGCAATAATTGGCTACAGGCAGGACGCCTGTAGCCAATTACAGCTCAGGGGCTTTAGTACATGCCCCACCATTTAAAAGGCCGCCACGCCGTCGGCCCCGGTCACATGAGTTCCGGCTTTAGGAGAGATCAGTCTGCTGATTCTGTCTTTGCTTGATACTGAAAGATTTGCTCTTCTTTGCTAAACCATTGGCTATTTCTTTGCTAAACCATTGCTACCTAAGTCATTGATCGTTCATTGCTGCTGATTGCACAGTTAGTGTGTTATTAGCTGCTGCTGGGGATTAGTCTGGTGCGTGCTTACTGTTAGTACAGTATTGCAGTAGTACCAACCGCAGTGCTGTTAGCACAGCATTGCACCCCAACAGCACCCATAGGACTTCTAGTGTGTTAGTGGCAGCAAACAGAGCTCCTATATTTTCTTCTCAGCAGCACCCATAGGACTTCTAGTGTGTTAGTGGCTTCACACAGAGCTCCTATATTTTCATCTCAGAAGCACCCATAGGACTTCTAGTGTGTTAGTGGCATCACACAGAGCTCCTATATTTTCTTCTCAGCAGCACCCATAGGACTTCTAGTGTGTTAGTGGCAGCAAACAGAGTTCCTATATTTTCATCTCAGAAGCACCCATAGGACTTCTAGTGTGTTAGTGGCATCACACAGAGCTCCTATATTTTCATCTCAGAAGCACCCATAGGACTTCTAGTGTGTTAGTGGCAGCAAACAGAGCTCCTATATTTTCTTCTCAGCAGCACCCATAGGACTTCTAGTGTGTTAGTGGCATCACACAGAGCTCCTATATTTTCATCTCAGAAGTAGGGATGGGCCCGGTGCTCGATTCGAACCCACGTTCGAATCGAGCACCGGGCGTTCGCTCGCTCGGCGAGCCCAGAACTATTTGTGCCGTTAGCATCACATTCGTGTGATGCGAGCGGCCCCGCAATGCATTGCGGCCGGCGCGGCCGGCGCAGTGCATTGCTGGCTGATGATTGGCCAAGCATGCACTGTGACCCCGCATGCTTGGCCAATCACAGCGCCCGAAACTCGGAGAGCAATAATTGGCTACAGGCAGGACGCCTGTAGCCAATTACAGCTCAGGGGCTTTAGTACACGCCCCACCATTTAAAAGGCCGCCACGCCGTCGGCCCCGGTCACATGAGTTCCGGCTTTAGGAGAGATCAGTCTGCTGATTCTGTCTTTGCTTGATACTGAAAGATTTGCTCTTCTTTGCTAAACCATTGGCTATTTCTTTGCAAACCATTGCTACCTAAGTCATTGATCGTTCATTGCTGCTGATTGCACAGTTAGTGTGTTATTAGCTGCTGCTGGGGATTAGTCTGGTGCGTGCTTACTGTTAGTACAGTATTGCAGTAGTACCAACCGCAGTGCTGTTAGCACAGCATTGCACCCCAACAGCACCCATAGGACTTCTAGTGTGTTAGTGGCAGCAAACAGAGCTCCTATATTTTCTTCTCAGCAGCACCCATAGGACTTCTAGTGTGTTAGTGGCTTCACACAGAGCTCCTATATTTTCATCTCAGAAGCACCCATAGGACTTCTAGTGTGTTAGTGGCATCACACAGAGCTCCTATATTTTCTTCTCAGCAGCACCCATAGGACTTCTAGTGTGTTAGTGGCAGCAAACAGAGTTCCTATATTTTCATCTCAGAAGCACCCATAGGACTTCTAGTGTGTTAGTGGCATCACACAGAGCTCCTATATTTTCATCTCAGAAGCACCCATAGGACTTCTAGTGTGTTAGTGGCAGCAAACAGAGCTCCTATATTTTCTTCTCAGCAGCACCCATAGGACTTCTAGTGTGTTAGTGGCATCACACAGAGCTCCTATATTTTCATCTCAGAAGTAGGGATGGGCCCGGTGCTCGATTCGAACCCACGTTCGAATCGAGCACCGGGCGTTCGCTCGCTCGGCGAGCCCAGAACTATTTGTGCCGTTAGCATCACATTCGTGTGATGCGAGCGGCCCCGCAATGCATTGCGGCCGGCGCGGCCGGCGCAGTGCATTGCTGGCTGATGATTGGCCAAGCATGCACTGTGACCCCGCATGCTTGGCCAATCACAGCGCCCGAAACTCGGAGAGCAATAATTGGCTACAGGCAGGACGCCTGTAGCCAATTACAGCTCAGGGGCTTTAGTACACGCCCCACCATTTAAAAGGCCGCCACGCCGTCGGCCCCGGTCACATGAGTTCCGGCTTTAGGAGAGATCAGTCTGCTGATTCTGTCTTTGCTTGATACTGAAAGATTTGCTCTTCTTTGCTAAACCATTGGCTATTTCTTTGCAAACCATTGCTACCTAAGTCATTGATCGTTCATTGCTGCTGATTGCACAGTTAGTGTGTTATTAGCTGCTGCTGGGGATTAGTCTGGTGCGTGCTTACTGTTAGTACAGTATTGCAGTAGTACCAACCGCAGTGCTGTTAGCACAGCATTGCACCCCAACAGCACCCATAGGACTTCTAGTGTGTTAGTGGCAGCAAACAGAGCTCCTATATTTTCTTCTCAGCAGCACCCATAGGACTTCTAGTGTGTTAGTGGCATCACACAGAGTTCCTATATTTTCATCTCAGAAGCACCCATAGGACTTCTAGTGTGTTAGTGGCAGCAAACAGAGCTCCTATATTTTCTTCTCAGCAGCACCCATAGGACTTCTAGTGTGTTAGTGGCATCACACAGAGCTCCTATATTTTCTTCTCAGAAGCACCCATAGGACTTCTAGTGTGTTAGTGGCATCACACAGAGCTCCTATATTTTCTTCTCAGCAGCACCCATAGGACTTCTAGTGTGTTAGTGGCATCACACAGAGCTCCTATATTTTCTTCTCAGAAGCACCCATAGGACTTCTAGTGTGTTAGTGGCATCACACAGAGCTCCTATATTTTCTTCTCAGCAGCACCCATAGGACTTCTAGTGTGTTAGTGGCATCACACAGAGCTCCTATATTTTCTTCTCAGCAGCACCCATAGGACTTCTAGTGTGTTAGTGGCATCACACAGAGCTCCTATATTTTCTTCTCAGCAGCACCCATAGGACTTCTAGTGTGTTAGTGGCAGCAAACAGAGCTCCTATATTTTCTTCTCAGCAGCACCCATAGGACTTCTAGTGTGTTAGTGGCAGCAAACAGAGCTCCTATATTTTCATCTCAGAAGCACCCATAGGACTTCTAGTGTGTTAGTGGCATCACACAGAGCTCCTATATTTTCTTCTCAGCAGCACCCATAGGACTTCTAGTGTGTTAGTGGCAGCAAACAGAGCTCCTATATTTCCATCTCAGAAGCACCCATAGGACTTCTAGTGTGTTAGTGGCATCATACAGAGCTCCTATATTTTCATCTCAGAAGCACCCATAGGACTTCTAGTGTGTTAGTGGCATCACACAGAGCTCCTATATTTTCTTCTCAGCAGCACCCATAGGACTTCTAGTGTGTTAGTGGCAGCAAACAGAGCTCCTATATTTTCTTCTCAGCAGCACCCATAGGACTTCTAGTGTGTTAGTGGCATCACACAGAGCTCCTATATTTTCATCTCAGAAGTAGGGATGGGCCCGGTGCTCGATTCGAACCCACGTTCGAATCGAGCACCGGGCGTTCGCTCGCTCGGCGAGCCCAGAACTATTTGTGCCGTTAGCATCACATTCGTGTGATGCGAGCGGCCCCGCAATGCATTGCGGCCGGCGCGGCCGGCGCAGTGCATTGCTGGCTGATGATTGGCCAAGCATGCACTGTGACCCCGCATGCTTGGCCAATCACAGCGCCCGAAACTCGGAGAGCAATAATTGGCTACAGGCAGGACGCCTGTAGCCAATTACAGCTAAGGGGCTTTAGTACACGCCCCACCATTTAAAAGGCAGCCACGCCGTCGGCCCCGGTCACATGAGTTCCGGCTTTAGGAGAGATCAGTCTGCTGATTCTGTCTTTGCTTGATACTGAAAGATTTGCTCTTCTTAGCTAAACCATTGGCTATTTCTTTGCAAACCATTGCTACCTAAGTCATTGATCGTTCATTGCTGCTGATTGCACAGTTAGTGTGTTATTAGCTGCTGCTGGGGATTAGTCTGGTGCGTGCTTACTGTTAGTACAGTATTGCAGTAGTACCAACCGCAGTGCTGTTAGCAAAGCATTGCACCCCAACAGCACCCATAGGACTTCTAGTGTGTTAGTGGCAGCAAACAGAGCTCCTATATTTTCTTCTCAGCAGCACCCATAGGACTTCTAGTGTGTTAGTGGCATCACACAGAGTTCCTATATTTTCATCTCAGAAGCACCCATAGGACTTCTAGTGTGTTAGTGGCAGCAAACAGAGCTCCTATATTTTCTTCTCAGCAGCACCCATAGGACTTCTAGTGTGTTAGTGGCATCACACAGAGCTCCTATATTTTCTTCTCAGAAGCACCCATAGGACTTCTAGTGTGTTAGTGGCATCACGCAGAGCTCCTATATTTTCTTCTCAGCAGCACCCATAGGACTTCTAGTGTGTTAGTGGCATCACACAGAGCTCCTATATTTTCTTCTCAGAAGCACCCATAGGACTTCTAGTGTGTTAGTGGCATCACACAGAGCTCCTATATTTTCTTCTCAGCAGCACCCATAGGACTTCTAGTGTGTTAGTGGCAGCAAACAGAGCTCCTATATTTTCTTCTCAGCAGCACCCATAGGACTTCTAGTGTGTTAGTGGCAGCAAACAGAGCTCCTATATTTTCTTCTCAGAAGCACCCATAGGACTTCTAGTGTGTTAGTGGCATCACACAGAGCTCCTATATTTTCTTCTCAGCAGCACCCATAGGACTTCTAGTGTGTTAGTGGCATCACACAGAGCTCCTATATTTTCTTCTCAGAAGCACCCATAGGACTTCTAGTGTGTTAGTGGCATCACACAGAGCTCCTATATTTTCTTCTCAGCAGCACCCATAGGACTTCTAGTGTGTTAGTGGCATCACACAGAGCTCCTATATTTTCTTCTCAGCAGCACCCATAGGACTTCTAGTGTGTTAGAGGCAGCAAACAGAGCTCCTATATTTTCTTCTCAGCAGCACCCATAGGACTTCTAGTGTGTTAGTGGCAGCAAACAGAGCTCCTATATTTTCATCTCAGAAGCACCCATAGGACTTCTAGTGTGTTAGTGGCATCACACAGAGCTCCTATATTTTCTTCTCAGAAGCACCCATAGGACTTCTAGTGTGTTAGTGGCATCACACAGAGCTCCTATATTTTCTTCTCAGCAGCACCCATAGGACTTCTAGTGTGTTAGTGGCATCACACAGAGTTCCTATATTTTCATCTCAGAAGCACCCATAGGACTTCTAGTGTGTTAGTGGCATCACACAGAGCTCCTATATTTTCTTCTCAGAAGCACCCATAGGACTTCTAGTGTGTTAGTGGCATCACACAGAGCTCCTATATTTTCTTCTCAGCAGCACCCATAGGACTTCTAGTGTGTTAGTGGCAGCAAACAGAGCTCCTATATTTTCATCTCAGAAGCACCCATAGGACTTCTAGTGTGTTAGTGGCATCACACAGAGTTCCTATATTTTCATCTCAGAAGCACCCATAGGACTTCTAGTGTGTTAGTGGCATCACACAGAGCTCCTATATTTTCTTCTCAGCAGCACCCATAGGACTTCTAGTGTGTTAGTGGCAGCAAACAGAGCTCCTATATTTTCTTCTCAGCAGCACCCATAGGACTTCTAGTGTGTTAGTGGCATCACACAGAGTTCCTATATTTTCATCTCAGAAGCACCCATAGGACTTCTAGTGTGTTAGTGGCATCACACAGAGTTCCTATATTTTCATCTCAGAAGCACCCATAGGACTTCTAGTGTGTTAGTGGCATCACACAGAGCTCCTATATTTTCTTCTCAGAAGCACCCATAGGACTTCTAGTGTGTTAGTGGCATCACACAGAGCTCCTATATTTTCTTCTCAGCAGCACCCATAGGACTTCTAGTGTGTTAGTGGCAGCAAACAGAGCTCCTATATTTTCATCTCAGAAGCACCCATAGGACTTCTAGTGTGTTAGTGGCATCACACAGAGCTCCTATATTTTCATCTCAGAAGCACCCATAGGACTTCTAGTGTGTTAGTGGCATCACACAGAGCTCCTATATTTTCTTCTCAGCAGCACCCATAGGACTTCTAGTGTGTTAGTGGCATCACACAGAGCTCCTATATTTTCTTCTCAGCAGCACCCATAGGACTTCTAGTGTGTTAGTGGCATCACACAGAGCTCCTATATTTTCTTCTCAGCAGCACCCATAGGACTTCTAGTGTGTTAGTGGCAGCAAACAGAGCTCCTATATTTTCATCTCAGAAGCACCCATAGGACTTCTAGTGTGTTAGTGGCATCACACAGAGCTCCTATATTTTCATCTCAGAAGCACCCATTGGACTTCTAGTGTGTTAGTGGCATCACACAGAGCTCCTATATTTTCTTCTCAGCAGCACCCATAGGACTTCTAGTGTGTTAGTGGCATCACACAGAGCTCCTATATGTTCTTCTCAGCAGCACCCATAGGACTTCTAGTGTGTTAGTGGCAGCAAACAGAGCTCCTATATTTTCTTGTCAGCAGCACACATAGTACCTATAGTGTGTTAGTGTCAGCACCCATAGGACCTACAGTGTGTTGTGAGCACACATAGGAGCTCTATTTTTTATACTATATACACTACCGACTACAATGGCTGGAAGACCGCCAAGGAGAGGCAGAGCGTGCCGAGGCAAGAACACAGGGCAGGCAGGCTCTGTTTCTAGAGACAACAGTGCTGGCCGTGGACGTGGTCGTGCATCGTCATCAGTACGTGGCCATGGGACACGCTTGTCTTTGTTTTCGGCAGCTGGACATGTGGAGCCGCATCATGCCGAAGGCTTGGTAGAATGGATGACCAAGCCCTCCTCATCCTCCTCATCCTCTCTCACCCAGGCTCAGGGTACTGGCAGAGCAGCTGCCAACGCGTACTCAATGGCATCATCAGCCACCCCTTCCCTAGACCCACCATGTCCTCCTGAGGAGTCCCCCGAACTGTTTGAGCACAGTGTTGGGTACATGCTCCAGGAGGATGCCCAACGATTCGAAGGCTCGGATGATGATACCCAGCTTGAGGAAGTCAGTAGTGTGCGCGCAGAGAGAGGGGATGCTGAAGGACAGCAATCTGGCAGTACTGTTCCAGCAGCTGCAGCTTACTGCCAGGTTTGCTGTAGTGGTGAAGAGGGAGGGGATGATGAGGTCACTGACTCCACGTGGGTGCCTGAAGGGAGAGAGGAGGAGGAGGAGGAGGAGGATGCGGCGTCACATGTCCAACGAGGCAGGATGCCCCCTGGAGGCCAGCTAGAGGCCAGCACAGCAACTGTACCACACCGCAGAGCTCCGCCTGTGCAGGGCGCTGCCTCTGCACGTTATCACAAAAGTTCTTTGGTGTGGGCCTTTTTTGAGACAAGTGCATCAGATCGCACCACTGCTATTTGCAATATTTGTCTCAAGCGTATCTCGCGTGGCCAAAACATCAGCCGCTTGGGCACCACAAGCATGAGCAGACATATGTCGACCTGCCATGCAGCTCGTTGGCAAGCACACATAAAAGACCCACACCAAAGAACAAAGCGGACCTCTCCTTGCTCCTCATCAGCTGGGATCTCCATCCCCACTATATCTTCAGTCCTCTCTGAAAGCTGCTCTGAGAGGACTGAAGGTGTAGAATTAGGTGTGTCACAACCAAGTACTTGCAGTACACCGACGTCCGATTGTAGCAGGCAAATTTCCCTGCCCCAGCTGCTGGACCGTCGAAAGAAGTATACTCCCAGCCATCCACATTGCCAGCGGTTGAATGCTAGCTTGGCTAAATTGCTAGCACTTCAACTGCTGCCTTTTCAGTTGGTAGACTCGGCCCCCTTCCGTGAGTTTGTTCAATGTGCGGTTCCTCAGTGGCAGGTTCCCAAACGCCACTTTTTCTCACGGAAGGCGATTCCGTCTCTCTACCGGCATGTGGAAGGCAATGTCCATGCCTCGCTGGACAGGGCGGTCAGCGGTAAGGTGCATATTACCGCTGACTCATGGTCCAGCAGGCATGGACAGGGACGTTATCTTTCTTTCACGGCCCATTGGGTCACTCTATTGGCAGCTGGGAGGGATGCAGGACAAGGTGCAGTAGTGTTGGAGGTTGTTCCGCCACCACGCCTCCAAAATGCTACTACTGGTTGTGACACACCTCTCTCCTCCACCCCCTCCTCTTCTTCTTCCTCCATGTCCTGTTCGAGTGCTCTGTCCTCGGAACCAGCGGTGCTCCGTAGGCGTACAAGGGGCTACGCGAGTACGCAGGCAAAAAGATGCCATGCCGTGCTTGCGCTGGTGTGTTTGGGGGACAGGAGCCACACTGGGCCAGAGGTTCTGGCAGCTCTGCAGGGGCAGGCCGAGAGGTGGTTGACGCCACGCCAGCTTAAGCCAGGAATGGTCGTTTCTGACAATGGCACCAACCTCCTCTCCGCCCTGCGACAGGGGCAGCTCACCCATGTGCCCTGTATGGCTCACGTCCTCAACCTGGTGGTGCAGCGGTTCTTGGGCAGGTTCCCAGGCTTACAGGATGTCCTGAGGCAGGCCAGGAAAGTCTGTGTGCATTTCCGCCGATCTTATAATGCCAGTGCTCGGCTGACTGAGCTGCAAAAGGAGCTGAACCTGCCCAAGAACCGCCTAATATGTGACATGCCCACCAGGTGGAACTCAATGTTGGCCATGCTGCAGCGACTGCACACGCAGCAGAGGGCCATCAATGAGTACCTTTGCGACTACGGCACCAGGACAGGGTCAGGGGAGCTTGGCTTTTTTTCCCCACGCCAGTGGAGCATGATCAGGGATGCATGCACTGTCCTCTCACCATTTGAGGAGGCCACGAGGATGGTGAGCAGTGACAGTGCATGCATCAGTGACACTGTACCTCTTGTCCACCTGTTGGAGCATACGCTGCGTGGGATAATGGACAGGGCACTTGAGGCAGAACAGAGGCAGGAAGAGGAGGACTTCCTTGCCTCTCAAGGCCCCCTTTATCCAGACAGTGTTCCTTCTGTCCCACCCATCACACAGGAAGAGGATGAGGATGAGGAGGAGGAGGAGGATTGTGTGAGCATGGAGGTGGAGCCTGGCACTCAGCATCAGCAGCAGCAGTCTTTTAGGGATGATGTACAGTCCCAACAAACCAGTGGACTTGTACGTGGCTGGGAGGAGGTGGCTGGCGATCATGTCATCCTCAGTGACCCAGAAGACTCCGGACCGAATGCCTCAGCTAACCTATGCTGCATGGCCTCCCTGATCCTGCAAAGCCTGCGGAAGGATCCTCGTGTTCTTCGGATCAAGGAGAGGGACCATTACTGGCTGGCCACTCTCCTTGATCCATGGTACAAGGGTAAGGTTGCGGACCTTATCTTGCCGTGGCAGAGGGAGCAGAGGATGAGACATCTCAGGGAGGCCTTGCAGAAAGGTCTGTGCAACGCGTTCCCAGAAACTGGGAGGTTACAAACTCCTGGTCCTGGACGACGAGTTGCTGAGGCTTCGGTCAGTAGCAGAAGGAGCGGTGGGGAAGGTGGACGTCTGACCGATGCGTTCAGACAATTTTTTAGTCCGCAGCCCCAAGGTATGATCGGTTCCAGCAACCATCGCCAGCGTCTGATATACATGGTGCAGGAATACCTAGGGGCAAGGTCAGACTTGGACACCTTTCCCACCGAAAATCCTCTGGCTTACTGGGTCCTGAGGATGGATCACTGGCCAGAGCTTGCACAGTATGCAATTGAGCTACTGGCCTGTCCTGCATCCAGCGTTCTTTCCGAACGCACATTCAGTGCTGCTGGAGGATTTGTCACCGATCATAGGGTGCGCCTGTCCACCGACTCGGTTGATCGACTGACCTTCATAAAAATGAATCAGTCTTGGATCACCACCAGCTACCAGACACCTGAAGCGGATATAACGGAATAATTTATAATGTCACATCCCTTCAAGACTGCCTATGCTGATGCTGAGTGACTGTCCTGTTATGTTCACTGACTATCCTCTTCCTCCTCCTCAATGATCCATGCCACCACACCAGTGCCTAAGGCACAATTTTTCAGCCCCTGTTGGGGCGTGTAATTACAATTTTTTAAAAAGATGCTTCGCAACAGGTGTGACTGCTGTGCTCCAAGTACAGTATCTGTGAGGGGTTGCAGTGTTGTGGCACCAGCACCAGTGCCTAAGGCACAATTTTTCAGCCCCTGTTGGGGCGTGTAATTAAAATTTTTAGGCAATGCTTTGCAACAGGTCTCATTGCTGTGCTCAGAGTACAGTATCTGTGAGGGGTTGCAGTGTTGTGGCACCAGCACCAGTGCCTAAGGCACAATTTTTCAGCCCCTGTATAACAGGGGCGTGTAATTACAATTTTTTAAAAAGATGCTTCGCAAAAGGTGTGACTGCTGTGCTCCAAGTACAGTATCTGTAAGGGGTTGCAGTGTTGTGGCACCAGCACCAGTGCCTAAGGCACAATTTTTCAGCCCCTGTTGGGGCGTGTAATTAAAATTTTTAGGCAATGCTTTGCAACAGGTCTCATTGCTGTGCTCAGAGTACAGTATCTGTGAGGGGTTGCAGTGTTGTGGCACCAGCACCAGTGCCTAAGGCACAATTTTTCAGCCTCTGTATAACAGGGGCGTGTAATTACAATTTTTTAAAAAGATGCTTCGCAACAGGTGTGACTGCTGTGCTCCAAGTACAGTATCTGTGAGGGGTTGCAGTGTTGTGGCACCAGCACCAATGCCTAAGGCACAATTTTTCAGCCCCTGTTTAACAGGGGCGTGTAATTACAAATCTTGATCTAATAGTTCACAGCAGGGCCCATTCCTGCGCCCACCAAGAGTAACTATGAGGGCCTACAGTCTTGTGGCAACACCGTCCACCACCACCACCACCACAGGCCCAATTTTTCTGCCCTGTTCAACAGGTGCATGCAATTACAAATCTTGATCTAATAACTCACAGCAGGGCCCATTCCTGCACCCACCAAGAGTAACTGTGAGGGCTTACAGTCTTGTGGCAACACCGTCCACCACCACCACCACCACCAAAGGCCCAATTTTTCTGCCCTGTTCAACAGGTGCATGCAATTACAAATCTTGATCTAATAACTCACAGCAGGGCCCATTCCTGCACCCACCAAGAGTAACTGTGAGGGCTTACAGTCTTGTGGCAACACCGTCCACCACCACCACCACCACCAAAGGCCCAATTTTTCTGCCCTGTTCAACAGGTGCATGCAATTACAAATCTTGATCTAATAACTCACAGCAGGGCCCATTCCTGCACCCACCAAGAGTAACTGTGAGGGCTTACAGTCTTGTGGCAACACCGTCCACCACCACCACCACCACCACCACCAAAGGCCCAATTTTTCTGCCCTGTTCAACAGGTGCATGCAATTACAAATCTTGATCTAATAACTCACAGCAGGGCCCATTCCTGCACCCACCAAGAGTAACTGTGAGGGCTTACAGTCTTGTGGCAACACCGTCCACCACCACCACCACCACCACCAAAGGCCCAATTTTTCTGCCCGGTTCAACAGGTGCATGCAAGTACAAATCTTGATCTATTAACTCACAGCAGGGCCCATTCCTGTGCCCACCAGTCTTGTGGCTACACCAACATCTAATAGGGCAAATTTCTGCAGAGTATATACGGCAGGCCCCTACTTTCAAACATCCAACTTACAAACGACTCCTACTTGCAAACGGCAAGAGAAAACAGGAAGTGAGAGGAAATCTACCCCTAGGAAGGGAAATTCTATCCTGTTAGATTTAATTTGGGAAAAAGGTATCTCCTCTCTACTGATGCTTTATCACCAATCCTTGTTTCAATTAAAACCCCACTTTTCCAAAAACATTTGTCATTGGGACGGAAAGTGAGGTGACATGTTCTGAACAGATGTGCAAAGACAGCAAATGTTACAGGGGTGATAACCCCTCCCTATGTTCTCCAAAAAGCTTAAAAATAGATTTTTTTGGGATGGAGCTACACTTCATAATGTACCTGTTCAGATTCTACTTAAGAACAAACCTACAGTCCGTGTCTTGTTTGCACCACCTATATACTGCTGTTCAGAGTATATAGGGTTGTAGGTATAGGGTTTATTTTGGGTGCGGGGTCACCCTTAATATTCATACAAGAACCAAAGGGGCTGGGGTGGGGGGGGGGGGGTGTGATGGGGTAGCCATGCCATTTTTCTCAAGGATTTTCAGCCATATGGCGGCCAGGACAAGACATGACATTAAAGCCGCAAGTGGTTTTAAATGGCTTCTTTTTTTCCTTTACAAATGTCATTTTGTGCAAGGACAGTTCTAAACACGGGAAACACATGCCACTTCACAGGCATACTTTAGACACCCCCCAGGTACCATATTTAAAGGAAAATTTCACTTTTTTTTTTTTACTTTATGCATCATTAAAATGACTGCTCCCGAAAAAACGTTAGTTTTTAAAATTTCTTTTTGCATTGATATATGTCCCCTGGGGCAGGACCCGGGTCCCCAAACCTGTTTTATGACATTAACATGCATATTGGCCGTTGTAATCAGCAATTTTGATTTCGAACGTTCGCGTCCATTATAACGAATAGGGTTCGAAAATTCGCGCAAACTTTCGGTCCGTTCGAAGGTTCTGGTGCGAACCGAACCCGGGGGTGTTCGGCTCATCCCTACTAAGGACGACATGATCCGCCAGCCACCTCCTCCTAGCCACATACAAGTCCATGGGTTTCATGGGACTGTAAATCATCCCTAAAAGACTGCTGCTGTTGATGCTGAGTGTCAGGCTCCACCTCCATGCTGACACAATCCTTCTCCTCCTCTTCCTGTGCGATGGGTGGGACAGAAGGAACACTGTCTGGGTAAAGGGGGCCTTAAAAGGCAAGGAAGTCCTCCTCTTCCTGCCTCTGTTCTGCCTCAAGTGCCCTGTCCATTATTCCACGCAGCGTATGCTCCAACAGGTGGACAAGAGGTACAGTGTCACTGATGCATGCACTGTCACTGCTCACCATCCTCGTGGCCTCCTCAAATGGTGCCAGGACAGTGCATGCATCCCTGATCATGGCCCACTGGCGTGGAGAAAAAAATCTGAGCTCCCCTGACCCTGTTCTGATGCCTAAGTCGCACAGGTACTCATTGATGGCCCTCTGCTGCATGTGCAGCCGCTGCAGCATGGCCAACGTTGAGTTCCACCTGGTGGGCATGTCACATATAAGGCGGTTCTTGGGCAGGTTCAACTCCTTTTGCAGCTCAGCCAGCCAAGCACTGGCATTATATGATCTGCGGAAATGCACACAGACTTTCCTGGCCTGCCACAGGACAGCCTGTAAGCACGGGTACCTGCCCAAGAACCGCTGCACCACCAGGTTAAGGACGTGAGCCACACAGGGCACATGGGTCAGTTGTCCCTGTCGGAGGGCGGAGAGGAGGTTGGTGCCATTGTCGCAAACCACCATTCCTGGCTTAAGCTGGCGTGGCGTCAACCACCTCTCAAGCCTGCCCCTGCAGAGCTGACAGAACCTCTGCCCCAGTGTGTCTCCTGTCCCCCAAACACACCAGCGCAAGCACGGCATGGCATCTTTTTGCCTGCGTACTTGCGTAGCCCCTTGAACGCCTACGGAGCACCGCTGGTTCAGAGGACAAAGCACAGGAAGAGGCCATGGAGGAAGAAGAAGAGGAGGGGGTGGAGGAGAGAGGTGTGTCACAACCAGTAGTAGCATTTTGGAGGCGTGGCGGCGGAACAACCTCCAAGACTAATGCACCTTGTCCTGCATCCTTCCCAGCTGCCAAAAGAGTGACCCAATGGGCCTTGAAAGAAAGGTAACGTCCCTGTCCATGCCTGCTGGACCATGAGTCAGCGGTAATATGCACCTTACCGCTGACCGCCCTGTCCAGCGAGGCATGGACATTGCCTTCCACATGCCCGTAGAGAGCCGGAATCGCCTTCCGTGAGAAAAAGTGGCATTTGGGAACCTGCCACTGAGGAACCACACATTGCACAAACTCACGGAAGGAGGCCGAGTCTACCAACTGAAAAGGCAGCACCAAGCTTGCATTCAACCGCTGGGCATGTGGATGGCTGGGAGTGAACTTCTTTCGACGGTCCAGCAGCTGGGGCAGGGAAATTTGCCTGCTACATTCGGACGTCGGTGTACTGCTAGCAGAGTGCCCGCAAGTACTTGGCTGTGACACACCTAATTCTACACCTTCATTCCTCTCAGTGCAGGTTTCAGTAGGGTTGGATATCCCAGCTGATGAGGAGCAAGGAGAGGTCCGCTTTGTTCTTTGGTGTGGGTCTTTAACCACTTCCTACCGGGTCATAGACATATGACGCCGGCAGGAACCCTCCCTCCCTCCGGGCGGACGTCATATGACGTCCTTTTTTCCCGGCCGTCTATGGGGCGCGCGCGCGCACCCGCGGCAACGCTCGTGACCCGGTGAGTGTGCCCGGCGGCCGCGATGTCCGCTGGGCACCCGCGATTGCCCGCGATCACGGCAGAAGTGTGGATCTGTGTGTGTAAACACACAGATCCACCTCCTGTCAGAGGTGAGGAGACCGATGTGTGTTCCCAGTACAGAGGAACACAGATCGGTCTCCTCCCCTTGTGAGTCCCCTCCCCCTACAGTTACAATCACTCAATAGGGAACATATTAACCCCTTGATCGCCCCCTAGTGTTAACCCTTTCCCTGCCAGTCACATTTACACAGTAATTAGTGCAGTTTTATAGCACTAATCGCTGTATAAATGTGAATGGTCCCAAAAATGCGCCAATAGTGTCCGATGTGTCTGCCGCAATGTCACGGTCACAATAAAAATCGCAGATCGCCGCTATTACTAGTAAAAAAAAAAAAAAAATGCCATAAATCTATCCCCTATTATGTAGACGCTATAACTTTTGCGCAAACCAATCAATATACGCTTATTGCAAAAAAAAATTACAAAAAATATGTAGAATACGTATCGGTCTAAACTTAGAAAAAAAATTGTTTTAAAAAAAAAAAATTGTGATATTTATTAAATCAAAAAGTAAAAAATATTGCATTTTTTTCAAATATGTCGCTCTTCTTTTGTTTATAGCACAAAAAATAAAAACCGCAGAGGTGATCAAATACCACCAAAAGAAAGCTCTATTTGTGGGGGAAAAAGGACGTCAATTTTGGTTAGGTTCAACGTAGCACGACCGCGCAATTGTCAGTTAAAGCGACGCAGTGCTGCATCGCAAAAAGTGCTCTGGTCAGGAAGGGGGTAAATTCTTCCAGGGCTGAAGTGGTTAAGGTACGCTTGCCAACGAGCTGCATGGCAGGCCAACATATGTCTGGTCAAGCATGTGGTGCCCAAGCGGCTGATGTTTTGGCCACGCAAGATACGCTTGACACATATGTTGCAAATAGCAGCGGTGTGATCTGATGCACTCGACTCAAAAAAGGCCCACACCAAAGAACTTTTGGAATAACGGGCAGAGGCAGCGCCCTACACAGGCGGAGCTCTGTGGTGTGATTCAGTCGGTGTGCTGCCCTTACGCTGGCCCCCGGAGGGCATCCTGCCTCGTTGGAGATGTGCCTCCTCCTCATCCTCCTACTCCTCCTCTCTCAAATCAGGCACCCACGTGGAGTCAGTGACCTCATCATCCCCTCCAAAATCATCACTGGAGCCAATCTGGCAGTATGCTGCAGCTGCTGGAACATGACTGCCAGATTGCTGTCCTTCTTGAGCTTCCCCTCTCTCTGCGCTCACGCTACTGCCTTCCTCTAGCTGGGTATCATCATCAGACCCTTCAAAACGCTGGGCATCCTCCTGGAGCATGTACCCAACACTGTGCTCAAACAGTTCGGGGGACTCCTCAAAAGGACATGGTGGGTCTAGGGAAGGAGTGACTGATGATGACATTGATACGAGGGAAGAGGACGCTTTGGCAGCTGCTTTGCCAGTACCCTAAGCCTGGGTGAGAGAGGATGAGGAGGATGAGGAGGGCTTGGTCATCCACTCTACCAAGTCTTCGGCATGATGCGGCTCAACACGTCCAGCTGCCGAAAATAAGGACAAGCGTGTCCCATGGCCACGTACTGATGACGATGCACCGCGTCCACGACCAGCACTGTTGTCTCTAGACACAGAGCCTGCTTGCCCTCTTTTATTGGCTCGTGACTGTCTGCCTCTCCTTGTTGGACTTTCAGACATAGTAATGGCCTGCAGGGAGATGGGAAAACCACGAATTGGAGTAGTGTATTATGTGCTGGAGGCACACAACACCCACTAACTCCTGCAGATGCCTGTATTAGAGAACACCAGCAATAAAGGGTAGATGCAGGTGTATACTGTGCTGTGCTGGAGGCACACAACACCCACTAACTCCTGAAAATGCCTTTATTAGAGAACACCAGCAAAAAAGGGTAGATACAGGTGTATACGGTGCTGTGCTGGAGGCACACAACACCCACTAACTCCTGCAGATGCCTTTATTAGAGAACACCAGCAATAAAGGGTAGATACAGGTGTATACTGTGCTGTGCTGGAGGCACACAACACCCACTAACTCCTGCAGATGCCTTTATTAGAGAACACCAACAAAAAAGGGTAGATACAGATGTATACTGTGCTGTGCTGGAGGCACACAACACCCACTAACTCCTGCAGATGCCTTTATTAGAGAACACCAGCAAAAAAGGGTAGATACAGGTGTATACTGTGCTGGAGGCACACAACACCCACTAACTCCTGCAGATGCCTGTATTAGAGAACAGCAAAAAAGTGTATATACAGGTGTATACTGTGCTGGGGCACACAACACCCACTAACTCCTGCAGATGCCTGTATTAGAGAACAGCAAAAAAGTGTATATACAGGTGTATACTGTGCTTGGGGCACACAACACCCACTAATTCCTGCAGATGCCTGTATTAGAGAACAGCGATAAAGTGTAGATACAGGTGTATACTGTGTTGGGGCACACAACACCCACTAACTCCTGCAGATGCCTGTATTAGAGAACAGCAAAAAAGTATATATACTGGTGTATACTGTGCTGGGGCACAAAACACCCACTAACTCCTGCAGATGCCTGTATTAGAGAACAGCAAAAAAGTGTATATACAGGTGTATACTGTGCTGGGGCACACAACACTCACTAACTCCTGCAGAGGCCTGTATTGGAGAACAGCAAAAAAGTGTATATACAGGTGTATACTGTGCTGGGGCACACAACACCCACTAACTCCTGCAGATGCCTGTATTAGAGAACAGCAAAAAAGTGTATATACAGGTGTATACTGTGCTGGGGCACACAAACCCACTAACTCCTGCAGATGCCTGTATTAGAGAACAGCAATAAAGTGTAGATACAGGTGTATACTGTGCTGGGGCACACAACACCCACTAACTCCTGCAGATGCCTGTATTAGAGAACAGCAAAAAAGTGTATATACAGGTGTATACTGTGCTGGGGCACACAACACCCACTAACTCCTGCAGATGCCTGAGAAAAGAACACACTGTCCCTGCCTATCTAGCTCAGAGAACAGCAATAAAGGGTAGATACAGGTGTATACTGTGCTGGAGGCACACAACACCCATTAACTCCTGCAGATGCCTGAGAAAAGAACACACTGTAGAACACACTGTCCCTGCCTATCAAGCTCTTTCCCTGCACGCCGGAACACACTACACAAGGCCGCCGCGCTGGCGGCCTTCTATATTGTGGGGCGTGTACTAAACCCCCCTAAGCTATCATTTATGGCTCTCCTCGCTGCCGGCGCTGTGATTGGCCAAGCATGCGGGGTCACAGTGCATGCTTGGCCAATCACAGTGCCGGCAATGCAGTGCGATGGTGCAGTGCATTGTGGGCGCGAACGGCCCACAAAGTTCTGGTTTCGCCGAACAGGCGAACAGGCGATGTTCGAGTCGAACATGCGTTCGACTCAGAGACCGAGCTCATCCCTAATATTGAATATTACAATAAAGGTGTGTACAGATTAATATGGTAACAACTTAAAGCTGAAATTTAGCCTAAAAAAATCCCTACAGCTTTAGTCACATCATTTACCTGTTATGAAGTATGTCCAAGCAGGCAGCTGGAAGAAGCTGAAGAAATCTTCTATGCCTTGTTCTCTCTCTGCCTCTAAACTTTAAAGCACTGCAATTATTTACAGCTGTGGGGCAGAACAACAGTACAGATGGTCAGATGGGCACGCCCCATCTATTTGCCCCTCTATTCTCCAGGGGCACAGTTAGCAATAAAAACTGACAGGTGTTCTCATCACCCTCCACTCTATCTAAAACTATAAAAAAAAAGTCTTCCCTTTAGTTACACTTCAAGCTAAACTTCTGCTTTAAGATATATTGATCCATTCTGTTTTTAGATCTTGTGTTGAGTACAATGTTGAATCCTCAAAATATTTCAGTCTTTTCTGACCAGCTATTGCTGCATTTCTGGCTTGTAATGTTGTTCACAATTTATGTACAGTTATCAAGGGTCAATAGCCATAAAATACTAGTTGTTTTTTAGGTGATTTCTATCACATCCATAGGTCAATAGGAAGAGGATTTAGGAGTAGGCGTACAGTTGCAAATATTAAACATAAAATTTACAACATTTGAAAATAACTCTACTCGTTGGTGTTAATTGACTAAACAAATAAGGTGTGTTCTATCTCCAAAATATGTTTGCTTGTGAGTGTATGTTCTTGAATTTTCATTGATCTTAGTTAATAAGGTGAAGTTGTTTTCACTTTAATCATGTACAATCAAAAATCGTATTTCATTAGCCTCCCTCGTACATTATAGGGTATTTAAAATGAACGCAACTTTACCTTGTTTCCTAAGAAAAAAAATATTCAGGTCATGCTTTGTTTCTGAATATTACCTCATTTAGAACTTTATAAAGAAGGAGTGGGGGGGAGCTTCTGCTCCAACCGGTTCACATATGTGTGTGTAAATTTCAGGCTTGGCTAAACATTCACCCTGCTAAGTGAACAGCCTCTACTACTTTA
Organism: Rana muscosa; assembly: GCA_029206835.1. Taxonomy (NCBI): domain Eukaryota; kingdom Metazoa; phylum Chordata; class Amphibia; order Anura; family Ranidae; genus Rana; species Rana muscosa. The sequence continues at coordinate 3,759,961 of JARGYO010005583.1, read as the reverse complement.
GTGAATCAACCTATAGTGTTTGTATAACCTCCATTTCCCTTTCTATGTACAATGCTTTATGCCATTAAATGAACAAAGACATGTTTGTCTATTTTTAAATATCATCCTGATACAAATTTTCTCAATCCAATTTCTACCAATCTCCCATTTGGAAATTCTAGTGGTATTTGCTCTTCCCCAATTCAGAAAGACAAATTTCTTTCCTGCAACCACAGGGAGTGTTGACAGGGGAATCAACAATTGTCTTCTCCCGGAGGGGGGCAGGGGCGGGTGGGTGGCGAGATAAGATGGAGATTATCGATAGCGGCTATGACAGCTCTTAGTGATAATCGCAAAAGAATCCGCCAGGCTGGTTGTACCCAAGTTGATCGATTGATCAACTTGCTGCATTCAGCCTGCCAATTAACAGTTCGAACCAGCCAAGATTTGAACCGTGTATGGCTGGTAGGGATGAGCCGAACACCCCCCGGTTCGGTTCGCACCAGAACCTGCGAATGGACCGAAAGTTCGCGCAAACTTTAGAACCCTATTAAATACAATGGACTCGAACGTTCGAAGTCAAAAGTGCTAATTATCAAGGCTAATATGCAAGTTATTGTCCTAAAAAGGGTTTGGGGACCCGGGTCCTGCCCCAGGGGACATGTATCAATGCAAAAAAAAGTTTTAAAAACTGCAGTTTTTTCGGGAGCAGTGATTTTAATGATGCTTAAAGTGAAAAAAAATGTGAAATATTCCTTTAAATATCGTACCTGGGAGGTGTCTAAAGTATGCTTGTGAAATGGCACGTGTTTCCCATGTTTAGAACTGTCCCTGCACAAAATGACATTTCTAAAGGAAAAAAAGTCATTTAAAACAGCTTGCAGCTTTAATGTAATGTCTGGTCCCGGCAATATGGATGAAAATCATTGAGAAAAATGGCAAGGGTACCCCCCCCCCCCCAACTACCCCAGCCCACTACCAGCCCCTTTGGATGTTGTATGGATATTAAGGGGAACCCCGCACCCAAATTTAAAAAAGGCCCTATAAACTCTGAACAGCAGTATACAGGTGGTGCAAACAAGACAGGGACTGTAGGTTTGTTCTTAAGTAGAATCTGTTTGTAATTGGAACAGGTACATTTTTTAAGTGTAGTTCCAGCCCAAAAATCGATTTTTAAGCTTTTGGAAAACATAGGGAAGGGTTATCACCCCTGTAACATTTGTTTTGCTGTCTGTGCAGTGCGCACCTGTTCAGAACATTTCACCTCACTTTCCGTCCCAATGACAAATGTTTTTTCCTATATTACCTCTTACAGGAGAGAATTTCCCTTCCTAGGGGTAGATCTCCTCTCACTTCCTGTTGTCTCCTTCCCTTTGCAAGTAGGAGTCGTTTGTAAGTTGGATGTTTGAAAGTAGGGGCCTGCCGTATATACTCTGCAGAAATTTGCCCCTTAGGTGTTGGTGTTAGATCAAAAATGAGAATAAAACCATATATAAGCACATGTAAAACATAACATAAAACTACACCAAGAAACATGGGGTAGATAAATGAGGGAAAAGGGGTGTGGGGAAAGTAAAGGGGGGGGGGGGGGTTGGTTGTGTATAACAGAAAACATGATACTACAAAGAAAGATGGAGGAAGAGAAAAGAGAGAAAAGGATGAAAAAGATGAAAAGAGAGAGTGATATTAAAAGTAGTATAATGATAAGGCAAAGAAAAAGAGGGGGGGAGATGGAAAGGGAGGATAGAAGAAAATTAGAAAGGGGAGGGGGAGGGGAAAAGGATGGGAAAACAGAAATGGGGGAGGGGGCAGCAGAAATAACCACAAGACCTGTGGAATGCATGGCCACAGTAAAAACCAATACCTAAAAAACCCAATACCTAAAAAAATACCTAAAAATAATGAAAAGAAAAGCAGATTTATAAAATAGTGTTGACTTCGATGCTCTCGTTGATACCTCCGGGCGAAAGTACATCTAGGGTGTGGATCCAGTAAGTCTCTCTGGCACAGAGTTTGATGAATCTTTCAGCTGTCGGAAGGGATCTATCAATTTGTTCAATAACCCATACCTGGAGCCCTGAGGTAGATTTTTGATGTGCGGTGGTAAAATGTCTTGGTACACTATGGGAGTCAGTACCGCCCTCTATGTATCTCCTATGTTCTCTGAATCTTTGTCTCAAAGGTCGTATGGTGCGGCCTACATACATTAGGCCACATGGGCAACTCAGACCATATACCACAAAGTCGGAAGAACAATTATAGGACTCTTTTAGTGGGTATGTCTTGCTTTTAGTGCTAAATGATTTTTGACCATGCTTAACGAATTTGCATGTCTTGCATAAAGGCTTCCGGCACTGATACATACCCACTATAGGTATAAGGGTAAGGGTGGGGGGTGGGTGGAGAATGGTTTTGGGTTTACTGGGCGCAATCTTGTTTTTGAGGTTTGGGGCTCTCCGATAAGTAACTCTGGGTTGTGCACAGATTTCAAGTGAGGGTCTTGTAATAGGATGTCCCAATGTTTGGACAGGATTCTTTCCATATTTTTGTGTTTATGGTGGAAGGTGGTTATGAATCTGGTTGAACAATCTTTCGTAGATGTATCAGATTTGGGCGGCTTTCCATGAAGATAAAAATTATAAGCTTCATCGATTAAGCTGACGGGATACTGTTTCTCCGTAAATTTTCTTTTTAGATTTTGACTGAGTTCGACTTAGTCCGAATCCTTAGTGCAGTTTTGTCTAAGTCGACAAAATTGGCCCTTGGGGATGTTATTTATCCATTTTGGTAGATGGCAGCTCTTAAAGTGCAAATAGGAGTTTCCTGCCGTGGGTTTCGTGTAATTTTTAGCACAGATGGTATGTTCGTCATGTCCAAATTCTAGGTCCAGGAAGGCCATGGAAGAGGGGTGGGAGATGGATGTAAAGGACAGCCCATAGCTGTTATTATTACAGTATTTGACAAAGAGAGGGATGAGGTCAGGGGCACCATCCCAAATGATAATCAAATCATCGATGTAACGTCCAAAGAAAATAATGTTGGCTGCATAGGGGTTGTTTTTGTGAATGTACTTGATCTCCCAAAAACCCATGGCGAGGTTATCATAAGAGGGGGCAAAATTTGGCCCCCATTGCTGTGCCTTGTACTTGCTGGAAAAAGTCTCCTTTAAAAGTAAAATAATTGTGGGTAAGGCAGAATTTTGTAGCCTGAATGATGAAGTCTGCCTGGCGTGAGTTGATCAATGGGTCCATGAGCAAAAATTGCTCTAATGCCATTAGCCCAAAGCTGTGCGGGATGGAGGTGTAAAGCGAACAGACATCTAAGGACAGCCAGACGTATGTCGGTTCCCACCTGTAGGGGGACAGACGTTCCAATAGGTGTGTACTATCACGTATATAAGATTCTAGTTGGAGTACAATGGGTTGCAAAAATTGGTCAATGTAAAGGCTGAATCCAGTGGTGACGCTATCCATGGCTGCTACAATTGGTCTCCCTGCGGGGTGTGATAGATCTTTATGAATTTTGGGTAAATAGTAAAAGTAGGGTGTCTGATAAAAGTGTTTACGGAAAAATTAACATTCTGTTTTAGTGATGATGCCATCCAGGAGTGCATCAGAAATCAAGGAGTTGGCTTCTCTGGCAAAGTCAGTCGTTGGGTCTTTTTTGAGTTTAGTATAGGTAGCTTCATCAGAAAGGAGTCTATGAGCTTCTTTAAGATAGTCTGTTTTATCAAGGAGTACAATACCATATCCTTTATCGGCTGATTTGATTATGATATTGCCAGCATGTATAAGTAGATCTAGGGCTTTGATTTCGGATGGTGAGAGGTTATTATGTTTAGATGTGGGGCTGGAGTTGCACAGCTTAACTAGGTCTGCATAGACCACTCTGTAAAAACTCTCAAGATATGGCCCTTTAGAGTGCGTAGGAAAAAAGATCGATTTGGGCCTAAGTGACGAGTGGATTATCGGAGGGGATGTAAGATGATGTTGAGTACAGAGTCTTATAAAGTCTTCTTCATCAAGACTGTGGGTGTTGAGATCAAAAGATTCAATAGAGGATAAAGAGGAGTCAGAAGTGGATGGAATGGGGGGACTCATAGTAGGGTTATGAGGGGTTTGATTCCTATCTTTCTCTTCTTTGATGTGGTAATACCTCTTAAGGGTGAGGTTCCGTATGTAACGATTGAGGTCTTTAAAGAAGATAAAGGGATTAGAATGGTTTATAGGAGCAAAATTGAGTCCATGACTGAGGAGAGAAGTGTCAGCAGTAGATAGAATATGTGAAGAAAGATTAAAGATTTTTATAGTTTTTGGTATTTCTGTGTTTTTTGATGATGATCATTTTCTTTGTCCTCCTCTGCAGCCTCTCCTATGAGTTTTCTTTTCCTTGAGGCTAGGGCCGGAGGAGGACTTGATACTAAAAAAGATGACGATGGTGTGGGAGTCCCCGAAAGGGAAGGTAGGTTGTCAATTACAGTAGTGGGAGCAGGGGCATCAGAAGGAGAAGATTCCTGGTCTATATGTTCCATAGGTGCTGGTGGTGTGCAACCATTGGGTATGTTGATAGACAGATCAGACTCTCCTACTGTGAGAGGAGGATTGAGAGGAACAATGTTGTTCCTAATGTTCCTAATGTCGGGTCCTCGGTCTTCTGTGGTACAGGAGCTATTGCTTGGAGTGATGGATGGCAAGGGCAGTGGTGTTGATCGAGAGCTGGTTGTTCTGTTGTAGAACCGATTTAATGCTGTGATAAGCCCTTGATTTTTATCATTATTATCTGTATTGTGTATTTTGGTATTGATTGGACCAGGGTAATGTCTGGGAGCATTTTGATGAACCCGAACTGGTGATGGAATAATATGGGGGAGAATGGGTTCTCTCCAATGTCTATTTGGCGCATGTTGGCTAGAAAGCCGTAGGCCCATTAGAGGAGGGGGGGTGTGGTAGTGGCTCATGAAGTGGGTGAGAAGCGAGGGATGTGACCAGAGTGGCATTGGTGAGTGGTGCTCTAATGTTGTTATTGGAGGTCTTTTTGTTCCATGTGAAAATCCGATCAAGATTATAATCATCAAGATCACGTTTGAATTTTCCCATTTTCATATTGACCAGATGATCCTCATCTTTTCTTTAGGACCTCTAAACCGCAGAAAAATTGGGCCTTAGCCACTGGTCGCGGTGCCCCGAACCAAAAATGTTCTTTCAAGCTATCAGCATGATCATTAAGGAGGAAGAGGATAGTCACTCAGCATAACAGGATAGTCACTCAGCATCAGCATAGGCAGTCTTGAAGGGATCTGACATTTCAAAAAAAATTATTCGGTTACATCAGCATCAGGTGCTTGGTAGCTGGTGGTGATCCAAGACTGATTCATTTTTATGAAGGTCAGTCGATCGACCGAGTCGGTGGACAGGCGCACCCTGTAATCGATTACAAAGCCTCCAGCAGCGCTGAATGTGCGTTCCAAAAGAACGCTAGATGCAGGACAGGCCAGTAGCTCAATTGCATACTGTGCAAGCTCTGGCCAGTGATCCATCCTCGAGACCCAGTAGAGGATTTTCAGTGGGAAAGGTGTCCAAGTCTGATCTTGCCCCTAGGTATTCCTGCACCATGTAAACCAGACGCTGGCGATGGTTGCTGGAACTGATCATACCTTGGGGCTGGGGACTAAAAAATTGTCTGAACACATCGGTCAGACGGCCACCTTCTCCACCGCTCCTTCTTTGACTGACCGAAGCCTCAGCAACACGTTGTCCAGGACCAGGAATTTGTAACCTCCCAGTCTCTGGGAACGCATTGCACAGACTATTCTTCAAGGCCTCCCGAAAATGCTTCATCCTCTGCTCCCTCTGCGATGGCAAGATAAGGTCCGCAACCTTACCCTTGTAACGTGGATCAAGGAGGGTTGCCAGTCAGGAATGATCCCTCTCCTTGATCACACGAATACGAGGATCCCTCCGCAGGCTTTGCAGGATCAGGGAGGCCATGCAGCGTAGGTTGCTGAGGCATTTGGTCCGGAGTCCTTTGGGTCACGCAGGACGACATGATTCGCAGCCACCTCCTCCCAGCCACGTACAAGTCCATGGGTGTCTTGGGACTGTAATTGATCCCTTGAAGACTGCTGCTGATGCTGAGTGCTAGGCTCCACCTCCATACTGACACAATCCTCCTCCTCCTCCTCCTCTTCCTCTTCCTGTGTGATACCCGGGCCAGCAGGAACACTGTCTGGATAAAGGGGGCCTTGAGAGGTAAGGAAGTCCTCCTCTTCCTGACTCTGTTCTGCCTCAAGTGCCCTGTCCATTATTCCACACAGCGTGTGCTCCAACAGGTGGACAAGAGGGACAGTGTCACTGATGCATGTACTGTCACTGCTCACCATCCTCGTGGCCTCCTCAAAATGGTGCCAGGACAGTGTATGCATCCCTGATCAGTAGCCCACTGGCGTGGGGAAAAAAATCCAAGCTCCCCTGACCCTGTCCTGGTGCCATATTGCAACAGATACTCATTGATGGCCCTCTGCTGCGTGTGCAGCCGCTGCAGCATGGCCAACGTAGAGTTCCACCTGCTGGACATGTCACAGATTAGGCGGTTCTTGGGCAGGTTGGATTCCTTTTGCAGGTCAGCCAGCCGAGCCCTGGCATTATATGACCGGCGGAAATGCCCACAGAGTTTCCTGGCCTTCTTCAGGACCCCAATACAAAAATCTGAAGCATTCTAAGAAAGTATTCCTGAGCAAGTACTTAAAAGAGAAGTATAGACTTTTTTTTTTTGCAGAATCATACTTACCTAGGTGGATGCAGCATCGATCCAATGCTGCATCTGTCCCCTGCCAGCTCTAACACTGAGAACCAAGTGATCAAACACTGCTGATCGCTCAGTTCTCAGAGATCCGTAAGCAGAGAGCTGGTGACTGTCAGACAAATAGAAAAGGATGAATCTCCCTAATAAGAGCACATCCAGCAATAAAAACTGACAGGGGTTCTAATCCCTCTCCAAAACAAAAAATAAATAAAACATTTTTGCCCTTAGATACATTTTAAAGAATTTCTGTTTTTTGCAAATTTACTTTAAAGGGATTTTGAGTTTTGCAAATTCACTTTATAAAAACAAAGTTTCCAATATAGTATTAACTACTTGAATACTGATCGTATACTAATTCAGCCTACAAGCTAATCTCTATAGGTATGGGTACCACTGTGTATGGAAGTGTAGCCACTTATGCCATTAGCTAAGTGTTCTATAACTATGATTTAAAGATATGGAGACACAGGGCAATCAAGATTTTTTGGGCCTTGTGAAACGATGCTCAATTGGCACTGAGGGGCCCAAAGTGTGGCAAAAAAATATCGCCCACACCTTTACACCACCAGCCTTACCCGGTGATACAAGGCAAGTTGGATCCATGCTTTCATGTTGGTTACGCCAAATTCTGACTCTACCATCTAATTGTCGCAGCTGAAAATGAGACTCATCAGACCAGGCAACGTTTGCAATTTTATATTGACATATTTTGGTGAGCCTGTGCAAATTGTAGCCCGAGTTTCCTGTTCTTAGCTGACAGGAGTGGCACCTGGTGTGGTATTTTGCTTCTGTAGCCCATCTGCTTCAAGGTTCGATGTGTTGTGCATTCAGAGATGGTATTCTGCATATCTTGGTTGTAACAAGTGGTTATTTTAGTTACTGTTTCACTTCTATCATCTCAAACCAGTCTGCCCATTCTCCTCTGACCTCTGACATCAACAAGGCATTTTTGTCCACACGACTGCTGCACATTAGATATTTTCTCTTTTTTGGACTGTTCTCTGTAAACCCTAAAGATGGTTGTGTGTAAAAATCCTAGTAGATCAGCAGTTTTTGAAATACTCAGACCAGTCCGTCTGGCACCAACAACCATGCCACTTTCAAAGTCACTTAAATCCTCTTTCTTCCCTATTCTGATGCTCAGTTTGAACTTCAGCAAGTCGTCTTCACCACATCTACATACCTAAATGCATTGAGTTGCTGCCATGTGATTGGCTGATTAGCAATTTGTGTTACCAAGCAATTGAACAGGTGAACCTAATAAAGTGGCCGGTGAGTGAATATAAATATATCTAAATATCATAAGGACACAATTTAAAAAGGTCATAAGAGTCGTAATGGAGTTAATGGATAAGTTGTTGATAATAATGATAATATTAAGGATAATAATAGAAATAAAACACAAGAAACTGTTTAAAAATTGTTTAGAAAACATTTTTATCAGAAATCAGGTAAATATAAAAATAGAATTAAATCATAATCAGTTAAGGATAAAGAGTATATAAAATAATAAAATTTGTCAGAAAATATGTAAAAGAATGGTAATGCATGAATTAACCTTCTTAGCGGTAATCCCGAGTGTGGCTCGGGGTGAATTTTACATACCAAGAGCGGTAACCCCGAGCCAGACTCGGGCTGCATCATAGTATCCAGGAAAAGTTACTTACCTTGTCCCCAGTATCCTGCAATGTCTCCCCCCCGCTGTGTGCGGCGGCTGTGTCTTTTGCCCAATGCTCTGTATGCCGGGCTCCGTTCCCTGCAAGCGGCGCAACGCACGGGGACAGAGCCTGGCGGGAAATTCAAAAAGTGCAAAATACATAACACATCTTACAGATTATATTACTGTATCAAATCATTTCACCTCTCTTTTGTCCCTAGTGGTTTGTCCAGTGTCATGCATGTAGTTTTATATTATAAATACTGTTCTTTCTGCCTGGAAACTGCAGAATGTCCATAGCAACCAAAATTGTCCCTTTATGTCAAAAGTAGTTTTAGACCAGCTAGAAAACAGCGATAGTAAATTAGAACACTTGCAGAATTGAGCGATAGTGAATCATGAGAAAATTCGTCATTAGACACTGAAAGTGACAACAGCGACAATTCTGCAACTGAGAAAATTTCAGTGTTTTTGAGTTGATTACATTATTAAATACATTTTATTATTATTATATTATTATTTTTGATAATTATTTATAGTTATTTATTATATTAAAATGTATAATTGTGTGTTTCAAACTTTATCATACCCAGGATGTCTACTAGACTCGTGTTTGGACAGATTTAAGTGTGTTATTCCTAAGAATTACAGGCCTACAATATAAAATGCCAAATTTCCATGCAAAACAATGTACCGCATTCAGCATCAAAAATCTGACATAATCATAACGCCAGGGAGGTTAAAAGAGAAAAGAGTGTAATGGAATTGGGGCATGATATAGTAATAGTATTATAGAATATAGATTTTAAAAACACACAGGGGTTGATTTACTAAAACTGGAAAGTGCAAAATATGGTGCAGCTCTGCACAGAAACCACTCAGCTTCCAGTTTTTTTTTTTGTCAAAGCCTAATTGAACAAGGCAAAGTTAGAAGCAGGTTGGCTAGCATGCACAGCTGCACTGGATTTTGCACTCTCCAGTAGTGATGAGCCGAACACCCCCGGGTTTGGTTCGCACCAGAACCCGCGAACGGACCGAAAGTTCGCACGAACTTTAGAACCCTATTAAATACAATGGATGCGAACGTTCGAAATCTAAAGTGCTATTTATAACGACTAATATGCATGTTATTGTCCTAAAAAGGGTTTGGGAACCCGGGTTCTGCACCAGGGGACATGTATCAATCCAAAAAAAAGTTTAAAAAATGTCCGTTTTTCGGGGGCAGTCATTTTAATGATGCATAAAGTGAAAAAAAAAAAGTCAAATATTCCTTTAAATATCGTACCTGGGGGGTGTCTAAAGTATGCCTGTGAAGTGCCACGTGTTTCCCTTGTTTAGAACTGTCCCTGCACAAAATGACATTTCTAAAGGAAAAAAAGCCATTTAAAACTGCTTGCGGCTTTAATGTAATGTCTGGTCCCGGTAATATGGATGAAAATCTTTAAGAAAAATGGCATAGCTACCCCATCACACCCCCCCCCCCTACCCCAGCCCATTACCAGCCACTTTGGGTCTTGTATGGATATTAAGGGGAACCCCGCACACAAAATAAAAAAGGCCCTATATACTCTGAACAGCCGTATACAGGTGGTGCATACAAGACAGGGACTGTAGGTTTGTTCTCATGTAGAATCTGTTTGTAATTTTGAACAGGTACATTGTTTAAGTGTAGCTCCAGGCAAAAAATCTATTTTTAAGCTTTTTGGAAAACATAGGGAAGGGTTATCACCCCTGTAACATTTGTTTTGCTGTCTGTGCAGTGTGCACCTGTTCAGAACAGTTCACCTCACTTTCCGTCCTAATGACAAATGTGTTTTGAAAATTTGGGGTTTTTATTGAAACAAGAATTGGTGATAAAGCATCAGTGGAGAGGAGACACTTTTTTTCCCATATTAACTCTTACAGGAGAGAATTTCCCTTCCTAGGGGTAGATTTCCTCTCACTTCCTGTTGTATCCTTCCGTTTGCAAGGAGGAGTCGTTTGTAAGTTGGATGTTTGAAAGTAGGGGCCTGCCGTATATACTCAGCTGAAATTTGCCCCTTACATGTTGGTGTTGCCACAACACTGTGAGCCCTCACAGTTACTCTTGGTGGGCGCATGAATGGGCCCTGCTGTGAATTATTAGATCAAGAATTGTAATTGCATGCCCCTGTTGAACAGGGGCTGAAAAATTGGGCCTTTGGTGGTGGTGGTGGTGGTGGTGTTGACACAACACTGTAAGGCCTCACAGTTAGTCTTGGTGGGCGCAGGAATGGGCCCTGCTGTGAATTATTAGATCAAGAATTGTAATTACATGCCCGTTAAACAGGGGCTGAAAAATTGGGCCTTAGCCACTGGTGCTGGTGCCACGACACTGCAACCTCTCCCAGATACTCTAGTTGGAGTGCAGGAATGAGTCCTGCTGCAAAATATTGCATAAAAAATTGTAATTACATGCCCCTGTTAAACAGGGGCAGAAAAATTGGGCCTTAGGCACTGGTGCCACAACACTGCAACCCCTCACAGATACTGTACTTGGAGCACAGCAATGAGCCCTGTTGCAAAGTATTGCATCAAAAATTGTAATTACACCCCCCTGTTAAACAGGGGCTGAAAAATTGGGCCTTAGCCACTGGTGCTGGTGCCACGACACTGCAACCTCTCCCAGATACTCTAGTTGGAGTGCAGGAATGAGCCCTGCTGCAAAGCATTGCATAAAAAATTGTAATAACACGCCCCTGTTAAACAGGGGCTGAAAAATTGGGCCTTAGCCAATGGTGGCGGCACCCAGAAACAAAAATGTTCTTCCAAGCTATCATCATCAATCGGATCATTGAGGAGGAGGAGGATAGTCAGTCAACATAACAGGACAGTCTCTCAGCATCAGCATCAGTCTTGAAGGGATGTGAAATTTGAAAATAAATTAGTCTGTTATATCAGCTTCAGGTGTTTGGTAGCTGGTGGTGATCCAAGACTGGTTCATCTTTATGAAGGTCAGTCGATCAACAGAGTCGGTGGACAGGCGCACCCTGTGATCCGTGACAAATCCTCCAGCAGCACTGAATGTGCGTTCTGAAAGAACGCTGGATGCAGGACAGGCCAGTAGCTCAATTGCATACCGTGCAAGCTCTGGCCAGTGATCCATCCTCAAGACCCAGTAAGCCAGAGGATTTTCGGTGGGGAGGTGTCCAAGTCTGACCTTGCCCCTAGGTATTCCTGCACCATGTATATCAGACGCTGGCGATGGTTGCTGGAACCGATCATACCTTGGGGCTGCGGACTAAAGAATTGTCTGAACGCATCGGTCAGACGGCCACCTTCCCCACCGCTCCTTCTTTGACTGACCGAAGCCTCAGCAACTCGTTGTCCAGGACCAGGAGTTTGTAACCTCCCAGTCTCTGGGAACGCGTTGCACAGACCTTTCTGCAAGGCCTCCCGGAGTTGTCTCATCCTCTGCTCCCTCTGCGACGGTAAGATAAGGTCCGCAACCTTACCCTTGTACCGTGGATCAAGGAGAGTGGCCAGCCAGTAATGGTCCCTCTCCTTGATCCGAAGAATACGAGGATCCTTCCGCAGACTTTGCAGGATCAGGGAGGCCATGCAGCGTAGGTTAGCTGAGGCATTCGGTCCGGAGTCCTCTGGGTCACTAAGAACGACATGATCCGCAGCCACCTCCTCCCAGCCACGTACAAGTCCACTGGTTTCTTGGGACTGTAAACCATCCCTAAAAGACTGCTGCTGATGATGCTGAGTGCCAGGCTCCACCTCCATGCTGACACAATCCTCCTCCTCCTCCTCCTCCTCCTCCTCCTCCTCTTCTTCCTGTGCGATGGGTGGGACAGAAGGAACACTGTCTGGGTAAAGGGGGCCTTGAGAGGCAAGGAAGTCCTCCTCTTCCTGCCTCTGTTCTGCCTCAAGTGCCCTGTCCATTATTCCACGCAGCGTATGTTCCAACAGGTGGACAAGAGGTACAGTCTTACTGATGCATGCACTGTCACTGCTCACCATCCTCGTGGCCTCCTCAAATGGTGCCAGGACAGTGCATGCATCCCTGATCATGCCCCACTGGTGTGGTGAAAAAAACCCGAGCTCCCCTGACCCTGTCCTGGTGCCGTAGTCGCACAGGTACTCATTGATGGCTCTCTGCTGCATGTGCAGCCGCTGCAGCATGGCCAACGTTGAGTTCCACCTGGTGGGCATGTCACATATAAGGCGGTTCTTGGGCAGGTTCAACTCCTTTTGCAGCTCAGCCAGGCGAGCACTGGCATTATAAGATCTGCGGAAATGCACACAGACTTTCCTGGCCTGCCTCAGGACATCCGGTAAGCCCGGGTACCTGCCCAAGAACCGCTGCACCACCAGGTTAAGGACGTGAGCCACACAGGGCACATGGGTCAGTTGTCCCAGTCGGAGAGCGGAGAGGAGGTTGGTGCCATTGTCGCAAACTACCAATCTTGGCTTAAGCTGGCGTAGCGTCAACCACCTCTCGGCCTGCCCCTGCAGAGCAGACAGAACCTCTGCCCCAGTGTGGCTCCTGTCCCCCAAACACACCAGTGCAAGCATGGCATGGCATCTTTTTGCCTGTACTTGCGTAGCCCCTTGAACGCCTACGGAGCACCGCTGGTTCCGAGGACAAAGCACAGGAAAAGGCCATGGAGGAAGAAGAAGAGGAGGGGGTGGAGGACAGAGGTGTGTCACAACCAGTAGTAGCATTTTGGAGGCGTGGCGGTGGAACAACCTCCAACACTACTGCACATTGTCCTGCATCCTTCCCAGCTGCCAAAAGAGTGACCCAATGGGCCGTGAAAGAAAGGTAACGTCCCTGTCCATGCCTGCTTGACCATGAGTCAGCGGTAATATGCACCTTACCGCTGACCGCCCTGTCCAGCGAGGCCAAGACATTGCCTTCCACATGCCGGTAGAGAGCCGGAATCGCCTTCCGTGAGAAAAAGTGGCGTTTGGGAACCTGCCACTGAGGAACCGCACATTGCACAAACTCACGGAAGGGGGCCGAGTCTACCAACTGAAAAGGCAGCAGTTGAAGCGCTAGCAATATAGCCAAGCTAGCATTCAACCGCTGGGCATGTGGATGGCTGGGAGTGAACTTCTTTCGACGGTCCAGCAGCTGGGGCAGGGAAATTTGCCTGCTAGAATCGGACGTCGGTGTACTGCTAGCAGAGTGCCCGCAAGTACTTGGCTGTGACACACCTAATTCTACACCTTCATTCCTCTCAGAGCAGGTTTCAGAGAGGACTGAAGGTATAGTGGGGATGGAGATCCCAGCTGATGCGGTGCAAGAAGAGGTCCGCTTTGTTCTTTGGTGTGGGTCTTTAAGGTAGGCTTGCCAACGAGCTGCATGGCACGTCAACATATGTCTGGTCAAGCATGTGGTGCCCAAGCGGGTGATGTTTTGGCCACGCGATATACGCTTGAGACATATGTTGCAAACAGCAGCTGTGCGATCTGATGCACTCGACTTAAAAAAGGCCCACACCAAAGAACTTTTTGAATAACGGGCAGAGGCAGCCCCCTGCACAGGCGGAGCTCTGCGGTGTGATTCCGTTGGTGTGCTGCCCTTACGCTGGCCCCCCGAGGGCATCCTGCCTCGTTGGAGATGTGCCTCCTCCTCATCCTCCTCCTCTCTCCTATTAGGCACCCACGTGGAGTCAGTGACCTCATCATCCCCTCCCTCGTCATCACTGGAGCCAATCTGGCAGTATGCTGCAGCTGCTGGAACATGACTGCCAGATTGGTGTCCTTCTTGAGCATCCCCTCTCTCTGCTCTCACGCTACTGCCTTCCTCTAGCTGGGTATCATCATCAGACCCTTCGAAACGCTGGGCATCCTCCTGGAGCATGTACCCAACACTGTGCTCAAACAGTTCGGGGATTCCTCAGGAGGACATGGTTGGTCTAGGGAAGGAGTGACTGATGATGACATTGATACCAGGGAAGAGGATGCTTTGGCAGCTGCTTTGCCAGTACCCTGAGCCTGGGTGAGAGAGGATGAGGAGGATGAGGAGGGCTTGGTCATCCACTCTACCAAGTCTTCGGCATTATGCGGCTCAACACGTCCAGCTGCCGAAAAGAAGGACAAGCGTGTCCCATGGCCACGTGCTGATGGCGATGCACCGCGTCCACGACCAGCACTGTTGTCTCTAGGCACAGAGCCTGCTTGCCCTCTTTTATTGGCTCCTGACTGTCTGCCTCTCCTTGTTTGCCTTCCAGACATTCTAATGGCCTGCAGGGAAATGGGAAAACCAGCAATAAGGCCTAGCTTCAGGAGTATATTTTGCAGGAATCACACTACGCCTGCTGTAGGTGCTGCAAATGCCTGTTGGTGTAACACACCAGGAAAAAGCAGCAATACAGGCTAACTTCAGGTGTAATATGATCAGGAGGCACACTCCGCCCGCTGTAAGTGCCGCAAAATCCTGTTGGTGTAACACACCAGGAAAAAGCAGCAATACAGGCTAACTTCAGGTGTAATATGATCAGGAGGCACACTCCGCCCGCTGTAAGTGCCGCAAATGCCTGTTGGTGTAACACACCAGGAAAAAGCAGCAATACGGGCTAACTTCAGGTGTATAATGTGCAGGAGGCTTAGCAACAATGACACTGACACTGTCCCCTGCCTATCCTTCTCTCTCCCTGCACACAAGGTTTATCAAAGTATATGACACTGACACTCTCCCTGCCTATCCTTCTCTCTCCCTACACACAAGGTTTAGCAAAGAATATGACACTCACACTCTCCCTGCCTATCCTTCTCTGTCCCTACACACAAGGTTTAGCAAAGAATAGATTTGACACTGTCCCTGCCTATCCTTCACTTTCCCTGCTCCGGAACACATTACACGAGGGGCCGCCGCGCTGGCGGCCTTTTATAGTGTGGGGCGTGTACTAAACCCCCTCAGCTATAATTGGCCACAGGCATCCTGCCTGTGGCCAATCATTGCTCTCCTCGCTGCCGGTGCTATGATTGGCCAAGCATGCAGAGTCACAGTGCATGCTTGGCCAATCACAGCGCCGGGATTACACTGCAATGGCGCAGTGTATTGTGGGCCGTTCGCATCACTCGAATTTGCCGCGAACGGCCCAAATCGTTCGTTGTTCGCTGAACGCGCGAACAGCCGATGTTCAAGTCGAACCTATGTTCGACTCGAACACCGAGCTCATCCCTACTCTCCAGCTTTAGTAATTCAACTCCGCAGTGTCACTGTTAGCTAAAGAGCCACATTATGGATGGTGATAAATATGGATCTTCAAGTTAACAAAAAAAATTGCGCCTATAGGCTCCCCTTTACAAATAAGTGGTATGTTTCAACATGGAAGCTAAGAGATGAGCATTGAGACTATAAGGCGCCAGCTAAGTAAAGAATAGTGCTCACATTTAACACTTCATTGAGACCATCTGGGGACATAGTCTTTAACTTGAAGATGCAGTAGGTCTCTTTAGCGCACAAGGCTTTGACATTTTCACCTTCAGGCATAGATGCCATAATGGCCTCAACCACATGTACACTAAAGCCCTGTACACACGATCGGTTTAACCGATGAAAACCGTCCGATGGATTGTTTTCATCAGACAAACCGATCGTGTATGGGACACATCGGTCTTTTTTCCATCGGTTTTAAAAAATAGAACATGTTTTACATTTTTCCGATGGTTAAAAAACTGATCGAAAACTCTGATCATCTATGGGCAAGTCCATCGGATAAAAAACCCACGCATGCTCAAAATCAAGTCGACGCATGCTCAGAAGCATTGAACTTCATTTTTCTCGGCTCATCTGAGTGTTTTATGTCACCACGTTTGGAACGGTCAGTTTTTGGACTGATGGTGTGTAGGCAAGACTGATGATGAAGTCAGCTTCATCGGATTTACGATGGACAAAACCATCGGATTAGAATCCATAGGATATCCGATCGTGTGTACGAGTCTTGAGACAGCTAGGGTCTTTCCCATGAAGCAATACCTTAAAAAACTAGACATGTGCATTCGTTTTCGCCCGAATGCATTTTCGCCTGAATTTCAGGGATTTTCACATTTGTTTTAACAAATAATAACGAATGCGCAGAATCCGAAATCCAAAAGATCCGACATAAAAAATGCTTTATTTTCATTTTGTTGCGACAACAGTTCGATATAGATAGAAGATTCGACATGACGTTGACAATAGCGATCTGTGTCTATCGAATCTGCGGTCAAATGTGCCTAACCTAACTCTATTAGTCCAAGATTATTCGACATAGAGAGAAAAGATTTGACATTATAGAGACATGAAGATTCGACGCAGCAGCTAAAAACATACGATCGCCGCGAGTGGACATTTATGGTCAAATGCTCCCCCATAGGCTATAGAAGAATTCTAATGTCGGTTGACTAGTAATAATAATTAATAAATATAATTATTACTAGTCATACAACATTAGAATTCTACTTTAGCTTGTGGGCGGAGCATTCGACCAGAAATGTACGATTGCGGCGTCGCACAGTTTACCTGCTTTGTCGAATCTTCTTAGAACATTTGACAGACACCATAAGCCTTCAAAGACAGATTAGACCTTAATTAATTTGGATTTTCAGACTAATGCATATTTTAACGAAACAAAATAAATAAAAACGAATTTCGGAAGTAACTAAATAATTTTATTTTTCGGACGAAAACGAAATTCCAAAACAAAATATTTGAGTGTGCACATGTCTATAATAAACTGAACTTAGGTAGACCACTCTATACAAAAAAAGAGAGAAAAACACATGGTACGAGAATCCAGGGGCCGCGCACCCCAATATAGTATAGGAAAAGGGAAGTTTCCCCGGGGGAACTTAGGTAGACCACTCTCTATATTCCTCCAGTGTTCTCGAAAAAATGCCAGAGGGATTTGGTTGACAAACACACAAGTTAAACGGTTGCGTTTTTTGCATTTGTACATGCCTTGGCAATTTGCTCTGTGTCAAAGATCATCGACCTTTGTATAAGTTTAGGAATATATGTGGATACCCTCTGTTACAAAGTTTTCAAGACCTATGACACTGACATGGTGGGGAAGATTGGGTAATAATCTACCAAAATGTGTGATCCTTTAGGTGTCGGGGGGACCAGGACAGAGCAAAGTGAGGCAAAAGAAAAAAGTCAATCCTGCTATAGGTGTTATGTACCTCTGAGTAATAAGTATAATATCAAGTTTTCTGTTGTTCCACATGCCAAACATCAATAAGATGCAAAGACCTATCATCCTATTAATGTATAAGAGTTGTGATTTGTGGAGTATAAGAGTTGTGATTTGCCTTCTGAAGAATATAAAAAAGGTTCAAAGAATCTTCCCATTATCAGAATGCAGTCAGTGAAATCTGATCATGATTCGGGGGAGGTCTGTCAGTGTGGTACATTTCCGAACCATATAGCTACATTATCTTTGTAGCCCTCTATGTATACTTTAATGAAGCTGCAGTGTAATGCAACTTTTTTTTAGATGTCTTGTTACATGCATATGGGTGAACACAAGTAAGAATAAACCATCAGTTCTGGATGTAGATGCATCTCTGAATACACAAGGAACAATTTACATACTGTGCCATTATCTCAAAGTAGTGACTAAACCAGTTTTTTTTTTATTTGTGATGAAATAAGAAAAATGTTTTGAGAAGGTAATTATAGTGTAAAAGAATACTTATGTGCTATTCTGTGTATAAATTACAAAAGGAGTATCAAAAAATAAAGTGCAATAGTGAATATATAGCTGCTGGACTCCATTGGTGCCTTTGAGAAGGTAACATTTTATGATCTAAAAATAAAATAAATAATATATGAATGCATTTCTCTCATCATGTCACTCATTCAGAATTTTCCCTGTCACCAGTTGTATGTGATCTGTAACTGATTGTCATGTTCTTAATACATTAACTGAAGTTCCACTTCAAAATGTCAAGATGGAAATTTACAGAGTCTACAACAAATATTTCTCCATACATTATTTTTTGGAGTTTCACAGCTTTCTGCTTGGCTTCAGCTTATTTACTTTCTATTTGGTGCTCAGTATTTCCAAATGAATGGATTTGACATGTATTCCACTCTAACTGAATGCTGGTAATGTGAATTGCTGCTCCCTAGCACTGTACATGTTAGTAAGCATTGTTTCTCACAATCTAATTGAAAGTGACACGTAGGCAAACTGGTAAAAGAGAATATTGGGCATATGCTTGTTAATGAGAACCTGCACCTTTGGGACAGTAAACTGAGATGAAAACTGAGAAATGAAAAGTGATCTCAACAACTAACATTGTCACTGAACATTCCTCAGTTTGTCTCCTGGCCTGGGCTTCAGTTTAGCTGCTCATTGCTATATATGTGTCAATCTGTAACTTCCAGGTGATATGCTCCCAGTGGTGGCTGACAAATTGGCTGCCCTCTTATGACTTGAACACTTCTCATGCAAGGCTGACAATTGTTCATGTCCGTCAGTTTTTTGAGAAGAAAAACAAAACAAGAACGGAATATTAATTTTGTTCCTTATTTAGCGACTCTGTGGTACAAATGCTAAGCACTTTGTCATTCTTCTTGAAATAACTTTCATTTTACAAGGGCATTTAAAATGTAAATAGTCTAGTAGTCAACTTCTAATAAAAACATTAGGTGGTTAAAGTGTAACCCGAGAACAAAAGA
Organism: Rana muscosa; assembly: GCA_029206835.1. NCBI lineage: Eukaryota > Metazoa > Chordata > Amphibia > Anura > Ranidae > Rana > Rana muscosa. The sequence goes on along the minus strand of JARGYO010005583.1, from coordinate 3,740,876 downwards.
TTTATGGAAAATACAAATTTGGTGAATGGGTTGGAGGGAGTTAGTATGATGATTGTATTTACTGTATATGATTTATATTTGCTTTTAACAATTTGATTCTAGATTAAAGATTTGATCTAGAAAATGTATTTTATTGGGATTTTATGTGATAGACCAACACAAAGTGGCACATAATTGTGAAGTGGAAGGAAAATGGTAAATGGTTTTCCAAATTTTTTACAAATAAATATGTGTGGCGTGAATTTGTATTCAGCCCCCTTGAGTCAATACTTTGTAGAACGACATTTCACTGCAATTACAGCTGCAAGTCTTTTTAGGGATGTCTCTACCAGCTTTGCATATCTAGAGAGTGAAATTTGGTAAATAAACACTAATGGGGTTATAATGTGCTGTGATCTGGACATGTACTTTAAAATGTAAAAGACTGAGGCTTCGATAATACAAACAAATACAAAGGCAACCCTCTTTTTTTCTATGGAAGAGAATGATTTTTAAATAGTAATACTTATAAATTGTAATTTTACCTACCTAGTAGGTTTAGATATTATGGTAAGGGCAAAGTTTTCTTCGATTACTAATAATCTAGTGCATTGATTTAATCATTATATCTTTTATTTTTTTATTATTTTTATAACATAATGTAGCGGGGTATTCCCCTTTAACCTCCAGAGACTACATTTCCCATGACATCTTACAGCACCCAGGGTGCATTGCCCCCGGAGCAAGGACTGCTGGGGCGGACTTTATAAAGGAAAGTCGGAGCTTATTCTCTCTCTTTGGACACCTCCCGCCTAGCAAGCAAGAACTCTGTTCGAGACTGCTGTGAACCCAGGCCTGAAGCCTGGGCATTTTCTTCCAAAGAGCCTTCCGCCAGTCTAGCGGAACCACAGGGACATCTTTTCATCCTTGCTGTACTGTTCCAGGAAGACCAAAGACCTGGATGTCGATGGATTCATGTGCTTAGATGCATCGACGGAGGAGACGGACTTGGACTGGTCCGGTTGGTGAGAGAGCACTTGCTCACATATCAAATACTGTACTTCTACTACCCTGTTGGATTACAAAGTTTTATTCGTCAAGTGCACCACCGAGTTTTGCTAGCGAAGATTCCTTTATAGAACTTCCACTCAGTTCAGTCAGGCCTGACTGCATAGGTAGACATTGCTGGGCGTTAGTCTGCCCACGAGGAGAAGTAGCTGGAAAAGGGTATCGTTAGAGTTGCATAGTGATAAAATATATTCTGTTTGTTTGAATACTGTGTATTGCAGGGAGCTGCAAATAACCTATATACTCTTGTTTATTACTTACCCATTAGTCTCAGTAAATATACCTGGGTCAAGTACGTTGGTGTCTGTTTCTTTTACATGCAAAGGAAGTTTACCATATCACTGTGTGTGTTTGCCATAGGACTGTGTCACCAAGAGTTGCGGGTCACGCAGTCCTATCTCCCCTTACTATCTGTGCCATGGGAGGGTAGAGCCGATTGCTAGGGGTTGACAGCGGTGCACTACAGGGCCCAAACAAAAAAATCAAAACCAGCAGCCCTCTTAACTGGGGGTACCACTATACGTGGGGGCTCAAGTCTGGGATTCCTGTACACTGCACGCTGCAATCAAGCCAGTCAGAAGTACTAGCATGGACCCGCTGGCAATGGAACAGTGGTGCGCAGCGGTTGGCACCGATCCAACTGCGGCGGTAGTTATTGTACTCCTGGGGGAAAGATGGCCGGAAGAGGAGATAAAACAGCTCGTATTGTTGCTGTCACTGAGCCACAAAGCATGGGTGATGGATATCAAGCCAGATCCAGTGACCTCATTTACATACGCACTGGTAGAATGGAAAAACGAAGTCCCAGAACACTTTAAAGGTCGGAGTATACAGGCCATAGATAACCAGATCTATCACTTGGTACATACGCAGGAAGTGAAGGGAGGATGGTTTCAGACACCAAAGCCATCACCCCCGTGATTATCTCCACCACTATCCCCAAAAGCAGAAAAGTCTAAGGAAATATTAAGCCCGGGATCACCGCTGGCCGCTATAGGGCCTGAACTGTTGAATGCTTTAGGAGACTTTGTATCCAAGTGTCAGAAAAGCAATACGATGCATGTAGAAGCCGGTTGCCGGAAGTTTCGCACCTTCTCAGGGAAGCAACCAGTGCCTGCCAGAGAAGAAGAATTCGACACCTGGATTGAACAGGCTATGCAAGCGGTGGAAGGATGGGAGGTACCAGAGGTGCAGAAGAAGCAGCGCATTAGCGAAAGTCTGAAGGGCGCTGCTGCTGAAGCTGTGAAGAACCTTAGGCTCAGCAATGCTACTTGTACCACATATGATTATCTGCCTATGCTGCAGGAGGAGTTTGGTCAGCTGGAAAAGGTGACTGAACTGATTTACCACTTCGAACATACCTTTCAACAGCCAGGAGAAAAGTTACTCGAATATGTGCGCAGATTAAACCGGATGCTGTGCCAAATTGTCCTAAAGAAGGGAATGCTGCCGCAGGTCATAGACGCGACCCGAATGAAGCAGATTCTGAGGGGAGCCCTGCGTTCGGATCCAGTCTGGCTCCACTTGAAGACCTCTGAAGGAGTGATGACTTTGAGTTACCCAGACCTGGTACGGATCATAAGAGATGAAGAAGCCCTCTTAAAGGACCAGCAAGGGGCTGAGAAGACCACTACCATCCCCGCTGTGGGGGTCAGATCAGCTATGGCCACTGAACGGGACTCAGAGGTGGAGACCCTAAAGTCTCAAATGACCCAGGTGCTGGACCTTCTGACCTCACTCCTGTCTAAAAACTCAGGAATGAAGGAACCCGAGAAAAATAGGAATGAACCACGCAAGAGTAGTTCAATGCCAACCTCCCCGCAGAAGAAAAGAGAGATTGTCTGTTTCAATTGTGGAGGAGTTGGCCACCCTGGAAGAGAGAGTCCCAGTCCAAGAAAGAACAGAGGCACAAATTCGCAGCCGGCGGAAAACTTCAGAGGGCCCCAGTGAAGGAGTCAGCCGGGCGCCCGCTATTCACAGAAAGCTCCACTAAGATTCAGAAAGAGGAAAAAGTAAAGAGAAAGGGGAACAGAGCCCCTCTCAAACCACTCAATACCCCCTGTCAGGAGTTAAAGTCTAACAGTCTGCAGGGAATCAATGCATACCAGGCCCAAAAGGGGTTGAGATCCAGAGACAAGTGGATGAAGAAGAGAACTGTCAAGGGAAAACCCCAGGGTCCAGAGAAGAAGCCGCCTCAAAAGTGCTTTCCGGGGGGCGCATGCGCGGCTTTCCAAGATGGCGGATGTGTGATCCGTGAGCTCCGGTCCCGTCCCGCGATCCGAGTCCCCTAACGAGCTAACACGGGCTTACATCACCACAGGGGTAAGCCTCAAAGCCTCCTCACACCTCCCAGGCACTATATGGGAAAAATTGGGGACCAGCGAGCAATATATCGTGCCCCACAACCTCCGCGGCCTCCCTCCACGATGGATCGCTTCCTCACTAGGCCCGCATCCCCGGCCTCGATTACACAGGGGGAGCCGGAAGATAATATTAGCGCTCAGATGGCGGAGGATTCCTCACAGCGGCCTCCCCACCCTCCCGTCCTTCTCCCCTCTCAGCAGATCCTCACATCAGAGCTGATGGATCTTAAACTCCAGGCCCTAGCCCAGCAAGTCACCAGAGACATAGCCCAGGAGATGGGAAGGATCTCCAGGGAGTTTAGGGGCGAGATAGACGCTCTGGGGGAACGTACAGCGACCCTGGAGACGAAATTTGACGACACTATACAATATGTGCAGGCTCTTGAAGAGGAAAACGCTACCCTAAAATCCTCTGTATCACAATTACAGCTACAGCAGGAAGACCTTGAAAATAGGGAAAGGCGCCAGAACCTCAGAGTGCGCGGTGTCTCTGAACAAATAGCTGACAATAACATCAGGCCCTATCTTCTTGGCCTCTTCAACACCCTGGCACCTGAAATAGTGGACATTGATTGGCGCCTTGACAGGGCACACAGATCCCTGGCTCCCAAACCCCCTTCGGGGGCCAGGCCCCGTGACATAGTGGTACGTTTCCACTACTATGAAAGTAAGGAGGCTCTGACTAAGGCTACACGCAACAGGTCTGCCATTGAGTACAAGGGGGATAAAATACAGCTCTTCAGTGACCTATCTCCTATTACGCTGGCCAAACGTCGCTCTCTGAGACCAGTTACATGCCACCTTCAAGAACACAAGGTTCCTTACTACTGGGGATTTCCCTTCCGCCTGAGTGTTACCATGGAGGGGGTCCAGCATACTTTGCGGGACCCCCAGGAAGGTGAAGCTTTTCTACAACGGTTGGGCCTGCCCCCGCTCCCTGCTGAGTTGGACCAAGGCCCACCAGCCACTCGGAGACATGGATCAGCCCCCTCCAGAATCTGGACCCCAGTGAGAGGAAGAGGATCCAGGGCCTACTCTACACCCCAACGCTCTCAACGTGCCAGGCTACCTACTTGATTTCCTGAGGGATTCCCCCTCGGGCTTGTGTTTCTCCCTTGCTCTCCCTCGCAGGAGATTGTGATCTTTACACCAGCTCCTCGTTTTTATGGAGCTGGTCTTTCAATTAGCTTTGGGCCACGTTTGGCAGCTATGTTTTTTTTTTTTGTGCTCTCAGTTAAAGTTCACGTTTCAGATATAACACCCTCAACGAACATGGTCCCCTCACACACCATTTATACTTGATGGGAGGGTCCTGAGGAGCTTTTTCAACAACACTATCGACTTTCCGGATCGTCGTGGCGGGTTGTCACGGACCACTCCCTATGTTGGTGACTGCTATGCTCCCCACCAAGTCCTTGAGCTATGGCCAAGGACCCCTGAGTGGTATGATACCCTCAGGTTTTTACATGTTGTTTTTTTTTTTACATATTGTTTCTTTTTTTAGGCCTGGTAGGCCTTGTGGTTGTGCTGCTACGCGGTACCTAATGGTCCCTTTTTTGGTCCATCATACACCCCTGTTTTTTTGGGGGGCTGAAATCTCCCCTATTTTCCTTTCCATCTTTTTTTGTTCTATTTTTACTTTTATTTTTATTTTTATTTTTCAACTCCTCTGGGGTTTTTTTTTTCCTAATTCACAGTCTGGTGCTCTCATATATATTTTATGTCTGTATTGGTTGCTAGATGGTATATTCCACATTACGCTAAATCTCATCTCTTTTGTTGACTGTCATATAACTAGTATGTTTTCGGGGTCTAGGTCTCTCTTTGGGCCCCTCCTGGGCCGGGTCGTGTCCGAACCTCTGCCATTTGAACTGCATATCCATTGGCCTGACTGTTCGGACGTGATATGGCTTTAAAACTGGTTTCCTATAATGTTAAGGGATTGAACTCTATAAAGAAGAGATGGCTTGCTCTTCGGGAGTTCCGGGCCTCCGGTGCGGATGTGGTTCTCGTCCAGGAGACGCACTTCCGGGCCGGAGGTACCTTCAGGTTTGCTTCTAAACATTTCCCCCTGTCCTACGTATCATCTGACCCCTCTGGTAAAGCAGGAGTAGCTATCTTGATAAGACGCTCGTGTCCTATTCAAATTGAGAAGACTCACCTAGACCCACAGGGTAGATATATAATTTTGCAGGGAACATATTTGTCCAACCTTATAACGGTCATGAATATCTATGTTCCTAACTCAGGTCAGGTTAAGTTTATTACAGACGCTTTGGAGCGCCTACAGAAGTGCTCTTCTCCTTTTACAGTTCTAGGGGGTGACTTTAATGCTGTGCTCTCTCCCACACGTGACAGGAAATCCTTGTTCGCCACCTCTCCCCCACCGGCCTCACACTCCCTGGCTACCTCCTTCCGAAAACTGATCCGAACGCATCATCTCTTTGATACTTGGCGGATAAAACATCCTTCAGGTAGGCAATTTTCGTTCTACTCCCCTCCCCACAAGATGTTCTCCAGATTGGATTACTTCTTTGTCACCGCCCCCTTGATTTCCCACACAGTGGCCTCTGAACTGGGTGCAATCACCTGGTCGGACCACGCTCCTTTGACACTAGACTTAAGCTTCTCAGCCGCATTCCCCAGAAAGTGTCATTGGAGACTTAATGAATCTCTCCTTAAACACCCCGAGACCAACACTAAATTAGAGGCAGCCCTGACGGAATATTTCCTCCTAAACGAGGGCTCAGTGCCCAGCGTGTCCACCCTCTGGGAGGCCCACAAGGCCTTTTTTAGGGGACAATGTATTGCCCTCAGCTCACAAAAAAAGAAGGATGCAGCTTTTCTGAAGTCCTCTCTAATATCAGACCTACTGGATGCAGAAAGAGCCTTGCTTCGCTCTCCCACAGTGGGTCGTCTGCGCACGGTCACGGGGCTAAGAAATCGCATAAAAGCATTAGATATGTCTTCCATAGATAAAACGATCCTGTGGGCTAAACAGAAGTTTTACGAGTTTTCAAACAAGCCCCACAAGATGCTGGTCTCTAGACTCAATCCAAGACCCTTTCACGCTTTCCCGGAACATCTTAAACTTCCCGACGGGTCCCCTACCTTTTGCCCACAGACCATGACTCAGGTGTTTGGTGAATTCTATAAAAAACTTTATAACTGTCTCGCACCCACTCATCACCCTTCATTTGACTCGGAGACCTTCGAGGAGTTCATGTCAGATTTGAAACTCCCCAAGCTCTCAGACTCGGAAGTGCAAATGCTCAATGCGCCCATTACGGGAGAGGAATTAACCCACACTGTCAAGTCTCTACCTTCTCATAAGGCCCCCGGTCCAGACGGACTTTCTTATTCTTACTACAAGAATTTCCTCCCAATTCTCTCTCCCCATCTGGTGTCCCTCTACAATTCGCTCTTGCAGGGCAACATCCCTCACCAACAATTTCTCCATTCCTACATCACAGTAATTCCAAAACAGGACAAGGACCCGACCCTACCGGACAATTACAGACCCATAGCACTTTTAAACTCCGATTACAAAATATTCACGAAAATCCTCGCCAATCGTCTTTCCCAATTCCTGACGAAACTAATAGATCGAGATCAGGTGGGTTTTGTTCCCACCAGACATGCTGGAGATAATACTCGACGGACTATAGACCTTATCGACATGTTGAACAGAGTCAAACGCCCTGCCCTAATTCTTAGCTTAGACGCCCAAAAGGCGTTTGACAGATTGAGTTGGCCCTATATGTTTGCAACCCTTACGAAATTTGGCATACACGGACCCTTCCTTTCCGCCCTGACCTCCCTATACTCCACTCCCTCCTCTCAGGTACGTCTAGCATCTTTCACTTCCCAATCTTTTCCAATGACAAATGGCACTAGGCAGGGATGCCCTCTCTCCCCACTCCTTTTCATATTATGCTTAGAACCCCTGGCGGAGGCTATCAGATCCCATCCTGACATCACGGGGGTCCCCATGCGGCAGAGGGAATATAAAATATCCTTATTTGCCGATGATGTCCTTCTTACCCTAACCAAACCTCATACCTCACTCCCTTCCCTGCATGCCCTTCTTTCTCAATTTAGCTCCTTGTCGGGTTATAAGGTCAATACTGCGAAAACAGAAGCCCTCCCCCTCCACATACCCTCGGATGAGCTCTTGAACTTGAAAGGTACATTTTCTTATCGCTGGTGCACTTCGTCCCTTAGATACCTTGGGGTCCAGATCACGCCATCCTATTCGTCCCTCTATTCCATCAACTATCTCCCGCTATTTCAATCAATCAAAACTATGTTATCCCGTTGGACCTCCCTCCCCCTGTCCTGGATAGGCAGGATAAATGTGCTAAAAATGTCAATAATGCCGAAATTATTGTACTTTTTTGAAACCCTTCCAGTCCCCATCCCGATGACACAGATTAAGATCCTTAAGCAGTGGTTTCTTAAGTTCATTTGGAGTGGCAGGGCCCATAGAGTGGCAAGCTCGGTTATTTTCTCCCCCAGAGATCAGGGGGGCATGGGAGCCCCGGACATATACAAATATTACCTGGCCTCCCATTTGCGAACCTTGGTGTCATGGTCTAGCCTCAGGCCCCCTAACCGTTGGTCGGAGATAGAAATGGGCTCCCTCTATCCAACTCACCCCTGTTCCCTGGTATGGTCCCCTGGGACATTGGGGGACCCCAAACTTCACGATCTCTGCCTGAGTACCATGGTATTTGTGCTCAGATTGTGGCGCTCATGCCTTTCCAAGTTTGCATTATCTTCCATCTGCCCCCCCTTATCTAATGTGCTCTTCAATCCCTTGATCCCTGATAGCCTCTCACATACACGTGTGTTTCCCTGGGCAAAAGAGGGGCTGTTCCAACTCCGACACTTCGTACATCCGGTCACACGTAAGGTTAAACCCTTCCCGACCCTCCAGACTGAGAGCCAAATCCCAGAATATTTGAGGTATTCGTACCTCCAGATAGTCCATTATTTCTCGACACTTTCCCCATCTCTCATCCTCACCAAGCCAACACCCTTTGAACTTCTCTGCTCCCAAGGTCCCTATCAAGCACAGCTCATTTCAAGTATATACCGCATCCTCCAGGAACAGACAACAATTTCTGAAAACACCCACTCCTACATGTACAAATGGTCGCAGCTCACCCAGCGACAAATTTCAGTCTCGGAGTGGTCAAGAATTTGGTCCTCGACCTCTAAAATTTCAAGATGTGTGGCACAGAGAGAGACAGCATACAAAGTTCTACTATTTTGGTACAAGACCCCTGAGGTTATTCACCGGTATGACTCCTCTCTCTCTCCTCTGTGTTGGAGATGCGGGAAAGAAAAAGGATCACATTTCCATATCTTTTGGCAATGCGATCGGATAGTACCCTTTTGGTCCATGGTGGCACAAGTGCTTCAACAGGTTCTCCCCGCCTCTATCCCGCTAGACCCGATTCATTGTCTCCTAGGTCTTCCCTTCCCGGGGATAGGAAAGGCAGCAAACAGACTAGCCGCTTTTATTCTGCTTGCAGCCAGAAGAGCCATTCCCTCTAACTGGTTATCCACCCTAGTGCCTACCCAAACTCAGTTGATACAAAGCGTCAGGGGCATACGACAGATGGAATATATGACAGCTATGGTGGAGGATGGAGTTGATAGATTTGACGAGATCTGGGCGGCCTGGGATGTTTCGACGTACGGGCTGCCGCCCTTGGCCTAGAAACCATTCGATACTCTCTCGGCTTCTTATCCTCTATCTCTGTGCCCTAGGTGCACCTCCGGTCCACACTTGATCATGTCCCTGAATCTGTAAACTCATACCCTAAGTCCAACATTATGTATTGTATGATGATCACTGGCTCTTTTTTTTTTTTTTTTTTTTCTCAATATTTTGTTTGGTTATTATTATTATTTCCATTGTCAGCCTCCCCAGAGTCATTCCATTTGCCTAGTATGATGTACCTCAGACATTCCCTATGCTTTGTCAGTTATGCCTGCTTTTGTATTTTGTGAAAATTTCTTTAATAAAAATACAATTTATTAAAAAAAAAAGTGCTTTCCGGATAGGCTGGTGGGACCCTCCCCGCTAGTCCCTATTCAAGTGGAGGGAGTTTACACCAGAGCCATCCTGGACACGGGAGCCCAAGTGACACTCTTGTATAGAGACTTTTACCAGAGACACTTGAATCACGTACCTCTTCAGAAACTCAAAGACCTCGAGATATGGGGTAAAGGGTACTCAGAGCTTTCCTTACGATGGCTACGTCTCAATCAGGCTGGCAATCGATCCCTCTGTGATGGGAAAAGCAGAAGTGTTCGACACTCTGGCAGTAGTTTGTCCTCGCCCACCAGGAGCCCATAAGAGTTCCCTAATTATAGGAACCAACACTGACCTGGTCAGGAGACTACTGGCCCCCATAGTGCAAGAACAAGGAGCTTCAACAGCCAAGATCCACCCCATGCTGCAACAGGTTTACTGGAAGTTGGTCCTGGAGCAGAAGGCCCCAGAAGAGGGGGTGGGAAAAGTCTGGAGATTATCCAAGAAGGAGAAGGTGCTACAACCTGGTGAGATCACCTGTCTGCAGGCTACTGTCAAACTCTCCTGGAAGCAGCCTGGCCCTTTTGTGGTCCTGGAGCCAGATCTGTTGGATACACACCCAGGGCTGGAGGTGATTCCCAAAGTGGTCCCGTTGAGGGCATTGGAGAAATCGAGGGGCCAGGTTCCAGTGAGTATCAGGAATGTCACTGACTCCCCTATGAAGATTCCGGCCCAGATGTTACTGGGGAAAGTGAACCCTGCCACCCCAGTGGGCCTGTCCAATCTAAGGAGATCAGAAGGAGGAGAATCCATCTTGGAGGAACTCTGTCTGGAAAACACCAACCTACCACCAGTGTGGAAGGAGAGAGCAAGGGCTCAACTAACAAAATAGAGAAAAATATTTTCGGAAGATGAGTTTGTCGTGGGGTGTGCAAGGAGTGCCTCTCATAGGATCCGTCTACAGGAAGACAAACCCTTTCGGGAGAGGGTCCGACGAGTTCCTCTTGCTGATCTGGAGGACCTGCGTGAGCAATTGGGTGAGTTGAAGAGAACTGGAGTGATTAAAGAGTCCAGGAGCCCGTATGCTTCCCCTATTGTAGTAGTCAGGAAGAAAAATGGATCATTAAAACTGTGCATAGATTACCAGACTCTCAATAGGAGGACCATACCTAAACAGTACACCACTCCCAGGATTGAGGATGCCCTACAGAGTCTGTCAGGAGCCAAGTGGTTCAGCGTTATGGACCTGAAGAGTGGGTACTACCAAATCCCAATGCATCCTGAAGACAGAGAAAAAATGGCTTTCATCACCCCGGTAGGGTTCTATGAGTTCAACAGGATGCCTCAAGGCCTGTCGGGGGCCCCTGCCACTTTTCATAGGCTAATGGAGAAGACGGTGGGGGTTATGCACCTTATTGAAGTACTAGTATACTTAGACGACATCATTGTCTTTGGAAGGACTCTGGAGGAGCATGAGGAAAGGCTGGAGAAAGTTTTGAAAAGTCTCAGTGAAGAGGGACTCAAACTCTCCAGAGAGAAGTGTCAGTTCTACCAGTCCTCAGTACACTATCTAGGACACATAGTGTCTGAAAAGGGAGTGTCTACCGATCCTGACAAGCTTGATGCAGTTACCTCCTGGCCTAGCCCAACCACCGTGACTGAGCTTAGATCCTTCCTCGGGTTTTGCTCCTACTACCGCCGATTCGTGGAAGGATTTGCAAAAATAGCCAAACCTCTGAATGAGTTGCTGAGTACAGAGGGAGAGGAAGATGAGACTGGCCCCAGGAAGCCGGGAGTGTCCGTGGAAGGCCAGTGGACAGAGAAGTGTGAAGAAGCATTCAAAATGTTAAAGAAGAGTCTGACCACTGCCCCGGTATTGGCCTTTGCTGACACCAAGAAACCATACGAACTGCATGTGGATGCCAGCCATGATGGCCTGGGAGGGGTGCTGTACCAGGAGTATGAAGGACAGCTAAGGCCAGTTGCCTATGTCAGCAGAAGCCTAACACCAGCGGAGAAGAATTACCCCACTCACAAGTTGGAGTTCCTGGCCCTAAAGTGGGCAGTCGTGGATAAGGTCAGAGACTACCTGTATGGAGCTGACTTTACTGTAAAGACCGACAATAACCCACTTACCTATCTCTTCACCACAGCCAAGTTGGATGCCACCGGCCATCGTTGATTGGCAGCCCTTTCCGGATTCAACTTCAGCCTGAAGTACAGGCCTGGAGCGGGAAACCAAGATGCTGACGCGTTGTCAAGAAGGTCTCATGCTCCCACTTGTCGCACTGAAGATTGGACCCAAGTGACCCCGGATGGAGTGAGGGCCCTATGTCAAGGGGCACAGCTTCAAGCCAGTGGCGGATCCAGGGCCGAATAATTCTGAGTTTCTGTGGTGGGAGTACCCAAGTACTATTGTGATGTAACCCAGATTGGTGAAGACGACTTGCCGAAGCTATCCAAGAAGGACCTAAGAAGGGATCAGTTGGAAGACCCCTGGGGAAGATGAGCTTTGGAAGTTCTGGAGGATCAGGATCCGGATAGGCTCCTACATGACCCCTCAAAGGAGGCCCGATCCATCCACAAAGAATGGGACAAGTTACAGGTGCATCAAGGGGTGGTCTACCAAAGGGGCTCCTCTGGTGACCTGGAAGATAGGTGGCAGCTGTTCTTGCCAGAAAAGCACAGGAAAACTGTCCTAACTGTTCTGCATGATAATCATGGCCACTTAGGGGCTGAGCGAACCTTTCAACTAGTGAGGAGTAGGTTCTATTGGCCTTGTATGCGGGCTGAAGTGGAGGAGTACTGTCACTCATGTGCTCGCTGCATACAAAGGAAGACACTGCCACGTCAAGTTGCCCCAATGGGCCATCTAGAAAGTCAAGGACCCCTGGACTTGGTATGCATTGACTTCCTTTGTCTAGAACCTGACCTGAGTGGACATGGAAATGTTCTGGTGGTAACCGACCATTTCACTCGTTATGCCCAGGCTTTTCCAACCAAAGACCAAAAGGCCTCCACCGTTGCTAAAATCTTGGTGGAGAAGTACTTTGTCCATTATGGATTACCTCAACACTTTCACTCGGACCAAGGAAGGGATTTCGAGAGTCGATTAACTAAGAAGTTGCTGGATTCTTTAGGCATAAAGAAGACTCGTACTACTCCCTACCACCCTCAAGGGAATGCCCAACCAGAGAGGTTTAACAGGACTTTGCTAAACATGTTGGGAAGTGAGAACCCTGTCTAGTGAGGAAAAGCAGCACTGGGGCAAGCACATAGCAGCAATAATCCATGCCTACAACAGCACCATCAGTGATGTCAAACATATTGGGGTTTGGGGAGGGGGAATTGCGCAAGTTCCGCTAATAAGTGGGTGAAAAGAAGTGTCACCCACTAAGGATCGTTTACCTAATGAGGTATAGTTGCTGTAACCATATAAGCATACAAAAGGAAAAGGGAGGGGATCAGTCTGTTTAGGACAGGCAAAAAGCGGTTACTATAGGCAACAGATTGTAGATCCAGAGACGGAAATGATTTTAGAATTAATCATTTATTCCTATTATCATTTTAAAAATATGTAAAAGGAAAACATATGAAAGTGCAGTATTATTATCAAAAAGTGAATGGTCATACAGTGCATAAGTTAATTGGAAACATCTGATGGACAGACAGGACTAACAAATAACTAAACATGTAACAACACACTGGTCCGGACGTATGGTTCGGTCTTATATCAGTATGTAACCCAGAAAAAGAATAATATTATTTGGTATATTGATTACCGTCCACCAGGGAATATAGGGTAATCTGGGCCACCTACTAATAAGTGGATTTGTTTATTAGGGTCGAATGGGTTTAACATTTAATATAAGGCTGAACCTGATGGAGTGGGAAAGGGAAACCGGGGGAGGGGGGTAATAGCGCTGGGGGGATGTATTGGGACTGGTACAAATCAAAGTAGATGACCTAAATGCAATATTTGCATTAGGTACATGGTGGGAGTCCACTGGTGGAAATGTTCCCTGAAGGTTGAAGAGGTTAATTGATGCTTATAGAGGGGCTATTGTATTGGCACAATGATAATAGATAAATGTCCTCCAGAAGTTGCTGTCAAAGAAAGTTCATCAATATGGTTGTAATACAGATGTCTGTGGAGTTTTAACAACATAGCTCTGGTATGCACATATCGACAGTGTGAAATTAGTCTCTTATCATTGTCTGCAGCTCAACTTCAACCTATGAATCAAAGTACATTACCACTGGACGCCTTTGTGTTGGAACTGGGTTTGGTCAGTTCTTATTTTAAGTGGGTCCCAGGTTACCTGATATTTAGCGGCTGATTTGAAGATGTTGTTTTGGCCATGCCTATTCGTTGTGTTGGCCGTCGACCCGAGCGGGTATCAGAATAAGGTCCGGGTCCCCCGGGCGCTACCTGCACCGGTAACAAAAAGGATCCGATATGGCTGCTTTAGTAGTGCCTGATGTCAGTTGCCATGGTCGTAGCCGCTATCGTAAGTACTGGCTAGGGCTTACGTTCTCCGAGCCATGTCGATCCACCCACTCCATTCAAAACAACGTCACGTGACTGTGTGGGATATGACGTCAACGCGTTTCGCCGTGCTCTGTGGCGTAGCTTCGTCTGGACGTATCGCGTCACTGGACGGGACCCATGTTTATGTTTCACTGAGACCGGTGACGCGCATCATTAGGGGGTTGGGTTATGTAAAGAACACAGGAGAGGCTATATGCATTTTTTATGTATTTTACGTGGGAGGAAATCAGGGAGAGGAACACATAGTCACACCGTCATATCGCACCAGGTACATATATGGAAGAGGTCAATGCTAGTAACCACCTGTGTTAAATATGTTTTGGTAATTATCAAGGGAGGGGGGGGTGGGGAGGGGGTAGGGAAAAAGAATTTTACGTAAAAGAACATAAAAGTGATCTAATATTAGTCATTTTCCCAAGCTTAATTTAATGTGTTGTTAAGAACTGCTTGGAAGGCCCTTATACACAGGGCAAGGCAAAGGGAAAGTGGAAAAAGGAAATAATAGTAATAAATAAACAGTGTTTAAATTGGTTGATTATATAGTTCAACTACCAGGGAAGAGTATTGGCAAGGCAATAGGACCAATGGGTATTGTCAAGTCACAAGATGTAGTGTTAGCAAGGGGGGGGAGGGAGAGGGAGGGGGGGGAAGGGGGAAGGGGGAGGGGGGAGGATTTTTATTTATGGCCCACCTCTAGGTTGGCAAAAGCACCTGCAGGTTTAGCTCCGTGTTTAGGCCAACCGGAACAAGAGATTTTAAGCGATATACCCACCATTTCTCCTTTTATCAGTGATGTCACAGGGTATTCCCCCTATAGACTCATGTTTGGGAGAGAGGCGAGACTGCCAGTGGATTTGGCCTTCGGCACTTCCGTGGACCATGCATCCGCTGCCTCACACAAAGGATATGTGGACCGGCTGAGGAAGAGCTTAAAGTTGGCTTATGAGAAGGCCCAGTTGACCTCCGACCAGAGAGGAGCCCGGAACAAGCGAAATTTCGACCTGAAGCTCCGGACTCAAGACCTGCAGCCTGGAGATAGAGTGTTGCTGAGAAATTTAGGTGTTCCCGGAAAACATAAGCTGGCAGACAGGTGGAGATCAGAGCCTTATGTGATCTGCAAGAAGTTACCGGATCTGCCAGTTTACCAAGTGAAGCCAGAAGGGAAGATAGGGCCGCTGAAGACCTGGCACCGGAACCATCTGTTACCTCTGTCTGAGGCCGTTAGAATGCCACCTACTCTGGATTCTCCTGAGTTACCTTCTATCACCCATACTCCTCGACCTAGCACTAGGTCGCAAGCTACTTTATCTAGGGAGGAAGAAGCCTCAGACCAAAGTGAGGAGGAAGCAGAACTCAGCTGGCTGTGGCCGTCTCAGGCTCCTGCACCATTGTCCTTTGACCTTCCACCCTCTGAAGATCTTGTGGATAATACTCTGAACGTAGAAGCCACTGAATTCGTCCCGTCCAGCCTTCAGCTCCAAGAATGGGAAGATGTTCAAGACAACTTGCCTGCTGAAGATCAAAGGGATTCCATATACCTCTCTGCATCTGAGTCGGATGTCCAGGAAGCAGAGGAAGTTTTCACCACAGTGCCAGAAGAAGAACCTGGAGTGACTGAGACTGTGACTCCCAGGGAGCAAAGAATGAAGAGAGCTATTCGTCCTCCTCGGAAATTAACCTATGCTCAGATGGAAGAAAGTTCTGAGGATACAGTTATGACCGCAAGACGGACAATACCAACATCTGGTCCCTGCACTGTACATTTGGTGGAGGGCAACCCCAGCTCACTTCCTGGCACAGTTAGGCAGGCCACCCTTGCAGAGGTGACCTGTGGACAGGGTAATTCCCCTCCTCGTTTCTGGTGGGAACTTCCCCTGCCAACATCTCTTACAGCTTTAAATAATGTAGTAAATACCTTTTGTTGATGCTGTCTTTGGGGACCAAAGATTTCAAGTGGGGGGAGTGTGTAGCAGGGTATTCCCCTTTAACCTCCAGAGATTACATTTCCCATGACATCTTACAGCACCCAGGGTGCATTGCCCCCGGAGCAAGGACTGCTGGGGCGGACTTTATAAAGGGAAGGCGGAGCTTATTCTCTCTCTTTGGACACCTCTCGCCTAGCAATCAAGAACTCTGTTCGAGACTGCTGTTAACCCAGGCCTGAAGCCTGGGCATTTTCTTCCAAAGAGCCTTCCGCCAGTCTAGCGGAACCACAGGGACATCTTTTCATACTTGTACTGTTCCAGGAGGACCGAAGACCCGGATGTTGATGGATCCATGTGCTTAGAGAGACGGACTTGGACTGGTCCCGTTGGTGAGAGAGCACTTGCTCACAGATCAAATACTGTACTTCTACTACCCTGTTGGATTACAAAGTTTTATTCGTCAAGTGCACCACCGAGTTTTGCTAACGAAGATTCCGGTTTCACACTGGGGCGGTGGCGGTATAGCGCCGCTATTTTTAGCGGCGCTATACCGTCGGGATCGCAGAGGTATTGGGCCGCTAGCGGTGCGGTTTTAACCCCCGCTAGCGGCTGAAAAAGGGTTAATACCACCCGCAAACCGCGGCTTGTGGGCGGTATTGCCGCGGTTTCCCATTGCTTTCAATGGGAAGGAGCGGTGTAGGAGCGGTAAACAGCCAAGTTGGATGCCACCGGCCATCGTTGATTGGCAGCCCTTTCCGGATTCAACTTCAGCCTGAAGTACAGGCCTGGAGCGGGAAACCAAGATGCTGACGCGTTGTCAAGAAGGTCTCATGCTCCCACTTGTCGCACTGAAGATTGGACCCAAGTGACCCCGGATGGAGTGAGGGCCCTATGTCAAGGGGCACAGCTTCAAGCCAGTGGCGGATCCAGGGCCGAATAATTCTGAGTTTCTGTGGTGGGAGTACCCAAGTACTATTGTGATGTAACCCAGATTGGTGAAGACGACTTGCCGAAGCTATCCAAGAAGGACCTAAGAAGGGATCAGTTGGAAGACCCCTGGGGAAGATGAGCTTTGGAAGTTCTGGAGGATCAGGATCCGGATAGGCTCCTACATGACCCCTCAAAGGAGGCCCGATCCATCCACAAAGAATGGGACAAGTTACAGGTGCATCAAGGGGTGGTCTACCAAAGGGGCTCCTCTGGTGACCTGGAAGATAGGTGGCAGCTGTTCTTGCCAGAAAAGCACAGGAAAACTGTCCTAACTGTTCTGCATGATAATCATGGCCACTTAGGGGCTGAGCGAACCTTTCAACTAGTGAGGAGTAGGTTCTATTGGCCTTGTATGCGGGCTGAAGTGGAGGAGTACTGTCACTCATGTGCTCGCTGCATACAAAGGAAGACACTGCCACGTCAAGTTGCCCCAATGGGCCATCTAGAAAGTCAAGGACCCCTGGACTTGGTATGCATTGACTTCCTTTGTCTAGAACCTGACCTGAGTGGACATGGAAATGTTCTGGTGGTAACCGACCATTTCACTCGTTATGCCCAGGCTTTTCCAACCAAAGACCAAAAGGCCTCCACCGTTGCTAAAATCTTGGTGGAGAAGTACTTTGTCCATTATGGATTACCTCAACACTTTCACTCGGACCAAGGAAGGGATTTCGAGAGTCGATTAACTAAGAAGTTGCTGGATTCTTTAGGCATAAAGAAGACTCGTACTACTCCCTACCACCCTCAAGGGAATGCCCAACCAGAGAGGTTTAACAGGACTTTGCTAAACATGTTGGGAAGTGAGAACCCTGTCTAGTGAGGAAAAGCAGCACTGGGGCAAGCACATAGCAGCAATAATCCATGCCTACAACAGCACCATCAGTGATGTCAAACATATTGGGGTTTGGGGAGGGGGAATTGCGCAAGTTCCGCTAATAAGTGGGTGAAAAGAAGTGTCACCCACTAAGGATCGTTTACCTAATGAGGTAAAGTTGCTGTAACCATATAAGCATACAAAAGGAAAAGGGAGGGGATCAGTCTGTTTAGGACAGGCAAAAAGCGGTTACTATAGGCAACAGATTGTAGATCCAGAGACGGAAATGATTTTAGAATTAATCATTTATTCCTATTATCATTTTAAAAATATGTAAAAGGAAAACATATGAAAGTGCAGTATTATTATCAAAAAGTGAATGGTCATACAGTGCATAAGTTAATTGGAAACATCTGATGGACAGACAGGACTAACAAATAACTAAACATGTAACAACACACTGGTCCGGACGTATGGTTCGGTCTTATATCAGTATGTAACCCAGAAAAAGAATAATATTATTTGGTATATTGATTACCGTCCACCAGGGAATATAGGGTAATCTGGGCCACCTACTAATAAGTGGATTTGTTTATTAGGGTCGAATGGGTTTAACATTTAATATAAGGCTGAACCTGATGGAGTGGGAAAGGGAAACCGGGGGAGGGGGGTAATAGCGCTGGGGGGATGTATTGGGACTGGTACAAATCAAAGTAGATGACCTAAATGCAATATTTGCATTAGGTACATGGTGGGAGTCCACTGGTGGAAATGTTCCCTGAAGGTTGAAGAGGTTAATTGATGCTTATAGAGGGGCTATTGTATTGGCACAATGATAATAGATAAATGTCCTCCAGAAGTTGCTGTCAAAGAAAGTTCATCAATATGGTTGTAATACAGATGTCTGTGGCGTTTTAACAACATAGCTCTGGTATGCACATATCGACAGTGTGAAATTAGTCTCTTATCATTGTCTGCAGCTCAACTTCAACCTATGAATCAAAGTACATTACCACTGGACGCCTTTGTGTTGGAACTGGGTTTGGTCAGTTCTTATTTTAAGTGGGTCCCAGGTTACCTGATATTTAGCGGCTGATTTGAAGATGTTGTTTTGGCCATGCCTATTCGTTGTGTTGGCCGTCGACCCGAGCGGGTATCAGAATAAGGTCCGGGTCCCCCGGGCGCTACCTGCACCGGTAACAAAAAGGATCCGATATGGCTGCTTTAGTAGTGCCTGATGTAAGTTGCCATGGTCGTAGCCGCTATCGTAAGTACTGGCTAGGGCTTACGTTCTCCGAGCCATGTCGATCCACCCACTCCATTCAAAACAACGTCACGTGACTGTGTGGGATATGACGTCAACGCGTTTCGCCGTGCTCTGTGGCGTAGCTTCGTCTGGACGTATCGCGTCACTGGACGGGACCCATGTTTATGTTTCACTGAGACCGGTGACGCGCATCATTAGGGGGTTGGGTTATGTAAAGAACAACCCTTAGTTAAGTCCTGTCTGGATTTTTTCCCCCGGTTCCTATAGGCCATTCACATATTTGGAGTTAATCTTCATTGGCGCACGCATGACGGGGCCAATTGAATCCATCATAGATGGATTCTTTTGTAATGGAAATTTTTTTCCATCTGTTCAGTCTGGCGGCATAGACGTTCTCATTTTTTGTTTGCTGGAAGTCGCTGAGCATATTGGCAGGAGAGGCTATATGCATTTTTTATGTATTTTACGTGGGAGGAAATCAGGGAGAGGAACACATAGTCACACCGTCATATCGCACCAGGTACATATATGGAAGAGGTCAATGCTAGTAACCACCTGTGTTAAATATGTTTTGGTAATTATCAAGGGAGGGGGGGGTGGGGAGGGGGGAGGGAAAAAGAATTTTACGTAAAAGAACATAAAAGTAATCTAATATTAGTCATTTTCCCAAGCTTAATTTAATGTGTTGTTAAGAACTGCTTGGAAGGCCCTTATACACAGGGCAAGGCAAAGGGAAAGTGGAAAAAGGAAATAATAGTAATAAATAAACAGTGTTTAAATTGGTTGATTATATAGTTCAACTACCAGGGAAGAGTATTGGCAAGGCAATAGGACCAATGGGTATTGTCAAGTCACAAGATGTAGTGTTAGCAAGGGGGGGGGGAGGGAGAGGGAGGGGGGAAGGGGGAAGAGGGAGGGGGGAGGATTTTTATTTATGGCCCACCTCTAGGTTGGCAAAAGCACCTGCAGGTTTAGCTCCGTGTTTAGGCCAACCGGAACAAGAGATTTTAAGCGATATACCCACCATTTCTCCTTTTATCAGTGATGTCACAGGGTATTCCCCCTATAGACTCATGTTTGGGAGAGAGGCGAGACTGCCAGTGGATTTGGCCTTCGGCACTTCCGTGGACCATGCATCCGCTGCCTCACACAAAGGATATGTGGACCGGCTGAGGAAGAGCTTAAAGTTGGCTTATGAGAAGGCCCAGTTGACCTCCGACCAGAGAGGAGCCCGGAACAAGCGAAATTTCGACCTGAAGCTCCGGACTCAAGACCTGCAGCCTGGAGATAGAGTGTTGCTGAGAAATTTAGGTGTTCCCGGAAAACATAAGCTGGCAGACAGGTGGAGATCAGAGCCTTATGTGATCTGCAAGAAGTTACCGGATCTGCCAGTTTACCAAGTGAAGCCAGAAGGGAAGATAGGGCCGCTGAAGACCTGGCACCGGAACCATCTGTTACCTCTGTCTGAGGCCGTTAGAATGCCACCTACTCTGGATTCTCCTGAGTTACCTTCTATCACCCATACTCCTCGACCTAGCACTAGGTCGCAAGCTACTTTATCTAGGGAGGAAGAAGCCTCAGACCAAAGTGAGGAGGAAGCAGAACTCAGCTGGCTGTGGCCGTCTCAGGCTCCTGCACCATTTTCCTTTGACCTTCCACCCTCTGAAGATCTTGTGGATAATACTCTGAACGTAGAAGCCACTGAATTCGTCCCGTCCAGCCTTCAGCTCCAAGAATGGGAAGATGTTCAAGACAACTTGCCTGCTGAAGATCAAAGGGATTCCATATACCTCTCTGCATCTGAGTCGGATGTCCAGGAAGCAGAGGAAGTTTTCACCACAGTGC
This sequence comes from Rana muscosa, assembly GCA_029206835.1. Taxonomy (NCBI): domain Eukaryota; kingdom Metazoa; phylum Chordata; class Amphibia; order Anura; family Ranidae; genus Rana; species Rana muscosa. The sequence continues at coordinate 3,720,027 of JARGYO010005583.1, read as the reverse complement.
CAGAAGAAGAACCTGGAGTGACTGAGACTGTGACTCCCAGGGAGCAAAGAATGAAGAGAGCTATTCGTCCTCCTCGGAAATTAACCTATGCTCAGATGGAAGAAAGTTCTGAGGATACAGTTATGACCGCAAGACGGACAATACCAACATCTGGTCCCTGCACTGTACATTTGGTGGAGGGCAACCCCAGCTCACTTCCTGGCACAGTTAGGCAGGCCACCCTTGCAGAGGTGACCTGTGGACAGGGTAATTCCCCTCCTCGTTTCTGGTGGGAACTTCCCCTGCCAACATCTCTTACAGCTTTAAATAATGTAGTAAATACCTTTTGTTGATGCTGTCTTTGGGGACCAAAGATTTCAAGTGGGGGGAGTGTGTAGCAGGGTATTCCCCTTTAACCTCCAGAGATTACATTTCCCATGACATCTTACAGCACCCAGGGTGCATTGCCCCCGGAGCAAGGACTGCTGGGGCGGACTTTATAAAGGGAAGGCGGAGCTTATTCTCTCTCTTTGGACACCTCTCGCCTAGCAATCAAGAACTCTGTTCGAGACTGCTGTTAACCCAGGCCTGAAGCCTGGGCATTTTCTTCCAAAGAGCCTTCCGCCAGTCTAGCGGAACCACAGGGACATCTTTTCATACTTGTTGTACTGTTCCAGGAGGACCGAAGACCCGGATGTTGATGGATCCATGTGCTTAGAGAGACGGACTTGGACTGGTCCCGTTGGTGAGAGAGCACTTGCTCACAGATCAAATACTGTACTTCTACTACCCTGTTGGATTACAAAGTTTTATTCGTCAAGTGCACCACCGAGTTTTGCTAACGAAGATTCCGGTTTCACACTGGGGCGGTGGGGGCGGTGGCGGTATAGCGCCGCTATTTTTAGCGGCGCTATACCGTCGGGATCGCAGAGGTATTGGGCCGCTAGCGGTGCGGTTTTAACCCCCGCTAGCGGCTGAAAAAGGGTTAATACCACCCGCAAACCGCGGCTTGTGGGCGGTATTGCCGCGGTTTCCCATTGCTTTTAATGGGAAGGAGCGGTGTAGGAGCGGTAAACACACTGCTCCTCTCACCGCTCCAAAGATGCGGCTAGCAAGACTTTTTTTTAAGTCCTGTTAGCGCACCGCTCCAGTGTGAAAGCCCTCGGGGCCTGACTGCATAGGTAGATATTGCTGGGCGTTTGTCTGCCCACGAGGGGAAGTGGCTGGAAAAGGGTATCGTTAGAGTTGCATAGTGATAAAATATATTCTGCTTGTTTGAATACTGTGTATTGCAGGGAGCTGCAAATAACCTGTATACTCTTGTTTTTTACTTACCCATTAGTCTCAGTAAATATACCTGGGTCAAGTACGTTGGTGTCTGTTTCTTTTACTTGCGAAGGAAGTTTACCATATCACTGTGTGTGTTTGCCATAGGACTGTGTCACCAAGAGTTGCGGGTCACACAGTCCTATCTCCCCTTACTAGCTGTGCCACGGAAGGGTAGAGCCGATTGCCAGGGGTTGACAGCGGTGCACTACAGGGCCCAAACAAAAAAATCAAAACCAGCAGCCCTCCTAACTGGGGGTACCGCTATAATAAGAAGAGGGAATTGTGCTCTCTCCAGTGAAATAACATCTATACAGGGTGTTATATACCTTAAATTGTATTTTCGTTTTCTTAGCATGTTTTTCAGTATTTCCAACAAGATTGCAGCTGCAATCCACTAAATGATGTTTGTTTATCATGCCCCTTGAGGATAGAGATGACAGAGATCTTATCAGTGCTCACTTTCTCAAACATGCTGATGAGCATTTTTGATCTAATTTTTGTATCTTCTAACCCTGATATTCCAATTTAAACTTTATTACTTAAAGTATTTCAAGATAAGTAACTGCTTCCTGCTGGTGAATTAAATATATAAATCATAGTAGAGGACATAAAGACTCTTCTTTAAAAATCCTTAGAGAAAATTGAAAAATTTAAGAATTTCATTACCAGCCACATTTATTCCGTTTTTTTCAGTGTGGTAAAGAGCTGCAGTGCCTTGAAAAAGTATTCATACCCCTTGAAATGTTCCACATTTTGTCATGTTACAACCAAAAACGTATATGTATTTTATTGAGATTTTATGTGATAGACCAACACAAAGTGGCACATAATTGTGAAGTGGAAGGAAAATGATAAATGGTTTTCAAACTGTTTTACAAATACTGTAAATATGTAAAAAGTGTGGCGTGCATTTGTATTCAGCCTCCCTGAGTCAATACTTTGTAGAACCACCTTTCGCTGCAATTACAGCTGCAAGTATTTTTGGGGATGTCTCTTCCAGCTTTGTACATCTGGAGAGTGACATTTTTGCCCATTCTTCTTTGCAAAGCAGTTCAAGCTCTGTCAAATTGGATGGAGAGTGTCTGTGAACAGCAATTTTTAACTCTTGCCACAGATTCTCAATTGGATTTAGGTCTGGACTTTGACTAGGTCATTCTAATACATGAATATGCTTTTATCTAAACCATTCCATTTTAGCTCTGGCTGTATGCTTAGGGTCGTTGTCCTGCTGGAAGGTGAACCTCCGCCCCAGTCTCAAGTCTTTTGCAGACTCTAAAGCCCTGTACACACGATCGGATAACCTATGGATTTTCGTCCGATGGATTTGACCATCGAAAATCCGATGAAACTGTTTTTCATCAGTCTTGGCCACACACCATCAGTCAAAAAACCGACCGTTCCAAACGTGGTGACGTAAAACACTCAGATGAGCCGAGAAAAATGAAGTTTAATGCTTCTGAGCATGCGTTGACTTGATTCTGAGCATGCGTGGGTTTTTTAACCGATGGACTTGCCCATAGACGATCGCAAATTACCATCGGTTCTTGATCCATCGGAAAATTTTAAAACAAGTTCTTTTTTTTCCATCCGATGGAAAAAAGACCGATGGGTACCATACACGATCGGTTTGTCTGATGAAAACCATCCATCGGACGGTTTTCATCAGTTAAACCGATCGTGTGTACGGGGCTTAACAGATTTTCTTCTAAGATTGCCCTGTATTTGGCTCCATACATCTTCCCATCAACTCTGACCACTTTTCCTGCTGAAGAAAAGCATCCCCACAACATGATGCTGCCACCAGCATGTTTTACGATGGGGATGGTGTGTTCAGGGTGATGTGCAGTGTCAGTTTTCCGCCACTCATTGCTTTTTGCTTTTAGGCATACATTTCTCATCTGACCAGAGCACCTTCTTCCAAATGTTTGCTGTGTCCCCCACATTGCTGTCCCCCACACCAAGTGAAATATCTGCTTACCGGAAGGCAAACTATATACAGCCTGTATAGTGATCACGCTCCTGGTCTGTAGCACCTCCAGTAAGAAGGACCAGGTAGAGGGCTAAATACATCAGGCAGCCACGAAGACCAAACGTGCCCCAAAAAATGGAAGAAACACTTGCATAGTGTAATTCAACAAATATGAGGATTTAATAGCATGAAAAGGTACACTTACAGAAATAAGGGATTAAAACGTCCATAAAAGTAATAGAAAAGCCAGCCGGCATGCAGACACCCGTCCACTAGCGATGACGTCAGCGCATCAACCTCCCGACGTACGTTTCGTCACATAGACGTCGTCATAGGGAACAATAGCTTTATTTTTGCCACTATTCCATAAAGCACACAGAAGTTTATTAAAAGTTGTACTTACAGCAAAGGCTAGGCATGGAGCAGCGGTGATGTCTGAGCACTCATGGAGGGTGCTGGTCAAACAATTGTTTCCACTTTGAGCCTATTTTTATCATTTTTGCTGTAAGTACAACTTTTAATAAACTCCTGCATGCTTTTAACCACTTGCCGACCGCCGCACACAGATGTACATCGACACAATGGCACGGGCAGGCAAATGGGCATACCTGTACGTCCCTTTAAATTTTCCGCCCAGTGGGCGCACGCGTGCGCCCACCGCGTGCCTCGTGAGTGTGCTTGCGGGTCCCGGGAACTCGATGTTCCTGGGTGGCCCGCGATTGCGGTCGGCAAGGCAGAACAGGGGGATGCCTTTGTAAACAAGGCATTCCCCTATTCTGCCTAGTGACATGTCACTGGTGGCTGTTCCCCTGTGATCGGGAACGGTCATCAGTGACGTGTTACTCGTAGACACTCCCCCTAACAGTAAGAATCACTCCCTAGTACTGACTTAACACCTTCAGTGCCACCTAGTGGCTAACCCCTTCGCTGCCAGTGTCATTTTTACAGTAATCAGTGCATTTTTATAGCACTGATCACTGTAAAAATTACAATGGTCCCAAAAATGTGTCAAAAGTGTCCGATGTGTCCGCCATAAAGTCGCAGTCACAATGAAAATTGCAGATCGCCACCATTACTAGTAAAAAAAAAAAAATAGTAATAAAAATGCCATAAAACTACCCCCTATTTTGTAGATGCTATAACTTTTGCGCAAACCAGTCAATAAACGCTTATTGCGATTTTTTTTACCAAAAATATGTAGAAGAATATGTATCGGCCTAAACTGAGGAAAAAAACTATTATATATTTTTGGGGGATATTTATTATAGCAAAAAGTAAAAAAATATTGTTTTTTTTTCAAAATTGTCGCTCTATTTTTGTTCATAGCGCAAAAAATAAAAACCACAGAGGTGATCAAATACCACCAAAATAAAGCTCTATTTGTGGGAAAAAAAGGACGTCAATTTTGTTTGGGAGCCACGTCGCACGTTGCAGTGCCGAATCACAAAAAGTGGCCTGGCCTTCGGCCAGCGAAATGGTCTGGGGCTGAAGCGGTTAAAGAATCTTGCGCAATGAGTTTATCTTTCTCTTCCATATGATCATTGTTTGACTTGACTCTGAAGTCTACTTGATTGGTGATAGCTGTGGGGATACACTTGTGGAATCCAATTAAGCAGGCTGGGTAGCTGATGCGGTTGAGCCAGTAGTGAAGGGTGAAAGCTCACTAATGCGTGTATAGACCCTGGAGGGTCTTAAAATCTGGTAAGCAGATATATTTGCCCTATCTATCTTGTGGGGAGCACCGGGTGTCTTCACAGATTGAATATTGAATCAACACACTTTTCAAGTTTACTTTATGGCTGTTGAATTGGGACATTTGGACTATTACGTTCCCCCCCTCCCCCTTTTTTTTTCATTTTACTTTTTCATCTTTATTTTAACATAATAGATGGACTTTTGCACTTTATTCATTAAGGTTATGTTTTGACAGCGCTACATGTTTGATTTCGATTTTTTGTTCGGAGGTGTACATTTTTGTGAGAACTGCTGTCTGTCATGGATTATCTGTGTCACTTATTTAATTATCTCTATATGCACCTAGCGCATTATCGCTTACATACACTCTTCCATAAAGGACAGATTTGTAGAGTGCACGACTGATCGTTGTCCTGTGGACAGATTCTCCCACCTGAGCTGTGCATCTCTGCAGCTCCTCCAGAGTTACCATGGGCCTCTAGGCTGCTTCTCTGATTAATGCTCTCCTTGCCACGCCTGTCAGTTTAGGTGGATGGCCATGTCTTGTAGGTTTGCAGTTGTGCCATACTCTTTCTATTTTCAGATGATGGATTGAGCAGTGTTCCGTTAGATGTTCAAAGCTTGGGATATTGTTTTATAACCTAACCCCGCTTTAAACTTCTCCACAACTTTATCCCTGACCTGTCTGGTGTGTTCCTTGGCCTTCATGATGCTGTTCGTTCATTAAGGTTCTCTAACAAACCTCTGAGGGCTTCACAGAACAGCGGTATTTATACTGAGATTATATTACACAGGTGGATTCTATTTACTAATTAGGTGAATTTTGAAAACAATTGGTTCCCCTAGGTTTTAGTTAGGAGTATCAGTGGGGCTGAATATAAATGCACTCCACACTTTTCGAATATTTATTTAAAAAAAATGTTGACAACCATTTATCATTTTACTTCCACTTCACAATTATGTGCCACTTTGTGTTGGTCTATCCCATAAAATCCCATTAAAATACATTTGGTTTTTGGTTGTAACATGACAAAATGTGGAAAATTTCAAGGGGTATGAATACTTTTTCAAGGAACTGTATTTGTTTGTAGTTTCAAAACATATCTGCATAGGTTTGCTATGTTTTCAGTGGAAACAGATGTGATGAAAAAGTGAAAAAAAAAGTGAAAAAAAGTCACTTCATTATTTTTTTACTTAATTCACTTTTTCATCACATGATCTTTTCCCGGTGTTCCTGCCTAGAGGCCCTCTGCTACAATATCATCTCCATGTTTAAACTCCAGGGTGCGGAGTGAAACGCATTGGGGTGTGGCCTGGTGGGAGCCCAGGCTTAGACTGCCGTTCATTTCAATACCAGTGGGTCTGCATTGATGTGCGGCTTCATGAGTTTCATCCTTTGCTCAATAGTTGTATGGAGCTGATACAAGCTCCTCTGCTGGCCTGTACTCACAGTGGTGGACCCAGGATTGCTTTCCCTTGTAGCCTGAGCGGCACACATTTTACATTACCCATTCACAGAGGAATAATCAAGCAACAGAAACAGATGTTGAGAAAGCACAGGTAAAAAAAATGAATGAGCAAGAAGCAGGGGGATGCTTTTTTGTAGGACCTCACTCAAAGGCAGCAGTGACATAGGTTATATCACACTACAGATATACACCTTTGAGGTTGTGGGTACAGGAAGCACAGAGCATAATTACAATTTCTAGATATTCCTTATAGCATAGCAAATTTTTATTTTTTTAATTCAGGTTCATTTAAATGGGGCACTCATTTGTTAGTCCAGAACTGTCAAATAACCCAATAAAATATTTTTTCCCTTGTTTGAATTTTAACTTTGATAGCTACCCTCTATAGATAGGTACACATTGAAAACATTTAGAGTGTATAGGAGTAAGGATCAGTAAGGATGCATTGTTTGTGTTCCATTTTACAGCCTTTCACTTGAATTAAAATTCCTGTCACATAACAAAGGGATGAAGGACACAGTTCTTTTCACATTACAAAATAATTCCTTTGTTCACAAACGATATTGCTCTGCAAACAATTATTGATTGACAGTCTGCTGTGGAGTAGGTATTCAATTCTTGCATGTTAAACCACAAGGAGTTAGAGATAAAAGAATATGTTACTGTCTACATAATGTTGTTTGAAGATATGCTTTGTTCTTCAGCATGATAAAGAAGCAAGAGTAACATTTTACTTATAGTCCAACTTCATTGTGTGGCCACAATGTCTTTTTTAGAGACCTAAGATTAAATAGTTTCCTCCCAATGCTAAAGCCACTATTCAAAGATTTGTGTATTGCAATCATATCTCCTCGTAAGCTCCTCTTCTCCAGAGAGATTGCGTTTACTGTTTGTAGTTGTTTCTCATAGCTGAGGTCCTCCAGTCCCCTAATTAAATTTGTTTCCCCTTTCTGGAATATCTCCAGTTGTGACCAAACCAGTATTGTAAAGTTGTAGAATTATAGTTTTATCTCTCTTGAGATTTGGATTTTTTATGTATATCTGTGGAGAAACCATGTCACGAGAACAACAGTAAATAAAATAGCTTAGAATTTATGCTTTTATGTTAAAGGGTCTAGAACGATGGCCAGGAAACAGCTCTAGCATATATAAAGAGTATTATTACATGAGCTTTGATAAATTTGAAGATAAAGGACAATGTGAACCAACAAGTACAATGTATTGACACCCGGATCTCAATACTGTGGGGAGACCACCACAAAAATTGTTCCAATCGGCAGCTGATGATGGTGGATGGACCCTGGGCCAGGCACCAAAAAGAGGGGTTCAGAGTGGCATTACCCCTTAAAAAGGGGGGAAAGAGAAGGGGCTAAAAAAACTGCTGGAGTTCAAATAACAAAAAAGAATAACAAAAGTACAGGGTATATAATAAAGCCCAGAGAGAGGTGCAGCAAGCCTGGAAAAATATTAGACCGTGCAAAAAAGGGAAAGTGATGAAACAAAGAGAAGTAACCTGTGCTATTAATTGGAAAAGACTGCACCTGAATGGAATGACTGCAGAAAGCAGAGAGCAGTAGTGTGGCTACTCCACACCAGCCAACTGGAGTCCTGCGTGTGCCACGCCATTCCTTCTTATTAAAATGCCCAGAGGGAGGGTCCCATCTCCCATCCCACATCAAGCACCATGCAATGGGCATGGCTAGGGGATAGCCTGCACCCAAAGATCCAGAGCAAGCGATGATGGTAGCGAAAACACCGCCATCCAAATGGCCTGGAGAGTCCTGAGTGTACGGCTGACATGACACTGGCACAAGTGTGTCCAGGTATGTCACGCGGATGCACAGGATAATCGGTGGCGCATACCCACGGTGGGTTAGCTGAACAGACATGTGCAAGCGCCGAGAGCCAGCGCACATAGAACGAATCACCTGGCCCAAGAAAGAGAGAGATTGAGTTTACTGTTTGTAGTTGTGTCTCATAACTGAGGTCCTCCAGCCCCCTGATTAAATCTGTTGCCCTTCTCTGGACTCTCTCCAGTTGTGACCAAACCACAGTTTTGTAAAACTGCAGAATTATAGTTATATCTCTTGAGTAAATATCCTTTATAATGCATGCTAAATGTCTCCTAGTCTTGCATGCTGCAGTACATATTGTGATCTACAGGGACCCCCAGATCTTTTTCCATCCTCGATTCCCCCAGAGGTTCTCCATCTAGCGAGTAACTTGCAATCTATATAGTTTATGAACAAATTAAACAGAATTGGTCCTAGGACAGTGCCCTGGAGTACTCTGCTTACAACTCCAGACCATTCAGAAAATATGTCACTAATCACTACTCTCTGAAAACACTCCTGTGATAAGTTTTCTGTCCAGGTATATATGGTCTCATTAATGTCAAAAGATCTTATATTGTAAATTACACATTTGTGGGATACTGTATCAAATGCCTTAGTGAATTTCAGATAGACTATGTGCACAGGCCTTCCTCTATCCAAATTACAGCTTACCTCCTCATAGAATGTAAAAAGGTTGGTCTGGTGAGAATAGTTCTTCATAAATCCATGACCGTTGCTTCTAATGATACTATTTTTCTCAGCAATCTATTGGATTTGGTCCCTTTTATCATTCCTTCCAACAGTTTAAAAAATATTGATGTTAGGCTGACTGGTCTGTAGTTTCCAAGTTTATATCTCGGTCCTTTTTGAATATGGTACCATGCTTGCTTTATGCCAATTAGCTGATACCATTCCAGTCAGTAAGCTGTCCTTAAAAATTAGGAACAATGGTCTGTCTATAACATGGCTAATCTTTTTGAGGACTCCCAGGTGTAAGCCACCTGGTCCTGGTGATCTGTTCACATTATGTTTTTCTAGTCTTTTGGATACAAATGGTATATTCAATTTACTGTTATTAGCCTTATTGTCTTGTTTGTTATACCAATTTTTTTCATTCATATAAACTAAAGAGAAGGGGGTATATAATATACCGGTAGTTGCTTTTTCCCTGCCATTCTCCTGGCGGCTAGGGGAAGTAGTCTGCTCTAGCACTAACACTCCTGGACAGATATCCCCAACATCACACAACCGGGCATATTAATTGAGATGTATCTACGCAGGACTATCCTCTCTAACACTCTTTCATTCACCTCACCTAATAACCGTAACCCAAATACCTACCTCTGATGTCTCCATATCAGCACTGTCCTCTACTTCCTTTCCAGGTTACTGATGCTTCACAGTGTTGCCAGCTAATTATCTAGATCGAGGATCTGGGATTCCTAACAAATTGCTCACATCTCACAGAGCAGTATTTACCCTCGCTCCAAGTAGCACCACTCCTGTAGGACATGTTACCCACTAATGTAATAGGGATACTCAAATGTTTTTATTTAAAGCTTTTTTTATTTATGAAGTTTTCTTTTATTATATTCCATTCTATAGTGAGCACAATTTGTTTGCCCTAAAATGTGAAGGCTGTAACCCCTCTGTACTCACAATGTCCGTCAGTCAAACACAGTACCACTCTATTTACTCACAGTGCTCCCTCGGTACTAAATGCTGCTCAGTATTCATGGTTCCCTTCAGTACTCACAGTGCTCCTCAGCACTCCAGAGCCCCCTCAGTACTCACAGCACTCAATACATGCAGTATTCACAGTGTTTCTCAGTACTCACGGTGCCCACAGAAATCCTCAGTGCTTACAGTTTCCCAGCTCCCACAATGCTCCTCAGTACTCACAGTGCCCCCAGTAATCACAATACTTAGTACTCTCATTACCTCCAATAATCACAGTGCCCCCAGTAATCCCAATACTTAGTACTCTCATTACCTTCAATACTCACAGTGTCGCCAGTACTCCCTTATTACTCACAGTGCCCCCATAAACCACAGTCGCATCACTTCTCTTGTAGGACATGTTATCCACTAGCATAATGGGGATACTCATATGTTTTAATTAATTATTTTTTTTATTGGTGTATTTTATTCTATTCTATTCTGCCCCTGAGTACTCCTCAATATTCACAGTGCACCTCAGTGCTCACAGTGTTCCTCAGTAGGGTTGAGCGGACACCTGGATGTTCGGGTTCGACGGGTTCGGCCGAACTTCGGAAAAAAGTTCGAGTTCGGGACCCGAACTTGACCCGAACTTGACCCCGAACCCAAACCCCATTGAAGTCAATGGGGACCCAAACTTTTGAGGACTAAAACGGCTCTAAAATAGTAATGGAAAGGGCTAGAGGGCTGCAAATGGCAGCAAAATGTTGTTAAGACTAAGAGCATGGCAAGTGCTCTGCAAACAAATGTGGATAGGGAAATAATAACTTAAAATAACATAAAATACATAAAAATTTTAAATAATAATCTTGACCTAGGAGGACGAGGTCCATATGGAGTAGGAGGTTGAGGTGGCGGTGTAGGTGGAAGCGGCGGTGGAGGAGGACGAGGTAGCCAACACTGGTTTTTTATTTTTTATTTTTTTTTAATTAGGGTCCACCCCAAAAAAAGTGAGAGAGATCAAAAATACAACAATGGCTTGGTAAGACCGGTATACATGTCTATTCTGCACAAGGTACGGACAAGTCCTGTGTAGGGATGAGCTCGGTGTTCGAGTCATCTGCAGGAGTTAGTGGGTGTTGTGTGCCCCAGCACAGTATACACCTGTATCTACCCTTTATTACTGTTCTCTAATCTAGATAGGCAGGGATAGTGTGTTCTTTTCTCAGGCATCTGCAGGAGTTAGTGGGTGTTGTGTGCCCCCACTCAGTATACACCTGTATCTACCCTTTATTACTGTTCTCTAAGCTAGATAGGCAGGGACAGTGTGTTTTTTTCTCAGGCATCTGCAGGAGTTAGTGGGTGTTGTGTGCCCCAGCACAGTATACACCTGTATCTACATTTTTTTGCTGTTCTATAATACAGGCATCTGCAGGAGTTAGTGGGTGTTGTGTGCCCCAGCACAGTATACACCTGTATCTATCCTTTATTGCTGGTGTTCTCTAATAAAGGCATCTGCAGGAGTTAGTGGGTGTTGTGTGCCCCAACACAGCATACACCTGTATCTACACTTTTTTGCTGTTCTATAATACAGGCATCTGCAGGAGTTAGTGGGTGTTGTGTGCCCCAGCACAGTATACACCTGTATCTACCCTTTATTGCTGGTGTTCTCTAATAAAGGCATCTGCAGGAGTTAGTGGGTGTTTTGTCCCTCCAGCACAGCACAGTATACACCTGTATCTACCCTTTATTGCTGGTGTTCTCTAATAAAGGCATCTGCAGGAGTTAGTGGGTGTTGTGTCCCTCCAGCACAGCACAGTATATACCTGTATCTACCCTATATTGCTGGTGTTCTCTAATAAAGGCATCTGCAGGAGTTAGTGGGTGTTGTGTGCCTCCAGCACAATATACACTACTCCAATTCCTGGTTTTCCCATCTCCCTGCAGTCCAATACTATGTGTGGAAGGCCAACAAGAAGAGGCAGACAGTCAGGAGCCAATAAAAGAGGGCAAGCAGGCTCTGTGTCTGGAGACAACAGTGCTGGTCGTGGACGTGGTGCATCGTCATCAGCACGTGGCCATGGGACACGCTTGTCCTTATTTTTGGCAGCTGGATGTGTTGAGCCGCATCATGCCGAAGACTTGGTAGAGTGGATGACCAAGCCCTCCTCATCTTCCTCATCCTCTCTCACCCAGGCTCAGGGTACTGGCAAAGCAGCTGCCAAAGTGTCCTCTTCCCTCGTATCAATGTCATCATCAGTCACTCTTTCCCTAGACCCACCATGTCCTCCTGAGGAGTCCCCCGAATTGTTTGAGCATAGTGTTGGGTACATGCTCCAGGAGCACGTACCCAACACATAAGACCCTTCAAAACACATGTACCCCAGTGTTTTGAAGGGTCTTATGATGATACCCAGCTAGAGGAAGGCAGTAGCGTGAGCGCAGAGAGAGGGGATGCTGAAGAAGGACAGCAATCTGGCAGTCATGTTCCAGCAGCTGCAGCATACTGCCAGTTTGGCTCCAGTGATGAGGAAGGAGGGGATGATGAGGTCACTGACTCCACGTGGGTGCCTGATAGGAGAGAGGAGGAGGATGAGGAGGAGGCACATCTCCAACGAGCCAGGATGCCCTCCGGGGGCCAGCGTAAGGGCAGCACACCGACTGAATCACACCGCAGTGCTCCGCCTGTGCAGGGCACTGCCTCTGCTCATTATTCCAAAAGTTCTTTGGTGTGGGCCTTTTTTTAGTCGAGTTCATTAGATCGCACCTCCGCTATTTGCAACATATGTCTCAAGCGTATCTCGTGTCACCAAAACATCAGCCGCTTGGGCACCACATGCTTGATTAGACATAAGTTGACCTGCCATGCAGCTCGTTGGCAAGCGTACCTTAAAGACCCACACCAAAGAACAAAGCGGACCTCTCCTTGCACCTCATCAGCTGGGATCTCCAACCCCACTATACCTTCAGTCCTCTCTGAAACCTGCACTGAGAGGAATGAAGGTGTAGAATTAGGTGTGTCACAGCCAAGTACTTGCGGGCACTCTGCTAGCAGTACACCGACGTCCGATTGTAGTAGGCAAATTTCCCTGCCCCAGCTGCTGGACCGTTGAAAGAAGTTCACTCCCAACCATCCACATGCCCAGCGGTTGAATGCTAGCTTGGCTAAAATGCTATCACTTCAACTGCTGCCTTTTCAGTTGGTAGGCTCGGCCCCCTTCCGTGAGTTTGTGCAATGTGCGGTTCCTCAGTGGCAGGTTCCCAAACGCCACTTTTTCTCACGGAAGGCGATTCCGTCTCTCTACCGGCATGTGGAAGGCAATGTCCATGCTTCGCTGGACAGGGCGGTCAGTGGTAAGGTGCATATTACTGCTGACTCATGGTCCAGCAGGCATGGACAGGGACGATACCTTTCTTTCACGACCCATTGGGTCACTCTTTTGGCAGCTGGGCAGGATGCAGGACAAGGTGCAGTAGTGTTGGAGGTTGTTCCGTCACCATGCCTCCAAAATACTACTACTGGTTGTGACACACCTCTCTCCTCCACCCCCTCCTCTTCTTCCTCCATGGCCTCTTCCTGTGCTTTGTCCTCGGAACCAGCGGTGCTCCGTAGGCGTTCAAGGGGCTACGCAAGTACGCAGGCAAAAAGATGCCATGCCGTGCTTGCGCTGGTGTGTTTGGGGGACAGGAGCCACACTGGGGCAGAGGTTCTGTCAGCTCTGCAGGGGCAGGCCGAGAGGTGGTTGACGCCACGCCAGCTTAAGCCAGGAATGGTGGTTTACGACAATGGCACCAACCTCCTCTCCGCGTGTAGCGGTTCTTGGCCAGGTACCCGGGCTTACAGGATGTCCTGAGTCAGGCCTGGAAAGTCTGTGTACATTTCCGCAGATCATATAATGCCAGTGCTCGGCTGGCTGAGCTGCAAAGGAGTTGAACCTGCCCAAGAACCGCCTTATATGTGACATGCCCACCAGGTGGAACTCAACGTTGGCCATCCTGCTGCGGCTGCACACGTAGCAGAGGTCCATCAATGCGTACCTGTGTGACTATGGCACCAGGACAGGGTCAGGGGAGCTTGGTTTTTTTTCACCACGCCAGTGGGGCATGATCAGGGATGCATGCACTGTCCTGGCACCATTTGAGGAGGCCACGAGGATGGTGAGCAGTGACAGTGCATGCATCAGTGACACTGTACCTCTTGTCCACCTGTTGGAGCATACGCTGCGTGGAATAATGGACAGGGCACTTGAGGCAGAACAGAGGCAGGAAGAGGAGGACTTCCTTGCCTCTCAAGGCCCCCTTTACCCAGACAGTGTTCCTTCTGTCCCACCCATCACATAGGAAGAGGACGAGGAGGAGGAGGAGGAGGATTGTGTCAGCATGGAGGTGGAGCCTGGCACACAGAAACAACAGCAGCAGTCTTTTAGGGATGATTTACAGTCACAAGAAACCCGTAGACTTGTACTTGGCTGGGAGGAGGTGGCTGCGGATCATGTCGTCCTTAGTGACCCAGAGGACTCTGGACCAAATACCTCAGCTAACCTACGCTGCATGGCCTCCCAGATCCTGCAAAGTCTGCGGAAGGATCCTCGTATTCTTCGGATCAAGGAGAGGGACCATTGCTGGCTGGCCACTCTCCTTGATCCACGGTACAAGGCTAAGGTTGCGGACCTTATCTTACCATCGCAGAGGGAGCAGAGGATGAGACATCTCCGGGAGGCCTTGCAGAAAGGTCTGTGCAACGCGCTCCCAGAGACTGGGATGTTACAAACTCCCGGTCCTGGACAATGAGTTGCTGAGGCTTCGGTCAGTCAAAGAAGGAGCGGTGGGGAAGGTGGCCGTCTGACCGATGCGTTCAGACAATTTTTTAGTCCGCAGCCCCAAGGTATGATCGGTTCCAGCAACCATCACCAGCGTCTGATATACATGGTGCAGGAATACCTAGGGGCAAGATCAGACATGGACACCTTTCCCACCGAAAATCCTCTGGCTTACTGGGTCTTGAGGATGGATCACTGGCCAGAGCTTGCACAGTATGCAATTGAGCTACTGGCCTGTCCTGTATCCAGCATTTTTTCGGAACGCACATTCAGTGCTGCTGGAGGCTTTGTCTCGGATCACAGGGTGCGCCTGTCCACCGACTCGGTTGATCGACTGACCTTCATAAAGATGAACAAGTCTTGGATCACCACCAGCTACCAAGCACCTGAAGCTGATATAACAGAATCATTTATTTTGAAATGTCACATCCCTTCAAGACTGCCTATTCTGATGCTGAGTGACTGCCCTATTATGTTGACTGACTATCCTCCTCCTCCTCAGTGATCCGATTCCTGATGATAGCTTGGAAGAACATTTTTGTTTCTGGGTGCCGCCACAAGTGGCTAAGGCCCAATTTTTCAGCCCCTGTTTAACAGGGGCATGTAATTAAAAATTTTTATGCAATGCTTTGCAGCAGGGCTCATTCCTGCACTCCAACTAGAGTATCTGGGAGAGGTTGCAGTGTCGTGGCACCAGCACCAGTGCCTAATGCCGCGTACACACGACCGCTTTTCTCGACGAGAAAAACTGCATTTTTTTTTTTCGCCGAGAAAAACGATCGTCTGTGGGCTTTATGTCGTTTTTCTCGTTGAGAAAAACGGCAGAAAAAACGACGAGAAAAATTAGAACATGTTCTAAATTTTCTCATCATTTTTTCCATCATTTTTTTCCGCGGCAGTTTTTCCATAGGGAGACACTGCCGCAGAGCCCACAGACGGTCGTTTTTCTCGACAAAGAAAAAAATGACTGGAAAAACGGTCGTGTGTGGGGGAAAGTGCCGTTCCCTCGTTTTTCATTTTATTTCATGTCGTGATTCACGGCGGTGTTTTCACCGCCGTGAATCACGATCGTGTGTACGCGGCATAAGGCCCAGTTTTTCAGCCCCTGTTTAACAGGGGCGTGTAATTACAATTTTTGATGCAATACTTTTGCAACAGGGCTTATTGCTGTGCTCCAAGTACAGTATCTGTGAGGGGTTGCAGTGTTGTGGCACCAGTGCCTAAGGCCCAATTTTTCAGCCCCTGTTTAACAGGGGCGTGTAATTACAATATTTGATGCAATACTTTGCAACAGGGCTCATTGCTGTGCTCCAAGTGTAGTATCTGTGAGGGGTTGCAGTGTTGTGGCACCAGTGCCTAAGGCCCAATTTTTCTGCCCCTGTTTAACAGGGGCATGTAATTACAATTCTTGATCTAATAATTCACAGCAGGGCCCATTCCTGCACCCACCAAGAGTAACTGTGAGGGCTTACAGTGTTGTGGCTACACCACCACCACCACCACCAAAGGCCCAATTTTTCTGCCCCTCTTCAACAGGGGCATGCAATTACAATTCTTGATCTAATAATTAACAGTAGGGCCCATTCATGCGCCCACCAAGAGTAACTGTGAGGGCTGACAGTGTTGTAGCACCAGCACCACCACCAAAGGCCAAATTTTTCCTACCACTGTTCAACAATGGCATGTAATTACAATTCCTGATATAATAGTTCACAGCAGGGCGTTCCAGCGCCCACCAAGAGTAACTGTGAGGGATCACAGTGTTGTGGCAACACCAACATCTAAGGGGCAAATTTCAACATATGTATATACGGCAGGCCCCTACTTTCAAACATCCAACTTACAAACGACTCCTACTTGCAAACGGAAGGAGACAAAAGGAAGTGAGAGGAAATCTACCCCTAGGAAGGGAAATTCTCTCCTGTAAGAGTTAATATAGGAAAAAGGTGTCTCCTCTCTACTGATTCTTTATCACCAATCCCTGTTTCAATAAAAAAAACACTTTTCCAAAAACATTTTTCATTGGGACGGAAAGTGAGGTGAAATCTGACAGCAAAACAAATGTTACAGGGGTGATAACCCTTCCCTATGTTTTCCAAAAAGCTTAAAAATATATTTTTTGGCTGGAGCTACACTTAAACAATGTACCTGTTCAAAATTACAAACAGATTCTACTTAAGAACAAACCTACAGTCCCTGTCTTGTTTGCACCGCCTGTATACTGCTGTTCAGAGTATATAGGGCCTTGTTTTATTTTGGGTGCGGGGTTCCCCTTAATATCCATACAAGACCCAAAGGGGCTGGTAATGGGCTGGGGTGGGGGGGGTGATGGGGTATCCATGCCATTTTTCTCAAAGATTTTCATCCATATTGCCAGGACAAGACATGACATTAAAGTCGCAAGCAGTTTTAAATGGCTTTTTTTCCTTTAGAAATGTAATTTTGTGCAGGGACAGTTCTAAACACGGGAAACACATGCCACTTCACAGTCATACTTTAGACACCCCCCAGGTACGATATTTAAATGAATATTTCACTTTTTTTTTTTTTCACTTGCATCATTAAAATGACTGCTCCCGAAAAAACGTCAGTTTTTAAAACTTCTTTTTGCATTGATACATGTCCCCTGGGGCAGGACCCGGGTCCTCAAACCCTTTTTAGGACAATAACATGCATATTAGCCATTATAATTAGCACTTTAGATTTCGAACGTTCGCGTCCATTGTATTTAGTAGGGTTCTAACGTTCGCGCAAACTTTCGGTCCGTTCGCAGGTTCTGGTGCGAACCGAACCAGGGGGTGTTTGGATCATCCCTAGTCCTGTGGGATCCATGCCTGGTTGATTTTAATGAACGTGAGCTTGTCCACATTGGCTCTGGACAGGCGGCTGCGCTTGTCTGTGATGACGCCCCCTGCCGTGCTAAATACACGTTCAGATAATACACTGGCTGAAGGGCAGGTCAGCACCTCCAAGGCGTAAAGGGAAAGCTCATGCCATGTGCCCAATTTGGAGATCCAGAAATTGAAGGGGGCAGACCCATTATTTAGTACGTGTAGGCGTGTGCACACATACTGCTCCACCTTGTTGGTGAAATGATGCCTCCTGCTAAGACGTTCCATCTCAGCTGGTGGTGCTGGTTGTTGTGGCATGCTGACAAAGCTTTTCCACATTTCGGCCATGCTAACCCTGCCTTCTGAGGTGCTGGCGGTGCCCCGGCTGCGTTGGCGACCTCTTCCTCCTCCTCTGCCTTCGCCTTGTGCTTCCACTGTGCCCCCGCTGTCAGGTGGGAATGCCACCAGCAGCGCGTCTACCAGTGTGCGCTTGTACAGTAGGTGCCGCCCACATTGTATATCCATTGCGATCCCATCGCAGAGATTGTTGGCGACAGGGTGCCGACATCTCGGCGACAGGGTGCCGACATCTCGCGCTCGCTGCAATAGCAAGGAGACGCGACACTGTATTGAACCAGATCCGATGTGGATTCCCGCCAATACCAGGCACTGTGTTTGGTATGAATCCTGAGCGGGAACTCCACGCCAAATTTTAAATAAAAAACCGGCATGGGTTCCCCCTCCAGGAGCATACCAGGCCCTTCGGTCTGGTATGGATTTGAAGGGGAATCCCCTAAGCCGAAAAAACGGCGTGGGGTCCCCCTCAAAATCCAAACCAGACCCTTATCCGAGCACGCAATTTGGCAGGCCACAGGAAAAGAGGGGGGGACGAGAGAGCGGCCCCGACAACCAACGGCCAGGGTTGTCGGGACGAGGCCAGGGTTGTCGGGATGAGGCCCATGTCCCCATCAACATGGGGACAGGGTGCTTTGGGGTGGGGGGGGCCGCAGGTCACCCCCCTGCCCCAAAGCACCAAGCCCCCCCATGTTGAGGGCATGTGGCCTGGTACGGTTCAGGAGGGAGGGGGGGCGCTCTCTCGTCCCCCCCTCTTTTCATGCGGTCTGCCAGGTTGCATGCTCGGATAAGGGTCTGGTTTGGATTTTGAGGGGGACCCCAACGCCGTTTTTTGGGCGTAGGGGATCCCCTTCAAATCCATACCAGACCGAAGGGCCTGGTATGCTCCTGGAGGGGGAACCCATGCTTTTTTTAATTTAAAATTTGGCGTGGAGTTGCCGCTCAGAATTCATACCGAACACAGTGCCTGGTATTGGCGGGAATCCACGTCGGATCTCCATCCACCGGCCTCAATGTCAGCAATGCGTGTCGCTCATTGCGAAAGGAAAAACAATTTTTTTCCTTTCCCGATGATGAGACAGCTTGGCGCTGGCTCTCGCGATGGGGCTCGTAGGGTGTCAATCTCGCTGCTAGAAGAGGCGAGATTGACACAAAATCGGCGGCACCTACTGTACTCGCGCATCTTACAATCACGCTCCAGTGAGGGAATTAAGAACGGTACGTTGTCCTTGTAACGGGGATCCAGCAGCGTGGCCACCCAGTAATCAGCACCTGTTAGAATGTGGGCAACTCGGCGGTCGTTGCAGAGACACTGCAGCATGTAATCGCTCATGTGTGCCAGGCTGTCCAGAGTCAACGAAAAGCTGTCCTCTGTGGGAGGTGTATCGTCTGTATCCTCTGTATCCCCCCAGCCACGCACCAGTGATGGCCATGAGCTGGTCTGGGTGCCACCCTGCTGTGAACATGGTTCCTCCTCCTCCATCTCCACCTCCTCATCCCCCACCTCATAATCCTCCAAAACTGTGCCCTTGCTGGACAATTGTGTACCTGGCGCTTGTTAGTGCAGGAACCAACCCTCGGAGCCACTTGTGAATGACTGCCCTGAAAGCCTTGTAAATTATCCCTCTTCCTCCTCCTCCTCCTCCTCCTCCTGTGCCACATCCTCTTCCATCATCGCCCGAAGCGTTTTTTCAAGGAGACATAGAACTGGGATAGTAACGATGAGAACGGCGTCATCGGCACTGGCCATGTTGGTGGAGTACTTGAAACAGCGCAACAAGGCACACAGGTCTTGCATGGAGGCCCAGTTATTGGTGGTGAAGTGGTGCTGTTCCACAGAGCAACTCACGCATGCGTGCTGCAGCTGAAACTCCACTATCGCACAGTCTGGCCAACATGTGCAAGGTGGAGTTCCACCTTGTGGGCACGTCACATATAAGGCGGTGAGCGGGAAGGCCGAAGTTACCCTGCAGCGCTGACAGGCGAGCAGCAGCAGGGTGAGAACGCCGAAAGTGCGCACAGATGGCCCGCACTTTCTGCAGCAGCTCTGGCATATCGGGGTAATTTTTAAGGAACCCCTGCACCACCAAATTCAGCACATGCGCCAGGCAAGGGATGTGCGTCAAACCGGCTAGGCCCAGAGCTGCTATGAGATTTCGCCCATTACCACACACCACCAGGCCGGGCTTAAGGCTCACTGCCACCAACCACTCATCGGTCTGTTGTTCCATGTCCCTCTACAACTCCTGCGTGGTGTGGCGTTTTTCCCCCAAACAGGAACGTTTTAAAACTGCCTGCTGTCGTTTACCCCTGGCTGTGCTGAAGTTGGTGGTGAAGGTGTTACGCTGACCGGATGAGGAGACGGTAGAGGATGAGGAAGCGGAGTAGGAGGAGTTAGCAACAGGAGGAAAACTGAAGCGCCCTGCAATCCTCGTGGTGGAAGGACATGCGCAAAACTGCTATCCGCCTCAGGCCCAGCCGCCACTGCATTTACCCAGTGTGCTGTTAGGGAGATATAACGTCCCTGACCATGCTTACTGGTCCACGTATCCGTAGTTAGGTGGACCTTGCCACAGATGGCGTTGCGCAGTGCACACATGATTTTGTCCCCCACTTGGTTGTACAGGGAAGGGATGGCTCGCCTGGAAAAGTAGTGGCGGCTGGGCATGACGTACTGTGGGACAGCCAATGCCATCAGGCTTTTAAAACTCTGCATCTCCATCAGACGGTATGACAGCATTTCAAAGGCCAGGAATTTTGCAATGCTGGCATTCAGGGCCAGGGATCACGGGTGGGTAGGGGGGTACTTCCTCTTCCGCTCCAGTGTTTGGGAGATAGAGAGCTGAACGCTTCCATGGGACATTGTGGAGATGGTTGGTGACCCAGGTGGTAGTGTTGCTGGCAGGGCCGTCAGAACAGGAGAGGCAAACCAAGCAACTGCTTGGGGCCCCAAGCTGGCCTGGGCCCCAGCAGAGTGGCCCCCCCTCCCCCATTCAGGCGGGGGGGGAGACCATCGGCACACCTGTCACTGTGAGACAACAGCAGCATTGCTTTTAAATAAGTGCACAGTGGCTACGGTGTGTGCTGGAATCCAAAGCTCCTTTCTGTCTCCTCCCCCCCCCTCCAGTGTCCTGCACAGTCTCTGGTATCTCTGACTCAACCTCCTCCCCCCTCCAATCACCAGTGCGGAGTGCTGAGAGAATCGGGAGGCGGAGCTCATTGAGGCTCCTGTCGGGCTGGCCAGAGGAAGGGAGGAGGTGAGCTGAATTATTTTTTTCCTGAGAAAAGTCTCCTAGGAAGCAAAGCTGCAAAGTTTAGGAGTATTTGTAGTGCAAGTGATGCAGTAAAGGGTTAAGGTGACAGGAGAATCAGACAGGATAGAGAGTGTATGGGGGGGGGGGGGCAGTGACTGTGCAGCCCAATCACAGCTGACAGATACCTCCTGAGCAGCACACATGTTGTCTATACAAACATCCCCCAATCACTTAGACTAGATAATGTGAAAGTAATGTGTGACCATTCATGTAACCTGTATATATGTGATGAGTAGGGATGAGCTCGGTGTTCGAGTCGAACATACGTTCGACTCGAACATCGGCTGTTCGATCGTTCGACGAAGATCGAACGATTTGGGCCGTTCGCGCCTAATTCGAGTGACGCGAACGGCCCACAATGCACTACGCCATCGCAGTGTCATCCAGGCGCTGTGATTGGCCAAACATGCACTGTGACCCCGCATGCTTGGCCAATCACAGCGCCGGCAGCGAGGAGAGCAATGATTGGCCACAGGCAGGATGCCTGTGGCCAATTATTGCTGAGGGTGTTTAGTACACGCCCCACACTATAAAAGGCCGCCAGCACGGCGGCCTAGTGTAGTGTGTTCCGGAGCAGGGAAAGAGAAGCATAGGCAGGGACAGTGACATTTTTTTTCCTTGCTTAACCTGGATTCCTTTAGTTTAGGGAAAGAGAAGGATAGGTAGGGAGAGTGTCAGTGTGTTTTACTGTGCTAATCCTTGTTTGTAGGGACAGGGAAGGACAGTGAGGGAAATTCTCCTTGTGCTATACTGTGCTAAAGCATTGATCATCAACCATCTTTAAAAAAACATTTTTTCTAGGGACAGAAAACTATAGGTAGGGAGAGTGTCAGTGTGTTTTACTGTGCTAATCCTTGTTTGTAGGGACAGGGAAGGACAGTGAGGGAAATTCTCCTTGTGCTATACTGTGCTAAAGCATTGATCATCAACCATCTTTAAAAAAACATTTTTTCTAGGGACAGAAAACTATAGGTAGGGAGAGTGTCAGTGTGTTTTACTGTGCTAATCCTTGTTTGTAGGGACAGGGAAGGACAGTGAGGGAAATTCTCCTTGTGCTATACTGTGCTAAAGCATTGATCATCAACCATCTTTAAAAAAACATTTTTTCTAGGGACAGAAAACTATAGGTAGGGAGAGTGTCAGTGTGTTTTACTGTGCTAATCCTTGTTTGTAGGGACAGGGAAGGACAGTGAGGGAAATTCTCCTTGTGCTATACTGTGCTAAAGCATTGATCATCAACCATCTTTAAAAAAACATTTTTTCTAGGGACAGAAAACTATAGGTAGGGAGAGTGTCAGTGTGTTTTACTGTGCTAATCCTTGTTTGTAGGGACAGGGAAGGACAGTGAGGGAAATTCTCCTTGTTCTATACTGTGCTAAAGCATTGATCATCAACCATCTTTAAAAAAACATTTTTTATAGGGACAGAAAACTATAGGTAGGGAGAGTGTCAGTGTGTTTTACTGTGCTAATCCTTGTTTGTAGGGACAGGGAAGGACAGTGAGGGAAATTCTCCTTGTGCTATACTGTGCTAAAGCATTGATCATCAACCATCTTTAAAAAAACATTTTTTCTAGGGACAGAAAACTATAGGTAGGGAGAGTGTCAGTGTGTTTTACTGTGCTAATCCTTGTTTGTAGGGACAGGGAAGGACAGTGAGGGAAATTCTCCTTGTGCTATACTGTGCTAAAGCATTGATCATCAACCATCTTTAAAAAAACATTTTTTATAGGGACAGAAAACTATAGGTAGGGAGAGTGTCAGTGTGTTTTACTGTGCTAATCCTTGTTTGTAGGGACAGGGAAGGACAGTGAGGGAAATTCTCCTTGTGCTATACTGTGCTAAAGCATTGATCATCAACCATCTTTAAAAAAACATTTTTTCTAGGGACAGAAAACTATAGGTAGGGAGAGTGTCAGTGTGTTTTACTGTGCTAATCCTTGTTTGTAGGGACAGGGAAGGACAGTGAGGGAAATTCTCCTTGTGCTATACTGTGCTAAAGCATTGATCATCAACCATCTTTAAAAAAACATTTTTTCTAGGGACAGAAAACTATAGGTAGGGAGAGTGTCAGTGTGTTTTACTGTGCTAATCCTTGTTTGTAGGGACAGGGAAGGACAGTGAGGGAAATTCTCCTTGTGCTATACTGTGCTAAAGCATTGATCATCAACCATCTTTAAAAAAACATTTTTTCTAGGGACAGAAAACTATAGGTAGGGAGAGTGTCAGTGTGTTTTACTGTGCTAATCCTTGTTTGTAGGGACAGGGAAGGACAGTGAGGGAAATTCTCCTTGTGCTATACTGTGCTAAAGCATTGATCATCAACCATCTTTAAAAAAACATTTTTTCATAGGGACAGAAAACTATAGGTAGGGAGAGTGTCAGTGTGTTTTACTGTGCTAATCCTTGTTTGTAGGGACAGGGAAGGACAGTGAGGGAAATTCTCCTTGTGCTATACTGTGCTAAAGCATTGATCATCAACCATCTTTAAAAAAACATTTTTTCTAGGGACAGAAAACTATAGGTAGGGAGAGTGTCAGTGTGTTTTACTGTGCTAATCCTTGTTTGTAGGGACAGGGAAGGACAGTGAGGGAAATTCTCCTTGTGCTATACTGTGCTAAAGCATTGATCATCAACCATCTTTAAAAAAACATTTTTTATAGGGACAGAAAACTATAGGTAGGGAGAGTGTCAGTGTGTTTTACTGTGCTAATCCTTGTTTGAAGGGACAGGGAAGGACAGTGAGGGAAATTCTCCTTGTTCTATACTGTGCTAAAGCATTGATCATCAACCATCTTTAAAAAAACATTTTTTATAGGGACAGAAAACTATAGGTAGGGAGAGTGTCAGTGTGTTTTACTGTGCTAATCCTTGTTTGTAGGGACAGGGAAGGACAGTGAGGGAAATTCTCCTTGTGCTATACTGTGCTAAAGCATTGATCATCAACCATCTTTAAAAAAACATTTTTTCTAGGGACAGAAAACTATAGGTAGGGAGAGTGTCAGTGTGTTTTACTGTGCTAATCCTTGTTTGTAGGGACAGGGAAGGACAGTGAGGGAAATTCTCCTTGTGCTATACTGTGCTAAAGCATTGATCATCAACCATCTTTAAAAAAACATTTTTTATGGGGACAGAAAACTATAGGTAGGGAGAGTGTCAGTGTGTTTTACTGTGCTAATCCTTGTTTGTAGGGACAGGGAAGGACAGTGAGGGAAATTCTCCTTGTGCTATACTGTGCTAAAGCATTGATCATCAACCATCTTTAAAAAAACATTTTTTCTAGGGACAGAAAACTATAGGTAGGGAGAGTGTCAGTGTGTTTTACTGTGCTAATCCTTGTTTGTAGGGACAGGGAAGGACAGTGAGGGAAATTCTCCTTGTGCTATACTGTGCTAAAGCATTGATCATCAACCATCTTTAAAAAAACATTTTTTCTAGGGACAGAAAACTATAGGTAGGGAGAGTGTCAGTGTGTTTTACTGTGCTAATCCTTGTTTGTAGGGACAGGGAAGGACAGTGAGGGAAATTCTCCTTGTGCTATACTGTGCTAAAGCATTGATCATCAACCATCTTTAAAAAAACATTTTTTCTAGGGACAGAAAACTATAGGTAGGGAGAGTGTCAGTGTGTTTTACTGTGCTAATCCTTGTTTGTAGGGACAGGGAAGGACAGTGAGGGAAATTCTCCTTGTGCTATACTGTGCTAAAGCATTGATCATCAACCATCTTTAAAAAAACATTTTTTCATAGGGACAGAAAACTATAGGTAGGGAGAGTGTCAGTGTGTTTTACTGTGCTAATCCTTGTTTGTAGGGACAGGGAAGGACAGTGAGGGAAATTCTCCTTGTGCTATACTGTGCTAAAGCATTGATCATCAACCATCTTTAAAAAAACATTTTTTCTAGGGACAGAAAACTATAGGTAGGGAGAGTGTCAGTGTGTTTTACTGTGCTAATCCTTGTTTGTAGGGACAGGGAAGGACAGTGAGGGAAATTCTCCTTGTGCTATACTGTGCTAAAGCATTGATCATCAACCATCTTTAAAAAAACATTTTTTATAGGGACAGAAAACTATAGGTAGGGAGAGTGTCAGTGTGTTTTACTGTGCTAATCCTTGTTTGAAGGGACAGGGAAGGACAGTGAGGGAAATTCTCCTTGTGCTATACTGTGCTAAAGCATTCCTCATCAACCATCCTTGAAATCCTTGTTTTTTGGACAGTCAGGGAAATTGTCATTGTGCTATTCTGTGCGAAAGCAATCATCCTCAACCATATTTAGAAATCCTTAAGTAAAGGGACAGAGAAGGACACCTGAAGGTAGCCCTTATTGCTTTTTTCCCATCTCCCTGCAGGCCATCCCTTAGAATGTCTGGAAGGCAAACAAGGAGAGGCAGACAGTCAGGAGGCAATAAAAGAGGGCAAGCAGGCTCTGTGTCTGGGGGCAACAGTGCTGGTCGTGGACGCGGTGCATTGTCATCAGCACATGGCCATGGGACACGCTTGTCCTTCTTTTTGGCAGCTGGACATGTTGAGCCACATAATGCCGAAGACTTGGTAGAGTGGATGACCAAGCCCTCCTCCTCCTCCTCATCCTCTCTCACCCAGGCTCAGGGTACTGGCAAAGCAGCTGCCAAAGCGTCCTCTTCCCTGGTATCAATGTCAGACTCATCATCAGTCACTCCTTCCCTAGACCCACCATGTCCTCCTCCTGAGGAGTCCCCCGAACTGTTTGAGCACAGTGTTGGGTACATGCTCCAGGAGGATGCCCAGCGTTTCGAAGGGTCTGATGATGAAACCCAGCTACAGGAAGGCAGTAGCGTGAGAGAAGACAGAGGGGATGCTCAAGAAGGACACCAATCTGGCAGTCATGTTCCAGCAGCTGCAGCATACTGCCAGATTGGCTCCAGTGATGAGGAGGGAGGGGATGATGAGGTCACTGACTCCACGTGGGTGCCTAATAGGAGAGAGGAGGAGGAGGAGGAGGATGAGGAGGAGGCACATCTCCAACGAGGCAGGATGCCCTTTGGTGGCCAGCGTAAGGGTAGTACACCGACGGAATCACACCGCAGAGCTCCGCCTGTGCAGGGCGCTGCCTCTGC
The DNA here is from genome assembly GCA_029206835.1 of Rana muscosa. NCBI lineage: Eukaryota > Metazoa > Chordata > Amphibia > Anura > Ranidae > Rana > Rana muscosa. The sequence goes on along the minus strand of JARGYO010005583.1, from coordinate 3,693,678 downwards.
CCGTCATTCAAAAAGTTCTTTGGTGTGGGCCTTTTTTGAGGCTAGTGCATCAGATCGCACAGCTGCTGTTTGCAACATATGTCTCAAGCGTATATCGCGTGGCCAAAACATCAGCCGCTTGGGTACCACATGCCTGACCAGACATATGTTGACCTGCCATGCAGCTCGTTGGCAAGCCTACCTCAAAGACCCACACCAAAGAACAAAGCGGACCTCTCCTTGCACCGCATCAGCTGGGATCTCCAACCCCACTATAACTTCAGTCCTGTCTGAAACATGCACTGAGAGGAATGAAGGTGTAGAATTAGGTGTGTCACAGCCAAGTAGTTGCGGCCACTCTGCTAGCAGTACACCGACGTCCGATTCTAGCAGGCAAATTTCCCTGCCCCAGCTGCTGGACCGTCGAAAGAAGTTCACTCCCAGCCATCCACATGCCCAGCGGTTGAATGCTAGCTTGGCTAAATTGCTAGCGCTTCAACTGCTGCCTTTTCAGTTGGTAGACTCGGCCCCCTTCCGTGAGTTTGTGCAATGTGCGGTTCCTCAGTGGCAGGTTCCCAAACGCCACTTTTTCTCACGGAAGGCTATTCCGGCTCTCTACCGGCATGTGGAAGGCAATGTCTTGGCCTTGCTGGACAGGGCGGTCAGCGGTAAGGTGCATATTACCGCTGACTCATGGTCCAGCAGGCATGGACAGGGACGTTACCTTTCTTTCACGGCCCATTGGGTCACTCTTTTGGCAGCTGGGAAGGATGCAGGACAAGGTGCAGTAGTGTTGGAGGTTGTTCCACCGCCACGCCTCCAAAATGCTACTACTGGTTGTGACACACCTCTCTCCTCCACCCCCTCCTCTTCTTCTTCCTCCATGGCCTCTTCCTGTGCTTTGTCCTCTGAACCAGCGGTGCTCCGTAGCCGTTCAAGGGGCTATGCAAGTACGCAGGCAAAAAGATGCCATGCCGTGCTTGCGCTGGTGTGTTTGGGGGACAGAAGCCACACTGGGGCAGAGGTCCTGTCTGCTCTGCAGGGCCAGGCCGAGAGGTGGTTGACGCCACGCCAGCTTAAGCCAGGAATGGTGGTTTGCGACAATGGCACCAAGCTCCTCTCCGCCCTCTGACAGGGACAACGGACCCATGTGCCCTGTATGGCTCACGTCCTTAACCTGGTGGTGCAGCGGTTCTTGGGCAGGTACCCGGGCTTACAGGATGTCCTGAGGCAGGCCAGGAAAGTCTGTGTGCATTTCCGCAGATCTTATAATGCCAGTGCTCGCCTGGCTGAGCTGCAAAAGGAGTTGAACCTGCCCAAGAACCGCCTTATATGTGACATGCCCACCAGGTGGAACTCAACGTTGGCCATGCTGCAGCAGCTGCACACGCAGCAGAGGGCCATCAATGAGTACCTGTGTGACTACGGCACCAGGACAGGGTCAAGGGAGCTTGGTTTTTTCTTCTCCACGCTAGTGGGGCATGATCAGGGATGCATGCACTGTCCTGGCACCATTTGAGGAGGCCACGAGGATGGTGAGCAGTGACAGTGCATGCATCAGTGACACTGTACCTCTTGTCCACCTGTTGGAGCACACGCTGCGTGGAATAATGGACAGGGCACTTGAGGCAGAACAGAGGCAGGAAGAGGAGGACTTCCTTGCCTCTCAAGGCCCCCTTTACCCAGACAGTGTTCCTTCTGTCCCACCCATCGCACAGGAAGAGGAGGAGGAGGAGGAGGAGGAGGAGGATTGTGTCAGCATGGAGGTGGAGCCTGGCATTCAGCAGCATCAATAGCAGCAGTCTTTTAGGGATGATTTACAGTCCCAAGAAACCCGTGAACTTGTACGTGGCTGGGAGGAGGTGGCTGCGGATCATGTCGTCCTTAGTGACCCAGAGGACTCCGGACCTAATGCCTCAGCTAACCTACGCTGCATGGCCTCCCTGATACTGCAAAGTCTGCGGAAGGATCCTCGTATTCTTCGGATCAAGGAGAGGGACCATTACTGGCTGGCCACTCTCCTTGATCCACGGTACAAGGGTAAGGTTGCGGACCTTATGTTACCGTCGCAGAGGGAGCAGAGGATGAGACAACTCCGGGAGGCCTTGCAGAAAGGTGTGCAACGCGTTCCCAGAGACTGGGAGGTTACAAACTCCTGGTCCTGGACAACGAGTTGCTGAGGCTTCGGCCAGTCAAAGAAGGAGCGGTGGGGAAGGTGGCCGTCTGACCGATGCGTTCAGACAATTCTTTAGTCCGCAGCCCCAAAGTATGATCGGTTCCAGCAACCATCGCCAGCGTCTGATAAACATGGTGCAGGAATATCTAGGGGCAAGGTCAGACTTGGACACCTTCCCCACCGAAAATCCTCTGGCTTACTGGGTCTTGAGGATGGATCACTGGCCAGAGCTTGCACAGTATGCAATTGAGCTACTGGCTTGTCCTGCATCCAGCGTTCTTTCGGAACGCACATTCAGTGCTGCTGGAGGATTTGTCACGGATCACAGGGTGCGCCTGTCCACCGACTCGGTTGATCGACTGACTTTCATCAAGATGAACCAGTCTTGGATCACCACCAGCTACCACACACCTGATGCTGATATAACAGACTAATTGATTTTAACATGTCACATCCCTTCAAGACTGATGCTGATGCTGAGTGCCTGTGCTGTTATGTTGACTGGCTATCCTCCTCCTCCGAGTCCTCAATGATACGATTGATGATGATAGCTTGGAAGATCATTTTTGTTTATGGGTGCCGCCACCAGTGGCTAAGGCCCAATTTTTCAGCCCCTGTTTAACAGGGGCGTGTAATTACAATTTTTGAAGCAATACTTTGCAACAGGGCTCATTGCTGTGCTCCAAGTACAGTATCTGTGAGGGGTTGGAGTGTTGTGCCACCAGTGCCTAAGGCCCAATTTTTCAGCCCCTGTTTAACAGGGGCGTGTCATTACAATTTTTGAAGCAATACTTTGCAACAGGGCTCATTGCTGTGCTCCAAGTACAGTATCTGTGAGGGGTTGCAGTGTTGTGCCACCAGTGCCTAAGGCCCAATTTTTCAGCCCCTGTTCAACAGGGGCATGTAATTACAATTCTTGATCTAATAATTCACAGCAGGGCCCATTGCTGCACCCACCAAGAGTAACTCTGAGGGCTTACAGTGTTGTGGCAACGCCACCACCATCAAAGGCCCAATTTTTACTACCACTGTTCAACAATTATATGTAATTACAATTCCTGATATAATAGTTGACAGCAGGGCGTTCCAGCACCAACCAAGAGTAACTGTGAGTGCTTACAGTGTTGTGCCAACACCAACAACTAAGGGGCCTATTTCTGCAGAGTATATACGGCAGGTCCCTACTTTCAAACATCCAACTTACAAACGACTCCTACTTGCAAACGCAAGAAGACAACAGGAAGTGAGAGGAAATCTACCCCTAGGAAGGAAAATTCTCTCCTGTAAGAATTAATATGGGAGAAAGGTGTCTCCTCTGTACTGATGCTTTATCACCAATCCTTGTTTCAAAAAAAACACCACATTTCAAAAACAGTTGTCATTGGGACGGAAAGTGAGGTGAAATGTTCTGAACAGGGGCACAGACAGCAAAACAAATGTTACAGGGGTGATAACCCTTGTTTTTCAAAAAGTTTAAAAATAGATTTTTGGGCTGGAGCTACACTTAAACAATGTACCTGTTCAAAATTACAAACACATTCTACATAAGAACAAACCTACAGTCCCTGTCTTGTATGCACCGCCTGTATACGGCTGTTCAGAGTATATAGGGCCTTTTTTATTTTGTGTGCGGTGTTCCCCTTAATATCCATACAAGACCCAAAGGGGCTGGTAATGGGCTGGGGTAGGGGGGGGGGGGTCATGGGGTAGCTATGCCATTTTTCTTAAAGATTTTCATCCATATTACCGGGACCAGACATTACATTAAAGCCGCAAGCAGTTTTAAATGGCTTTTTTTTCCTTTAGAAGTGTCATTTTGTGCAGTGACAGTTCTAAACACGGGAAACACGTGGCACTTCACAGGCATACTTTAGACACCCCCCAGGTACGATATTTAAAGGAATATTTGACTTTTTTTTTTTCACTTTATGCATCATTAAAATGACTGCTCCCGAAAAACGACCGTTTTTAAAACTTCTTTTTGCATTGATACATGTCCCCTGGTGCAGAACCCGGGTTCCCAAACCCTTTTTAGGACAATAACATGCATAATAGTCGTTATAATTAGCACTTTAGAATTCGAACGTTCGCATCCATTGTATTTAATAGTGTTCTAATGTTCGTACGAACGTTCGGTCCGTTCGCGGGTTCTGGTGCGAACCGAACCCGGGGGTGTTCGGCTCATCACTAGTGATGAGTCTACACTTCTGATTGTACACTCATGGCTTGGATAACACAGAGTTATATGAATTGTCATACATTACCTTCACATCATCTGTACATACAGAGTGCTGGGGGCTGGATTATATATATACATATATGTGCTTACAGTTTATAAGAGCCCTTTCACACTGGAGCACCTATAACGTCGGCGGTAATACGCCGCTATTTTTACCGCATTTCGGCCGCTAGCGGGGCAGTTTTACCCCCGCTGGCGGCCGAGAAAGTGTTAAAACTGCTCGCAATGTGCTGCTGAAGCAGCACATTGCGGGCAGTATAGCTCCACTGTCCCATTCATTTCAATGGGCAGCAGCAGTGGAGGCACGGAAAACTCACCGTTCCTTCACCACTGCAATGATGCAGCTAGCAGGACTTTTTCTAACGTCCTGCTAGCGCAACGCTCCAGTGTGAAAGCCCTCGGGCTTTCACACTGGAATGAATGGGGCAGCAGTTTAGCAGCGTTTTGCAGGCGCTATTTTTAACGCTATAGTGCCTGCAAAACGCTCCAGTGTGAAAGGGGTGTAACAGATTGTTTTCATTGAATAATACTGCTGTTTGATTTATTGCTGTATATATTAGTAGATGAGCAGAAGTTCTTTTTTTGCATTATAGACCTCACCATCTGAACAATTCTCAGCCCCCAACTCCCCCCAGCTTATATCACCCCCAGACCACTTTATACATCCAGCTGAGTGACATCATTCCATAGTCACTTTCCTTTCCTTATCTTCCCAAAATCACTCCCGGGTCACCCCACAGACACTACAGGAAATCCCTAACCCCATCTTACCCACCACTGTCCTCTCCTCTACATACTTCCCCCATCATACCCACCCTAGTCCTCTCCTCTACATACTGCCCCCATCATACCCACCACAGTCCTCTCCTCTACATACTGCCTCCATCATACCCACCACACTCCTCTCCTGTACATACTGCCCCCGTCATACCCACCACAGTCCTCTCCTGTACATACTGCCCCCGTCATACCCACCACAGTCCTCTCCTGTACATACTGCCCCCGTCATACCCACCACAGTCCTCTCCTCTACATACTGCCCCCATCATACCCACCACAGTCCTCTCCTCTACATACTGCCCCCATCATACCCACCACAGTCCTCTCCTCTACATACTGCCCCCATCATACCCACCACAGTCCTCTCCTCTACATACTGCCCCCATCATACCCACCACAGTCCTCTCCTCTACATACTTTCCCCATCATACCCACCACAGTCCTCTCCTCTACATACTTTCCCCATCATACCCACCACAGTCCTCTCCTCTACATACTGCCCCATCATACCCACCACAGTCCTCTCCTCTACATACTGCCCCCATCATACCCTCTACAGTCCTTTCCTGTACATACTGCCCCCATCATACCCACTACAGTCCTCTCCTGTACATACTGCCCCCATCATACCCACCACAGTCCTCTCCTGTACATACTGCCCCATCATACCCACCACAGTCCCCTCCTCTACATACTGCCTCCGTCATCCCCTCCACACTCCTCTCCTGTACATACTGCTCCCATCATACCCTCCACACTCCTCTCCTGTACATACTGCCCCCATCATACCCTCCGCAATCCTTTCATGTACATACTGCCTCCATCTTACCCTCTGCACTCCTCTCCTGCAGAATCAGATGTAAAGGGGAACAAACCCTGTGCATTCAGATGTAAAGGGGGACTCTGCGGATTCAGATCTAAAGGGGAACTCTGCTGACTCTGATGTAAAGGGGAACTCTGCTGACTCTGATGTAAAGGGGAACTCTGTTGACTCTGATGTAAAGGGGAACTCTGTTGACTCTGATGTAAAGGGGAACTCTGTTGACTCTGATGTAAAGGGAGACTCTTGTAATTAATTCCATATGATTAGAAATGTTATTTAGTCACAAAAATATATGTATAGTGTATACTACATAACAAAATTGCTGTGCATTGCTTTGTACAGAGGTAATGAATTTAATGTACTACAAAAAATAAAAATAAAATGGAGTGCGCTGCTTAAGCGTTCGGGTTTGGCTTGACGAAAAGGTGGCAACCCTACCCTCGGGGGCCCAAAATTCTCAATCTGCTTGGGGCCCTCAAATTCCTTCAAACGGCCCTGGTTGCTGGCAGATACTCTGTTTGCGGGTGGCAGGTGCCACTGTCACTACAGAGGTGGATGAAGAGGCCGAGACTGCAGCAGAAGAGGAAGCAGGAGGAGCCACAGACCTTTCTTGGTTTTTGAGGTGTCTACTCCACTGCAGCTCGTGCTTTGCACTTAGATGCCTGGTCATGCAGGTTGTTCTCAGGTTAAGAACGTTTATGCCTCACTTCAGGCTCTTATTGCACAGCGTGCAAACCACTCGTGTCTGGTCATCAGCACATTGTCTGAAGAACTGCCACGCTAGGGAACTCCTTGGACCTGGCTTTGGTGTGCTCGGTCCCTTGCTGCGTTGGGCAGTAGCAGGCGTACTGCCTAGGGGATGGACACTCCGCTTTTGCACCCTGCTCCCTCTTCTGCTGTGCTGGTGGCTCTGTGCGACCACCGCCTCTTCCTCCGAACTACACAGGTCACCTGCATGACGTTGATTCCATGTGGGGTCGAGGACCTCATCGTCCTCCACATCATCTTCCACCCAGTCTTCACCCCTGCCCTCCTTGTCAGTCTGCACAATTGCAAAAGCAGCAGCAGTTGGCACCTGTGTTTCTTCATCATCCGAGACGTGCTGCGATGGTCCTCCCATGTACTCATCTTAAAACATAAGTGGTTGGGCATCGGTGCACTCAATCTCTTCCATTCTGGGGCAGGGCTAGGTGGATGGCCCTGGGAAACCCTGCTAACAGAGTCATCAAAAAGCAGAAGAGACTGCTGCATGACTTGGGGCTCAGACTGCTTGGCTGATTTGCAAGGGGGTGAGGTGAAAGACTGATGGACATTGGCTGCAGGTGCCAACCAGGGATGAGCCGAACACCCCTCTGTTCGGTTCGCACCAGAACCTGCGAACAGACAAAATGTTCGTGTAAACTTTAGAACCCTATTAAATACAATGAAGAAAAAGAGGGAAGGTCTGGTGTCCCCAGTAACACACTTCCATCCCTATCATATATAGTAAAGCAAAGGATTCGCCCTGGGACTTTAAATGAAGTGGGTAACGTTTCCGCCAGTAAACATAAACAGTAGTAAATACAGTATATGGTTTATTCAAGTAAAATTGTTTACATGCATAGATGACACCAACAGTTGCCAATTGAAAAGATACATAAACAAGGAGTATTGGTACATAAATGTAGTAACAGTCAGAGTACACGGGCATCATACTACCCGACTAGTTTCGCGAGATCCAGCTCGCTCTTCAGGGGTGGATGTGTGTAACAATGTACCTAAGATGAAAAAATATATATATGTTTGACAATATGGCACAATATTGGCTATAAAAGCACAGGGTGGGAGGGGGTGTGTGGATCCCCATACTCACCACTGAGCTTGACCATGGCTACAGATGTGCGGCCCCAAGACCGCGGCAGCAGGTGTCTCACCAGGGAGCTGAGAGGGCGGAGTCAGATGGGACCCCACCAGGAGCCAAAACGGAGAGCAGGCATGGCATAGGTATAGTGATGTGTCCATAGAGACCTCGTTAGTCCATAAAGAGTATAGGCTGTAAACATAAGTATGTTTGTCAGGCATCTAAAGTAAAGTCAATATGTATTGGCATGAGAATATACATGCATGAATGAAAGGCCTGGGCCAAAAATGGTAGGGACATGAATATAGTAAGTACCTGAGTATAGTGAATATCCCAAGTATAAAAAGGTAATGAGACACAGCAAGCAATCTCCACAGCTGCGTGTGTCTTCAGTAAGAAGTGAAATGAAATCCAAGCCATGCCTGACCTCCAATTTAACCCCGGAAGAGCCCAGGAGGCTCCGCCCCCAACACCATGTGTGGATGGCTGACATGTGAGCGCAGGAGGCGCCCACTGTCATAGGGAGGCACGCAATTGCGGACGCACCCCCATGCCATCAGATAGTAAAGTGCGTCCAGCTGCGCCAACATCCGCGGGAACGCAGACGCCACGCCTCTGGCACCTAAACATGGCACCGATGTGTAGGTGTCCCCATCCGCCCACTACTACTGTTTATGTTTACTGGCGGAAACGTTACCCACTTCATTTAAAGTCCCAGGGCGAATCCTTTGCCTTACTATTAAATACAATGGACTCGAACGTTCGAAATCTAAAGTGTTAATTATAAAGGCTAATATGCAAGTTATTGTCCTAAAAAGTGTTTGGGGACCCGGGTCCTGCCCCAGGGGACATGTATCAATGCAAAAAGAAGTTTTAAAAACGGCCGTTTTTTCGGGAGCAGTGATTTTAATAATGCTTAAAATGAAAAAATAAAAGTGAAATATTCCTTTAAATTTCGTACCTGGGGTGTGTGTATGATATGCATGTGAAGTGGCGCATGTTTCCCGTGCTTAAGAACTGTCCCTGCAAAAAATGTCATTTTTGAAAGAAAAAAATGCATTTAAAACTGACTCGCGGCTATTAATGAATTGTCGGCTCCCGGCAATACATACAAAAGTCATTGATAAAAAAAAAAAAAAGCGTGGGGGTTCCCCAGAATTCAATTACCAGGCCCTTCAGGTCTGGAATGGATATTAAGGGGAACCCCGCCGCAAATGAAAAAAAAAATTGACGTGGGGTTCCCCCAAATATCCATTCCAGGCCCTTCAGATCTGGCATGGATTTTAAGGGGAACTCCACCCCAAATTTAAAAAAAAATGGCGTGGAGTCCCCCTAAAAATCCATACCAGACCCCTTATCTGAGCATGCAACCTGGCCAGCCGCAGGGGAAAAGGGGGGGACGAGAGAGCGGCCCCCCTCCCTCCTGAACCGTACCAAGCCACATGCCCTCAACATGGGGAGGATGTCCCCATGTTGATGGGGACAAGGGCCTCATCCCCACAACCCTTGCCCAGTGGTTGTGGGGGTCTGCGGGCGGGGGGCTTATCGGAATCTGGAAGACCCCTTTAACAAAGGGGACCGCCAGATCCCGGCCCCCCCTATGTGAATTGGTAAGGGGTACATTGTACCCCTACCATTTCACGAAGAAAGCGTAAAAAAATGTTTAAAAAAAAACACACAAACACCTTGAAAAAGTCCTTTATTAAAAAAAAAAACATTCCAGCGGTGAAATCCAGTGTCCCGCGGCGATCCCGATGTCCAGCGCTGTCCGTCATTGGTTGTGCCTGAGCGGACCTGATGGGGAACTCCCTCTCAGTATTTTAAATGTATAGACCCGCCCCTTCTAAAGTTCCCCATCAGGTCCGCTCAGCGGACCAGATGCGGAACATGAGAAGGGGCGGGTCTATACATGTATTACCAAAGTGAGAGCAGTTCCCCATCAGGTCCGCCCCCTCGGTATGTCGGACCCGCCTACGTCATTGGCTTGAGCGGGGAACTTCCTTCACTATGTAAATTTAAATTACACAGTGAAGGAAGTTCCCCGCTCAAGCCAATGACGTAGGCGGGTCCGACATACCGAGGGAGCGGACCTGATGGGGAACTTTAGAAGGGGCGGGTCTATACATTTAAAATACTGAGAGGGAGTTCCCCATCAGGTCCGCTCAGGCACAACCAATGAAGGACAGCGCTGGACATCGGGATCGCCGCGGGACACTGGATTTCACCGCTGGAATGTTTTTTTTTTTTTTTTAAATAAAGGACTTTTTCAAGGTGTTTGTGTGTTTTTTTAAACATTTTTTTACGCTTTCTTCGTGAAATGGTAGGGGTACAATGTACCCCTTACCAATTCACATAGGGGGGGGGCTGGGATCTGGGGGTCCCCTTTGTTAAAGGGGTCTTGCAGATTCCGATAAGCCCCCCGCCCGCAGACCCCCACAACCACCGGGCAAGGGTTGTGGGGATGAGGCCCTTGTCCCCATCAACATGGGGACATCCTCCCCATGTTGAGGGCATGTGGCCTGGTACGGTTCAGGAGGGAGGGGGGGCCGCTCTCTCGTCCCCCCCTTTTCCCCTGCGGCCGGCCAGGTTGCGTGCTCGGATAAGGGGTCTGGTATGGATTTTTAGGGGGACTCCACGCCATTTTTTTTTTAAATTTGGGGTGGAGTTCCCCTTAAAATCCATGCCAGATCTGAAGGGCCTGGAATGGATATTTGGGGGAACCCCACGTCAATTTTTTTTTTAATTTGCGGTGGGGTTCCCCTTAATATCCATTCCAGACCTGAAGGGCCTGGTAATTGAATTCTGGGGAACCCCCACGCTTTTTTTTTTTTTATCAATGACTTTTGTATGTATTGCCGGGAGCCGACAATTCATTAATAGCCGCGAGTGAGTTTTAAATGCATTTTTTTCTTTCAAAAATGACATTTTTTGCAGGGACAGTTCTAAGCATGGGAAACATGCGCCACTTTACATGCATATCATACACACCCCCCAGGTATGAAATTTAAAGGAATATTTCACTTTTATTTTTTCATTTTAAGCATTATTAAAATCACTGCTCCCGAAAAAACGGACGTTTTTAAAACTTCTTTTTGCATTGATACATGTCCCCTGGGGCACTTTTTAGGACAATAACTTGCATATAAGCCTTTATAATTAGCACTTTAGATTTCTCCCATAGATTTTTCGAATTTGCCGCGAACACCCCAATTTGTTCGCTGTTCGGCGAACGGGCGAACAGGCAATGTTCGAGTCGAACATGAGTTCGACTCGAACTCGAAGCTCATCCCTAGTGCCAACTCTGATCTTTCAGCAGTAGACTGGGTGGGAGACAATGTGAAGGAACTGGAGGCACTGTCAGCAACCCAATCTACTATCGCCTGTACTTGTCCTGGGCCTGGCCTCAACATTCGTAGAGCCGCATTAGGCCAGACCAAATACCGCTGCAAGCTCTGTCGCCTACTCGCACCTGAGGAAGGTGTTTCACTTGTGCGTGTAGCTGGCACAGATCGACCACGTCCTCTCCCTGCAACAGGAGCTCCACCAGCAGCACCATGACAGGGGCCACGTCCCTTATTTGATGGTCTCCTCATATTTCTCAAATTTAGGTTCTTGCCCTAGATGGGTGTTTTTTGAATAGCAGAATAGAGCAACATTATCTAAAGGGTGTATCTCACAGGTACAGATATGCAGAAAACGCACCAAAAATTTTTTTTTTGCTCTGAATTAGTAGATTTTTTGAAGATCAGAATAGGAGAAAAGTGTCTAAAGTGTGTATCTCACACGTACAGATATGCAGAAAATGCAGCAAGAATTTTGTTTGGCAGAAAACGCAAGAAAAAAAAAACATTTTGGTCAGAAAACGCACCCCAAAATTTTTTTTTGCCCTAAATTATTATATTTTTTGAAGATCAGAATAGGAGAACAGTATCTAAAGTGTGTATCTCACACATACAGATATGCAGAATATGCACCCAAAAAAAAATTTGGGCAGAAAACGCAACAAAAAAAAAATTTTGCCCAGAAAACGCACCTAATTTTATTTTTTTTGCCCTAAATTATTAGATTTTTTGAAGATCAGAATAGGAGAAGAGTACCCAGGTAATACAGGTATGCAGAAAATGCACCAAAAAAGTTTTTTTGGGCAGAAAACGCACCAAAAATTTTTTTTTCCCTAAATTATTATGTTTTTTGAAGATCAGAATAGGAGAACAGTATCTAAAGTGTGTATCTCACACGTACAGATATGCAGAAAATGCACCAAAAAAAATTTTGGGCAGAAAACGCAACAAAAAAAAATTTCCGGCAGAAAACGCAACAAAAATGTTTTTTTTTCCCTAAACTATTATATTTTTTTGAAGAGCAGAATAGGAGAACAGTATCTAAAGTATGTATCACACACGTACAGATATGCAGAAAATGCACCAAAAAAAGTTTTTGGGGCAGAAAACGCACAAAAAATGTTTTTTTTTTGCCCTAAATTATTATATTTTTTGAAGATCAGAATAGAAGAACAGTATCTAAAGTGTGTATCTCACACGTACAGATATGCAGAAAATGCACCCAAAAAATGTTTTTTGCTCTCTCGTCCCCCCCCTCTTTTCCTGCGGCCTGCCAGGTTGCGTGCTCGGATAAGGGTCTGGTTTGGATTTTGAGGGGGACCCCCACGCAGTTTTTTCGGCTTAGGCGATTCCCCTTCAAATCCATACCAGACCGAAGGGCCTGGTATGCTCCTGGAGGGGGAACCCATGCCGCTTTTTTATTTAAAATTTGGCGTGGAGTTCCTGCTCAGGATTCATACCAAACACAGTGCCTGGTATTGGCGGGAATCCACGTCGGATCCCCGTTCAATACAGTGCCACGTCTCCTTCTCGCTATTGCAGCGAGCGCGAGATGTCGCCACCCTGTCGCCGAGATGTCGGCACCCTGTCACCGAGAATCTCCGCGATGGGATCACGATGGATATACAATGTCGGCGGCACCTACTGTACATGGGGCCTAAAAACGGCTTTGCCATTTACAGTTTAAAAACGCCATGGTGGCCATGAGGCCATAGGCTAACATAGAGAGGCGTTTTTAAGCTGCAAAAAACACTCAAACAAATGGCTGGAAAAACGTCCGTGTGCATGTAGCCTTATATTAACCACTTGCTTACTGGCCACTTAAACCCCTTCCTGCCCAGAACAATTTTCAACTTTCAGCGCTGATGCAATTTGAATGACAATTGCGCGCTCATACAACACTGTAACCCAATGAAAATTTTATCATTTTTTGCACACAAATAGAGCTTTCTTTTGGTGCTATTTGATCACCTCTGCGTTTTTTTTTTAAATATAAATACAAAAGACCAACTAAAAAAAAAGATTTTGGATATTTTAACCGCTTCAGCACCGGGCCTATTCTGGCACTTCTATCCTTTATGTAAAAATCAAAATGTTATGGCTATAAAATTACTTAGAACCCCCAAACATTATATATGTTTTTTAGCAGACACCCTAGGGAATAAAATGGCGGTTATTGCAAATTTCTATCTTGCTCAGTATTTGCGCAATACATTTTCAAAGGCCTTTTTAAAAAAAAAAAAAATGGTTTCATGAATTAAAAAAATTATAAAACAGTAAAGTTAGCCCAATTTTTTTGTATTATGTGAAAGATGTTGTTATGCTGAGTAAATAGATACCTAGCATGTCACGCTTTAAAATTGCGCACACTCATGGAATGACACCAAACTTCAGTACTTAAAAATCTCCATAGGCGATGTTTTAAAAATATTTACACGTTACCATTTTCGCATTACAGAGGAGGTCTAGTGCTAGAATACCTCACATGTGTGGTTTTAACGGCGTTTACATATGTGGGCGGGACTTACGTGTGTGTTCGCTTCTGAGCACGAGCTACCGGGGACAGGGGCTTATTAAATTTTTTTTATTATTATTTTTTTTGTTTTTTACTTTTTTTTTTTTTTTACACTTTTTTTTTACTTTTTAGTTTTTTTGATCACTTTTATTCCTATTACAAGGAATGTAAACATCCCTTGTAATAGGAATCTATTGCAACAGGTCCTCTTTATGGAGAGATGTGGGGTCAATAAGACTCCACATCTCTCCTCCAGGCTGGAAAGCATGAGATCAGTAAAAAAAATTCACTGATCTCATGCTGACAGCCGAGATCACGGCTTTGTTTACATACGAGAACCCGGCGTGACGTCATAACGTTGCGCCTGGGCCTCCGACGGTCATAGAGATGGTCACCGGTCATCTCTATGCTTCCCATCCGGCGCCGGCCAATTCGTTCTCTGGGCCCCCGATGGCACGGGAGAGCCCGGAGAAGCACCAGATGGCGGCGGTAGGGGGGAACGTCCCCTCCCACCGCCTATAAGAACAATCAAGCGGCGGAACTGCCGCTATGATCGTTTTTATCGTGCACAGAATCGCCAGCTGAAAAGAATGATATCTGAATGATGCCTGCACAAAGTCAAGGACGTCATTTGACGGTGGGCGGTAGGGAAGTGGTTGATATTTATTTCGAAAAATGTTCTCCTTCATTGATGTACACTGATGAGGCTGCACTAATGGGCACAGATAAGGTGGCAAGGGTGGGCACTGAGAGGTGGCATTGCTAGTTGGCACTGGTGGGCATTGAGAAGTGGCACTGCTAGGTGGCACTGATTGGCACCAGTGGTGGGCATTGATAGGTGGCACTGGCAGGGGCTACTGATTGTCACAGATGACGCAGAATTACCTCTTCCTCTTCGGGCCCGATGTCCCTTGCACATAAGCCGGTGATTGCCTTTTTTTATGCTCACGCTGTCAGCACAAGGAGAAAACAAAAACCATTACCGAGCTTTTGTTTACATCACGTGATCAGCTGTCATTGGCTGGCAGCTGATCACGTGGTAAGGGGCAGGGATCGGCCCCTTACTCGAATCTCTCATCACCCGAGTATCAGTGACTCGGTGACCACAGCGCGCGAAGGGGAGGACGTCTATTGACGGACTCCCAGCAATTGAGGACCATGCTGTGGCCGTCGATCAGTTATAGTGCTGATCTCAAGTGGTTAAAGAGGGTCTAAATGGGCCATTGACATGCATCACAATTCAACTTAAGAATGCGTCTTTGCAAAGTTAAACTAAATGAAATTCTTTCTCTTATTTTTGCTTGGGGATAGAGTGCAGAGGGATTAGAAGTCTAGACAGTTTTTGGGTATGTCTGCACCCCTGATAGGGTAAAGACAACTCCCAAATTTGGCCACTTTATCCTTTCAAATGATTCACTTCCTGACACATAGCCACACAGGAAGTGAGGGTAAATCCCTGTCTTTCCTTCGGGACACACAGGTCAATATAAATACTTTCCCCATTATGTACATTGCACTCCAGCATTTTGCTGGGTACACCCCAAATTATTAGGTATTTTGGACTTTGGGGTTTATTTACTAAAGGCAAATCCACTTTGCACTACAAGTGCACTTTCTGGATATCCGAGGGGGAAATGCAAGGAAACAAAAAAAACACCATCTTTGCTTTTACATGATTGGATGTTACAATCACCAGTGCTTCCCTTCAGAATTTCAGCAACTACACTTGTACTGCAGAGTGGATTTGCCTTCACTAAACCCCAAACTACCTAATGATTTGGGGTGTACACAACAAAGTGCAATTTGCTTAATGGGGAAACTAGTTAGATTGATCTGTGTGTCCCCAAGAAAAGACATTGGTAGCGTTTTACCTTCACTTCCTGTTTAGCTGTGTGACAGGAAGTGAAGCCAATTTTACTAAAAGGGACACAAAGCCCAACCTAAAAAAACAAAAAACAAAACAAGCAGGGGTTCTAACAATTACTTGGTTTCCCTCAAAATGCCCACAATTAGAATCGTATTGCCTTGAGCTATTTTTAAGTGCAGTGTTCTAAATCAGTGCTTCTCAAGCAAGTACCCCCAACAGGCCATGTTTGCAGGTTTTCCTTCATCTTGCACATGTGCTTTAAATCACAGTCAATGGTTTGGTATTTTGGACAGCAATTCTCGATAAGATAAATTCACAAAACATGTCCTGTTGGGGGTACTTGAGGACTGAGGCTGAGAACCACTGCAGTAAAAAAGGAAAATTAAATACTTACCGCTCTGTATTTTTTATTTCCTGGTGACTATCCATGGCAGCACACAATACATGCATATGCTACCATGAAGGCACCAGGGTAGACAAATCACACCTGTTTTGTTTTGACATGCCAATAAGCATAGTTAAAGGAGTAGTAAAGTTACATGTTTTTTCACCTTAATGCATCCTATGCATTAAGGTGAAAAAACATTCGACAATACCGCCCCCCCCCGAGCCCCCGTTTTTCTTACCTGGCCCCTCGAAAGTCCCATGCTCGTCCCCGTCATCCTCTTCGTTTTTCTGCCTGGCCGCCGATTGGCTACACTGGATAGATTGAAAGCAGCGCAGCCATTGGCTGGCGCTGCTGTCAATCACATCCAATGACGCGGCACGCCGGGGGGCGGGGCCGAGTGATACAGTCGGCGGCTATGGCCGCCGCTGTATCACGGGAGCGCGCCCGCAATCACTCCACACCATGCGAGCTCACTCGCATTAAGGTGTGGAGTCCTTGCGGGGAGGAGCCAAGACAGCCGCCGAGGGACCCCAGAAGACCAGGATCGGGGCCACTGTGTGCAAAACGAGCTGCACAGTGGAGGTAAGTATAACATGTTTGTTATTTTTAAGGAAAAAAAAAAAAAGGTTTAGTGCTCCTTTAAGCTACAGCTGTCACATTTGTTGCATAGAAAACAAAAAAAACAAACATCAAACTTTGCATCAAATTTTATTGGTCAAAAAAAAAGGACTTGGAAAAAAAAAAAGGGAAGCAAAAAAATAAATAAATAAAAAAGACATGAAGGTAGATTTGAAACATTAGTCACATCTTGAGAAAGCCTTAGTAAAACAATGTAGCACAGACAATTAAATCAAAGTGAACAAACGACACACATTAACAACATCAAAAATATTTCAGGGGAACATATCCCCCACACAAAAAAAAACAATCAACAAAAGTAAAACAAACATCTGTTTTGCAAAGACATAACAAATAAAATGCATATGTTACAAACTTGATAAGGACACCAAAATTTACTTTTTCCCGGCCACATTCACACACAATCTTGCCTCTTTTCAGGGCAAGGGAGAGAATGCTATCTGCACGCTTTATATAACATAGGTTTGTGTGCTAATGAGGCAATTGAAAACACATGCACAGTCCATGAAACACCCAGAATGCAAGTTCACCCAATGTAGAGACTGAACTTCAAAGTGAGTACACCTGTTAAAGCGGAGGTGCCGTAGAAAAAAAAATATTAAAAGCCAGCAGCTGCAAATACAGCAGCTGCTGACTTTTAATATATGAACACTTACCTGTCCTGGAGTCCAGCGACATCCGCAGCAGAGGACGAGCAATCGCTCATCACTCTGCTGCCCCCACCGCCATCCTCGGTGAGGGAACCAGAAAGTGAAGCCTTGCGGCTTCATGCCCGGTTCCTTGCGGCGAATGCGTGAGTCGCGCTGCGCCGTTCTGAATGGTCCCCTGTGTTCTGGGAGCCGAGTGTCTCCCAGAACACAACGGGAAATCTGCGGGAAGTGACGTGCTTCCCGCAGATTTCCCGCAGAAAGGACTCCCGGAAGTGGGTGCAAATACCTGTCTTAGACAGGTATCTGCACCCCCCTCCCCCCTGAAAGGTGTCAATTGTGACACCGGAGGGGGGGAGGGTTCTGATCAGCGGAAGTTCCACTTTAGGGTGTTTTAGGATGGTGCACGCAGATGCGCCGATACTCATGGCGCAAACGTTTCGTAAATCAGCCCCATAGTGTCATTTATATTGAGTTAGATAGAGCAGGCAGGCGAGTCAGTTAGCTGCAGTTACAGTGTGTAGAGGATATATATGCATCCTAGGTGTTGTATATATATTTATACACTGTATTCAGTTTAGCTAGATCCGTTCCTTTTATTCTCTATACTGTGACAGGAAGGCAGGTGATTGTGCTAGCTGCAGACAGTCAGTGTTTCACTTAGTGTACTGTGTGCTTTGCATAGCGTTCACCTAAAACTTACCTGAATACAGTTAGTGACTTATAGTGGTATTATCATAATTAAACCACAGGCAAAGAGCTGCAAGTATTTTTACTGTGTCCCTCTCTGCACAGTTTTCACCTAAAACTAACTGAAGACAATTGCTGCTTTCCCCATACTAATACCACAGCAGGCAGTTGATTCTGATAGCTGCATTATCAGTACAGATATATATATATATATATACATCCCACCTTTGTGCAGCTACATCTCACTGCAGGCCATTAGTATGTCTGGAAGGCAAACAAGGAAAGGCAGACAGTCACAAGGCAATAAAAGAAGGCAAGCAGGCTCTGTGTCTAGAGGCAACAGTGCTGCTGGTCATGAACACGGTGCATCCTCATCAGCACGTGACCATGGGACACGCTTGTCCTTCTTTTCGGCAGCTGGCCATGTTGAGCCGCAACATGCCCAAGACTTGGTAGAGTGGATTACCAAGCCGTCCTCATCCTCCTCGTCCTCTCTCATCCAGGCTCAGGGTACTTTGTCTGGCAAAGCAGCTGCCAAAGTGGCCTCTTCCCTCGGCTCAATGGCATCAGTCACTCTTCCCTAGCCCCACCATGTCCTCTTGAGGAGTCCCCCGAACTGTTTGAGCACAGTGTTGGGTACATGCTCCTGGTGGATGCCCAGCGTTTCGAAGGCTCCGATGATGGAACCCAGCTGGAGGAAGGCAGTAACGTGAACCCAGAGAGAGGGGGTAGTAACGTGAGCCCAGAGAGAGGGGGTGCTCAACAAGGACAGCTATCTGGCAGTCATGTTCCCCCAGCTGCAGCATACTGGCAGATTTTCTCCAGTGCTGAGGAGGGAGGGGATGATGAGGTCACTGACTCCACATGGGTGCCTGATAGGAGAGAGAAGGAGGATGAGGAGGCACATCTCCAACGAGGCATGATGCCCTCCAGGGGCCAGCTTAAGGGCAGCACACCGACTGCATCACACAGCAGAGCTCCGCATGTGCTGTGCGCTGCTGTCTCTGCGCGTTATTCCAAAAGTTCTTTGATGTGGGCCTTTTTTCAGACGTGTGCAGCAGATCGCACTGTTTCCATTTGCAAAATATGCCTAAAGCGTATCTCGTGTGGTCAAAACATCAGCTGCTTGGGCACCACTTGCTTGACCAGACATATGTCGACCTGCCATGCAGTCCATTGGCAAGCTTACCTAAAAGACCCACACCAAAGAACAAAGCGGACCTCTCCTTCAGCTGGCATCTCCAACCCCACTATACCTTCAGTCCTTTCTGAAACCTGCACTGAGAGGAATGAAGGTGTAGAATTAGGTGTTCCACAGCCAGGTACTTGCAGACAATCTGCTATCGATACACCAACGTCCGATTGAACCAGGCAAATTTCCCTGCCCCAGCTGCTGCACCGCCAAAAGAAGTTCGCTCCCAGCCATCCACATGCCCAGCGGTTGCTAGCTTGGCTAAATTGCTAGCACTTCAACTGCTGCCTTTTCAGTTGGTAGACTCTGCCCCCTTCCATGAGTTTGTGGAGTGTGCGGTTCCACAGTGGCAGGTTCCCAAACGCCACTTTTCCTCACCGAAGACGATTCCGGCTCTCTACCGGCATGTGGAAGGCAATGTCTTGGCCTCACTGGACAGGGCGGTCAGCAGTAAGGTGCATATTACCGCTGACTCCTGGTCCAGCAAGCATGGACAGGGACGTTACCTATCTTTCACGGCACATTGGGTGACTCTGCTGGCAGCTGGGAAGGATGCAGGACAAGGTGCAGTAGTGTTGGAGGTTGTTCCACCACCACGCCTCCAAAATATTACTACTGGTGATTCTGACACACCTCTCTCCTCCAACCCCTCCTCTTCTTCTTCCTCCATGGCCTCTACCTGTGCTTTGTCCTCGGAACCAGCGGTGCTCCGTAGGCGTTCAAGGGGCTACGCAAGTATGCAGGCAAAAAGATGCCATGTGGTGCTTGAGCTGTTGTGCTTGGGGGACCGGAGCCAAACTGGGGCAGAGATTCTGTCAGCTCTGCAGGGGCAGGCTCAGAGGTGGTTGACGCCATGCCAGCTTAAGCCAGGAAAGGTGGTTTCCGACAATGGCAGCAACCTCCTCTCCGCCCTCCGACAGGGACAACTGACCCATGTGCCCTGTTTGGCTCACGTCCTTAACTTGGTGGTGCAGCGGTTCTTGGGCAGGTACCCGGGCTTACAGGAGGTCCTGAAGCAGGCCAGGAAACTCTGTGGGCATTTCCGCCGGTCATATAATGCCAGTGCTCGGCTGCCTGACCTGCAAAAGGATTGCAATCTGCCCAAGAACTGCCTAATCTGTGACATGCCCACCAGGTGAAACTCTACGTTGGCCATGCTGTAGCGGCTGCACATGCAGCAGAGGGCCATCAATGAGTATCTGTTGCAATATGGCACCAGGACAGGGTCAGGGGAGCTTGGATTTTTTTCCCCACGCCAGTGGGCCATGATCAGGGATGCATGCACTGTCCTGGCACCATTTGAGGAGGCCACGAGGATGGTGAGCAGTGACAGTGCATGCATCAGTGACACTGTCCCTTTTGTTCACCGGTTGGAGCACACGAATAATGGACAGGGCACTTGAGGCAGAACAGAGGCAGGAAGAGGAGGACTTCCTTACCTCTCAAGGCCCCCTTTATCCAGACAGTGTTCATGCTGGCCCGGCTATCACACAGGAAGAGGACGAGGAGGAGGAGGAGGATTATTGTGTCAGAATGGAGGTGGAGCCTAGCACTCAGCGTCAGCAGCAGTCTTCAAGGGATCAATTACAGTCCCAAGACACCCATGGACTTGTACGTGGCTGGGAGGAGGTGGCTGCGGATCATGTCATCCTCAGTGACCCAGAGGACTCCGCACCGAATGCCTCAGCAAACCTACGCTGCATGGCCTCCCTGATCCTGCAAAGCCTGCGGAAGGATCCTCGAATTTGAGCGATCAAGGAGAGGGATCATTACTGGGTGGCAACCCTCCTCCTTGATCCACGTTACAAGGCTAAGGTTGCAGATCTTATCTTGCCGTCGCAGAGGGAGCAGAGGATGAAGCATCTTCGGGAGTAGGGATGAGCTTCGAGTCCGAGTCGAACTCATGTTCGACTCGAACATTGCCTGTTCGCCCGTTCGCCGAACAGCGAACAATTTGGGGTGTTGGCGGCAAATTCGAAAAGTCTATGAGAGAAATCTAAAGTGCTAATTTTAAAGGCTTATATGCAAGTTATTGTCATAAAAAGTGTTTGGGGACCTGGGTCCTGCCCCAGGGGACATGTATCAATGCAAAAAAAAGTTTTAAAAACTGCCGTTTTTTCGGGAGCAGTGATTTTAATAATGCTTAAAGTGAAACAATAAAAGTGAAATATTCCTTTAAATTTCGTACCTAGGGTGTGTGTATAGTATGCATGTAAAGTCATGCTTGTTTCCCATGCTTAGAACTGTCCCTGCACAAAGTGTAATTTCTGAAGAAAAAAAGTCATTTAAAACTCACTCGCGGCTATAATGAATTATCGGCTCCCGGCAATACATAGAAAAGTCATTGATAAAAAAAAAAAGTGTGGGGGTCCCCCCAAGTTCAATTACCAGGCCCTTCAGGTCTGGTATGGATATTAAGGGAAACCCTGCCGCAAATTTAAAAAAAAAATGCGTGAGGGTTCCCCCCCAAATATCCATTCCAGGCCCTTCAGGTCTGGTATAGATTTTAAGGGGAACTCCACCCTAAATGTAAAAAAAAATGGCCTGGAGTTCCCCCAAAAATCCATACCAGACCCTTTATCCGAGCACGCAACCTGGCAGGCCGCAGGAAAAGAAGGGCCCCCCACCCCTCCTGAACCATACCAGGCCACATGCCCTCAACATGGGGAGGATGTCCCCATATTGATGGGGACAAGGGTCTCATCCCCACAACCCTTGCCCGGTGGTTGTGGGGGTCTGCGGGCAGGGGGCTTATCGGAATCTGGAAGACCCCTTTAACTAAGGGGAGCCCCAGATCCTGCCCCCCTATGTGAATTGGTAAGGGGTACATTGTACCCCTACCATTTCATGAAGAAAGTGTAAAAAAAATGTAAAAAAAAACACAGACACCTTGGAAAAGTCCTTTATTAAAAAAAAAAAAAAAACATTCCAGCGATGAAATCCAGTGTCCACATGAAAATTCATTGGCTGAGCCTGAGCGGACCCGATGGGGAACTTCCTCCGCAGTGTATTAAATGAATAGACCCGCCCCTTCTAAAGTTCCACATCAGGTCTGCTCAGCCAATGACGTAGGTGTAAGGCTAAGCGGACCAGATGGGGAACGTGAGAAGTGGCGGGTCTATTCATTTATTACACTGTGAGGCAGTTCCCCATCAGGTCTGCTCAGCCAATGACATAGGCAGGGTCTGACATACGAGCGGGCGGACCTGATGGGGAACTTCCTCCACAGTGTAATAAATGAATAGACCTGCCCCTTCTCACGTTCCGCATCTGGTCCGCTTAGCCTTACACCTACGTCATTGGCTGAGCGGACCTGATGGTGAACTTTAGAAGGGGCGGGTCTATTCATTTAATACACTGCTGAGGAAGTTCCCCATCAGGTCCGCTCAGGCTCAGCCAATGACGTTTCGTGCGGACAGCGCTGGACATCGGATCGCCGCAGGACACTGGATTTAATCGCTGGGATGGGTTTTTTAGTTTTAATAAAGGACTTTTCCAAGGTGTCTGTGTGTTTTTTTTACATTTTTTTTTACACTTTCTTTGTGAAATGGTAGGGGTACAATGTACCCCTTACCAATTCACATGGGGGGCTGGGATCTGGGGGTCCCCTTTGTTAAAGGGGTCTTCCAGATTCCGATAAGCCCCCTGCCCGCAGACCCCCACAACCACCGGGCAAGGGTTGTGGGGATGAGGCCCTTGTCCCCATCAACATGGGGACATGGTGCTTTGAGGGGTCACAGACCCCCAAAGCATCCTCCCCATGTTGAGGGCATGTGGCCTGGTATGGTTCGGGAAGGGGGGCGCACTCTCGTCCCCCCCTCTTTTCCTGGGGCCTGCCAGGTTGCGTGCTCGGATAAGGGTCTGGTGTGGATTTTTAGGGGGACCCCTACGCCATTTTTTTTTTAATATGCGGCAGGGTTCCCCTTAATATCCATACCAGACCTGAAGGGCCTGGTAATTGAATTTGGGGGGACCCCCACGCTGTTTTTTTATTTTTTATCAATGACTTTTCTATGTATTGCCGGGAGCCGACAATTCATTATAGCCGCGAGTGAGTTTTAAATGACTTTTTTTCCTTCAGAAATTACACTTTGTGCAGGGATAGTTCTAAGCAAGGGAAACAAGCGCAACTTTACAGGCATACTATACACACACCCTAGAAAAGAAACGTAACGCTCAAAGCTGTGGATGCTCCAAATAGCTGCTCCCGCCCTGTTATTCACACAGGTGCTGGCTCTGCATTAATGCATGGGAAGAAAAAAGCCCTGAGAGTGCGGCAGTCCAGGGCTTTTTTCTTCCTATACACACACCCTAGGTACGAAATTTACAGGAATATTTCACTTTTATTGTTTCACGTTAAGCATTACTAAAATCACTGCTCCCGAAAAAACGGGAGTTTTTAAAACTTATTTTGCAGTGATACATGTTCCCTGGGGCAGGACCCGGTCCCCAAATACTTTTTAGGACAATAATTTGCATATTAGCCTTTATAATTAGCACTTTTGATTTCAAACGTTCGAGTCCATTGTATTTAATAGGGTTCTAAAGTTCACGCAAACATTCTGGCTGTTCGCAGGTTCTGGTGCGAACCGAACAGGGGGGTGTTTGGCTCATCCCTATTCGGGAGGCCTTGCAGAAAGGTCTGTGTAACGTTTTCCCAGAGACTGGGAGGTTACAAATTCCTGGTCCTGGACAACGTGTTGCTGAGACTCCGGTCAGTCAAAGGAGGAGCGGTGGAGAAGCACCGATGCACTCAGACAATTTTTTAGTACGCAGCCCCAAGGTATGGTCGCTTCCAGCAACCATCGCCAGCGCCTGGTTTACATGGTGCAGGAATACCTAGGGGCAAGATCAGACTTGGACACCTTTCCCACCGAAAATCCTCTGGGTTACTGGGTCTTGAGGATGGATCACTGGCCAGAGCTTGCACAGAATGCAATTGAGGTACTGGCCTGTCCTGCATCCAGCGTTCTTTCGGAACGCACATTCGGTGCTGCTGGAGGCTTTGTAACCGATCACAGGGTGCGCCTGTCCACTGACTCGGTCGATCGACTGACCTTCATAAAAATGAATCAGTCTTGGATCACCACCAGCTACCAAGCACCTGATGCTGATGTAACCGAATAATTTTTTGGGAAATGTCAGATCTAGGGATGAGCTTCGTGTTCGAGTCGAACATACGTTCGACTCGAACATTGGCTGTTCGATCGTTCGACGAAGATCGAACGATTTGGGCCGTTCGCGCCAAATTCGAGTGACGCGAACGGCCCACAATGCACTACGCCATCGCAGTGTCATCCAGGCGCTGTGATTGGCCAAGCATGCACTGTGACCCCGCATGCTTGGCCAATCACAGCGCCGGCAGCGAGGAGAGCAATGATTGGCCACAGGCAGGATGCCTGTGGCCAATTATTGCTGAGGGTGTTTAGTACACGCCCCACACTATAAAAGGCCGCCAGCACGGCGGCCTAGTGTAGTGTGTTCCGGAGCAGGGATAGAGTAGCATAGGCAGGGACAGTGACTGTTATTTCTTTCTTGCTTAACCTGGATTCCTTTAGTTTAGGGAAAGAGAAGGATAGGTAGGGAGAGTGTCAGTGTGTTTTGTGCTTCTGCTATAGTGTGCTTAAAAAAAACATTTATTCTAGGGACAGAAAACTCTAGGTAGGGACAGTGTCAGTTTCTTTCACTCTGCAAGTCCTTGTTTCCAGGGACCTGTAAGGACAGTGAGTTAATTGTCCTTGTGCTATATTGTGCTTAAAAAAAACATTTATTCTAGGGACAGAAAACTCTAGGTAGGGACAGTGTCAGTTTCTTTCACTCTGCAAGTCCTTGTTTCCAGGGACCTGTAAGGACAGTGAGTTAATTTTCCTTGTGCTATATTGTGATTAAAAAAAACATTTATTCTAGGGACAGAAAACTCTAGGTAGGGACAGTGTCAGTTTCTTTCACTCTGCAAGTCCTTGTTTCCAGGGACCTGTAAGGACAGTGAGTTAATTTTCCTTGTGCTATATTGTGATTAAAAAAAACATTTATTCTAGGGACAGAAAACTCTAGGTAGGGACAGTGTCAGTTTCTTTCACTCTGCAAGTCCTTGTTTCCAGGGACCTGTAAGGACAGTGAGTTAATTTTCCTTGTGCTATATTGTGATTAAAAAAAACATTTTTTCTAGGGACAGAAAACTGTAGGTAGGGAGAGTGTTTTTTTTCTTTCACTCTGCAAGTCCTTGTTTCCAGGGACCTGTAAGGACAGTGAGTTAATTTTCCTTGTGCTATATTGTGATTAAAAAAAACATTTTTTCTAGGGACAGAAAACTGTAGGTAGGGAGAGTGTTTTTTTTCTTTCACTCTGCAAGTCCTTGTTTCCAGGGACCTGTAAGGACAGTGAGTTAATTGTCCTTGTGCTATATTGTGCTTAAAAAAAACATTTATTCTAGGGACAGAAAACTCTAGGTAGGGACAGTGTCAGTTTCTTTCACTCTGCAAGTCCTTGTTTCCAGGGACCTGTAAGGACAGTGAGTTAATTTTCCTTGTGCTATATTGTGATTCAAAAAAACATTTATTCTAGGGACAGAAAACTCTAGGTAGGGACAGTGTCAGTTTCTTTCACTCTGCAAGTCCTTGTTTCCAGGGACCTGTAAGGACAGTGAGTTAATTTTCCTTGTGCTATATTGTGATTAAAAAAAACATTTTTTCTAGGGACAGAAAACTGTAGGTAGGGAGAGTGTTTTTTTTCTTTCACTCTGCAAGTCCTTGTTTCCAGGGACCTGTAAGGACAGTGAGTTAATTTTCCTTGTGCTATATTGTGATTAAAAAAAACATTTTTTCTAGGGACAGAAAACTGTAGGTAGGGAGAGTGTTTTTTTTCTTTCACTCTGCAAGTCCTTGTTTCCAGGGACCTGTAAGGACAGTGAGTTAATTGTCCTTGTGCTATATTGTGCTTAAAAAAAACATTTATTCTAGGGACAGAAAACTCTAGGTAGGGACAGTGTCAGTTTCTTTCACTCTGCAAGTCCTTGTTTCCAGGGACCTGTAAGGACAGTGAGTTAATTTTCCTTGTGCTATATTGTGATTCAAAAAAACATTTATTCTAGGGACAGAAAACTCTAGGGAGGGACAGTGTCAGTTTCTTTCACTCTGCAAGTCCTTGTTTCCAGGGACCTGTAAGGACAGTGAGTTAATTTTCCTTGTGCTATATTGTGATTAAAAAAAACATTTTTTCTAGGGACAGAAAACTGTAGGTAGGGAGAGTGTTTTTTTTCTTTCACTCTGCAAGTCCTTGTTTCCAGGGACCTGTAAGGACAGTGAGTTAATTTTCCTTGTGCTATATTGTGATTAAAAAAAACATTTTTTCTAGGGACAGAAAACTGTAGGTAGGGAGAGTGTTTTTTTTCTTTCACTCTGCAAGTCCTTGTTTCCAGGGACCTGTAAGGACAGTGAGTTAATTGTCCTTGTGCTATATTGTGCTTAAAAAAAACATTTTTTCTAGGGACAGAAAACTGTAGGTAGGGAGAGTGTTTTTTTTCTTTCACTCTGCAAGTCCTTGTTTCCAGGGACCTGTAAGGACAGTGAGTTAATTGTCCTTGTGCTATATTGTGCTTAAAAAAAACATTTATTCTAGGGACAGAAAACTCTAGGTAGGGACAGTGTCAGTTTCTTTCACTCTGCAAGTCCTTGTTTCCAGGGACCTGTAAGGACAGTGAGTTAATTTTCCTTGTGCTATATTGTGATTAAAAAAAACATTTTTTCTAGGGACAGAAAACTGTAGGTAGGGAGAGTGTTTTTTTTCTTTCACTCTGCAAGTCCTTGTTTCCAGGGACCTGTAAGGACAGTGAGTTAATTTTCCTTGTGCTATATTGTGATTAAAAAAAACATTTTTTCTAGGGACAGAAAACTGTAGGTAGGGAGAGTGTTTTTTTTCTTTCACTCTGCAAGTCCTTGTTTCCAGGGACCTGTAAGGACAGTGAGTTAATTGTCCTTGTGCTATATTGTGCTTAAAAAAAACATTTTTTCTAGGGACAGAAAACTGTAGGTAGGGAGAGTGTTTTTTTTTTTTCACTCTGCAAGTCCTTGTTTCCAGGGACCTGTAAGGACAGTGAGTTAATTGTCCTTGTGCTATATTGTGCTTAAAAAAAACATTTATTCTAGGGACAGAAAACTCTAGGTAGGGACAGTGTCAGTTTCTTTCACTCTGCAAGTCCTTGTTTCCAGGGACCTGTAAGGACAGTGAGTTAATTTTCCTTGTGCTATATTGTGCTTAAAAAAAACATTTATTCTAGGGACAGAAAACTCTAGGTAGGGACAGTGTCAGTTTCTTTCACTCTGCAAGTCCTTGTTTCCAGGGACCTGTAAGGACAGTGAGTTAATTTTCCTTGTGCTATATTGTGATTAAAAAAAACATTTTTTCTAGGGACAGAAAACTGTAGGTAGGGAGAGTGTTTTTTTTCTTTCACTCTGCAAGTCCTTGTTTCCAGGGACCTGTAAGGACAGTGAGTTAATTTTCCTTGTGCTATATTGTGATTAAAAAAAACATTTTTTCTAGGGACAGAAAACTGTAGGTAGGGAGAGTGTTTTTTTTCTTTCACTCTGCAAGTCCTTGTTTCCAGGGACCTGTAAGGACAGTGAGTTAATTGTCCTTGTGCTATATTGTGCTTAAAAAAAACATTTTTTCTAGGGACAGAAAACTCTAGGTAGGGAGAGTGTTTTTTTTTTTTCACTCTGCAAGTCCTTGTTTCCAGGGACCTGTAAGGACAGTGAGTTAATTGTCCTTGTGCTATATTGTGCTTAAAAAAAACATTTATTCTAGGGACAGAAAACTCTAGGTAGGGACAGTGTCAGTTTCTTTCACTCTGCAAGTCCTTGTTTCCAGGGACCTGTAAGGACAGTGAGTTAATTTTCCTTGTGCTATATTGTGCTTAAAAAAAACATTTATTCTAGGGACAGAAAACTCTAGGTAGGGACAGTGTCAGTTTCTTTCACTCTGCAAGTCCTTGTTTCCAGGGACCTGGAGAGACATTGAGTGAATTGTCCTTGTGCTATATTGTGATTAAAAAAAACATTTATTCTAGGGACAGAAAACTCTAGGTAGGGACAGTGTCAGTTTCTTTCACTGTGAAAGTCCTTGTTTCAAGGGACAGAGAAGGACACCTGAAGGTAGCCCTTATTGCTTTTTTCCCATCTCCCTGCAGGCCATCTATTAGAATGTCTGGAAGGCAAACAAGGAGAGGCAGACAGTCAGGAGGCAATAAAAGAGGGCAAGCAGGCTCTGTGTCTGGGGGCAACAGTGCTGGTCGTGGACGCGGTGCATTGTCATCAGCACATGGCCATGGGACACGCTTGTCCTTCTTTTCGGCAGCTGGACATGTTGAGCCACATCATGCCGAAGACTTGGTAGAGTGGATGACCAAGCCCTCCTCCTCCTCCTCATCCTCTCTCACCCAGGCTCAGGGTACTGGAAAAGCAGCTGCCAAAGCGTCGTCTTCCCTGGTATCAATGTCAGACAAATCATCAGTCACTCCTTCCCTAGACCCACCATGTCCTCCTCCTGAGGAGTCCCCCGAACTGTTTCAGCACAGTGTTGGGTACATGCTCCAGGAGGATGCCCAGCGTTTCGAAGGGTCTGATGATGAAACCCAGCTAGAGGAAGGCAGTAGCGTGAGAGCAGACAGAGGGGATGCTCAAGAAGGACACCAATCTGGCAGTCATGTTCCAGCAGCTGCAGCATACTGCCAGATTGGCTCCAGTGATGAGGAGGGAGGGGATGATGAGGTCAATGACTCCACGTGGGTGCCTAATAGGAGAGAGGAGGAGGAGGAGGATGAGGAGGAGGCACATCTCCAACGAGGCAGGATGCCCTTTGGTGGCCAGCGTAAGGGCAGTACACCGACGGAATCACACCGCAGAGCTCCGCCTGTGCAGGGCGCTGCCTCTGCCCGTCATTCAAAAAGTTCTTTGGTGTGGGCCTTTTTTGAGGCTAGTGCATCAGATCGCACAGCTGCTGTTTGCAACATATGTCTCAAGCGTATATCGCGTGGCCAAAACATCAGCCGCTTGGGTACCACATGCCTGACCAGACATATGTTGACCTGCCATGCAGCTCGTTGGCAAGCCTACCTCAAAGACCCACACCAAAGAACAAAGCGGACCTCTCCTTGCACCGCATCAGCTGGGATCTCCAACCCCACTATAACTTCAGTCCTCTCTGAAACATGCACTGAGAGGAATGAAGGTGTAGAATTAGGTGTGTCACAGCCAAGTACTTGCGCCCACTCTGCTAGCAGTACACCGACGTCCGATTCTAGCAGGCAAATTTCCCTGCCCCAGCTGCTGGACCGTCGAAAGAAGTTCACTCCCAGCCATCCACATGCCCAGCGGTTGAATGCTAGCTTGGCTAAATTGCTAGCGCTTCAACTGCTGCCTTTTCAGTTGGTAGACTCGGCCCCCTTCCGTGAGTTTGTGCAATGTGCGGTTCCTCAGTGGCAGGTTCCCAAACGCCACTTTTTCTCACGGAAGGCTATTCCGGCTCTCTACCGGCATGTGGAAGGCAATGTCTTGGCCTCGCTGGACAGGGCGGTCAGCGGTAAGGTGCATATTACCGCTGACTCATGGTCCAGCAGGCATGGACAGGGACGTTACCTTTCTTTCACGGCCCATTGGGTCACTCTTTTGGCAGCTGGGAAGGATTCAGGACAAGGTGCAGTAGTGTTGGAGGTTGTCCCACCGCCACGCCTCCAAAATGCTACTACTGGTTGTGACACACCTCTCTCCTCCACCCCCTCCTCTTCTTCTTCCTCCATGGCCTCTTCCTGTGGTTTGTCCTATGAACCAGCGGTGCTCCGTAGCCGTTCACGGGGCTACGCAAGTACGCAGGCAAAAAGATGCCATGCCGTGCTTGCGCTGGTGTGTTTGGGGGACAGAAGCCACACTGGGGCAGAGGTCCTGTCTGCTCTGCAGGGCCAGGCCGAGAGGTGGTTGACGCCACGCCAGCTTAAGCCAGGAATGGTGGTTTGCGACAATGGCACCAACCTCCTCTCCGCCCTCCGACAGGGACAACTGACCCATGTGCCCTGTGTGGCTCACGTCCTTAACCTGGTGGTGCAGCGCTTCTTGGGCAGGTACCCGGGCTTACAGGATGTCCTGAGGCAGGCCAGGAAAGTCTGTGTGCATTTCCGCAGATCTTATAATGCCAGTGCTCGCCTGGCTGAGCTGCAAAAGGAGTTGAACCTGCCCAAGAACCGCCTTATATGTGACATGCCCACCAGGTGGAACTCAACGTTGGCCATGCTGCAGCGGCTGCACACGCAGCAGAGGGCCATCAATGAGTACCTGTGCGACTACGGCACCAGGACAGGGTCAGGGGAGCTTGGTTTTTTTTCTCCACGCCAGTGGGGCATGATCAGGGATGCATGCACTGTCCTGGCACCATTTGAGGAGGCCACGAGGATGGTGAGCAGTGACAGTGCATGCATCAGTGACACTGTACCTCTTGTCCACCTGTTGGAGCACACGCTGCGTGGAATAATGGACAGGGCACTTGAGGCAGAACAGAGGCAGGAAGAGGAGGACTTCCTTGCCTCTCAAGGCCCCCTTTACCCAGACAGTGTTCCTTCTGTCCCACCCATCGCACAGGAAGAGGAGGAGGAGGAGGAGGAGGAGGAGGATTGTGTCAGCATGGAGGTGGAGGCTGGCACTCAGCATCATCAGCAGCAGTCTTTTAGGGATGATTTACAGTCCCAAGAAACCAGTGGACTTGTACGTGGCTGGGAGGAGGTGGCTGCGGATCATGTCGTCCTTAGTGACCCAGAGGACTCCGGAGCGAATGCCTCAGCAAACCTACGCTGCATGGCCTCCCTGATCCTGCAAAGTCTGCGGAAGGATCCTCGTATTCTTCGGATCAAGGAGAGGGACCATTACTGGCTGGCCACTCTCCTTGATCCACGGTACAAGGGTAAGGTTGCGGACCTTATGTTACCGTCGCAGAGGGAGCAGAGGATGAGACAACTCCGGGAGGCCTTGCAGAAAGGTCTGTGCAACGCGTTCCCAGAGACTGGGAGGTTGCAAACTCCTGGTCCTGGACAACGAGTTGCTGAGGCTTCGGCCAGTCAAAGAAGGAGCGGTGGGGAAGGTGGCCGTCTGACCGATGCGTTCAGACAATTCTTTAGTCCGCAGCCCCAAAGTATGATCGGTTCCAGCAACCATCGCCAGCGTCTGATAAACATGGTGCAGGAATATCTAGGGGCAAGGTCAGACTTGGACACCTTCCCCACCGAAAATCCTCTGGCTTACTGGGTCTTGAGGATGGATCACTGGCCAGAGCTTGCACAGTATGCAATTGAGCTACTGGCCTGTCCTGCATCCAGCGTTCTTTCGGAACGCACATTCAGTGCTGCTGGAGGATTTGTCACGGATCACAGGGTGCGCCTGTCCACCGACTCGGTTGATCGACTGACTTTCATCAAGATGAACCAGTCTTGGATCACCACCAGCTACCACACACCTGATGCTGATATAACAGACTAATTGATTTTAAAATGTCACATCCCTTCAAGACTGATGCTGATGCTGAGTGCCTGTGCTGTTATGTTGACTGGCTATCCTCCTCCTCCGAGTCCTCAATGATACGATTGATGATGATAGCTTGGAAGATCATTTTTGTTTATGGGTGCCGCCACCAGTGCCTAACGCCCAATTTTTCAGCCCCTGTTTAACAGGGGCGTGTAATTACAATTTTTGAAGCAATACTTTGCAACAGGGCTCATTGCTGTGCTCCAAGTACAGTATCTGTGAGTAGTTGCAGTGTTGTGCCACCAGTGCCTAAGGCCCAATTTTTCAGCCCCTGTTTAACAGGGGCGTGTCATTACAATTTTTGAAGCAATACTTTGCAACAGGGCTCATTGCTGTGCTCCAAGTACAGTATCTGTGAAGGGTTGCAGTGTTGTGCCACCAGTGCCTAAGGCCCAATTTTTCAGCCCCTGTTCAACAGGGGCATGTAATTACAATTCTTGATCTAATAATTCACAGCAGGGCCCATTGCTGCACCCACCAAGAGTAACTGTCAGGGCTTACAGTGTTGTGGCACCAGCACCACCATCAAAGGCCCAATTTTTACTACCACTGTTCAACAATTATATGTAATTAAAATTCCTGATATAATAGTTGACAGCAGGGCGTTCCAGCACCAACCAAGAGTAACTGTGAGTGCTTACAGTGTTGTGCCAACACCAACAACTAAGGGGCCTATTTCTGCAGAGTATATACGGCAGGTCCCTACTTTCAAACATCCAACTTACAAACGACTCCTACTTGCAAACGCAAGAAGACAACAGGAAGTGAGAGGAAATCTACCACTAGGAAGGAAAATTCTCTCCTGTAAGAATAAATATGGGAGAAAGGTGTCTCCTCTGTACTGATGCTTTATCAGCAATCCTTGTTTCAAGAAAAACACCACATTTCAAAAACAGTTGTCATTAGGACGGAAAGTGAGGTGAAATGTTCTGAACAGGGGCACAGACAGCAAAACAAATGTTACAGGGGTGATAACCCTTACCTATGTTTTCCAAAAAGTTTAAAAATAGATTTTTGGTCTGGAGCTACACTTCAACAATGTACCTGTTCAAAATTACAAACAGATTCTACATAAGAACAAACCTACAGTCCCTGTCTTGTATGCACCGCCTGTATACGGCTGTTCAGAGTATATAGGGCCTTTTTTATTTTATGTGCGGGGTTCCCCTTAATATCCATACAAGACCCAAAGGGGCTGGTAATGGGCTGGGGTAGGGGGGGGGGGGTCATGGGGTAGCTATGCCATTTTTCTTAAAGATTTTCATCCATATTACCGGGACCAGACATTACATTAAAGCCGCAAGCAGTTTTAAATGGCTTTTTTTTCCTTTAGAAGTGTCATTTTGTGCAGGGACAGTTCTAAACACGGGAAACACGTGGCACTTCACAGGCATACTTTAGACACCCCCCAGGTACGATATTTAAAGGAATATTTGACTTTTTTTTTTTCACTTTATGCATCATTAAAATGACTGCTCCCGGAAAACGACCGTTTTTAAAACTTATTTTTGCATTGATACATGTCCCCTGGTGCAGAACCCGGGTTCCCAAACCCTTTTTAGGACAATAACATGCATAATAGTTGTTATAATTAGCACTTTAGAATTCGAACGTTCGCATCCATTGTATTTAATAGGGTTCTAATGTTCGTTCGAACTTTCGGTCCGTTCGCGGGTTCGGGTGCGAACCGAACCCGGGGGTGTTCGGCTCATCACTAGTCAGATCCCTTCAAGACTGCCTATGCTGATGCTGAGTGACTATCCTGTTATGCTGAGTGATTATCCTCTTCCTCCTCAATAATCACGCTGATAGCTTGGAAGAACATTTTTGGTTCAGGGCACCGCCACCAGTGGCTAAGGCCCAATTTTTCAGCCCCTGTTTAACAGGGGCGTGTATTTACAATTTTTGATGCAATGCTTTGCAGCAGGGCTCATTGCTGCGCTGCAACTACAGTATCTGTGATGGTTTACAGTGTTGTGGCAACAGCACCAGTGCCTAAGGCCCAATTTTTCAGCCACTGGTTAACAGGGGCGTGTATTTACAATTTTGATGCAATACTTTGCAGCAGGGCTCATTGCTGCACTCCAACTACAGTATCTGTGAGAGTTGCAGTGTTGTGGGAGTTAATATGGGAAAGAGGTGTCTCCTCTCCACTGATGCTTTATCACCAATCCTTGTTTCAATAAAAACCCAAAATTTTCAAAAAACATTTGTCATTGAGACGGAAAGTGAGGTGAAATGTTCTGAACAGGTGCACAGACAGCAAAACAAATGTTACAGGGGTGATAACCCTTCCCTATGTTTTACAAAAAGCTTAAAAATAGATTTTTTTGGCTGGAGCTACACTTAAAAAATGTACCTGTTCAAAATTACAAACAGATTCTTCTTAAGAACAAACCTACAGTCCCTGTCTTGTTTGCACCGCCTGTATACTGCTGTTCAGAGTATATAGGGTCTTTTTTTTAATTTGGGTGTGGGGTTCCCCTTAATATCTATACAAGACCCAAAGGGGCTGGTAGTGGGCTGGGGGGTACCCATGCCATTTTTCTTAATGATTTTCATCCATATTGCCGGGACCAGACATTACATTAAAGCCGCAAGCAGTTTTAAATGACTTTTTTTCCTTTAGAAATGTCATTTTGTGCAGGGACAGTTCTAAACACGGGAAACACGTGCTAATTCACAGGCATACTTTAGACACCACCCAGGTACGATATTTAAAGGAATATTTCACGTTTTTTTTTCACTTTATACATCATTAAAATCACTGCTCCCGAAAAAACGTCAGTTTTCAAAACTTATTTTTGCATTGATACATGTCCCCTGGGGCAGGACCCGGGTCCCCAAACCCTTTTTAGGACAATAACTTACATATTAGCCTTTATCATTAGCACTTTTGATTTTGAACGTTCGCGTCCATTATATTCAATAGGGTTCTAAAGTTTGCGCAAACTTTCGGTCCGTTCGCAGGTTCTGGTGCGAACCGAACCAGGGGGTGTTCGGCTCATCCCTACTTCTCAGTACTCAAAGTGCCCTCAGTGCCCTAGATCAACATGTGTACAACCAGAAAGCCTGTTTATGGATAGTGATGTCGCGAACATAACATTTTCCGGTCGCGAACGGCGAACGCGAATTTCCGCAAATGTTCGCGAACGGGCGAACCGGGTGAACCGCCATAGACTTCAATAGGCAGGCGAATTTTAAAACCCACAGGGACTCTTTCTGGCCACAATAGTGATGGAAAAGTTGTTTCAAGGGGACTAACACCTGGACTGTGGCATGCTGGAGGGGGATCCATGGCAAAACTCCTATGAAAAATTACGTAGTTGACGCAGAGTCGGGTTTTAATCCATAAAGGGCATAAATCACCTAACATTCCTAAATTGTTTGGAATAACGTGCTTTAAAACATTAGGTATGATGTTGTATCGATCAGGTAGTGTGACAGTGACAGACCAAACTCTGACAGACCAAACTCCCCGTTTAACGCACCGCAAACAGTCCATTTGCACAACCGCAAGGCTTTAATGATCACCTTAGATGATCACAAAGAAAATTAATGTTTTTTCTATGCAAAATTATCCAGCCGATCGCTTTTGGTCTGTTCACAATGAAGCAACGACCTTATCATCTGGGGTGTGCCAACATTGCCATTGCCAACACACTCCTAGAGGTGGTCGCTTCATTGTGATACGCAAGCCCCTTCACCACAACAAGGTAACGATCACGAAGGGTAATTGACACATGTATGTGCTTTTTTTTTGTTTTGTTTTTGCAGCCACAGTGCAGCACCAGAGGCCAGAAAAATTAGGCATGTACACATGCCTGAAAGGTTAGGTATTGTTGCAGCCGCTGCAGTAGCAGCGGCCAGAAAAATTTATGTTTTCCAGGCAGAAAGTGCCCTAAAACATTGCGGCTTGAACCCTAGTTGGTGGCGGATAAGTCACGCAAGTCATCCAGCATGCAGAGATAAAATACAGCAGTGTGTGGACCATTTTTAGCCCAAGGCAGCTCATCTCATCAGGCCTTTTTTAGTCAAATGTATCGCCCACTGTCAGTTCCTTCGGGATCCATGCCTCATTCATCTTTATAAAGGTGAGGTAATCTAGACTTTTTGACCTAGGCGACTTCTCTTCTCAGAGAAAATACCTCCTGCTGCACTGAAGGTCCTTTCTTGCACACCCAGTAGTCAAGGGGTTCATCGCTCCTCAGAGTGTTGATATCTGAAGTTAAGGTGAGGTAGTCTGCTACCTGTCGGTCGAGTCGTTCTCTGAGGGTGGACCCCAAAGGGCTGTGGTGATGCGTAGGACTTAAAAAGCTCTGCATGTCCTCCATCAACAACACGTCTGTAAAGCGTCCTGCCCTTGCCGGCGTGGTCGTGGTAGGAGGAGGATTACTTTCACCTCTTCCCCTGTTAGATTCCCGTTGTGCTGTGACATCACCCTAATGCCGCGTACACACGATCATTATTCACGGCGGTTAAAAAACCGCCGTGAATAATGACAGGAAAAACGAGGGAACCGCTTGGTTCCCGACACACGGTCGTTTTTCCCATCATTTTTTCTCTTGACGAGAAAAACGACCGTCTGTGGGCTCCGCGGCAGTGTTTCCCTATGGGAAAACTGCCGCGGAAAAAAATGCTGGAAAAAACGACGAGAAAATTTAGAACATGTTCTAATTTTTCTCGTCGTTTTTTATGCCGTTTTTCTCGACGAGAAAAACGATATAAAGCCCACAGACGATCGTTTTTCTCGGCGAAAAGAAAAAATGCAGTTTTTCTCGTCGAGAAAAGCGGTCGTGTGTACGCGGCATTATACGCTGTGCAAAGCATAATTTTTTATTTATTTTGGAACTGCTGCATCCTTTCCGACTTCCGGTAATTCGGTAACATTTCTGGCACTTTCTGCTTATACCGGGGGTTTAGTAGCGTGGCCACCCAGTACAGGTCATTCTCCTTCAGCCTTTTTATACGAGGGTCCCTCAACAGGCACGACAGCATGAAAGACCCCATTTGCACAAGGTTGGATGCCTCGTCCTCACTGATCTCACTGAAGGTCTGTTCTTCCCCCCAGCCACGTACAACACCACGGGTACCAGATAGGTGACAATGAGCACCCTGGGATGCCTGCTGTGGTTGGTCTTCCTCCTCCTCCTCAAAGCCACATTCCTCCTCTGACTCCTCTTTCTCAGACTCCTCTTCCAGCATTGCCGCAGGTCCAGCAAGCGATGCTGATAAGGCTGTTTCTGGTGGTGATGGTGACCACAGCTCTTCCTCTTCACGCTCATCTATGGCCTGATCCAGCACTCTTCGCAGGGCACGCTCCATTAAGAAAACAAATGGGATGATGTCGCTGATGGTGCCTTCAGTGCGACTGACTAGGTTTGTCACCTCCTCAAAAGGACGCATGAGCCTACAAGCATTGCGCATGAGCGTCCAGTAACGTGGCAAAAAAATTCCCAGCTGCGCAGAGGCTGTCCTAGCACCCCGGTCATACAAATACTCGTTGACGGCTTTTTCTTGTTGGAGCAGGCGGTCGAACATTAGGAGTGTTGAATTCCAACGTGGCAGGGTTGTCGCAAATCAAGCGTCTCACTGGCATGTTGTTTCGCCGCTGGATATCTGAAAAGTGCGCCATGGCCGTGTAGGAACGCCACACCTTCCTGGCCTGTTCGAGGACGTCCTGTAAGTCTGGGTACTTATACACAATGCGTTGTACAATCAGATTCAACACATGTGCCATGCACGGCACATGTGTCAACTTGCCCAAATTCAATGCTGCCAACAAATTGCTTCCGTTGTCACACACCACTTTTCCGATCTCCAGTTGGTGCAGAGTCAGCCACTGATCCACCTGTGCGTTCAGGGCAGACAGAAGTGCTGGTCCAGTGAGACTCTCTGCTTTCAGGCAAGTCAACCCCAAGATGGCGTGACACTGTCGTATCCGGGATGTGGAATGGCCCCTGGGGAGCTGGGAGGGTGCAGTTGATGTGGAGCAAGACGCAGCAGCAGAAGAGGTCTCAGCCGAGGAGGTTATCGAAGAGGATGGAGTAGGAGGAGTAGAGGAGGTGGCAGCAGGCCTGCCTGCAAATTGTGGCGGTGTCACCACCAACTCCTCTGCAGAGCCATGCATTACATGCTTGGCAGCCGTCAGCAGGTTTACCCAATGCGCAGTGTAGGTGATATACCTACCCTGACCGTTCTTTGCAGACCAGGTATCAGTGGTCAGATGGACCCTTGCCCCAACACCATGATTTCCTTTTGCACAATAGAGTACAGGTTGGGGATTGCCTTTTGTGAAAAGAAATTTCGGCCGGGTACCTTCCACTGCGGTGTCCCAATAGCTACAATTTTTTTGAAGGCCTCAGACTCCACCAGCCTTTATGGTAAAAGCTGGCGGGCTAAGAGTTCCGACAAGCCAGCTGTCAGACGCCGGGCAAGGGGGTGACTCTGTGACATTGGCTTCTTACGCTCAAACGTGTCCTTGACAGACACCTGACTGTGGGCAGATGAGCAGGAACTGCTCAAGGCGAGAGACGGAGTGGCAGATGGTTGAGAGGGGGCAAGGAGGACAGCAGTGGTTGACGTGGCTGAAGATGCTGGACCAGGAGGAGGATAGTGGCTTTGAGCTTGTGTGCTGCTTGTACTCGTCATCATGTGTTGATCCCATAGGCGTTTGTAATGTGCGATCATGTGCCTTCGCAAAGCAGTTGTACCTAGGTGGGTGTTGGATTTCCCACGACTCAGTTTATTTTGGCACAGGTTGCAAATGGCATCGCTGTTATCAGAGGCAGACACACAAAAAAAATGCCACACTGCTGAGCTTTGCAATGACGGCATTCTGGTGGTGGCAACAGCATGCGCTGATTGGCGTGCTGTCTGGCTGACCCCTGGGTGCCGATACATGCTGTCTGACTGTGCCACTAGCTCCTTGCGACGACCTACCCCTGCTTCCAACTCGTCTCCTCCTCCTCTCTGTCTCCCCATCTGAACTTTCCCCCTGTTCTTCTTCTCTTCGAGCGGGCACCCACGTGACATCTACATCGTCATCATCAACCGCTTCACTTGTATCTGACAACTCAGCAAAGGAAGCAGCAGCGGGTATAACATCATCATCATCACACCGTACGTCCATGTGTCTAATGCTGCCTGACTGAGACATATCCCTTTTATCTACATCCTCTGGCAATAATGGTTGCGCATCACTCATTTCTTCCAACTCGTGTAAAAAACTCCTCTGACAGATCAAGTGAAGCAGCTGTGGTGCTAGTGTTGGTGGTGGCGGCAGGCGGGCGAGTGGTAACTTGAGAGGTGCCCGAAGCTGAGCTGGAGGAGGATGGTGCGTCAAGGTTCCGAGTGGAAGCTGTAGAAGATTGGGTGTCCTGTGTTAGCCAGTCAACTATGTCCTCAGAACTTTTTGAATTCAGGGTACGTGGCCTCTGAACACTGGGCATTATTCTAGGGCCAAAGGGAATCACAGCACCACTACCACGACGGCCCCTGCAGGGTGGCCTGCCTCTGCCTGTCATTTTTTTTTAGATTAGTTTAGTTGTACTATGCGTGCAAGCTACCGTGACACCAGATATGAGTGGCACTGTGCACTGGCAGAAGTTGTCAGAGTAGACGCTGTAGGCCTGACACACACGCTGGCAGGCAACTGACTGCTATTCTACTGCAGTCAAAACTGTTTTTTTTTTTAATGTAAGCTACTGTGACACCAGATATGAGTGGCACTGTGCACTGGCAGAAGTTGGCAGAGTAGATGCTGTAGGCCTGACACACACGCTGGCAGGCAACTGACTGCTATTCTACTGCAGTCAAAACTGTTGTTTTTTTTTAATGTAAGCTACTGTGACCCCAGATATGAGTGGCACTGTGCACTGGCAGAAGTTGGCAGAGTAGACGCTGTAGGCCTGACACACACGCTGGCAGGTAACTGACTGCTATTCTATTGCAGTCAAAACTGTTGTTTTTTTTTAATGTAAGCTACTGTGACACCAGATATGAGTGGCACTGTGCACTGGCAGAAGTTGGCAGAGTAGACGCTGTAGGCCTGACACACACGCTGGCAAGCAACTGACTGCTATTCTACTGCAGTCAAAACTGTTGTTTTTTTTGTTTTTTTTATGTAAGCTACTGTGACACCAGATATGAGTGGCACTGTGCACTGGCAGAAGTTGGCAGAGTAGACGCTGTAGGCCTGACACACACGCTGGCAGGCAACTGACTGCTATTCTACTGCAGTCAAAACTGTTGTTTTTTTTTAATGTAAGCTACTGTGCCAGGAGAAAAAAAAAAGCAGACTGATGTACTAGCCCTAAAAAGGGCTTTTTGGGGTGCTGTCAGGATGCTGTCCTTACAGTAGAGATCAGATGAGTCTTTAAGGACTGGAGTGGACACTGAATAAATTGGCCTAGCTATAGATTTCCCTATTAAATCAGCAGCAGCTACACTGTCCCTCTTCTCACTAAGACTGCAGCTTCCGAATGAATCTAAAATGGATGCTGTCCAGGAAAAAAAAAAAAAAAAGCAGACTTATGTACTAGCCCTAAAAAGGGCTTTTTGGGGTGCTGTCAGGACGCTGTCCTTACAGCAGAGATCAGATGAGTCTTTCAGGACTGGAGTGGACACTGAATAAACTGGCCTAGCTATAGATTTCCCTATTAAACCAGCAGCAGCTACACTGTCCCTCCTCTCACTAAGACTGCAGCTTCCGAATGAATCTAAAATGGATGCTGTCCAGGAGGTGGGAGGGTCTGGGAGGGAGGGTATGCTACTGATTGGCTGGAATGTGTCTGCTGTCTGTGAGGTACAGGGTCAAAGTCTGCTCAATGATGACGAATAGGGGGCGGACCGAACATCGCATATGTTCGCCCGCCACGGCGAACGCGAACAAGCTATGTTCGCCGGGAACTATTCGCCGGCGAATAGTTCGGGACATCTCTATTTATGGATTACATTTTGGCCAGTCCCTGCTGAACCAGCTAAATTTCGATTCATCTATGTCTGGCTTAAGGTAGAAAACTACAGAAACACAAACAGGGTTTTTCAGAAACAATACATAAGTAATCAGAGAAACCTAGATGAAGGTGCTCTTATCAACTCCCAGGCAGTGTTTAGGTGAGATACAGTTAAATAAGGAATTGACACATATAAAGAAAGAGGTACTAAGGGGATAGTGAAAAGTAATGAATAAACCAAACACAAAAAGTATCTATGATTAATTCCAGTGAGATCCTCACATAAATCTTCCTAATGCAAGGCAGGCATACAATAACCATAGACAGCAAGTTTTAATAATCCAAGATTGTTTTAAATTGGATTTTTACATGCATTTTTAACACTAATTAATAGGTCAGAACATATAGCTGGCGAATGTCTCCTCTGCCTATACCAGTACTGCTCCCAGGTCTTAGCACATGGGTGCTATAGTTCCTGGCCTGACAGAACCAACATGGTGCAAAGGTAACAGGAAAAGGTACATGTAGCCTTGAAATAGATCAGACATGAACTGTGGCGCTATCGAAGAGCATCTGTATCAATGTCCAGAGGCTGGTGGTGGTTTGAGCAGGGGCTACATAGTTACATAATTTGTCAGATTGAAAAAAGACAAGTCCATTTAGTTCAACCAATAGAGAAAAATAAATAAATATAAAACCTTCATGCACATAATCCTGTGCCCACAGTTAATTCAGAGGAAGGTTAAAAAAATCCCAGTAAAGCATGATTCAATTTGCTAGAGTGGGGGAAAAATTATTTCTTGATTCCCCAGGAGGCAATTGAATATTACTCGGGCCAACAATCTCTGGTGTTATTACCTATAAATGTTAATATCCAGTTTTATTTTGTGCATTTAGGAATGCATCGTGCTCTTTTTTTAAAACAATCTATTGAGCTGGCCATAACTAATTCTTGAGGGAGACTTCCACATGTTTACAGTTCTTACTGTGAAGAAGACTTTCTGCATGTGGAGGTTAAATCTTTTTTCCTCCAGATATGTCCTTTAATGACCTAAAAGTGAATATATCTGCACCAAGTTAACTATATGGACCACCAATAAATTAATACAAGATGATCACATCCCCCTCTAATTGCCTCTTCACAAGAGAGAATAAATTCAGTTCAACTACTCTGTCCTCAAAGCTGAGCTTATCCATGCCTTTTATCTGTTCGGTTGCCCTTTTCTGCACTTTCTTCAGTTCTCCGATATCCATTTTTGTGAACTGGTACCAAAAACTGTGCATTCCAGATAAGGTCTTACTAATGATTTGTACAGGAGCAAAATTATGTCTCTCTCTCTGGAGTCTATTCCTCTGTTAATACAAGAAAGAATTTTGCTAGCTTTATTATTAGGTCTATGATTCACCAGAAAAACCAGGCCCTTTCATACTATTAACTCCTCCAGTCTCCATCATCCTAGTATGTATTATGCCTGCATGTTTTCAGTCCCCAAGTGCATACCTTTAAGTTTATCAACATTATACCTCATTTGCCACATAGTCGTTATTCCACTGCATAGCTTGGAGCCATCTGCAAACACTGAAAAGGTACTTTTAATTCTAAACTCTATATCATTTATAAATACAGTATGTTAAAAAGTAAGGGTCCTAACTAGGGATGAACCGAACACCCCCCAGTTCGGTTCGCAGCAGAACATGCAAACAGGCAAAAAACTTGTGCGAACACCGTTAAGATCTATGGGATGCAAGCGTGAAAAATCAAAACTGCTCATTTTAAAGGCTTATATGCAAGTTATTGCCATAAAAAGTGTTTGGGGACCCGGGTCCTGACCCAGGGGACATGTATCACTGCAAATAAAGTTTTAAAAATTGATGTTTTTTCGGGAGCAGTGATTTTATTAATGCTTAAAGTGAAACAATAAAGATTAAATATTCCTTTATATATCGTGCCTGGGCGTG
This sequence comes from Rana muscosa, assembly GCA_029206835.1. Classification (NCBI taxonomy): domain Eukaryota; kingdom Metazoa; phylum Chordata; class Amphibia; order Anura; family Ranidae; genus Rana; species Rana muscosa. The sequence goes on along the minus strand of JARGYO010005583.1, from coordinate 3,651,086 downwards.
TCCTTAGTATGCCTGTAAAGTAGCGCATCTTTACCATGTTTATAACTGTACCACAGCAAAATTACATTTCTAAAGGTAAAAATGTAATTTCAAAATGATTGCGACTGTAATGATTGTCGGATCCCGGAAATATAGATAAACATACCAAAAATACCAAAAAAAATGGCGTGGATGTCTGTCCCCCAGGGGCATGAATCTACAATTTTTAAAATCAGGTCTGGTCTGGATATTAAGGGGAACCCCACACAATTTTTTTTAAAGGGCGTGGGGGTCCCCCAGGCCCCCAGGCACTATATACTCTGAACAGCAGTATATATACTATACGGCCTGCCCTATATACTCTGCAGAAAAACTGGGCCTTAGGTGTTGGTGGTACCAGAACACTGTAACCCCTCACAGTTACTCTTGTTGGGGGCAGGAACGGAACCTGCTGTGAAATATTATATAAACATTTGTAATTAAATTCCCCTGTTAAACAGGGGCAGAAAAATTGGGCCTTTGGTTTTGGTGGCCCCAGAACACTGTAAGCCCTCACAGTTACTCTTGTTGGGCACAGAAACGGGCCCTGCTTAACTATTATTTTGAAAATAGTAATTACTTGCCCCTGTTGAACAGGGGAAAAAAAATGGCCTTGGGTGGTGGTGGTGGTGCCACAACACTGTAACCCCTCACAGTTACTCTGGTTGGGAGCAGGAACGGGCACTGCTTAACTATTATTTCAAAAAATTTAATTTCATGCTCCTGTTAAACAGGGGCATAAAAATTGGGCCTTTGGTTTTGACAGCGCCAGAACACTGTAAGCCCGCACAGTTACTCTTGTTGAGCGCAGGAACGGGCCTTGCTGTGAAATATTATATCAGAAATTTTAATTACATGCCCCTGTTAAACAGGGGCAGAAAAATTGGGCCTTTGGTTTTGGTGGCGCCAGAACACTGTAAATCCTCACAGTTACTCTTGTTGGGGCGCAGGAACGGGCGCTTCTGTGAAATATTGTATAATATTTTTTTAATTACATGCCCCTGTTAAACAGGGGCAGAAAAATTGGGCCTTTGGTTTTGGTAGCGCCAGAACACTGTAAGCCCTCACAGTTACTCCCTGTTGGGTGCAGGAACAGGCCCTGCTTAACTATTATTTCAAAAATAGTAATTACATGGCCCTGTTAAACAGCGGCAGAAAAATTGGGCTTTCGGTGGTGGTGCACAACACTGTAACCCCTCACAGATACTCTTGTTGGGCGCAGGAACGAGCCCTGCTGTGAAATATTAGGTCAAAATTGCAATTACATGCCCATCTTAAACAGGGGCAGAAAATTTGGGCCTTGGGTGGTGGTGGTGGTTCCCTAAACCAAAAATATTATTGGAAGCTAGCATCCTCAAGATTGAGGAGGAATAGGATAGTCAGCATAGGCAGTCTTTAAGGGATCCCACATCCATAGCAAATTCAATCAGTTACATCAGCATCAGGTGCTTGATGGCTGCTGATCCAAGACTGATTCATTTTTTATGAATGTGAGCCTATCAACGGAGTCTGTGGACAGGCGCACTTTTTGATCTATTACAAACCCTCCAGCAGCACTGAATGTCTGTTCAGAAAGCACGGTGGACAGGACAGGTCAGTAGCTCAATTGCATATTGAGCAAGTTCTGGCCAGTGGTCCATCCTCAAGACCCAGTAACCCAGTGGATGCTCTGTTGGAAAGGTCTCCAAGTATGCTCTTGCCCCTAGATATTCCTGCACCTTATAATGCAGAAACTGGTGATGGTTGCTGGAACCGATCATACCTTGGCGCTGAGTACTGAAAAATTGTTTAAAGGCATCAGTCAGCCGGCCACCTTCTCCACCGATCTTCCTCTGACTGAACAAAGCCTCAGCAACACATTGTCCAGCACCAGGAAATTTTAATCTCCCAGAGTCTGGAAATGCATTACACAAACCTTTCTTGAAGGCCTCCTGAAGATGTTTCATCCTCTGCTACCTCTGCAAAGGCAGGATGAGTTCTGCAACTTTAACCTTGTAACATGGATCAAGAAGGGTTGCCAGCCAGCAATGATCCCTCTCCTTGATACCACGAATCCTAGGGTCCTTTCGTAGGCTTTGGAGAATCAGGGAGGCCATGCAGCGTAGGTTTGCAGAGGCATTCGATCCTGAGTCCTCTGGGTCACTAAGGATCACATTATCCGTAACTACCTCCTCCCAGTCACGTACAATTCCTTGGGTTTCTGGGTACTGAAAACTATCCCTTGAAGACTGCTGCTGAGTGTTATCCTCTACATCCATGCTGATACAATCCTCCTGCTCCTCCTCCTACTTTTCTTCCTGTGTCTTTGGCGGGCCCACAGGAATGCTATCTGGATAAAGGGGGCCTTGAGAGGAAAGGAAGTCCTCTTTTTCCTCCCGCTGTTCTTCCTTTAAGTGCCCTGTCCATGATTCCACAAAGTGCGTGCTCCAGCAGGAAGACTAGAGGGACAATGTCATTGATGCATGCATTGTCGCTGCTCACCATCCTTGTGGCCTCCTCAAATGGTGACAGGACAGTGCATGCATCCTTGATCAGTAGCCACTGGCGTAGCAAAAAGAATTCAAGCTCCCCTGACCCTGTCCTGGTGCCATACTCGAACAGGTACTCATTGATGGCCCTCTGCTGTGTGTGCAACCACTGCAGCATTGCCAATGTTGAGTTCCACCTGGTGGGCATGTTACAAATGAGGCGGCTGGTGGGCAGGTTGCATTCCCTTTGAATGTCAGCCAACCAAGCACTGCCATTGTATGACCGGCGGAAATGACCACAAACTTTTCTGGCCTGCCTCAGGAGATCTTGTAAGCCTGGGTACCTGTTCAAGAACCGCTGCACCACCAAATTCAGGACGTGTGCCAAACATAGAACATGGGTCAAGTGTCCCTGTCGGAGGGCGGAGAGAAGGTTGGTGCCATTGTTGCACACAACCATTCCTGGCTGAAGCTGGTGTGGCGTCAACCCCCTCTGAGCCTGCCCCTGAATAGCTGACAGAATCTCTGACCCAGTGTGGCTCCTGTCCCCTAGGCAGACCAACTCAAGCACTGCATGGCAAATTTTAGCCTGACTGCTTGCGTAGCCCCTTGAATGCTTACAGATCACCATTCAGGTTCAAGGGACAAATCTGCAGAAGAGGAAGAAGAGGAGGGGGTGGAGGAGAGCTGTGGCAGAATCACCACTAGCATTTTGGAGGCAGGACAAGCTCCATCAACACTGAACCCTGTCCTGCATCCTTCCCAGCTGCCAGCAGAGTTACCTAGTACACTGGGAAGATAAGGTCATGTCCCTGTCCATGCCTGCTGGACCATGAGTCAGTGGTAATATGAACCTTACTGCTGACCGCCCTATCCAACAAGGCTTTGCCTTCCACATGCCGGTAGAGAGCCGGAATGGCCTTCCATGAAAAGAAATGGCATTTTGAAACCTGTCACTGAGGTACAGCACATTCCACAAATTCATGACAGGGGGCAGAGTCTACCAGCTGAAAAGGCAGCAGTTGCAGTGCTAGCTATTTGGCAAAGCTAGCATTTAAATGCTGAGCATGTGGATGGCTGGGACCAAATTTCTTTTAACGGTTTATCAAGTATCAGGGAAATTTGCCTGCTAAAATCAATTGGAGGTGTACTGTTAGCAGATTGGCTGCAAGTACTTGGGACACCTATTGCTATACCTTCATTCCTCTCAGGGCAGGTTTTTGAGAGGACTGTAGGCATAGTAGGGTTGAAGATCCCAGATGAGGAGCAAAGAGAAGTCCGCCTTTTTCTTTTATGTGGGTCTTTCAAGTGCTGTTGCCAGTGTATTGCATCGCAGGTCGTCATATGTCTGGTCAAGCATGTGGTGCCCAAGCGGCTGCTGTTCTGGCCACGCTTGATCTGCTTCAGACATAGGTTGCAAACAGCAATGGTGTGATCTGCTGCACACGTGTCGAAAAAGGCCCACACCAAGGAACTTTTAACAGTCAGTAGGGAGTCAGCAGCGCCCTGCACCTGCGGAGCTCTGCGGTGTGATGCAATAGGGTGGCTGCCCTTAAGTTTCCCCCTAGTTGACATCCTGCCTCGATGGAGTTGTGCCTCCTCCTCCTCACTTTCCTCCTCTCTTCTCTCAGGCACCCAAGTACAGTCAGTGACCTCATCATCCCCTCTCTCCTCATCACTGGAGCAAACTTGGCAGTATGCTGCAGCTGGGGGAACATGACTGCCAGTTTCTTGTCCTTCTGTGGCACCCCCTCTCTCTACCCGACACTGTGGTGAAATAATTCTTGGAACTCCTCCGTGCATGATGGTGGGGCTACGGAAGTAGTGGCTGTGGACAAGGAGCCGGTGGAATAGGCCACTTTGGCAGCTGCGTTGAAAGGCAAACTACTCTGAGCCTCGGTGACAGAGGATGAGGAGGATGAGGACGGCTTCGCTATGCACTCCACCAACTCTTCTGCATGTTGCGGCCCAATAACACGACCAGCAGCAGAAAAATGGACACGCGTTCCCTTACGGCCACCTGCAGAGGATGTACCATGTCCACGACCACCACTGTTGACTGTAGACACAGAGACTGATTGCCCTCTTTTAGTGGCCTGTGAGCATCTGCCTCTCCTTGGTGGCCTTCCCGGACATTGTATTATGTATTAATGTATTGGTGGCCTTCCGGACATTGTATTATATAATGTGTACACCCCCTGAAGTGTATTAGAAACTATACACCACCGAGTGCACCGTATATATGGGCTCCACTGAATGCAGAGTGTATATATATCTATATATATATATATATATATATATATATATACTAGACAGTGTGTATATATATATTGATACACCGCCTGAAGTGTATTAGAAACTGTACACACTGTATTAGATACTGTGTACACCACCTGAATTGTATTAAAAAACTGTACACACTGTATCAGATACTTTGTACACCACCAGAAAAGTACAGTAGTAGAAACTGTACACACTGTATTAGATACTGTTTACACCCCCTGCATTTTATTAGAAACTGTACAATGGCTGCACTTTATTGTATATTGTGTACACCACCAGAAGTGTAGTAGAAACTTTACACACTGTATTAGATACTGTGTATACCGCCTGCACTATATTAACCACTTGACCATTGGGCACTTAAACCCCCTTAATAACCAGACCAATTTTCAGCTTTCGGTGCTCTCACATTTTGAATGACAATTACTCAGTCATACAACACTGTACCCATATGAAATTTTTGTCCTTTTTTTCACACAAATAGAGCTTTCTTTTGGTGGTATCTAATCACTGTTGGGTTTTTTATTTTTTGCGCTATAAGAGAAAAAAGACTGAAAATTTTGTAAAAAAATGATTTTTTTTTCGTTTCTGTTATAAAATTTTGCAAATTACTATTTTTTCTTCATAAATTTTGGCCAAAATTTATACTGCTACATATCTTTGGTAAAAATAAGTACAAATTGGTGTATATTATTTGGTCTTTGTGAAAGTTATAGAGTCCACAAGCTATGGTGCCAATATCTGAAAATTGATCACACCTGAAGTACTGACGGCCTATCTCAATTCTTGAGACCCTAACATGCCAGAAAAGTACAAATACCCCCCAAATGACCCCTTTTTGGAAAGAAGACATTCCAAGGTATTCAGAAAGAGGCATTGTGAGTTTTTTGAAGTTGTCATTTTTTCCCACAATTCTTTGCAAAATCAAGATTTTTTTTTTCTCTTTTTTTTTTTCACAAAATTGTCATATTAGCAGGTTATTTCTCACACACAGCATATGCATTCCACAAATTACACCCCAAAACACATTCTGCTATTACTCCCGAGTATGGCGATACCACATGTGTGAGACTTTTACACAGCGTGACCACATACAGAGGCCCAACATGCAGGGAGCACCTTCAGGCGTTCTGGAGCACCCAGGCCAATTCTGACATTTCTCTCCTACATGTAAAAATCATCATTTGTTTGCTAGAAAATTACATAAAACCCCAAAACATTATATATGTTTTTTTAGCAAAGACCTTAGAGAATATAATGGTGGTTGTTGCAACTTTTTATCTCGCACGATATTTGCGCAGCAATTTTTTTAACGCGTTTTTTACGGAAAAAAAATGTTTTGTGCTTAAAAAAAAAAAAAAACAGTAAAGTTAGCCCAATGTTTTTGCATAATGTGAAAGATGAAGTTACGCCGAGTAAATAGATACCTAACATGTCGCCCTTAAAAATTGCACACACTCGTGGAATGGCGCCAAACTTTGCTACTTAAAAAATCCCCATAGGCGACGCTTTAAATATTTTTAATGGTTACATGTTTTGAGTTACAGAGGAGGTCTAGGGCCAAAATGATTGCTCTCGCTCTAACGTTCGCAGAGATACCTCACATGTGTGGTTTGAAAACCGTTTTCATATGTGGGCGGGACTTACGTATGCGTTCGCTTCTGTATGCGAGCTCACGGGGACAGGGGCGCTTTAAAAAAAAAATAAAAAATTATTCTTCATTTTACTTTATTTATTTTAGTTTGACATGTTTTTCCGCCCTAAACATTTTTTTGATCACTTTTATACCTATTACAAGGAACGTAAACATCCCTTGTAATAGGAATATGGCATGACAGGTCCTCTTTACAGTGAGATATGGGGGGGGGGTGTCAATAAGACCCCACATCTCACCTCTAGGCTGGGAAGCCTGAAAAAAATACAAAAAAAAAAAACAACAATCCTGGCTTTGATCGTAGCGGTGAGTCGGTAGAAGCACCGGAGGGCGGCGGGGGGGGGGGGACATCCCCTCTCGCCTCCCGTAAGAATGATCAAGCGGCAGAACAGCCGCTATGATTGTTCTTATGGTGTAGGGAATCGCCGGCTGAAAAAGCTAATATCTGAATGATGCCTGTAGCTGCTCCCATCATTCAGATATCCCCGCACAAAGTCAAGGACGTCATATGACGGCCGGAGGGCGGGAAGTGGTTATTGCAGAGTATTGCCGGGCATTGCGGAGTATTGCTGGGCATTGCGGAGTATTGCCGGGCATTGCGGAGTATTGCGGACTATGGCAGGGTATTGCGGTGTATGGCAGGGTATTGCGGTGTATGGCAGGGTATTGCACGGGTATTGCACAGGGTATTGTGGAGGGTATTGCACAGGGTATTGTGGAGGGTATTGCAGAGTATTGTGGAGGGTATTGCAGAGTATTGTGGAGGGTATTGCAGAGTATTGTGGAGGGTATTGCAGAGTATTGTGCAGGGTATTGCAGAGTATTGTGCAGGGTATTGCAGAGTATTTTGCAGGGTATTGCAGAGTATTTTGCAGAGTATTGTGGCGGGTATTGCAGAGTATTGTGCAGGGTATTGCAGAGTATTGTGCAGGGTATTGCAGAGTATTGTGCAGGGTATTGCAGAGTATTTTGCAGGGTATTGCAGAGTATTTTGCAGAGTATTGCGCAGGGTATTGCAGAGTATTTTGCAGGGTATTGCAGAGTATTTTGCAGGGTATTGCAGAGTATTGTGCAGGGTATTGCAGAGTATTGCACCAGGGTATTGCAGAGTATTGCACCAGGGTATTGCAGAGTATTGCACCAGGGTATTGCAGAGTATTTTGCAGGGTATTGCAGAGTATTTCGCAGGGTATTGCAGAGTATTGCACCAGGGTATGGCAGAGTATTGCACCAGGGTATTGCAGAGTATTGCACCAGGGTATTGCAGAGTATTGCACCAGGGTATTTTGCAGAGTATTGGCAGGGTGTATTGCAGAGTATTGGCAGGGTATAGCACAGGGATGGCTGAGCAGGGATGGATGGATGGCTGGATCTGTGACTGCAATTGTCACAGATCCAGCCCACAGTGCTGCTGCTGCCATCCGCTCCCTCCCCCTCCCCTCTCACACTGTACCGATCGGTACAGAGAGGGGAGGGGGGAACCGGCGTCATCAAATGACGCCGGTCTGTTTACAAGTGATTGCTCCGTCATTTGACGGAGCGATCACGTGGTAAACGGCCGCTATCAGCGGCGATTTACCGCGATTCGTGATCCGCCGGGTCCTCTGGACCCGGCGGTCACGGAGTTTCCCGTGTGCGCGCCCCAGGGGGCGCGCGGGAGCGCGATTCTGGGAGGACGTTATATAACGTCCTCCCAGAGTTAAGCAACCACCTTGTCGACGTTATTTGTCGGCAGGTGGTTGTTAAGTGGTTAAAGTGGTGGTGCAGGAAAAAAAAAAAAAAGTCAGCAGGTACTAACAGTGTAGCTGCTGACTTTTAATAAGGACACTTACCTGTCCTACTCTCCCGCGATGTCGGTCCTGCCGCGGCGATCGAACGCTGCTGGCAGGCTCCCGGCTCCTCCATTCTGAGTAGGGGAAACAGGCTGTGAAGCCGTAAGGCTTCACTGCCCGTTTCCTACTGTGCATGCGCCACTCGCACAGCGCTTTGTGAATGGGCGGCTTGCCTCCTGGGATACACACAGTTCCCAGAAGGCAGCACGGCCTATTCACAAGAAGAGGAAGCAGAAGGAGAGCCACCGCGGACGGAGTAGAGGAACATTAGCGGCAGATTAGGGGACTTCCGCATAGCAACAGGCATTTAGGGGGAGTATACTTTTTTTTTTTTTCTATTAATTTTTATTTTTATTTTTTTATTTTTAGTGTAAAGATTTTTTCAGGGTGGACCTCCACTTTAAGAACTGTACTACGGCTGCACTGTAATGTATACTGTATACACCACCAAATATGACCGTCTGCTCACTCACCACCGTGACTGCGTGACGTAATTGGCTTGGTTACTCCCCTCTGCACATGTAACGACCTCTAATTGGTCGTCATCAGCAGAGCTCAATTAGAGGTTGATACATGTGCAGAGGGGAGGAACCGAGCCAATTACGTCACACAGTCACAGTGGTGAGCGAGCGAACGGACGCTCTTATTACACACATGTGCAATCGTTTTATTTTATCTTGTAAGTGTCCTCTTTGTAGCAGGGTTTTTCAAATAAATTTTAAAAAACAGAGAGCACTATGTCCGATGTATTTTTAATTACATGACACTGGAAACAAGCATTTAAGAGAGGAGGAGATTTCATGGAGAGAGGCTGTTTATATGAGAGATCAACCCTTCCATCCATGTGAAGCAGATTGGGAGCTATTCGGAATCACAGGAGGGCGGATGAGGAACAGCTGATCCACAGTAGAAAGAATAGATTATTGAAGAGTCAAAGATAAGGAGTTATATTTGAGTCTGCCTGACTCAACTTTGAGGTGAGCAGGTAAATTAGCAGGTGGAGGTGTGCACAAGTATACAGCGTTTATAGTAAAGCACGGAGGTGATAGAATATCACAGAAAATCAAGAACTGTATTTTTGTTTTTTAACCACTTCAATACCAGGCACTTTTCCCCTTCCTGCCCAGGACAATTTTCAGCTTTCAGCGCTGTCGCACTTTGAATGACAGTTGCGCGGTCATGCAACACTGTAACCAAACAAAATTTTTCATAATTTTCTTCAGACAAATAGAGCGTTCTTTTGGTGGATTTTCATCACCACTGGGGTTTTTATTTTTTGCTAAACAAACGAAAAAATACCAACATTTTTGAAAAGAAAAGTTTATCTTAGTTTCGGTTATAAAATTTTGTTTTATCCTTCACTGACGGGCACAGGTGAGACGGCACTGATGGGCACTGATGAGGCGGCACTGATGAGTTGGCACTGATATGTAGAATTGATGGGCACTGATAGGCGGCACTGATACTGTATGCAGCACTGATGGGCACCAGTAGGCAGCACTGATATACAGCACTGATGGGCACTGATAGGCGGCACTAATGGGCACTGATAGGTAGCACTGATGAGCATTGACAAGTGGCTGTGATGGGCACTGACAGGCGGCTTTGATGGGCACTGACAGGTGGCACTGATTGGCACTGATAGGCGGTACTGATTGGCACTGACAAGTGGCACTGGTGGGTGGCACTGATGGGCAGCACTGATTATGAGGTACTTATGAGGTTTTGACAGGTGTTACTGTAGGGCACTGATTGGCAATATGATGGGCACTGACTGGCACTGTGGTGGGCACTAATTGGCACTGACCCTTATCCAAATACGCAACCTGGCAGGCCGCAGGAAAATAGGGGGACCAGAGAGCGCCCCCCCTCCTGAACTGTACCAGGCCACATGCCCTCAACATGGGGGGATGGGTGCTTTGGGCAGGGGGGGCTCTGTGCCCCCCACCCCAAAGCACCTTGCCCCCATGTTGATGGGGACAAGGGCCTCATCCCCACAACCCTTGCCCGGTGGCTGTGGGGGTCTGCGGGCAGGGGGCTTATCGGAATCTGGAAGCCACCTTCAACAAGGGGACCCACAGATCCCACCCCCTATGTGAATTGGAAACGGGTACATTGTACCCCTACCATTTCACAAAACAAAGTGTCAAAAATAGTAAAAAAGACAGGACACACTTCGAGACAAGTCTTTTATTAAAAAATAAAAAAATAAAAATGTCCAGCGATGTCCATTCATCTTCTATTCCACCGCCCGCCCCCCTCTGACGCCACGCGACAAAAGAAGCACCAATGTGGGTGGCAGTTGAATCAGTTGATTGTGATCCCATATTTGTAGCGAACATTGTATGGCTCCATCTGACTGACAGATCTTTCATACTGAACCCCATTACAAAACACTCTTTAACTATTTGGGATAAATTCAGAGCCACACGTAATCTTCAATCCCCTCATAACCCCCTACTATCTTTCTTCAGGAATCCTGCATTTTACCCAGCATAGGAATCCCTTGGTGCATTTACAGCCTGGTCTGCGGCCAATAATTTCAGATTTCACAAACTGGTCACTAATAATGCTATACACACATTCCCTACCCTCTGCGAGTCCTATGGACTCCCAAGGTCTGAACCATTTTGTTACCTACAAATTAAAAAAAACGTTTACATGCCATTTCTCAGATCAGGATCACTACTAACACAGATGAGACAATTCAAGCGTATTTGAAAAAGTGGCCCACATGTTAGGGGACTCATATTGACCCTTTACCAACAACTAAATGTCAATCTGGACAATTCACCACCATCATATGCCAATAAATGGGAACAAGATTTGGAGCGCACACATTTGAGATTGCAGATTGGTCTAATATGTGTATGACCACTAAATCCTCCTCACCTAATACCTTAGCTTTAGAAACTAACTATAAGGTCCTCTCGTGTTGGTATCTTGTACCCGCTAGGATAGCTAAATGTCCCCCATCATATTCAGGGTCATGTCCAATCTAGGCACCCATCTACATGTGTGGTGGCAATGGCCAATTGTTTAAGAGTTTTGGAAGACCATTTTTGCAATAGCCTCCAAAGCTTTAGAAACCAATCCCCAACCTGATCCTGCAAGGGCTCTTTTAAACCTTAAGGCCTCGTACACACGACTGATTTTCTCGGCAAGAACCAGCAAGAAACTTGCTGGCAGAGAGGTCTTGCCGAGTAAATCGGTCGTGTGTACGCTGCTATCGGGTTTCTCGTCGAGAAAACCGACAAGAAACCTCGACGAGAAAATAGAGAACCTGCTCTCTATTTTCTCGTCGAGATTCTCCTCGGCATGTTTCTCGACGAGAAAAGTGAGTGTGTGTACACTTACCTGTCCTCCCGGAAGCCCGCGCATGTTCGAAATGAATTCGACGCATGCGCGGTAGCTTCCTAGGCATACGTAGGGTAGACCAAGATGGCGGCGACGGCATCAAATGTGACGAGCGCATGCTCGACGTAGTCGATGACGTCACCGCGTACACTCCTTTCAAAGAACCGCGGGTTCTTTGAAACGAGCGTGTGTACACTCGGCCGGGACAAGTTTCTTGTCCAAGAATCTCGTCGAAAAAAACTACATGTTTTTTTCAACGAGAATCTCGGCCGTGTGTACGAGGCCAAAGACTGCGGAATTGACCGGCTTCCAATTCCAATTACTTCTACAACTGACCACGGCGGCCAAGCAAACTATTGCTATTGCTTTGGTTGTGGTTGAAGCTAAACATAGAATGAATAGAGCCCTTATCTATGCTAAAATGACAGCCATTGAAAATGACAAGATACAGTATGTAAATCTGAAAAAATTTGGAAACCCTGGGTGAAACATTGCTTACCCCCAGATTTCAAGAAGACCCTACTATTGTCTTGGTAATTGTATTTTGCTCCCCCTTTGTTCAACCACATTAGCTCCTGAACCAGAACCATGCTACCATCCTGGGAAAGCGTTCCACCTCCTACACCTATCCTATCTCCTTTCCCTGTTGTTCCTCCTGAGTGTAAGTGAGCCTTAGGCCCCTTTCACACTTATACGACTTGTCCCACGATTTTGGACTGCAAGTCATTCTCCATGATTTTCAATGACTACCATTCATATTGGCACGACTTTAAGTCATGCCGACTTCAAAGTAGTTCCTGCACTACTTTTTTTCTGAAGTCGGATCAAAGTCGGATCCCGTGTTAACGGATCCGACGTTGGCATGCGACTTGTGCTTGAAGGGGAACTCCACGCCAATTTTTTATTTATTTTTTTAAACTGCATGGGTTCCCTCTTCATGAGCATATCAGGCCCTTTGGTCTGGTATGGATTTTAAGTGGAACCCCCTACGCCGAAAAAATGGCGTAAGGGTCCCCCCAAAATCCATACCAGGCCCTTATCCGAGCATGCAGCCCGGCATGCAAGGAAAGGGGGTGGGGACGAGCGAGCACCCCCCTCCTGAACAGTACCAGGCCCCATGCCCTCAACATGGGGAGGTGGGTGCTTTGGGGAAGGGGGGCCCTGCGCCCCCCCACCCCAAAGCACCTTGCCCCATGTTGATGAGAACAAGAGCCCCTTCCCGACAACCCTGGCCGTTGGTTTTCGGGGTCTAAGGGCAGGGGGCTTATAATTTAATAAGGGGGTCCTAAGATCCCGGCCCCCACCCTATGTGAATGAGTATGGGGTACATCGTACCCCTACTTATTCACCTGGAATAAAAAGTGTCAAAAATAAAACACACTACACAGCTTTTTAAAGTAATTTATTAGGCAGCTCTGGGGGTCTCTTCCGACTTCGGGGGTCTCTTCCTTCTTCTCTGCTCTCTCCGGCCTCTTCTCCGCGTTCTCCTGTTCTCCTCCCGCTGTCCGGTCGTCTTCTGCCAGGTTCTTCTGCTCTTTTGCTCACTCTTTTGCTAGCTCTTGCCCGGTCTTCTCCATTGTCTTCTTCCCTCTTCTCTTCTTCCGATGTTGACACAATGCTCTCTCTCGCTGTAATGCCGTGTGCACGGTGCGCAATGACTTATATAGGCATGGGGCGGGGTCACCGGGTGATGTCATCCGGTGACCCCACCCCTTTATGACATCACAGCCCCATCATGCCCCGGGTGGTGACGTCATAAGGGGGGTTCCCTTTAAAATCCATACCAGACCGAAGGGCCCGGTATGCTCTTAAGAAGGAACCCATGCCGTTTAAAAAAAAAAAAAATTGGTGTGGAGTTCCCCCTAAATTTTGGGGGATCAAAGTTTTGTCCCTGGTCATTAAAGTCCTACTTCAAGTCGTAGGGCAAATTCGGATCCACAGTCGTATAACTGTCTTGTCAAAATCGCGGCCACGAAATCGCGGCAAAATCGTGCGACTTTGGAGTAGCATAAATGTGAAAGGGGCCTTAGTAAGCTTTATTGGACCACTCGTCTTCACCATCTTACAGACTCACTCATACTCCCTCCATTCTCCTCACCCACCCCTCTCCCTTCTCTTCTTCCTTTACTCCCTCCTAAGTCTTCACTTTCATAAAAACATTATAAGGGATTACTGTCTTCTCCCTAATTATAATCTGTTTTTGCTCCTCATCACTAATGACTATGTCAGCACTGGCAGACTGTTCCTTTAATGTTATTTGCCATATATAGCTGATGCAATTCTCTGCCACCGCCTCCCTGTTTAGACACGTCTTCAATTTCCAAAGAAAAGACAAGATTGTTCATTTGTTTGTTAACACGTGTTTAAAACCAGGTTGGTTATCCCTGTAACCATGTAGTTTAGTCTCTTTCTGTGATCAGTAAAACTTTTTTAACAAATTCCTGCTGGTCTCTGTATGACAGTGTGACATGTGTATGGTTAGATTTTTTTTTCTCCCAGTCAATGAGAGCTGATAGATAAAAATAGAAGCTAATATGAGGTTACCCAGTAAGAGCCTGCTGGTCAGTTTATTGTCTGCTGTAAGAACCAGAAATATGCAGTGCAGATCTTCTGCTTAGGTAGTTAATAATCTTTGTAGATTGCTGGAAAAGAACTACCCAGTCTTTGCAGAATTGCTGACCATGGTACTGTACCATAATTGAGTGTAATGGAGTTACTCTGGATAAACTATGGCCAGGCAATTTGTGGGTATACTGAGTCACCATGTGTGTTCTTCACTTTACCATGATTGAATAGTACAGAAAGATTTTGTTAACCTAGATTTACTTAGCAGTGTTGTATGACTAGTTAGAACCTAATAATTTTTTACCAAAGGAGAAATCAGTAATTTTGCTGTGAAATCAAGTTCATTAAAATCAGATGCTTATCCCTATTTAGGAAAATGTGAGACCCCTGGATAACCACTTAGTTCAATACTTCTAATTTTGCAAAAATATTTTAATCATTGGTCATTGGTAATTTGTGCTAGTTATCGTAGAACCAACATTATTATCATGGTTACTAGTGTAATGTGATTTTACATATTCAGCTAAGGTATATCATGGCAACAGACAATAAGCCCATTTGGCCAAGGATATGGCAGTAAAAATTCTGAATTTTATTAGGGTACACATTAAAAAAAATACTAAAATGTAAGTCCACCTTTGCCTCAATCATAGCAAAACCAACACACTTTTTCTATAAGCAAATATTTTACATAGGGTTCAATATTGTAATTTAAAAAATATACGGTATGTTATTTTTACAGTGTTAATATTTATTGCAGGAAAGTTAAAAGAAAGGAATGGGAATGATGGTCTCTGAGTCATATGTCAGTTGAACTGATAACTGTTAAAAAGAATTGTTGTAGGCCTTGGAGTGTAGTCATGGGAGTATGCTTGGAGCATCCTGGCATTAACACCAGGTAGCAATATTTATATTTAACTGTGCATCTCTTGATTTTGGGGGAAGTATGGTATGCAAATAATATGTTAATCCTATTACCATAAAGCAGAGGTAGGCAATAACTTTTTTCTCTAGCAAATTGGTTCTTTTGCACAGTATTTTAACAGAGCTAGTTACTAAGGAGACTGAACAGTCCCTAAATAAAATACTTTTGCACTGCATATAAGAGGAGCATCTGTGTTAGTGACATAGTTACCAAGGAAACCAGCAGGCCACAGCTCAGAAGTATTCAACCCTACAACAGAAATTGTCTCAAGCTGTAAACAAATGCCCCTGAGACTCTAAACCATTACAATATGAGAACATCTGAGTAGAGGACTGTACAGGCAAGTGTGTGGCTTAAAAACACAGCTCTGCCTTTACAGACAGAGAGCAAGACTGCTACTCATAAGTGATTATGTAGTTTTTATGTTATATTATTATATTATTATATAATTATATTATTACAGTGAATTATTATTATTATTATATTATTATTATTATTTTGTAGTAGTAGTAGTATTATGTATCTCTTTCTTCAGAAAGGTCTTATATTAGCTCTGATCTCCAAGCTTAGTGCCATACATTTGTCTTTTGGAAACAGTTTAAAGTGGAACTTTAGTCAGAAAATTAAGTCCTGTTAGTCCTGTTAGATCACTTCAGGCTGGCCCCTTTTGCAGGTATAGCTATGTAAAACATTAAAAATAAATGTCTATACTGTTTAACAACTTCAGCCCCAAAAGGTCCCCCCCTATATGACCAGCCCATTTTTTGCGATACGGTGCTGCATCGCTTTAACTGACAATTGTGCAGTCGTGCAACGCTGTATCCAAATAAAGTTTATGTCCTTTTTTTTCCCACAAATAGAGCTTTCTTTTGGTGGTATTTGATCACCTTTTATTGTTTGCGCTATAAACAAAAAAAGGCCGTCAATTTAAAAAGAAATATATATATTTTTTACTTTTTGCTATAAAACATACCCAATAATAAAAAAAAAAAATCTAATTTATTCATCAATGTAAGCCAATATGTATTCTGCTACATATTTTTGGTAAAAAAATCTCAATAAACGTATATTGATTGGTTTGCGCAAAAGTTATAGCGTCTACAAACTATGGGATATATTTATGGAATTTTTTTTTTTTTTACTAGTAATGGCGGCGATCAGAAGTTTTTAGCAGGACTGTGATATTGTGGCAGGCAAATCAGACACTTAGTGACACTTTTTGGAGACCAGTGACACCAATACTCTGATCAGTGCTAAAAAAATGCACTGATGCCCAAAAAATATATAAAATTTCTTCCACAGTTTAGGCCGATATGTATTCTTCTACATATTTTTGGTAAAAAAATCGCAATAGATGTACATTGATTGATTGGTATATTGATTGGTTTGCGCAAAAGTTATAGCGTCTACAAAATAGGGGATAGATTTATGAAATTTTTATTATAATTTTTTTTTTTTTACTAGCAATGGCGGCGATCTGTGATTTTTATCATGACTGCGGCGACATTGCGGCGGACAGATCGGACACTTTTGACACTATTTTGGGACCATTGGCATTTATACAGCGATCGGAGCTAAAAATAGCCACTGATTACTGTATAAATGTCATTGGCAGGGAAAGGGTTAAACACTAGGGGACGAGGCAGAACAAGGAAATGCCTTGTTTACATAGGCATCTCCCCGTTCTGCCTCTCCTCCTTGCAATCACGGGCCAACATCGAGTTTGCGCGACCTGCAGGCGTGCATGCCGCAGGCGGGGCGTGCGCGTCCGCTAGGCAGGAAGTAGGAAAGGACATATGAGTATGCCCTTTTGCGCACCTGTGCCATTCTGCCAACGTAAATTGGCATGCGCGGTCGGCAAGTGGCTAAAGGACAGGCTCAGAGGTGGTTCACGCCAGCTTGAGCCAGGAATGGTGGTATGCGATAATGACACTAACCTGCCCTTAGACAGGGAAAGTTAACACATATGCCATGCCTCACACATGTCCTCAATTTGGTTGTGCAGCATTTCTTAAACAGGTACCCAGGGTTGGAAGATCTGCTAAAACAGGCCAGAAGAGTCTGTAGCCATTTTAGGCGGTTATAAATAGCCAGCGCTCAGTTGGATGAAATTCAGTGGGAATTCCACCTGCCCATAAACCACCTGATTTGTGACATGCCTACCAGATGGAACTCATAGTTGGTGAGTAGGGATGAGCTTCGTGTTCGAGTCGAACATACGTTCGACTCGAACATCGGCTGTTCGATCGTTCGACGAAGATCGAACGATTTGGGCCGTTCGCGCCAAATTCGAGTGACGCGAACGGCCCACAATGCACTACGCCATCGCAGTGTCATCCAGGCGCTGTGATTGGCCAAGCATGCACTGTGACCCCGCATGCTTGGCCAATCACAGCGCCGGCAGCGAGGAGAGCAATGATTGGCCACAGGCAGGATGCCTGTGGCCAATTATTGCTGAGGGTGTTTAGTACACGCCCCACACTATAAAAGGCCGCCAGCACGGCGGCCTAGTGTAGTGTGTTCCGGAGCAGGGATAGAGCAGCATAGGCAGGGACAGTGACTGTTATTTCTTTCTTGCTTAACCTGGATTCCTTTAGTTTAGGGAAAGAGAAGGATAGGTAGGGAGAGTGTCAGTGTGTTTTGTGCTTGTGCTATAGTGTGCTTAAAAAAAACATTTATTCTAGGGACAGAAAACTGTAGGTAGGGACAGTGTCAGTTTCTTTCACTCTGCAAGTCCTTGTTTCCAGGGACCTGGAAGGACAGTGAGTGAATTGTCCTTGTGCTATATTGTGCTTAAAAAAACATTTATTCTAGGGACAGAAAACTGTAGGTAGGGAGAGTGTCAGTTTCTTTCACTCTGCAAGTCCTTGTTTCCAGGGACCTGTAAGGACAGTGAGTGAATTGTCCTTGTGCTATATTGTGATTAAAAAAAACATTTTTTCTAGGGACAGAAAACTGTAGGTAGGGAGAGTGTTTTTTTTCTTTCACTCTGCAAGTCCTTGTTTCCAGGGACCTGGAAGGACAGTGAGTGAATTGTCCTTGTGCTATATTGTGCTTAAAAAAAACATTTTTTCTAGGGACAGAAAACTGTAGGTAGGGAGAGTGTTTTTTTTCTTTCACTCTGCAAGTCCTTGTTTCCAGGGACCTGGAAGGACAGTGAGTGAATTGTCCTTGTGCTATATTGTGCTTAAAAAAAAACATTTTTTCTAGGGACAGAAAACTGTAGGTAGGGAGAGTGTTTTTTTTCTTTCACTCTGCAAGTCCTTGTTTCCAGGGACCTCTAAGGACAGTGAGTGAATTGTCCTTGTGCTATATTGTGCTTAAAAAAAACATTTATTCTAGGGACAGAAAACTGTAGGTAGGGAGAGTGTCAGTTTATTTCACTCTGCAAGTCCTTGTTTCCAGGGACCTGGAAGGACAGTGAGTGAATTGTCCTTGTGCTATATTGTGATTAAAAAAAACATTTTTTCTAGGGACAGAAAACTGTAGGTAGGGAGAGTGTTTTTTTTCTTTCACTCTGCAAGTCCTTGTTTCCAGGGACCTGGAAGGACAGTGAGTGAATTCTCCTTGTGCTATATTGTGCTTAAAAAAAACATTTATTCTAGGGACAGAAAACTGTAGGTAGGGAGAGTGTCAGTTTATTTCACTCTGCAAGTCCTTGTTTCCAGGGACCTGTAAGGACAGTGAGTGAATTGTCCTTGTGCTATATTGTGATTAAAAAAAACATTTTTTCTAGGGACAGAAAACTGTAGGTAGGGAGAGTGTTTTTTTTCTTTCACTCTGCAAGTCCTTGTTTCCAGGGACCTGTAAGGACAGTGAGTGAATTGTCCTTGTGCTATATTGTGATTAAAAAAAACATTTTTTCTAGGGACAGAAAACTGTAGGTAGGGAGAGTGTTTTTTTTCTTTCACTCTGCAAGTCCTTGTTTCCAGGGACCTGTAAGGACAGTGAGTGAATTGTCCTTGTGCTATATTGTGATTAAAAAAAACATTTTTTCTAGGGACAGAAAACTGTAGGTAGGGAGAGTGTTTTTTTTCTTTCACTCTGCAAGTCCTTGTTTCCAGGGACCTGGAAGGACAGTGAGTGAATTGTCCTTGTGCTATATTGTGCTTAAAAAAAACATTTTTTCTAGGGACAGAAAACTGTAGGTAGGGAGAGTGTCAGTTTATTTCACTCTGCAAGTCCTTGTTTCCAGGGACCTGGAAGGACAGTGAGTGAATTGTCCTTGTGCTATATTGTGCTTAAAAAAAACATTTTTTCTAGGGACAGAAAACTGTAGGTAGGGAGAGTGTTTTTTTTCTTTCACTCTGCAAGTCCTTGTTTCCAGGGACCTGTAAGGACAGTGAGTGAATTGTCCTTGTGCTATATTGTGCTTAAAAAAAACATTTATTCTAGGGACAGAAAACTGTAGGTAGGGAGAGTGTCAGTTTATTTCACTCTGCAAGTCCTTGTTTCCAGGGACCTGTAAGGACAGTGAGTGAATTGTCCTTGTGCTATATTGTGATTAAAAAAAACATTTTTTCTAGGGACAGAAAACTGTAGGTAGGGAGAGTGTTTTTTTTCTTTCACTCTGCAAGTCCTTGTTTCCAGGGACCTGTAAGGACAGTGAGTGAATTGTCCTTGTGCTATATTGTGCTTAAAAAAAACATTTATTCTAGGGACAGAAAACTGTAGGTTGGGAGAGTGTCAGTTTATTTCACTCTGCAAGTCCTTGTTTCCAGGGACCTGTAAGGACAGTGAGTGAATTGTCCTTGTGCTATATTGTGATTAAAAAAAAAATTTTTTCTAGGGACAGAAAACTGTAGGTAGGGAGAGTGTTTTTTTTCTTTCACTCTGCAAGTCCTTGTTTCCAGGGACCTGTAAGGACAGTGAGTGAATTGTCCTTGTGCTATATTGTGCTTAAAAAAAACATTTATTCTAGGGACAGAAAACTGTAGGTAGGGAGAGTGTCAGTTTATTTCACTCTGCAAGTCCTTGTTTCCAGGGACCTGTAAGGACAGTGAGTGAATTGTCCTTGTGCTATATTGTGATTAAAAAAAACATTTTTTCTAGGGACAGAAAACTGTAGGTAGGGAGAGTGTTTTTTTTCTTTCACTCTGCAAGTCCTTGTTTCCAGGGACCTGTAAGGACAGTGAGTGAATTGTTCTTGTGCTATATTGTGATTAAAAAAAAATTTTTTCTAGGGACAGAAAACTGTAGGTAGGGAGAGTGTTTTTTTTCTTTCACTCTGCAAGTCCTTGTTTCCAGGGACCTGTAAGGACAGTGAGTGAATTGTTCTTGTGCTATATTGTGATTAAAAAAAACATTTTTTCTAGGGACAGAAAACTGTAGGTAGGGAGAGTGTTTTTTTTCTTTCACTCTGCAAGTCCTTGTTTCCAGGGACCTGTAAGGACAGTGAGTGAATTGTCCTTGTGCTATATTGTGCTTAAAAAAAATATTTTTTCTAGGGACAGAAAACTGTAGGTAGGGAGAGTGTCAGTTTCTTTCACTGTGAAAGTCCTTGTTTCAAGGGACAGAGAAGGACACCTGAAGGTAGCCCTTATTGCTTTTTTCCCATCTCCCTGCAGGCCATCTATTAGAATGTCTGGAAGGCAAACAAGGAGAGGCAAACAGTCAGGAGGCAATAAAAGAGGGCAAGCAGGCTCTGTGTCTGGGGGCAACAGTGCTGGTCGTGGACGCGGTGCATTGTCATCAGCACATGGCCATGGGACACGCTTGTCCTTCTTTTCGGCAGCTGGACATGTTGAGCCACATCATGCCGAAGACTTGGTAGAGTGGATGACCAAGCCCTCCTCCTCCTCCTCGTCCTCTCTCACCCAGGCTCAGGGTACTGGAAAAGCAGCTGCCAAAGCGTCGTCTTCCCTGGTATCAATGTCAGACAAATCATCAGTCACTCCTTCCCTAGACCCACCATGTCCTCCTCCTGAGGAGTCCCCCGAACTGTTTCAGCACAGTGTTGGGTACATGCTCCAGGAGGATGCCCAGCGTTTCGAAGGGTCTGATGATGAAACCCAGCTAGAGGAAGGCAGTAGCGTGAGAGCAGACAGAGGGGATGCTCAAGAAGGACACCAATCTGGCAGTCATGTTCCAGCAGCTGCAGCATACTGCCAGATTGGCTCCAGTGATGAGGAGGGAGGGGATGATGAGGTCACTGACTCCACGTGGGTGCCTAATAGGAGAGAGGAGGAGGAGGAGGATGAGGAGGAGGCACATCTCCAACGAGGCAGGATGCCCTTTGGTGGCCAGCGTAAGGGCAGTACACCGACGGAATCACACCGCAGAGCTCCGCCTGTGCAGGGCGCTGCCTCTGCCCGTCATTCAAAAAGTTCTTTGGTGTGGGCCTTTTTTGAGGCTAGTGCATCAGATCGCACAGCTGCTGTTTGCAACATATGTCTCAAGCGTATATCGCGTGGCCAAAACATCAGCCGCTTGGGTACCACATGCCTGACCAGACATATGTTGACCTGCCATGCAGCTCGTTGGCAAGCCTACCTCAAAGACCCACACCAAAGAACAAAGCGGACCTCTCCTTGCACCGCATCAGCTGGGATCTCCAACCCCACTATAACTTCAGTCCTCTCTGAAACATGCACTGAGAGGAATGAAGGTGTAGAATTAGGTGTGTCACAGCCAAGTACTTGCGCTCACTCTGCTAGCAGTACACCGACGTCCGATTCTAGCAGGCAAATTTCCCTGCCCCAGCTGCTGGACCGTCGAAAGAAGTTCACTCCCAGCCATCCACATGCCCAGCGGTTGAATGCTAGCTTGGCTAAATTGCTAGCGCTTCAACTGCTGCCTTTTCAGTTGGTAGACTCGGCCCCCTTCCGTGAGTTTGTGCAATGTGCGGTTCCTCAGTGGCAGGTTCCCAAACGCCACTTTTTCTCACGGAAGGCTATTCCGGCTCTCTACCGGCATGTGGAAGGCAATGTCTTGGCCTCGCTGGACAGGGCGGTCAGCGGTAAGGTGCATATTACCGCTGACTCATGGTCCAGCAGGCATGGACAGGGACGTTACCTTTCTTTCACGGCCCATTGGGTCACTCTTTTGGCAGCTGGGAAGGATTCAGGACAAGGTGCAGTAGTGTTGGAGGTTGTCCCACCGCCACGCCTCCAAAATGCTACTACTGGTTGTGACACACCTCTCTCCTCCACCCCCTCCTCTTCTTCTTCCTCCATGGCCTCTTCCTGTGGTTTGTCCTATGAACCAGCGGTGCTCCGTAGCCGTTCACGGGGCTACGCAAGTACGCAGGCAAAAAGATGCCATGCCGTGCTTGCGCTGGTGTGTTTGGGGGACAGAAGCCACACTGGGGCAGAGGTCCTGTCTGCTCTGCAGGGCCAGGCCGAGAGGTGGTTGACGCCACGCCAGCTTAAGCCAGGAATGGTGGTTTGCGACAATGGCACCAACCTCCTCTCCGCCCTCCGACAGGGACAACTGACCCATGTGCCCTGTGTGGCTCACGTCCTTAACCTGGTGGTGCAGCGCTTCTTGGGCAGGTACCCGGGCTTACAGGATGTCCTGAGGCAGGCCAGGAAAGTCTGTGTGCATTTCCGCAGATCTTATAATGCCAGTGCTCGCCTGGCTGAGCTGCAAAAGGAGTTGAACCTGCCCAAGAACCGCCTTATATGTGACATGCCCACCAGGTGGAACTCAACGTTGGCCATGCTGCAGCGGCTGCACACGCAGCAGAGGGCCATCAATGAGTACCTGTGCGACTACGGCACCAGGACAGGGTCAGGGGAGCTTGGTTTTTTTTCTCCACGCCAGTGGGGCATGATCAGGGATGCATGCACTGTCCTGGCACCATTTGAGGAGGCCACGAGGATGGTGAGCAGTGACAGTGCATGCATCAGTGACACTGTACCTCTTGTCCACCTGTTGGAGCACACGCTGCGTGGAATAATGGACAGGGCACTTGAGGCAGAACAGAGGCAGGAAGAGGAGGACTTCCTTGCCTCTCAAGGCCCCCTTTACCCAGACAGTGTTCCTTCTGTCCCACCCATCGCACAGGAAGAGGAGGAGGAGGAGGAGGAGGAGGAGGAGGATTGTGTCAGCATGGAGGTGGAGGCTGGCACTCAGCATCATCAGCAGCAGTCTTTTAGGGATGATTTACAGTCCCAAGAAACCAGTGGACTTGTACGTGGCTGGGAGGAGGTGGCTGCGGATCATGTCGTCCTTAGTGACCCAGAGGACTCCGGAGCGAATGCCTCAGCAAACCTACGCTGCATGGCCTCCCTGATCCTGCAAAGTCTGCGGAAGGATCCTCGTATTCTTCGGATCAAGGAGAGGGACCATTACTGGCTGGCCACTCTCCTTGATCCACGGTACAAGGGTAAGGTTGCGGACCTTATGTTACCGTCGCAGAGGGAGCAGAGGATGAGACAACTCCGGGAGGCCTTGCAGAAAGGTCTGTGCAACGCGTTCCCAGAGACTGGGAGGTTGCAAACTCCTGGTCCTGGACAACGAGTTGCTGAGGCTTCGGCCAGTCAAAGAAGGAGCGGTGGGGAAGGTGGCCGTCTGACCGATGCGTTCAGACAATTCTTTAGTCCGCAGCCCCAAAGTATGATCGGTTCCAGCAACCATCGCCAGCGTCTGATAAACATGGTGCAGGAATATCTAGGGGCAAGGTCAGACTTGGACACCTTCCCCACCGAAAATCCTCTGGCTTACTGGGTCTTGAGGATGGATCACTGGCCAGAGCTTGCACAGTATGCAATTGAGCTACTGGCCTGTCCTGCATCCAGCGTTCTTTCGGAACGCACATTCAGTGCTGCTGGAGGATTTGTCACGGATCACAGGGTGCGCCTGTCCACCGACTCGGTTGATCGACTGACTTTCATCAAGATGAACCAGTCTTGGATCACCACCAGCTACCACACACCTGATGCTGATATAACAGACTAATTGATTTTAACATGTCACATCCCTTCAAGACTGATGCTGATGCTGAGTGCCTGTGCTGTTATGTTGACTGGCTATCCTCCTCCTCCGAGTCCTCAATGATACGATTGATGATGATAGCTTGTAAGATCATTTTTGTTTATGGGTGCCGCCACCAGTGCCTAACGCCCAATTTTTCAGCCCCTGTTTAACAGGGGCGTGTAATTACAATTTTTGAAGCAATACTTTGCAACAGGGCTCATTGCTGTGCTCCAAGTACAGTATCTGTGAGGAGTTGCAGTGTTGTGCCACCAGTGCCTAAGGCCCAATTTTTCAGCCCCTGTTTAACAGGGGCGTGTCATTACAATTTTTGAAGCAATACTTTGCAACAGGGCTCATTGCTGTGCTCCAAGTACAGTATCTGTGAGGAGTTGCAGTGTTGTGCCACCAGTGCCTAAGGCCCAATTTTTCAGCCCCTGTTTAACAGGGGCGTGTCATTACAATTTTTGAAGCAATACTTTGCAACAGGGCTCATTGCTGTGCTCCAAGTACAGTATCTGTGAGGGGTTGCAGTGTTGTGCCACCAGTGCCTAAGGCCCAATTTTTCAGCCCCTGTTCAACAGGGGCATGTAATTACAATTCTTGATCTAATAATTCACAGCAGGGCCCATTGCTGCACCCACCAAGAGTAACTGTCAGGGCTTACAGTGTTGTGGCACCAGCACCACCATCAAAGGCCCAATTTTTACTACCACTGTTCAACAATTATATGTAATTAAAATTCCTGATATAATAGTTGACAGCAGGGCGTTCCAGCACCAACCAAGAGTAACTGTGAGTGCTTACAGTGTTGTGCCAACACCAACAACTAAGGGGCCTATTTCTGCAGAGTATATACGGCAGGTCCCTACTTTCAAACATCCAACTTACAAACGACTCCTACTTGCAAACGCAAGAAGACAACAGGAAGTGAGAGGAAATCTACCACTAGGAAGGAAAATTCTCTCCTGTAAGAATAAATATGGGAGAAAGGTGTCTCCTCTGTACTGATGCTTTATCAGCAATCCTTGTTTCAAGAAAAACACCACATTTCAAAAACAGTTGTCATTGGGACGGAAAGTGAGGTGAAATGTTCTGAACAGGGGCACAGACAGCAAAACAAATGTTACAGGGGTGATAACCCTTACCTATGTTTTCCAAAAAGTTTAAAAATAGATTTTTGGTCTGGAGCTACACTTCAACAATGTACCTGTTCAAAATTACAAACAGATTCTACATAAGAACAAACCTACAGTCCCTGTCTTGTATGCACCGCCTGTATAGGGCTGTTCAGAGTATATAGGGCCTTTTTTATTTTATGTGCGGGGTTCCCCTTAATATCCATACAAGACCCAAAGGGGCTGGTAATGGGCTGGGGTGGGGGGGGGGGTCATGGGGTAGCTATGCCATTTTTCTTAAAGAATTTCATCCATATTACCGGGACCAGACATTACATTAAAGCCGCAAGCAGTTTTAAATGGCTTTTTTTTCCTTTAGAAGTGTCATTTTGTGCAGGGACAGTTCTAAACACGGGAAACACGTGGCACTTCACAGGCATACTTTAGACACCCCCCAGGTACGATATTTAAAGGAATATTTGACTTTTTTTTTTTCACTTTATGCATCATTAAAATGACTGCTCCCGAAAAACGACCGTTTTTAAAACTTCTTTTTGCATTGATACATGTCCCCTGGTGCAGAACCCGGGTTCCCAAACCCTTTTTAGGACAATAACATGCATAATAGTTGTTATAATTAGCACTTTAGAATTCGAACGTTCGCATCCATTGTATTTAATAGGGTTCTAATGTTCGTTCGAACTTTCGGTCCGTTCGCGGGTTCTGGTGCGAACCGAACCCGGGGGTGTTCGGCTCATCACTATTGGTGAGGTTATAAAAAGACAGAAGTCCATACAGTTCAACCTATGATGTATGTGTGTGTGTATGTGTTTATGTAAATAGTACATTGTATACACCTGTAAGTTGTGGTCGTTAAGGTGCCCATCTAATTATAATAAAACTATTGAAGCATCTTATTATAATAAACTATTGACATCCTTACTGCTCTGACAGAAAAGAACCATCTACGCAGTTTAAGCTGCAGGCATCATTCAGATATAGCCCCACAAAGCCCAGGACATCCTCTAGGCGCCAAGTGGTTAAGTGGAACCCCGCACCCACAATAAAAAAAAGGCCCTATATACTTTGAACAGCATTATACAGGCGGTTCCCGGGTTACAAACAAGATAGGGACTGTAGGTTTGTTCTTAAGTTGAATCTGTTTGTAAGTTGGAACAGGTACATTTTTTAAGTGTAGCTCCAGCAAAAAAATCTATTTTTAAGCTTTTTGGATAGCATAAGGAAGGGTTATCACCCCTGTAACATTTGTTTTGCTGTCTGTGCCCCTGTTTTCACCTCACTTTCTGTTCCAATGACAATTGGATTTTGAAAATGTTGGGTTATTAGGAAAACACAAGGATTGGTGATAAAGCATCAGTGGTGGTGCCACAACACTGTAACCCCTCATGTTACTCTTGGTGGGCACAGGAACGGGCCCTGCTGTGAAATATTAGATCAAAAAATAGGATTTTTATAACAGCTTACCTGTAAAATCCTTTTCTTGGAGTACATCACGGGACACAGAGCGACATAGTCATTACTAATGGGTTATATAGATACCGTCAGGTGCTGGCACTGGCAACTTCCAAAACCGGAAGTACCCTCCCCTATATAAGCCCCTCCCATCCGGGAGCACCTCAGTTTTGTAGCAAAGCAATAAGTGTCCCCAAAGAGGGGCGGGAGCTCTGTGTCCCGTGATGTACTCCAAGAAAAGGATTTTACAGGTAAGCTGTTATAAAAATCCTATTTTCTTTCTCGTACATCACGGGACACAGAGCGACATAGTCATTACTAATGGGATGTCCTAAAGCAATGCCAAATGAGGGGGGGATACACCATATATAAGCTGAGCACTATCAGACATGAGGATCTTTTGCGGCCTGCAACACACTGCGCCCAAAGGCGACATCCTCCTGACTTCTAACGTCCACCTGGTAGAACCTAGTAAACGTGTGTACCGAAGACCATGTTGCGGCCTTACAGATTTGAGCCAGGGAGGCCTGGTGATGCACTGCCCATGAAGTTCCAACTGCTCTCGTGGAGTGCGCCCTAACTTTGAACGGAGGCGGTCTACTTCTCAAGCCATAGGCTTGTATTATGACCTGTCGAATCCACTTGGCTAAAGTAGATTTTGACGCTGCCTGACCCTTTCTGGGGCCTTCCGGCAGAATAAACAAAGTATCCGTTCTGCGAATCTGAGCAGTGGCTTTTAGATAAGCTTTAACTGCTCTTACTACATCCAAAGAATGCAATAACTTTTCCTCTACCGAAGTAGGTTTGGGGAAAAAAGAAGGAAGAACCACATCTTGGTTCAAATGAAAACTCGATACCACCTTAGGAAGAAAGGCTGGATGAGGACGTAACACTACTCTGTCCTTATGGATAACCAGATATGGCTCCTTACAGGACATAGCTGCTAATTCCGATACTCTTTTAGCCGAACAAATGGCTACTAGAAAAATCAATTTCCTGGTGAGAAGCACCAAGGAAATATGCTGTAGTGGTTCAAATGGTTGTTTCTGTAGAACCGACAAAACCAAGTTTAGATCCCATGGACATATGGGAATATTAACCGGAGGACTAATACGCATCACTCCTTGTATAAAGGCTTTGACTAGTGAATGCGAAGCCAAGGGCCTTTGAAAAAATATTGACAAGGCCGAAATCTGACCCTTGATAGTACTCAAGGCAAGCTTCCTATCTACAGCCCATTGTAGGAAGTCCAGAATCCTACCTATTACGTATTTACGTGGATGCCATTTCCTGGCCTCACACCAGGCGATGTACGCCTTCCAGATTCTATAGTAGATCTGCCTGGATACCGGTTTCCTGGCATTGATCATGGTAGACACCACAGCATTAGAGAGCCCTCTCTTTTTTAGAATGTGGGCTTCAATAGCCAGGCCGTCAAACCTAGGGCTGGTAAGGAAGGGTGGTATATCGGTCCCTGCGAAAGCAGGTCCGGACGATGTGGGAGGGTCCAAGGACTCCCCACAGACATTTTTACAATCTCCGCGTACCATGCTCTTCGGGGCCACGCTGGAGCCACCAGAATCACTGGTTTCTTTTCTACCCTGATTCTGCGGAGTAATCGAGGTAACAATTGTGGCAGTGGGAATGCATATATCAGCTTGAACTGATCCCAAGGGAACACTAGGGCATCCGAGCCGCAAGCTAGGGGATCCCTTGTCCAAGAGACAAACCTGTCCACTTTTGCGTTGAATCTGGATGCTAGCAGATCTACATCCGGTGTTCCCCACCGCTGACATATTGTCCGGAAAACCTCGGGATGAAGGGACCATTCCCCTGGGCATAATTGTTGGCGACTTAGAAAGTCCGCCTTCCAATTCTCCACCCCTGGAATGAATACCGCAGATATGGCTGGGACATATCTTTCTGCCCATCTCAGGATGTAATTTACTTCCCTTTGGGCTGCACGACTCCTGGTGCCCCCCTGACGATTGATATATGCCACTGCTGTGGCATTGTCTGATTGAACTCTGACAGGGGACCCTTGGAGTTTGGATGTCCATGCTACTAGGGCATACCGGGCTGCTCGTATCTCTAAGAGATTGATGGGCAGGGCCTTTTCTGCTTCTGACCACTTGCCCTGGAGAGACCATTGCTCCAGTACTGCTCCCCAGCCTATAAGGCTGGCATCTGTAGTGACCACCTTCCAGGAAATCGGACTGAAGGATTTCCCTCTTTCCAGATTCTGGGGAACCAACCACCAGCGGAGGCTCTTGCGAACGGAAGGGGACAAGGACATTGGTAAGTCCAGAGCCTGAACTTTTTTGTTCCAGGCTGACAGTATGGCCCTTTGCAATTTCCTTGAATGGAATTGACCGTAGGGTACTGCTTTGAATGATGCCACCATTTTTCCCAGCAGCCTCATGCACAGGCGTATGGATGGCTGTCTTTTTGAGCCCACTAAGTGGATCAAATCTCTCAAAGACGACCCCTTTTCTTGAGGCAAGAAAAATTTTCTCTGGTCTGAATCCAGCCTTAGCCCCAAGTATTCCAGACTTTTGACTGGTTTTAGGGCTGACTTGTCTCGGTTGATAATCCAACCGTGATATTCCAGATACTTGATTGTCTCGTGAACAACCACTTCTAGTTTTTCCACTGAGTGGTCTATCAGCAACAAGTCGTCTAGATATGCCATTATCGTTACACCTCGTGTTCTTAGATTGGCCAATAATGGGGCCAAAATTTTTGTGAACACTCTTGGTGCTGTGGCCAGACCGAAGGGTAAGGCTCTGAACTGAAAATGGCGGCCTTCTACCGCAAAGCGTAGAAATTTTTGGTGGGCTGGAAAGATGGGAATGTGCAAATAAGCATCCTTGATGTCGATCGAGGCTAACCATTCCTCCCCTTGTAGGGCAGTGGCTACCGATCGGATCGACTCCATCCGGAGAGTCCTGATATGCAGGAATTTGTTTAGCCCTTTTAGATTTAGTATGGGCCTCACGTCCCCGTTTGGCTTCGGAACTGTAAAGAGGTTTGAGTAAAACCCGAACCCCCACTCTTCCAGGGGAACCTCTATAATTACTGCTTGAAGCAATAATTGTTCTAGTGCCAACAGGAGGGATCCTCTCTTCTGGGGATCCCTTGGCACGTTTGACCTTATAAAGCGGGAAGAAGGGGAGTTTTTTAACTCCAATTTGTATCCCAGATTTACTGCGGAGAGCACCCGTCTGTCTCGGATCGTGTCCCGCCAGGTCTCTGTGAACAACTGAAGTCTTCCCCCCACCCGATTGGGTGGGGGCAACCCTTCATGCATTTGACTTTGGGGGAGGTTTTGTACCTCTCCTGCTCCAGGGCTTTTTGTTACCCTGCAACTGTCCCTGATTTCTACCTCCGGGATTTGACCGAGGAGGCCGTCGGAACTGTTTCACAGCCGATGTCCTAGGGACTGGAGAGGCCGGCCTTTTAAAAGAGGGACCTCTAACTCTATTTTTAACCGGCAAAAGTGTACTTTTACCGCTGGAAATTCTCTGGATATACTTGTCCAGGTCTTCCCCGAATAAGCGCTCCCCATGAAATGGGAAGCTGACCAGCAATTTTTTACAGGGAGCTTCAGCAGACCAGTTCTTGAGCCATAGAAGCCTGCGCATATGTACTACAGACAGCGTAAGGCGGGAGGCCTGATGGATTGAATCCTTTATAGCGTCCACCGCAAAGCATAAGGCTCTAGGTAGATCAGCTAGGGCAAGAGCCTGCTGATCCGGCAAGTCCCTTAAGACCTGTTTCAACTGATCCTTCACTGCTTGGCAGACCCCAATAGCTGCCACTGCTGGTTGTGTCACCAATCCTGCTGTAGAAAAAGCAGATTTTAATAAGGACTCCAATTTTTTATCTATTGGGTCCTTGAACATTTGGACATTTTCCACCGGACATGTCAGTGATTTATTCACACAAGAGATGGCTGCGTCCACTGTAGGGACCCTCCATTTTCTGATGAACTTATCCTCCATGGGATAGACCACCGGAAATCTCTTGGGGGGAGTAAATATTTTGTCAGGATGCTCCCAATCCTGGTAAATGAGCCCCTCCAGTAAAGGATGGATCGGAAAGGAACAAACAGTCTGGGGAGCTTTTAGCGACCCCAACGAGGAGACAGAAGTGGAGGATGGCTCCGCAAGTGGCATTTTAAATGCTGATCGGACCATATTAGTCAGGGACTGAACCCATAACCTTTCAGCATGTGATGCTGAGAACGGCTCTTCCACTGTTGATTCCTCTGCAACCGAATCGACCTCATCCTGATCCCCCTCAGGTAGGTCGACCTCTGTATGGGACTGTTGCTCTGTTAACAGGCACTCTGAGGGGGGAGACGGAGATCGAGCGCTTTTCTCCTGTGACAGGGAAGCAGCGATCAATGCTGACAATCTCTCTTCCAGCCCTCCCAGAGCTGAGGAAAAAACCTCCTCTGTTACATACACAGGAGCAGGTGAACTGAGGACAGCCACAGTACCAGGTACTCCTGAGGGTGCTCTACGGTCACTAACCTCTGATTCTTCAGGGGAGACTGGTGCAGCCAAAGCATGCCCAAGATCCTCAGAGCCCGATGGAGACCCCCTATTCCTCCTGGAATTTCTAGTCCCGGAGTTTTTAGACGGCATATTCCTAAGCCACAAAGCTGAGGTATTCCAGCCGAAATACACCAGTTACTGATAATAGTCTAGCATAAATGCTGCTATAAGAAACAGTTGGTGTCTACTAATGTGCCTTTCTAGGGGATGCCTGTATCAACCGCTTGCTGTATGCCTTTAAATGTTGCCAGCTCTGTCTCTGTACTTCATAGCCAGCTTACTACAATATTGTGGTTTTTTTAAACTGCTGGGACGCCCGCACATGCGCAGAAGCGCTGCGGCGCGCACAGAGCGTCATCCCCCAGGCTCCGCCCCCTTTCCCGGCTCACCTCTATATATAGAGGCGCGTGCACGCGCACGCGCGCGGCCACGTGCGCCTTCGGCGCTAATTTCAAAATATGGAAACAAGGGACAGGAGCCAGGGCCCCTCTTTGCCGCAGGCCGGGGGATGGACGAGCACTGCAACATGGCAGAGGAAGCAGTTTCCTATAAGAGAACTCACCATCTGCCTGGACTTTGCTCTGCTGAGAAGAAACTAGTCCACATGACAAGAAAACATTCCACAGCGGCCTCTAGTGGACAAACACAGGTACCGCAGTCTAATATATTAAATATATATATAAAAAATTTTTTTTTTTTTTTTTTTTTTTTCTTGACCACCATTAAAAATTATTACATTTTTTTAGTAGTTACAGGCATGCACAGAATTTTGCGGGAATACCATTAGGTAACAGACAGAAAGACAAATTAGGCTTGGGGGTCCCCCAATAGAACCAAGTTCCTGGGGGCCCCCACTTACCTGTTCCCCGCCGCAGGACTTTGTTTGGTCCACAAAAGCCCAAACTTCACCTATCACGGCAGGCATTGTAATCAAACCTTCAGGGACCGGGTTCCCAAGGATTCCACTCCCCTGGACCTGTATAGCACCCTGCACAGAAAACATCTTGGTCGTGGGTATGACCAGAGCTCTGGATCCCAGGGTCCAGCTCTCCTAAGAGAAGCATTACAGGCAAAACCTTGCTCTTCTCTGCAAGGCCCGGGTACCGACCGTTTAGCTATGAAGCTTTTTTGGTCGGATCCGGAATAGCTTACTGAGGCCCAAAAGAACCTGTACGCAAGCTCAGTGAAAAACACATGTTTCTTCTTGGCCAACACCTTAGACACTGGCAAAAAACTGAGGTGCTCCCGGATGGGAGGGGCTTATATAGGGGAGGGTACTTCCGGTTTTGGAAGTTGCCAGTGCCAGCACCTGACGGTATCTATATAACCCATTAGTAATGATTATGTCGCTCTGTGTCCCGTGATGTACGAGAAAGAAATTTTAATTACATGCCCCAGTTAAACGGGCAGAAAAATTGGGCATTAGGCAGTGGTGGTGGTGATGCCACAACACTGTAACCCCTCACAGTTACTCTTGGTGGGCGCAGGAACGGACCCTGCTGTGAAATATTAGATCAAAAATTGTAATTACATGCCCCTGTTAAACAGGGACAGAAAATTTGGCCTTAGGCAGTGGTGGTGGTGCCCTAAACCAAAAATGTTCTTAGAAGCTAGCATCATCAAGATTGAGGAGAATTAGGATAGTCACTTAGCATAATAGGATAGTCACTCAGCATAAACAGTCTTCAAGGGATCCCACATCCATAGAAAAATTCATTGGTTACATCAGCATCAGGTGCTTGGTAGCTGGTGATCCAAGACTGATTAATTTTTATGAATGTGAGCCTATCAACGGAGTCTGTGGACAGGCGCACTCTGTGATCGCTTACAAACCCTCCAGCAGCACTGAATGTGCATTCACAAAGAACGCTGGATGCAGGACAGGCCAGTAGCTCAATTACATATTGAGCAAGCTCTGACCAGTGGTCCATCTTCAAGACCCAGAAACCCAGTGGATGCTCTGTTGGAAAGGTCTCCCAGTCTGATCTTGCCCCTAGATATTCCTGCACCCTGTAATGCAGACGCTGGCAATGGTTGCTGAAACCAATCAGACCTTGGCGCTGAGGACTGAAGAATTGTCTGAATTGCCACCTTCTCCACCGCTCTTTCTCTGACTGAACGAAGCCTCGGCAACACGTTGTCCAGCACCAGGAAATTGTAACCTCCCAGGGTCTGGAGACGCATTGCACAAACCTTTTTTCAAGGCCTCCTGAAGATGTTTTATCCTCTGCTCCCTCTGCGAAGGCTGGATAAGTTCTGCAACCTTACCCTTGTAACGTGGATCAAAAAGGGTTGCCAGCCAGTAATTTTTCCTCTTCTTGATACCACAAATCCTAGGGTCCTTTCGCAGGCTTTGCAGAATCAGGGTGGCCAGAGGCATTCGATCCTGAGTCCTCTGGGTCACTAAGGATCACATGATTCGCAACTACCTCCTCCCAGCCACGTACAACTCCATGGGTTTCTGGGGACTGAAAACGATCCCTTGAAGACTGCTGCTGAGTGTTATCCTCCACCTTCATGCTGACACAATCCTCCTCCTCCTCCTCTTCTTCCTGTATGTTTGGCGGGCCCGCAGGAATACTATCTGGATAAAGGGGGCCTTGAGAGGTAAGGAAGTCCTCCTCTTCCTCCCACTGTTATGCCTCAAGTGCCCTGTCCATTATTCAAACGAAGCGTGTGCTTCAACAGGAAGACAAGAGGGACAGTATCACTGATGCATGCATTGTCACTGCTCACCATCCTCGTGGCCTCCTCAAATGGTGACAGGATAGTGCATGCATCCTTGATCAGTAGCCACTGGTGTGGCGAAAAAAAAGCCAAGCTCCCCTGACCCTGTCCTGGTGTCATACTCACACAGGTGCTCATTGATGGCCCTCTGCTGCATGTGCAGCCGGTGCAGCATTGCTAACGTTGAGTTCCATCTAGTGGGCATGTCACAAATGAGGCGAATGGTTGGCAGGTTTCATTCCCTTTGAATGTCAGCCAGCTGAGCACTGGCATTATATGACCGGCGGAAATTACCACAGACTTTCCTGGCCTGCCTCAGGAGATGCTGGGGTACCTGCTCAAGAACCGCTGCACCACCAAATTCAGGATGTGAGCCAAACAGGGAACATGGGTCATGTGTCCCTGTCGAAGGGCGAAGAGGAGGTTGGTGCCATTGTCGCATACAACCATTCCTGGCTGAAGCTGGCGTGGCGTCAACCAACTCTGAGCCTGTCCCTTCAGAGCTGACAGAATCTCTGCCCCAGTGTGGCTCCTGTCCCCTAAGCAGATCAACGAAAGCACCGCATGGCATCTTTTTGTCTGAGTACTTGCGTAGCCCCTTGAACGCCTACGGAGCACCACTGGTTCAGAGGACATATCTACAGAGGAAGAGACCATAGAGCATGGGTGCTCAACCTGTGACCCTCCAGCTGTGGAGGAACTACAAGTCCCATGAGTCATTGCAATGCTTTCAGTTAAACAAGCATGACTCCCAAAAGCAGAGGCATGATGGTACTTGTAGTTCGGCAACAGCTGGAGGGCCACAGGTTGAGCACCCATGCCATAGAGGAAGAAGAGGAGGGGGTGGAGGAGAGAGCTGTGGCAGAATCACCACTAGCATTTTGGAGGCGTGGTGGCGAAACAAGCTCCAACAATACTGAACCCTGTCCTGCATCCTTCCCAGCTGCCAGAAGAGTTACCCAGTGTGCTGTGAAAGAAAGGTAACGTCCCTGTCCATGCCTGCTGGACCATGAGTCAGCGTTAATATGCACCTTACTGCTGACCGCCCTGTCCAACCAGGCCAAGACATTGCCTACCACATGCCGGTAGAGAGCTGGAATGGCCTTCCGTGAAAAGAAATGGCGTTTGGGAACCTGCCACTGAGGTACGGCACATTCCACAAATTCAATAAAGGGGACAGAGTCTACCAGCTGAAAAGGCAGCAGTTGCAGTGCTTGCAATTTGGCCAAGCTAGCATTCAGACACTGAGCATGTGGATGGCTGGAACCAAATTTCTTTCTACGGTTTAGCAACTGGGGTAGGGAAATTTGCCTTCTAAAATCGGATGGTGGTGTACCGCTAGCAGATTGTCCGCAAGTACTTGGGACACCTGTTGCTATACCTTCATTCCTCTCAGTGCAGGTTTCTGAGAGGACTGGAGGTATAGTGGGGTTGCCCAAGCGGCAGCTGTTTTGGCCACGCTTGATACGCTTCAGACATAGATTGCAAACAGCAACGGTGCGATCTGCTGCACACGTGTCAAAAAAGGCCCACACCAAATAACTTTTCAAAATAAGCGGGGAGTCAGCAGCGCCCTGCACCTGCTTAGCTTCTACGGTGTGATGCAATAGGGTGGCTGCCCTTAAGCTGCCCCATGGAGGGCATCCTGCCTCGTTGGAAATGTGCCTCCTCCTCCTCCTCTCTTCTACCAGGCACCAAAGTAGAGTCAGTGACCTCATCATCCCCTCCCTGCTCGTCACTGGAGCAAGCTTGGCAGTATGCTGCAGCTTCGGGAACATGACTGCCAGTTTCTTCTCCTTCTTGGGCACCCGCTCTCTCTAGGCTCACGTTACTCCCTTCCTAAACCTGGGTACCATCATCGGAGCCTTCAAATCGCTGCGCATCCTCCAGCAGTATGTACCAGGCACTGTGGTTTTATAGTTCGAGGCACTCCTCCGTGCATGATGGTGGGGCTAGGGAATGAGTGACTGTTGACAAGGAGCCAATGGAAGAGGCAGCTTTGGCAGCTGCATTGGCAGGCAAACTACTCTGAGCCTGGCTGACAGAGGATGAGGAGGATGAGGACGGCTTTGTTATCCACTCCACCAACTCTTCTGCATGTTGTGGCTCAATAACATGGCCAGCAGCAGAAAAAAAGGACAAGCGTGCCCCACGGCCACGTGCAGAGGATGCACCATATCCATGACCAGCACTGTTGACTGTAGACACAGAGCCTGCTTGCCCTCTTTTAGTGGCCTGTGAGGGTCTGCCTCTACTTGATGGCCTTCTGGACATGCTGTAAATTTTGTTTTGCAACACCACACTACACTGTATTTTGTACTGTGTACACCACTAGAAAACTAGTAGCAACTGCACTACGGGTGCACTGTAGTGTGTACACCACCAGAAGTGTAATAGCAACTACAGCTGCACTGTATTGTGTACTGTGTATACCACCAGAAAAGTAATAGCAACTGCACTACGGGTGCACTGTATTGTGTACACTACCAGAAGTGTAATAGCAACTACGGCTGCACTGTATTGTGTACTGTTTACACCACCAGAAAAGTAATAGCAACTGCACTAGGGGTGCACTGTATTGTGTACTGTGTACACCACCATAAAATTTGTAGCAACTGCACTAGGGGTGCATTGTATTGTGTACACCGCCAGAAGTGTAATAGCAACTACGGTTGCACTGTATCGTGTACTGTGTATACCACCAGAAAAGTAATAGCAACTGCACTACAGGTGCACTGTATTGTGTACACCACCAGAAGTGTAATAGCAACTACGGCTGCACTGTATTGTGTACTGTGTATACCACCAGAAAAGTAATAGCAACTGCACTACGGGTGCTGTCAGGGACGTGCTGGGCTTGAACCTGGGACCTCTTCTGTGTCTGGCATTGACTCTTCCAGCGGAGCTATCTGAGATGCTGGACAGTTCCCTGCCTGATCTGCTGGATAACCTATCTGATCCATTAGACTACTCTGCTTGGTGTCTGATTACTGTTGAACTCTGAACCCCTTGCTCCTCCCATGTACTTCCTATAAAAGACATTCCAGAGATGTTGCCCCTTGCGGTTTGATCTGCTTCTGTTCCCTGAGTTCCTGATTCTGTGCTTGTATCCTGTTCCTGTGTTTGACCCGGCTTCCTGACCACGCTTCTGTCTCCAGTCCTGACCTCGGCTCGTTTGACCCTGCTCAGTTATCTGCCAGTAGTGATGAGCCGAACACCCCCGGGTTCGGTTCGCACCAGAACCCGCGAACGGACCGAAAGTTTGTACGAACATTAGAACCCTATTAAATACAATGGATGCGAACGTTCGAATTCTAAAGTGCTAATTATAACAACTATTATGCATGTTATTGTCCTAAAAAGGGTTTGGGAACCCGGGTTGTGCACCAGGGGACATGTATCAATGCAAAAAGAAGTTTTAAAAACGGTCGTTTTTCGGGAGCAGTCATTTTAATGATGCATAAAGTGAAAAAAAAAAAGTCAAATATTCCTTTAAATATCGTACCTGGGGGTGTCTAAAGTATGCCTGTGAAGTGCCACGTGTTTCCCGTGTTTAGAACTGTCCCTGCACAAAATGACACTTCTAAAGGAAAAAAAAGCCATTTAAAACTGCTTGTGGCTTTAATGTAATGTCTGGTCCCAGTAATATGGATGAAAATCTTTAAGAAAAATGGCATAGCTACCCCCTTTGGGTCTTGTATGGATATTAAGGGGAACCCCGCACATAAAATAAAAAAGGCCCTATATACTCTGAACAGCCGTATACAGGCGGTGCATACAAGACAGGGACTGTAGGTTTGTTCTTATGTAGAATCTGTTTGTAATTTTGAACAGGTACATTGTTTAAGTGTAGCTCCAGCCCAAAAATCTATTTTTAAACTTTTTGGAAAACATAGGTAAGGGTTATTGTCCAGGACCAGGAGTTTGTAACCTCCCAGTCTCTGGGAACGCGTTGCACAGACCTTTCTGCAAGGCCTCCCGGAGTTGTCTCATCCTCTGCTCCCTCTGCGACGGTAACATAAGGTCCGCAACCTTACCCTTGTACCGTGGATCAAGGAGAGTGGCCAGCCAGTAATGGTCCCTCTCCTTGATCCGAAGAATACGAGGATCCTTCCGCAGACTTTGCAGGATCAGGGAGGCCATGCAGCGTAGGTTTGCTGAGGCATTCGCTCCGGAGTCCTCTGGGTCACTAAGGACGACATGATCCGCAGCCACCTCCTCCCAGCCACGTACAAGTCCACTGGTTTCTTGGGACGGTAAATCATCCCTAAAAGACTGCTGCTGATGATGCTGAGTGCCAGCCTCCACCTCCATGCTGACACAATCCTCCTCCTCCTCCTCCTCCTCGTCCTCTTCCTGTGCGATGGGTGGGACAGAAGGAACACTGTCTGGGTAAAGGGGGCCTTGAGAGGCAAGGAAGTCCTCCTCTTCCTGCCTCTGTTCTGCCTCAAGTGCCCTGTCCATTATTCCACGCAGCGTGTGCTCCAACAGGTGGACAAGAGGTACAGTGTCACTGATGCATGCACTGTCACTGCTCACCATCCTCGTGGCCTCCTCAAATGGTGCCAGGACAGTGCATGCATCCCTGATCATGCCCCACTGGCGTGGAGAAAAAAAACCAAGCTCCCCTGACCCTGTCCTGGTGCCGTAGTCGCACAGGTACTCATTGATGGCCCTCTGCTGCGTGTGCAGCCGCTGCAGCATGGCCAACGTTGAGTTCCACCTGGTGGGCATGTCACATATAAGGCGGTTCTTGGGCAGGTTCAACTCCTTTTGCAGCTCAGCCAGGCGAGCACTGGCATTATAAGATCTGCGGAAATGCACACAGACTTTCCTGGCCTGCCTCAGGACATCCTGTAAGCCCGGGTACCTGCCCAAGAACCGCTGCACCACCAGGTTAAGGACGTGAGCCACACAGGGCACATGGGTCAGTTGTCCCTGTCGGAGGGCGGAGAGGAGGTTGGTGCCATTGTCGCAAACCACCATTCCTGGCTTAAGCTGGCGTGGCGTCAACCACCTCTCGGCCTGGCCCTGCAGAGCAGACAGGACCTCTGCCCCAGTGTGGCTTCTGTCCCCCAAACACACCAGCGCAAGCACGGCATGGCATCTTTTTGCCTGCGTACTTGCGTAGCCCCTTGAACGGCTACGGAGCACCGCTGGTTCATAGGACAAACCACAGGAAGAGGCCATGGAGGAAGAAGAAGAGGAGGGGGTGGAGGAGAGAGGTGTGTCACAACCAGTAGTAGCATTTTGGAGGCGTGGCGGTGGAACAACCTCCAACACTACTGCACCTTGTCCTGCATCCTTCCCAGCTGCCAAAAGAGTGACCCAATGGGCCGTGAAAGAAAGGTAACGTCCCTGTCCATGCCTGCTGGACCATGAGTCAGCGGTAATATGCACCTTACCGCTGACCGCCCTGTCTAGCGAGGCCAAGACATTGCCTTCCACATGCCGGTAGAGAGCCGGAATAGCCTTCCGTGAGAAAAAGTGGCGTTTGGGAACCTGCCACTGAGGAACCGCACATTGCACAAACTCACGGAAGGGGGCCGAGTCTACCAACTGAAAAGGCAGCAGTTGAAGCGCTAGCAATTTAGCCAAGCTAGCATTCAACCGCTGGGCATGTGGATGGCTGGGAGTGAACTTCTTTCGACGGTCCAGCAGCTGGGGCAGGGAAATTTGCCTGCTAGAATCGGACGTCGGTGTACTGCTAGCAGAGTGGCCGCAAGTACTTGGCTGTGACACACCTAATTCTACACCTTCATTCCTCTCAGTGCATGTTTCAGAGAGGACTGAAGTTATAGTGGGGTTGGAGATCCCAGCTGATGCGGTGCAAGGAGAGGTCCGCTTTGTTCTTTGGTGTGGGTCTTTGAGGTAGGCTTGCCAACGAGCTGCATGGCAGGTCAACATATGTCTGGTCAGGCATGTGGTACCCAAGCGGCTGATGTTTTGGCCACGCGATATACGCTTGAGACATATGTTGCAAACAGCAGCTGTGCGATCTGATGCACTAGCCTCAAAAAAGGCCCACACCAAGGAACTTTTTGAATGACGGGCAGAGGCAGCGCCCTGCACAGGCGGAGCTCTGCGGTGTGATTCCGTCGGTGTACTGCCCTTACGCTGGCCACCAAAGGGCATCCTGCCTCGTTGGAGATGTGCCTCCTCCTCATCCTCCTCCTCCTCCTCTCTCCTATTAGGCACCCACGTGGAGTCAGTGACCTCATCATCCCCTCCCTCCTCATCACTGGAGCCAATCTGGCAGTATGCTGCAGCTGCTGGAACATGACTGCCAGATTGGTGTCCTTCTTGAGCATCCCCTCTGTCTGCTCTCACGCTACTGCCTTCCTGTAGCTGGGTTTCATCATCAGACCCTTCGAAACGCTGGGCATCCTCCTGGAGCATGTACCCAACACTGTGCTCAAACAGTTCGGGGGACTCCTCAGGAGGAGGACATGGTGGGTCTAGGGAAGGAGTGACTGATGATGAGTCTGACATTGATACCAGGGAAGAGGACGCTTTGGCAGCTGCTTTGCCAGTACCCTGAGCCTGGGTGAGAGAGGATGAGGAGGAGGAGGAGGGCTTGGTCATCCACTCTACCAAGTCTTCGGCATGATGTGGCTCAACATGTCCAGCTGCCGAAAAGAAGGACAAGCGTGTCCCATGGCCATGTGCTGATGACAATGCACCGCGTCCACGACCAG
Organism: Rana muscosa; assembly: GCA_029206835.1. Lineage (NCBI taxonomy): Eukaryota > Metazoa > Chordata > Amphibia > Anura > Ranidae > Rana > Rana muscosa. The sequence goes on along the minus strand of JARGYO010005583.1, from coordinate 3,610,490 downwards.
CACTGTTGCCCCCAGACACAGAGCCTGCTTGCCCTCTTTTATTGCCTCCTGACTGTCTGCCTCTCCTTGTTTGCCTTCCAGACATTCTAATAGATGGCCTGCAGGGAGATGGGAAAAAAGCAATAAGGGCTACCTTCAGGTGTCCTTCTCTGTCCCTTTACTTAAGGATTTCTAAATATGGTTGAGGATGATTGCTTTTGCACAGAATAGCACAACGACAATTTCCCTGACTGTCCAAAAAACAAGGATTTCAAAGATGGTTGATGAGGAATGCTTTAGCACACTATAGCACAAGGAGAATTTCCCTCACTGTCCTTCCCTGTCCCTAGAAACAAGGATTATCACAGTGAAAGAAACTGACACTCTTCCTACCTATAGTTTTCTGTCCCTAGAAAAAATGTTTTTTTAAAGCACACTATAGCACAAGGAGAATTTCCCTCACTGTCCTTCCCTGTCCCTAGAAACAAGGATTATCACAGTGAAAGAAACTGACACTCTTCCTACCTATAGTTTTCTGTCCCTAGAAAAAATGTTTTTTTAAAGCACACTATAGCACAAGGAGAATTTCCCTCACTGTCCTTCCCTGTCCCTAGAAACAAGGATTATCACAGTGAGAGAAACTGACCCTCTTCCTACCTATAGTTTTCTGTCCTAAGAAAAAATGTTTTTTTAAAGCACACTATAGCACAAGGAGAATTTCCCTCACTGTCCTTCCCTGTCCCTAGAAACAAGGATTATCACACTGAAAGAAACTGACACTCTTCCTACCTATAGTTTTCTGTCCCTAGAAAAAATGTTTTTTTAAAGCACACTATAGCACAAGGAGAATTTCCCTCACTGTCCTTCCCTGTCCCTAGAAACAAGGATTATCACACTGAAAGAAACTGACACTCTTCCTACCTATAGTTTTCTGTCCCTAGAAAAAATGTTTTTTTAAAGCACACTATAGCACAAGGAGAATTTCCCTCACTGTCCTTCCCTGTCCCTAGAAACAAGGATTATCACAGTGAAAGAAACTGACACTCTTCCTACCTATAGTTTTCTGTCCCTAGAAAAAATGTTTTTTTAAAGCACACTATAGCACAAGGAGAATTTCCCTCACTGTCCTTCCCTGTCCCTAGAAACAAGGATTATCACACTGAAAGAAACTGACACTCTTCCTACCTATAGTTTTCTGTCCCTAGAAAAAATGTTTTTTTAAAGCACACTATAGCACAAGGAGAATTTCCCTCACTGTCCTTCCCTGTCCCTAGAAACAAGGATTATCACAGTGAAAGAAACTGACACTCTTCCTACCTATAGTTTTCTGTCCCTAGAAAAAATGTTTTTTTAAAGCACACTATAGCACAAGGAGAATTTCCCTCACTGTCCTTCCCTGTCCCTAGAAACAAGGATTCGCACAGTAAAACACACTGACACTCTCCCTACCTATAGTTTTCTGTCCCTAGAAAAAATGTTTTTTTAAAGCACACTATAGCACAAGGAGAATTTCCCTCACTGTCCTTCCCTGTCCCTAGAAACAAGGATTCGCACAGTAAAACACACTGACACTCTCCCTACCTATAGTTTTCTGTCCCTAGAAAAAATGTTTTTTTAAAGCACACTATAGCACAAGGAGAATTTCCCTCACTGTCCTTCCCTGTCCCTAGAAACAAGGATTCGCACAGTAAAACACACTGACACTCTCCCTACCTATAGTTTTCTGTCCCTAGAAAAAATGTTTTTTTAAAGCACACTATAGCACAAGGAGAATTCCCTCACTGTCCTTCCCTGTCCCTAGAAACAAGGATTCGCACAGTAAAACACACTGACACTCTCCCTACCTATCCTTCTCTTTCCCTAAACTAAAGGAATCCAGGTTAAGCAAGAAAAAATAAATGTCACTGTCCCTGCCTATGCTTCTCTTTCCCTGCTCCGGAACACACTACACTAGGCCGCCGTGCTGGCGGCCTTTTATAGTGTGGGGCGTGTACTAAACACCCTCAGCAATAATTGGCCACAGGCATCTTGCCTGTGGCCAATCATTGCTCTCCTCGCTGCCGGCGCTGTGATTGGCCAAGCATGCGGGGTCACAGTGCCTGCTTGGCCAATCACAGCGCCTGGATGACACTGCGATGGCGTAGTGCATTGTGGGCCGTTCGCGTCACTCGAATTTGGCGCGAACGGCCCAAATCGTTCGATCTTCGTCGAACGATCGAACAGCCGATGTTCGAGTCGAACGTATGTTCGACTCGAACAGGAAGCTCATCCCTATCTGCCAGTCTGCCTGTTGCCAAGATTCGGCCTGGACTTTGACTACTCTCTGCCTGCCACTTGTGATGTTTACCTTGATGTGTATGACCCGGCTTGTCTGACTCTGCAAACCTGCACCAGCTTACCTGCATCCTCTGCTCTGCAAGCTGCACACGCTGACCTGCATCCTTTGCAATGCAAACCTGCACCTGCTGACCTGCATCCCTGCTCTGCAAACCTGCACCTGCTGACCTGCATCCCTGCTCTGCAAACCTGCACCTGCTGACCTGCATCCCTGCTCTGCTGACCTGCATCCCTGCTCTGCAAACCTGCACTTGCTGACCTGCATCCCTGCCCTGCAAACCGGCACCTGCTGACCTGCATCCTCTGCTCTGCAAGCTGCACCTGCTGACCTGCATCCGCTGCTTCCGGAACCAGCCGTTCCAGTCTCCACTCGGCTCCACCACTCCAAGCAGTGAGGATCAGACAGGCACCCTTACCTCACCGTGCTCTTACCACCACTGTCCCCACTCCAGTGGTCTCCGAGCCGGGGTTGTACGGGAGGTCCCTCTCCGCGCGTCAGGCTCACACCCAAGGTACGTTACAGGTGCACTGTATTGTGTACACTACCAGAAGTGTAATAGCAACTACGGCTGCACTGTGTACACCACCAGAAATGTAGTACCAACTGCACTAGGGGTGCACTGTATTGTGTACTGTGTACACCACCAGAAAAGTAGTAGCAACTGCACTAGGGGTGCACTGTATGTTGTACACCACCAGAAGTGTAATAGCAACTACGGCTGCACTGTATTGTGTACTGTGTATACCACCAGAAAAGTAATAGCAACTGCACTATGGGTGCACTGTATTGTGCACACCACCAGAAGTGTAATAGCAACTACGCCTGCACTGTATTTTGTACTGTGTACATCACCAGCAACGTAGTAGCAACTGCACTAGGGGTGCACTGTATTGTGTACTGTGTACACCACCAGAAATATAGTAGCAACTGCACTAGTGGTGCACTGTATTGTGTACACCACCAGAAGTGTAATAGCAACTACAGCTGCACTGTATTGTGTATTGTGTACACCACCAGAAAAGGAATAGCAACTGTACTACGGGTGCACTGTATTGTGTACACCACCAGAAGTGTAATAGCAACTACTGCTGCACTGTATTGTGTACTGTGTACACCACCAGAAAAGTAGTAGCAACTGCACTAGGGGTGCACTGTATTGTATACACCACCAGAAGTGTAATGGCAACTACGGCTGCACTGTATTGTGTACTGTGTATACAACCAGAAGTATATTAAAAAAAGTACACCAGGAATGCCCTGCAGTCAGATATAGGCTACACTGGATGCAGAGTATATATATATATATATATATATATATATTGTGGCCGAGCGTCCCAGAGAGAGCCTGGGAAAGTCCTGTTCGGGGTTTATACATCTCCCAGGCTCCTCTCATATACATTCAGGGATCTCTGAGCCAGGATCCACTTCAGGTGTTGGTTCTCTCCCCCAGGTTAATTAAAAGCTCACCTGAGCAGACAGCCTTTGCTCAGCCTGGGAAACACAGACAGCATTGGTCTGTGAGAGCAAGAAGGTGCGTAAAACTTGTGACTCTGTGAATGTGGAAGCTGACAAGCGCTAGCGCTGTACGTACTGTGTAGTTAGAGCCGAGACACGGCTAGGCTTTTGTTTAGATATTTTTTCTTCTGTTTGTTTTAGCACACTGTACAGCACCTGTCATTGACATTGTATATAGCACCAATAAACCACACTGTGTTTTCACTGATCCAATGGACTTGGTATCTGTGCCTGCTCATCCCTGGGAGCTTTTGTACCTACTACCTGTCCCCCAGGTTACTATATATATATATATATATATATATATATATATATATATATATATATATATATATATATATATATATATGGGACTGTATATGTGTGTGTGTGTGTGTGTGTGTGTGTGTGTGTATATATATATATATATATATATATATATATATATATATATATATATATATATATATATTAAATACACCGCCTGAAGTATATTAGAAAAAGTACACCAGGAATGGCCTGCAGCCAGATATAGGCTACACTGGATGCAGAGTATATATATATATATATATATATATATATATATACACGAGATTGTGTGTGTGTATATGTATATATATATATATATATATATATATATATATATATATATATATATATTAAATACACCACCTGAAGTATATTAGAAAAAGTACACCAGGAATGGCCTGCAGTCAGATATAGGCTACACTGGATGCAATATATATATATATATATATATATATATACGAGACTGGCTGTATATATATATATATATATATTAAATACACTGCAGCTAACTAAATAACCTGCCTGCCTGCTCAATCTAAATCACACTATCTCTCCATCCACTCCAACAACACACTACACAGTGCCGATGTGCAGGCAGCCTTATATAGTGTGGGGCGTGGACTTAGTCCCCCTGAGCCATGTTTGGCCAAAGGCACCCTGCCTTTGGCCAATTATGGCTCTCTTAGCAGAGAGCGCTGGGATTGGCCAAAGCATGCAGGTCATGGTGCATGCTTTGGCCAATCATCATACAGCAATGCACTGCGATCTTGTATAATGTTAGTTTTTCGACGAACGGGCGAACACTCGATGTTTGAGTCGAACTTATGTTCGACCCAAACATCGAGGTAATTCCTAAGTTTAAGGTTAAACTGCTTGTCTTCCAATTTTAGTGAATGGCCCTGTGTCTTTTTAAATTCCCTTTCACTGAAAAGTTTTTTTCCCTATGATAGGGTCGTCAGTACTATATTTGTACATTGATATCATATCCCCTCTCAAGCGTCTCTTCTCCAGAGAGAATAAGTTCAATGCTTGTAGTCTTTCCCTATAGCTGAGGTCCTCCAGTCCCTTTTATTAGCTATGTTGCCCTTCTCTGGACTCCCTCCAGTTCCAGCACATCCTTCCTGAGGACTGGTGCCCAGAACTGGACGACATACACTAGATGAGGCCGGACCAGAGTCTTGTATAGTGGTAGAATTATTGTTTTATCTCTGGAGTGAATCCCCTTTTTAATGCATGCCAATATTCTGTTGGCTTTTCTTGCAGCAGCCTGTAATTGCATGCCATTACTGAGGTCCTTTCCATCCTAGATTCCCCCAGATGTTCTCCCCCTAGCGAGTAACTTGTGTTCATATTTTTGGCACCCAAATGCAATACCTTACATTTTTCAACATTAAACCTTATTTGCCATGTATTTTCCCATCCCATTATTTTGTTTAGGCCTTCTTGTAAGGTAAGGTTTTCACATCTTGTGTAGAAGTTATTGCCCTGCTTACTGTAACTTTGTATCTTCCGCAAAAACAGAGATTGAGCTGTTTATCCCATCCTCTAGATCGTCTTTGAATAAATTGAACATGATTGGTCCAAGGACAGATCCTTGGAGGACTCCACTTTCCACACCAGAGCATTCCGAGTACTCGCCATTTATCACCAACCTTTGGACTCGCCCCTGTAGCCAGTTTTCAATCCAGGTACTCACCCTATGGTCCATGCCTACATACCTTAGTTTGTACAATAAACTTTTGTGGGGAACTGTATCAAATGCCTTTGCAAAATCATGATACACCACATCTGCAGGCCTTCCTTTATCTAGATGGCAGCTTACTACTTTATAGAAGGTTAATAGATTGGTCTGGCAAGAACAATTTTTTTAGCTCTTTTAAACGTATTTCCCATTGGAAAGCACTGGCCAATACCTTTAATTACAGTGCCTTGAAAAAGTATTCATGCCCCTTATAATTTTCCACATTTTGTCATGTTACAACCAAAAATATAAATCTATTTTATTGGGATTATATGTGATAGACCAGTGATGGCGAACTTTGGCACCCCAGATGTTTTGAAACTACATTTCCCATGATGCTCAACTACACTGCGGAGTGCATTAGCATCATGGGAAATGTAGTTCCAAAACATCTGGGGTGCCAGGGTTCGCCATCACTGTGATAGACCAACACAAATTGGTTCATAATTGTGAAGCGGAAGGAAAATTATAAATGGTTTACAATTTTTTTTACAAATAAATATGTGAAAAATGTGGTGTGCATTTGTATTCAGCCCCCCTGAGTCAATACTTTGTAGAACCACTTTTTGCTGCAACTACAGCTGCAAGTCTTTTTGGGGATGTCTTCAGGGCCGCTGATAAGCCAGTACAACTGGCCCTGTTGTACCGGGCCCAGCCAGCAGGGGGGGCCCGGCAATCTAGGATGAAAGATTGCAGAATAATAAAAAAAAAATCACCAACAAGCAATCGCAACATGTCCCCCCCCCACCCCCTGCCGCCTGCTCCGCTCCGACTTATCAGTGTTTTTTTAAAACGTACCTCTCTCTGTTTTTCTTCTGGGTGTGTGGGAGGGACTATTTTTTGTATTTCGGGCGCATGTGCGGCCGCTCCGCATGTTAGTGCTGGCTCAAGTCCCGGCCTGCAGATTGCCTTCCCTTTGTGGAGTGATTTATCTCCTATCTGAGACTGGGAGAAGAAGTAGTGGCGAACGGCGGTGGCGGCAGAGGCAGAGGAATAATCTGACAGTTGAAATTGCGACTCCAGAGTCCAGGCAGCAGCAGGATCAGAGAGGAATTGGCTGGTGGTGGGGGCTGACACAGGTGTGTGCTTAGTGCTTGCTTGGGGGTGATGCATTGTGCAAGAGATCTACTATATGATGATGATTGATTACACACTGTATCTGTCTCTGCAGTATCTACACATTATGGCATTGGCAGCATGGGTGGCTATGTTTCTGCAGGCAGTACATGCGTTATGGCATTGGCAGTGCCATCAATGCTGCAAATGCCATAACGCATGTGCTGCCTGCAGAGACAGTGCCACCCATGCTGCCAATGCCATAACGCATGTGCTGCCTGCAGAGACAGTGCCACCCATGCTGCCAATGCCATAACAGCATTGGCAGCATTGGTAGCACTGTCTCTGCAGGCAGAACATGTGTTATGGCATTGGCAGCATGGGTGGCACTATTGTCACTGCAGGCAGCACATGCGTTATGGAATTGGCATGGGTGGCACTGTCTGCAGCACATTATGGCATTGGCATGTCCCACTGTCAAGTCGCTGATCATCACCATTACCTGCACCAGGGGTAGGACCAGAGGTGGGGTTGAAGGGGGCCCCGCCAGGTAGGCTGTACGGGGACACATGATTTCTATTAGCGGCACTGGATGTCTTTACCAGCTTTGCACATCTAGAGAGTGACATTTTTGTCCATTCTTCTTTGCAAAATAGCTCAAGCTCTGTCAGATTGGATAGAGAGCATATGTGAACAGCAATTTTCAAGTCTTGCCACAGATTCTCAATTGGATTTAGGTCTGCACTTTGACTGGGCCATTCTAACTCATGAATATGCTTTGATCTAATGTAAACCATTCTATTGTAGCTCTGGCTGTATGTTTAGGGTCATAGTCCTGCTGGAAGGTGAACCTCTGCCTTATGCCCCGTTCACATGATCAAATTATCATATGACAGATCGTCCGACTATAGTTGCATAAGCAAATATCGAATACAACAATGCAAAATGTGCACTATTAAGTTAAGATTTTTGTTGTACGATTCCAGAAAAAACTTCCGGTGTGCGTAGCTATCTATCGGAAATTACGTCAAATATGTGTGACCAATGTGTCTGCCACACCTTTTGGCTATCCCTTCGTAGCGTACAGGCACATTCATGTATTTGCTCTCAGGAACTTTTCTTTACAAACGCTTATTCTCTGAACGAACGAACAAACAAAAGTAATGCAGGACCCAGCACTGCCTATTGCCATGTTGTTGGGGATATTGGCTATACATAATGTCATGTGTGTGTGGGAGGGACTATTTTTTGTATTTCGGGCGCATGTGCGGCTGCTCCGCATGTTAGTGCTGGCTCAAGTCCCAGCCTGCAGATTGCCTTCCCTTTGTGGAGTGATTTATCTCCTATCTGAGACTGGGAGAAGAAGTAGTGGCGAACGGCGGTGGCGGCGGCGGCAGAGGAATAATCTGACAATTGAAATTGCGACTACAGAGTCCAGGGAGCAGCAGGATCAGAGAGGAATTGGCTGGTGGTGGGGGCTGACACAGGTGTGTGCTTAGTGCTTGCTTGGGGGTGATGCATTGTGCAAGAGATCTACTATATGATGATGATTGATTACACACTGTATCTGTCTCTGCAGTATCTACACATTATGGCATTGGCAGCATGGGTGGCTATGTTTCTGCAGGCAGTACATGCGTTAAGGCATTGGCAGTGCCACCAATGCTGCAAATGCCTTAACGCATGTGCTACCTGCAGAGACAGTGCCACCCATGCTGCCAATGCCATAACACATGTGCTGCCTGCAGAGACAGTGCCACCCATGCTGCCAATGCCATAACAGCATTGGCAGCATTGGTAGCACTGTCTCTGCAGGCAGAACATGTGTTATGGCATTGGCAGCATGGGTGGCACTATTGTCACTGCAGGCAGCACATGCGTTATGGAATTGGCATGGGTGGCACTGTCTGCAGCACATTATGGCATTGGCATGTCCCACTGTCAAGTCGCTGATCGTCACCATTACCTGCACCAGGGGTAGGACCAGAGGTGGGGTTGAAGGGGGCCCCGCCAGGTAGGCTGTACGGGGACACATGATTTCTATCAGCGGCACTGGATGTCTTTACCAGCTTTGCACATCTAGAGAGTGACATTTTTGTCCATTCTTCTTTGCAAAATAGCTCAAGCTTTGTCAGATTGGATAGAGAGCATATGTGAACAGCAATTTTCAAGTCTTGCCACAGATTCTCAATTGGATTTAGGTCTGCACTTTGACTGGGCCATTCTAACACATGAATATGCTTTGATCTAATGTAAACCATTCTATTATAGCTCTGGCTGTATGTTTAGGGTCATAGTCCTGCTGGAAGGTGAACCTCTGCCTTATGCCCCGTACACACAATCAAATTATCGTACGACAGATCGTCCGACTATAGTTGCATAAACAAAAACAAAAAAGTGTAGCGCTAAACTAAATGAGGACTGCACTTTGATCAAGTGCAGTATAAACAGTGATATGTGATTAAACAATCAACATGACATCTAACACAGATATGTGAAAATGTTCAGATAATCCACCGTGATGAAAATTAAATCAAACAATCCACCGTGATGAGAATTATATAACATTGAAAATCATCAAAAAAATACTGTCACATACATTACATACATTAAATGACAATATAATAAATGAATATTAAATGGTGAATGACAATCAAAATAATAGTGCTCCCAAAAAAACTTGACGTGAAGTGACCACCACCAATCGATTGTAGAAAAGGCTTACCGGAGAGAGTGGACCCCAAAAACATACGTTCAAAGGGTCAACCAGGCAAGGGTAAGCCACTGTGAACAGCAAATCCTCAGCAACAATTCAAACGGGAACCACAAGCTTCAATCCAGGATGGAAAAAAGTAATCGCTCCTGTCCGAATGTGCGATGAAATTGGTGTTGCAGGTACGTTTCCCAGATAGCAGGCTTCCATGCAGGCCACTGCCATGTACATTCACAGCTTCCCAGAGCTTTTCACAGCCTCCACAGAGTGAAGGAGTGTAGTGAAGTCTGCATGGTGAATGGTGGACACTGCAAAAGCTGTGGAGGCTGTGAAAAGCTCTGGGAAGCTGTGAATGTACATGGCAGTGGCCTGCATGGAAGCCTGCATGGAAGCCTGCTATCTGGGAAACGTACCTGCAACACCAATTTCATCGCACATTCGGACAGGAGCGATTACTTTTTTCCATCCTGGATTGAAGCTTGTGGTTCCCGTTTGAATTGTTGCTGAGGATTTGCTGCTCACAGTGGCTTACCCTTGCCTGGTTGACCCTTTGAACGTATGTTTTTGGGGTCCACTCTCTCCGGTAAGCCTTTTCTACAATCGATTGGTGGTGGTCACTTCACGTCAAGTTTTTTTGGGAGCACTATTATTTTGATTGTCATTCACCATTTAATCATTTATTATATTGTCATTTAATGTATGTAATGTATGTGACAGTATTTTTTGGATGATTTTCAATGTTATATAATTCTCATCACGGTGGATTGTTTGATTTAATTTTCATCACGGTGGATTATCTGAACATTTTCACATATCTGTGTTAGATGTCATGTTGATTGTTTAATCACATATCACTGTTTATACTGCACTTGATCAAAGTGCAGTCCTCATTTACTTTAGCGCTACACTTTTTTGTTTTTGTTTGTTCTCACCATTTTCAACTGGTTGTGTGAGCTGCTATTCCACTAGGCGGCGCGGAATTTTTTTGTATTTGGTTTTTTATAGTTGCATAAGCAAATATCGAATACAACAATGCAAAATGTGCGCTATTATGTTAAGATTTTTGTTGTACGATTCCAGAAAAAACTTCCGGTGTGCGTAGCTATCTATCGGACATTACGTCAAATATGTGTGACCCATGTGTCTGCCACACCTTTCGGCTATCCCTTCGTAGTGTACAGGCACATTCATGTATTTGCTCTCCGGAACTTTTCTTTACAAACGCTTATTCTCTGAACGAACGAACAAACAAAACTAATGCAGGACCCAGCACTGCCTATTGCCATGTTGGGGATATTGGCTATACATAATGTCATGGGAAAAAATAAAAAAAAGGACATGGTCCAAGCAATGGCTGCAGGACCGTCAGAAACACTCACATATGTCTCTTCTCAAAGAGTTGCAAGAGAACAATCCAGACGATTATAGGAATTTTTTAAGGATGAATGAGCATTTTCCAAAATCTACTGCAACCTGTCACACCATTGATCATCAAAAAAGATACACCCATACGGGAATATATTAGCCCTGAACAATGGCTAATAACCACGCTCCGTTACTTGGCGACAGGGAGGAGTCTTCAAGACCTGAAATTTTAAACCGGCATTTCTCCCCAAGCCCTTGGACAAATCATCCCAGAATCCTGCAAGGCTATTATAGTGGCATTAAAGGAAGAATACATTAAGGTATAGTGTATTTTTTATATTGTGTTAACATCTCATATGCTCTGTGCACAGTGTTTAAACAGAGTGGCCCTGATCCTCCTTGTATGAGGTTTTACTTGTGTACTCCTGACTCCCTCCTCCTCAATGAGTACACTACTGAGAGCTCCATTACATTTGAGCACATGTGCTGATGTGATTTCGACTTTGCATTTTTTTTTCTAGTTAGAAAAAGGGGGGCTTTTGGGGGCTACTACAGCACAATGGGTTTATTAATGCATGCAATAAATCAAAGTAAAAAACCTATAGACTTGCCAACTAATTAAAAAAATAATTGTAAATACTGTAGAGTTACATATTAATATTTGTATTTTGTTAATAGCCTGTGTTTTTTCCATTAAGTTTCCCACTGTCATGGATATGCAGTAGTGTTTGTCTGTCAGCTTACCTTCCTTCCCATGTGTTCATCTTAGAGGCCTGAGCCCTTTCACCTGGCTTCCTTTATAATCTCCTCCCAGCCAGACTCCACCCCAGGCCCTATCACAGAACACTATATTAACCTGTGCACTGCAAGCCTGCTTTGCTGATCAACGTGTTTGTTAGGCATTGTGTGTTTGGGTTCCTGCCTGCTGTGTGCTACGTCTGTCTCTCTGTTACGTTATTGGCTTGTCCCCGACTATCCCTGTCTGCTCGTGACCCTTGACCTTTGGCTCGTTCTTTCGTTATCCTTGTCTGCTTGTGGCCCCTGACCTTCAGCTTGTTATTCGGTTCTCTCATATCTTGTGCTGCTGCTTCCCCTCTTTTCCCCTTATCCTACGGGGCGTGAGCTAGGAAACTCCAGGGGCCACGACCTGGTCCCAGCCTGCAGCATAACATCCTCACCACTAGAGGCCCTGGAGAAGACCTGCTGGGTCTTAGACTCCGCGCCCTGGGGAATCTTGGCTCTAGCTTCCGTTAGGATCCCGGTTGTGCTCCTCTGGTCCCGCTTTCCACAACCACCCAGTTTCCTATCCGCAAAAGCCAGCCATAGGGTTCACTACCTCGCGGTGCACTCCTGGTCCCCTACGGTGTGCATCTGTCACCTGGCCACAGGTGACCTTGACAGTTTGATCAGCCATGAACCCGGCTGACATCCCGTTACCCGCGGATGATCCATTGCAGGGCATAGTTCGCAGACTTGAAACCCAGGAATCAAATCAGACTCAGGTGATGCGATTCCTCCAGGATCTGGCTTCTCGATTCGAGCAGCTTCAGGCCTCCTTGGGAACCCCGAATCCGCAACCTCAAATACAACCAGCGGCTGCACCTATTGCACCAGTCGCAGCCACACACTCACTACAACTGCCAGCTCCGTCCCGTTTCTCTGGGGACTCCAAGGCTTGCAGGGGGTTCCTTAGCCAATGCACAATTCATTTTGAGCTCCAGCCCCAAAACTTCCTGTCTGATCGGGCTAAGGTAGCCTATATCATTTCCCTCCTCTCTGGTGAAGCTTTAGCCTGGGCAGCCCCTCTGTGGGAACTGAATGATCCAGTGGTTTCTAGCCTGACTGGCTATTTGAAACTTTTTCGGAATATCTTCGAAGAACCGGCTCGTGTCTCTTCAGCGGCCAGCGCCCTTTTACGTCTCCGCCAAGAGTCTGCTTCTGTGGGACAGTATGCCCTTCATTTCTGCATACTGTCGGCTGAGTTGAGCTGGAACAATGAGGCCTTAGTCGCAACCTTTTTGCATGGCCTGTCTGATAGAGTGAAGGATGAATTAGCAGGAAGAACCATCCCCACTGATCTGGCCGGCGTTATCTCCTTGTGTAACCAGATCGATATTCGCTTTCAGGAGAGGACCTTAGAAAAGCAACGCCAGCACTCCTTGGTTCTTAGTCAGCCTGAGCTCCCCTCTCTTCGACCCGTAGAGCATCTCCTACCAGCTGAGGAACCCATGCAGCTGGGTCAGACCAGGCTATCCCCCGAGGAACGTGCTAGGCGCAGAACTCTTGGTCTGTGTCTTTACTGTGGGGGCAAAGGTCATTTTCGTGACACTTGCTCTCTTTGTCCAGAAAAACGTTCGGGTCCACTTCATCTGGAAAGTGGAGTATTGGACCCAGAAATCTCACCTTCCCCTTCTCGTCTTCTGCTTACTGTGTTCCTTCATGTTGGTGCTTCTTTTCATTCGGTCTCGGCATATCTGGATTCCGGAGCCGCTGGTAATTTTATGGACTGGGAAATCGCATCGTCCATGAGACTTACTCTTTTGCCCCTCACCACACCATTGGTGGTCTTGGCGATTGATGGTACTGTTCTCCCAGGGGGACCTATCCGCTTCCAGACCCTCCCTGTTAAGATGTCGGTAGGGACACTCCACCAGGAGTGGATATCCTTCCTTATCTTACCCAAGGCCTCAACGCCTATAATTTTGGGTCTCCCATGGTTACAGCTCCATTCTCCTCATGTGGACTGGACTACTGGACAGATCCTGGCTTGGGGTCCCTCCTGTTCCTCGTCCTGCCTACCCAAGGTTGCCCCCTGTGAATCTGAGCCGGTCATTCATTCCAGGTTGCATAACCATTTACATTTCTCTGTCCCTAACCACCCTTGGACGCACAGCCAGGCTAGCTTGTCTACAAGTCCTGCAGTCGCTACGTCTTGCGATGCGATTCAGGTAGTCGCTACACCTGACTCAGCTATTCACTCTGCCTCTGTACTAGTTATGCCAGTCCAGCCCATGCCCAGTGAGCCTCCTACTTTTTCTTGTTCAGGACATTCTGCTTGTCTTTCAGCTATTCAGCTTGACTCCTGTGACATGTCACCCTCTAACCAACCTGACTTCAGGGTTCCACTGACATCTGCCCAGTTTGATGGTCCTGTGCAAGATGACCAGTTCCCCTTTAAGGGTCTAGGGGACCCTCCTCAGATTCCTGTTGATCCTCTCATGCCCTTGCTTATTCCTAGAGAGCCTTTGGTCCTCAATAGATCTTCTTGTCATCTCCCTACCTCGTTTTCAGTCTCTGAGGATAATCTTAAGTACGAGGTTAGACAAGTTCTGGATTCTCGGCTCTGCAGAGGCATTCTTCAGTACCTTGTGCATTGGAGAGGTTTTGGTCCTGAGGAGGCGTCTTGGATCGCTGCATCTGATGTCGCTGCACCTCATCTGTTGAGAAGGTTTCATCAGAGATTTCCCTTTAAGCCTAGGCCCAGGCGGGGGAGGGCCCATAAGAGGGAGGGTACTGTCATGGATATGCAGTAGTGTTTGTCTTTCAGCTTACCTTCCTTCCCATGTGTTCATCTTAGAGGCCTGAGCCCTTTCACCTGGCTTCCTTTATAATCTCCTCCCAGCCAGACTCCACCCCAGGCCCTATCACAGAACACTATATTAACCTGTGCACTGCAAGCCTGCTTTGCTGATCAACGTGTTTGTTAGGCATTGTGTGTTTGGGTTCCTGCCTGCCGTGTGCTACGTCTGTCTCTCTGTTACGTTATTGGCTTGTCCCCGACTATCCCTGTCTGCTCGTGACCCTTGACCTTCGGCTTGTTCTTTCGTTATCCTTGTCTGCTTGTGGCCCCTGACCTTCAGCTTGTTATTCGGTTCTCTCATATCTTGTGCTGCTGCTTCCCCTCTTTTCCCCTTATCCTACGGGGCGTGAGCTAGGAAACTCCAGGGGCCACGACCTGGTCCCAGCCTGCAGCATAACATCCTCACCACTAGAGGCCCTGGAGAAGACCTGCTGGGTCTTAGACTCCGTGCCCTGGGGAATCTTGGCTCTAGCTTCCGTTAGGATCCCGGTTGTGCTCCTCTGGTCCCGCTTTCCACAACCACCCAGTTTCCTATCCGCAGAAGCCAGCCATAGGGTTCACTACCTCGCGGTGCACTCCTGTCCCCCCTACGGTGTGCATCTGTCACCTGGCCACAGGTGACCTTGACACCCACCAATGCACAACATTGGAACTTTCACAATTGTCTTGGAGCCATTGATGGGAAAAATGTTCGTATCATACCACCTCCAAATTCAGCTCTTACTACTACAATTACAAGGGCTTTTTCAGTATTGTAATGTTAGCAATAGTTGACACCAACTATGAATTTCTGTACCTAGATATTGGTAAAAACGGGAGGAACGAGGAGGAGGAGCGAGGAGGAGGAGCGAGGAGGAGGGAGGAGGGAGGAGGGAGGAGGGAGGAGGGAGGAGGGAGGAGGGAGGAGGGAGGAGGGAGGAGGAGGGAGGAGGAGGGGGAGGAGGAGGAGGAGGAGGAGGAGGAGGAGGAGGGAGGAGGAGGAGAGGAGGGAGGAGGAGGAGGAGGAGGGAGGAGGAGGAGGAGGGAGGAGGAGGAGGGAGAGGGAGGAGGGAGGAGGGAGGAGGAGGAGGGAGGAGGGAGAGGAGGGAGGAGGAGGAGGAGGAGGGAGGAGGGAGGAGGGGGAGGAGGGAGGAGGGAGGAGGGAGGAGGGGGAGGAGGGAGGAGGGAGGAGGGAGGAGGGAGGAGGAGGGAGGAGGAGGGGAGGGGAGGAGGGGAGGAGGGAGGAGGAGGAGGAGGGAGGAGGAGGGAGGAGGAGGGAGGAGGAGGGAGGAGGAGGGAGGAGGAGGAGGAGGAGGAATCTCCTCTGTACTGATGCTTTATCACCAATCCTTGTTTCAAAAACAGTTGTCATTGGGACGGAAAGTGAGGTGAAATGTTCTGAACAGGGGCACAGACAGCAAAACAAATGTTACAGGGGTGATAACCCTTACCTATGTTTTCCAAAAAGTTTAAAAAAAGATTTTTGGGCTGGAGCTACACTTCAACAATGTACCTGTTCAAAATTACCAACACATTCTACATAAGAACAAACCTACAGTCCCTGTCTTGTATGCACCGCCTGTATATGGCTGTTCAGAGTATATAGGGCCTTTTTTATTTTATGTGCGGGGTTCCCCTTAATATCCATACAAGACCCAAAGGGGCTGGTAATGGGCTGGGGTAGGGGGGGGGGGGGTCATGGGGTAGCTATGCCATTTTTCTTAAAGATTTTCATCCATATTACCGGGACCAGACATTACATTAAAGCCGCAAGCAGTTTTAAATGGCTTTTTTTTTCCTTTAGAAGTGTCATTTTGTGCAGGGACAGTTCTAAACACGGGAAACACGTGGCACTTCACAGGCATACTTTAGACACCCCCCAGGTACGATATTTAAAGGAATATTTGACTTTTTTTTTTTCACTTTATGCATCATTAAAATGACTGCTCCCGAAAAACAACCGTTTTTAAAACTTCTTTTTGCATTGATACATGTCCCCTGGTGCAGAACCTGGGTTCCCAAACCCTTTTTAGGACAATAACATGCATAATAGTCATTATAATTAGCACTTTAGAATTTGAACGTTCGCATTCATTGTATTTAATAGGGTTCTAATGTTCGTACGAACGTTCGGTCCGTTCGCGGGTTCTGGTGCGAACCGAACCCGGGGGTGTTTCGGCTCATCACTACTCAGGAATCATGATTTCTCAGTTATCGGCATTACTAACATGGCTTTTACCTTATTTATAAAATGTAAAAAAAAAAGTGCAACATAAAACAATGGCAGCCATGATTGCTGTTTTTTTGGCATTTCTGCCATTCTTTTTTGTTCAGGCTGAGTTCACACTTGAATACACAGCGCCTCCCATCTGGAATTCGTAGCGTCTCTGATAATAAACATCTCCCCGCAGTATCGATCGCATTGGATGTTTGTTCAATGCAAGTGCAGTCATATAGGCCTGTTTCAAACTAGTAGGATGCCAGACAATGCATGTTATTCACACAGCATTTCTGTTCAGATCACATGAGATGTCTGTACGTTCTGTAAACCGATCTTGGGGTGTCATTAAATTTTTTTTAGACACCTTCAGCGGTTCACAGAAGGCAATATGAAATGCCTGCTAGAGAGACCTTAAAAAACTGTTTCTATCCAACCGTATATCACTCGACTAACCAAGTAGCCAAATCAAAAGGGCTTTCTATTCTCTTAGCAGGGAGAGTACCATGGACTTACATAGACTCTATGAGAGACCCAATAGGGAGATATCTATATGTGAAGGGTAAAATAGGAGATATAGGGGTTACATTAGCAACTGTATATGCACCTAATGATCATCAAGAGGTTTTTTTGACCAAAGCTATTAAACGGTTAATGGGATTTACAGAAGGTCAACTGATCCTAGGGGGAGATTGGAATATAACACTAGTGCCGAAAGAGGATACTTCCTCGGGAATCTTGTCTATCCCCCTTAGCGTGCGAAATCGGGTGGCCCAAACCCTGCATAAAAACCAACTGATTGACGTAATGGCGGCTCTTACACCCTAAAGAAAAAGATTTTACGTTCTACTCCCCCCCCCCCCCTCATAAAACGTATTCCCGAATAGATTTTTTCCTTGTTCCACATACTCAGCTACACTCTATTAAAACGGCTGAAATTGGTACGATTCCATGGTCAGACCACGCACCAATTCTTTTGACCTATGTATTACAGGACCCTGTACGGTCCAGATCCAATCAATGGAGACTGAACGAAAGTCTTCTACAGGATAAAGAGGTAATGGAAGACGTGATTAAAGAATTACAATTCTATTTTCAAATCAACGATACCCCAGACTGTGACCCAGGAGCTATTTGGGAATCACATAAAGCGGTCATACGTGGGATATTGATCAAACACGGCACAAGGATTAAGAAGAAACGTACAGAACAGTTAAAATATCTATTAGAGGAATTAGCTACTTTGGAGTCTAAACATAAACTGACACGCTCATCGTCCTTAGAGAGAAAACTTATTGACAAACGAACACAAGTTACAGATCTCCTGTATTATAAGGCTAAAGCGGCCATACAGATATGTCGGAAATTCTCATACGAATCAGGAGATAAATGTGGGAAAATATTGGCCAGAACCCTACAAGAGCAGAAACTAAGTAATTATATATCTCACATTATCTCCCCGAATAAACCTAAGGCAACAAAACCACAGGAGATAGTACGAGAATTTCAAGAATTTTACCATACTCTGTACAATCTAGAGAATAAACCCCAGACGCAAGATCAAATAGATTTGTATCTGTCGGCGGCAGGTATACCAATACTCTCGGAAATAGATAGAGAGAGACTAGAGACCCCCATAAGCAGAGAAGAACTGGAGACAGCGGTAGGCTCTATGAAGTTAGGGAAAGCACCGGGACAGGATGGCCTTACGGCACAATATTACAAAAAATTATTTCCCTATTTATCTGAATATATGGTTAAGCTATTTAATGGTCTAGGGTCTTCAGCTATCTTAATGAAAGATACCTTATTAGCATATATTACAGTAGTGATGAGCCGAACACCCCCAGGTTCGGTTCGCACCAGAACCCGCGAACGGACCGAAAGTTCGCACGAACATTAGAACCCTATTAAATACAATGGATGCGAACGTTCGGATTCTAAAGTGCTAATTATAATGACTATTATCCATGTTATTGTCCGAAACAGAGTTTGGGAACCCGGGTTCTGCACCAGGGGACATGTATCAATGCAAAAAGAAGTTTTAAAAACGGACGTTTTCCGTGAGCAGTCATTTTAATGATGCATAAAGTGAAAAAAAGAGTCAAATATTCCTTTAAATATTGTACCTGGGGGGTGTCTAAAGTATGCCTGTGAAGTGCCACGTGTTTCCCGTGTTTAGAACTGTCCTTGCACAAAATAACATTTCTAAAGGAAAAAAAGCCATTTAAAACTGCTTGCGGCTTTAATGCAATGTCTGGTCCCGGTAATATGGATGAAAATCTTTAGGAAAAATGGCATAGCTACCCCATCAACCCCCCCCCCCCTACCCCAGCCCATTACCAGCCCCTTTGGGTCTTGTATGGATATTAAGGGGAACCCCGCACACAAAATAAAAAAGGACCTATATACTCTGAACAGCCGTATACAGGCGGTGCATACAAGACAGGGACTGTAGGTTTGTTCTTATGTAGAATCTGTTTGTAATTTTGAACAGCTGCATTGTTTAAGTGTAGCTCCATGCCAAATTCCTTTTTTTTAGCTTTTTGGAAAACATAGGGAACGGTTATCACCCCTGTCACATTTTTTTTGCTGTCTGTGCCCCTGTTCAGAACATTTCACCTCACTTTGCGTCCCAATGACAACTGTTTTTGAAATGTGGTGTTTTTATTGAAACAAGGATTGGTGATAAAGCATCAGTAGAGAGGAGACACCTTTCTCCCATATTAATTCTTACAGGAGAGAATTTTCCTTCCAAGGGGTAGATTTCCTCTCACTTCCTGTTGTCTTCTTCCGTTTGCAAGTAGTAGTAGTTTGTAAGTTGGATGTTTGAAAGTAGGGACCTGCCGTATATACTCAGCAGAAATTGGCCCCTTAGGTGTTGGTGTTGGCACAACACTGAAAGCACTCACAGTTATTCTTGGTGGGTGCTGGAACGCCCTGCTGTCAACTATTATATCAGGAATTGTAATAACATATAATTGTTGATCAGTGGTAGTAAAAATTGGGCCTTTGATGGTGGTGCTGGTGCCACAACACTGTAAGGCCTGACAGTTACTCTTGGTGGGCGCAGCAATGGGCCCTGCTGTGAATTATTAGATCAATAATTATAATTGCATGCCCCTGTTGAATAGGGGCTGAAAAATTGGGCCTTTGGTGGTGGTGGTGGTGCTGGTGCCACAACACTGTAAGGCCTGACAGTTACTCTTGGTGGGCGCAGCAATGGGTCCTGCCGTGAATTATTCGATCAATAATTATAATTGCATGCCCCTGTTGAACAGGGGCTGAAAAATTGGGCCTTAGGCACTGGTGGCACAACACTGCAACCCCTCACAGATACTGTACTTGGAGCACAGCAATGAGGCCTGTTGCAAAGTATTGCATCAAAAATTTTAATTACACGCCCCTGTTAAACAGGGGCTGAAAAATTGGGCCTTAGCCACTGGTGGCGTCACCCATAAACCAAAATGATCTTCCAAGCTATCATCATTAATCGTATCATTGAGGAGGAGGAGGAGGATAGCCAGTCAACATAACAGCACAGGCACTCAGCATCAGCATCAGTCTTGAAGGGATGTGACATTTTAAAATCAATTAGTCTGTTATATCAGCATCTGGTGTGTGGTAGCTGGTGGTGATCCAAGACTGGTTCATCTTGATGAAAGTCAGTCGATCAACCGAGTCGGTGGACAGGCGCACCCTGTGATCCGTGACAAATCCTCCAGCAGCACTGAATGTGCGTTCTGAAAGAACGCTGGATGCAGGACAGGCCAGTAGCTCAATTGCATACTGTGCAAGCTCTGGCCAGTGATCCATCCTCAAGACCCAGTAAGCCAGAGGATTTTCGGTGGGGAAGGTGTCCAAGTCTGACCTTGCCCCTAGGTATTCCTGGACCATGTATATCAGACGCTGGCGATGGTTGCTGGAAGCGATCATACTTTGGGGCTGCGGACTAAAGAATTGTCTGAACGCATCGGTCAGACGGCCACCTTCCCCACCGCTCCTTCTTTGACTGCCCGAAGCCTCAGCAACTCGTTGTCCAGGACCAGGAGTTTGTAACCTCCCAGTCTCTGGGAACGCGTTGCACAGACCTTTCTGCAAGGCCTCCCGGAGTTGTCTCATCCTCTGCTCCCTCTGCGACGGTAAGATAAGGTCCGCAACCTTACCCTTGTACCGTGGATCAAGGAGAGTGGCCAGCCAGTAATGGTTCCTCTCCTTGATCCGAAGAATACGAGGATCCTTCCGCAGACTTTGCAGGATCAGGGAGGCCATGCAGCGTAGGTTAGCTGAGGCATTCAGTCCGGAGTCCTCTGGGTCACTAAGGACGACATGATCCGCAGCCACCTCCTCCCAGCCACGTACAAGTCCACTGGTTTCTTGGGACTGTAAATCATCCCTAAAAGACTGCTGCTGATGATGCTGAGTGCCAGCCTCCACCTCCATGCTGACACAATCCTCCTCCTCCTCCTCCTCCTCTTCCTGTGCGATGGGTGGGACAGAAGGAACACTGTCTGGGTAAAGGGGGCCTTGAGAGGCAAGGAAGTCCTCCTCTTCCTGCCTCTATTCTGCCTCAAGTGCCCTGTCCATTATTCCACGCAGCGTGTGCTCCAACAGGTGGACAAGAGGTACAGTGTCACTGATGCATGCACTGTCACTGCTCACCATCCTCGTGGCCTCCTCAAATGGTGCCAGGACAGTGCATGCATCCCTGATCATGCCCCACTGGCGTGGTGAAAAAAACCCGAGCTCCCCTGACCCTGTCCTGGTGCCGTAGTCGCACAGGTACTCATTGATGGCCCTCTGCTGCGTGTGCAGCCGCTGCAGCATGGCCAACGTTGAGTTCCACCTGGTGGGCATGTCACATATAAGGCGTTTCTTGGGCAGGTTCAACTCCTTTTGCAGCTCAGCCAGGCGAGCACTGGCATTATAAGATCTGCGGAAATGCACACAGACTTTCCTGGCCTGCCTCAGGACATCCTGTAAGCCCGGGTACCTGCCCAAGAACCGCTGCACCACCAGGTTAAGGACGTGAGCCATACAGGGCACATGGGTCAGTTGTCCCTGTCGGAGGGCGGAGAGGAGGTTGGTGCCATTGTCGCAAACCACCATTCCTGGCTTAAGCTGGCGTGGCGTCAACCACCTCTCGGCCTGCCCCTGCAGAGCTGACAGGACCTCTGCCCCAGTGTGGCTCCTGTCCCCCAAACACACCAGCGCAAGCACGGCATGGCATCTTTTTGCCTGCGTACTTGCGTAGCCCCTTGAACGCCTACGGAGCACCGCTGGTTCCGAGGACAAACCACAGGAAGAGGCCATGGAGGAAGAAGAAGAGGAGGGGGTGGAGGAGAGAGGTGTGTCACAACCAGTAGTAGCATTTTGGAGGCGTGGCGGTGGAACAACCTCCAACACTACTGCACCTTGTCCTGCATCCTTCCCAGCTGCCAAAAGAGTGACCCAATGGGCCGTGAAAGAAAGGTAACGTCCCTGTCCATGCCTGCTGGACCATGAGTCAGCGGTAATATGCACCTTACCGCTGACCGCCCTGTCCAGCGAGGCCAAGACATTGCCTTCCACATGCCTGTAGAGAGCGGGAATCGCCTTCCGTGCGAAAAAGTGGCGTTTGGGAACCTGCCACTGAGGAACCGCACATTGCACAAACTCACGGAAGGGGGCCAAGTCTACCAACTGAAAAGGCAGCAGTTGAAGCGCTAGCAATTTAGCCAAGCTAGCATTCAACCGCTGGGCATGTGGATGGCTGGGAGTGAACTTCTTTCGACGGTCCAGCAGCTGGGGCAGGGAAATTTGCCTGCTAGAATCGGACGTTGGTGTACTGCTAGCAGAGTGCCCGCAAGTACTTGCCTGTGACACACCTAATTCTACACCTTCATTCCTCTCAGAGCAGGTTTCAGAGAGGAGTGAAGGTATAGTGGGGTTGGAGATCCCAGCTGATGCGGTGCAAGAAGAGGTCAGCTTTGTTCTTTGGTGTGGGTCTTTAAGGTAGGCTTGCCAACGAGCTGCATGGCAGGTCAACATATGTCTGATCAAGCATGTGGTGCCCAAGCGGCTGATGTTTTGGCCACGCGATATACGCTTGAGACATATGTTGCAAACAGCAGCTGTGCGATCTGATGCACTCGCCTCAAAAAAGGCCCACACCAAAGAACTTTTTGAATGACGGGCAGAGGCAGCGCCCTGCACAGGCGGAGCTCTGCGGTGTGATTCCGTCGGTGTGCTGCCCATACGCTGGCCACTCAAGGGCATCCTGCCTTGTTGGAGATGTGCCTCCTCCTCATCCTCCTCCTCCTCCTCCTCCTCTCTCCTATTAGGCACCCACGTGGAGTCAGTGACCTCATCATCCCCTCCCTCCTCATCACTGGAGCCAATCTGGCAGTATGCTGCAGCTGCTGGAGCATGACTGCCAGATTGGTGTCCTTCTTGAGCATCCCCTCTCTCTGCTCTCACGCTGCTGCCTTCCTCTAGCTGGGTATCATCATCAGATCCTTCCAAACGCTGGGCATCCTCCTGGAGCATGTACCCAACACTGTGCTCAAACAGTTCGGGGGACTCCTCAGGAGGAGGACATGGTGGGTCTAGGGAAGGATTGACTAATGAAGATAATGATACCAGAGAAGAGGACGCTTTGGCAGCTGCTTTGCCAGTACCCTGAGCCTGGATGAGAGAGGATGAGGAGGATGAGGTGGGCTTGGTCATCCACTCTACCAAGTCTTCGGCATGATGTGGCTCAACATGTCCAGCTGCCGAAAACAAGGACAAGCGTGTCCCATGGCCATGTGCTGATGACAATGCACCGCGTCCACGACCAGCACTGTTGCCCCCAGACACAGAGCCTGCTTGCCCTCTTTTTTTGCCTCCTGACTGTCTGCCTCTCCTTGTTTGCCTTCCAGACATTTTAATGGATGGCCTGCAGGGAGATGGGAAAAAGAGCAATAAGGGCTACCTTCAGGTGTATACTGTGCAGGAGGCTTAGCAACAATGACACTGACACTGTCCCCTGCCTATCCTTCTCTGTCCCTAAACACAAGGATTGAAAATATGGTTCAGCAAAATTGGTTTAGAACAGAATAGCACATTGACACTTTCCCTCACTGTCCTACTCTGTCCCTCCCTACAAACAAGATTTAGCACAGAATAGCACACTGATAATTTCCACGAGTGTCCTTCTCTGTCCCTAAACTCAAGGATTTCAAATATGGAACAGCAAAATTGGTTTAGAACAGAATAGCACACTGTCAGTTTCACTCACTGTACCTCTCTGTCCCTAAACTCAAGGATTGAAAATATGGTTCAGCAAAATTGGTTTAGAACAGAATAGCACACTGACACTTTCCCTCACTGTCCTACTCTGTCCCTCCCTACAAACAAGATTTAGCACAGAATAGCACACTGATAATTTCCACGAGTGTCCTTCTCTGTCCCTAAACTCAAGGATTTCAAATATGGAACAGCAAAATTGGTTTAGAACAGAATAGCACACTGTCAGTTTCACTCACTGTACCTCTCTGTCCCTACAAACAAGGTTTAGCACAGAATAACACACTGACACTCTCCCTACCTATCCTTATTTGTCCCTAAACACAAGGAATCCAGGATTAGTAAAGGAAAAAAAATGACACTGTCCCTGCCTATGCTTCTCTTTCCCTGCTCCGGAACACACTACACAAGGCCGCCGCGCTGGCGGCCTTTTATAGTGTGGGGCGTGTACTAAACACCCTCAGCAATAATTGGCCACAGGCATCCTGCCTGTGGCCAATCATTGCTCTCCTCGCTGCCGGCGCTGTGATTGGCCAAGCATGCGGGGTCACAGTGCATGCTTGGCCAATCACAGCGCCTGGATGACACTGCGATGGCGTAGTGCATTGTGGGCCGTTCGCGTCACTCGAATTTGGCGCGAACGCCCCAAATCGTTCGATCTTCGTCGAACGATCGAACAGCCGATGTTCGAGTCGAACGTATGTTCGACTCGAACACGAAGCTCATCCCTATATTACAGTGATACCAAAAGGGGGGAAAGATCCAGCCTCATGTGGAAGTTATCGTCCAATATCTTTATTAAATCTAGACCTAAAATTTTTTACAAAGGTTCTGGCGGATAGGATCCAGCAGTTTGTCCCAAACCTGATACATCTAGATCAGGTGGGATTCGTTCCCTCAAGAGAAACTTGTGACAATACAACAAAAGTTATTAATTTGCTACAGATAACTAATAAAACGCAGACGCAATGCGTATTCTTGAGTACAGATGCAGAGAAGGCCTTTGACAGGGTGAGCTGGACTTGGATACGGGCAGTCCTTCAACATGGAGGTTTTGGAAGCAAGATACTACAATGGATCGCTTCTATATATTCCTGCCCAACAGCCCGGTTACGGGCAAATGGAATACTATCAGAACCCCTCCCTATCACAAACGGGACACGACAGGGATGCCCCCTGTCTCCACTCCTCTTCCCCCTGTCATTGGAACCACTTTTGTGCACACTACGACGGAATCAAGATATCTCAGGGATTCAAATAGGGAATATTCAATGTAAAATCTCGGCCTATGCGGACGATATGCTTTTTACACTTACCAATCCACTGATTACGATCCTGAATTTGATGAGGGAATTCGAGAAATATGGGGCTATCTCGAATCTCCGTATTAACTTAAAACTTAAAAAAATCGGAAGCGATGGGGGTTAATTTACTAGATACATCGTTAATTCAGTTGAAACAAAATTTTAAGTTTAAGTGGACAGATGGAGCCTTAACGTACTTAGGTATCCTACTTCCAAAAAATATGGCGAAAATATACGAACTAAACTTTCCCCCTCTACTGCAAAAGGTCAAGACTCTCCTAGACAAATGGAGCTTTGGCTTCCATACATGGCTAGGACGATGTAACATTATTAAAATGAGTATACTTCCTAAAATCCTATATCTATTACAGGCATTACCAATACATATCCCCTTAAGTTTTATTAAACAGACTCAGAAGCTAATATTTGAATTTATATGGGCACATAAACAGCCCAGGATACAACGGAAACAGTTAATGTATAGTAAGAGACAGGGGGGACTAGCAGTATCGGACATAAGGAAGTACTACCAAGCAGTACACTTGAATAGAGTCGTTGATTGGAATAGACATGCAGAGACTAAATTATGGGTACAGATTGAAAATGCACAGTCCTCAGTGCCACTAAATGGGGCACCATGGTGTCTTGCTGCATTGCCGAGAGAGGTGATTGCCAGTCCGGTGGTGGGCAACACGGTCAAGCTATGCGCGGCCCTACTCCCCACTATCGGAGTGGCACCCACGACCTCTCCTCTATACCCAATACTGGGTAATCCATCCTTCCAGCCGGGGTGTGAAGAGAGTGGGTTTCAACACTTAATAAGCATGGGACACACGCGAGCATTTAATTGTATCCATACCGGAACCTGGGTTACAAAGGGGAGCTGATGGATCAAGGAAATATTTTTAGATTAAAATTTTGGAACGCGTTACAGATTACCCATTTCCTTAGTACTCTACCGGGCCCGAGACAGATGGATAGACCTTTGACCATATTTGAAAAACTTTGTTATGAGAAAGGAGCAACATCGCATACACTATCAGTATGTTACGAACTGTTGAATACTGAGCTGGAAACCCCCTCCCTGAAATGTATCCAGGATTGGGAAAAGGAACTAGGGAGGACTTTTAGTCTGGAGCAGCGACAGAGGATGCTCAGGTTTTCACATGAGACTTCAATATGTGTTAAAACACAAGAAACCAATTTCAAGATTCTATCTAGGTGGTATAGAACACCAGAGAAACTTGGGGAAATGTTCTCGGACACTTCAGACCGGTGCTGGAGATGTCAGGAAAAGAAAGGTACTATGCTGCATATATTCTGGGACTGCTCCAGACTAAGGCGGTTCTGGCTAGGGATCAGACAGTCCCTTCAACTATGTACGGATCTAACAATACCGGAGGGCCCAGAGTTTTTCCTCCTACATGTTAACCAGATCCCCGAAAGGATATATAAGGAATCATGTATTCCGTACCTTTTAGATGCCGCAAAGGCATGTATCCCGTTAAAGTGGAAATCAACATCGCCACCGACATTAGAAATGTGGATCAGTAAGGTGAAGGAGGTTAGCAAACTAGAAGACCTAGTCCTTTCTGCACGTCAACAGCATGAAAGGTACTCTGAGACTTGGTCTGCTTGGAGCGCCTTCCTGGCCTCAGAGGAGGGGGAAACTACTCGTGAAAAAGGAGCGAGGGGGGAAGGGCTCTAATGAGCCTTAAGCTCATCTATGGTGGTAAAGAAGAGAGGTGAGGAGAAACAAGGTTTTTTGGAGGGACACGAGGGGAGAGAGCAGGGGAGGGGGTTGTCCTCATTTTATTTGGTTTTCCCTTTTTTTTTTTTTTCTTTTTTTTTTTATTATTATTATTATGAGATTATGTTTTGCAAGAATATTGTTGATTGTGTTGTGAAATAATAGATTTGGAAATTCGAATTATATGTATGTTTAGATCTTGTTGGAAAAAAAAGAATAAATAAATTAATAATAAAAAAAAAAGAGCATATATGCCGAAGCATGGGGGCAGCAGGGGCAGAGGAGTGATTTTGCTCCTAATGCCGCGTACATACAGTCAAAATTCCGACGGAGGCTTGCCCGTGGAAAGTCCGACCATGTGTACGCGGCATAACTTTTTATGCCCCGTACATACAGTCGAATTTCCGACGGAGGCTTGCCCGTGGAAAAGTCCGACCGTGTGTACGCGGCATAACTTTTTTTGCGGGAGAATGCCCCCATGCTTCGGCATATATATATTTTAGGCACAGGTTGCGTTAAAAAATGTTTTATTTTTTACTATGTTTTTTTTTGGTATTTGCTTTGCAGGTATGGTATGGTAAGGTCTTACTGTTATACTGTAATGTTACTTTGTTTTAATGTTAACCATCATTTGCTTAGCAGGTACGCCATTCAGTTGCAGCGCGAATTTATTTATCTTGACAACAACAGCGTTTGCTCCCACGATACATAAAGCCGTGACTCCAATGCTGTAGGAGGTGATTTCACCACCACAGTTAAAAAAAAAGAGCATATATGCCGAATCATGGGGGCAGCAGGGACGGAGGAGCGATTTTGCTCCTAATGCCGCGTACATACGGTCGAAATTCCGACCGAGGCTTGCCCGTTGAAAAGTCAGACCGTGTGTACGTGGCATAACTTTTTTGCGGGAGGATGCCCCCATGCTTCGGCATATATAAATGGTGCATGTATGCCCATCATTAGAAGTGGGTGGATGAAGGGAGGTATTCTAATGGTGGGCATACCCACCGATCAATCTCTTTTTTTTGTTCAGCCAACAGGCTGCATGAAAAAAAAGATTACAATACATGTCCAACAAGGACCAGCAACGTACTGATATGTTGCTGGGCTTTGAATGGTTATACCAGAATGATACCTGCGGGTTTAGGTATCATCTTGGTATCATTCTTTTCAGCCGGCGGTCGGCTTTCATGTAAAAGCAATCCAATGGCTAATTAGCCTCTAGACTGCTTTTACAAGCAGTGGCAGGGAATGCCCCCCCCCCGGATATAAACAGCGCCATTGGGAAATTGGGAAAGCATTTTATCACACCGATCTTGGTGTGGTCAGATACTTTGAGGGCAGAGGAAAGATCTAGGGTCTAATAGACCCCATTTTTTTTAAAAGAGTACCTGTCACTACCTACCTACTGCTATCATAGGGGATATTTACATTCCTTGAGATAACAATAAAAATAAAAAAAATGGAAGGAACAGTTTAAAAATAAAATAAAAAAACCAAAAGAAATACGGTAATTAAAAAGAAAAAAGCACCCCTGTCCCCCCCTGCTCTTGCGCAAAGGCGAACGCAATCGTCGGTCTGGCGTCATATGTAAACAGCAATTGCACCATGCATGTGAGGTATCACCGCCAAGGTCAGATCGAGGGCAGTAATTTTAGCAGTAGACCTCCTCTGTAAATCTAATGTGGTAACCTGTAAAGGCTTTTAAAGGCTTTTAAAAATGTATGTAGTTTGTCGCCACTGCGCATTTCTGCGCAATTTTAAAGCATGTCGTGTTTGGTATCCATGTACTCGGCCTAAGATAATATTTTTTATTTCATCAAACATTTGGGCAATATAGTGTGCTTTAGTGCATTAAAATTAAAAAAAGTGTTTTTTTTTCCCCAAAAAATGCGTTTGAAAAATCGCTGCGCAAATACTGTGTGGAAAAGAAAAATGCAACACCCACCATTTTAATCTGTAGGGCATTTGCTTTAAAAAATATATAATGTTTGGTGGTTCAACGTAATTTTCTTGCAAAAATAAAATATGTTTTAATGTAAACAAAAAGTGTCAGAAAGGGCTTTGTCTTCAAGTGGTTAGAAGAGTGGATGATGTGTGACATAAGCTTCCTAATGTTGTGCATAAAATGCCAGGACAGTTCAAAACCCCCCCAAATGACCCAATTTTGGAAAGTAGACACCCCAAGCTATTTGCTGAGAGGCATGTCGAGTCCATGGAATATTTTATATTTTGACACAAGTTGCGGGAAAAATTTTCTTTTCTTTTTTTTTTTTTTGTGCAAAGTTGTCACTAAATGATATATTGCTCAAACATGCCATAGGCATATGTGGAATTACACCCCAAAATACATTCTGTTGCTTCTCCTGAGTACGGGGAAACCAAGCACCGCCTTCAGGCTTTCTAAGGTTTTCACTCCTCACTGCCTATCACAGTTTCAGAGGCCATGGAATGCCCATATGGCACAAAACCCCCCCAAATGACCCCATTTTGGAAAGTAGACACCCCAAGCTATTTGCTGAGAGGTATGGTGAGTATTTTGCAGATCTCGCTTTTTGTCACAAAGTTTTGAAAATTTAAAAAAGAAACAAAAATACAGTTTTCTTTTCTTTCTTCATTTTCAAAAACAAATGAGAGCTGTAAATACTCACCATGCCTCTCAGCAAATAGCTTGGGGTGTCTACTTTCCAAAACGGGGTAATTTGGGGGGGTTTTGTGCTATCTTGGCATTTTATGGCCTTCGAAAATGTGATAGGTAGTGAGGAGTGAAATCAAAAATTTGCACCCATACGCGGCTAGGCTACCAAAATTTCCCACACATGTGGTATCCCTGTACTCAGGAGAAGCATTAAAATGTATTTTGGGGTGCAATTCCACATATAACCATGGCATGCGTGAGAAATATATCATTTAGTGACAACTTTTTGTAAAATGTTTTATTTTTTTTGTCATTATTCAATCACTTGGGATTTGTGCCATCTTGACATTTTATGGCCTTCAAAACTGTGATAGGTAGTGATCATAGGTGTGCGCAGCCTTTGGCATTAGGGTGTGCACCCCAAAGCTCAAACACACTCTACCGATCACTCACGATGTTCATTCAGAAAGGGAAGTGGCCGGTAAATGGCATATTTACTGGCCCCTTCCCCCACTTTGCTAAAACATCCACAACAAACAACCGGTGGGAGAGGAGGGAAGACAGTAGTGCTGTGGGGGGAAGGAGGGGGAGCCAGGTCAGTAGGGGGAATCTGTTCTGCACAGGGGGATTAGGGTGTGCCTGGGCATACCTGGCACACCCTGTGCACACGCCTATGGTAGTGATAGGTAGTGAGGAGTGAAATCAAAAATGTATGCCCTTAGAAATCTTGAAAGCGGTGCTTGGTTTCTGGGTCCCGTACGTGGCTAGGCTCCCAAAAACACATGTGGTATCCCATTACTCAGGAGAAGCAGCAGAATGTATTTTGGGGTGTAATTCCACATATACCCATGGCATGTGTAAGCAATATATCATTTAGTGACAACTTTGTGCAAAAAAAAAAAGTTTGGTATTTCCCGCAACTTGTGGCAAAATATAAAATATTCCATGAACTCAACATGCCTCTCAGCAAATAGCTTGGGGTGTCTACTTTCCAAAATGGGGTCATTTGGGGGGGTTTTGTGTCATTTTGGCATTTTATGGCCTTCGAAACTGTGATAGGTAGTGAGGAGTAAAATCAAAAATTTGCGCCCTTAGAAATCCTGAAGGCGGTGCTTGGTTTTTGGGGCCCCATACGCGGCTAGGCTCCCAAAAAGTCCCACACATGTGGTATCCCCATACTCAGAAGAAGCAGCTAAATGTATTTTGGGGTGCAATTCCACATATAACCATGGCATGTGTGAGCAATATATCATTTAGTGACAACTTTTTGTAAAAAAAAAAAAATTGTCATTATTTAATCACTTGGGACAAAAAAAAATATTCAATGGGCTCAACATGCCTCTCAGCAATTTTCTTGGGGTGTCTACTTTCCAAAATGGGGTCATTTGGGGTTGTTTTGTACTGCCCTGCCATTTTAGCACCTCAAGAAATGAGATAGGCAGTCATAAATTAAAAGCTGTGTAAATTCCAGAAAATGTACCCTAGTTTGTAGACGCTATAACTTTTGCGCAAACCAATAAATATACGCTTATTGACATTTTTTTTTACTAAAGACATGTGGCTGAATACATTTGGCCTAAATGTATGTCTAAAATTGAGTTTATTAGATTTTTCTTATAACAAAAAGTAGAAAATATAATTTTTTTTGAAATTTTCGGTCTTTTTCCATTTATATCGCAAAAAATAAAAATCGCAGAGGCAATCAAATACCAACAAAAGAAAGCTCTATTTGTGGGAAGAAAAGGACGCAAATTTAGTTTGGATACAACATTGCATGACCGCGCAATTACCAGTTAAAGCAGCGCAGTGCCAAATTGTAAAAACACCTCGGGTCCATAGGCTGCATAATGGTTCGTGTCTTAAGTGGTTAAGGTACTGTGAGGGGGTTAGCTCGGCAGCGGGTGTGTGTGACCCCCGGGATGGGCTCCCCACACAAAACAGGCCCAGCAAACGGAGGTTGTGGTTTTCAAAATCAAAAAGGTGCGGTTTATTTTCTATTTACAGTGACAAAACACAGCAAAGCAAAAGAAACATAACCAAAATAAATCCTGGTCAAGTTGACCTCTGACTAAACATACAGGTTTCCTAACTAACAACTGGGATCAGCCTAGTGCTGTCCTAGTCCCTAAGTCCCTGGTTTTAAATGTCCAAGCAAATAGCCACACAGGCTTTGTCTCACCGCACAGGGGTTCACTCTCCCTAGACAGTCCACACAGGTCTGGTTCCAGGCATGAGCTAACATCTAATGAAGCTGGGAGTTCTTATAGAGGCCTAAATGAGCTGACAAGCTTCAGCTGGCCTCATCAACTCCCTGTCTGTACGACGCCCAGCCCTCTCCCTAGAGGTATGAGTCATCCATGAGCCCACTAGCCTTATACAACTCTCCACCTAGTTGTATAAGTCGGCGTAAAGCCTGAATCTGGGCGAAATATATCTACCCCCCTGGATGCAACCAGGTGACTTTACCTTCCTGCTGTCACATACCCCCCCCCTCTTGTTTTAACCTCGGGGTTGGAACACCAGCAATCAGGCATTCATGTACTCGAGACAAAGCATCCACATTCCCCATTTGAACGCCAGGGCGATGCTTTACTGTGAAGTTGAATTCCTGGAGGGCCAGGAACCACCTATTCACTCTTCTATTTGTTTCCTTGTTTTGAGCCATCCACTTTAACGGAGCGTGATCCGTAACCATGTCAAAGTGCCTACCTAGCAGGTAGTACCGAAGGGAATCTAGAGCCCACTTCACCGCTAAACACTCCTTTTCAACGGTGGCGTAATTTACCTCATGGGACTTCAACTTCCTGCTGAGGTAAATGACTGGGTGCTCTTCCCCGTTCCAGACCTGGGACAATACTGCTCCTAACCCCACATCTGACGCATCACTTTGTACGACAAAGTCTTTAGAGAAGTCGGGTGAGTACAACACTGGCTGGCTACATAAGGCTTGTTTCAAGAATTGGAATGCTGCCTCAGCCTCGGGGGTCCATTTAATCATGACCGACCCTTTCCCCTTCGTCAGGTTGGTTAGGGGCACAGCCTTAGAAGCAAAGTGGGGAATGAATCGCCGATAATACCCAGCGATTCCCAGAAAGGCTCGTACCTGCTTCTTGCTGTTGGGACGTGGCCAACTCTGGATGGCCTCGACTTTGTTGAGTTGGGGTTTTATTACTCCCCTCCCAATGGTGTACCCAAGATATTTGGCCTCCTCCTGCCCAATGGTACACTTCTTGGGGTTAGCCGTAAACCCCGCTTCCCGAACAGAGTCCAGGACTGCTTGCACTTTTGGCAGATGTGAGGCCCAATCTGTGCTATGGACAATTACGTCATCCAGGTAAGCCGCAGCATACTTCCGATGGGGCCTCAGCATCTGGTCCATTTTCCGCTGGAATGTGGCCGGCGCATTCTGTAACCCGAACGGCATTCTTTTATATTGGAACGCCCCGTCTGGGGTTACAAATGCGGTTTTCTCTTTGGCCGACTTGGCCAGGGGGATTTGCCAATACCCTTTTGTGAGGTCAAGAGTCGTCATGTATCGGGCTGTTCCCAGCCGGTCGATCAACTCATCTATACGTGGCATGGGGTAGGTGTCAAATTTTGTAACTTTGTTCAACTGACGAAAATCGTTACAAAATCGCCAGCTCCCATCCGGTTTAGGCACCAACACGATGGGACTAGACCAATCACTTTGGGACTCCTCTATCACCCCTAAGTTCAGCATTTTCTGTACTTCCTCCCGTATTGCCTCCCGTCGAGCCTCTGGGATCCGATAGGGTTTTAACTTCACCCTTTCACCGGGCGGGGTAATGATGTCATGCTCTACCCCAGATGTTTGTCCCGGCAGCTCAGAGAATACCTCCTTGTTGCGAAGCACAAACTCCTTAACCTCCTGTTGTTGGGGTTGTGACAAGGTGGCTGCTATTCCAACCTCAGGAATCACGCAACCAGTTTGAGCTGGTGACCAAGTGTCTGCGACTAGGGACTCTCTATCCCTCCAGGCTTTCAACAGATTAACGTGATAGATCTGTTCGGGCTTTCGCCTTCCTGGTTGTCTGACCTTGTAATTCACTTCGCTCACTTTTTCCATTATCTCGTAGGGGCCTTGCCATTTGTTAAGGAATTTACTTTCAACCGTAGGGACAAGTACCAATATCCTATCCCCCGGGGAAAAGGTACGGGTCTTGGCTCCACGGTTGTACACTCTCTGCTGTGCCAACTGCGCTTGGGCCAAATGTTCCTTCACGATGGGCATTACCTGTGCAATTCGATCTTGCATCAGGGCGACATGCTCAATCACACTCCTGTGGGGAGAACTCTCACTTTCCCAAGTTTCCTTGGCAATATCCAACAGCCCTCTTGGGTGTCTCCCATACAGTAACTCAAAGGGGGAGAATCCCGTAGAGGATTGGGGCACCTCCCTAATAGCAAACATCAAATAAGGAAGTAAACAGTCCCAATCCTTTCCATCTCTATCCACCACTTTCTTCAACATTTGTTTTAGGGTTTTGTTGAATCTTTCAACCAGCCCATCGGTTTGGGGGTGATACACAGACGTACGCAATTGCGTCACTTTGAACAATTTACACAGCTCTTTCATAACCCGGGACATAAAGGGTGTACCTTGGTCCGTAAGCAGTTCTTTACAAATACCCACCCGGCTAAAAACAAGAGATAGCTCTTTGGCTATGGTTTTGGCCGAGGTATTTCGGAGAGGGATCGCTTCTGGATAACGGGTGGCATAGTCCATTATAACTAATATGTACTGGTGCCCCCTAGCGGACTTGATTATAGGACCTACCAAATCCATGGCGATCCTCTCAAACGGGACCTCAATGATGGGTAGAGGGACCAGCGGGCTACGGAAATGTGGCATCGGGGCCAACCTCTGACACACAGGGCAGGAGGAACAATAATTTTCCACGTCCTTCATCACCCCCGGCCAATAGAATCTCTGTAATACCCTCTCTCGGGTTTTCTCTGTCCCCAGATGACCTCCAAGAATGTGCCCATGGGCCAACTCCAACACCAACTTCCTGTAAGGTTTGGGCACCACAAGCTGCTCAACGGTTTCTTCTGCCCTTTTTGCCACCCGATACAGTAGGTCCTTCTCTACGCTGAAGTATGGGTAAGTGCAGGTATTATCTGGGTTCACTAACTCGCCATCTATTTTCACTACGTTTTCCCGTGCCTTTATTAGGGCGGGGTCTTTCAACTGTTCTGTGGCAAAGTTTTCCCTGTGAACCTCAAGATCAGAAAACTCCACAGACGGTAGGTTTTCGTCTGAGGAGGTGGGCTCCTCTCCAGTTTCTTGAGTCTCCCCTGCCAATACTGATAAGGGAAATTCCGGAGAGTCCTCACCACTCTCAGGGGAGTTCTGGCTATCACATTCCTGGTACATAGGGGCACCAGTGAGGGGCTCAGGATCATCCCACAGTTCCCAGAACTTCGGAAAATCCCTTCCCACAATGGCGTCATGCGGTAACTGAGATACTAAGCCCACTGGATGAGAGAGGGTACCTTTGGGGGTCTCGAAACACACTGTAGTCACTGGATACTCTCGGGTGTCCCCATGCACACAAATAACAGCTACCTTGCTATTCCCAGAGACCTCTGTTTTAACTAACTCAGCCTTTATCAGGGTCACAAGGCTACCTGAATCCAGCAATACCACAACATTTCTACCATTAACACACATTTTGCATAAATGTTTCTCAGTTCCTCGAATGGCAGTGCATGCGACTGTCGCACACAGCGACTGACGTCTGCCCGTCAGAAAGTCACACTGCATGGGTTCCTCCACAACCGGGCAATTGGCTGCAATATGTCCCGCTTGCCGGCAGCGGTAGCAAACGATCCTTCTTGCCGCCTCTTGAGCCGCTGATTTCCCAGGCTGTTCTCAGCAAACTTGGGGTAGAGCTCCCACCCTCTCACTCTCTCCACCCTCACCCCTTGGAATCCTCTTATCCGCCCCTGGGGATGGTCTGGTCTTAGGGTGGAAAGTCCGAGTGTCTCTGGAAGAGGCCGTCAGGTTCTCTGTAGCCAAGTATTTCTCCACACGATCCACAAGACCATCGGCCGTCTCTGGGTCTCCATGGCTTACCCACTTTTGGATGGCAGTAGGAAGAGCTCTCAAAAACCGATCCATTACAACACGTTCCACAATCTTTGGTGCGGACAAAGTCTCTGGCTGTAGCCACTTTCTGCTCAGGTGAATGAGATCATACATTTGAGACCTGGGGGGTTTTCCAAGCTGGAAAGTCCAGTTATGCACACGCTGAGCCCGGACAGCCTGGGTGACACCCAGCCTTGCCAATATTTCAGCTTTTAGCATCACATAGTCTTTTGCTTGGTTAGGCTCTAGGTCATAGTAAGCTTTCTGCGATTCACCAGTTAACAGAGGAGCCACCAGTCCAGCCCACTGCTCCTCAGGCCACTTTTCTCTTTCAGCGGTCCTTTCAAATGTGGTCAAAAATACCTCTGGATCATCCTCTCCAGTCATTTTTGTCAATAAACGACTCACCCCAAAGGACGCGGTATTAGTGGGACGGCTTTCCTCACTGGTCTGCGGACGTTGCTGCATTACTGCTTCCATCTGTTGTTGTAGTCTCTGCTCTTGCTTCTGCAACAGGTCTATGAAGCGGGCCTCAGATTGCTGCTGGGCTCGTTGCTGAGCCTCCAGACTCTGTTGCAAAGTTGCGTTTGTCTGCTGCTGGGCTGCAAGGCTCCTTTGCAAGCCTGCATTTGTCTGCTGTTGATTGGCATTTGCTAGAGCCAGCTGCTTCAGTATCTCCTCCATGCTGGCTTAAAAAAAACTGCCACTGGTTCTCCACCAACTGTGAGGGGGTTAGCTCGGCAGCGGGTGTGTGTGACCCCCGGGATGGGCTCCCCACACAAAACAGGCCCAGCAAACGGAGGTTGTGGTTTTCAAAATCAAAAAGGTGCGGTTTATTTTCTATTTACAGTGACAAAACACAGCAAAGCAAAAGAAACATAACCAAAATAAATCCTGGTCAAGTTGACCTCTGACTAAACATACAGGTTTCCTAACTAACAACTGGGATCAGCCTAGTGCTGTCCTAGTCCCTAAGTCCCTGGTTTTAAATGTCCAAGCAAATAGCCACACAGGCTTTGTCTCACCGCACAGGGGTTCACTCTCCCTAGACAGTCCACACAGGTCTGGTTCCAGGCATGAGCTAACATCTAATGAAGCTGGGAGTTCTTATAGAGGCCTAAATGAGCTGACAAGCTTCAGCTGGCCTCATCAACTCCCTGTCTGTACGACGCCCAGCCCTCTCCCTAGAGGTATGAGTCATCCATGAGCCCACTAGCCTTATACAACTCTCCACCTAGTTGTATAAGTCGGCGTAAAGCCTGAATCTGGGCGAAATATATCTACCCCCCTGGATGCAACCAGGTGACTTTACCTTCCTGCTGTCACAGTACGCAGATTATACGTTTTTTAGTTTAAAAATGTCATAGTTATCTCTACTATGCAGTACATTTTACACAAAGTGTCCCCAATCGTCCTCTGGTGTCCGTTTATGAAGCAGTGATCAGCTGTGATCCCAAGGATCCCCACTGATCACACTCCATAAACAGTTTATGAAACAGAGATAATCGGGGGGGGGGGAGAAGTGTTTGAACATGTTCTTCCGCAGATGATCTCTGCACAGTGAGAAGTCTCATTGAATGACACAGTAGGCCAGTTTATGAAGCTGTGATCTAAGCACTTCACTGGTGATCTGAGTCAGAATTCACACTCCCCGATTCACCAGCTCGGAGTTAGAGAATCGAGGAGTGAAGAGGGAATCCCGGGGATCTGAGGAGGAAGTGGGATGATTTTTAACTTCTTTCTACATCGTTCTGACCCCCCAAAACAGTAACAATGTCCCCCTGTAATATTTATGTGTATACATATATGTATATGTGTGTATATATATATATATATATATATATATATATGTATATATATATTGTGTACATGTATATATATATTGTGTGTGTGTGTGTGTATACATATATATATTATGTAGGGGGACTCGTTATTCTAATAACATTAACCACGCCGTCTGTCAGTGTACTGAGCAGTGATAATTTGTCACTGCTTAATCAACTGACATCTCAGTGTTTCTGTGAATTTCTGGTACTGTAATCTCGTAAAGTCTCACGAGATTCCAGTATCAGGGGCCGTTCTCCAGTGTTGGAAGCATTGGTAGATCACATCACTCCTCCAAGGGTGAAGCGATCTACTCTGCTTCATAAACAGGCACACAGAGGAGATAGATCTCCACTGTGAATGCCGGTGAATGAAGTAGTGAATATATTTCACTGCTTCATAAACGGACAGCTCTGTGAAGCGCACTACAAAAGGGTAGCTAGCGGCCACGCTCCCGTGCCATACAAATGGCTTACATAGCCAATTGTATGACTCGGCCCTGCCCCCCGACGAATGCGTCATTGAATGTGATCGACATAATAAGCGAATGACTGCGCTACTATCAATCAACTAAGACAAGAGCTGGTGGAAATGAAAGCGGGATAGCGTCCAAACAGGGGCTGGGTGGGGGGATGAACTACACCTAAATGAATAGGATGCATTAAAGTGAAAAATAAATACATTTTTAGAACCACTTTAATAAGTTTCTTGCAGTACTTTGAGATGTATACTAGCACATCATGACATGGTTTTTTCATGTATTTAATTTTAAGAATTTTATTAATTAAAAAAATAATTATTCAAAATTATCTTTTGAAAGCTGTTTGCATTACTCAAAATTAAAAGTTTTATTTAACATACCTTCACCAATTGTTCTTTTCTCATAAGCTCCTGATATGTCACCAGAGGAGATTTCTTGCAGTTGTTTGTGAATGCTCCTTTGACGCTGCGATTTCTTCAATCCTTTTTTTTTTTTTTTTTGCCCTATAAAGTAAACATACTATGTATTCAGTTTAGATGTATTTGATAATTTTTACATACATAACAAATACATCAGAAATAGGCTCAAATTGTTTATTTATTTTTTATGTTTACTTACTTTTTTTAATAGTTTGATGAATTATTTCAAGTTGTTCTGTAATAGATAATCTCTGGCCCAATGCCAGAATCTATTCATTATTCTGCGGCTGGTCCGAATTTATGTTAAAATACACATGCAGGCCTGCTTGAAGAATTGTACACTGAAATGAAACTCATCAGTATATCTTCCTTCTCATGTATGTGGCTCAAGAGAAAGCTCTTTATTCAAAACTCGGCTTATATAGACAATATGACATAGGCAATCATCACAACAAACATGTACATACTGTATGATTGGCTGAGTCCATATATGGTGCTTCTCTTGTGACATCAGTTTCTTCCTCGTGTCTTTACACTCAAGAACATTCTTCACCTCTTCACCATTTTAGCTTAGTTGGTAGGAGGGGGGATTGAAGAGTGAGTTGAAAGACTACACAGAACATCTGTTCCTCATTTATCTATTTTGTCCTTTTCTTCGCTCTGAGCTTCCAATCAAGGAAAATACTACTGTTGTAATAAGATTTACCAAAACACACAATATACTCTTGATAATACTCTTAGCTTTATATCCTTAGTTAGTATACATTTAACCTATACTAAATTTCTAAGTCCATATTTAAGTAGATAATATAGAGATAACATACATACAATATAGTCATTTTATAAACTCCATTACAGTTCCTTTTCACGATGCTTTAGGTTGGACCACGGCTTCCTTAACTGATCCTTGGATCCTAGTCATTTTATAAACTCCATCACAGTCCCCCCTTAAAATTACTATTTTATTAGTACTGTCCCTATGCTATATAACCTTACTCGGCCCCCTCAACATCAGAGTATTTACTTTTGACTACTGTGAATGGAACTCTGGGTGGTTAAGAAAGGCAGGTCCACCAAAGAACAAACACAGATCCCACAGGGAGCTATAGCATAAGATTTACCAGGGCATGGAGTCTAAGAGCCA
Organism: Rana muscosa; assembly: GCA_029206835.1. Classification (NCBI taxonomy): domain Eukaryota; kingdom Metazoa; phylum Chordata; class Amphibia; order Anura; family Ranidae; genus Rana; species Rana muscosa. The sequence continues at coordinate 3,570,777 of JARGYO010005583.1, read as the reverse complement.
GCAGATGTCCACCAGAGCCTCTAGTGGTGAGGATGGCTTGGGCTGCAGCTAGCTCCAGGTCGCGGTCCCCAGAGTGACCCAGCTCACACTCTTAGTAGGCTACAGGAGGACAGTAAAAGAATAAACCAAAGAATAAACATAGGACACTATTCTTTCCCTTATCATTTGAGAATGTTGTATGTATTAGTAACAGGTAAGGACTGCAATGGAGCATACGGTCCCTCATCCTCCTTTATTGGATCTCTAATATCACCTAGATTCAAAAAATTAAGAGTCACCTCTTCAGCTGCCTTTCCTAACAGCTTTTTCATACAGGGCAGAATACAGAAAACCACTAGCGCAGCTAATGTAAGCAGCATCAAAATTGCTATGCCTATTTGAGTACAAATGCGTTGCCAACCACTCATCCACCCAAAATACTGCTCCCAGGGATCGGTCAGTCCCGAATTTCTTTTTAACTCTTTTGAGAGATCCTCAAATTTCTTAATGGCCAAGGTTACCTTACCATTTGGGCCTGTATTGTCCAGAATGTACGTACAACATGTACTTGTCCCAGGCAACATTTTACACACACCCCCCTTTTCAGCTAAAATCATGTCTAAGGCCATACGATTTTGAAACGTCATTTGTGAAGTGGCCTCTAATTGTTCAGCTAAACCCTGGAGTGCATCCCTGGTATAGTTAACGAACCTCTGTTGGTTATAGTAAATAGAATTAATCCAATCCACATTCTTATTAACAGTGATTATGGGAATCAGGGACTCAAATCCTGCAGCTACTTGGTCTCTTGCTTTGAATTCACCTGGGACCCCCCTTGGGACTCCTATGGCATCTATATATACATGAGGGTCAAAACTACCAGCTGGGGCACTTCTACGCTTCCTACTGGATTTAGATGAGTGCTCCCTTTTTACTACTAGGTCATCTCCCGAAAAGATGTGCAGGGGAATTATGACTTTAGCAAGTGCACATTCCCCTGTCCATTGGCCTGGTAACCTAGTCCTAATCTTCATGCCCCCACAGATCCAATACACGTCTCCCAAAGACTGAGTTTGATTCTGTACCAGATCCGTGGATACACTACTGTAGGAGGCACAATATCTCATAGAGAAATTCCCTAAGAACTTCCCTATTCCCTGGTAGTTACCATAACATATGTAATTACCGGGATATATAGTAATACCCTCCCTGGGCTTGGATGTCCTAGTTATTATGGGGTATTCCCTTTTCCATGTTTCGCGCTGGGAGGAATCAGTGGAAGTATTGGTAAACAGGCTCAAAAAGCACTCCTCTTGAGAGGGAGGTATGTTTAATGGCACTGTTCCCAAATGGGGTCTAGCTCCACTACACACATAACAGTTGGACCTGTTATGTTTCCCTACACTATACCTCATCCATTCGAGCCACAGGTTGACATCCGAGAAACCAGTCTCTGCTGCCATTGTGTCTTCAAATGTGGGATCAGCTATGGCCACCATATCTTCTAGGGTGCGCATATGTACATGTGGTTTAAGGGGATCACTTGTTGGTTGAAGGGCCTCCCATTCAGATGAATTATACATGTCTTTAACTTGGAACTGTCCACTTGGTCCCCTATTCTCCCCATCATAACGTACTCCCATAACATATGTGCCTGCATCCGTAGGACTGGGATTTCTTATGGTCAGGGTGAGTTTCATGCTATAGTCTGCTGAGTAATGACTCTCCATATTTGTCTTTCCTGTTCAGGGCACTCTGTGGCTTATATCCCCAGTCCTCCTCTGTATTCCAACCCACAGATTCCCAGTGGTCACGGTCTGCTGTGTCACATATATATATATCCGGTGGTGATCTGCGTCCGGAACAAGCTACACTGCCAGTTAAATGGAGGGGGAAAGATTATAATACAGAAATCAAATATGAAGGTAGCTACATGTGTGTCTGATGAATTATACCAGAATTGTGTTACACCATCTATTTGTTTGATAGCCACCTCCTATGCGTGCACAGTTGCTATAAGAAAAAAGTTATATAGTTTCATTCTGATGCGGGTGGTTCACGGTCCTAAGGAACTGGAGCCTTGTTACATATCTTGGCTCCAGGGAATGCTTTCAGAGAAACTTCTTAACCATCACCCAATCACCAGGAAGTATACTATATCTAGATCAGAATCTGTAATGGAAGAAAATACTCGTACATAGATGTTAGTTAATTCTTTTACAAGAGCGGTCAAATAATCCATCAAAGCATCAGACTGTAATTGCTACTGTTATAAATAATAACAACCTAACAGGGTGATAAGATGCGTGAAACACTAATGTGGTACCTAGGGCCAACCATATTTATTTTGTGACTATAGCAGTGAACACAGGACCTTGGTCACTCTCTATCACCCCAGGTACCCCATATCTGCAAACTGGCTCCAAAAGCAATTTCCTAGCCGTGGTTTTCGCCGCCTGATCTGCGACAGGATAAGCCTCGTGCCACCCTGAGCCTTCCGGGGTTGCATGCTAGGCAAGTGTGGCAGGACTTGCAGTATTGATTAGTCAAAGTAGTTATTCCTGTAGCTACATAATGTTTTTTTATACGTGAGTTCATCAAAGTCTTTGAAAGATGGGTTGCTCCATGGGCCCATTGCACCACAGCTGGGTACAAAGCTCTGGGGAGACATGGGCGGGTCCCTACAGTCCAAAGATCATCCACCCATACTGCTACAAGGTGAGTTGAGGGATTGGGGCATCCAGAACAGAAGGTAGACGGGTGGTTTCCGCCTTCATAAGTTCAAAGCAATCATGTCCAGCTTCATCTCGGGTAGGAGCAGGTAGGTCTGCGTTCTCTTCTTCCTGTTTGTCCAGAGACATGTCATGATACCCCCTTGAACAAGAGGAAGGAGAGTAGCAGGGTAGAGTCATTGGCATTGAAGTAGAGTCACACCGTCAGGCATGAGGCAACTGCATCGCAACCAGAGGACAAATACTTGGGTTGCACCTGATACAGAATGGCAGAGAAATAGTGAGGGGCAAGCAGCAGAAGGGGATGGACCAGAACAATGTCAGAAGGTTACTCCAGCAGGGCTTGGGCAGCAAAAACAGCTAAGAGACATGATGGGCCTCCTCTGGCAACTGGGTCCAGGCAGGTTGAATAGTAACTGATGGGGCGGTCACGGAGTCCATGACTTTGTGTCAACACCCCTGAAGCGGGGCCCTGCTTCTCAGATATGAACAGACTAAAGGGCTTTCCATTATCAGGGAGTCCAAGTGCAGGAGCAGCACTAATCGCCTGTTCTCAAAAGGTAAAAAAGTGTCAGTGAGCGCTTCTTCGGACAGCGCAAAGGGGGCACATAGCAGGTTGTCATACAGGGGTTGCATGAGAAGGGAAGCCGCAGGTATCCAGGCTCTTCAGTAAGAGCATGTAGAGCCTTAGCATTATCGGGGGCCGAAATGGGCCGTATGGCTTCATCTATGACAGCGAAAATACTTTTGCAGACAGGGGCACCCCAGACAAAAGAGAGTGCGGAAGGAGAGGCTCTCTTATAAGGTCCTGTACTACTCTGTGCGGGCCACTATCAGCCCAATCTGAATCGGTTCTCTAAAACTTGCTATGAAAGCGCTTGATAGTATGCGATAAAGCTCTATGGAATGTAACCTGGTATTGAAAGCATCACAGGGCAATGACCGGTGGGCAGCAAAAGCTGGCATCTGCATTCAACACAGGGGGCAAAGGGGTAAGGATGATTGCGATGAGGGTGGAGGAAGGCCTGCTTGCAAGCTTGCAAGGGGAGGGACTACAGTAGGAGGACCCTCAACTTAAAACTGCATTAGGGGCAGAGCCCGGGGCGGGTCAGGGTGTGGGGGTCCGGACCTCCCACATTCCTCACACGCCCAGTAATGGCTACCAGGACATGGGCAGGCTTTGTTCTCATTCTGATAATATGGACATACATTTCTATGCAAGCCCTATGCAAAGTCCAACACTTAAATCATACTAGAACATTTAAAACCTAGTAACCCTTGTGAAACGTTGTTCCGCTACTACACGGAAGGTAAGTTCTGCTTATTAATATGACAGTAGGCCATCTTTCTCAAGACAAACAGATCGCTTAACTTCTTAAAATGCTTAAACAAAAAATGTGATGACACTTATGTTAAATTTGGAATGAGGTAAAGGTTCAACATATCCTATAAGCAATCCAACGACTTAAAGTCAATGCCAGGAGGTAAGACAAAAGATATCTCACCCATGCTAAAGAAGGGGGTTGATACATACTGCAGTTAGCACCAAAACCCATCCAAGCATAATTAAATTGGATTAGTCAAGCACATGTTAAACCACACTTCAAATAACCTAAATGGCAAAAAGAAAATACTTCTGCCTACACATATTTCTGAATAGTTTCAAATAGCTACGGAGCAAAAATAGACAGCAAACGTAAAAACCTCCTGACCGCAGAATGAAAAAGTACACTCAGGGTCAAAATACAGCCAGAGGATAGAAGGGATGTGAAAGGGTTAAACGTCTTGTAAAAACAAACAGCAGTACGTTTAAAAACCATTCCTCCTTTTTTTTTTTTTTTTTATACACTCACAGCAGAGACAGCAAACTCCCACCAGGAGAGAAAAGGAGAGTGGGAAATTTGACTCCCTCTATACAGCCTGAGGAGAAAGGAGGGGGGGCGCGTGAAGCTGGGCTTCGTGCTTCTGCCCCACAATGAGCTGTAAAAGAAACACTGTAATGTCTGCCAAGCTCGTATCAGGTAAACTAAAGTCTTAACCACCTTAACGCAAAAACATGAATCCACAAACACAGGGAAGACAGAACAAAGACAATAAACCACATACGCAGGATTAGAAGATAACACGCTATTTCAGCTTCGCTGTCTGTATGGAGGTAAAAATTCAACCCCGAACCTACCTGGTTCGGTTTATACATATCTAAATGTAAGAAGCCAACCTCACTTTAGCTAAACCGCTAAATTAACGGGGATTTTAACAAGGAATCCAGTGACACCATACACTCATATATATATTCATTTAATCTACCCCGAACCTACCTGGTTCGTTTTATATACTATGACACCCTCTTGAACCCATAAATTTTGTACAACTGAGCCAACCAGGCATCCGTGTAAGTATCACACCTCTCGAAATTGGCTATTGTACAAAGAAAAAAAAAAAAAAAACGGCATCTGTGTCTCTAAAAAAAGTTCCGTACGCCCTCTTAAACCAACATGTTTTGTACAAGGTCTGGCCAGGAATCTGTGTTTTCAAACACCCTCTCGGAGCCAGGCCTGCAAAAAAACATGCTGACAAGGAAACAGCGTCACCCCTTCAGCTACAGACAGACGGGGAAATAGGCACATACAAGTCAACACAGAACAAAACACAACATAAATAACAGCCAGCAGAATAAGTCGACGGGTTCTTAGTAAAATGGTTCTAGACAAGACGTTACCCGTCTTTGACGATCTCGGAAGAGCGGACTGAATGCGAGCGAAAGGGAGGGTGTCTGAACCGGAATAACACAGGTAAGGAATAAAACAGTATTCACTTACCGCATAACGAAGATGATCAGGCCCCGTCCCGGAAGAAACATCTCCAACTGCTGGCATTCATAGCGAGGTCAGCTATACAGAAATCAAAATCTAGAAACCCACGTTGGGTGCCAATTTGTAATAGATAATCTCTGGCCCAATGCCAGAATCTATTCATTATTCCGCGGCTGGTCCGAACTTATGTTAAAATACACATGCAGGCCTGCTTGAAGAATTGTACACTGAAATTAAACTCATCAGTATATCTTCCTTCTCATGTATGTGGCTCAAGAGAAAGCTCTTTATTCAAAACTCGGCTTATATAGACAATATAACATAGGCCAGTGTTTCTCAACTCAACTCCAGTCCTCAAGGCGCCCCAACAGGTCATGTTTTCAGGCTTTCCATTATTTTGCACAGGTGATTTGATCAGTTTCACTGCCATAGTATTTACCACAGCTGTTTCATCTGAGGGAAATCCTGAAAACATGACCTGTTGGGGCGCCTTGAGGACTGGAGTTGAGAAACACTGACATAGGCAATCGTCACAACAAACATGTACATATGATTGGCTGAGTCCATATATGGTGCTTCTCTTGTGACGTCAGTTTCTTCCTCGTGTCTTTACACTCAAGAACATTCTTCACCTCTTCGCCATTTTAGCTTAGTCGGTGGGAGGGGGGATTGAAGAGTGAGTTGAAAGACTACACAGAACATCTGTTCCTCATTTATCTATTTTGTCCTTTTCTTCGCTCTGAGCTTCTAATCAAGGAAAATACTACTGTTGTAATAAGATTTACCAAAACACACAATATACTCTTGATAATGCTCTTAGCTTTATATCCTTAGTTAGTATACATTTAACCTATACTAAATTTCTAAGTCCATATTTAAGTAGATAATATAGAGATAACATACATACAATATAGTCATTTTATAAACTCCATCACAGTTCCTTTTCACAATGCTTTAGGTTGGACCACCGCTTCCTTAACTGATCCTTGGATCTTTCTACATCATGTTTCTTTTTTAGCAATGAAATTACTTTATCCATGATGATGTCCTTTCTTTTGTTGGGTTTTTCATAATTTTCAAGTTTGTCATCATAGTCATTCTTCTCCAGAACATAGACCATGTCCACCATCTAATTTCTCGACATTGGAGTTGCTTTTATTCTGCGTCCAGGTCTGGTGCTATGTGCCTTTCTGCACTCCACGTCCGCCATTTTCTCTATGCTGTCGGTGAGGACTCGTGGCTGTGTCGCAGTAACCGGGAAGATTACATGTGCACACGTCAGAAATAGGCGGGACAATGTACACATGACCAGTGTGCTACGTACAGATTTTACGTTGGGACGTTCGTTGACAAGAGGCAAGGCCAAGAGCACGGTTTTTAAGCGAGCATGAGTTTTCTGCGAGCACGAGTTTTCTCCGAGAACGAGTTTTCACCGAGCACGAAAGCTGTTTATTCACAAACATAGGTATTTAAAAAAAATGAATCCTTGTTTATTTATTAAATAGCAATAATTGTTTTTTATTCAAGTTCAGTGTTGAAGGCCTTGAAATTAGTATATATTAGGAGGTGATAGCATAATGTATGTAACTGATAAAAAGATATGAATTTTTTAAAAGATTTTAATTTTATTTTGCAGGCAAAATGGCGGACAAGTTTACAAATCCTGAATTTTTGGCACAATTCATTGATATGTACAAGCAGATGCCATGCTTGTGGAAAACTAAATCCAAGGACTACTCTAACCGTAACAAAAGGCATGATGCCCTCACTAAACTGGTTGAACTGTGCAAACCTATTTGTAGTTCTGCGGACTTGAACTATGTTCACAATAAAATAGCTAACTTAAGAACAGTTTTTAAAAGGGAACTAAATAAAATTCTAGACTCTCAAAGATCTGGAGCAGGAGCCGATGAAATTTATGTACCCAGACTATGGTATTTTCAAAGCCTGAGATTTTTAACTGATCAAGTGGATGCCAGAACATCAATATCAACCCTTCCTTCGACCTCCAGTAGTCAACCATCCACCTCTGCAGATGTTGAACAAATGTCTCCTGAACTACAGTTTGAGGACACAGAGGACATACCACAGACACAGGTATTATTAATAAATTGTTGGCTTTGCTGTTTTCATACATCATGGATTGGGATTTAATGTGAATATGAAATCTATTTTTTGCAATACTATAGTTTTTCTTTTTTTTTTTAAATAGACAACAACACAAGCAAATGAAACACAAGAAGATTTGAATGTGTCTACTCCAAACACACCGGTGACAAATTCAATCACAAGTATGACCACTGTGAACACACCTGTGACTAGGCCTCAAAAGCGGAAGAGACTTGAGGATGCCACTACAGCTTTTCTGACTAAGGCAAGCGCTGCTCTTCAGAAAAAAATGATGTTTTTGATGCTTTGGGCATTATCACAGCAGACAAGATGTGCAGCATGTTGGAAAAACAACGGCAAATTGCTGAAATGTTAATGATGGAGATGCTAAACAAAGGAGTTAGAGGTGAATTAACAAAAAAACAATTATTACGGAGTCAGAGACATCTCCATCATTAACACAACAATCACAACCCATTGCTCATGGATCACATCAACCTGCTGCCCAGTGGCAATACATGAACATGATCATCAAATTACACCCTGGTCACAAGACTAACTATACACAACTTTAGTTTCATATTAAAGAGTGTTATGTTTAAAAAAGAGTTCTTTTGTTTTGTAGTTTATTATGTTGCATTGTCGTTATGAGAACAATATTTTTTTTATTTTTTATGTTGAACACCAGGTATATTAGAATGTTTTTATATTGTTTGTTACTTATAAGATGATTTCCCTGCTGCGTTTCCTAAATGGGGGCGCAGAAAGCATTATTAATGGGACTATTTTTAGTACTATAAATTCTTTAGTGTTTGAAAAAAACACAAAATTTAAATGTAATCTTTATTACGTTAGTTTATATTGTATAAAGTTTCTCACATCCCAACGTGGTTTTGTTGATTCACAAATTGGTAGACCTTCACATGTTTTCAAGATCAAGATGTCAATGCCCCACTTGTGGGAGAACACAACTCAAATTATTCACCATTGCAAACCCAAAGAGGGCATCTTGCCACATTTTGTATCTAAAATCACTAGATACTGTACATTCATTCAAGCCCAATAATTCTCTATGGATTACACCAGGTCTGTCAAGCCTTCTTTCTAGCTTGGCTGGATAGCAATCTAGGTTCAAGTGCATCAGTGTGTACTATGCTTTGCTGTGAAACCGCTATCAGTTTGTGGCCCTGCCCTTTGACCCCTTGTCTGTACCTCATGTATTAACCAATGTGTTTGCCCCAGTAGTAGCATTGCTGCATAACACTTGGCCTACTATTGCACAGGCTTTTGACTATCTAGGCATTTACACTTGTTCAATTTTATATTAGGTTTTATTATATTAAATTTATTACATATTAGGCACATGTCGAAGTACATTTCACCTCACTTTCCATCCCAATGACAACTGTTTTTGAAAACTGGGGTTTTTATTGAAACAAGGATTGGTGATAAAGCATCAGTAGAGAGGAGACACCTTTTTCCCATATTAACTCTTACAGGAGAAAATTTCCCTTCCTAGGGGTAGATTTCCTCTCACTTCCTGTTGTCTCCTTCCGTTTGCAAGTAGGAGTCGTTTTGTAAGTTGGATGTTTGAAAGTAGGGGCCTGCCATATATACTCTGCTGAAATTTGCCCCTTACATGTTGGTGTTGCCACAACACTGTAAGCCCTCACAGTTGCTCTTGGTGGGCGCTGGAACGCCCTGCTGTGAACTATTATATCAGGAATTATATTTACCTGCCATTGTTAAACAGTGGTAGGAAAAATTGGGCCTTTGGTGGTGGTGCTGGTGCCACAACACTGTAAGCCCTCACAGTTACTCTTGGTGGGCGCATGAATGGGCCCTGCTGTGAATTATTAGATCAAGAATTGTAATTGCATGCCCCTGTTGAACAGGGGCTGAAAAATTGGGCCTTTGGTGGTGATGCCACAACACTGTAAGCCCTCACAGTTACTCTTGGTGAGCGCAGGAATGGGCCCTGTTGCAAAGTATTGCATCAAAAATTGTAATTACATGCCCCTGTTAAACAGGGGCTGAAAAATTGGGCCTTAGCCACTGGTGCCACAACACTGCAACCCCTCACAGATACTGTACTTGGAGCACAGCAATGAGCCCTGTTGCAAAGTATTGCATCACAAATTTTAATTACATGCCCCTGTTAAACAGGGGCTGAAAAATTGGGCCTTAGCGACTGGTGGCGGCACCCAGAAACAAAAATGTTTTTCCAAGATATCATCATGAATCGGATCATTGAGGAGGAGGAGGATAGTCAGTCAACATAACAGGACAGTCACTCAGTCAGCATCAGCATCAGTCTTGAAGGGATGTGACATTTGAAAATAAATTATTCTGTTATATCAGCTTCAGGTGCTTGGTAGCTGGTGGTGATCCAAGACTGGTTCATCTTTATGAAGGTCAGTCGATCAACCGAGTCGGTGGACAGGCGCACCCTGTGATCCGTGACAAATCCTCCAGCAGCACTGAATGTGCGTTCCGAAAGAACGCTGGATGCAGGACAGGCCAGTAGCTCAATTGCATACTGTGCAAGCTCTGGCCTGTGATCCATCCTTAAGACCCAGTAAGCCAGAGGATTTTCGGTGGGAAAGGTGTCCAAATCTGACCTTGCCCCTATGTATTCCTGCACCATGTATATCAGACGCTGGCGATGGTTGCTGGAACCGATCATACCTTGGGGCTGCGGACTAAAGAATTGTCTGAACGCATCGGTCAGACGGCCACCTTCCCCACCGCTCCTTCTTTGACTGACCGAAGCCTCAGCAACTCGTTGTCCCAGACCAGGAGTTTGTAACCTCCCAGTCTCTGGGAACGCGTTGCACAGACCTTTCTGCAAGGCCTCCCGGAGTTGTCTCATCCTCTGCTCCCTCTGCGACGGTAAGATAAGGTCCGCAACCTTAGCCTTGTACCGTGGATCAAGGAGAGTGGCCAGCCAGTAATGGTCCCTCTCCTTGATCCGAAGAATACGAGGATCCTTCCGCAGACTTTGCAGTATCAGGGAGGCCATGCAGCGTAGGTTAGCTGAGGCATTAGGTCCGGAGTCCTCTGGGTCACTAAGGACGACATGATCCGCAGCCACCTCCTCCCAGCCACGTACAAGTTCACGGGTTTCTTGGGACTGTAAATCATCCCTAAAAGACTGCTGCTATTGATGCTGCTGAATGCCAGGCTCCACCTCCATGCTGACACAATCCTCCTCCTCCTCCTCCTCTTCCTGTGCGATGGGTGGGACAGAAGGAACACTGTCTGGGTAAAGGGGGCCTTGAAGGGCAAGGAAGTCCTCCTCTTCCTGCCTCTGTTCTGCCTCAAGTGCCCTGTCCATTATTCCACGCAGCGTGTGCTCCAACAGGTGGACAAGAGGTACAGTGTCACTGATGCATGCACTGTCACTGCTCAACATCCTCATGGCCTCCTCAAATGGTGCCAGGACAGTGCATGCATCCCTGATCATGCCCCACTGGCGTGGTGAAAAAAAACCGAGCTCCCCTGACCCTGTCCTGGTGCCGTTGTCGCACAGGTACTCATTGATGGCCCTCTGCTGCGTGTGCAGCCGCTGCAGCATGGCCAACGTTGAGTTCCACCTGGTGGGCATGTCACATATAAGGCGGTTCTTGGGCATGTTCAACTCCTTTTGCAGCTCAGCCAGGCGAGCACTGGCATTATAAGATCTGCGGAAATGCACACAGACTTTCCTGGCCTGCCTCAGGACATCCTGTAAGCCCGGGTACCTGCCCAAGAACCGCTGCACCACCAGGTTAAGGACGTGAGCCACACAGGGCACATGGGTCAGTTGTCCCTGTCGGAGGGCGGAGAGGAGGTTGGTGCCATTGTCGCAAACCACCATTCCTGGCTTAAGCTGGCGTGGCGTCAACCACCTCTCGGCCTGCCCCTGCAGAGCTGACAGAACCTCTGCCCCAGTGTGGCTCCTGTCCCCCAAACACACCATGGCATCTTTTTGCCTGCGTACTTGCGTAGCCCCTTGAACGCCTACGGAGCACCGCTGGTTCCGAGGACAAAGCACAGGAAGAGGCCATGGAGGAAGAAGAAGAGGAGGGGGTGGAGGAGAGAGGTGTGCCACAACCAGTAGTAGAATTTTGGAGGCGTGGCGGCGGAACAACCTCCAACACTACTGCACCTTGTCCTGCATCCTTCCCAGCTGCCAAAAGAGTGACCCAATGTGTCGTGAAAGAAAGGTATTTTCCCTGTTCATGCCTGCTGGACCATGAGTCAGCAGTAATATGCACCTTACCACTGACCGCCCTGTCCAGCGAGGCATGGACATTGCCTTCCACATGCCGGTAGAGAGCCGGAATCGCCTTCCGTGAGAAAAAGTGGCGTTTGGGAACCTGCCACTGAGGAACCACACATTGCACAAACTCACGGAAGGGGGCCGAGTCTACCAACTGAAAAGGCAGCAGTTGAAGCGCTAGCAATTTAGCCAAGCTAGCATTCAACCGCTGTGCATGTGGATGGCTGGGAGTGAACTTCTTTCGACGGTCCAGCAGCTGGGGCAGGGAAATTTGCCTGCTAGAATCGGACGTCGGTGTACTGCTAGCAGAGTGCCCGCAAGTACTTGGCTGTGACACACCTATTCTACACCTTCATTCCTCTCAGTGCAGGTTTCAGAGAGGACTGAAGGTATAGTGGGGTTGGAGATCCCAGCTAATGTGGTGCAAGGAGAGGTCCGCTTTGTTCTTTGGTGTGGGTCTTTAAGGTAGGCTTGCCAACAAGCTGCATGGCAGGTCAACATATGTCTGGTCAAGCATGTGGTGCCCAAGCGGCTGATGTTTTGGCCACACGATATACGCTTGAGACATATGTTGCAAACAGCAGCTGTGCGATATGATGCACTCGACTCAAAAAAGGCCCACACCAAAGAACTTTTTGAATAACGGGCAGAGGCAGCGCCCTGCACAGGCGGAGCTCTGCGGTGTGATTCAGTCGGTGTGCTGCCCTTACGCTGGCCCCCCGAGGGCATCCTGCCTCGTTGGAGATGTGCCTCCTCCTCATCCTCCTCCTCCTCCTCCTCTCTCCTATTAGGCACCCACGTGGAGTCAGTGACCTAATCATCCCCTCCCTCCTCATCACTGGAGCCAATCTGGCAGTATGCTGCAGCTGCTGGAACATGACTGCCAGATTGGTGTCCTTCTTGAGCATCCCCTCTCTCTGCTCTCACGCTACTGCCTTCCTCTAGCTGGGTATCATCATCAGACCCTTCGAAACGCTGGGCATCCTCCTGGAGCATGTACCCAACACTGTGCTCAAACAGTTTGGGGGACTCCTCAGGAGGACATGGTGGGTCTAGGGAAGGAGTGACTGATGATGACATTGATACCAGGGAAGAGGACTCTTTGGCAGCTGCTTTGCCAGTACCCTGAGCCTGGGTGAGAGAGGATGAGGAGGGCTTGGTCATCCACTCTACCAAGTCTTCGGCATGATACGGCTCAACATGTCCAGCTGCCGAAAAGAAGGACAAGCGTGTCCCATGGCCACATGCTGATGACGATGCACCGCGTCCACGACCAGCACTGTTGTCTCTAGACACAGAGTCTGCTTGCCCTCTTTTATTGGCTCCTGACTGTCTGCCTCTCCTTGTTTGCCTTCCAGACATTCTAATGGCCTGCAGGGAGATGGGAAAACACAGCAATAAGGCCTAGCTTCAGGAGTATATTTAGCAGGAAGCACACTACGCCTGCTGTAAGTGCTGCAAATGCCTGTTAGTGTAACACACTAGGAAAACACAGCAATAAGGCCTTGCTTCAGGAGTATATTTAGCAGGAAGCACACTACGCCCGCTGTAAGTGCTGCAAATGCCTGTTAGTGTAACACACTAGGAAAACACAGCAATACGGGCTAGCTTCAGGAGTATATTTAGCAGGAAGCACACTACGCCCGCTGTAAGTGCTGCAAATGCCTGTTAGTGTAACACACCAGGAAAACACAGCAAAACGGGCTAGCTTCAGGAGTATATTTAGCAGGAAGCACACTACGCCCGCTGTAAGTGCTGCAAATGCCGGTTAGTGTAACACACTAGGAAAACACAGCAATAAGGCCTAGCTTCAGGAGTATATTTAGCAGGAAGCACACTACGACCGCTGTAAGTGCTGCAAATGCCTGTTAGTGTAACACACCAGGAAAACACAGCAATACGGGCTAGCTTCAGGAGTATATTTAGCAGGAAGCACACTACGCCCGCTGTAAGTGCTGCAAATGCCTGTTAGTGTAACACACCAGGAAAACACAGCAAAACGGGCTAGCTTCAGGAGTATATTTAGCAGGAAGCACACTACGCCCGCTGTAAGTGCTGCAAATGCCTGTTAGTGTAACACACTAGGAAAACACAGCAATAAGGCCTAGCTTCAGGAGTATATTTAGCAGGAAGCACACTACGCCCGCTGTAAGTGCTGCAAATGCCTGTTAGTGTAACACGCCAGGAAAACACAGCAATACGGGCTATCTTCAGGAGTATATTTAGCAGGAAGCACACTACGCCCGCTGTAAGTGCTGCAAATGCCTGTTAGTGTAACACACCAGGAAAACACAGCAATACGGGCTAGCTTCAGGAGTATATTTAGCAGGAAGCACACTACGCCCGCTGTAAGTGCTGCAAATGCCTGTTAGTGTAACACACCAGGAAAACACAGCAATACGGGCTAGCTTCAGGAGTATATTTAGCAGGAAGCACACTACGCCCGCTGTAAGTGCTGCAAATGCCTGTTAGTGTAACACACCAGGAAAACACAGCAATACGGGCTAGCTTTAGGAGTATATTTAGCAGGAAGCACACTCCGCCCGCTGTAAGTGCTGCAAATGCCTGTTAGTGTAACACACCAGGAAAACACAGCAATACGGGCTAGCTTTAGGAGTATATTTAGCAGGAAGCACACTACGCCCGCTGTAAGTGCTGCAAATGCCTGTTAGTGTAACACACTAGGAAAACACAGCAATACGGGCTAGCTTCAGGAGTATATTTAGCAGAAAGCACACTACGCCCGCTGTAAGTGCTGCAAATGCCTGTTAGTGTAACACACTAGGAAAACACAGCAATAAGGCCTAGCTTCAGGAGTATATTTAGCAGGAAGCACACTACGCCCGCTGTAAGTGCTGCAAATGCCTGTTAGTGTAACACACCAGGAAAACACAGCAATACGGGCTAGCTTCAGGAGTATATTTAGCAGGAAGCAAACTACGCCCGCTGTAAGTGCTGCAAATGCCTGTTAGTGTAACACACCAGGAAAACACAGCAATACGGGCTATCTTCAGGAGTATATTTAGCAGGAAGCACACTACGCCCGCTGTAAGTGCTGCAAATGCCTGTTAGTGTAACACACCAGGAAAACACAGCAATACGGGCTAGCTTCAGGAGTATATTTAGCAGGAAGCACACTACGCCCGCTGTAAGTGCTGCAAATGCCTGTTAGTGTAACACACCAGGAAAACACAGCAATACGGGCTAGCTTCAGGAGTATATTTAGCAGGAAGCACACTACGCCCGCTGTAAGTGCTGCAAATGCCTGTTAGTGTAACACACCAGGAAAACACAGCAATACGGGCTAGCTTTAGGAGTATATTTAGCAGGAAGCACACTCCGCCCGCTGTAAGTGCTGCAAATGCCTGTTAGTGTAACACACCAGGAAAACACAGCAATACGGGCTAGCTTTAGGAGTATATTTAGCAGGAAGCACACTACGCCCGCTGTAAGTGCTGCAAATGCCTGTTAGTGTAACACACTAGGAAAACACAGCAATACGGGCTAGCTTCAGGAGTATATTTAGCAGAAAGCACACTACGCCCGCTGTAAGTGCTGCAAATGCCTGTTAGTGTAACACACTAGGAAAACACAGCAATAAGGCCTAGCTTCAGGAGTATATTTAGCAGGAAGCACACTACGCCCGCTGTAAGTGCTGCAAATGCCTGTTAGTGTAACACACCAGGAAAACACAGCAATACGGGCTAGCTTCAGGAGTATATTTAGCAGGAAGCAAACTACGCCCGCTGTAAGTGCTGCAAATGCCTGTTAGTGTAACACACCAGGAAAACACAGCAATACGGGCTATCTTCAGGAGTATATTTAGCAGGAAGCACACTACGCCCGCTGTAAGTGCTGCAAATGCCTGTTAGTGTAACACACCAGGAAAACACAGCAATACGGGCTAGCTTCAGGAGTATATTTAGCAGGAAGCACACTACGCCCGCTGTAAGTGCTGCAAATGCCTGTTAGTGTAACACACTAGGAAAACACAGCAATAAGGCCTAGCTTCAGGAGTATATTTAGCAGGAAGCACACTACGCCCGCTGTAAGTGCTGCAAATGCCGGTTAGTGTAACACACTAGGAAAACACAGCAATACGGGCTAGCTTCAGGAGTATATTTAGCAGGAAGCACACTACGCCCGCTGTAAGTGCTGCAAATGCCTGTTAGTGTAACACACCAGGAAAACACAGCAATACGGGCTAGCTTCAGGTGTATATTTTGCAGGAATCACACTACGCTTGCTTTAAGTGCTGCAGATGCCTGCCTGTGTTACGCAACAGGAAAACACAGCAATAAGGGCTAGCTTCGGTTGTATACTGTGCAGGAGGCTTAGCAAAAATATCACTGACACTGTCCCTACCTATCCTTCTCTCTCCCTGCACACAAGGTTTAGCAGAATATCACTGACACTGTCCCTACCTATCCTTCTCTCTCCCTACACACAATATGACTGACTCTGTCCTACTATCCTTCTCTCTCCCTACACACAATATCACTGACACTGTCCCTACCTATCCTTCTCTCTCCCTACACACAATTTCTCTAACACTGTCCCTGCCTATGTACGACTTTCCCTGCGCCGGAACACACTACACAAGGCCGCCGTGCTGGCGTCCTTTTATAGTGTGGGGCGTGTACTAAACCCCCCTGAGCTATAATTGGCCACAGGCATCCTGCCTGTGGCCAATTATGGCTCTCCTCGCTGCCGGCGCTGTGATTGGCCAAGCATGCGGGGTCACAGTGCATGCTTGGCCAATCACAGCGCCAGGATTTTGGGCCATTCGCGTCACTCGAATTTGGCGCGAACGTCCCAAAACGTTCGATCTTCGTCGAACTATCGAACACACGATGTTTGAGTCGAACGTATGTTCGACTCGGACGCGGAGCTCATCCCTAATCATGATAAATAATTAACTACAATATTATCATCTGTTGATTGATTTGAGGGCAAAATTATAATTGGCTACGGGCGAGTTTCTGTTCGTATATAGGAGCATTTTCGCGGTACGAACATTAATTACGTTCTCCCATCTCCTTCCGGGTTATTTTCGTGTTTCCGATCATGCGTGCTGTTTGTCTATCGACTTTTAGCGGACGCATACTGTACTGATTACACGATTATCGTACGATGGGCTGTCGTCCGAGCAAAGTTTTTGTGTTTGCCCCTTCGGATTTGGTTGGATGGACTGTTGTTATCGGCTGTTGAAAGCTGTGTACTAACGATCAGATTATCGAACGATCTATCCGATAATCGGAACGTGTGTACGGGGCATTAGTCTCAAGTCTTTTGCAGACTCTAACAGGTTGTATTCTAAGATTTCCCTGTATTTGGCTCCATCCATCTTCCCATCAACTACTACAAAGTAAATACATTTTTGTTTTTGGTTGTAACATGACAAAATGTGGAACTTTCAAGGGGTATGAATACTTTTCCAAGGCACTGTATATGTATGCACTATATTTATGTGTGTAAGTGAGTTTTATGTGTGTGTGTGTGTGTGTGTGTATGTATGTATGAATGTGAGTTTATGTACAGTATTTCACAAAAGTGAGTACACCCCTCACATTTTTGTAAATATTTCATTATATCTTTTCATGTGACAAAACTGAAGAAATTACACTTTGCTACAATGTAAAGTAGTGAGTGTACAGTTTGTATAACAGTGTAAATTTGTTGTCCCCTCAAAAGAACTCAACACACAGCCATTAGTGTCTTAACACCCCTAAGACTCCCTGGTGTCATGTGACTCGTTAGTGTTACAAGGTCTCAGGTGTGAATGGGGAGCAGGTGTGTTAAATTTGGTGTTATCGCTCTCACTCTCCCATACTGGTCACTGGAAATTCAACATGGCACCTCATGGCACTCAGAACTTTCTGAGGATCTGAAAAAAAGAATTGTTGCTCTACATAAAGATGGCCTAGGCTATAAAAAGATTGCCATGACCCTGAAACTGAGCTGCAGCATGGTGACCAACACTATACAGTGGTTTAACAGGACAGGTTCCGCTCAGAACAGGCCTCGCCACGGTCGACCAAAGAAGTTGAGTGCATGTGTTTAGCATCATATCCAGAGGTTGTCTTTGGGAAATAGACGTATGAGTGCTGCCAGCATTGCTGCAGAGGTTTAAGGGGTGGGGGGTCAGCCTGTCAGTGCTCAGACCATATGGCACACACTGCATCAAATTGATCTGCATGGCTGTTGTTCCAGATGGAAGCCTCTTCTAAAGATGTTGCACATAAAAGCCCGCAAACAGTTTGCTGAAGACAAGCAGACTAAGGACATGGATTACTGGAATCATGTCCTGCGGTCTGATGAGACCAAGATAAACTTATTTGGATCAGATGGTGTCAATCGTGTGGCGGAAACCAGGTGAGGAGTACAAAGACAAGTGTGTCTTGCCTACAGTCAACATGGTGGTGGGAGTGTCATGGTCTGGGGCTGCATGAGTGCTGCTGGCACTGGGGAGCTACAGTTCTTTGAGGGAACCATGAATGCCAACATGTAAGGTGGCATACTGAAGCAGAGCATGAGCCCCTCCCTTTGGAGACTGGGCCGCAACATGATAATGACCCCAAACACATCTCCAAGACCCCAACTGCCTTGCTAAAGAAGCTTAGGGTAAAGGTGATGGACTGGCCAAGCATGTCTCCAGCCCTAAAACCTATTGAGCATCTGTGGGGAATCCCCAAAAGGAAGGCGGAGGAGTGCAAGGTCTCTAACATCCACCAGCTCCGTGATGTCATCATGGAGGAGTAGAAGAGGACTCCAGTGGCAACCTGTGAAGCTCTGCTGAACTTCATGCCCAAGAGGGTTAAAGTGGTTGTAATCCCTTTACAACCACTTTAACCTACAGGTAAGCCTAGATTAAGGCTTACCTGTAGGTGCTTGAAATATCTCCACGGTTTAGGAGATATTTACTAAAATCACAGGCGCCACTGTTTATGGCACATGCGCCGTAGACAGCGGCACAGGCGCACTGTAGCGTGCCATTCCTGATTGAGGCCATGCCGTCACTGGCGGCTCCCACGCGCATGCGCAGGAGTGATGTCATCGCAGCTCCGGCCAATTACAGCGCCGGAGCCGCGAAACCCAGAAGTAACCCCCGGGCAAGATGTCGGCTGCCCGAGCGTTGGAAGAGGCCGGCTGCGGGGGCTTCGATCGGAGGTACGTGTTACATAATGAGCTAGTATGCTATGCATACTAGCTCATTATGCCTTTGTCTTGCAGGTGTTCATGTTCGACTCGAACATTGCCTGTTCGCCCGTTCGCCGAACAGGGAACAATTTGGGGTGTTTGCGTCAAATTCGAAAAGCCCTGTAAATGTCTATGAGAGAAATCTAAAGTGCTAATTTTAAAGGCTTATTTGCAAGTTATTGTCATAAAAAGTGTTTGGGGACCCGGGTCCTGCCCCAGGGGACATGTATCAATGCAAAAAAAGTTTTTAAAAACGGCAGTTTTTTTGGGAGCAGTGATTTTAATAATGCTTAAAGTGAAACAATAAAAGTGAAATATTCCTTTCGTACCTAGGGCGTGTGTATAATATGCCTGTAAAGTAGCGCTTGTTTCCCGTGCTTAGAACTGTCCCTGCACAGTGTAATTTCTGAAGGGAAAAAAAGTCATTTATAAGCACTCACGGCCTTACACCCAGAGGGGGGTGGGGTCACTTTCACTGGGTGTAAGGCTTAGCGGACCTGATGGGGAACGTGAGAAGGGGCGGGGTCTATTCATTTATTACACTGCAGAGGAATTAAATTGATGCACATATTTTGTTCTTCCTGTGTCATAATCAGAATATTCACATGAATATTACATCTTTGATAGAAATAGGTAATTATCTACCTTTCTATATTATGGTAAAAAAGTATTACACGTTTCATATCAACTTTAATTAGGAATTGTACCCGAAAATCTGATCTAAACACTGACACCTTACTGGTCAATAAGAGAAGACAACTTTATAAAGCCAGAAATCCTTTCCGGTTCAATAAAACATTTCACGATGATCCTTCGTGGGCAGTTTATAGCAAATAGTCTAATTTCAGCAATGGTTTTGGCAGAGTTCCAATGCTGGGGGAGGGGAAGAGTAGCTCTGATGAAGACATAACCCCCGGATGTGATGTTTGTTAGAAGAAGCCCGGATGATGGATTTTTTGTGGCTTCTCGGAGTGTTTGTTGGCAGACAGGACCCCCGAGCTGCAGCACCGCCCCTCCTCCAGCCAGAGAGGAGGTTTCCGGTTGCATCAGAGGGGGGCGGGGTCACCCGCTCATCACTGGGAAAGCCCAGGTTTCCCCGCTTGCCGGGGAATAGCCAATGACGTAGGCGGGGTCTGACGTACGAGGGGGCGGGGTCACCCGTCAGATCATAGGGTAAGTCCCGGCTTTCCCCGCTTGCCAGGGAATAGCCAATGACGTAGGAGGCGTCCCGCCTACGTCATTGGCTATTCCCCGGCAAGCGGGAAAAGCTGGGGCTTACCCTATGATTTGACAGGTGACCCCGCCCCCTCGTACGTCATGGGGGTTTCATGTGGAGTGGAGACTGGAGGAGACTGCAGCGCTGGACATCGGATCACCGCGGGACATAGAGAACAATGCTGGACAGACTGGATTACATCGCTGGAATGGGTTTTTTATTTTTTTATTTTTAATAAAGGACTTCCCCAACGGTGTCTGTGTGTTTTTTTTTTAAAATGTTTACACTTTCTTTGTCAAATGGTAGGGGTACAATGTACCCCTTACCAATTCACATTGGGGGGTGGGATCTGGGGGTCCCCTTTGTTAAGGGGGTCTTCCAGATTCCGATAAGCCCCCGCCCGCAGACCACCACAACCACTGGGCAAGGGTTGTGGGGATGAGGCCCTTGTCCCCATCAACATGGGGACATGGTTCTTTGAGGGGTCACAGACCCCCAAAGCATCCTCCCCATGTTGAGGGCATGTGGCCTGGTACGGTTCAGGAGGGGGGCGCTCTATCGCCCCCTCCTCTTTTCCTGCGGCCTGCCAGATTGTGTGCTTGGATAAAGGGTCTGGCATGGATATTTGGGGGGAACCCCACGTAATGTTTTTTTAAAATTTGACGCAGGGTTCCCCTTAATATCCATACCAGACCTGAAGGGCCTGGTAATTGAATTTGGGTGGACCCCCACGCATTTTTTTTTTTATTTTATCAATGACTTTTCTCTGTATTGACGGGAGCCGACAATTCATTATAGCCGCGAGTGCTTTTAAATGACTTTTTTTTTTCCTTCAAAAATTACACTTTGTGCAGGGACAGTTCTAAGCACGGTAAACAAGCGCTACTTTACAGGCATACTATACATACTCCCTAGGTACGAAAGGAATATTTCACTTTCATTGTTTCACTTTAAGCATTATTAAAATCACTGCTCCTGAAAATACTTTTTTTTTGCATTGATACATGTCCCCTGGGCCAAGACCTGGGTCCCCAAACACTTTTTATGACAATAACTTGCATATAAGCCTTTAAAATTAGCACTTTAGATTTTTCATGTTCGAGTCCCATAGACTTTAACGGTGTTCGGATGTTTGAACAAATTTATTGCCTGTTCGCAAGCTCTGGTGCGTACCGAACTGGGGGGTGTTCGGCTCATCCCTACTGTACAGTATTTATTATTAAGTAATTTTTAACTATGGTATTTTTAAATTACAAAATCACTCTTTATGACAACAGTCTATAAATATGAAATTTATTCACCAGACATGTAATCATACAAAATAGTTACGGTATATATTTTGGTTGACAAAAACAAATGTTTACATGAAATTAAAATACCAATTGCGTTACATAAAATCTTGAATATCAGTTGAAACTAGGGATGAGCTTCGTGTTCAAGTCAAACCCATGTTCGACTCGAACATCGGCTGTTCGATCGTTCGACGAAGATCGAACATTATGGGCCGTTCAGGCCAAATTCGAGTGGCGCGTCACGGCCTATAATTCACTGCGGTATCGCAGTGCATTGCTGACTGATGATTGGCCAAGCACGCACTATGACCCGCATGCTTTGGCCAATAACAGCCCAGAAAAAACGGAGAGCCGTAATTGGCCAAAGCCAGGGTGGCTTTGGCCAATTATGGCTCAGGGGGTTTAGTACACGCCCCACACTATATAAGGCCGCCGGCTCGGCGGCCTTGTGTTGTGTGTTGGAGTTGTGAAACAAGAGTTTACAGAGACATATAGTGTCATTTATATTGAGTTAGATAGAGCAGGCAGGCAGTCAGTTAGCTGCAGTTACAGTGTGTAGAGGATATATATGCATCCTAGGTGTTGTATATATATTTATACACTGTATTTAGTTTAGCTAGATCCGTTCCTGGTTTTCTATATACTGTGACAGGCAGGCAGGTAATTGTGCTAGCTGCAGACAGTCAGTGTTTCACTTAGTGTACTGTGTGCTTTGCATAGCGTTTACCTAAAGCTTACCTGAATACAGTTAGTGAGTAGGGATGAGCTTCGTGTTCGAGTCGAACATACGTTCGACTCGAACATCGGCTGTTCGATCGTTCGACGAAGATCGAACGATTTGGGCCGTTCGCGCCAAATTCGAGTGACGCGAACGGCCCACAATGCACTACGCCATCGCAGTGTCATCCAGGCGCTGTGATTGGCCAAGCATGCACTGTGACCCCGCATGCTTGGCCAATCACAGCGCCGGCAGCGAGGAGAGCAATGATTGGCCACAGGCAGGATGCCTGTGGCCAATTATTGCTGAGGGTGTTTAGTACACGCCCCACACTATAAAAGGCCGCCAGCACGGCGGCCTAGTGTAGTGTGTTCCGGAGCAGGGAAAGAGAAGCATAGGCAGGGACAGTGACATTTATTTCTTTCTTGCTTAACCTGGATTCCTTTAGTTTAGGGAAAGAGAAGGATAGGTAGGGAGAGTGTCAGTGTGTTTTACTGTGCGAATCCTTGTTTCTAGGGACAGGGAAGGACAGTGAGGGAATTCTCCTTGTGCTATAGTGTGCTTTAAAAAAACATTTTTTCTAGGGACAGAAAACTCTAGGTAGGGAGAGTGTCAGTTTCTTTCCCTGTGATAATCCTTGTTTCTAGGGACAAAGAAGGAAAGTGAGGGGAATTCTCCTTGTGCTATAGTGTGCTTTAAAAAAACATTTTTTCTAGGGACAGAAAACTCTAGGTAGGGAGAGTGTCAGTTTCTTTCACTGTGATAATCCTTGTTTCTAGGGACAAAGAAGGAAAGTGAGGGGAATTCTCCTTGTGCTATAGTGTGCTTTAAAAAAACATTTTTTCTAGGGACAGAAAACTCTAGGTAGGGAGAGTGTCAGTGTATTTTACTGTGCGAATCCTTGTTTCTAGGGACAAAGAAGGAAAGTGAGGGGAATTCTCCTTGTGCTATAGTGTGCTTTAAAAAAACATTTTTTCTAGGGACAGAAAACTCTAGGTAGGGAGAGTGTCAGTTTCTTTCACTGTGATAATCCTTGTTTCTAGGGACAAAGAAGGAAAGTGAGGGGAATTCTCCTTGTGCTATAGTGTGCTTTAAAAAAACATTTTTTCTAGGGACAGAAAACTCTAGGTAGGGAGAGTGTCAGTGTATTTTACTGTGATAATCCTTGTTTCTAGGGACAAAGAAGGAAAGTGAGGGGAATTCTCCTTGTGCTATAGTGTGCTTTAAAAAAACATTTTTTCTAGGGACAGAAAACTCTAGGTAGGGAGAGTGTCAGTTTCTTTCACTGTGATAATCCTTGTTTCTAGGGACAAAGAAGGAAAGTGAGGGGAATTCTCCTTGTGCTATAGTGTGCTTTAAAAAAACATTTTTTCTAGGGACAGAAAACTCTAGGTAGGGAGAGTGTCAGTTTCTTTCACTGTGATAATCCTTGTTTCTAGGGACAGGGAAGGACAGTGAGTGAATTCTCCTTGTGCTATAGTGTGCTTTAAAAAAACATTTTTTCTAGGGACAGAAAACTCTCTAGGTAGGGAGAGTGTCAGTTTCTTTCACTGTGATAATCCTTGTTTCTAGGGACAAAGAAGGAAAGTGAGGGGAATTCTCCTTGTGCTATAGTGTGCTTTAAAAAAACATTTTTTCTAGGGACAGAAAACTCTAGGTAGGGAGAGTGTCAGTGTCTTTTACTGTGCGAATCCTTGTTTCTAGGGACAGGGAAGGACAGTGAGTGAATTCTCCTTGTGCTATAGTGTGCTAAAGCATTCCTCATCAACCATCTTTGAAATCCTTGTTTTTTGGACAGTCAGGGAAATTGTCGTTGTGCTATTCTGTGCAAAAGCAATCATCCTCAACCATATTTAGAAATCCTTAAGTAAAGGGACAGAGAAGGACACCTGAAGGTAGCCCTTATTGCTTTTTTCCCATCTCCCTGCAGGCCATCTATTAGAATGTCTGGAAGGCAAACAAGGAGAGGCAGACAGTCAGGAGGCAATAAAAGAGGGCAAGCAGGCTCTGTGTCTGGGGGCAACAGTGCTGGTCGTGGACGCGGTGCATTGTCATCAGCACATGGCCATGGGACACGCTTGTCCTTCTTTTCGGCAGCTGGACATGTTGAGCCACATCATGCCGAAGACTTGGTAGAGTGGATGACCAAGCCCTCCTCCTCCTCCTCATCCTCTCTCACCCAGGCTCAGGGTACTGGCAAAGCAGCTGCCAAAGCGTCCTCTTCCCTGGTATCAATGTCAGACTCATCATCAGTCACTCCTTCCCTAGACCCACCATGTCCTCCTCCTGAGGAGTCCCCCGAACTGTTTGAGCACAGTGTTGGGTACATGCTCCAGGAGGATGCCCAGCGTTTAGAAGGGTCTGATGATGAAACCCAGCTACAGGAAGGCAGTAGCGTGAGAGCAGACAGAGGGGATGCTCAAGAAGGACACCAATCTGGCAGTCATGTTCCAGCAGCTGCAGCATACTGCCAGATTGGCTCCAGTGATGAGGGAGGGGATGATGAGGTCACTGACTCCACGTGGGTGCCTAATAGGAGAGAGGAGGAGGAGGAGGATGAGGAGGAGGCACATCTCCAACGAGGCAGGATGCCCTTTGGTGGCCAGCGTAAGGGCAGTACACCGACGGAATCACACCGCAGAGCTCCGCCTGTGCAGGGCGCTGCCTCTGCCCGTCATTCAAAAAGTTCCTTGGTGTGGGCCTTTTTTGAGGCTAGTGCATCAGATCGCACAGCTGCTGTTTGCAACATATGTCTCAAGCGTATATCGCGTGGCCAAAACATCAGCCGCTTGGGTACCACATGCCTGACCAGACATATGTTGACCTGCCATGCAGCTCGTTGGCAAGCCTACCTCAAAGACCCACACCAAAGAACAAAGCGGACCTCTCCTTGCACCGCATCAGCTGGGATCTCCAACCCCACTATAACTTCAGTCCTCTCTGAAACATGCACTGAGAGGAATGAAGGTGTAGAATTAGGTGTGTCACAGCCAAGTACTTGCGGCCACTCTGCTAGCAGTACACCGACGTCCGATTCTAGCAGGCAAATTTCCCTGCCCCAGCTGCTGGACCGTCGAAAGAAGTTCACTCCCAGCCATCCACATGCCCAGCGGTTGAATGCTAGCTTGGCTAAATTGCTAGCGCTTCAACTGCTGCCTTTTCAGTTGGTAGACTCGGCCCCCTTCCATGAGTTTGTGCAATGTGCGGTTCCTCAGTGGCAGGTTCCCAAACGCCACTTTTTCTCACGGAAGGCTATTCCGGCTCTCTACCGGCATGTGGAAGGCAATGTCTTGGCCTCGCTGGACAGGGCGGTCAGCGGTAAGGTGCATATTACCGCTGACTCATGGTCCAGCAGGCATGGACAGGGACGTTACCTTTCTTTCACGGCCCATTGGGTCACTCTTTTGGCAGCTGGGAAGGATGCAGGACAAGGTGCAGTAGTGTTGGAGGTTGTTCCACCGCCACGCCTCCAAAATGCTACTACTGGTTGTGACACACCTCTCTCCTCCACCCCCTCCTCTTCTTCTTCCTCCATGGCCTCTTCCTGTGGTTTGTCCTATGAACCAGCGGTGCTCCGTAGCCGTTCACGGGGCTACGCAAGTACGCAGGCAAAAAGATGCCATGCCGTGCTTGCGCTGGTGTGTTTGGGGGACAGAAGCCACACTGGGGCAGAGGTCCTGTCTGCTCTGCAGGGCCAGGCCGAGAGGTGGTTGACGCCACGCCAGCTTAAGCCAGGAATGGTGGTTTGCGACAATGGCACCAACCTCCTCTCCGCCCTCCGACAGGGACAACTGACCCATGTGCCCTGTGTGGCTCACGTCCTTAACCTGGTGGTGCAGCGGTTCTTGGGCAGGTACCCGGGCTTACAGGATGTCCTGAGGCAGGCCAGGAAAGTCTGTGTGCATTTCCGCAGATCTTATAATGCCAGTGCTCGCCTGGCTGAGCTGCAAAAGGAGTTGAACCTGCCCAAGAACCGCCTTATATGTGACATGCCCACCAGGTGGAACTCAACGTTGGCCATGCTGCAGCGGCTGCACACGCAGCAGAGGGCCATCAATGAGTACCTGTGCGACTACGGCACCAGGACAGGGTCAGGGGAGCTTGGTTTTTTTTCTCCACGCCAGTGGGGCATGATCAGGGATGCATGCACTGTCCTGGCACCATTTGAGGAGGCCACGAGGATGGTGAGCAGTGACAGTGCATGCATCAGTGACACTGTACCTCTTGTCCACCTGTTGGAGCACACGCTGCGTGGAATAATGGACAGGGCACTTGAGGCAGAACAGAGGCAGGAAGAGGAGGACTTCCTTGCCTCTCAAGGCCCCCTTTACCCAGACAGTGTTCCTTCTGTCCCACCCATCGCACAGGAAGAGGAGGAGGAGGAGGAGGAGGAGGAGGAGGATTGTGTCAGCATGGAGGTGGAGGCTGGCACTCAGCATCATCAGCAGCAGTCTTTTAGGGATGATTTACAGTCCCAAGAAACCAGTGGACTTGTACGTGGCTGGGAGGAGGTGGCTGCGGATCATGTCGTCCTTAGTGACCCAGAGGATTCCGGAGCGAATGCCTCAGCAAACCTACGCTGCATGGCCTCCCTGATCCTGCAAAGTCTGCGGAAGGATCCTTGTATTCTTCGGATCAAGGAGAGGGACCATTACTGGCTGGCCACTCTCCTTGATCCACGGTACAAGGGTAAGGTTGCGGACCTTATGTTACCGTCGCAGAGGGAGCAGAGGATGAGACAACTCCGGGAGGCCTTGCAGAAAGGTCTGTGCAACGCGTTCCCAGAGACTGGGAGGTTACAAACTCCTGGTCCTGGACAACGAGTTGCTGAGGCTTCGGCCAGTCAAAGAAGGAGCGGTGGGGAAGGTGGCCGTCTGACCGATGCGTTCAGACAATTCTTTAGTCCGCAGCCCCAAAGTATGATCGGTTCCAGCAACCATCGCCAGCGTCTGATAAACATGGTGCAGGAATATCTAGGGGCAAGGTCAGACTTGGACACCTTCCCCACCGAAAATCCTCTGGCTTACTGGGTCTTGAGGATGGATCACTGGCCAGAGCTTGCACAGTATGCAATTGAGCTACTGGCCTGTCCTGCATCCAGCGTTCTTTCGGAACGCACATTCAGTGCTGCTGGAGGATTTGTCACGGATCACAGGGTGCGCCTGTCCACCGACTCGGTTGATCGACTGACTTTCATCAAGATGAACCAGTCTTGGATCACCACCAGCTACCACACACCTGATGCTGATATAACAGACTAATTGATTTTAACATGTCACATCCCTTCAAGACTGATGCTGATGCTGAGTGCCTGTGCTGTTATGTTGACTGGCTATCCTCCTCCTCCGAGTCCTCAATGATACGATTGATGATGATAGCTTGGAAGATCATTTTTGTTTATGGGTGCCGCCACCAGTGGCTAAGGCCCAATTTTTCAGCCCCTGTTTTACAGGGGCGTGTAATTCCAATTTTTTTAGCAATAATTTGCCATAGGGCTCATTGCTGTGCTCCAAGTACAGTATCTGTGAGGGGTTGGAGTGTTGTGGCACCAGTGCCTAAGGCCCAATTTTTCAGCCCCTGTTTAACAGGGGCGTGTCATTACAATTTTTGAAGCAATACTTTGCAACAGGGCTCATTGCTGTGCTCCAAGTACAGTATCTGTGAGGGGTTGTAGTGTTGTGCCACCAGTGCCTAAGGCCCAATTTTTCAGCCCCTGTTTAACAGGGGCGTGTCATTACAATTTTTGAAGCAATACTTTGCAACAGGGCTCATTGCTGTGCTCCAAGTACAGTATCTGTGAGGGGTTGTAGTGTTGTGCCACCAGTGCCTAAGGCCCAATTTTTCAGCCCCTGTTCAACAGGGGCATGCAATTACAATTCTTGATCTAATAATTCACAGCAGGGCCCATTGCTGCACCCACCAAGAGTAACTCTGAGGGCTTACAGTGTTGTGGCAACGCCACCACCACCACCACGGAAGGCCCAATTTTTCAGCCCCTGTTCAAAAGGGGCATGTAATTACAATTCTTGATCTAATAATTCACAGCAGGGCCCATTCCTGCACCCACCAAGAGTAACTCTGAGGGCTTACAGTGTTGTGGCAACGCCACCACCACCACGAAAGGCCCAATTTTTCAGCCCCTGTTCAAAAGGGGCATGTAATTACAATTCTTGATCTAATAATTCACAGCAGGGCCCATTGCTGCACCCACCAAGAGTAACTGTCAGGGCTTACAGTGTTGTGGCACCAGCACCACCATCAAAGGCCCAATTTTTACTACCACTGTTCAACAATTATATGTAATTAAAATTCCTGATATAATAGTTGACAGCAGGGCGTTCCAGCACCAACCAAGAGTAACTGTGAGTGCTTACAGTGTTGTGCCAACACCAACAACTAAGGGGCCTATTTCTGCAGAGTATATACGGCAGGTCCCTACTTTCAAACATCCAACTTACAAACGACTCCTACTTGCAAACGCAAGAAGACAACAGGAAGTGAGAGGAAATCTACCACTAGGAAGGAAAATTCTCTCCTGTAAGAATAAATATGGGAGAAAGGTGTCTCCTCTGTACTGATGCTTTATCAGCAATCCTTGTTTCAAGAAAAACACCACATTTCAAAAACAGTTGTCATTGGGACGGAAAGTGAGGTGAAATGTTCTGAACAGGGGCACAGACAGCAAAACAAATGTTACAGGGGTGATAACCCTTACCTATGTTTTCCAAAAAGTTTAAAAATAGATTTTTGGGCTGGAGCTACACTTCAACAATGTACCTGTTCAAAATTACAAACAGATTCTACATAAGAACAAACCTACAGTCCCTGTCTTGTATGCACCGCCTGTATACGGCTGTTCAGAGCATATAGGGCCTTTTTTATTTTATGTGCGGGGTTCCCCTTAATATCCATACAAGACCCAAAGGGGCTGGTAATGGGCTGGGGTAGGGGGGGGGGGGGTCATGGGGTAGCTATGCCATTTTTCTTAAAGAATTTCATCCATATTACCGGGACCAGACATTACATTAAAGCCGCAAGCAGTTTTAAATGGCTTTTTTTTCCTTTAGAAGTGTCATTTTGTGCAGGGACAGTTCTAAACACGGGAAACACGTGGCACTTCACAGGCATACTTTAGACACCCCCCAGGTACGATATTTAAAGGAATATTTGACTTTTTTTTTTTCACTTTATGCATCATTAAAATGACTGCTCCCGAAAAACGACCGTTTTTAAAACTTATTTTTGCATTGATACATGTCCCCTGGTGCAGAACCCGGGTTCCCAAACCCTTTTTAGGACAATAACATGCATAATAGTTGTTATAATTAGCACTTTAGAATTCGAACGTTCGCATCCATTGTATTTAATAGGGTTCTAATGTTCGTACGAACTTTCGGTCCGTTCGCGGGTTCTGGTGCGAACCGAACCCGGGGGTGTTCGGCTCATCACTATTAGTGAGTGACTAATAGTGGTGTTCTCATAATTAAACCACAGGCAGAGAGCTGCAAGTATTTTAAGTGTACTGTGTCCCTCTCTGCACAGTTTTCACCTATAACTAACTGCTGCTGTTGCTGCTTTTCCCATACTAATACCACAGCAGGCAGTTGATTCTGATAGCTGCATTATCAGTACAGACAAATATATATATATATACATATATATATATATATATATATATACACATCCCACCTTTGTGCAGCTACATCTCACTGCAGGCCATTAGTATGTCTGGAATGCAAACAAGGAGAGGCAGACAGTCACGAGGCAATAAAAGAGGACAAGCAGGCTCTGTGTCTAGAGGCAACAGTGCTGCTGGTCGTGGACATGGTGCATCCTCATCAGCACATGGCCGTGGGACACACTTGTCCTTCTTTTCGGCAGCTGGCCATGTTGAGCTGCAACATGCCCAAGACTTGGTAGAGTGGATGACCAAGCTGTCCTCCTCCTCATCGTCCTCTCTCACCCAGGCTCAGGGTACTTTTGTCTGGAAAAGCAGCTGCCAAAGCGGACTCTTCCCTCAGCTCAATGGCATCAGTCACTCCTTCCCTAGCCCCACCATGTCAGTCACCCGAACTGTTTGACCAGTGTTGGGTACATGCTCCAGGAGGATGCCCAGCGTTTTGAAGGCTCCGATGATGGAACCCAGCAGGAGGAAGGCAGTAATGTGAGCTCAGAGAGAGGGGGTAGGTACGTGAGCCCAGAGAGAGGGGTTGCCCAACAAGGACAGCTATCTGGCAGTCATGTTCCCCCAGCTGCAGCATACTGCCAGATTGGCTCCAGTGATGAGGAGGGAGGGGATGATGAGGTCACTGACTCCACGTGGGTGCCTGATAGGAGGGAGGAGGAGGAGGAGGCAAATCTCCAAAGAGGCAGGATGCCCTCCAGGAGCCAGCTTAAGGGCAGCACACCAACCACATCACACTGCAGAGCTCCGCATGTGCAGGGCGCTGGTGTCTCTGTGCGTTATTCCAAAAGTTCTTTGGTGTGGGCCTTTTTTCAGACGTGTGCAGCAGATTGCACCATTTGCAACATATGTCTAAAGCGTATCTCGCGTGGCCAAAACATCAGCCGCTTGGGCACTACGTGCTTGACCAGACATGCCATGCAGTCCGTTGGCAAGCATACCTAAAAGACCCACATCAAAGAACAAAGCGGACCTCTCCTTGCTCCTCATCAGCTGGGATCTCCAACCCCACTATACCTTCAGTCTTCTCTGAAACCTGCACTGAGATGAATGAAGGTGTAGAATTCGGTGTGTCACAGCCAAGTACTTGTGGACAATCTGCTATCGGTACACCAACGTCTGATTGTACCAGGCAAATTTCCCTGCCCCAGCTGCTGCACCACCGAAAGAAGTTCGCTCCCAGCCATCCACATGCCCAGCGGTTGAATGCTGGCTTGGCTAAATTGCTAGCACTTCAACTGCTGCCTTTTCAGTTAGTAGACTCTGCCCTCTTCCGTGACTTTGTTGAATGTGCGGTTCCTCAGTGGCAGGTTCCCAAATGCCACTTTTTCTCACGGAAGGTGATTCCGGCTCTCTACCGGCATGTGGAAGGCAATGTCTGGGCCTCACTGGACAGGGCGGTCAGCGGTAAAGTGCATATTACCACTGACTCCTGGTCCAGCAGGCATGGACAGGGACGTTACCTATCTTTCACGGTGCAGTGGGTGACTCTGCTGGCAGCTGGGAAGGATGCAGGACAAGGTGCAGTAGTGTTGGAGGTTGTTCCGCCACCACGCCTCCAAAATGTTACTACTGGTGATTCTGACACACCTCTCTCCTCCAC
Source organism: Rana muscosa (assembly GCA_029206835.1). Classification (NCBI taxonomy): domain Eukaryota; kingdom Metazoa; phylum Chordata; class Amphibia; order Anura; family Ranidae; genus Rana; species Rana muscosa. The sequence goes on along the minus strand of JARGYO010005583.1, from coordinate 3,539,167 downwards.
CCCCTCCTCTTCTTCTTCCTCCATGGCCTCTACCTGTGGTTTGTCCTCGGAACCAGCGGTATTCCGTAGGCGTTCAAGGGGCTACGCAAGTACGCAGGCAAAAAGATGCCATGCGGTGCTTGAGCTGTTGTGCTTGGGGGACAGGAGCCACACTGGGGCAGAGATTCTGTCAGCTCTGCAGGGGCAGGCTCAGATGTGGTTGAAGTCATGCCAGCTTAAGCCAGGAAAGGTGGTTTCCGACAATGGCATCAACCTCCTCTCTGCCCTCTGACAGGGGCAACTGACCCATGTGCCCTGTTTGGCTCAAGTCCTTAACTTGGTGGTGCAGTGGTTCTTGGGCAGGTACCCGGGCTTACAGGAGGTCCTGAAGCAGGCCAGGAAACTTTGTGGGCATTTCCGCCGGTCATATAATGCCAGTGCTCGGCTGGCTGACCTGAAAAAGGATTACAACCTGCACAAGAACCGCCTAATCTGTGACATGCCCACCAGGTGGAACTCTACGTTGGCCATGCTGCAGTGGCTGCACACACAGCAGAGGGCCATCAATGAGTATCGGTTGCAATATGGCTCCAGGACATTGTCAGGGGAGCTTGGATTTTTTTCCCCACGCCAGTGGGCCATGATCAGGGATGCATGCACTGTCCTGGCACCATTTGAGGAGGCTACGAGGATGGTGAGCAGTGACAGTGCATGCATCAGTGACACTGTCCCTCTTGTCCACCTGTTGGAGCACACGCTGCATGGAATAATGGACAGGGCACTTGAGGCAGAACAGAGGCAGGAAGAGGAGGACTTCCTTACCTCTCAAGGCCCCCTTTATCCAGACAGTGTTCCTGCTGGCCTGGCTATCACACAGGAAGAGGAGGAGGAGGATTATTGTGTCAGCATGGAGGTGGAGCCTAGCACTCAGCATCAGCAGCAGTCTTCAAGGGATCAATTACAGTCCCAAGACACCCATGGACTTGTACGTGGCTGGAAGGAGGTGGCTGTGGATCATGTCGTCCTCAGTGACCCAGAGGACTCCGCACCGAATGCCTCAGCAAACCTACGTTGCATGGCCTCCCTTATCCTGCAAAGCCTGTGGAAGGATCCTTGTATTCATGCTATCAAGAAGAGGGATCATTACTGGCTTGCAACCCTCCTTGATCCACGTTACAAGGGTAAGGTTGCGGACCTTATCTTGCCGTCGCAGAGGGAGCAGAGGATGAAGCATCTTCGGGAGGCCTTGCAGAAAGGTCTCTGCAATGCGTTCCCAGAGACTGGGAGGTTACAAATTCCTGGTCCTGGACAATGTGTTGCTGAGGCTCCGGTCAGTCAAAGGAGCGGTGGAGAAGGTGGCCGTCTGACCGATGCATTCAGACAATTTTTTAGTACGCAGCCCCAAGGTATGATCGCTTCCAGCAACCATTGCCAGCGTCTGGTTTACACGGTGCAGGAATACCTAGGGGCAAGATCAGACTTGGACACCTTTCCCACCGAAAATCCTCTGGGTTACTGGGTCTTGAGGATGGATCACTGGCCAGAGCTTGCACAGTATGCAATTGAGGTACTGGTCTGTCCTGCATCCAGTGTTCTTTCAGAACGCACATTCAGTGCTGCTGGAGGCTTTGTAACCGATCACATGGTGCACCTGTCCACCGACTCGGTTGATCGACTGACCTTCATAAAAATGAATCACCTGATGCAGATGTAACCGAATAATTTTTTGGGAAATGTCAGATCCCTTCAAGACTGCCTATGCTGATGCTGAGTGACTATCCTGTTATGCTGAGTGACTATCCTCTTCCTCCTCAATAATCATGCTGATAACTTGAAAGAACATTTTTGGTTCTGGGCACCGCCACCAGTGGCTAAGGCCCAATTTTTCCAGGGGCGTGTATTTACAATTTTTGATGCAATGATTTTCAGCAGGGCTCATTGCTGTGCTCCAACTACAGTATCTGTGAGGGGTTGCAGTGTTGTGGCACCAGCACCAGTGCCTAAGGCCCAATTTTTCAGCCCCTATTTAACAGGGGCGTGTATTTACAAATTTTGATGCAATGCTTTGCAGCAGGGCTCATTGCTGTGCTCCAACTACAGTATCTGTGAGGGGTTGCAGTGTTGTGGCACCAGCACCAGTGCCTAAGGCCCAATTTTTCTGCCCCTGTTTAACAGGGGTGTGTATTTACAATTTTTGATGCAATGCTTTGCAGCAGGGCTCATTGCTGTGCTCCAACTACAGTATCTGTGAGGGGTTGCAGTGTTGTGGCACCAGCACCAGTGCCTAAGGCCCAATTTTTCTGCCCCTGTTTAACAAGGGCGTGTAATTAAAAATGTTGATGCAATACTTTTCAACAGGGCTCATTGCTGCGCTCCAAGTACAGTATCTGTGAGGGGTTGCAGTTTTGTGGCACCAGTGCCTAAGGCCCAATTTTTCTGCCTCTGTTCAACAGGGGCATGTATATACAATTCTTGATCTAATAATTCACAGCAGGGCCCATTCCTGCGCCCACCAAGAGTAACTGTGAGGGCTTACAATGTTGTGGCAACACCACCACCACCACCACCACCATCAACAAAGGCCCAATTTTTCTGCCCCTGTTCAACAGGGGCATGTAATTACAATTCTTGATCTAATAATTCACAGCAGGGCCCATTCCTGCGCCCACCAAGAGTAACTGTGAGGACTTACAGTGTTGTGGCACCAGCACCACCACCAAAGGCCCTATTTTTCCTACCACTGTTCAACAATGGCATGTAATTACAATTCTTGATATAATAGTTCACAGCAGGGCGTTCCAGCGCCCACCAAGAGTAACTTTGAGGGCTTACAGTGTTGTGGCAACACCAACACCTAAGGGCCAAATTTCTGCAGAGTATATACGGCAGGCCCCTACTTTCAAACATTTAACTTACAAACGACTCCTACTTGCAAACAGAAGGAGACAACAGGAAGTGAGAGGAAATCTACCCCTAGGAAGGGAAATTCTCTCCTGTAAGAGTTAATATGGGAAAAAGGTGTCTCCTCTCCACTGATGCTTTATCACCAATTCTTGTTTCACTAAAAAACCCAAATTTTCAAAAAACATTTGTCATTGGGACGGAAAGTGAGGTGAAATCTTCTGAACAGGTGCACAGACAGCAAAACAAATGTTACAGGGGTGATAACCCTTCTCTATGTTTTCCAAAAAGCTTAAAAATATTTTTTTGGCTGGAGCTACACTTAAAAAATGTACCTGTTCCAAATTACAAACAGATTCTACTTAAAAACAAACCTACAGTCCCTGTCTTATTTGCACCGCCTGTATACTGCTGTTCAGATAGGGCCTTTTTTTACTTTGGGTGTGGGGTTCCCCTTAATTTCCATACAAGACCCAAAGGGACTGGTAGTGGGCTGGGGTGGGGGGGGGGGGGTACCCATGCCATTTTTCTCAATGCTTTTTATCCATATTGCCGGGACCATACATTACATTAAAGCCGCAAGCAGTTTTAAATGACTTTTTTTTCTTTAGAAATATCATTGTGTGCAGGGACAGTTCTAAACACGGGAAACACGTGCCACTTCACAGGCATACTATGGACACCCCCCCCCCCCCCCAGGGACGATATTTAAAGGAATATTTCACTTTTTTTTTCACTTTATACATCATTAAAATCACTGCTCCCGAAAAAACTTCCTTTTTAAAACTTATTTTTTGCATTGATACACGTCCCCTGGGGCAGGACCCGGGTCCCCAAACACTTTTTAGGACAATAACTTGCATATTAGCCGTTATAATTAGCACTTTTGATTTCGAACGTTCGCGTCCTTTGTATTTAATAGTGTTTTAAAGTTTGCGCAAACTTTCGGTCTGTTCTCAGGTTCTGGTGCGAACCGAACCGGGGGGTGTTCGACTCATCCCTAGTTGAAACACCTGCTAAATGGGAGTGTACCTTTGATGTAATACCACAATGATAAACTCCCCTGTAGAATCAATAATAACCTTGTAAAATGACAATTAAACAGAATGTCTGTATTTCACACATCCAACCGTTACTATACTGCAGGTAAGTAAGTGGTTAACAATGTGACATAAAATTAGACGTTTGTTTTGCCAATAAAATGGAACCTATGCAAAATGAAAAATATATTGAAAATTGAATATTTAGAGAAAAATCTACAAGGCTGTTATTGATTCGAGAGAAAAATTATCAATTGTATAATATTCAATAAATCAATTTTTAAGAGAACACAAATGCATACAAGATAAAATCAACACAACATAATTACCCGTTCCAAAATGGCTGCTGGTCTGAATTGCTGGTTACCAGAGTTTTTAGAATGGCTGCTGTGGCTTTCAAGATGGCTACTCTTATAGAGGAATTACTTCTTGCGACCTCTGAGTTCCAAAGCATAAGGTGTTTGGGAATTTTCATGAATGTAAAAATATGTATTGATAAATGGTGTATGTGTCTGCGTGTATGATTGGTCTTCTTCAGTGTCCCAGTGTATCTGAGTGTCTCTTTTTTTTATGGAGCAAAAACTTGGATGGTTACCTCCTTCACTTTTATGTTGACCCTCTGGTGAATGGTTGGTTGCAAATATGGGAGGTAACTGCCCTGATTCTCACCCTGTCCATCTACGATCATGGCTAGGGTGTAATCAGAATATGATGTATAGTGTTATTACGAAATATGTTTTAGCATGTTTCATGTTAATCTAATATGATAATTGTTTGCCTTTTTGTCCTGTCATATACTGTCCCCATCTCGTGTACTTTACTGGCTAAAGAAGCCTCTACCTAATCAAATATATTGAGATTGACAGAGTTTCAGGGAATTAAACAACATCACCTTTTACCCATAACAGACTGGTGACAAATCCTTATCAAATATATGGATCACTATGATACACATCGATTCTTACAACATGCATTGCAACATTGTAACATAACATATTAGATATATATATTATATATCTATTTGGATATATATATTACATATACTGTTGGTTCTGTTTTACTAGTGACTGGTGTAGTTTGGTTGTAGAATTAACCAGGCGTTAATGATGCCACTGTCTGGGGAAAAGCTGAATCAACATTGGATGCTTTCTGAGAGACGATTTCACCCTTTGAAACAATGGGGTTGTTTGCTCTGGCTTTTCTTGAACACAGGCTTTACGATCTGGATCTCAAAACATAAATTTGACCACTGTTAGCCAAATTGGTACCATTGTTCAGATCACTTTATGTCAACATCAGGTTTGTCTCTTGACCTCCCTTCTCCTTAGGCTCGGTTCACACAGGGGCAACACGACTTCCAGCGCGACTTTGAGAGGCAACTCAGACACAACTTGAGCATGAATCACAGGGCGACCTCAGCGCGACTTCTGGTGATTTACAACACGACTTGAAGTCGCTTCCAGGACAGGAGACATTCCAGTGGCCAATAAAACAAGAATCAGCTCTGTGGGAGGGAGGGGTTTGCCTGAAAAATATGTGTTCTCTTCCTGGAGAGTTGCTCCTGTTAAGACAGGGAATACGACTTCTGAGCGACTTCCATTGAAATCAATGGGTACAGGTTGCCTAGCAGTCGCCTAGGAGTCGGATTGAAGTAGTACAGGGACCTTTTTTGAAGTCGGAGCGACCGCAGTCATGTACATTAAAACATCTCCATTGACTTCAATTAGTTTTAAAAATAGCGCGACTTGGGGCAACTTGGGGCGACCTGAAGTTGCGTCCGGAGTCGCCCCTGTGTGAACCGAGCCTTAGAGAGGATGATTCAATCAACCTTCTCTAGTGGGGGGGGGGGTGGGAGACGCTCCCTTGGTATGATGACACCTTGGCAGTTTCAAGAAGTATGAAATATTTTATGTATTCCGGCCATGACAATGTATGTGTGTGTATGTTTATATGTGTGTGTGTATAGATGTACTGTATATATGTACATTACTTTTAATCTTAACCCCTAATCCTGTAGGATCAGAAGTTTTTTTTAGGGCTTGTTTACATGAGTGGTAAGGATTGATCTTGGATCACTTTTTAGAGGAGGCCTTTGACCAGTGGTAAAAAAAGGCAATATGTCACCTTCTTATTGCCTGTTTTAACTTCCTAAATGCAGCACAGCCACGCAATGCACATGGTTGCAGAATGGCCCCATTCACCTGGGGGTATACTTCCTGGCACAGCCACAGCATATGTACGACCCTGGCTGCTGCCTCTGCAGCTAAAGCGGAAGCAATTGAGGGTTGTAACCATATGGCTTTACCTTCCCCTAACCTCATGTGTGAACAAGCCCTGGTTCATATGTGTGCAGCTGCATGCTGCATGTAGGGCAGCCCATTAATTTAAACGGGCTGCCCTACCTGCATGAACATAGGGAAATAAGTCCCCAACACTTTTTACAATTTGTACCATGCCAATTTGTCATGCACTAAAACACACTACATTGCCAATGCATAGGGGGTACCATTAAGAATTAATGGCACCCTTGTTTGTCTACTAAAAAGCAGTGCATTTGTCTGCGTGTCAGGAATAAGTATTACAAGAAAAACAGAAATGGAAGGCATGCACACCTAGTGCATTACCAGAGATAATTTAATAATAAGACATTTTTGTGTAAAAGTGGGTACTCACAAAATGCAACTGACAAAAGGCCATAAACACAGTGCATGGACATGCACAGAACATGGGGTACAACTAACGCGTTTCGGGGGCGCAAGCCCTTCCTTAGAGCTAGGCTACTATCTTACCCTATCTGAGGAGGGCAGCATCCACCTAGCTTTGGGAAACCATATATACCTTTCACACCACCATTTTATCAGATATCTGTCACGTCACACCTTGGAAGACCTATTAGCGCTGGGAGTGACTGTGTTTTTTGTATTTCTTCAGGAATAAATATGATTTTTGTGTATTTCCCACATGCAGTAATGTGAACCAAGCCTTGAACTCAGGTCCCTCGAGACAGAAAATACTTTTCAAGGGCTGACTGAAAAAAGGTTGAAAAACACTTCTCTAAACCATAAAGCTCCCCCTAGCTGCAGCCTAGTAATAACATTGCTAAGAGGTCTACTTACTATACCTGCATGAAAAAACAAACAGCACTCGTTAAAAATTTCATTTATCATTCGCCTGTGATCAGCTTTAGTCAGGAACTGAATCAAATTACCTAATTTGGCAGCACAAGACATTTAAACTGATAAAATAGCCTAGAATGTTATACATTGAATGGAGTGACTTTTTTCTTAACTTTGTTTTAAGCTGTGGGGGATTGGGAACATTTCCAGACACAGACAGGATGAAGGATTGCTCTCATTATGATAAGAGACTTTTTTCTACTACTGCTGGATAATAAATATATGACTAACATTTGCATGGCAGTAAGTAGTGTGACCAATCTAGATTCAGATCAATTACTGAAAAACAATGTTGTTTTAATAAGCTAAAGACACATTAAAAGTTAAGCAAGCTGTAGGTTAATTTTCTAACTTGACATGCAGGTATGTAAGTTGATATATATAAAAAAAAAAAACATTAATATAAATGACTTTTTAAGCTAAATTAAAGTTCAGCCAATGTTTCAAAAGCTTTCATGTTTTAATACAAGGGAAACTTATCTCCTTCACCTCCATATTTCTCCATGAATCATAACTGTCATTCAAACTTCATCTGAAGATGAAGCTTGGTATCCCTACATGACTGTTCATGGATGTATGTGGGATTGGGGAGAAGGGAGTCATAGAGATTATATGGTAACATTTAATTTCTGAATAAAAATAACCTTCAAGTTTTGTAAGCTTTGATATATAATAAAAATTTCCCCCAAAAAAAGGAACTAAAAATTCCAGGATACATAAATCTGTTGTGATATCTGTCATATTGTATAAAAATTGGCTTAGTATCCTGATACAGAAAACTGGTGTATGAACATAAAGTGAGCTTAGACTGTCCAATATAAGACGCTTCTCTGGCACGGTTTTTGAAATGATAAATATGGTACATTTTTTTCTCATGCTATTGAAATTAGTATCTGCTGCAGGTTTTTTTTTTTCCATTCTTGGATTTATACAATTTTATATGTGCCTGTTAGGTGATAAAATGGGATATCTACAGTATAGCAATCTGATAGACAGTACATAAAATTTCAAATAAGTAAGGAATGCCACACATCAGGATACAAATCTTTCGAAGTTGTGATGCATGAGAAATGACATTTGCCAAGTGGGCTGCTTCAAATAAACACATTTCTAGCAATCAATGTATTATGATAGAAATCTACTAGCAGACAGAAGAGACATGTGCACATCTTAGTGGCAAGACAATATATCACAATAAAAAATAAATAAAATAAAAATAAATAAATAAACTTTCTGTTAGAATTGTACGGGACTAAACCACTAAAAAACGTATGGAATGCACCTATCACACACATCTGACTGCCTGCATCAAGAAGCACACCTGACTTGAAGTCAATGAATACTTGTATGTAGTTCATTTGAATATTCTTCTTCCAGTAATATCTGCATACTTTGTTCCACAATAGATAATCAAAATTAGTTTAAAACTAACAACACAGTATATATATATATATATATATATATATGGCCTCTTCATGTCCTTAAAGTGGTTATAAAGCTTTGTTGTTTTTATATATAAAAATAACAAACATGCCTATACTTACCTGCTCTGTGCAATGGTTTTTCACAGAGCAGAGGCTCTTTTCCTGGAGTCCCCTGCCGGCGCTCCAGGCCCCTAGGGTGCCCCCAGGGAAAGCGCACCAATGAGTGCTTGCTCCCGAGTGCCGCAGCTGCATCCATTGACACAGACAGCGGGACTTGTCCCCAAGTACTGCACTGTGTCACTGGATTTGATTGACAGCAACAGGAACTAATCGATTCTGCTGCTATCAATCTGTCCAATAAGGAGAGAGACAGCAGCGGGAGCCACTGCGCTTAAGCACATCGCTAGATCGGATGGGTTTAGGTAAGGGGAATGGGGGATCCGGGGAGCAGCTGCAGCACAGAAGGTTTTTCACCTTAATGCATAGAATAGAAGGCATTAAGGTGAAAAAGCTTAAATTGGATGTAAATCTGATTCATGAAATTTGACCTAAGCACATATATCTGTAGTGTTTTCTTATCTCTCTCCAAAGCACTGAGTCCCATGTCTTTCTGCTGCTCTGTTATTCTGTTATCAGCTTGATAACTTCTGACAAGTTCTCTGACAACTGAGATATACCAGCCTGCAATTTGTGTCAGGGTGGGCGCTACAATTATATTAGCAGAGAGCTTGTCTACTCACAGCACAGCTCTGCACATTCCTTCCTTCCTTTGCCTATGTGGAGTGGGGATGTGTGCCTTTCCTCAAATTGGCTATCTTGGCTGTATTACAGGAATCCACTCCCAGTGCTGAACAGGAAGAGAAAATCTCTATCACGATTTGCACTTTCTAAAGAATATAACAAGCTGAAGACAGCAGATATGCATGTAGAACGTATGCAGGGAGATTTATTTAATCTCTGTGTATCATCTAAGGCTGTTCATTTCACTGGGTATATGTGAGGGTTTACATCCACTTTAATGGTTTAGAATCACTTTAATGTACACATTTTTTAAAAGTTAATGAAATCCAAAATCTATTTTTCTGTATGTTTGTCATAATGCCTCACTTTATACAATTTTCTTGTCATGGCTCCTGTTGCTTCTCAATTAAATACTGCTGCAGTCTCATTAAGAATGCACAGTCTATTATCTTGAGTGTTCAGCAGCTACGCTCCATCTAGTGGTTTAAGATTTTTACTGCCCTTAAAATAGTGGAACTTTACTCTCTTAATCAACATTGATTATTTTTAATCCTCATGCTGCTAGCATTAGTAAAAATATAGGAAAGTAAATAATATTTTTTTTTATATTACATTTCTTCAGTTACTTCTTGTTTTTTTGCATAGGCAAATGATTAAATACCACCAAAAGAAATCTCGTGGGAAAAAAAGGACGCAAATTTTGTTTGGGTACAGCATCAAATGACCGCGCAATTTTCAGTTAACCACTTAAGCCCCGGACCATTACGCAGCTTAATGACCAGAGGTGTTTTCACAATTTGGCACTGCTCTGCTTTACCTGGAAATTATGCGGACATGCAATGTTGTACCCAAACGAAATTTGCGTCCTTGTCTTCCCACAAATAGAGCTTTCTTTTAATGGTATTGATTGATTGCCTCTGCGATTTTTTTTTTTTTTACGATATAAACGGAAAAAGACTGAAAATTTAGAAAAAAAAATATATTTTCTACTTTTTGTTATAAGAAAAATCAAATAAACTCAATTTTAGTCATACATTTAGGCCAAAATGTATTCAGCCACATGTTTTTAGTAAAATTTTTTTTCAATAAGCGTATATTTATTGATTTGCGCAAAAGTTATAGCGTCTACAAACTAGGGTACATCTTCTGGAATTTACACAGCTTTTAATTTATGACTGCCTATCTCATTTCTTGAGGTGCTAAAATGGCAGGGCAGTACAACCCCCCCCCCCCCCCAAATGACCCCATTTTGGAAAGTAAAAACCCCAAGGAAATTGCTGAGAGGCATGTTGAGCCCATTGAATATTTTTTTTTTGTCCCAAGTGATTGAATAATGACAAAAAAAAAAAAAAAAATTACAAAAAGTTGTCACTAAATGATATATTGCTCACACATGCCATGGTTATATGTGGAATTGCACCCCAAAATACATTTTGCTGCTTCTCCTGAGTACGGGGATACCACATGTGTGGGATTTTTTTGGAGCCTAGCCACGTACGGGACCCTGAAAACCAAGCACCACTTTTAGGATTTCTAAGGGCACAAATTTTTGATTTCACTCCTCACTACCTATCACAGTTTCGAAGGCCATAAAATGCCAAAATAGCACAAAACCCCCCCAAATGACCCCATTTTAGAAAGTAGACACCCCAAGGATATTGCTGAGAGGCATGTTGAGCCCATTGAATATTTTTTTTTGTCCCAAGTGATTGAATAATGACAAAAAAAAAAATTACAAAAAGTTGTCACTAAATGATATATTGCTCACACATGCCATGGTTATATGTGGAATTGCACCTCAAAATACATTTTGCTGCTTCTCCTGAGTACAGGGATACCACATGTGTGGGATTTTTTAGGAGCCTAGCCGCGTACGGGACCCCGAAAACCAAGCACCGCCTTCAGGATTTCTAAGGGCACAAATTTTTGATTTCACTCCTCACTACCTATCACAGTTTCGAAGGCCATAAAATGCCAAAATAGCACAAACCCCCCCCCAAATTACCCCATTTTGGAAAGTAGACATCCCAAGCTATTTTCTGAGAGGCATGGTGAGTATTTTACAGCTCTCATTTGTTTTTGAAAATGAAGAAAGTAAATCTTTTTTTTTTTTTTTTTTTTTTTAATTTTCAAAACTTTGTGACAAAAAGCAAGATCTGCAAAATGCTCACCATACCTCTCAACGAATAGCTTGGGGTGTCTACTTTCCAAAATGGGGTCATTTGGGGGGTTTTGTGCCATCTGGGCATTCCATGGCCTCCGAAACTGTGATAGGCAGTGAGGAGTGAAATCAAAAATGTACACCCTTAGAAAGCCTAAAGGCGGTGCTTGGATTTTGGGGTCCCATACGTGGCTAGGCTCCCAAAAAGTCTCACACATGTGGTATCCTCAGGAGAAGCAACAGAATGTATTTTGGGGGGTAATTCCACATATGCCCATGGCATGTTTGAGCAATATATCATTTAGTGACAACTTTGTTCAAAAAAAATAAATAAATAAATTTCCGCAACTTGTGTCAACATATAAAATATTCCATGGACTCGACATGCCTCTCAGTATATAGCTTGGGGTGTCTACTTTCCAAAATGGGGTCATTTGGGGGGGTTTTGAACTGTCCTGGCATTTTATACACAAAATTAGGAAGCTTACATCCACTCTTCTAACCACTTGAAGACAAAGCCTTTGGCCTCGTACACACGACCGATTTTCTCGGCAAGAACCAGCAAGAAACTTGCTGGCAGAGATGTCTTGCCGAGTAAATCGGTCGTGTGTACGCGGCTATCGGGTTTCTCGTCGAGAAAACCGACAAGTAACCTCGACGAGAAAATAGAGAACCTGCTCTCTATTTTCTCGTCGAGATTCTCGTCAGCCTGTTTCTCGACGAGAAAAGTGAGTGTGTGTACACTTACCTGTCCGCCGGGAAGCCCGCGCATGTTCGAAATGAATTCGACGCATGCGCGGTAGCTTCCTAGGCATAGATAGGGTATACCAAGATGGCGGCGACGGCATCGAATGTGACGAGCGCATGCTCGTCGTAGTCGATGACGTCACCGCGTACGCTCCATTCAAAGAACCGCGGGTTCTTTGAATCGAGCGTGTGTACACTCGGCCGCGACAATTTTCTTGTCCAAGAATCTCGTCGAAAAAAACGACATGTTTTTTTCGACGAGAATCTCGGCCGTGTGTACGAGGCCTTTCTGACACTTTTTGTTTACATGAAAACATTTTTTTTTTGCAAGAAAATTATGTTGAACCCCCAAACATTATATATTTTTTTAAAGCAAAGGCCCTACAGATTAAAATGGTGGGTGTTGCATTTTTTTTTCCACACAGTATTTGCGCAGCGATTTTTCAAACGCATTTTTTTGTGGAAAAAATACACTTTTTTTAATTTTAATGCACTAAAACACACTATATTGCCCAAATATTTGATGAAATAAAAAAGATGATCTTAGGCCGAGTACATAGATACCAAAAACGACATGCTTTAAAATTTTGCACAAACGCTCAGTGGCAACAAACTACATACATTTTTAAAAGCTTTTAAAAGCCTTTACAGGTTACCACGTTAGAATGACTGCCCTCGATCTGACCTTTGCGGTGATACCTCACATGCATGATGCAATTGCTAATTACATATGACGCCAGACCGACGCTTGCATTCACCATTGCGCAAGAGCAGGGCGGGACAGGGGTGCTTTTTTTTTTTTATTATTATTAATTTTGCTTTTTTATTTTATTTTTAAACTGTTCCTTCCATATTTTTTTTTCTCACTTTTATTGTTATCTCAGCGAATGTAAATATCCCCTATCATAGCAATAGGTAGTGACAGGTACTCTTTTTTTGAAAAAACTGGGGTCTATTAGACCCTAGATCTTTCCTCTGCCCTCAAAGCATCTGAACACACCAAGATCGGTGTGATAAAATGCTTTCCCAATTTCCCAATGGCGCTTTTTATATCCGGGGGGGGGGACATTCCCTCCCACTGCTTGTAAAAGCAGTCCAGAGGCTAATTAGCCGCTAGGATTGCTTTTACATGAAAATCGGCCGCTGGCTGAAAAGAATGATACCAAGATGATACCTAAACCCGCAGGCATCAATCTGGTATAACCATTTAAAGTCCAGCAACATACCAGTACGTTGTTGGTCCTTGTTGGACATGTATTGTAATCTTTTTTTTCATGAAGCCTGTTGGCTGCATGAAAAAAAGAGATTGATCGGTGGGTATGCCCACCATTAGAATACCTGCCTTCATCCACCCACTTCTAATGATGTGCATATATGCACCATTTATATATGCCGAAGCATGGGGGCATCCTCCCGCAAAAGTTATGCCGCGTACACACGGTCAGACTTTTCCACGGGCAAGCCTCCGTCAGAATTTTGACCGTATGTACGCGGCATTAGGAGCAAAATCGCTCCTCCGCCCCTGCTGCCCCCATGCTTCAGCATATATGCTTTTTTTTTTTTAACTGTGGTGGTGAAATCACCTCCTACAGCACTGGAGTTGCAGGGATCAGGCCTGTCTCTGCGAACGCTGCAGTTATGTGTGTTGTGTTTTGTAAGTGACAGTGATTGATCGATACTGCACTTGGGTGGCCTGGGCTGGACGGAGGGGCAAAACACAGGTGCTAGCAGGTATCTGGGCTGATCCCGCTAACACTGCGTTTTTGGGAACCCTAAACTGCTGGGGACGCTAGTATAGATCTGATCAGATCAGATATTGATCTCTTCAGATACTATACCACTAAGGGAGGTGTATGCTTCACGCGTGGGTGTTAGCCTTACTGGCACTAACCTGACGCTGCCTGGGGCGACGCAGACCCTCTCTGACGCTAAAACCTAATTGATATCACCCACCGGGCGATCAGGGGGTTAAACCTTTATTGGGTTATATACGGCGGGTGCCCTGACACTATAAAAAGCAAACTAACTAACCAGCGTCACCCGTAACACTTATATGGTGATCAATGGTGAAAGGGTTAACTAGGGGCAATCAGGGGGTTAAACCTTTATTAGGTTTTTATATAGCGTCAGGTACCCCCATATATTACCTGACGGGGAACCTAAATAACAAAATAACTAACTGGCTAACCAGTGTCACCAGTAACACTTATACGGCGATCACTGGTGAAAGGGTTAACTAGGGGCAATTAGGGGGTTAAAACCTTTATTAGATAATATATGGGGGTAGCTGACGCTATAAAAACCTGCGGCGAACCTAAAAAAAAAAACTGACTACCTAGCGGCACCAGCATAACTAATACAGCGATCAGAAAAACGGTCGCTTAGTGACACTGGCAAAAGGGGGTGAAAGGGTTACCTGGGGGGCGATCAAGGGGTTAAACCTTTATTAGGTAATAAATGGGGGTACCTGACGCTATAAAAACCTGCGGCGAACCTAAAAAAAATAACTGGCTACCTATCGGCACCACCGACACTAATACAGCGATCAGAAAAACGATTGCTTAGTGACACTGGCAAAAGGGGTGAAAGGGTTACCTGGGGGGCGGTCAAGGGGTTAAACCTTTATTAGGTAATATATGGGGGTACCTGATGCTATAAAAACCTGCGGCGAACCTAAAAAAAAAACTGGCTACCTATCGGCACCACCGACACTAAAACAGCGATCAGAAAAACGATCGCTTAGTGACACTGGCAAAAGGGGGTGAAAGGGTTACCTGGGGGGGGGGGGCGATCAAGGGGTTAAACCTTTATTAGGTAATATATGGGGGTACCTGATGCTATAAAAACCTGCGGCGAACCTAAAAAAAATAACTGGCTACCTATCGGCACCACCGACACTAAGACAGCGATCAGAAAAACGATCGCTTAGTGACACTGGCAAAAGGGGGTGAAAGGGTTACCTGGGGGGCGATCAAGGGGTTAAACCTTTATTAGGTAATATATGGGGGTACCTGACACTATAAAAACCTGCGGCGAACCTAAAAAAAATAACTGGCTACCCATCGGCACTACCGACACTATATGACAGCGATCAGAAAAACGATCGCTTAGTGACAGTGGTGCTAGGGGGTGAAAGGGCTACCTGGGGGGCGATCAAGGGGTTAAACCTTTATTAGGGGAGGTTAGGGGGCTACACTGGACCTAAAACGAACTACCCTGACACTTTTACAGTCACAAATGTCACTGATTGCAGTGATCAGTAAATAAATGGTCACTGCAATCAGTGACACTGTGACTGGGGGCTGTGGGGTGATCTGGGGGGTGATCTGGGGGTGTCTGGGGGGGCGATCTTGTGCCTATGTGTGCTGGGTGTCAGTGTGCTGTTTAGTGCACTAACCTGTATGTCTTCTCTCCACGGCGCTCGGTATATGTGAGCGCCGCAGGAGAGATGACATCACTTCCTCCTGCCTGTGTAAACATTACACAGGCAGAGGAAGATTCTCATTCGCCGGGAGCGATCGCGAGGGGGTGGCCGGAAACGAATGGCCGTCCCCTCATCACGGATCGCTCCCGACCGCTCACTGTATAGAAGGGGGGTCCGATGGGACCCCCCAACTATACGAAGGCAGTCACATACAGGTACGTGATTGTGCCTGTCCGTGCCATTCTGCCGACGTATATATACAGTGAGCGGTCGTTAAGGGGTTAAAGCCATGCAGTGCCAAATTGTAAAAAGTGCTCTGGTCAGGAAGAGGGTCAAATCTTCCGGGGTTGAAGTGGTTAAATGCTCCAAAAATGTACATTCGTGCCATCCAAATGTTTGAGGCATTACGACTTGCTGGAAAATTCCAAGTCATGCCTGTTGCTAATTGCCTTAGTATATGGAAGTAAATGCATATCTCCAGTAGACAAAAAGGAATAGCCCATTAAAACTAATAATAATAAAACCAGCTTTTGCTACAATATTTATCTCTTCCACCAAATAATCTCAGTCGGAAGGCCAGTATCATTCAACCCACTTTCACTGAGTCCAGGTTGTTCTGGATCCTCCTGCAGCCTGTAACTGTACAATGAAACGAGAAGCAGCTCAATGATGAGCTTATCTTTGTCACTCTGCATTTTTCTCCTATCAGCACTTTTTTTTGTCATGAACTGATTGACTGCTGGTTTTGACACTTCCTTCCACACTCTAATGCCGCGTACACATGACCGTTTTTAATGTCATTGAATAAAACGGCATTTTTCTCGACGTGATTCTTCTCAAGCCTGCCTTGCCTACACACTATCGTGGGAAAAAATGCTTGAGTAAAGCGCAGTGACGTACAACACGTACGACGGCTCTATAAAGGGGAAGTTCCATTCGGATGGCGCCACCCTTCATGTTAGTAAAGTTTGTTGAGAGACGATTCACGCTTTTCAGCCTCGTGCTTTTCAGTCCGTTACAGCGTGACGAATGCTAGTTTTACCAGAACGAGCGCTAGTTTTACCAGAACGAGCGCTCCCGTCTCATACTTGATTCTGAGCATGCGCATTTTTTTTACGTCGTTAAAGCCTACACACGGCCGTTTTTCATGACGAGAAAAATGACGATGTGAAAAACGACGATAAAAATTAGAGCATGTTCCAATTTTTTCATGCCCGTTTTTCACGTCGTGAAAAATGCTCTGAAGCCCACACACGATCATTTTTAATGACCATTTTAAAAAATGGCATTTTTCTCGTCATAAGCCCTGGTTCACACTGGTGCGATTTGACATGCGATTTGACATGTCAAATCTGCGAAATTTGCCGCAAATTGCGGGCAATGGCACCGTCCTAATCGGTGCGACGCCGCAGATGCGGCGCTGCACCGATTTTTAAAAAGTAGTTTCTGTACTACTTTTTGCGATTTCAGCCGCGATTTACATTGACATCTGTGTCAGATGTCTCTGTAATCGAGCTGAAATCGGGACTGACAGGCAGGAGTGAAATCGTGCGAGTTCAGCTGAACTCGCACGGCTTCACTCCCGCAGCCCCAGTGTGAACCTGGGCTTAAAAACAGTCATGTGTACGAGGCATTATATGCTGGGAGCACAAGAGGCTGATACCAGGTCTAATACAGGTACTTAGACTGAATGCATTTAAAAAAGGACAATTGATGTATTAATGGTTACAGACTTCCATTTATTTGTGTCTTTTATTTTTGCCTAAAGATCAGCTTTAACTCATGAAAACATACATCCCTGAATTAATGTTCTATTACATATTTTTATAACTTTAAATAGAACAGCATCCAATTTCCAACAGCATCCAAACATCCAATCCCACTGTTAGGGCAATTTGGTCACACCCATCATTTGGTGCAGTGCTCTATGCACACAGTTATTGACCCTGCCCCCTGTCCCACTCCCATTAAGGGGGTACACTTAAAAAAAATTGATTGTCAATAGGTACCCAAATGAAAAAAAGTGGTCAAACGGAGCAGCAGGGAAGCAAAGGCAAGATAGTATGTACTGCTGGAGAGAGTGGGGGAGCTTTAAAGCAAACCTTTGCATCACATTCACAAAGCAAGTACCCATTTCAAATGTGCAAAAAGTAGAACTTAGGCCTCATGCCCACTGGCGTTTTTACAGCTGCGTTTTTTGCAGCTTAAAAACGCCTGTCCATGTTATTGTAAATATTTTTTTTTTTTTTTTTGAAAAAAAAAAAAAAAAAAACGTCGGAGCTAAAAACGCGACCACGCGTTAGTGCGCGTTTTTGCGCGTTTTTTGACGCTCGCGTTTTTTCCTGCCAAATTCTGACGCTGAGGAACGCACTGGCCCTGGGTTTTTTTTACAGCTTACAAACGCCTATGCTCTTTACAGCTCAAAAACGCCTAGGTGGGCATGAAGCTATAGACTAACATGGACAGGCGTTTTTAAGCTGTAAAAAACGCTCAAAAACGCGGCTGAAAAAACGCCCGTGGGCATGAGGCCTTATACTTATGAGTGATCCTATGCATCCTTATGAAACCTTCTTAAAAGCTTTTGCAGCCTGTAATGGCTCAGTCCTGAGCTATTGTAGAGATAGCAGTCATCGGGACCAGAGTCCCCTAGTGCCAAAAGAGGACAAGTCATCCTGTTCCTTGGGCCACCCATGCACAGTTTGTTCTTTATCCTGTTGCAGTCACTGATCTCATCATAGGTGGCAGGTAGGGATGAGCTTCGTGTTCGAGTCGAACATACGTTCGACTCGAACATCGGCTGTTCGATCGTTCGACGAAGATCGAACGATTTGGGCCGTTCGTGCCAAATTCGAGTGACGCGAACGGCCCACAATGCACTACGCCATCGCAGTGTCATCCAGGCGCTGTGATTGGCCAAGCATGCACTGTGACCCCGCATGCTTGGCCAATCACAGCGCCGGCAGCGAGGAGAGCAATGATTGGCCACAGGCAGGATGCCTGTGGCCAATTATTGCTGAGGGTGTTTAGTACACGCCCCACACTATAAAAGGCCGCCAGCACGGCGGCCTAGTGTAGTGTGTTCCGGAGCAGGGAAAGAGAAGCATAGGCAGGGACAGTGACATTTATTTCTTTCTTGCTTAACCTGGATTCCTTTAGTTTAGGGAAAGAGAAGGATAGGTAGGGAGAGTGTCAGTGTGTTTTACTGTGCGAATCCTTGTTTCTAGGGACAAAGAAGGAAAGTGAGGGGAATTCTCCTTGTGCTATAGTGTGCTTTGAAAAAACATTTTTTCTAGGGACAGAAAACTCTAGGTAGGGAGAGTGTCAGTTTCTTTCACTGTGCGAATCCTTGTTTCTAGGGACAAAGAAGGAAAGTGAGGGGAATTCTCCTTGTGCTATAGTGTGCTTTAAAAAAACATTTTTTCTAGGGACAGAAAACTCTAGGTAGGGAGAGTGTCAGTGTCTTTTACTGTGCGAATCCTTGTTTCTAGGGACAAAGAAGGAAAGTGAGGGGAATTCTCCTTGTGCTATAGTGTGCTTTAAAAAAACATTTTTTCTAGGGACAGAAAACTCTAGGTAGGGAGAGTGTCAGTGTCTTTTACTGTGCGAATCCTTGTTTCTAGGGACAAAGAAGGAAAGTGAGGGGAATTCTCCTTGTGCTATAGTGTGCTTTAAAAAAACATTTTTTCTAGGGACAGAAAACTCTAGGTAGGGAGAGTGTCAGTTTCTTTCACTGTGTGAATCCTTGTTTCTAGGGACAGGGAAGGACAGTGAGTGAATTCTCCTTGTGCTATAGTGTGCTTTAAAAAAACATTTTTTCTAGGGACAGAAAACTCTAGGTAGGGAGAGTGTCAGTGTCTTTTACTGTGCGAATCCTTGTTTCTAGGGACAAAGAAGGAAAGTGAGGGGAATTCTCCTTGTGCTATAGTGTGCTTTAAAAAAACATTTTTTCTAGGGACAGAAAACTCTAGGTAGGGAGAGTGTCAGTTTCTTTCACTGTGCGAATCCTTGTTTCTAGGGACAGGGAAAGACAGTGAGGGAAATTCTCCTTGTGCTATAGTGTGCTAAAGCATTCCTCATCAACCATCTTTGAAATCCTTGTTTTTTGGACAGTCAGGGAAATTGTCGTTGTGCTATTCTGTGCAAAAGCAATCATCCTCAACCATATTTAGAAATCCTTAAGTAAAGGGACAGAGAAGGACACCTGAAGGTAGCCCTTATTGCTTTTTTCCCATCTCCCTGCAGGCCATCTATTAGAATGTCTGGAAGGCAAACAAGGAGAGGCAGACAGTCAGGAGGCAATAAAAGAGGGCAAGCAGGCTCTGTGTCTGGGGGCAACAGTGCTGGTCGTGGACGCGGTGCATTGTCATCAGCACATGGCCATGGGACACGCTTGTCCTTCTTTTCGGCAGCTGGACATGTTGAGCCACATCATGCCGAAGACTTGGTAGAGTGGATGACCAAGCCCTCCTCCTCCTCCTCATCCTCTCTCACCCAGGCTCAGGGTACTGGCAAAGCAGCTGCCAAAGCGTCCTCTTCCCTGGTATCAATGTCAGACTCATCATCAGTCACTCCTTCCCTAGACCCACCATGTCCTCCTCCTGAGGAGTCCCCCGAACTGTTTGAGCACAGTGTTGGGTACATGCTCCAGGAGGATGCCCAGCGTTTCGAAGGGTCTGATGATGAAACCCAGCTACAGGAAGGCAGTAGCGTGAGAGCAGACAGAGGGGATGCTCAAGAAGGACACCAATCTGGCAGTCATGTTCCAGCAGCTGCAGCATACTGCCAGATTGGCTCCAGTGATGAGGAGGGAGGGGATGATGAGGTCACTGACTCCACGTGGGTGCCTAATAGGAGAGAGGAGGAGGAGGAGGATGAGGAGGAGGCACATCTCCAACGAGGCAGGATGCCCTTTGGTGGCCAGCGTAAGGGCAGTACACCGACGGAATCACACCGCAGAGCTCCGCCTGTGCAGGGCGCTGCCTCTGCCCGTCATTCAAAAAGTTCCTTGGTGTGGGCCTTTTTTGAGGCTAGTGCATCAGATCGCACAGCTGCTGTTTGCAACATATGTCTCAAGCGTATATCGCGTGGCCAAAACATCAGCCGCTTGGGTACCACATGCCTGACCAGACATATGTTGACCTGCCATGCAGCTCGTTGGCAAGCCTACCTCAAAGACCCACACCAAAGAACAAAGCGGACCTCTCCTTGCACCGCATCAGCTGGGATCTCCAACCCCACTATAACTTCAGTCCTCTCTGAAACATGCACTGAGAGGAATGAAGGTGTAGAATTAGGTGTGTCACAGCCAAGTACTTGCGGCCACTCTGCTAGCAGTACACCGACGTCCGATTCTAGCAGGCAAATTTCACTGCCCCAGCTGCTGGACCGTCAAAAGAAGTTCACTCCCAGCCATCCACATGCCCAGCGGTTGAATGCTAGCTTGGCTAAATTGCTAGCGCTTCAACTGCTGCCTTTTCAGTTGGTAGACTCGGCCCCCTTCCGTGAGTTTGTGCAATGTGCGGTTCCTCAGTGGCAGGTTCCCAAACGCCACTTTTTCTCACGGAAGGCTATTCCGGCTCTCTACCGGCATGTGGAAGGCAATGTCTTGGCCTCGCTGGACAGGGCGGTCAGCGGTAAGGTGCATATTACCGCTGACTCATGGTCCAGCAGGCATGGACAGGGACGTTACCTTTCTTTCACGGCCCATTGGGTCACTCTTTTGGCAGCTGGGAAGGATGCAGGACAAGGTGCAGTAGTGTTGGAGGTTGTTCCACCGCCACGCCTCCAAAATGCTACTACTGGTTGTGACACACCTCTCTCCTCCACCCCCTCCTCTCCTTCTTCCTCCATGGCCTCTTCCTGTGGTTTGTCCTATGAACCAGCGGTGCTCCGTAGCCGTTCACGGGGCTACGCAAGTACGCAGGCAAAAAGATGCCATGCCGTGCTTGCGCTGGTGTGTTTGGGGGACAGAAGCCACACTGGGGCAGAGGTCCTGTCTGCTCTGCAGGGCCAGGCCGAGAGGTGGTTGACGCCACGCCAGCTTAAGCCAGGAATGGTGGTTTGCGACAATGGCACCAACCTCCTCTCCGCCCTCCGACAGGGACAACTGACCCATGTGCCCTGTGTGGCTCACGTCCTTAACCTGGTGGTGCAGCGGTTCTTGGGCAGGTACCCGGGCTTACAGGATGTCCTGAGGCAGGCCAGGAAAGTCTGTGTGCATTTCCGCAGATCTTATAATGCCAGTGCTCGCCTGGCTGAGCTGCAAAAGGAGTTGAACCTGCCCAAGAACCGCCTTATATGTGACATGCCCACCAGGTGGAACTCAACGTTGGCCATGCTGCAGCGGCTGCACACGCAGCAGAGGGCCATCAATGAGTACCTGTGCGACTACGGCACCAGGACAGGGTCAGGGGAGCTTGGTTTTTTTTCTCCACGCCAGTGGGGCATGATCAGGGATGCATGCACTGTCCTGGCACCATTTGAGGAGGCCACGAGGATGGTGAGCAGTGACAGTGCATGCATCAGTGACACTGTACCTCTGGTCCACCTGTTGGAGCACACGCTGCGTGGAATAATGGACAGGGCACTTGAGGCAGAACAGAGGCAGGAAGAGGAGGACTTCCTTGCCTCTCAAGGCCCCCTTTACCCAGACAGTGTTCCTTCTGTCCCACCCATCGCACAGGAAGAGGAGGAGGAGGAGGAGGAGGAGGAGGAGGATTGTGTCAGCATGGAGGTGGAGGCTGGCACTCAGCATCATCAGCAGCAGTCTTTTAGGGATGATTTACAGTCCCAAGAAACCAGTGGACTTGTACGTGGCTGGGAGGAGGTGGCTGCGGATCATGTCGTCCTTAGTGACCCAGAGGACTCCGGAGCGAATGCCTCAGCAAACCTACGCTGCATGGCCTCCCTGATCCTGCAAAGTCTGCGGAAGGATCCTCGTATTCTTCGGGTCAAGGAGAGGGACCATTACTGGCTGGCCACTCTCCTTGATCCACGGTACAAGGGTAAGGTTGCGGACCTTATGTTACCGTCGCAGAGGGAGCAGAGGATGAGACAACTCCGGGAGGCCTTGCAGAAAGGTCTGTGCAACGCGTTCCCAGAGACTGGGAGGTTACAAACTCCTGGTCCTGGACAACGAGTTGCTGAGGCTTCGGCCAGTCAAAGAAGGAGCGGTGGGGAAGGTGGCCGTCTGACCGATGCGTTCAGACAATTCTTTAGTCCGCAGCCCCAAAGTATGATCGGTTCCAGCAACCATCGCCAGCGTCTGATAAACATGGTGCAGGAATATCTAGGGGCAAGGTCAGACTTGGACACCTTCCCCACCGAAAATCCTCTGGCTTACTGGGTCTTGAGGATGGATCACTGGCCAGAGCTTGCACAGTATGCAATTGAGCTACTGGCCTGTCCTGCATCCAGCGTTCTTTCGGAACGCACATTCAGTGCTGCTGGAGGATTTGTCACGGATCACAGGGTGCGCCTGTCCACCGACTCGGTTGATCGACTGACTTTCATCAAGATGAACCAGTCTTGGATCACCACCAGCTACCACACACCTGATGCTGATATAACAGACTAATTGATTTTAACATGTCACATCCCTTCAAGACTGATGCTGATGCTGAGTGCCTGTGCTGTTATGTTGACTGGCTATCCTCCTCCTCCGAGTCCTCAATGATACGATTGATGATGATAGGTTTGAAGATCATTTTTGTTTATGGGTGCCGCCACCAGTGGCTAAGGCCCAATTTTTCAGCCCCTGTTTTACAGGGGCGTGTAATTACAATTTTTTTAGCAATAATTTGCCATAGGGCTCATTGCTGTGCTCCAAGTACAGTATCTGTGAGGGGTTGGAGTGTTGTGGCACCAGTGCCTAAGGCCCAATTTTTCAGCCCCTGTTTAACAGGGGCGTGTCATTACAATTTTTGATGCAATACTTTGCAACAGGGCTCATTGCTGTGCTCCAAGTACAGTATCTGTGAGGGGTTGTAGTGTTGTGCCACCAGTGCCTAAGGCCCAATTTTTCAGCCCCTGTTCAACAGGGGCATGCAATTACAATTCTTGATCTAATAATTCACAGCAGGGCCCATTGCTGCACCCACCAAGAGTAACTCTGAGGACTTACAGTGTTGTGGCAACGCCACCACCACCACCACCACGAAAGGCCCAATTTTTCAGCCCCTGTTCAAAAGGGGCATGTAATTACAATTCTTGATCTAATAATTCACAGCAGGGCCCATTCCTGCACCCACCAAGAGTAACTCTGAGGGCTTACAGTGTTGTGGCAACGCCACCACCACCACGAAAGGCCCAATTTTTCAGCCCCTGTTCAAAAGGGGCATGTAATTACAATTCTTGATCTAATAATTCACAGCAGGGCCCATTGCTGCACCCACCAAGAGTAACTCTGAGGGCTTACAGTGTTGTGGCAACGCCACCACCACCACCACCACGAAAGGCCCAATTTTTCAGCCCCTGTTCAAAAGGGGCATGTAATTACAATTCTTGATCTAATAATTCACAGCAGGGCCCATTCCTGCACCCACCAAGAGTAACTCTGAGGGCTTACAGTGTTGTGGCAACACCACCACCACCACCACCACCACGAAAGGCCCAATTTTTCAGCCCCTGTTCAACAGGGGCATGCAATTACAATTCTTGATCTAATACTTCACAGCAGGGCCCATTGCTGCACCCACCAAGAGTAACTGTCAGGGCTTACAGTGTTGTGGCACCAGCACCACCATCAAAGGCCCAATTTTTACTACCACTGTTCAACAATTATATGTAATTAAAATTCCTGATATAATAGTTGACAGCAGGGCGTTCCAGCACCAACCAAGAGTAACTGTGAGTGCTTACAGTGTTGTGCCAACACCAACAACTAAGGGGCCTATTTCTGCAGAGTATATACGGCAGGTCCCTACTTTCAAACATCCAACTTACAAACGACTCCTACTTGCAAACGCAAGAAGACAACAGGAAGTGAGAGGAAATCTACCACTAGGAAGGAAAATTCTCTCCTGTAAGAATAAATATGGGAGAAAGGTGTCTCCTCTGTACTGATGCTTTATCAGCAATCCTTGTTTCAAGAAAAACACCACATTTCAAAAACAGTTGTCATTGGGACGGAAAGTGAGGTGAAATGTTCTGAACAGGGGCACAGACAGCAAAACAAATGTTACAGGGGTGATAACCCTTACCTATGTTTTCCAAAAAGTTTAAAAATAGATTTTTGGGCTGGAGCTACACTTCAACAATGTACCTGTTCAAAATTACAAACAGATTCTACATAAGAACAAACCTACAGTCCCTGTCTTGTATGCACCGCCTGTATACGGCTGTTCAGAGTATATAGGGCCTTTTTTATTTTATGTGCGGGGTTCCCCTTAATATCCATACAAGACCCAAAGGGGCTGGTAATGGGCTGGGGTAGGGGGGGGTCGTGGGGTAGCTATGCCATTTTTCTTAAAGAATTTCATCCATACTACCGGGACCAGACATTACATTAAAGCCGCAAGCAGTTTTAAATGGCTTTTTTTTCCTTTAGAAGTGTCATTTTGTGCAGGGACAGTTCTAAACACGGGAAACACGTGGCACTTCACAGGCATACTTTAGACACCCCCCAGGTACGATATTTAAAGGAATATTTGACTTTTTTTTTTTCACTTTATGCATCATTAAAATGAATGCTCCCGAAAAACGACCGTTTTTAAAACTTATTTTTGCATTGATACATGTCCCCTGGTGCAGAACCCGGGTTCCCAAACCCTTTTTAGGACAATAACATGCATAATAGTTGTTATAATTAGCACTTTAGAATTCGAACGTTCGCATCCATTGTATTTAATAGGGTTCTATTGTTCGTACGAACTTTCGGTCCGTTCGCGGGTTCTGGTGCGAACCGAACCCGGGGGTGTTCGGCTCATCACTAGTGGCAGGAGAGATTACACACTGCAAATGTGCAGCTCAAAGGAACAACACACGTGCTCCCTACCAACTGGTCCTTAAGACTGCCTCCTTCCTACAATAACTTGCATCTGAACCATCAAAGACTGTAGAAGATTTTAAGAAGGCTTCTTTTTCATATGGTTTTGGCTTAGATTCTTTGAACTGTAAGGGGACCCTGGTTGGAAAGTAAATTTGGCCATATGGTACAGCACAGTGTGCTTTTTATGAAAAGTGAACTTACTCTTTAACCACTTAACGACCGCCCACTGTAAATATACGTCAGCAGAATGGCACCGACAGGCAGAATCACGTATATGTACGTGATTGCCTTTGTATAGTTGGGGGGTCCGATCGGACCCCCCTTCTTTACAGTGAGCGGTCGTTTTACCTTCGGGAGCGATCCGGCATGAGGGGACGGCCGTTCGATTCCGGCCACCCCCTCTCGATCGCTCCCGGCGAATGAGAGAGCTTCCCCTGCCTGCCAGGAAGGAGGAAGTGATGTCATCTCTCCTGGGGCGCTCACATATACCGAGCGCCGTACAGGAGAAGATGCCAGGTTAGTACACAAAACAGCACACTGACACCAGGACACAAAGGCACATAAATCGCCCCCCCAGGCCCCCCCAGACACCCCCAGATCACCCCCCAGCCCCCCCCCCCCAGCCCCCAGTCACTGATTGCAGTGACCATTTATTTAGTGATCACTGCAATCAGTGACATTTGTGACTGTAAAAGTGTCAGTACATTTAGTTTTAGGTCCAGTGTAGCCCCCTAACCCCCCCCTAATAAAGGTTTAACCCCCTGATCGCCCCCCAGGTAACCCTTTCACCCCGTATCACCACTGTCACTAAGCAATCATTTTTCTGATCGATGTCTTAGCGTCGGTGATGCTGATCGGTAGCCAGTAATTTTTTTTAGGTTCGCCGCAGGTTTTTATAGCGTCGGGTACCCCCATATATTACCTAATAAAGGTTTAACCCCCTTGATCGCCCCCCCAGGTAACCCTTTCACCCCCTATCGCCACTGTCACTAAGCGATAATTTTTCTGATCGATGTCTTAGCGTCGGCGATGCTGATCGGTAGCCAGTAATTTTTTTTAGGTTCGCCACAGGTTTTTATAGCGTCGGGTACCCCCATATATTACCTAATAAAGGTGTAACCCCCTTGATCACCCCCCAGGTAACCCTTTCACCCCCTAGCACCGCCGTCACTATGCGATCATTTTTCTGATCAATGTCTTAGCGTCGGTGATGCTGATCGGTAGCCAGTAATTTTTTTTAGGTTCGCCGCAGGTTTTTATAGCGTCAGGTACCCCCATATATTATCTAATAAAGGTTTAACCCCCTGATCGCCCCCCAGGTAACCCTTTCACCCCCTATCACCACTGTTGCTAAGCAATCGTTTTTATGATCGTTGTCTTAGTGTTGGTGATGCCGATAGGTAGCCAGTAATTTTTTTTTAGGTTCGCCGTCAGGTTTTTATATAGCGTCAGGTACCCCCATATATTACCTAATAAAGGTTTTAACCCCCTAATTGCCCCTAGTTAACCCTTTCACCAGTGATCATCATATAAGTGTTACGGGTGACGCTGGTTAGTTAGTTTGCTTTTTATAGTGTCTGGGCACACGCCGTATATAACCCAATAAAGGTTTAACCCCCTGATCGCCCAGCGTCAGAGAGGGTCTGCGTCACACCCCAGGCAGCGTCAGGTTAGTGCCAGTAGCGCTAACACCCACACGTGAAGCATACACCCCCCTTAGTGGTATAGTATCTGATCAGCTCAATATCTGATCTGATCAGATCTATACTAGCGTCCCCAGCAGTTTAGGGTTCCCAAAAACGCAGTGTTAGCGGGATCAGCCCAGATACCTGCTAGCACCTGCGTTTTGCCCCTCCGTCCAGCCCAGGCCACCGAAGTGCAGTATCGATCGATCACTGTCACTTGCAAAACACAACACACATAACTGCAGCGTTCGCAGAGACAGGCCTGATCCCTGCGACTCCAGTGCTGTAGGAGGTAATTTCACCACCACAGTTAAAAAAAAAAGCATATATGCCGAAGCATTGGGGCAGCAGGAGCGGAGGAGCGATTTTGCTCCTAATGCCGCGTATATACGGTCGAAATTCCGACGGAGGCTTGCCCGTGGAAAAGTCTGACCATATGTACGCGGCATAACTTTTGCGAGAAGATGCCCCCATGCTTCGGCATATATAAATGGTGCATGTATGCCCATCATTAGAAGTGGGTGGATGAAGGGCGGTATTCTAATGGTGGGCATACCCACCGATCAATCTTTTTTTTTCGTTCAGCCAACAGGCTGCATGAAAAAAAAGATTACAATACATGTCCAACAAGGACCAGCAACGTACTGGTATGTTGCTGGACTTTGAATGTTTATACCAGAATGATGCCTGCGGGTTTAGGTATCATCTTGGTATCATTCTTTTCAGCCAGCGGCCGGCTTTCATGTAAAAGCAATCCTAGTGGCTAATTAGCCTCTGGACTGCTTTTACAAGCAGTGGGAGGGAATGTCCCCCCCCGGACATAAAAAGCGCCATTGGGAAATTGGGAAAGCATTTTATCACACCGATCTTGGTGTGGTCAGATGCTTTGAGGGCAGAGGAAAGATCTAGGGTCCAATAGACCCCAGTTTTTTTCAAAAAGAGTACCTGTCATTACCTATTGCTATCATAGGGGATATTTACATTCCCTGAGATAACAATAAAAGTGATAAAAATAAATAAATATGGAAGCAACAGTTTAAAAATAAAATAAAAAAGCAAAAATGATAATAAAAAAAAAAAAAAAAAAAAAGCACCCCTGTCCTGCCCTGCTCTTGCCCAATGGCGAACGCAAGCGTCGGTCTGGCGTCATATGTAAACAGCAATTGCACCATGCATGTGAGGTATCACCGCGAAGGTCAGATCGAGGGCAGTAATTTTAGCAGTAGACCTCCTCTGTAAATCTAACGGGGTAACCTGTAAATGCTTTTAAAGGCTTTTAAAAATGTATGTAGTTTGTCGCCAATGCGCGTTTGTGCGAAATTTTAAAGCATGTCGTGTTTGGTATCTATGTACTCGGCCTAAGATCATCTTTTTTATTTCATCAAACATTTGGGCAATATAGTGTGTTTTAGTGCATTAAAATTAAAAAAAGTGTATTTTTTCCCCAAAAAATGCGTTTGAAAAATCGCTGCGCAAATACTGTGTAGAAAAAAAAAATGCAACACCCACCATTTTATTCTGTAGGGCCTTTGCTTTAAAAATATATATAATGTTTGGGGGTTCAACATAATTTTCTTGCAAAAAAAATATGTTTTCATGTAAACAAAAAGTGTCAAAAAGGGCTTTGTCTTCAAGTGGTTAGAAGAGTGGATGTAAGCTTCCTAATGTTGTGTATAAAATGCCAGAACAGTTCAAAACCCCCCCCAAATGACCCCATTTTGGAAAGTAGACACCCCAAGCTATATACTGAGAGGCATGTCGAGTCCATGGAATATTTTATATGTTGACACAAGTTGCGGAAAAAATAATTTATTTTTTTTTTTTTTTGCACAAAGTTGTCACTAAATGATATATTGCTCAAACATGCCATGGGCATATGTGGAATTACACCCCAAAATACATTCTGTTGCTTCTCCTGAGTACGGGGATACCACATGTGTGAGACTTTTTGGGAGCCTAGCCGCGTACGGGACCCCAAAAACCAAGCACCGCCTTCAGGCTTTCTAAGGGTGTCAATTTTTGATTTCACTTCTCACTGCCTATCACAGTTTCGGAGGCCATGGAATGCCCAGATGGCACAAAACCCCCCAAATGACCCCATTTTGGAAAGTAGACACCCCAAGCTATTTGCTGAGAGGTATTGTGAGTATTTTGCAGATCTCGCTTTTTGTCACAAAGTTTTGAAAATTGAAAAAAAAAAGAAAAAAAAAAAAAATGTTCTTTCCTTATTTTCTAAAACAAATGAGAGCTGTAAAATACTCATCATGCCTCTCAGCAAACAGCTTGGGGTGTCTACTTTCCAAAATGGGGTCATTTGGGGGGGTTTTGTGCTATTTTGGCATTTTATGGCCTTCAAAACTGTGATAGGTAGTGAGGAGTGAAATCAAAAATTTGCGCCCTTAGAAATCCTGGAGGCGGTGCTTGGTTTCCGGGGTCCCGTACGTGGCTAGGCTCCTAAAAAGTCCCACACATGTGGTATCCCCGTACTCAGGAGAAGCAGCAGAATGTATTTTGGGGTGCAATTTCACATATAACCATGGCATGTGTGAGCAATATATCATTTAGTGACAACTTTTTGTAATTTTTTTTTTTTTTTGTCATTATTCAATCACTTGGGACAAAAAAAAAATATTCAATGGGCTCAACATGCCTCTCAGCAATTTCCTTGGGGTGTCTACTTTCTAAAATGGGGTCATTTGGGGGGGTTTTGTACTGCCCTGTCATTTTAGCACCTCAAGAAATGAGATAGGCAGTCATAAATTAAAAGCTGTGTAAATTCCAGAAAATGTACCCTAGTTTGTAAACGCTATAACTTTTGCGCAAACTGATAAATATACACTTATTGACATTTTTTTTTACTAAAGACATGTGGCTGAATACATTTTGGCCTAAATGTATGACTAAAATTGAGTTTATTCGATTTTTCTTATAACAAAAAGTAGAAAATATCATTTTTTTTCAAAATTTTCGGTCTTTTTCCGTTTATATCGCAAAAAATAAAAATCGCAGAGGCAATCAAATACCATTAAAAGAAAGCTCTATTTGTGGGAAGAAAAGGACGCAAATTTCGTTTGGGTACAACATTGCATGTCCGCACAATTTACAGTTAAAGCAGCGCAGTGCAAAATTCTGAATTCACCTCTGGTCCTTTAGCTACCAAATGGTCCGGGGCTTAAGTGGTTAAAGGTGATATATATATTTTAAAATGCCAGGCTTTGTTTTAATCCCATTTTATTGAAATGGGATAATAATAAAAAAATATATTCATTTATTATCATTTTAAAATTTCTTGTGTAGCACACCCATAGGTGGCCCCAGAGCCGGTACAAGGGGGGGGCGGATGCCCTGGGCGGTACAATTTATTGGGGGTGGGGGGGCGCAGTGAAGTGTCCTCAGGGCCGGCGCTACCGCTAGGCGAACTAGGCACTGCTGCCTAGGGTTTAGCCATGGCCGCTGGCTTCTCTATTCTCCGCCAGATGACATCTCCCGAGCAGGGGCGGACTGACCATAATAAACATCTGTGCAGAGTGCGTGGTGGCACCGCCCCAGCCAGGATGCAGCTCAGAGTCAGTGCAGCTAATCAGATGGCTCAAGGAAGGAAGTCGGGACCAATGGGCAGTTCTCCCTTCCCCTCCCGGTTGCTCAATGTAATTTCCCTCCTCCCCAGGGGTTACTCCAGCGCCTCTGCCCCTCCCTTCCCGACCGGCTCCGATTCTGTAACTCGCCCCCAAGTATTCCTGGCTCCTCCCTCGGCTCACCCGGGCACCTCGGCTCCGCCCCTCCCCAGTCCGGCTCTGAGTATGGAGCTCGCTCCCGGGTATTTCTGACTCCTCCTCCGGCTCACCCCAGTGCCCCTCCCTCCCAGCATGGCTCCCGAGTATTGCTGGCTCCTCCTCCGGCTCAATCCCAATGCCTCAGCTCCGCCCTCCCTCCCCAGCTCGGCACCTGAGTATGGAGCTCGCCCCCAGGTATTTATGGCTCCTCTCCCGACACCTCAGCTCCGCCCATTCCTCCCGAGTGTTCCTGAGTGTGCTCTCCCGCCCCAGCAGCACATCTGACCCGGGGTCCCATCAATCTCCAAGTCCTCCTCCTCCTCTCCAGGGAAGGATGCTGGGGATGTCAGGACCAATCAGGCTCTGCCAGGATCTGCCTTCTTCTCTAGTACCCAGGATGAAGAAGAACCAGGAGCTGCTCCAGGCTGTCAAGACTGAGGACCTGGGCACCATGGTGCAGAAGCTGCTGCAGTGACCCAAGGCAGGTAAAGCCTACAGACATACCTACCTACTCTGATGATGAGTTTAATGGGATCAGTCATTAGATGAGATTAGAGCTGGGAGGGGGGGGGGGGTGATGGGTGATCAGGACAGGCTGGGGGCATGGGTGGACTAACCATTTGGGCACTTGAACACTGCCCGGGTTCCCCATTACCACTGGAGTCCCAGAGCCCAGTGCCGGAACAAGGCACTTGGCTCCACTAATTCACCTCCTACTGCAGAGAGGGGGGATTACACTGCAGCGAGTACCCTAGGGGGATTTACATGGTGAGGGTGGGATCATACTGGGGGGGGGGGGCTACTCTTAGGTTTGTGTTAACCACTTCAGCTCCAGAAGGTTTTACCCCTTTAATGATCAGGCCATTTTTTGCGACGCCGCGCTGCTTTAACTGACAATTGCACAGTCGTGCGACGCTGTACCCACATACAATTTATGTCCTTTTTTTCCCCCACAAATAGAGCTTTCTCTTGGTGGTATTTGATCACCTCTGCGGTTTTTATTTTTTACGCTATAAACAAAAAAAAAAACGACAATTTTTGCATTATTATTTCAAAGTGCCTCCAATAAAAATACATATAATTAAAATGTGTGAGTGAACTCTGTTTCTATTGCATTAAACCTAATTGAATTTGTATTGTTTTAGGTATATTCTTGTTTTGAAACGACATTGATTCTTTCTTTAAAACGTGTGGGGGCGGGGGCGCAGTTTGCCATCTTCGCCCTGGGCACCAAATGGCCTTGTCCCAGCACTGGGTGGCCCCCTCTCAAAATCCTGTGACACAGTGTGGGATATTTATTAAAATTTGAGTGTGCAAAATCCGGGACAGCTCTGCATAGAAACCAATCAGTTTCCAGGTTTTATTTCCAAAGCTTAATTGAACAAGCTGAAGTTAGAAGCTGATTGGCTACCATGCACAGCTGCACTAGATTTTGCACTTTCCATTTTTAGTAAATCCCCCCAGTGAGACAGATAATTATAAATAATATGCAACCTTATTCAGTATCGGCTGTACACTAAAATTAAGAAAAATAGTTAGTAAAAACAGAACAAATATTTTATTTAATAAAATGGAATCACAACTTTGGCATTTCAACATTAAACAAAAGGGATATAGTGGTTCATGTTCCCCTGTTTAGCTAAGCTATTTTTAATATAAATTCCAAATGTGTCCATTGGTAAACTCATATGTCTGCATTGGGGTTCCATTCCAAGGCTTTAAAGTAGCATCTGTCCCTTTAAGATAATCCGCCCTGAAGAAATTCTCTTCCCACTCAGTCCACTTTATACATCAATTAATACTGTAAAGCAACTGTCTGCAGTTATGCTTTGTCTTTGGCTGATGTTCTTTTCTTATATATGCATTACAGTTTATTACACTAGTTCCTGATGAGATGAACAAATATTTGACCATATAGTAGTACTATGTTGCAACAAAGTAATGCTAATTCAGGACTCTGAAAGACAGTAATGTCGCGTACACACGACCGTTTTTAATGTTATTGAAAAAAACTGAGTTTTTCTCGACGTGATTCTTCTCAAGCCTGCCTTGCCTACACACTATCATGGGAAAAAAATGCTTGAGTAAAGCGTGGTGACGTACAACACGTACGAGGGCACTATAAAGGGGAAGTTCCATTTGGATGGCGCCACCCTTTGGGCTGCTTTTGCTGATCCTCATGTTAGTAAAGTTTGTTGAGAGACGATTCGCGCTTTTCAGTCCGTTACAGCGTGACGAATGTGCTATCTCCATTACGAACGCTA
This sequence comes from Rana muscosa, assembly GCA_029206835.1. Classification (NCBI taxonomy): domain Eukaryota; kingdom Metazoa; phylum Chordata; class Amphibia; order Anura; family Ranidae; genus Rana; species Rana muscosa. The sequence goes on along the minus strand of JARGYO010005583.1, from coordinate 3,505,864 downwards.
GTTTTACCAGAACGAGTGCTCCCGTCTCATAACTTGCTTCTGAGCATGCGCATTTTTTTCACGTCGTTAAAGCCTACACATGGCCGTTTTTCATGACGAGAAAAACGACGACGTGAAAAACGACGAGAAAAATTAGAGCATGTTCCAAATTTTTAATGGTCATTTTTCACGTCATGAAAAATGCTCTGGAGCCCACACACGATTATTTTACGTGGCATCACTGTAGCGCAAAAAAAACTTTTTTGTTGTAACCATATGGCACTTACAATACAGCAGTCAGCTCTCCTCAGTTCTATTTGGCAGTTAGCAGAATCAGTTTAAAACAGTTCCAACTTTTTTCTCTAGGCACTGAGGAAACAGGAATTCAACAGAATGTATCTGTTTATTCCTCTTTGCTGCTTTCTTTCAAGATGGCCCTCTCTCACACATTCTTCTTCAGATTGCACTGCTTTTCTCTGATCTCATTCACTCCTTAGGTTGCCACAAGTCTCTCTTTTTAGGAGCTGTGAAGATATTACCTTTGCAAAGTAAAACAGTTCTGCTGTAGATCAACACAAGTAACATGACACATCTCTCTGAGGTGGCTACAAAGTTTGGCCAAAGTAACATAAAGGGACCACATAAGAATTCTGTTTTCAACTAGGCCACACAATGTGGCATCACTGTAATGGAATATGGGGCTCCCCAGAGTTCCTGTTTTTCACAGGTTGGAATCAAGGCAGCAAGACATAACACCCTGTCAAGGCCTAACTAGGATAAAGTCCCACTATTGAGCTAATGAAAAAAGGGGGCACAATATGGGGCCACTTTCTTGAGATTGTGGCCTCCCCATCCCAGGATTTAATAAAAATTATTAAGCAGCATTAGGTGTTAGTCAGTCAGGTTACTGCCTCTTTAAGAGGCTAGGGGGAGTTTTCAGGAGTAGCCAATGAGGTTTCAGGGAATACTCTGGAAGCAAGGGGTTGGGCTATTTAAGGGTAAGCAGGTGTGGGGCTCATCCTCTTGCCTGCAGGACAACTGAAGAAGATTGGAGCTGACAGCTGAAGAAGATTGGAGCTCTGCAGTTCGCCTACCTTTAATGATGGAAGCCCTGGTGAAGCAGTTACTTGAGAAGGCTGGCAGCACAGGCGGGGAAGCATGGCTACGTCAGTGCCTGGCTCTAGCTCCGGAGGAAGAGGTACGGCTGGAGGTCACTGAAGGAGGCGGCTTAGAGGTGGGCGGTGAGCATTCTCATGCTAATGGCGCAGGGCGGAGAGTGCCTGTGCCCGCCCTGCGGGAGAGAGCGAGGAGGAGCGCAGCTCCTGAACGTTGCGGTCAGGCTGTGGAAGCAGCCGAAGAGGTTAGTGTGCCACACGGACGGTCTGATACAGATGGCGGCGTGACAACACGAGGCCGCCGTGGCAGCAAGAAGAGGCGGACCTGCTCACAGTCCCCAGCGGGAAGAGGAGCAAGACGGCGGGGTCAGCCCCAGCAGCCCGCAAATGACTCTAGGGGGAGTCAGCCTGCGCTGCAGTCTCCCCAGCAGCATACAAGTAACTCTCAGCAAGGCACAGAGGTGCCTCAACAGTTATCAGTTGCAGAACAGGCACATATTGGTGGAATCCGATAACAAAGGAGTGCTGTATGCGGTTAACTGTCTTTCGTCCAGTTCTTGGTTAGTGATAAAAATACTGCGTCAGGTGGTTTTTAGGTGCCTCAAATTTAACATCTGGTTGAAAGTTAAGTATACTCCTGGTATCTTGAATAACATCGCCGATTCTCTGTCTCGCTTCCAGATGGACCGTTTTCGGATTCTGCTTCCAAAAGCGGACACAGAGGGCACCCCATGCCCGGACCATTTGTGGGTGATGATTTGATGACAGTGACGGACGCTATTAGAGGTTCCTTAGCTCCCAAGACCTGGTCCAGTTACACCGCTGCATGGAGCAGTTGGTTGTCCTTTGCTAGCACTGCAGGTTTTAATTTCAATAGGCCTTCTGAGGGCAATGTTCTGGCATTTTTGTCTATGTTAATGCGGCGGAGTTTTTCCAGTAGTCATGTGACGAAGACGCTAGCCGGCATTTCATTCTTCTTCAGATTGTTGGGTTTAAGGGCCTGTACTTCATATTTTTCTGTGAAACAGGCACTGAAGGGGTACAAGAGAGTGACGTATGTCTCGGATGATAGGAGGCCGATCTCTCTGGACATCCTCAGGGGCCTTTGCGAAAGTTTGGTAGTAGTTTGTTTTTCCCTGTATGAAGCTTTGCTATTTAAGACAGCCTTTGTGCTGGCCTTTTTTGGTGCTTTCCGCATCTCGGAGTTGGTGCCGGCAAATAAGCAGGGTAATTCAGGGATTCTTTTTGATCAGGTGTTGATGGATCAGTCGGGTGTTCACATTTGGCTACAACATTCAAAAACTGATCAATGTGGAAAAGGCCGTTGGGTCAATCTACGGGAGCACGATGAGGCATTCATGTGCCCGGTAGCCACGGTTAGGCAATTTATGGGGTTTAGGCCTTCCGGAGGGGTTTTTTTTCTAGTTCACGTCAATTTACATCCCCTGACCAAATACCAATTTGATGCTGTTTTAAAGAAATGTTTGGTTAGAATGGGTTTAAATAACTTTAAGTTTTCCTCCCACTCCTTTCGGATAGGCGCAGCCTCTGAGGCGGCCCGGTTAGGGTTCCCGGATTCTGATATTAAAGAAATGGGGAGGTGGAAGTCTCAATGTTTTAAGTTATATGTTCGTCCTAATTTATTTGTTTAAATTCTAGGTTCCCAGCTCACAGTTTGGATTCTGGGGCACTCATTTATCTACTGGGCCCACAAACGAGCAGCCCAACGCAGTTATACAACTAATTTATCTCTACATCCGGACTCTTTTAGGTTATTTTGGAAAGGTATCAGAGGCCTTCAGTGGTCCCAACTGTACTTTCATTTGAACAGGTTATGTCAAGTATGGCCGCCGCCTTCTATTTTGGTTGTGCATTTGGGAGGAAATGATTTGGGTAATGTAAAAACGTTGGATTTATTATACATGATCAAGCGTGACTTGCATAGTTTTATTGTTACTTCCCCAGGTACAACACTAGTTTTTTCCGAGGTAGTTGCTCGTCTTTCCTGGCTCTCCTCTGACCAGAGGAGGGTTATGGAAAAGATGAGAAAAAGAGTCAATAGGGCTCTGGAAAAGTTCATGCCTCAGATTGGTGGATTATCCTATCGGCATGTGGACCTGGAGGGTGGTTATCCGGGTCTATACATGTCGGATGGTGTTCAATTGTCGGAAGTGGGTATGGATATCTTTAATTTAGGATTACAGAACAGCATTGAGTTGGCCGCGACGGTTGTGGTGGGACGGTCTTGATGCTCAAGACCGTCGTGTGGGGACTGTTATTGTTATTTGAAGTTTGAGCTACTGCTCGAGTTCTAATAACTGAGCAGGTAGAAATCTGTTATGTGATTATATATCTGAAGTTATGAGTGATAATAAATATGAGTGATAATAAACAGTTATTGGAAATTAATTGTTTAAACCAATAAACCAATAAAGGTGTCGCGGCCAAAATTTTGCCAAATAATGGTTTATTTAATGAGTTGTATCTGGGGAAGTTTTGGTCCGGGTGGGTGTGGCCTACAATCTCATGACAGTCCAGGCCAGTCTGCTTGTGTATTGCAAAAAGCAATCTTTACTTAAGGTCTGTTCACACTACTGCGATATGATTTTGAGGCAATTTTGGTTGTATTTTTAATGTGGATTTCATATTCTATGAGGCCAGATAACACTGTAAATTACACCAAAGTACCACAGGAACCTCTTCCAACATCGCAGCAAATACAACAGAGGCAGCTTTTACACCACAGGAACATAATTTGATGAAGGCTACAAACATATGGTGAATGTTACAAATGACCAAGCTACTCGGAGAGACCCGTACCAACACTTTTTTTTTTTGGCTTCTTTTATCCTGGCTGCTGTGTCACCAAAGGAATAAATCTCTCTCTCTCTCTCTGTATGTGCTGCCCACCAAGAACAAGGGCTCCAACTACTTGGCCTTTTATAACTATGCAGCAGCACTACTGAGTGTCAGAATAAGTTTGCTAAGCAACTGAAAAAGGGTTCAATCACGTGTTATACGCAGGGGGCTGTGGAAAGTTTTTTGCCTGAAACTTACCTCTTAAAGTTAAGGTGCGTGTTATACGCCTGTGCGTGTTATACGCCGATAAATACGGTATGTGCAGTAAACCTTTGTAACTGCATCTGGCTCATATATAAACTGTCAACAGGACTTTTTATGATTATGATTGTAATGATTGTGTTTATAATGATTGTGTTGTATTATGTGCAAGCCATTATACACTTAAAAAGTAGGCAGAACTCATAGCAAGAGACAGGTCTTGACATCATTGGGACTTTATTACATGTGTCAGCAGTAGGGATGAGCTCGGTGTTCGAGTCGAACATACGTTCGACTCGAACATCGGCTGTTCGACCGTTCGGCGAACATCGAACGATTTGGGCCGTTCGCGCCAAATTCGAGTGACGCGAACGGCCCACAATACACTGCGCCATCGCAGTGCAATCCCGGCGCTGTGATTGGCCAAGCATGCACTGTAACCCCGCATGCTTGGCCAATCACAGCGCCGGCAGCTAGGAGAGCCATAATTGGCCACAGGCAGGTATTTTTATAAATGCAAGCACTGTAAGTATCTCAATTTGACATGGTATAAACCTCTTATAGTTTCTGTACAGCAGAATTCAGCCTAGAAATAGCAGCACACAGAGTCGGTTTTTTGGTAAAGCTGTGTAAATACCTGAACTAGATATATAGAACTAAAACAACTCTGGCAAATAAAACTGTTCCCATATTTGTATTTCATCTGTGTATTTAGATGTTTTCCTGGAGTTCAACTTCCAGCTTTCCCTATTCGAATATATAACACATTATGAGGTGAAACTTTGTACCCCTGTGTTGGTTATTATTGCATTTGTTAGTAATTAAAAATGATGCAAATGCAATATTTGTGATTACTAAGTGATGTAATAATAAATTACATTCCATAAAAATAAATAGTGAAAGTATTGCACATCACAGACCTTATTTATGTATGAATACTAGTTACTGATACCTTTCACGTTAATTAACCCTGGTCTGTTTACAGAAGATGCCTTTGCCTGCCGTTTTAAACCACGTTTCTGACTTCAACATACACCGACCTCGGCATGTCAATCGAACCATGTTTTTTGCCTGCCACTTGGACTGATCTTTTGCCCTTCTACTTTCAGTACACAGAGGTCTCACATATGTGAGGGGCTTCAGAATAGCGTTCTGAGTAGAGAAAAACTGTTTTTGTTTTTCTGTGTTCCCAGAACAGAGCCTGGAGTCCAGAGACTTCGAAGAGATTAAGGTGGAAGAAGCCTCTACCCCTGTCCCTCTGGCCCTAAGCTTGATGGTCCTTCCTGCTGCCTGGACCAATACTTTGACTGTGTTGACCATATCTCTGCCTGCTACCTTTACTGACTATGGACAGTATTTCTATCTGGACGATTCCTTTTGCTGCTGCTGACCACATCTCTGCCTGCTACCTGCACCAATGCTTTGGCTGTGCTAACAGTATCTGCCTATACTAACTATGGACAGTATTCCTGCCTGCTGCCTGGACAATTGATTTTGCTGTCGCTGACCACATCCCTGCCTGTTGCCTGGACCGATGCTCCCCTCTGTGGACTGCACTTCTATAACAACAGGTAATCTTTTGTTATTTGGTATGTACATGCTATGTGTCAGAAATATGAAAGGCCTTCAAAAATGTGATCGGTAGTCATAAAATTATATGTGTATTTATGCTCCTAGAAAAAGTCTCACACATGTGGTATGGTTATACTCAGGGGGAGTAGAAGAATGTATTTTGGGGTATAATTTTTGCTATGTACGTGCTATGTGTTAGAAATATCATATAAATTGACAACTTTGTGTAAAAAAAAAAGTTTTAGTTTTCTTTCCATATTTTCCGAAAACTTGTGGAAAAAAATGAACCGTTCAAAAGACTTGTAATGCCTCATAGAATATACGTTGGGGTGTTTGCTTTCCAAAAGTGGGTAATTCTGATGGCATTTCCATTGTCCTGGTGCTTCAGGGCCTTCAAAAGTGTGATAGGTCATCATGAAATTATATGTGCATGTTGGGCCTCTGTATGTGGCCAGGCTCTGTAAAAGTCTCACACATGTGGTGTCACCATACTCAAGAGGAGTAGAAGAATGTATTTTGGAGTGTAATTGCAAGTATATATATATATATATGTTGTGTCTGAGAAATAACTAAAATGACAAGTTTGTGTAAGCAAAAAAAATCTTAGTATTCCCAAGAATTGTGGTAAAAAATTACAACTTCAAAAAACTCATCATGCCTCTTACTAAATACCTTGGACTGTCTACTTTCCGAAAAGGGGTCATTTGGGGAGTATTTGTACTTTCTGGCTTGTTAGTGTCTCAAAAAATGAGATAGGCCATCCGTATATCAGGTGTGATCAATTTTCAATGATTTGCACCATAGCTTGTAGACTCTGCAACTTTCACACAGACTAAATAATATACACTAATTAGGGCTATTTTTACCAACGATATGTAGCAGTATAATTGTTGGCCCAAATTTATGAATAAAAATGACTTATTTGCAAAGTTGTCTCTGCGAACGCTGCAGTTATGTGTGTTGTGTTTTGTAAGTGACAGTGATCGATCGATACTGCACTTGGGTGGCCTGGGCTGGACGGAGGGGCAAAACGCAGGTGCGTTTTTGGGAACCCTAAACTGCTGGGGACGCTAGTATAGATCTGATCAGATCAGATATTGATCTCTTCAGATACTATACCACTAAGGGAGGTGTATGCTTCACGCGTGGGTGTTAGCGTTACTGGCACTAACCTGACGCTGCCTGGGGTGTGACGCAGACCCTCTCTGATGCTAAAACCTAATTGATAATACCCGCTGGGCGATCAGGGGGTTAAACCTTTATTGGGTTATATATATACGGCGGGTGCCCTGACACTATAAAAAGCAAACTAACTAACCAGCGTCACCCGTAACACTTATATGGTGATCACTGGTGAAAGGGTTAACTAGGGGCAATTAGGGGGTTAAAACCTTTATTAGATAATATATGGGGGGAACCTGACGCTATAAAAACCTGCGGCGAACCTAAAAAAAATTACTGGCTACCGATCGGCATCACCGACACTAAGACAGCGATCAGAAAAATGATCGCTTAGCGACAGTGGTGATAGGGGGTGAAAGGGTTACCTGGGGGGCGATCAAGGGGGTTAAACCTTTATTAGATAATATATGGGGGTACCTGACGCTATAAAAATCTGCATCACCAAAAGATCTGCATCACCGACACTAAGACAGCGATCAGAAAAACGATCGCTTAGCGACAGTGGTGATAGGGGGTGAAAGGGTTACCTGGGGGGTGATCAAGGGGGTTAAACCTTTATTAGATAATTTATGGGGGTACCTGACGCTATAAAAACCTGCGGCGAACCTAAAAAAAATTACTGGCTACCGATCTGCATCACCGACGCTAAGACAGCGATCAGAAAAATGATCGCTTAGCGACAGTGGTGATAGGGGGTGAAAGGGTTACCTGGGGGGCGATCAAGGGGGTTAAACCTTTATTAGATAATTTATGGGGGTACCTGACGCTATAAAAACCTGCGGCGAACCTAAAAAACGCTACTGGCTACCGATCTGCATCACCGACGCTAAGACAGCGATCAGAAAAACGATCGCTTAGCGACAGTGGTGATAGGGGGTGAAAGGGTTACCTGGGGGGCGATCAAGGGGGTTAAACCTTTATTAGATAATTTATGGGGGTACCTGACGCTATAAAAACCTGCGGCGAACCTAAAAAAAATGACTGGCTACCGATCTGCATCACCGACGCTAAGACAGCGATCAGAAAAATGATTGCTTAGCGACAGCGGTGCTAGGGGGTGAAAGGGTTATCTGGGGGGTGATCAGGGGGTTAAACCTTTATTAGGGGGGGTTAGGGGGCTACACTGGACCTAAAACTAACTTTAGTGACACTTTTACAGTCACAAATGTCACTGATTGCAGTGATCAGTAAATAAATGGTCACTGCAATCAGTGACACTGTGACTGGGGGCTGATCTGGGGGGGCCTGGGGGGCAATTTGTGTGCCTATGTGTCCTGGTATCAGTGTGCTGTTTGTGCACTAACCTGTGTGTCTTCTCTTGTACGGCGCTCGGTATATGTGAGCGCCGCATGAGAGATGACATCACTTCCTCCTGCTTCCTCTGCCTGTGTAAACATTATACAGCAGAGGAAGCATTTTCATTCGCCGGGAGCGATCGCGGTGGGGTGGCCGGAATCGAACGGCCGTCCCCTCATCTCGGATCGCTCCCCAACGAATACCGACCACTCACTGTATAGGAGGGGGGTCCAATAGGACCCCCCAACTGTACAAAGGCAATCACGTACACTGTACGTGATTGTGCCTGTCGGTGCCATTCTGCCGACGTACATATACAGTGAGCGGTCGTTAAGTGGTTAAATACTGCTATAATTCTACTTTAAATACTGCTATAATTTTTATATACTAGGTTTCATTTTTGAAGGCCATAATTCTAGGCAGGACGACAGGAAGAGCTCATGGAATGCATCATTTACAGGGGCACTGCCTATCTGAAGCAGTTAAGATATAATACAAATGACAAACTAAGTTTCCCCAAGCACATTTCCCCATCTTTGTAACCACATGGAAATGTACAAAATATACCTCAGAACACAGTAGGTAAGCTTACCCTGTTTCCAGTACCCTTGTCCCTAGCCCATAAAGTGGACCTTTCCCCTCTACACTACAACTCCTTGTTACATGCAGCTCTTCATGCTCCTCCAAAAACACGTACAAATACTTTTGCAATTACAATATTTTTAAGTTACTTACATGGAATATTATTTACCTACCTGATCATGTGAGGCACTGATAATGTAGACAAGGTCTCTGCCACTTACCCAACTGTGGAGCCCAAGATAAATAAAGTTGGCCTCTTACACAATTCTTGTTCAAGCACCCTGGTGGTGGAGACAGGGACTGTTAAGGCAGCGGAAGGGTTAAGTCCTGTACACACGATCGGATTTCCTATGGATTCTAATCCGATGGATTTTTCCATCGGAAATCCGATGAAGCTGACTTCCATCAGTCTTGCCTACACACCATCAGTCAAAAATCCGACCGTCCAAAACGCTGTGACGTAAAACACTCCGACAAGCCGAGAAAAATTAAGTTCAATGCTTCTGAGCATGCGTCGATTTGATTCTGAGCATGCGTGGGTTTTTTGTTTGATGGAGTTCCACACAGAAGATCGGAATTTGCTATTGTTTTTTTTTCCCATCGGATAAATTTAAAACATGTTCTATTTTTTCTCACCAATGGAAAAAAGACCGATGGGGCCCATACACGATCGGTTTGTCCGATTAAAAAAAGTCCATCGGACTGTTTTCATCGATAAAACCGATCGTGTGTACACGGCTTAAGAGTGCCAGGAAGTTGGTTCAGTGAACTTGAACTTAGAAATGCTAAAGTTGAATCAATAGAAACAAGGATTCAGGTCACAAGCCAAGTACGATAACAGCCAGGCAGGTAGTTACCAAATCATGTTCAGAATATAGGTCAGAGACAGGAGGTACAAAATCAGCAGGCAGAAACGCTTTGAGGACCTTGGATGTAAGCCATTTCATCCAGGTGCTTTATTCACCTTTATTTTGTTTAAATGTTTGTGAACCATGTCAGTTTTGAGCCATTGATGGTTTTCTGGGGCAATGTCAATGCTATCCCCATTAAGGACTTGAGCTTCCCAATTTTCTTTTATACACACAAAGCTGAAAAAGGTATTTAATACATTTGCCTATGTCTCCAGTAACCAACTCAAAATGATCTTGTAAAGAGCCTTCATTCCCTGACCTGACCTTTTTGCTGTGAATATATTTTGAAGATAATTTGGTGGGTTGTCCTACTCTCTCTTGCAACCTGGCATTTAATTTTCACAGCCTTGATTTTCGTTTACATATTCTGTAATATTCTTTGTAACATTTTAATGATAATAGTGTTCCTTCATTTTTAAATGCTTTTCTCATTATTTATAGCTGTTTTTTTTTCTTTTTATACTCTTTATTTAATAGAAATGATTTAATATTTTACATTTAAACATACAGATAATATCAATATGTACTATAACATAAAAAAATAAGAGAACAATGTGGCACAAAGTGGTGTAATTCTCTGGACTGAAACATCATTGACAGAGAATATTTTGGTCTGGTACCGATATATAGACAATGGGGGTGATTTAATAACAACAGTGCGCTGCGCCGGTTCATACCTTAATTGGTGCACCGGATAAATCCTTAATTGTGCGCATGAACCGGCGGCGCACTGTGATAGTAAATAAAAATGTCAGCAGCGCTTGTATCTCTATTCAAAATGAATTGTTCCCTATGGGAGTCCATTGATTTGAATAGAAGTCGCCCGGGAAGTCGGATCAAGATGATCCGACTTGCGGGGCGACTCGTGTGCGAGGCAACTTAGACACGACTTGAGCGTGAAGCAGACGCTCAAGTCGTGTCCTGGAGGCGACTTGAAGTACCTGCCCGAGAATGTTCTCGGCGACAAGGTACTACAAGCCTTGCGCTCGCTGTCCCGTGTTTGGTATGAATCATGAAGGGGAACTCCATGCCAAATTTTAAATAAAAAAACGTTGTCTTCTTCCCTCTTCTCTCCGCCCGATGTTGCCTCGTCACTGTCTGCCGCTACAATGCTGTGTGCGTGGAGCGCAACAACTTATATTGGCATGTCACCCAGTGACCCCGCCCCCGTATGACATCACAGTCCCGGGGAATGATGGGACTGTGATGTCATACGGGGGCGGGGTCACCGGGTGGCATCACCCGGTGACCACGCCCCATGCCAATATAAGTCGTTGCTCTCCGCGCACACAGCATTGTAGCGGCAAACAGCGACGAGGCAACATTGGGCAGAGAGAAGAGGGAAGAAGACGACGATGAAGACCGGGACCCCACTAGCAAAAGAGCTGGAAGAAGATAGAGGGGCACCCAGCAGAAAGAACCGGAGAGCGGGAGAAGAACCAGAGAGCGTGGAGACGACACCAGAGAGCAGAAGAAGAGACCCCCGAAGTTGAAAGAAGACCCCCGAAGTTGGAAGAAGACCCCCGAAGTTGAAAGAAGACCCCCGAAGTCGGAATAAGACCTCTAGAGCTGCCTAATAAATTACTTTAAAAAACTGTGTTGTGTTTTTTATTGACTTATTTTGCCACCAGGTGAATGGGTAGGGGTACGATGTACCCCATACTCATTCACATAGGGTGGGGGGCTGGGATCTGGGGGCCCCCTTATTAAAGGGGGCTCCCAGAATCCGATAAGCCCCCCGCCCGCAGACCCCGACAACCAACGGCATGGGTTGTCGGGAAGAGGCCCTTGTCCCCATCAACATGGGGCAGGATGCTTTGGGGTGGGGGGGCGCAGGGCGCCCCCTGCCCCAAAGCACCCACCCCCCATGTTGATGGCATGCGGCCTGGTACGGTTCAGGAGGGGGGGCGCTCGCTCACCTCCCCTTTCCTGACCTGCCAGGCTGCGTGCTCGGAAAAGGGTCTGGTATGGATTTTGGGGGGACCCCCACGCCATTTATTTTTTATTTTTGGGAGGGTCCCCTCTGAATCTATACTAGACCCAAGGGCCTGGTATGGACCTGGGGGGGGACCCCACGCTGTTTTTTTCTAGATTTTTTTTTATAGCCGGCAATGTTTATTTTTTTTACATTTCCTTTAACAACCAGCTATAAACAGGTAAAAAAAAACGCAAATCGCCGAAAAATCACGGTACTTATGTTTTGGATGTGAGTCCATTGAATTCTATTACATGCAAAACGCTCTTTTTTGCTGGGAAAAAAAAGTCCCTGACCCTTTCCAAAAACGCAGAGGCACAAAAATGCATTGATGTGAACATGTTCCATAGGAACCCATGTTAAAAAAATTCCCTGCATTTATGCAAAATGCACCAAAAAACGCATTAGTGTGAATCGAGCCTTACAGACCGTTTTTTAAAATGTCCGTCCGTGGGCATGAGGCCTAAGAATAAAGAGGGGGAAAAAAGAACTGGACTGCATCAAAAACACTCATGCACAAAAGCACCTGGAATGCATCTGGACTGCCTTTCCAAGGTGTGAACTGCCCCTTAGGCAGTTGCGTTTAACCTCGTTTTTCAGAAAGCCAAAAAATGTGTTCAGACGCCAAAGATTTCCACGTTTCAGACGCGGTACCGGCGTTTAGCCGCGTTTTCGTTTAGAAGCGTTTTTAAAGGTGACCTATTTTTTTACTTTGAAAAACTCAAAAATTATGGCAAATGATGAAAAACCATTAAAAATATATACAAAAAAAATGTAATTGCTTCCATTGCATTGTGGACAATCCACAACTTGTGCCAGGTGACGTGGCAAGTGGACAATCCACAACTTGTGGCAGGTGACGTGGCAAGTGGACAATCCACAACTTGTGGCAAGTGATGTGGCAAGTGACACGCTAAATACAAGTACACTGCTGCTCTCTCAGCTGCTGCTACTCACTCTAGTCTCAAAAAAGCTGAAATGGTTAATATTACTGTTTTTTGAGCTTGGGGCGGCTCCTTATGATGTTAACTAACTAAACGCTTATAGACGCAAATGCGGTAAAACGCGGCATGCAAACGCGACAAAATGCGCATTTAGAAACGCCGCTTTCAACCTTAGTTCTGAAGACTCTGCACCAGCATCCCGTGTACATGGGGCCTAAAAACGGCTATGCCATTTACAGCTCAAAAACGCCATGGTGGCCATGAGGCCATAGGCTAACATGGAGAGGTGTTTTTAAGCTGCAAAAAACGCTCAAAAAAGCGGCTGAAAAAACGTTCATGTGCATGTTGCCTTATATTAACCACTTGCTTACTGGCCACTTAAACCCCCTTCCTGCCCAGACCAATTTTCAACTTCCAGCGCTGATGCACTTTGAATGACAATTGCGCGCTCTTACAACACTGTAACCCAATGAAAATGTAATCATTTTTTGCACACAAATAGAGCTTTCTTTTGGTGTTATTTGATCACCTCTGCGTTTTTTTTTGTGTTTTTTTTTCTATAAATACATAAGACCGAGTAAAAAAAAAAAAAATTGGATATTTTAACCACTTCAGCACCGGGCCTATTCTGGCACTTCTCTCCTTCATGTAAAAATCATAATTTTATGGCTATAAAATTACTTAGAACCCCCAAACATTATATATGTTTTTTTTAGCAGATACCCTAGGGAATAAAATGGTGGTCATTGCAAATTTGTATCTTGCTCAGTATTTGCGCAATAAATTTTGAAACGCATTTTTTGGGGAAAAAAAATGGTTTCATGAATTAAAAAATTACAAAACAGTAAAGTTAGCCCAATTTTTTTGTATAATGTGAAAGATGTTGTTATGCTGAGTAAATAGATACCTAACATGTCACGCTTTAAAGTTGCGCACACTCATGGAATGACACCAAACTTCAGTACTTAAAAATCTCCATAGGCTATGCTTTAAATTTTTTTACACGTTACCATTTTCGCATTACAGAGGAGGTCTAGTACTAGAATTGTTGCACTCGTTCTAACGCACGCAGCAATACCTCACATGTGTGGTTTTAAAGGCGTTTACATATGTGGGTGGGACTTACGTGTGTGTTCGCTTCTGAGCGCGAGCTACCAGGGTCAGGGGCGTTTTTAAAAAAAATGTATTATTATTTTTTTTGTTTTTTACTTTTTTTTATTTTTTACACTTTTTTTAACTTTTTTTTTTGATCACTTTTATTCCTATTACAAGGAATGTAAACATCCATTGTAATAGGAATCTATTGTGACATGTCCTCTTTATGGAGAGATGTGAGGTCAAAAAGACCCCACATCTCTCCTCAAGGCTGGAAAGCATTAGATCGGTAAAAAAAATTCACCGATCTCATGCTGACAGCCGAGATCACGGCTTTGTTTACATACGGGAACCCAGCGCGACGTCATAACGTCACGCCCGGGCCTCCGACGGTCATAGAGATGTCATCTCTATGCTTTCCATCCGGCGCCAGCCAATTCATTCTCTGGGCCCCCGATGACACGGGAGAGCCCGGAGAAGCACCGGATGGCGGCGGGAGGGGGGGAACGTCCCCTCCCGCCGCCTATAAGAACGATCAAGCGGCGGAACTGCTGCTATGATCATTTTTATCGTGCACGGAATCGCCGGGTGAAAATAATGATATCTGAATGATGCCTGCAACTGCAGGCATCATTCAGATGTCACCGCACAAAGTCAAGGACGTCATTTGACGGTGGGCGGTAGGGAAGTGGTTAATATTTAGTTCGAAAATTTTTCTCCTTTTTTGATGTACACTGATGAGGCTGCACTGATGGGCACCGATAAGGTGGCAAGGGTGGGCACTGAGAGGTGGCATTGCTAGTTGGCACTGGTGGGCATTGAGAAGTGGCAATGCTAGGTGGCACTGATTGGCACCAGTGGTGGGCATTGATAGGTGGCACTGGCAGGGGCTACTGATTGTCACAGATGACGCAGAATTGCCTCTTCCTCTTCGGGTCCGATGTCCCTTGCACATAAGCCGGTGATTGCCTTTTTTTATGCTTACGCTGTCAGCACAAGGAGAAAACAAAAACCATTACCGAGCTTTTGTTTACATCACGTGATCAGCTGTCATTGGCTGGCAGCTGATCACGTGGTAAGGGGCAGGGATCGGCCCCTTACTCGGATTTGTCATCACCCGAGTCTCAGTGACTCGGTGACCACAGCGCGCGCGCAAAGGGGAGGACGTCTATTGACGGACTCCCGGCAATTGAGGACCGTGCTGTGACCGTCAATCAGCTATAGCGCTGATCTCAAGTGATTAAAGAGGATCTAAATGGGCCATTGACATGCATCACAATTCAACTTAGGAATGTGTCTTTGCAAAGTTAAACCAAATGAAATCCTTTTTCTTATTTTTGCTTGGGGATAGCGTGCAGAGGGATTAGAAGTCTAGACAGTTTTTGGGGATGTCTGCACCCCTGATAGGGTGAAGACAACTCCCAAATTTGGCCACTTTATCCTTCCAAATGATTCACTTCCTGTCACATAGCCACACAGGAAGTGAGGGTAAATCCCTACCAATGTCTTTCCTTGGGGACACACAGGTCAATCTAAATACTTTCCCCATTATGTACATTGCACTCCAGCATTTTGCTGGGTACACCCCAAATTATTAGATATTTTGGACTTTGGGGTTTATTTACTAAAGGCAAATCCACTTTGCACTACAAGTGCACTTACTGGATATCCGAGGGGGACATGCAAGGAAACAAAAAGAACACCATCTTTGCTTTTACATGATTGGATGTTACAATCACTAGTGCTTTCCCTCAGATTTTCAGCAACTACACTTGTACTGCAGAGTGGATTTGCCTTTACTAAACCCCAAACTACCCAATGATTTGGGGTGTACACAACAAAGTGCTAGAGTGCAATTTGCTTAATGGGGACACTAGTTAGATTGATCTTTGTGTCCCCAAGAAAAGACATTGGTAGGGTTTTACCTTCACTTCCTGTTTAGCTGTGTGACAGGAAGTGAAGCCAATTTTACTAAAAGGGACACAAAGCCCAACCTAAAAAAAAAACAAAAAAAAAGCAGGTGTTCTAACACTTACTTGGTTTCCCTCAACAAGCCCACAGTTAGAATCGTATTGCCTTAAACTATTTTTAAGTGCAGTGCTCTAAATCAGTGCTACTCAAGTACCCCCAACAGGCCATGTTTGCAGGTTTTCCTTCATCTTGCACATGTGCTTTAAATCACAGTCAATGGTTTAGTATTTTGGACAGCAATTCTCGATAAGATAAATTCACAAAACATGTCCTGTTGGGGGTACTTGAGGACTGAGGCTGAAAACCACTGCAGTAAAAAGGAAAATGTAATACTTACCGCTCTGTATTTTTTATTTCCTGGTGACTATCCATGGCAGCACACAATACATGCATATGCTACCATGAAGGCACCGGGGCAGACAAGTCACACCTGTTTTGACATGCCAATAAGCATAGTTAGAGCCCATTCACACAGGGGCAACACGACTTCCAGCGCGATTTTATGAGGCAACTCAGACACGACCTGAGTATGAATCACAGTGCGACCTGGAGCTATTTACAAGGCAACTCCAAGTTGCCTGCAGGACAAGAGACATTCCAGTGGCCAATCAAACAAGAATCAGCTCTGTGGGAAGGAGGGGGGAGAGAGAGTTTTGCAGGAGAAATGTATGTTATCTTCCTGGAGAGTCACTCCTATTAAGACAGGGAGAGGCGACTCCCATTGAAATGAATGGTTACAGGTCGCCTAGGAGTCGGATTGAAGTAGTACAGGGACCTTTTTTGAAGTCTGAGCGACTGCAGTAGTGTGCATAAGGACGGCTCCATTAACTTACATTGATTTCTTCAGCCAGCGCGACCTGAGGCGACTAGGGGCGACCTGGGGCGATTTGGAGTCGGATCCAAAGACGCCCCTGTGTGAATGGGCTCTCAAGCTACAGCTATCACATTTGTTGCATAGAAAACAAAAAAAAAAAATCAAACTTTACATCAAATTTTATTGGTCAACAAAACAGGACTTGGAAAACACAAAGGGAAGCAAAAAAATAAATAAATAAAAAAAGACATGAAGGTAAATTTGAAACATTAGTCACATCTTGAGAAAGATTTAGCAAAATAATGCAGCACAGACAATTAAATCGAAGTGAACAAACGACACACATTAACAACATCAAAAATATTTCAGGGGAACATATCCCCCACACAAAAAAAAACAATCAACAAAAGTAAAACAAACATCTGTTTTGCAAAGACATAACAAATAAATGCATGTGTTACAAACTCGATAAGGACACCAAAATGTACATTTTGCCGGTCGGCGCCACACACACAATCTTGCCTCTTTTCAGGGCAAGGCAGAGAATGCTATCTGCAAGCTTTATATAACATAGGTTTGTGTGCTAATGAGGCAATTGAAAACACATGCACAGTCCATGAAACACCCAAAATGCAAGTTCACCCAATGTAGAGACTGAACTTCAAAGTGGGTACACCTGTTAAGGATGTCCTTCAATTACTAACCCAAAAAACACACTAGGCAAACAAAGAGCCTAACATGGGCAAAAGTTATACAACAAATACCATTGCAGTCTATGGGAACTGACTTGTTAATTTTGGCTGCCTTTTCTTCTAGTTATTGGCCTTAAAATGGGGGCCCAGGTCCCACCCTTAGCCCAGGTTCACACTGGGGCTGCGGGAGTGAAGCCGTGCGAGTTCAGCTGAACTCGCACGATTTCACTCCTGCATGTCAGTCCCAATTTCAGCTCGATTACAGAGACATCTGACACAGATGTCAATGTAAATCGCGGCTGAAATCGCAAAAAGTAGTACAGAAACTACTTTTTGAAATCAGTGCAGCGCCGCAGATGTGGCGTCGCACCAATTAGGACGGTGCCATTGCCCGCAATTTGCGGCAAATTTCGCCGATTTGACATGCGATTTGACATGTCAAATCGCACCAGTGTGAACCAGGGCTAAGGGACATATATCAATGCCACCAATTTGGACAACACCAAAAACAAAACAAGGAGAAGTGCCTTTAAATATGCCAAATTGCTTAAGGGCCATTTCACACCATATGCAGTGCATTGCGTTTTTTATGCATAAAAAGGCATGGAAAGTTGGTTATATGGTTCTAAATGGCAGTGTTTGTTCCAGTTCCACAAAAAATGTAGAACATGCTGCATTTTACCTGCACTGGACTGTACTGGAACGCTGTAAAACGCATCAAAAACGCACTGGAATGCACCGGAACACACCTAAATGCACTAAAAACGCACTGGAACACACTTGTCCTTATCTATGGTTAATTAAAAAGAGGGGTGAAAAAAAAGCTCTGGACTGCATCAAAAACGTACCAAAAATGCACTGGAACGCATCAAAAACGCGCATGCAAAAAAGCACCTGGAACGCATCCGGATTGCGTTTCTATGGTGTGAACTGGCCCTAAGGGCCAGTTCACATCATAGAAACGCAGTCTGGATGTGTTCCAGGTGCTTTTCTGCATGCGCGCTTTTGACGCGTTCCAGTGCATTTTTGATGCGTTTTAGTGCGTTTTTGAGGCAGTCCAGTGCTTTTTTCCCCCTCTTTTCACTTAGGACAAGTGTGTTGCAGTGCGTCTTTGGTGCATTTAGGTGCGTTCCAGTGCATTTTTGGTACGTTCCGTAGCGTTTTTGATGTGTTTTACTGTGGTTCAGCACAGTTCTGTACATAAAAAATGCAGCATGACCAATTTTTTTTTCCTTTCTGAAACGCACTGGAACGGACTGCAGTGGTGTGAACTATGCCATTGGCATTATTGTGATCAACTTTTTTTGCGTTTTTCATGCATCAAAAAAACGCACTGCACTGCATCCAGTGTGAACTGGCCCTAAATATCATACCTGGGGGGTGTCTATAGTGTGCCTGTAAAGTAGCGCATGTTTTCCATGTTTATAACAGTTCGAGAGCAAAATGACATTTCTAAAGTAAAATAATAGTCATTTAAAAGTACTCGCGGCTGTAATGAATTGCTGGTTCCCGTCAATACAGATAAAAGTAATTGAAAGTCTTTGAAAAAAAATGCGTGGGGGTTCCCCCAAATTCCATTACCAGGCCCTTCAGGTCTGGTATGGATATTAAGGGGAACGCTGCGCCAAATTAAAAAAAAAAATGTCGTGAGGGTTCCCCTCAAAATCCGTACCAGGCCCTTCAGGTCTGGAATGGATTTTAAGGGGACCCCCGCGCCAAACTTAAAAAAAATGTGGCGTGGGGTCCCCCTAAAAATCCACACCAGACCCTTATCCGAGCACGCAACCTGGCAGGCCGCAGGAAAAGAGTGGGGGACGAGAGAGCGCCCCCCCTCCTGAACCGTACCATGCCACATGCCCTCAACATGGGGAGGATGCTTTGGGGGTCTGTGACCCCTCAAAGCACCATGTCCCCATGTTGATGGGGACAAGGGCCTCATCCCCACAACCCTTGCCCGGTGGTTGTGGGGGTCTGCGGGCAGGGGGCTTATCGGAATCTGGAAGCCCCCTTTAACAAAGGGGACCCCCAGATCCCGCCCCCCTGTGTGAAATGGTAATGGGGTACAAATGTACCCCTACCATTTCACAAAAAAAGTGTCAAAAATGTTAAAAATGACAATAGCCGGGTTTTGACAATTCCTTTATTAATGTCTTCTCCTTTCTTCCATCTTCTTCCATCTTCTTCTTCCATCTTCTTCTTTTCTCCATTCGGGTTTCTTCCTCCATCTTGTTCTTCATCTTCATCTTCCTTCTTCCTTCGGTGTTCTCGTCCGCATCTTGCTCCGGCTTCTTGTTCCCCTCTTCTTTCTCCGGCCGATCCGCTTGAATTCGAGGTTCCCGCTGTGTGACGCTTCAGTTCATCAGTTCTCCTCTGGGTCCGCTGCCACCCGGTGACCCTGCCCTCCTCTGATGCACATGGATTTCACAGGGACTTTCCCAGTGGTGTCAGAGGGGGGCGGGGTCACCGGGTGGCAGCAGACCCAGAGGAGAACTGATGAACTGAAGCGTCACACAGCGGGAACCTCGAATGCAAGCAGATCGTCCGGAGAAAGAAGAGGGGAACAAGAAGCCGGAGCAAGATGCGGACGAGAACACCGAAGGAAGAAGGAAGATGAAGATGAAGATGAAGAACAAGATGGAGGAAGAAACCCGAATGGAGAAAAGAAGAAGATGGAAGAAGAAGAATAAGGAAGAAGATGGAAGAAAGGAGAAAACATTAATAAAGGAATTGTCAAAAACCGGCTATTGTCATTTTTAAAATTTTTGACACTTTCTTTGTGAAATGGTAGGGGTACATTTGTACCCCATTACCATTTCACACAGGGGGGGCGGGATCTGGGGGTCCCCTTTGTTAAAGGGGGCTTCCAGATTCCGATAAGCCCCCTGCCCGCAGACCCACACAACCACCGGCAAGGGTGGTTGTGGGGCGCCATGACCCCAGTTGAAGAGCCATTGCTCAAAACATGTCGGATTTTTAGCCTGCTATTACCTTTGTCATCACGCTTTTTATACATTTTACCTCGAGGATTAATTTTTACTTGTATCTATTAAGGCTACATGTTTTGTCTATTTTTTCTGGATGCTTAAACACCAATAAAGGCTGTTTATTTTTTACCACACTTTGGAGTTACTCTCACTATGTGGAGCTATTTCATTTTTCCTGACAGACTCCATGGCAGACTACGTGTGGGTTAACCCCGCCTCCTCTCCACAGCTATAGGACCCCTTACCCATAAATTTGAGCTCACCTCCACAGACAGGTGTTCCTTTTTTATCCTCCTCACATGGACCTTCATCATGCAATTCAGGTGCAGTCCAGGATGTCTGTCGGATCAGGTACGAGTTGTGCGGTGCACCCAGGGCCCAGCTATGAGCGGGTGAGTGGTTTTGGGCTGATGGATACCCCTATGGTGGAAGGGATGTGGCCCCAGCGTACCATGACGGACGGTGGATCTCAGCTGGCAAGGTCTGAAGACTTTTTCTATTTCCATGGCAGATAGTTTTTGTTTGTTTGTTTGTATGTCTTTCTCTGCTGTTTTTTCTCTGTCATACAGCGCCGCTAAGCTTAGTATATGTGTGGAACGCTTTTGCGTTCCAGGATGCCATTCCCTTCCTGATCCCAGCCTGTTGATCGTCTGTGCATGCGCAGAGCCACGGTGAAACCGAGGCTTGGTTTTTGCGCATGCGCAGTATGGCGGAGGGGTCAGGGGCCGCGCAGGCGCAGTAGGTTCGGTCCCTCCGATGCATGCGCACAGCGGGACCGGCCATGACGTCATTCCGGCGGGTGATTTAAACCGCTGAGGAGCCCTATACAGGTGGGATAACCTGTGGGCATATAGCAGCAGCCTCCCGGAGTCTCAATACTACCAGGACGGGGTAAGCACTTCTTGGCAATGTAATGCATGTAATGCTTGTAATGCTTAGTGTCTCTTAAAGGGACAGTTAAAAAAAAAAAAAGTGTTTTTTTTTTTGTTTTTTTTTCTGTGCTGTTCTTGCATTGATTTGCTTATCCTTAGTCTAGGTAGTGGAGTTACGCATCATTGTGTGTCTTCCTCGTCATGGACTCACCTGCACCGCCGTGTGGCCAGCCCCCCCGCACAAGGTCTGTGCGGAGTGGGTAGGGGGTTGGTGTATTTGGTGTCATTTTTTTCTGGTGGTTGCTAACGGTTACAACCTGCCCACCTTCCTCCCCCTCCCTTTGTCTGTATTATCTCTTACAGCCCGGCTACATCAGTTCATCGGTCACAGGATAGGGACCTTGCCAGGCTGCACCATCATCATCACCATCATCATCACCATCACCAATCATCCTCCAGGTCCAGACGTGACACTCCGTCTGGGACCCACTATCATAGGGGACGCTCACATTCCCCCTCTAAATATAGGAGATGTTCCCATTCCTCCTCAAGTCACCGCTACCACCACCGCGATAATCGCTCTGATCACAGAGCCTGTTGGGGATGTAAAACTAGAATCCCAGAGGGCAAATCGCTGTGTGACCCATGCTATGCCCGAGCGGTCGGTGAGAAAGAGACCGAAAAATCAAAATCTTGAGTCTCTTATTAAACGTGTGGTACAGCAGTCTATGATGGAAATAGATGCCCCCCCACACGAGGAGCCAGTCCACCACCTTGTCTGGCTCCTTGGCTGACGAGGCCCAGGAGGATTCCGGCCAATTCCAGCCCCATGATTCCTCCCATTATTCCTCGCAAGACGAGATGGAGGGAGATGATTCTGTGATTCCTCCCATGATTCCTCGCAAGACGAGATGGAGGGAGATGATTCTGTGATTCCTCCCATGATTCCTCGCAAGACGAGATGGAGGGAGATGATTCTGTAGTGGGATTCGACTACGCTTTAGTCTCTCCACTGATCAAGGCAGTGATGGAAACCTTAAAGTTGGAAGATACCACTGCCCCCCCCCCCCAGAGAAAAAAAGGAACTGTTTAAGAAACTGGGGAAAGAATGTTCCAATTTCACACCGAGCTGAAAGGAGTGTTTAAGGAAGAATGGAGCAAGGGGGATAAGAAGGTTTGGAAAATGCTCCCCTCGTGGATGCAGCAGTAATGCGCCTAGCGAAGCATGTCACCCTCCTGCTAGATGACACTGTATCTTTTAAAGATGGTCTGGATTGAAAGATTGACCAAGACATTAAGAGAATATATAACTTGAACGGTATGGCTTGCAAACCAGCCCTAGCCCTTGCAGTCACCTCCAAAGCAATGGAGGCCTGGGTGGAAAATGTTGACTCCGTTCTGAAAGGTGTCTCGGAGGAATTGGCACAAAGTTCAGCAGTGCAAGAACTTAAACTGGCTATCGCCTTTTTGGGAGAAGCTTCAATTGATCTCATCCGCTTGATGGCTAGATCCTTGCTATCTTCGGTCACAGCCAAACGAGCACTATGGTTGCGCCCCTGGCTTGTTGATCCTGCCTCAAAGCAGGCATGGTGCAAAATTCCTTCTGAAGGAACTTCCTTGTTTGGAAACAAACTGTATAATGCCATTTCAAAGGCTACAGGCGGAAAGTCGGGAATCCTCCCTCAGGACAAACGTCCGTTTAACCAAAGAAAACCTCAGCAGAGACGCAGTACAGAGCGTTCAAGAGAGGCATGCTCCTATAGGCCCGGACGGGATTTTAGGAGAAGCTGGAACTGGAATAGGCAGATATCTTTCCAAAAAATCTGGCAAGAAACAGACGCCCGGTGGGCGCGAGCCAACCAAGTCCTTTTGAGATTGGGCCTGCCCAAGCGGTCGGGTAGGGGCTCGCCTACGTCTCTGCCGGCACGTCTGGGTGACCTTGATCTCAGATTATTGGACCATCAAAACGGTCTCAACAGGTCACGCATGGTCCTTCACCAAAGTCCCTCCATGCAGACCAATGCAATCTTCACTGCCTCAATCAGAAGAAAAACAACAAGTTCTTCTTTCATATGTGAATGCCCTGAAAGATCAAGGAGCAGTGGTGCCCGTCCCAAAGGACGAGGAATTCCAGGGGTATACTTCCCCCTCTTCCTAGTACAAAAGAAGAAAGGCTCTTGGCGTCCAGTTATAGATCTCACTTTCCTGAACAGGTACATAAAGCACGAGAAATTCAAGATGGAAGCACTCTCAACCATCCAAAAAGTTGTTCAACCAGGTGACTGGTTGATCTCAATAGATGTTAAGGACGCGTATTTTCATGTTCCCGTGGCAGAAGAATTATACAAATACCTTCGATTTCAGGTCGAACGAGAGCACTTACAATTTATTTGTCTTCCATTTGGACTAACGACCTCTCCAAGGGTCTTTTCCAAGGTACTGTCGGTAATTGTGTCTCTTATCAGAATACAGGGTGTGCGTCTGTATCATTACCTGGACGAGCTGCTACTACTGTCCCAAGACAAGCAGCAGCTGCTGATCCACAAAGA
This sequence comes from Rana muscosa, assembly GCA_029206835.1. Lineage (NCBI taxonomy): Eukaryota > Metazoa > Chordata > Amphibia > Anura > Ranidae > Rana > Rana muscosa. Next base: position 3,482,271 of record JARGYO010005583.1, on the reverse strand, counting down.
TCAAGTGATCTCTACATTGATAGAGTTCAGATGGCTCCTAAACCGAGAGAAAAGTCAGCCAGACCCGACCCTACGCCTAACCTACCTAGGAGCTCAATTCGACACAGTAGAGAATACCGTCTCTCTTTCGGAAGAAAAATCCCGGTCATTCGGGTAAGAATATCTTTAGCCCTAGACTACTCTCACCTAAGGGCGTCACAGTGCCTGAAGATAATCGGCACGATGGTGGCCACGTTCCCCATGGTCAAATGGGCAATGTGGAGGCTTCGGCCTTTTCAATCAGGATTCCTTCAGCAATGGAAGACAGACGATCGCAATCAGCTGATCAGGACTACTTAGTCAATGAGGAACAGTCTTCTCTGGTGGCTTCAACACAAAAACTTGTTAACATGCCACTCCCTTGCTCCCATCCAATGGATGACTGTTTCATCCGATGCCAGCAATGCGGGCTGGGGAGCACATTGTGGAGCAGAACTGGCTCAGGGCAAATGGGATGCCCATCTCCACATTCCAGGGTCAAACGTTCTGGAATTGCGTGCGGCATGGTGCGCCCTTCGCGCTTTCTCCCACCTTCTGAAAGGGAAGTCGGTCCTACTGAAAATGGACAATACCACCGCTGTGGCATATGTGAAGAGACAAGGGGGCACTCGGAGCTCTGCCCTTCTCCAAGAGGTCGAGCCCATTATGACCTGGGCTCAGAGGAATCTACTCAACTTAACAGCAGTCTTCATTCCAGGGAAACAGAACATTCAAGCGGACTTCCTGTCACGCAGCAACCTAGACAACAACGAATGGTCACTGCATACACAGACATTCAAGTGGATCCTATCGTTGGGAATCGATCCAGAAGTGGATCTGTTTGCATCCCCCTGCAATCACAAAGTAGACAGATACTACACTTGAGGTCGGTGCAGTCAAGCCTTCGGAGTAGATGCATTAACAAGCCAATGGAAATTCAACAAGGCATATGCCTTCCCTCCACCTCCGATCATGCAAAAATTCCTGCAGCGGCTCCAGTTGGAGAAAGGCGAAGTGATAACAATAGCACCATACTGGCCGAACAGGCCATGGTTTCCTCTCCTGAATCTGATGAGCTTCAGGGACCCGCTAGAGTCTCTTGGGTGTGCTTTAGGGGTAATCTCTACCCTTATGAGCTCCAGAAAGCCTAACATGAACAAAACCTACAACAGAATCTGGACCAGGTTTGTCAGCTTCATGACTTCAGCTGGAAAATCTTTCAGAAATCCTGGAGTTCAAGACGTTTTGAGTTTTCTACAATCAGGCTTGGATCTTCCTTTGTACTCTGAGGGAACTGATTGACAAGTTTCAGCCTTATCGGCATTTTCAGGAACATCATGGGCAACTCATCCCCTGGTTCAACAATCCTTTCAGGGGGCTTCGAGAATCAGGCCTCAGAGGAAACCTAGATTCCCCAAATGGGATCTTCTGCTCGTCCTTGATGCTCTTTCAGCACTCAACAACAAGGATCTTTCTATTAAGGACTTATCAATCAAACTGGCCTTTCTAGTGGCCATTACTTCAGCCAAAAGGGTTTCAGAAATAAGCTTCCTGGGTTGTCAAGAACCCTTTTTGACTTTCTTCCCGGACCGAGTGGTCCTTATTCCCATGCTTGGGTCTAAACCAAAAGTCAAGTCAGTTTTTCACGAGAATCAGGAAATAGTCCTTCCTACTTTCAATTCTCCAGAATTAGCAGATGTTCATCCCTTGGATGTAGGTGAGACTCTGAAAGAATATTTGCGAGTCACTTCATCTTTTAGAAGCTTGAACTACCTGTTCTTGTTACACACTGGTAGCAACAAAGGAAAGAGGGCTTCCTCCAGAACAATAGCAGCCTGGATCGTCCAATCTATTCAACAGGCTTACAGGGCAAAGGGCTTGGCTCCTCCAGAGGCGTGACGGCTCATTCCACCAGAGGCATGGCAGCCTCATGGGCAGCAGCTCGACACGTGGCTCCTGAAGTGATATGCAGGGCAGCCTTGTGGTCTTCTATTCATACATTTATGTCTCATTATTGTATTGAGCCTGCTTCCCTTTCCTCTGTTAATTTTGGTCGAAAAATCCTGTCAGTTGACGGGAAAGATTAAAATATTTTTTTTTGAGCAAGCATACCCTCCCGTGTGGATTGGCTAGTTATTTCCCACACGTAGTCTGCCATGGAGTCTGTCAGGAAAACGGAAAATTTATTACCAAATACTTACCGTAATTTTCCTTTCCTGATAGACTCCATGGCAGACTGAGTTCCCACCCATGAATTAAAAATATGAGAGTTGAAATTTGAGTCGGCTAGTTACGGAACACCTGTCTGTGGAGGTGAGCTCAAATTTATGGGTAAGGGGTCCTATAGCTGTGGAGAGGAGGCGGGGTTAACCCACACGTAGTCTGCCATGGAGTCTATCAGGAAAGGAAAATTACGGTAAGTATTTGGTAATAAATTTTCCGTTTTCCCATATGTTTCCGGGCCTAAAGGGATACTCACCACCAGAGGTTCGTTGGGGCACACGCCTCTTGTGGTAACCCTGTGGAGAGAGGTCCTTCCTTACCATAGCACTTTCGGTGCTTGGAAGCTTGGATTGAAGTTACCCCCTCTCGAGTACCTGGTTCTGGGATTTCGTTTATGCTCATTTACATCTGACTCATGGTAAGAGTACCCATTACGTATCAGCCTATTATTGATGCTGGATAACACTTCAAGTACGCTTGGGATGTTTTGAAGTAACATCATCTGCCACAGTGACAGTCCACGGTTTATATTTGACTTGGCACATCCACCAACGACCAATACAGACTTTGTTTTTTACAGGACACTTTATTGTTTGTTACCCAAGTTCTTCGGAGCTTGGGTATCTTTTTCACTTTATGTTTTAGATACACTTATGTTAACCTACATGACATTTTTTCTGCACTCTTCACGGTATAGTTTGAGTGGAGGGAGTTCCGGAGGTCACTTTTTGCAGTTATTTTCATCAGGTTTCTTCCGGTTACAACCTATCTCCTAGCGCTGCAATACACAAGATAAGATCTTCTTTTCAAACATCTCAAAATTCTTACAGACTCAAACACTACCAAATCGAATCCAGTACGGATCATTATGAAATACACCAAACAACTTCTAAAAATCAAAACAATTCTAGCCAAACATTGGCACCTACTACAAATCCTACTTTGAGTCCCTTTATAGCAGAATACCCACTGATTACATATCAGAGATCAAAATCTCTCAAAGACTGCCTAGTTCACAGCGAATTCACGGTCCATTTTAGAAAAGATTCTTGGGACTTTTAAATACGGGGGATGCCAGTATTGTCAATATATAAACACTGATACCAGTATAAAACTACCCAATGGCCAAATAGTCAGACCTCTGCATTTTGCTAACTGCAAAACGTTTGAGGTGGTCTATTTGCTATCTTGCCCACGTAGGTCCTTTTATGTAGTAAAACTAAGTTGGCATTCCACAAAAGAATGTACAGGCATGTACTTAGCATGAAAACTAGAAATCCGGACCTCCCATTGGGCAGACATGTGAGGGTTGCACACTCTGGCAAATTAAATTCCTGATGTTAGACCGTGTGCACAGTGCATCCAAATGCAAAGGGGGGGCGACTGGAACAAGACACTACTCCAGTGCGAAACACTCTGGATAGTTAATCTTAGGGTCACCTCCCTCCCAGGCCTTAATGACACAGTCAGCTATAGACCCTTCTTGGAAGGATTCACCTCAGGGGATTGTGAAAAATAACACACCACACAAAGAGGTCCCAGTGAGTGTGTATTATTATACCTCTATACAGATCAATCAATCTTTTAGCTGAAATGTATAACATATACCAATTTAGTCTACGTGTTATGACTCAACTGCAATACTGTCGTTCCTCTTTCTGTTTTTCTTTCTCCTGTATAACTCTGTTATTGGATGCTTGTGGTGCCTGCCTTATGTCCACCTTCCCACACAGCGACACATATATTCAAATATGCCAGAGATATTTTCTTCTCCTCTCCCATTCTCTATATGTTCTGGCTATTCTAGGCTTTGTCTGGAAGAGCAGAGTACAAGATCATCTCTAATAAATGTTAGTTTTAAACTCTGACATAATAAACGTGTGAGCTGTGTTTATGGTAATGTGGAATATTTGGTAAAGACCATTCTCTTCAATAATGTTTACCCTTTATTCATCATTCATATGTAGCGACCTCACCTCTCACTCCCTTATTCTCTGTCAATGTCAATGGCTCTTGTCTAAGGGACCAGGGAGGAGAGTGTGACGCACCACCAGCTCGTGTCCCCTAGTGTGTAGGGGTGTGAGCTAAACCCAATTACCTTCGGGTCTGTGTCCTTGTTCAAAGCCAAAACCCCACTTGAGAATGATCCTGAGGCCTCGTACACACGACCGATTTTCTCGGCAAGAACCAGCAAGAAACTTGCTGGCAGAGAGGTCTTGCCGAGTAAATCGGTCGTGTGTACGCTGCTATCGGGTTTCTCGTCGAGAAAACCGACAAGAAACCTCGACGAGAAAATAGAGAACCTGCTCTCTATTTTCTCGTCGAGATTCTCCTCGGCATGTTTCTCGACGAGAAAAGTGAGTGTGTGTACACTTACCTGTCCGCCGGGAAGCCCGCGCATGTTCGAAATGAGTTCGATGCATGCGCGGTAGCTTCCTAGGCATACGTAGGGTATACCAAGATGGCGGCGACGGCATCGAATGTGACGAGCGCATGCTCGACGTAGTCGATGACGTCACCGCGTACACTCCTTTCAAAGAACCACGGGTTCTTTGAAACGAGCGTGTGTACACTCGGCCGGGACAAGTTTCTTGTCCAAGAATCTCGTCGAAAAAAACGACATGTTTTTTTCAACGAGAATCTCGGCCGTGTGTACGAGGCCTTAAACTCCCAGTAAGCCTTTGAAAGTCCAACACTTATTTATTCTGTTTGAGCAATAAATAGTTCTATATGAGCAGACTGATTAGACATACAGTAGAACAGACAAGGTGAAGAGGAAGGTTCAGGCACAGACGTGAATTTGTTAGTCTCCTGTTTCGGTATGCGCAAACAGGCTTGGCGGACGGTCGCTGCCACCGACCGTGAGGGTGGTCGCTGCCACCGACCAGGTGAAGTAGAAATTGTGAGGGTCTGCCACCGACCTGATGAAGTAGTTGGGTCGCTGCCACCGACCATGAGAATGTGGACTACCTTCTTGAGATGCGGCCCCTGTCAGGGGAGTCATCCATCTGGACGGTCACCAGAGGCTTCCGCCGTCACCAGCCAATGCTGCGCTGGATCTCTGGGAAGGTCACTTCTCTGGTCCCCCTTGCCTGAGATTCGGGTGTCCAATACCGGAGGACACCCTAGGAATCCTCCATCCCTCGCGGAACCCAGTCGAAGGTACTGGGCCCCAGGCCTCCAGCAAGTACCTCACCCCAGGCCTAAGGTGCCCGTGGTGGAATCACAGCTCCGTCTCTGGGCCGAGGGCGCCCGGAGACCACCAGCACGCACACCCAGGCTGAAGGTGCCTGGGCGTGGACCTCGAGCAGAAGATGTCCGCCCCTTTTATCCCCTCTCCCAGCATGCACAGCAGGTTCCCCGCCCTGCTGTACTACTGCTGTGAGAGGACAAAAAGGGTACAGACTCGCAATGGTGGTTCAACCTCGGCCCATGGCGACAGCGCCACCTACAGGCCGCAGGGAACTGAACACCCTTGCATCCTCCACTGACATAAATTGGTCCATGAACATTAATAATTGCTGCATCTGAGCCATTTATCACTCAGATGCCTCCCCTAAATGTAACCACCCGCTACACATATATCATATATTATGCATGCTCTGTACTTCTTTTGTTGCAGAGATTTGTGTTGGTCTGCCCAGGGTGGAGTGTGAGGTTGCAGGGTGTGGCTTAGGCGGAGTTCCTCCCCTTGGTGTCCCCACGCGACGCACCTGGGAGTCTCCGCGGTAATTGCTGTGGCTACTATTTTGACGGTCTTAGCCTGCTTGCCTTCTCCCCCCGCCGGGCCTTCCTGGCCGTGTACAGCACCGGAGGCCATGGAGCGCATTACGGTACCCCATTCCCGGATGGGGCAGCGCTGTGCATTCCACAAACTGTTGGTCCCATAAGGTGCCTTTCCTGTTCATGCGCACCGCTCGGCTGACAGCACATGTGTGCAGGCGTGGTTCGCCCTATTTAGACCCAGAGCTCATTGGAAAACCACTATGCAGAGCTGGAGGCAGGGCCGTCGGAACAGGAGAGGCAAACCAAGCAACTGCTTGGGGCCCCAAGCTGGCCTGGGGCCCCAGCAGAGCGGCCCCCCTCCTGCGATCGGCACCCCCCCCCCCTCCCATTCAGGCGCGGGGAGCAGGGCCGTCTTTAATGCAGGGCAAATGAGTCATCAAACGCTGATAAATCAAGTGCATTTGTTTTCTCCTCCATTCTATCCAGCTCGGCACGGGTTAAGTGAAGTCGCGTCCCTGCAGTGTCTCTTCTACTGACCCCGCCCCTTCCCCTTATCTCAGTCTGAGTGGACTGAGCCTCTTCCCGGGCGATGTGCTGCATTCCGCCCCTCCTCTCCCTCCTCTGCGGGCGGCTGCTGATGACATCGCTCTGCAAAGTGAGTAAAACTGTCTCCCTCTGAGACACTGTGTGCTGTCCTGAGCCAGGTTCCCCCTCCCATCACCTCTGATAACTTTTTAGGGAGTCTCAGATGCTGCAGAACTTCTTGGGGTGGCAGGGCAGGGCTGCTGGGAGTTGTAGTGCATGGCAGAGTTTGGCTGCTGCAGAACGTCTTGGAGGGGGGGGCTGCTGCCTGCTGGGAGTTGTAGTGCATGGCAGAGTTTGGCTGCTGCAGAACGTCTTGGAGGGGGGGCTGCTGCCTGCTGGGAGTTGTAGTGCATGGCAGAGTTTGGCTGCTGCAGAACTTCTTGGAGGGGGGGCTGCTGCCTGCTGGGAGTTGTAGTGCATGGCAGAGTTTGGCTGCTGCAGAACTTCTTGGAGGGGGGGCTGCTGCCTGCTGGGAGTTGTAGTGCATGGCAGAGTTTGGCTGCTGCAGAACTTCTTGGAGGGGGGGCTGCTGCCTGCTGGGAGTTGTAGTGCATGGCAGAGTTTGGCTGCTGCAGAACTTCTTGGAGGGGGGGCTGCTGCCTGCTGGGAGTTGTAGTGCATGGCAGAGTTTGGCTGCTGCAGAACTTCTTGGAGGGGGGGCTGCTGCCTGCTGGGAGTTGTAGTGCATGGCAGAGTTTGGCTGCTGCAGAACTTCTTGGAGGGGGGGCTGCTGCCTGCTGGGAGTTGTAGTGCAGGACAGAGTTTGGCTGCTGCAGAACATTTTGGAGGGCAGGGCTGCTGCCTGCTGGGAGTTGTAGTGCAGGGCAGAGTTTGGCTGCTGCAGAACTTTTTGGAGGGCAGGGCTGCTAATTGTTATAGTGCAGGACAGTGATTGACAGCTGTGTGCTCAACGATAACCCCCTCCCTGCTTCTCCACCCCCAATATTAACCCCCCTCTCCGCTTCACCCTCAGCAATAACCCCCCTCCCCGGTTCTCCACCCTCAGCAATAACCCCCCTCCCCGGTTCTCCACCCTCAGCAATAACCCCCCTCCCCGCTTTTTCACCTTCAACAATAAACCCCAATCCCTGCCTCTCCACCCCCAAAAATAACCCCAATCCCTTCCTCTCTACCCCAAACAATAACCCCAATCCCTGCCTCTCCATCCCTAACAATAACCCCTTCCCTGCTTCTCCCCCTACAGCAATACCCCTCCTTTCTGCAGAAACAGCAGCGTGCTGATAGTTAATAAGTGACAATGTAGTATGGAGCACCCCACAATGTGTAATCATGGAGGTATTATGGGGAGAGATCCTGTTTAGTGATGGGCGTAGTATTGGGGAGAGGGTCCTGTGCAATGATGTGGGAGGAGGGTCCTGTAATTATGGGGGTAGTATGGGGAATGGGGTCCTATGTAGTGATTTGGGTAGTATGGGGGAGGGAGTCCTGTGTAATGATGGGGGGCAAAATTGCATGGGGGGCCCCAAGAAAATGTTTGCCCAGGGTCCAATCAATATTAAAGACGGCCCTGCCTCCACAGTCCTCTCCTCCTACATACTGCCCCCATCAAACCCACCACAGTCCTCTCCTCTACATACTGCCCCCTCATACCCACCACAGTCCTCTCCTCTACATACTGCCCCCTCATACCCTCCACAGTCCTCTCCTCTACATACTGCCCCCATCATACCCACCACAGTCCTCTCCTCTACATACTGCCCCCATCAAACCCACCACAGTCCTCTCCTCTACATACTGCCCCCATCAAACCCACCACAGTCCTCTCCTCTACATACTGCCCCCTCATACCCACCACAGTCCTCTCCTCTACATACTGCCCCCATCATACCCTCCACAGTCCTCTCCTCTACATACTGCCCCCTCATACCCACCACAGTCCTCTCCTCTACATACTGCCCCCATCATACCCTCCACAGTCCTCTCCTCTACATACTGCCCCCATCATACCCTCCACAGTCCTCTCCTCTACATACTGCCCCCATCATACCCTCTGCAATCCTCTCATGTACATACTGCCTCCATCTTACCCTCTGCACTCCTCTTCTGCAGAATCAGATGTAAAGGGGAACAAACCCTTTGCATTCAGATGTAAAGGGGGACTCTGCGGATTCAGATCTAAAGGGAAACTCTGTTGACTCTGATATAAAGGGAGACTCTTGTGATTAATTCCATTTGATTAGAAATGTTATTTAATCACAAAAATATATGTATAGTGTATACTACATATCAAAATTTCTGTGCACTGCTTTGTACAGAGGTAATGAATTTAATGTACTACAAAAAAATAAATTGGCGTGCGCTACTTAAGCGTTCGGGTTTGGCTTGACGAAAAGGTGGCAACCCTACCCCCCTCGGGGGCCCCAAATTCTCAATCTGCTTGGGGCCCCCAAATTCCTTCAAACGGCCCTGGCTGGAGGTTGCATGTCCAACATGCTTACGAGAAGGTAAGCCCACTTTTTGCACCACAATAGTGCTTTTCTGGATTGTGCATACCTCATGGAAGTGTGCAGATATATTAACCCTCTACATTTTATTATATATTCTAGGCAGTGATCCTTACTGGACAGTTGCCCTGTGAACAGCCTGCCTTCTCCCTGTGCAACAGGAAAAATCTCTATTCCTGTAAGGACACAGGTAATGCATTTATATACTAGCTTCTTGGTATGCTTTCAAAAAAATGCTCTCTTAAAGGTCTCTGTTTTTAAGTTCAACACACCCCTATATGTTTACTTTTACCCGTAGTACCCACCATCTGCCAGGGTGCTTGTGGGTGGCAGCTTCCATCTTTGGAGGGACCTCCATGGGGTGCCATAGGGGATCCTGCCTTAGGGTCATGTGCTTCCTGGTTTGCCCGTGCTATCTCATGCTGCATTCTCTGCAGCTGTAGTACATGGCTTTTTTCAAAATAATACGTCCTAGGGTGGTAGGTAATTTCATCACCTACCTGTCATTCCTTTTTGTATGTCTTGTATCATATGTCACTATAATGTCATGTTATCTCTTTTTATAGAAATAAGCAAATATCTCCTTCATTAAATACCCCTGAAGAAAGGTCACCTACCTGAAATGCATCGGGTTGAATGGAGAAACGTACTGCTTTGTAACACTTTATATAAATGATGTTCGTATAAAACAGCCATGTTTTCCTGTATTTTATGTCTGATTTGTTTACTTTTGAGCTATATGTTTTTTAACCTTTTCAATAAATTTGATAAGTTTTGTACATATTGGTGTGTTGCTTGCCATTAAAATCCCAATATCCTATGGGGGCCAAACCTGTTTTGTCCAGACCAAAATGAATGCATAGATCAGATGTGGTTGTAATAAAACTAAGGGGAAGTAACAATAGTAATAAATTAATTAAAATAAAAAAGGGGGAGGGGCAGGGGGTAGGGGATAAGGGGTAAGGTATGTAACGAGCATCCAGAATAATAATTGTAACAAAACAGTAACTGGTTTCAAGTAAAGCCTTTCCCTGAGTACTTAACCACTTCAGTCCCAGAAAAAAATGGCTGCCCAATGATCGGGCCATTTTTTTGCGATTCGGCATGGCGTTGCTTTAACTGACAATTGCGTGGTCGTGCAACGTTGCACCCAAACAAAATTGACGTCCTTTTTTTCCCATAAATATAGCTTTCTTTTGGTGGTATTTGATCACCACGGTTTTTATTTTTTGCGCTATAAACAAAAGAAGAGCATCAATTTTGAAAAAAAAGCAATATTTTTTACTTTTTGCTATAATAAATATCCCCCAAAAATATATAAAAAAAAAACATTTTTTTTCCTCAGTTTAGGCCGATATGTATTCGCAATAAGCGTATATTGATTGGTTTGCACAAAAGTTATAGTGTCTACAAAATAGGGGATAGTTTTATGGCATTTTTTTTTTTACTAGTAATGGTGGTGAACAGGGATTTTATCATGACTGCAATATTGCGACGGACACATCGGACACTTTTGCCACTATTTTGGGACCATTGTCATTTATACGCCGATCAGTGCTATAAAAATGCACTGATTACTGTGTAAATGACACTGGCAGGGAAGGGGTTAAACACTAGGGGGCGAGGAAGGGGTTAAGTGTGTCCTAGGGAGTGATTTTAACTGTGTGGGGCTACAAGTGACATGACAGTGTATGTTGCCTTGCGTGCTCGTGCCATTCTGCCAACGTAAATGTACGTTAGGCAGTCAGCAAGTGGTTAAAGGTATTCCTATGAAACCATGTTTTACTGTAATCTTCAGGTTGGTTGTGGGAGGAGAATAATAGGTCTTCCATTGCATTAATTTCTTCAATCTTTGACAACCATAGAGACAGAGTAGGAGGGTGTGTATCTCTTTACATCTCTTCAAGAAATACAAGATTTAGCGGCGTTGATTAGGTGCCACAAAACTGATTTCTCGTAGGTTTTAATAGGTATGTTTGAGTCATGTAGGAGGAAAAACGAGGAGTCATCGGGAAGTTCATATTCAGTAAATTTTGGAGAAATCCTCTATACCTCTCTCAAGAAATGTGTCAGCTTAGGACAAGACCAGAATAAATATAAAAGGTCTTCTCTGCCCTTCTAGTATCTCCAACAATGGTCTGAGTTAGAAGCAAAGAAAGCATAGAGAATTGATGGGGTCTGGTACCATATTGCTAAAACTTAAAGTTGGATTCCTGTATTCTGGTAGATATGGAAGACTTGGGCAAGAATCTGATAATTTGTCTGCTTTGTTCGTCATCAAAAGTTTTGTCTAAAGCCTCATACACACGGTCGGACTTCCATCGGACTTTTCCGTGTTTTTTTGTCCGAATGGAGTTGGTTGGGAACACCCATAGCATACACACGCTCTGACTTTTCTGCAAACTTTCTTAAAACTTCTTACAACATCGCGTGTTTTTTCTGCTCTTTTCTGCTCTTTACTGCCACCCTTTGGTCAACTTCTGCTATTGTTGGTTGATTTTAACATTAGTTGTTTTGTCCATCGGACTAAAGTCCGATGGTTATCTGTACACACGGTCGGACTTTGCTCCATCGGACTTTTGTTGGGCAAAAGTTTGTCCATTTGCAGACCCAACTTTTGTCCGAGGAAATCCAAACGAAAAAAGTTTGTCCGATGGAGCGTACACACGGTCGGATTGTTGGTCCAACTTGCTTAAAACAAAGTTTGTTGGGCAAAAGTCCGACCGTGTGTACGGGGCTTTAGTCAATTTCCCATTAACAAATATAATTAGGTTTATATATAGAAGGAGCGTGGCTTGGGCATGGCAGAGTGACCCATCTATCGGGCTGATATGCTTACCTTCTTGGTATCTGTCATGAGCTACCGTAAACACAGGAGAACAGTGGCGGCCCGTCCATAGGGGGTGCCCGGGCGCCGCCCCTCCCCCTCCTGTGGTCACCAAAAAAAAAAAAACGGGCCCTTTAAGTTTTTTTATTTTTTTTTTATTTTTTTTTTTTTTTTACACATGGCGGTGTGACCATAGTGGGCGCAGAAGCGCCGCTACCGCTCGCTTCTGCGCTCGGCCGTCACTCACCACAACAATACATAGGTTCATGCATTGCATGAACCTATGTATTGCTGCCGCCCACTATTCAGATGGCCGGCCCCTTGAGCGCCGGCCATCTGAGTCACAGCATCTGATTGGCCTTTAGAAGTGCCTATCAGAGCCAGTAGGCTCTGATAGGCTTCCCGACTACAGCCTGAGGGCTGTAATCGGCTTCTAAATACCTAATGAGAGGACGCACAGGGGTGCGTTCCCTGGCCAATCAGGTTCACCGGGTCTGGTTACCGGTAACCTGATTGGCTGAAGTGACATCGAGGGCGGGAGAAGATATCGAGGACGGAAGAAGGACGGCGCTGACTCGAGGAAGGTAAGTGCAGGGCTGGGGGGGGAGAAACTGGCTGTATTATGAGGACAAACTGGCTGCATTATGGGGGAGAAACTGGCTGAATTATGGGGGAGAAACTGGCTGAATTATGGGGGAGAAACTGGCTGCATATGGGGGAGAAACTGGCTGTATATTGGGGTAGAAACTGGCTGCATATAGGGGAGAAACTGGCTGCATATAGGGGAGAAACTGGCTGCATATAGGGGAGAAACTGGCTGCATATAGGGGAGAAACTGGCTGTATATTGGGGGAGAAACTGGCTGCATTATAGGGGAGAAACTGGCTGTATATTGGGGGAGAAACTGGCTGCATATGGGAGAGAAACTGGCTGCATTATGGGGGAGAAACTGGCTGCATTATGGGGGAGAAACTGGCTGCATTATGGGGGAGAAACTGGCTGCATTATGGGGGAGAAACTGGCTGCATTATGGGGGAGAAACTGGCTGTATATTGGGGGAGAAACTGGCTGCATATAGGGGAGAAACTGGCTGTATATTGGGGGAGAAACTGGCTGCATATAGGGGAGAAACTGGCTGCATATAGGGGAGAAACTGGCTGCATTATGGGGGAGAAACTGGCTGCATTATGGGGGAGAAACTGGCTGCATTATGGGGGAGAAACTGGCTGCATATGGGGGAGAAACTGGCTGCATTATGGGGGAGAAACTGTCTGTTAGTGATGAGCCGAACACCCCCGGGTTCGGTTCGCACGAAAGTTCGCACGAACATTAGAACCCTATTAAATACAATGGATGCGAACGTTCGGATTCTAAAGTGCTAATTATAACGACTATTATCCATGTTATTGTCCGAAACAGAGTTTGGGAACCCGGCTTCTGCACCAGGGGACATGTATCAATGCAAAAAGAAGTTTTAAAAACGGACGTTTTCCGGGAGCAGTCATTTTAATGATGCATAAAGTGAAAAAAAAAAAGTCAAATATTCCTTTAAATATTGTACCTGGGGGGTGTCTAAAGTATGCCTGTGAAGTGCCACGTGTTTCCCGTGTTTAGAACTGTCCCTGCACAAAATAACATTTCTAAAGGGAAAAAAGCCATTTAACCACTTGACCACTGGGCACTTAAACCCCCTTAATAACCAGACCAATTTTCAGCTTTCGGTGCTCTCACATTTTGAATGACAATTACTCAGTCATACAACACTGTACCCATATGAAATTTTTGTCCTTTTTTTCACACAAATAGAGCTTTCTTTTGGTGGTATTTAATCACTGTTGGGTTTTTTATTTTTTGCGCTATAAGAGAAAAAAGACTGAAAATTTTGTAAAAAAATGATTTTTTTTTTCGTTTCTGTTATAAAATTTAGCAAATTACTATTTTTTCTTCATAAATTTTGGCCAAAATTTATACTGCTACATATCTTTGGTAAAAATAAGTACAAATTGGTGGATATTATTTGGTCTTTGTGAAAGTTATAGAGTCCACAAGCTATGGTGCCAATATCTGAAAATTGATCACACCTGAAGTACTGACGGCCGATCTCATTTCTTGAGACCCTAACATGCCAGAAAAGTACAAATACCCCCCAAATTACCCCTTTTTGGAAAGAAGACATTCCAAGGTATTCAGAAAGAGTCATTGTGAGTTTTTTGAAGTTGTCATTTTTTCCCACAATTCTTTGCAAAATCAAGATTTTTTTTTTCTCTTTTTTTTTTTTTCACAAAATTGTCATATTAGCAGGTTATTTCTCACACACAGCATATGCATTCCACAAATTACACCCCAAAACACATTCTGCTATTCCTCCCGAGTATGGCGATACCACATGTGTGAGACTTTTACACAGCGTGGCCACATACAGAGGCCCAACATGCAGGGAGCACCTTCAGGCGTTCTGGAGCACCCAGGCCAATTCTGACATTTCTCTCCTACATGTAAAAATCATCATTTATTTGCTAGAAAATTACATAGAACCCCAAAACATTATATATGTTTTTTTAGCAAAGACCTTAGAGAATATAATGGTGGTTGTTGCAACTCTTTATCTCGCACGATATTTGCGCAGCAATTTTTTTAACGCGTTTTTTACGGAAAAAAAATGTTTTGTGCTTAAAAAAAAAAAAAAACAGTAAAGTTAGCCCAATGTTTTTGCATAATGTGAAAGATGAAGTTACGCCGAGTAAATAGATGCCTAACATGTCACCCTTAAAAATTGCACACACTCGTGGAATGGCGCCAAACTTCGCTACTTAAAAAAATCCCCATAGGCGACGCTTTAAATATTTTTACTGGTTACATGTTTTGAGTTACAGAGGAGGTCTAGGGCCAAAATGATTGCTCTCGCTCTAACGTTCGCAGAGATACCTCACATGTGTGGTTTGAAAACCGTTTTCATATGTGGGCGGGACTTACGTATGCGTTCACTTCTGTATGCGAGCTCACGGGGACAGGGGCGCTTTAAAAAAAATATATTTTTTTATTGTTCATTTTACTTTATTTATTTTAGTTTGACATGTTTTTCCGCCCCAAAAATTTTTTTGATCACTTTTATACCTATTACAAGGAACGTAAACATCCCTTGTAATAGGAATATGGCATGACAGGTCCTCTTTACAGTGAGATATGGGGTCAATAAGACCCCACATCTCACCTCTAGGCTGGGAAGCCTGAAAAAAAAACAAAAAAAAAACAACAATCCTGGCTTTGATCGTAGCGGTGAGTCGGTAGAAGCACCGGAGGGCAGCGGGAGGGGGGGACATCCCCTCTCGCCTCCCGTAAGAATGATCAAGCAGCGGAACAGCCGCTATGATTGTTCTTATGGTGTAGGGAATCGCCGGCTGAAAAAGCTGATATCTGAATGATGCCTGTAGCTGCACCCATCATTCAGATATCCCCGTACAAAGTCAAGGACGTCATATGACGGCCGGCGGGCGGGAAGTGGGCATTGCGGAGTATTGCCGGGCATTGCAGGGCATTGCGGAGTATTGCGGAGTATTGCACGGGGTATTGCAGGGTATTGTGCAGGGTATTGCAGAGTATTGTGCAGGGTATTGCAGAGTATTGTGCAGGGTATTGCAGAGTATTGTGCAGGGTATTGCAGAGTATTGTGCAGGGTATTGCAGAGTATTGTGCAGGGTATTGCAGAGTATTGTGCAGGGTATTGCAGAGTATTGCGCAGGGTATTGCAGAGTATTGCGCAGGGTATTGCAGAGTATTGCGCAGGGTATTGCAGAGTATTGCAGAGTATTGCGCAGGGTATTGCAGAGTATTGCGCAGGGTATTGCAGAGTATTGCGCAGGGTATTGCAGAGTATTGCGCAGGGTATTGCAGAGTATTGCGCAGGGTATTGCAGAGTATTGGCAGGGTGTATTGCAGAGTATTGGCAGGGTATTGCACCAGGGATGGCTGAGCAGGGATGGATGGATGGCTGGATCTGTGACTGCAATTGTCACAGATCCAGCCCACAGAGCTGCTGCTGCCATCCGCTCCCTCCCCTCTCCTCTCACACTGTACCGATCGGTACAGAGAGGGGAGGGAGGAACCGGCGTCATCAAATGACGCCGGTCTGTTTACAAGTGATTGCTCCGTCATTTGACGGAGCGATCACGTGGTAAACGGCCGCTATCAGCGGCGATTTACCGCGATTCGTGATCCGCCGGGTCCAGAGGACCCGGCGGTCACGGAGTTTCCCGTGTGCGCGCCCCAGGGGGCGCGCAGGAGCGCGATTCTGGGAGGACGTTATATAACGTCCTCCCAGAGTTAAGCAACCACCTTGTCGACGTTATTTGTCGGCAGGTGGTTGTTAAGTGGTTAAAACTGCTTGCGGCTTTAATGCAATGTCTGGTCCCGGTAATATGGATGAAAATCTTTAGGAAAAATGGCATAGCTACCCCATCAACCCCCCCCCCTACCCCAGCCCATTACCAGCCCCTTTGGGTCTTGTATGGATATTAAGGGGAACCCCGCACACAAAATAAAAAAGGACCTATATACTCTGAACAGCCGTATACAGGCGGTGCATACAAGACAGGGACTGTAGGTTTGTTCTTATGTAGAATCTGTTTGTAATTTTGAACAGCTGCATTGTTTAAGTGGAGCTCCATGCCAAATTCCTTTTTTTTAGCTTTTTGTAAAACATAGGGAACGGTTATCACCCCTGTCACATTTTTTTTGCTGTCTGTGCCCCTGTTCAGAACATTTCACCTCACTTTGCGTCCCAATGACAACTGTTTTTGAAATGTGGTGTTTTTATTGAAACAAGGATTGGTGATAAAGCATCAGTAGAGAGGAGACACCTTTCTCCCATATTAATTCTTACAGGAGAGAATTTTCCTTCCAAGGGGTAGATTTCCTCTCACTTCCTGTTGTCTTCTTCCGTTTGCAAGTAGTAGTAGTTTGTAAGTTGGATGTTTGAAAGTAGGGACCTTCCGTATATACTCTGCAGAAATTGGCCCCTTAGGTGTTGGTGTTGGCACAACACTGAAAGCACTCACAGTTATTCTTGGTGGGTGCTGTAACGCCCTGCTGTCAACTATAATATCAGGAATTGTAATAACATATAATTGTTGATCAGTGGTAGTAAAAATTGGGCCTTTGATGGTGGTGCTGGTGCCACAACACTGTAAGGCCTGACAGTTACTCTTGGTGGGCGCAGCAATGGTCCCTGCTGTGAATTATTAGATCAATAATTATAATTGCATGCCCCTGTTGAACAGGGGCTTAAAAATTGGGCCTTTGGTGGTGGTGGTGATGGTGGTGCTGGTGCCACAACACTGTAAGGCCTGACAGTTACTCTTGGTGGGTGCAGCAATGGGCCCTGCTGTGAATTATTAGATCAATAATTATAATTGCATGCCCCTGTTGAACAGGGGCTTAAAAATTGGGCCTTTGGTGGTGGTGATGGTGGTGCTGGTGCCACAACACTGTAAGGCCTGACAGTTACTCTTGGTGGGCGCAGCAATGCTCCCTGCTGTGAATTATTCGATCAATAATTATAATTGCATGCCCCTGTTGAACAGGGGCTGAAAAATTGGGCCTTTGGTGGTGGTGGTGGTGGTGATGGTGGTGCTGGTGCCACAACACTGTAAGGCCTGACAGTTACTCTTGGTGGGCGCAGCAATGCTCCCTGCTGTGAATTATTCGATCAATAATTATAATTGCATGCCCCTGTTGAACAGGGGCTGAAAAATTGGGCCTTTGGTGGTGCTGGTGCCACAACACTGTAAGGCCTGACAGTTACTCTTGGTGGGCGCAGCAATGCTCCCTGCTGTGAATTATTCGATCAATAATTATAATTGCATGCCCCTGTTCAACAGGGGCTGAAAAATTGGGCCTTTGGTGGTGGTGATGGTGCCACAACACTGTAAGGCCTGACAGTTACTCTTGGTGGGCGCAGCAATGGGCCCTGCTGTGAATTATTCGATCAATAATTATAATTGCATGCCCCTGTTGAACAGGGGCTAAAAAATTGGGCCTTTGGTGGTGGTGGTGATGGTGGTGCTGGTGCCACAACACTGTAAGGCCTGACAGTTACTCTTGGTGGGCGCAGCAATGGGCCCTGCTGTGAATTATTGGATCAATAATTATAATTGCATGCCCCTGTTGAACAGGGGCTGAAAAATTGGGCCTTAGGCACTGGTGGCACAACACTGCAACCCCTCACAGATACTGTACTTGGAGCACAGCAATGAGGCCTGTTGCAAAGTATTGCATCAAAAATTTTAATTACACGCCCCTGTTAAACAGGGGCTGAAAAATTGGGCCTTAGCCACTGGTGGCGTCACCCATAAACCAAAATGATCTTCCAAGCTATCATCGTTAATCGTATCATTGAGGAGGAGGAGGATAGCCAGTCAACATAACAGCACAGGCACTCAGCATCAGTCTTGAAGGGATGTGACATTTTAAAATCAATTAGTCTGTTATATCAGCATCTGGTGTGTGGTAGCTGGTGGTGATCCAAGACTGGTTCATCTTGATGAAAGTCAGTCGATCAACCGAGTCGGTGGACAGGCGCACCCTGTGATCCGTGACAAATTCTCCAGCAGCACTGAATGTGCGTTCTGAAAGAACGCTGGATGCAGGACAGGCCAGTAGCTCAATTGCATACTGTGCAAGCTCTGGCCAGTGATCCATCCTCAAGACCCAGTAAGCCAGAGGATTTTCGGTGGGGAAGGTGTCCAAGTCTGACCTTGCCCCTAGGTATTCCTGCACCATGTATATCAGACGCTGGCGATGGTTGCTGGAACCGATCATACTTTGGGGCTGCGGACTAAAGAATTGTCTGAACACATCGGTCAGACGGCCACCTTCCCCACCGCTCCTTCTTTGACTGCCCGAAGCCTCAGCAACTCGTTGTCCAGGACCAGGAGTTTGTAACCTCCCAGTCTCTGGGAACGCGTTGCACAGACCTTTCTGCAAGGCCTCCCGGAGTTGTCTCATCCTCTGCTCCCTCTGCGACGGTACGATAAGGTCCGCAACCTTACCCTTGTACCGTGGATCAAGGAGAGTGGCCAGCCAGTAATGGTCCCTCTCCTTGATCCGAAGAATACGAGGATCCTTCCGCAGACTTTGCAGGATCAGGGAGGCCATGCAGCGTAGGTTAGCTGAGGCATTCAGTCCGGAGTCCTCTGGGTCACTAAGGACGACATGATCCGCAGCCACCTCCTCCCAGCCACGTACAAGTCCACTGGTTTCTTGGGACTGTAAATCATCCCTAAAAGACTGCTGCTGATGATGCTGAGTGCCAGCCTCCACCTCCATGCTGACACAATCCTCCTCCTCCTCCTCCTCCTCCTCTTCCTGTGCGATGGGTGGGACAGAAGGAACACTGTCTGGGTAAAGGGGGCCTTGAGAGGCAAGGAAGTCCTCCTCTTCCTGCCTCTGTTCTGCCTCAAGTGCCCTGTCCATTATTCCATGCAGCGTGTGCTCCAACAGGTGGACAAGAGGTACAGTGTCACTGATGCATGCACTGTCACTGCTCACCATCCTCGTGGCCTCCTCAAATGGTGCCAGGACAGTGCATGCATCCCTGATCATGCCCCACTGGCGTGGTGAAAAAAACCCGAGCTCCCCTGACCCTGTCCTGGTGCCGTAGTCGCACAGGTACTCATTGATGGCCCTCTGCTGCGTGTGCAGCCGCTGCAGCATGGCCAACGTTGAGTTCCACCTGGTGGGCATGTCATATATAAGGCGGTTCTTGGGCAGGTTCAACTCCTTTTTGAAGCTCAGCCAGGCGAGCACTGGCATTATAAGATCTGCGGAAATGCACACAGACTTTCCTGGCCTGCCTCAGGACATCCTGTAAGCCCGGGTACCTGCCCAAGAACCGCTGCACCACCAGGTTAAGGACGTGAGCCATACAGGGCACATGGGTCAGTTGTCCCTGTCGGAGGGCGGAGAGGAGGTTGGTGCCATTGTCGCAAACCACCATTCCTGGCTTAAGCTGGCGTGGCGTCAACCACCTCTCGGCCTGCCCCTGCAGAGCAGACAGGACCTCTGCCCCAGTGTGGCTCCTGTCCCCCAAACACACCAGCGCAAGCACGGCATGGCATCTTTTTGCCTGCGTACTTGCGTAGCCCCTTGAACGCCTACGGAGCACCGCTGGTTCCGAGGACAAACCACAGGAAGAGGCCATGGAGGAAGAAGAGGAGGGGGTGGAGGAGAGAGGTGTGTCACAACCAGTAGTAGCATTTTGGAGGCGTGGCGGTGGAACAACCTCCAACACTACTGCACCTTGTCCTGCATCCTTCCCAGCTGCCAAAAGAGTGACCCAATGGGCCGTGAAAGAAAGGTAACGTCCCTGTCCATGCCTGCTGGACCATGAGTCAGCGGTAATATGCACCTTACCGCTGACCGCCCTGTCCAGCGAGGCCAAGACATTGCCTTCCACATGCCTGTAGAGAGCCGGAATAGCCTTCCGTGCGAAAAAGTGGCGTTTGGGAACCTGCCACTGAGGAACCGCACATTGCACAAACTCACGGAAGGGGGCCGAGTCTACCAACTGAAAAGGCAGCAGTTGAAGCACTAGCAATTTAGCCAAGCTAGCATTCAACCGCTGGGCATGTGGATGGCTGGGAGTGAACTTCTTTCGACGGTCCAGCAGCTGGGGCAGGGAAATTTGCCTGCTAGAATCGGACGTTGGTGTACTGCTAGCAGAGTGCCCGCAAGTACTTGCCTGTGACACACCTAATTCTACACCTTCATTCCTCTCAGAGCAGGTTTCAGAGAGGAGTGAAGGTATAGTGGGGTTGGAGATCCCAGCTGATGCGGTGCAAGAAGAGGTCAGCTTTGTTCTTTGGTGTGGGTCTTTAAGGTAGGCTTGCCAACGAGCTGCATGGCAGGTCAACATATGTCTGATCAAGCATGTGGTGCCCAAGCGGCTGATGTTTTGGCCATGCGATATACGCTTGAGACATATGTTGCAAACAGCAGCTGTGCGATCTGATGCACTCGCCTCAAAAAAGGCCCACACCAAAGAACTTTTTGAATGACGGGCAGAGGCAGCGCCCTGCACAGGCGGAGCTCTGCGGTGTGATTCCGTCGGTGTGCTGCCCATACGCTGGCCACTCAAGGGCATCCTGCCTCGTTGGAGATGTGCCTCCTCCTCATCCTCCTCCTCTCTCCTATTAGGCACCCACGTGGAGTCAGTGACCTCATCATCCCCTCCCTCCTCATCACTGGAGCCAATCTGGCAGTATGCTGCAGCTGCTGGAGCATGACTGCCAGATTGGTGTCCTTCTTGAGCATCCCCTCTCTCTGCCCTCACGCTGCTGCCTTCCTCTAGCTGGGTATCATCATCAGATCCTTCCAAACGCTGGGCATCCTCCTGGAGCATGTACCCAACACTGTGCTCAAACAGTTCGGGGGACTCCTCAGGAGGAGGACATGGTGGGTCTAGGGAAGGATTGACTAATGAAGATAATGATACCAGAGAAGAGGACGCTTTAGCAGCTGCTTTGCCAGTACCCTGAGCCTGGGTGAGAGAGGATGAGGAGGATGAGGTGGGCTTGGTCATCCACTCTACCAAGTCTTCGGCATGATGTGGCTCAACATGTCCAGCTGCCGAAAACAAGGACAAGCGTGTCCCATGGCCATGTGCTGATGACAATGCACCGCGTCCACGACCAGCACTGTTGCCCCCAGACACAGAGCCTGCTTGCCCTCTTTTTTTGCCTCCTGACTGTCTGCCTCTCCTTGGTTGCCTTCCAGACATTTTAATGGATGGCCTGCAGGGAGATGGGAAAAAAAGCAATAAGGGCTACCTTCAGGTGTATACTGTGCAGGAGGCTTAGCAACAATGACACTGACACTGTCCCCTGCCTATCCTTCTCTGTCCCTAAACACAAGGATTGAAAATATGGTTCAGCAAAATAGTTTTAGAACAGAATAGCACACTGACCCTTTCCCTCACTGTCCTACTCTGTCCCTCCCTACAAACAAGATTTAGCACAGAATAGCACACTGATAATTTCTACGAGTGTCCTTCTCTGTCCCTAAACTCAAGGATTGAAAATATGGTTCAGCAAGATTGGTTTAGAACAGAATAGCACACTGACACTTTCCCTCACTGTACCTCTCTGTCCCTACAAACAAGGATTAGCACAGAATAGCACACTGACACTTTCCCTCACTGTACCTCTCTGTCCCTACAAACAAGGATTAGCACAGAGATGGAACACACTGACACTTTCCCTCACTGTCCCTCACTGTCCCTCTCTGCCCCTACAAACAAGGATTAGCACAGAATAGCACACTGACACTTTCCCTCACTGTACCTCTCTGTCCCTACAAACAAGGATTAGCACAGAGATGGAACACACTAACACTTTCCCTCACTGTACCTCTCTGTCCCTACAAACAAGGATTAGCACAAAATAGCACACTGACACTTTCCCTCACTGTACCTCTCTGTCCCTACAAACAAGGATTAGCACAGAATAGCACACTGTCACTGACACTCTCCCTACCTATCCTTATTTGTCCCTAAACACAAGGAATCCAGGATTAGTAAAGGAAAAATAATGACACTGTCCCTGCCTATGCTTCTCTTTCCCTGCTCCGGAACACACTACACAAGGCCGCCGCGCTGGCGGCCTTTTATAGTGTGGGGCGTGTACTAAACCCCCTCAGCAATAATTGGCCACAGGCATCCTGCCTGTGGCCAATCATTGCTCTCCTCGCTGCCGGCGCTGTGATTGGCCAAGCATGCGGGGTCACAGTGCATGCTTGGCCAATCACAGCGCCTGGATGACACTGCGATGGCGTAGTGCATTGTGGGCCGTTCGCGTCACTCGAATTTGGCGCGAACGGCCCAAATCGTTCGACTCGAACACGAAGCTCATCCCTACTGGCTGCATTATGGGGGAGAAACTGGCTGCATTATGGGGGAGAAACTGGCTGTATATTGGGAGAGAAACTGGCTGCATTATGGGGGAGAAACTGGCTGCATATGGGGGAGAAACTGGCTGCATTATGGGGGAGAAACTGGCTGCATTATGGGGGAGAAACTGGCTGCATTATGGGGGAGAAACTGGCTGCATTATGGGGGAGAAACTGGCTGCATTATGGGGGAGAAACTGGCTGCATTATGGGGGAGAAACTGGCTGCATTATGGGGGGAAACCGGCTGCATTATGGGGGAGAAACTGGCTGCATTATGGGGGAGAAACTGGCTGCATTATGGGGGAGAAACTGGCTGCATTATGGGGGAGAAACTGGCTGCATTTGGGGACAAACTAGTGGCGTTTGGGCACAGTGGCTGCGTTTAATGGGCACAGTGGCGGCAATTGATGATTTTTTTTTTCAGTTTGTTTGCGCCCCCCCAAAAAATTTGAGCACCAGCCACCACTGCAGGAGAACCAGGAGATCTAAAGCTCCGATCAGTCAGTTCTTTCAAGATATACCTGATCTAGCCCGACGGTGTCCGCGGAGGAGACACGTGTCAACAGAGGGCCTGCGGCCTTGTTCTCACCTTCTACGACGGCCTCACAACAGTTTGTACCTAATTTGCTGACGGGGGTGCCGGTCCTTCTTGACCCATCGCCCAGCAGTCGGCACAGCTCAGGAGTCTCAACACAACTATCCCAGGCTGACACAGACTTCAGGGTCCTACTTCGTGCCCTTCCCATGAAGTCAGACATGGAGGCACCAGTACTACGGATGGAGAAACAGCTTCACCGGGACTTTCAACAGCTTCGATCAGAGGTGCATATTATAGATGACAGAATATCTAAAGGGGTATTGGAGGTGAGCGCACTGGAGCTCCGTGTCTCCCAGCTGGAGAGGGACCACACGATCTACCAAGACCAACCATGCAGATGACTTGGAGAACCGGAGCCGCCGCAACAACCTGCAGATCTGGTGGTTCCTGGAGGCAACCGGCCCTGAAAACCTACAGGTTACTGTAATGGTGATCATCCAGAAAGTGTTGGATGCATTTTCACCCGCCAGTATGGAGTTTGATTGGGTGCACAGGGCGCTTGGGTCTAAGACCTCAGACCAGGATCGCCCCCGGGATGTGATCTGCCATGTACACAGCTACAGCCAGAAGGACCTGATTCTCCGAGCTGCGTGTTCTAAGGGCACTATTGATTTCAATTGCGCACTTATCTCCATCTTCCCGGACGTGTCCAGGACTACACTGCAAAGAAGAGCCATGTTGAAGCCCGTACTGGAGCCGCTGCGCCCGGTGGCAGTGCCTTACCACTGGGGATTTACACTACAACTAAACGTTCATAAGGGCAGCTCCTCCATTCACCGCAACGCAGATCTCCCTGACCTCTTCACCTTCCTGGATATGGAGCCAATTGCTCTACGGATTGGCTGCGCCCACTGTCTAGCAGGGATCTTCTCTCTTCCACACGGGTCCCCAGATCTGGATTACGCCACCGCTCTTCCAGACAGAGAAGAGGAGACCAGACACCGGTGCGGATGCATGAGCCTGAACTGTGAGATCGGTTGAGCTGTGACTGTAAGTGCTCATTCTCTTGGGCTGCCCATGGTCTGATCTGACCTTCCGTTTTGACTACCTACCCGTGCATAGGCCTTTGCAGCTTCCCCCCTCTCTTCCATGGACAGTGAGATGCGGCCTGTTAGCCCTGTTTCCAGAGACTCCCTCACTCCCAGCTCCAATTTAGAGGTGGCCACTTAGGGTTGCCCCTAACCTCCTCCTCCCCTGGACTGCACGCATTGCTCTGGGTGGGAGCAATCTGGTGCTTGGTATGGGCTCAGTTTTCTCAAGGTAAATTGTTATTATGTGATCACTCCTGTCCAGGTTTACATTGCTTTATGTGTTCTTGGGGAGGGATACTGGAATAGACTCCTTAACCTTGATCGGGGGGTGGGACAATCATTACCCCTTGTCTTTGGACCCCCCACCTCCTTTCCTAGGACCTTGCGGCCCTGCCTCCCCCTCCTCACCTGTTCTTTCCCTTGTCCCCCTCTGGCTTTCTTCCCCCCCCCCCTTTCTCTCTTCCCCTCCTTTCCCCTCTCCTCCCAGTCCTTTCCCCCGAACCCCTCTTCACCCCCTCCTTCCCCTCTTCTCTCCTTCCTTTGTCCATCCGGTCCCCTTCCCTGCTTCCCGTCTCTCTTCCCATTACCCTCCCTTTTTTGATAGCCAGCCCTAATCGCCCTCTCCTTTGGACTGGACTGCCCTTTATTAAATTTTTTATTTTTTTACCCCTCCCGAGAGGTGGAGGTACTTCAGTCACACAGCAGACGCAAAGTCTGAAAAGTTAACTGTGGTATTCTGCTATTTTATATGAAAGTTGTATGCGTATCCTCCTCCTACTGATACTATCTAAAACCAAGGTTTAACTCACAGGTCATGCCATACCGTGTTCCAAAGCGATTGTGGCGGACACAGGTGTTGACATGGCCTGGCATACCAGCTCATTTAAAAAAAGCTAATTTTGTTGCTTATGTTTTCTTTTTCATGGTGCGGGTCAGGATAGGGAACCTCTGGCCCCTGCTGTGTACAACCGCTTACCCCACATAGGGTTGCACCCGCTAGGTGACTCGTTTTTCTTTCCCCCTCTTTTTTTGTCCCCTCATATGTGTAGCACTGACCCGAAGGAGCTGCTGATTAATTTTGGGTCTTGCAAACTACCTCCATGGCTCCCGTTGTCAGGGTAAAGAGTGTTCAGAAACGTCAATGTCCACACAGATGTAAAACCTCAACAATAAGGCTTTATTTTCCTTTGCTTTAGAAAGAAAGTGTGAAACGAGAGAAGTAGGGGAAGGTTCAGGCACGCGGTACAAAAGATGCAAACAGTCAGTATATTCACCACTCAAGCCTGAGTGGGTAATGCTCACCCGGATAGTCCCCTCTCACGGTCCTAGCAACCTGAATTATGCAGTGATCAGATTTTAGACAGTTCCTGCCACAAACTGCTATATGTGAACTTGGGTCTCTGCCACAGACCTGGTGAACTTTGGTCTCTGCCACAGACCTGGTGAACTTGTGGATGCGTCCGGGAATCCTCTGCCACAGGATCTCAAACGTCCTGAACCTCCAGCTAAGCAATAATAGAAGTTTTTGGTGTATCCCTCCTCAAGATGAGTTGACAGGCCTCTCCTGAGACATTGGCGCCTTGCCAGTCTCCTCTTGGGCAGGTCCTCCCCTGGCTCCCCTCCTCAAGAGCTTCCTTCCCACGGATGGACAGCTTGATGTAGGCCCAAACCAGCAGAGCTGGGCCTAGCGACCAGAGATGCAGCCTCGGGCTGAAGGTACCCAGGGCTAGAACACATACACGCACCCCATGCCATGAGGGCTACGAGGCGCACCAGGAACCCCTGACACAATGGCGTCTGCCTCTTATGTACCCCTCCCCAGCATGCTCAGTGGGTCAACCACCCCCACTGCACGGCTGCCGAGAAAGGACACCCAATACGGCTTTGATACACCCATATTCCAACATGGGCCAGCGGTGGCAGTGCCACCTACAGGCGAACAGGGAATATAACTGTCAGGCAGTATCACAACCAGAGCAGAAGCAGAATTTAAGAGAAATCAGCAAGTCTGAGCCCAACTATTAACTCAGACCACCCCCTAAATTTAAACATAGCGTGGACCATTTTGGGACGGCGCTACATATGCCTCCACCAGTTCCCGTTATGGCCGCGGGCAAACCGTAGCTGGTCCGCCTTGTTTCTATCAATGTGAAGGGACTAAACACCCCGGAGGAAATGATCCATGGTGCTTGCCAACCCGAAACATATGCAGCACAAAAAAAATAATAAAACTAAAATAAACTATCTAAAAGAGTTCATATGAATCATCAATAAATGACATCAAAACATATTAGTCCATGTGAAACATCCAAAATGACACTTTGTGTGAATAAATGGAAGTAAATCTTCTCCCCGTGATCTTGCAGACAAGACAAATATCAGGTGAGTGTAATCCCTCCACCACAGGTAATACCAGCCTCTCACCTCATATATTCGACCTAGATGGGTCACAATGCCTTATACCCACTCCTGGGGTGAGGATATGTGAATCGATGGAACTGTGGATCTCACACCACACATGAAGGAGAAAGCAGAAAGGACAAAATGGTGCTCTCCGTTTTGAACAATTTATTGATCCCAAAAAATAAAATTAGTACTCACAAAATCGGAACTCAGGGAACGAGTGCTGGTTATCATAACGTGCAGGTTGTTTCAAACCCTAAAGATGGCCGCTGGCGATGTCCTGACTTCTTCAGCGTGGGTTACTTCCAGTAGGCGGGGACTTCTTCAGGTGCTGCAAAAGTTCTATCGAAAAAGGTGTTCAGTGTGGTTACTGACCGATGCATCTGCCTGTCTGCAGGCAAAGGTGACCGCCTGAAATGTAATAAAATTAACCAGGCTTGGTTCTTAGATGCCTTTTAAACACAAAGCCTAGTCTGTTTGTCTGTAACAAAGCATATATTTACAAACATAAGAGCACACGCTGTTCCTGCTAGGTGGTAGTGGTTTTGCTGCTGTTACTACTGCCTCATAGCGTATCTATAATAATTCTGATCTCTGAAAGAATTATGCTGGCCACCATGAATAAAACAAAAGTGCTACATTTTAAAATTACATTTTCCTTAAAAAATCCTCCTTAAAAAACGTTTCCTTTAAAAAGGTAAAAAATTTACCTTAAGTATAATTTTATTTTTTGATAGCAAAAAAGGGAGTTTAGGGACAATTTTACTTTTATCGTTAATGGAACCCATACACCCATCCTATTAAGTTCCCAATGGATAAATACTTATCTTCATCCTCAATTTTGAAAACAGTTCTGGCCAGGCCCTGCACTTGTAGGTGTACACACTACAGTGCAGTTTATGCCTATGGTAAGCCTTATGCCGCGTACACACGATCGTGATTCACGGCGGTGAAAACACCGCCGTGAATCACGACATGAAATTAAATGAAAAACGAGGGAACGGCATTTTCCCCCACACACGACCGTTTTTCCCGTAATTTTTTTTTTTGTCGAGAAAAACGACCGTCTGTGGGCTCCGCGGCAGTATCACCCTATGGGAAAACTGCCGCGGAAAAAAATGATGGAAAAAACGATGAGAAAATTTAGAACATGTTCTAATTTTTTCTCGTCGTTTTTCCTGCCGTTTTTCTCAACGAGAAAAACGGCATAAAGCCCACAGACGATCGTTTTTCTCGGCGAAAAAAAAAAATTTCATTTTTCCCGACGGGAAAAATGATCGTGTATACGCGGCATTATACTCTGTTTGGAGCAAGTATTCACCATTATGAAAAAAAATGCTGTGTCACGTTAAGGGCTGCACAGCTGAAGGAGTACGTAAGGCACATTCATTACATTAAGAATTCATAAAGCGCCCAAATCACTGACTAAAATTTCTGTAAATATTACAGTAATATATGCAGAAAAATTATATTGGAATAATATATGCGGAAAGATCAATTAGAACTATCGTTCACCAGATATCAGAGAATTAAGTCATAAATTAGACTAATATATCAACCTCACATATTAATGCGAGGTTGATCGAGATATGAAAGTTAACTAAAATACCAACTAAAAATACATGTATATAATAGAAATTAAATTACATGTATAGTAAAATATTTATCTGTACGACTAAAATTAGTCTATTATATAGACTATAATAGACCAATGTCCACCTTATCTCAATTTCCATGTGTGTGCATGCATAGACACATTACATGCATCCTTATAAATGCACACTATGGACATACATCATTGTATAAGAAAAAATATTTCTAAAAAAACTCAAAAAATTACTGATAAAACAGTTTACATCGAGTTCAATGTTTAACCCTCTCGGAAGGAGACTCCTTAACCACTTAACGACCGCTCACTGTATATATACGTCGGCAGAATGACACCGACAGGCACAATCACGTACAGTGTACGTGATTGCCTTTGTACAGTTGGGGGGTCCGATCGGACCCCCCTCCTATACAGTGAGCGGTCGTTATTCGTTGGGGAGCGATCCGACATGAGGGGGCGGCCATTCGATTCCGGCCACCCCCCCGCGATCGCTCCCGGCGAATGGAAATGCTCCCTCTGCTGTGTAATGTTTACACAGGCAGAGGAAGCGGGAGGAAGTGATGTCATCTCTCATGCGGCGCTCACATATACCGAGCGCCATACAAGAGAAGACACACAGGTCAGTACACTAACACTACACTGACACCAGGACACATAGGCACACAAATCGCCCCCGCAGGCCCCCCCAGATCAGCCCCCAGTCACAGTGTCACTGATTGCAGTGACCATTTATTTACTGATCACTGCAATCAGTGACATTTGTGACTGTAAAAGTGTCACTAAAGTTAGTTTTAGGTCCAGTGTAGCCCCCTAACCCCCCCTAATAAAGGTTTAACCCCCTGATCACCCCCCAGATAACCCTTTCTCCCCCTAGCACCGCCGTCGCTAAGCGATCATTTTTCTGATCGCTGTCTTAGCGTCGGTGATGCAGATCGGTAGCCAGTAATTTTTTTTAGGTTTGCCGCAGGTTTTTATAGCGTCAGGTACCCCCATAAATTATCGAATAAAGGTTTAACCCCTTGATTGCCCCCCAGGTAACCCTTTCACCCTCTATCACCACTGTCGCTAAGCGATCATTTTTCTGATCGCTGTCTTAGTGTCGGTGATGCAGATCGGTAGCCAGTAATTTTTTTTAGGTTCGCCGCAGGTTTTTATAGCGTCAGGTACCCCCATAAATGATCTAATAAAGGTTTAACCCCCTTGATCCCCCCCAGGTAACCCTTTCACCCCCTATCACCACTGTCGCTAAGCGATCATTTTTCTGATAGCTGCCTTAGCGTCGGTGATGCAGATCGGTAGCCAGTAATTTTTTTTAGGTTCGCCGCAGGTTTTTATAGCGTCAGGTACCCCCATATATTATCTAATAAAGGTTTTAACCCCCTAATTGCCCCTAGTTAACCCTTTCACCAGTGATCACCATATAAGTGTTGCGGGTGATGCTGGTTAGTTAGTTTGCTTTTTATAGTGTCAGGGCACCCGCCGTATATATAACCCAATAAAGGTTTAACCCCCTGATCGCCCGGCGGGTGATATCAATTAGGTTTTAGCATCAGAGAGGGTCTGCGTCACACCCCAGGCAGCGTCAGGTTAGTGCCAGTAACGCTAACACCCACGCGTGAAGCATACACCCCCCTTAGTGGTATAGTATCTGATCAGATCAATATCTGATCTGATCAGATCTATACTAGCGTCCCCAGCAGTTTAGGGTTCCCAAAAACGCAGTGTTAGCGGGATCAGCCCAGATGCCTGCTAGCACCTGCGTTTTGCCCCTCTGTCCAGCCCAGGCCACCCAAGTGCAGTATCGATCGATCACTGTCACTTACAAAACACAACACACATAACTACAGCGGTCGCAGAGACAGGCCTGATCCCTGCGACTCCAGTGCTGTTGGAGGTGATTTCACCACCACAGTTAAAAAAAAAAAGCATATATGCCGAAGCATTGGGGCAGCAGGGGCGGAGGAGCGATTTTGCTCCTAATGCCACGTACATACGGTCGAAATTCCGACGGAGGCTTGCCCGTGGAAAAGTCCGACCATGTGTGTGCGGCATAACTTTTTTGCGGGAGGATGCCCCCATGCTTCGGCATATATAAATGGTGCGTGTATGCCCATCATTAGAAGTGGGTGGATAAAGGGCGGCATTCTAATGGTGGGCATACCCACCGATCAATCTTTTTTTTCGTTCAGCCAACTGGCTGCATGAAAAAAAAGATTACAATACATGTCCAGCAAGGACCAGCAACATACTGGTATGTTGCTGGATTTTAATGTTTATACCAGAATGATGCCTGCGGATTTAGGTATGATCTTGGTATCATTCTTTTCAGCCAGCGGCCGGCTTTCATGTAAAAGCAATCCTAGTGGCTAATTAGCCTCTGGACTGCTTTTACAAGCAGTGGGAGGGAATGTCCCCCCCCCCCCCCCGGATATAAAAAGCGCCATTGGGAAATTGGGAAAGAATTTTATCACACCGATCTTGGTGTGGTCAGATGCTTTGAGGGCAGAGGAAAGATCTAGGGTCTGGACCCCAGTTTTTTCAAAAAAGAGTACCTGTCACTACCTATTGCTATCATAGGGGATATTTACATTCCCTGAGATAACAATAAAAATGATAAAAAAAAAAAATATGGAAGGAACAATTTAAAAATAAAATAAAAAAGCAAAATTAATAATTAAAAAAAAGAAAAAAAAAAAGCACCCCTGTCCTGCCCTGCTCTTGCCCAATGGCGAACGCAAGCGTCGGTCTGGCGTCATATGTAAACAGCAATTTCACCATGCATGTGAGGTATCACCGTGAAGGTCAGATCGAGGGCAGTAATTTTAGCAGTAGACCTCCTCTGTAAATCTAACGGAGTAACCTGTAAAGGCTTTTAAAAATGTATGTAGTTTGTCGCCAATGCGCGTTTGTGCGAAATTTTAAAGCATGTCGTGTTTGGTATCTATGTACTCGGCCTAAGATCATCTTTTTTATTTCATCAAACATTTGGGCAATATAGTGTGTTTTAGTGCATTAAAATAAAAAAAGTGTATTTTTCCCCCAAAAAATGCGTTTGAAAAATCGCTGCGCAAATACTGTGTAGAAAAAAAAATGCAACACCCACCATTTTAATCTGTAAGGCCTTTGCTTTAAAAAAATATATAATGTTTGGGGGTTCAACATAATTTTCTTGCAAAAAAAAATATGTTTTCATGTAAACAAAAAGTGTCAAAAAGGGCTTTGTCTTCAAGTGGTTAGAAGAGTGGATGTAAGCTTCCTAATGTTGTGTATAAAATGCCAGAACAGTTCAAAACCCCCCCAAATGACCCCATTTTGGAAAGTAGACACCCCAAGCTATATACTGAGAGGCATGTCGAGTCCATGGAATATTTTATATGTTGACACAAGTTGCGGAAAAAATACAATTTTTTTTTTTTTTTGCACAAAGTTGTCACTAAATGATATATTGCTCAAACATGCCATGGGCATATGTCGAATTACACCCCAAAATACATTCTGCTGCTTCTCCTGAGTACGGGGATACCACATGTGTGAGACTTTTTGGGAGCCTAGCCGCGTACGGGACCCCAAAAACCAAGCACCGCCTTCAGGCTTTCTAAGGGTGTAAATTTTTGATTTCACTGTCTATCACAGTTTCGAAGGCCATGGAATGCCCAGATGGCACAACCCCCCCCCCCCAAATGGCCCCATTTTGGAAAGTAGACACCCCAAGCTATTTGCTGAGAGGTATTGTGAGTATTTTGCAGATCTCGCTTTTTGTCACAAAGTTTTGAAAATTAAAAATATATATATATATATATATATATATATATATATATATATATATATTTTCTTTCTTCTTCATTTTCAAAAACAAATGAGAGCTGTAAAATACTCACCATGCCTCTCAGCAAATAGCTTGGGGTGTCTACTTTCCAAAATGGGGTCATTTGGGGGGGTTTTGTGCTATTTTGGCATTTTATGGCCTTCGAAACTGTGATGGGTAGTGAGGAGTGAAATCAAAAATTTGTGCCTAGAAATCCTGAAGGCGGTGCTTGGTTTTCGGGGTCCCGTACACGGCTAGGCTCCTAAAAAGTCCCACACATGTGGTATCCCCGTACTCAGGAGAAGCAGCAAAATGTATTTTGGGGTGTAATTCCACATATAACCATGGCATGTGTGAGCAATATATCATTTAGTGACAACTTTTTGTAATTTTTATTTTTTTGTCATTATTCAATCACTTGGGGCAAAAAATAAAAATATTCAATGGGCTCAACAGGCCTCTCAGCAATTTCCTTGGGGTGTCTACTTTCTAAAATGGGGTCATTTGGGGGGGTTTTGTGCTATTTTGGCATTTTATGCCCTTCAAAACTGTGATAGGTAGTGAGGAGTGAAATCAAAAATTTGCGCCCTTAGAAATCCTGAAGGCGGTGCTTGGTTTCCGGGGGCCCGTACGCGGCTAGGCTCTGAAAAAGTCCCACACATGTGGTATCCCCGTACTGAGGAGAAGCAGCAAAATGTATTTTGGGGTGCAATTCCACATATAACCATGGCATGTGTGAGCAATATATAATTTAGTGACAACTTTTTGTATTTTTTTTTTTTTTTAGTCATTATTCAATCACTTGAGACAAAAAAAAAAATATTCAATGGGCTCAACATGCCTCTCAGCAATTTCCTTGGGATGTCTAATTTTTTAAAATGGGGTCATTTGGGGGGGTTTTGTACTGTCCTGCCATTTTAGCACCTCAAGAAATGAGATAGGCAGTCATAAACTAAAAGCTGTGTAAATTCCAGTAAATGTACCCTAGTTTGTAGACGCTATAACTTTTGCGCAAACCAATAAATATACGCTTATTGACATTTTTTTTTACTAAAGACATGTGGCTTAATACATTTTGGCCTAAATGTATGACTAAAATTGAGTTTATTCAATTTTTCTTATAACAAAAAGTAGAAAATATCATTTTTTTCCAAAATTTTCGGTCTATTTTCGTTTATATCGCAAAAAATAAAAATCACAGAGGCAATCAAATACCATTAAAAGAAAGCTCTATTTGTGGGAAGAAAAGGACGCAAATTTCGTTTGGGTACAACATTGCATGTCCGCACAATTTACAGTTAAAGCAGCGCAGTGCAAAATTCTGAAATCACCTCTGGTCCTCTAGCTACCAAATGGTCCGGGGCTTAAGTGGTTAAAAGGAAAATCCATTTAGTTTTTCTCTGAGAGAGCTCCCTAACTCGATTCGATTGGATTTCATCGCTGGAATGTTTTTTTTTTGTTTTTTTTTTAATAAAACATTCCAGCGATGAAATCCAGTGTCCTGCGACGATCCGATGTCCAGCGCTGTCTACACGAAACGTCATTGGCTGAGCCTGAGCGGACCTGATGGGGAACTTCCTCTGCAGTGTATTAAATGAATAGACCCGCCCCTTCTAAAGTTCCCCATCAGGTCCACTCAGCCAATGACGTAGGTGTAAGGCTAAGCGGGCCAGATGCGGAACGTGAGAAGGGGCGGGTCTATTCATTTGTTACACTGTGGAGGAAGTTCCCCATCAGGTCCGCCCCCTCGTATGTCAGACCCCGCCTACGTCTTTGGCTGAGCGGACCTGATGGGGAACTGCCTCCGCAGTGTAATAAATGAATAGACCCGCCCCTTCTCACGTTCCGCATCTGGTCCGCTTAGCCTTACACCTATGTCATTTGCTGAGCGGACCTGATGGGGAACTTTAGAAGGGGCGGGTCTATTCATTTAATACACTGCAGAGGAAGTTCCCCATCAGGTCCGCTCAGGCTCAGCCAATGACGTTTCGTGTGGACAGCGCTGGACATCGGATCGCCGCGGGACACTGGATTTCATCGCTGGAATGGTTTTTTTTTTTTTAATAAAGGACTTTTCCAAGGTGTCTGTGTGTTTTTTTTTTTTTTTTACACTTTCTTCGTGAAATGGTAGGGGTACAATGTACCCCTTACCAATTCACATAGGGGGGGGCCGGGATCTGGGGGTCCCCTTTGTTAAAGGGGTCTTCCAGATTCCGATAAGCCCCCTGCCCGCAGACCCCCACAACCAACAGGCAAGGGTTGTGGGGATGAGGCCCTTGTCCCCATCAACATGGGGACATCCTTCCCATGTTGAGGGCATGTGGCCTGGTAAGGTTCAGGAGGGGGGGCGCTCTCCCATCCCCCCTCTTTTCCTGCGGCCTGCCAGGTTGCGTGCTCGGATAAAGGGTCTGGTATGGATATTTGGGGGAACTCCACGCATTTTTTTTTAATTTGCGTCAGGTTTCCCCTTAATATCCATACCAGACCTGAAGGGCCTGGTAATTGAATTTGGGGGGACCCCCACGCTTTTTTTTTTATCAATGACTTTTCTATGTATTGCCGGGAGCCGACAATTCATTATAGCCGTGAGTGAGTTTTAAATGACTTTTTTTCATTCAGAAATGACACTTTGTGCAGGGACAGTTCTAAGCATGGGAAACAAGCGTGACTTTACATGCATACTATACACACACCCTAGGTACGAAATTGAAAGGAATATTTCACTTTTATTGTTTCACTTTAAGCATTATTAAAATCACTGCTCCCGAAAAAACGGCCGTTTTAAAAAAAAAAATTGCATTGATACATGTCCCCTGGGGCAGGACCCGGGTCCCCAAACACTTTTTATGACAATAACTTGCATATAAGCCTTTAAAATTAACACTTTAGATTTCTCCCATAGACTTTTCGAATTTGCCGCGAACACCCCAAATTGTTCGCTGTTCGGCAACCGGCGAACAGGCAATGTTCGAGTCGAGCATGAGTTTGACTCAAACTCAAAGCTCATCCCTATACCTCAGCTACTGGGACCCTTTCTAGCTCTTTAGTAGCTTCCCAACTGATTTAAACATACATATAAAGACGGGGGAGCCGGTTGGTGTGACCTATGAGAAATTGAGCCAGTGTGAGATTATTGTGAGCTAATTGTGAGCCTACTAGCAGTGGCGGCCCAGTCACAATTTTTTTTTTTTGAAAACTGCCCCTTTAAGAATTTTTAATTTTTTTTTTTAATGTGCTTTTACTTTACTGCACTATGTCGTGGCGGCCACGTGCATTATGGGAAGCGCCACTTCAATGCAATCCTGAGATTGCAGACGCGGCCCTTCATTTGGCTTTTGTCCCGCCTTGTGGCGCTTTCCGATGCGCCGAGTAGCTTCCGCTTTCCGCCCGGCTGTCAGGGCCCGGACGGGTGGCTAGTGAGGACACAGGAGGTGGATCCTCTGTGCCAGAGAGGCGAAGGCACGGGTCGCACTGGAGGACCGGTTCTAAGCAGCTACCGGTTTTCACCAGAGCCCGCCGCAAGGCGGGATGGTCTTGCTGCGGCGGTAGCAACCAGGTCGTGTCCCCCAGTAGCGGCTCAACTTCTCTGGCAGCTGAGATAGGCACGGTACACTGGGACTAGGCAGAGGCAAGGTCAGACGTAGCGGAAGGTCAGGGCAGGCAGCAATGGTTCGTAGTCAGGGGCAACAGCAGAAGATCAGATACACTGGCAAGACAACTACAAAACGCTTTCTCAGGGCAGTAAGGCAACAAGATCCGGCAAGGACAGGAAGGGGAAGTGGGTTTTTAAGTGTTTTGGGTGTGACACAGTAATTGGACCAGGCACCAATCAATGGTGCACTGGCCCTTTAAATTTAAGAAGACCGGCGTGCGCGCGCCCTAGAGAGCAGCGGGGCCGCGCGCCGGGACGGAGCAGGAGGAGGAGGCCGGTGAGCAGGATGGGATGCGATCCGCGGGCGGACAGGTGCCGCCGCATGGATCGCATCCCCGCCAGCATCAGAGCAGCGCTCACGGTCAGAGGAGCCGATTGGAGCGCTGCAAGGGGACAGACGCCGCGGGTGCTCCGGGATGGATGGGACACCCGGAGCGCTCGGCGTTACAGTACCCCCCCTTAGGTCTCCCCCTCTTCTTGGAACCCAAGAATCTACGGATGAGCTCTTTATCTAAAATGTTGGCCTCAGGTTCCCAGGACCTTTCCTCAGGACCACAGTTCTCCCAATCAACTAAAAAACATTTTTTACCTCGGATGACCTTGGAGGCGAGGATCTCTTTCACCGAGAAGACATCAGAAGAACCAGAGACAGGAGCAGTGACCTTAGGGGAAAATCGGTTAAGAATGAGGGGTTTAAGAAGAGACACATGAAAAGAGTTGAGAATATGAAGAGAAGGAGGAAGGTGGAGCTTGTAAGAAACAGAATTGATTTGGTTTTTGATTTTAAATGGCCCGAGGTAACGAGGGCCCAGCTTGTAGCTAGGTACCCGAAACCGAACATATTTGGAGGAGAGCCACACTTTGTCACCAGGGGCATAGACAGGAGGGATTCTTCTTTTTTTATCTGCATGTCTCTTCATGCAGGCAGAGGCCAGTGAGAGCGACTTTTGAGTCTCTTTCCAGATAGAGGCAAAGTCCTGAGTTAATTCATCCACGGCCGGAACTCCAGAAGACGTGGGAATGGGGAGGGGGGGCAATGGGTGACGGCCGTAGACCACAAAGAAAGGCGACTTGGAGGAAGATTCAGAGTTCTTGAAATTGTATGAGAATTCTGCCCAGGGCAATAGGTCGACCCAATCGTCTTGACGGGTGGAGAAAAAATGACGTAGGTAGTCGCCAAGGACCTGGTTAACTCTCTCCACCTGTCCATTGGACTGCGCGTGATAAGCGGAAGAAAAATTCAACTTAATCTTTAGTTGAGTACAGAGAGCTCTCCAAAATTTTTTGTTGAATTGAACGCCTCTATCCGAGACGATATGTGAGGGCAGCCCATGGAGGCGGAAAATTTGAAGAAAAAAATGCTTCGCCAACTGAGGTGCAGTAGGCAGACCAGGGAGCGGGACAAAATGAGCCATTTTAGAAAAGCGATCAACGACCACCCAGATGACAGTGTTACTACGAGACAAAGGGAGGTCCGTGATGAAATCCATGGCGATGTGGGACCATGGTTGTTCAGGCACAGGTAGGGGAAGGAGAAGACCTGCAGGATTCTGGCGAGGAGTCTTGTCACGTGCACAGATAGTGCAGGCCCGTACAAAGTCAGTCACATCTTTCTCCTGGGTAGGCCACCAATAGTGTCTGGCAATCAATTGTATGGATTTTTTGATCCCAGCGTGACCGGCTAGATGGGAGGAATGGCCCCACTTGAGTATCTGAAGCCGAAGGCGTGGAGGAACGAAAGTCTTTCCTGGAGGAATTGGCACGAGAGAAGCGAGAGCAGAGGAAATCAGACACTCAGGGGGTATGATGTGTTGAGGAGGAGTCTCGGTTTCAGAGGTATCGGAGAAACGGGACAAGGCATCAGCCCTGACATTTTTGTCTGCGGGCCGAAAATGGATCTGGAAGTTGAAGCGGGCAAAGAACAATGACCACCTGGCCTGGCGAGGATTTAGGCGCTGAGCGGACTGAAGATAGGACAAATTTTTATGGTCAGTGTAGATGGAGATAGGGTGAAGGGATCCTTCCAGGAGATGTCTCCACTCTTCTAATGCCAAGTTGATGGCCAACAGTTCACGGTCACCTATGGAATAGTTTTTTTCCGGAGGGGAGAAAGTTTTATAGAAAAAAACACAAGTGACGTTTTTCCCTTTAGCGTTTTTTTGAAGAAGCACAGCTCCGGCTCCTACTGAGGAGGCCTCAACTTCAAGGAAGAACGGCTTTAGAGGATCTGGCCGAGACAGGACAGGTGCAGAGGAGAAGGCGGTCTTAAGGCGAGTAAAGGCTTCCTCCGCTTAAGGCGGCCAGGACCTAGGATTTGCGTCTTTTTTGGTCAGTGCCCCTATAGGAGCAACGATGGTGGAGAAGTGGGGTATGAACTGACGATAGTAGTTGGCAAAACCAAGGAAGCGTTGGATAGCACGAAGTCCAGAGGGGCGTGGCCAACCCAAGACTGCGGAGAGTTTGTCAGGGTCCATTTGAAGACCTTGTCCAGAGACCAGATAACCTAGGAAAGGAAGACTGCTGCGCTCAAAAAGGCATTTTTCAAATTTAGCGTAAAGATGATTTACGCGGAGGCGCTGGAGCACTTGACAGACATGGAGCCGATGTTCCTTAAGGTTGGCAGAGAAGATTAGAATGTCGTCAAGATAGACAACCACACAGGTATACAGTAGGTCCCGGAAGATTTCGATGACAAAATCTTGAAAGACTGCAGGGGCGTTGCAAAGTCCGAACGGCATGACGAGATATTCAAAGTGACCGTCTCTGGTGTTAAATGCGGTTTTCCATTCATCTCCTTTACGGATTCTGATGAGGTTATAAGCGCCCCTGAGGTCCAATTTAGGAAAAACTTTTGCTCCGCGCAGACGGTCAAAAAACTCCGAGATGAGAGGCAGAGGGTAGCGGTTTTTAATAGTGATCTTATTGAGACCACGATAGTCTATGCAAGGGCGTAGAGATCCGTCCTTCTTGGCCACGAAGAAGAACCCCGCTCCGGCTGGAGAAGATGATTTCCTAATAAAACCTCTCTTGAGGTTCTCCTGAATGTATTCAGTCATGGCCTTGGTTTCGAGAGAGGAGAGAGGGTAAATTCTGCCACGGGGTGGTGTAGTACCTGGGAGCAAGTCAATGGGGCAGTCGTAGGGTCTATGTGGTGGTAAGACCTCCGCCTGTTTTTTGCAAAAGACATCAGAAATGTCCTGATAGGCCTTTGGAAGGCCAGGCAAAGGAGTAGTGATGGGGACTTGACAGGTCGGTACAGACTTAAGGCAATGCTTGTGACAGGAGTCACCCCAGGATTTGATGTCCCCAGTGGTCCAGTCGAGGGTAGGAGTGTGACGCTGGAGCCAGGGTAGGCCAAGAAGGATGTCAGAAGTACAGTTCGGCAAAACAAAGAATTCAATCTTTTTTGGTGAAGAACACCAACGGACATGAGCAGGGGTTTGGTGCGGTAACGCACGGTACAATCCAAATTCTCTCCATTTACAGAGGAAATGAAGAAGGGTTTGATGAGACGGGTAACAGGAATGTTGAACCTGTTGATGAAAGAGGCTTCAATAAAGTTTCCTGCAGAACCAGAGTCCAGGAAGGCCACCGCAGGGAAGAGGGAGCCAGCAGAAGGAGAAATCCGCACAGGAATAGTCAGACGTGGAGAGGAAGAATTCGCACCTAGTAACGCCTCTCCCACGTTCACTAGGTGCGGGTGTTTCCCTGACGTGGAGGACGAATAGGACAGTCTTTTAGGAAGTGATTAGAGCTCGCACAATAAAGGCATAAGTTCTCGTTCCTACGGCGAGACCTCTCTTGTAGGGTCAGGCGAGACCGGTCCACTTGCATGGCCTCCTCGGCGGGAGGCACGGTAACAGGATGCATTGGATTCAGAGAGAGAGGAGCCAGGCGCGAACGAGATCTTTCTCCTGGCGAAGCTCTTGGCGTCTTTCGACGTAACGCATATCGATGCGGGTAGCTAAATGGATGAGTTCCGTCAAGGAAGAGGGTATCTCTCGTGCGGCCAGACAATCCTTGATGTGGCCGGATAAACCCTTCTTGAAGGTCGCGCAGAGAGCCTCATCATTCCAGGCTAACTGTAAGGCCAGTGTGCGGAACTGTATGGCATATTCGCCCACAGAGGAGTTTCCTTGGACAAGGTTAAGCAGGGCGGTTTCAGTGGATGAGGCTCAGGCTGGTTCCTCAAAAACGCTGCGAACCTCAGAAAAGAAGGACTGAACGGTGGCTGTAGCAGGGTCGTTGCGGTCCCAGAGTGGCGTGGCCCAGGCCAAGGCCTTTCCAGACAACAGAGAGACCACGAATGCCACTTTAGACCGTTCTGTGGAAAACTGGTCAGACATCATCTCAAGATGCAGGGAACATTGGGACAAGAATCCCCGGCACATCCTAGAATCCCCGTCAAATTTCTCCGGAAGAGACAGACGAATTCTCGAGGTAGTAGCGGCAGCTCGGAGAGGGGAAGATGCTGGAGGCTGTGGCGGCAGAAGCTGCTGGACCATGGCGGTCAACTGCGACAGCTGCTGTCCTTGTTGGACGATCTGTTGTGACTGCTGGGCAACAACGGTAGTGAGGTCAGCGAGATTTGGCAGCGGTACCTCAGCGGGATCCATGGCCGGATCTACTGTCAGGGCCCGGACGGGTGGCTAGTGAGGACACAGGAGGTGGATCCTCTGTGCCAGAGAGGCGAAGGCACGGGTCGCACTGGAGGACCGGTTCTAAGCAGCTACCGGTTTTCACCAGAGCCCGCCGCAAGGCTGGATGGACTTGCTGCGGCGGTAGCAACCAGGTCGTGTCCCCCAGTAGCGGCTCGACTTCTCTGGCAGCTGAGATAGGCACGGTACACTGGGACTAGGCAGAGGCAAGGTCAGGGCAGGCGGCAATGGTTCGTAGTCAGGGGCAACGGCAGAAGATCAGATACACTGGCAAGACAACTACAAAACGCTTTCTCAGGGCAGTAAGGCAACAAGATCCGGCAAGGACAGGAAGGGGAAGTGGGTTTTTAAGTGTTTTGGGTGTGACACAGTAATTGGACCAGGCACCAATCAATGGTGCACTGGCCCTTTAAATTTAAGAAGACCGGCGCGCGCGCGCCCTAGAGAGCAGCGGGGCCGCGCGCGCCGGGACGGAGCAGGAGGAGGAGGCCGGTGAGCAGGATGGGATGCGATCCGCGGGCGGACAGGTGCCGCCGCATGGATCGCATCCCCGCCAGCATCAGAGCAGCGCTCACGATCAGAGGAGCCGACCGGAGCGCTGCAAGGGGACAGACGCCGCGGGCGCTCCGGGATGGATGGGACACCCGGAGCGCTCGGCGTTACACCGGCGCTCATAGTATCTATTACTACGGCCGGGCAGTTTTATTGACATCTGAGTTGGATCATGATGTCACTTCCTGTTCTCTCTCTCTCATTGCGCCCGAGAGGGAGAAAACCGGAAGTATGAGGAGCGGACTCCTCCATGGCCACTGCCAGTGGAAGAAGACACAAGGAGAGGACACCACAGAGCAAGGTAAGTGCTGCTGTGCTCCCTGCTATGAGTAAGCATCTATCTTTGATGTGAAACGTGTCAGCTATCCACCCCTGCATGTCAGTTTTCTGTTTTTGGACTTATGAATCTATGGATTAATTTTGGATTTTAATTTTGGAATTTTGAAAATAAATCGTTTATACAGAGTGCGGCAGTCCAGGGCTCTTTTCTTTCCCATGCATTAGTGCAGAGCCAGCACCTGTTCCAGTATCAGGGCGGGAGCATTCCTTGGAGCTTCACAGCTTGGAGCGGTACACACCTTTCAGTGCTCCCGCGGGGGGGGCGGGGGATTCGACGGGACAGAGGCTGCAATTGATGGGACAGGTCACAGGCTGCAATTGATGGGTCACAGGCTGCAATTGATGAGACAGAGGCTGCATTTGATGAGACAGAGGCTGCATTTGATGGGACAGAGGCTGCATTTGATGGGACAGAGGCTGCATTTGATGGGACAGAGGCTGCATTTGATGGGACAGAGGCTGCATTTGATGGGACAGAGGCTGCATTTGATGGGACAGAGGCTGCATTTGATGGGACAGAGGCTGCATTTGATGGGACAGAGGCTGCAATTGATGGGTCACAGGCTGCAATTGATGGGTCACAGGCTGCAATTGATGGGTCACAGGCTGCAATTGATGGGTCACAGGCTGCAATTGATGGGTCACAGGCTGCAATTGATGGGACAGGTCACAGGCTACAATTGATGGGTCACAGGCTGCATTTGATGGGTCACAGGCTGCATTTGATGGGACATAGGCTGCATTTGATGGGACAGGTCACAGGCTGCATTTGATGGGACAGGTCACAGGCTGCAATTGATGGGACAGGTCACAGGCTGCAATTGATGGGACAGGTCACAGGCTGCAATTGATGGGACAGGTCACAGGCTGCAATTGATGGGACAGGTCACAGGCTGCAATTGATGGGACAGGTCACAGGCTGCAATTGATGGGACAGGTCACAGGCTGCAATTGATGGGACAGAGGCTGCATTTGATGGGACAGAGGCTGCATTTGATGGGACAGAGGCTGCATTTGATGGGACAGAGGCTGCAATTGATGGGTCACAGGCTGCAATTGATGGGACAGGTCACAGGCTACAATTGATGGGTCACAGGCTGCATTTGATGGGTCACAGGCTGCATTTGATGGGTCACAGGCTGCATTTGATGGGACATAGGCTGCATTTGATGGGACAGGTCACAGGTTGCAATTGATGGGTCACAGGCTGCAATTGATGGGACAGGTCACAGGCTGCATTTGATGGGACAGGTCACAGGCTGCATTTGATGGGACAGGTCACAGGCTGCATTTGATGTGACAGGTCACAGGCTGCATTTGATGTGACAGGTCACAGGCTGCATTTGATGGGACAGGTCACAGACTGCAATTGATGGGACAGGTCACAGGCTGCATTTGATGGGACAGAGGCTGCAATTGATGGGACAGGTCACAGGCTGCAATTGATGGGACAGGTCACAGGCTGCATTTGATGGGACAGAGGCTGCAATTGATGGGACAGGTCACAGGCTGCAATTGATGGGACAGAGGCTGCATTTGATGGGACAGGTCACAGGCTTCAATTGATTGGGCAGAGGCTGCAATTGATTGGGCAGAGGCTGCAATTGATTGGGCAGAGGCTGCAATTGATTGGGCAGAGGCTGCAATTGATGGGACAGGTCACAGGCTACAATTGATGGGACAGGTCACAGGTTGCAATTGATGGGACAGAGGCTGCAATTGATGGGACAGAGGCTGCAATTGATGGGACAGGTCACAGGCTACAATTGATGGGACAGGTCACAGGCTGCAATTGATGGGGACAAGTCACAGGCTGCAATTGATGGGGACAAGTCACAGGCTGCAATTGATGGGGACAAGTCACAGGCTGCAATTGATGGGGACAAGTCACAGGCTGCAATTGATGGGACAAGTCACAGGCTGCAATTGATGGGACAGAGGCTGCAATTGATGGGACAGAGGCTGCAGTTGATGGGTCACAGGCTGCAATTGATGGGACAGGTCACAGGCTGCAATTGATGGGACAGGTCACAGGCTGCAATTGATGGGACAGGTCACAGGTTGCAATTGATGGGACAGGTCACAGGCTGCAATTGATGGGACAGAGGCTGCAATTGATGGGACAGGTCACAGGCTACAATTGATGGGGGCAAGTCACAGGTTGCAATTGATGGGGACAAGTCACAGGCTGCAATTGATGGGGACAAGTCACAGGCTGCAATTGATGAGGACAAGTCACAGGCTGCAATTGATGGGGACTAGGGATGAGCTCGGTGTTCGAGTCGAACATACGTTCGACTCGAACAGCGGCTGTTCGATCGTTCGCCGAACAACGAACGATTTGGGCCGTTCGTGCCTAATTCGCGGCCCACAATGCACTACGCCATCGCAGTGTCATCCAGGCGCTGTGATTGGCCAAGCATGCACTGTGACCCCGCATGCTTGGCCAATCACAGCGCCGGCAGCGAGGAGAGCAATGATTGGCCACAGGCAGGATGCCTGTGGCCAATTATTGCTGAGGGTGTTTAGTACACGCCCCACACTATAAAAGGCCGCCAGCACGGCGGCCTAGTGTAGTGTGTTCCGGAGCAGGGAAAGAGAAGCATAGGCAGGGACAGTGACATTTTTTTTTCTTGCTTAACCTGGATTCCTTTTAGTTTAGGGAAAGAGAAGGATAGGTAGGGTGAGTGTCAGTGTGTTTTACTGTGCTAAACCTTGTTTGTAGGGACAGGGAAGGACAGTGAGGGAAATTCTCATTGTGCTATACTGTGCTAAAGCATTCATCATCAACCATCTTTAAAAAAAAAAATTTATAGGGACAGAAAACTATAGGTAGGGAGAGTGTCAGTGTGTTTTACTGTGCTAAACCTTGTTTGTAGGGACAGGGAAGGACAGTGAGGGAAATTCTTATTGTGCTATACTGTGCTAAAGCATTCATCATCAACCATCTTTAAAAAAAATAATTTATAGGGACAGAAAACTATAGGTAGGGAGAGTGTCAGTGTGTTTTACTGTGCTAAACCTTGTTTGTAGGGACAGGGAAGGACAGTGAGGGAAATTCTCATTGTGCTATACTGTGCTAAAGCATTCATCATCAACCATCTTTAAAAAAAAATTTTTATAGGGACAGAAAACTATAGGTAGGGAGAGTGTCAGTGTGTTTTACTGTGCTAAACCTTGTTTGTAGGGACAGGGAAGGACAGTGAGGGAAATTCTCATTATGCTATACTGTGCTAAAGCATTCATCATCAACCATCTTTAAAAAAACATTTTTTAAAGGGATAGAAAACTATAGGTAGGGAGAGTGTCAGTGTGTTTTACTGTGCTAAACCTTGTTTGTAGGGACAGGGAAGGACAGTGAGGGAAATTCTCATTGTGCTATACTGTGCTAAAGCATTCATCATCAACCATCTTTAAAAAAAAAAAATTATAGGGACAGAAAACTATAGGTAG
This sequence comes from Rana muscosa, assembly GCA_029206835.1. Classification (NCBI taxonomy): domain Eukaryota; kingdom Metazoa; phylum Chordata; class Amphibia; order Anura; family Ranidae; genus Rana; species Rana muscosa. Next base: position 3,437,384 of record JARGYO010005583.1, on the reverse strand, counting down.
GGAGAGTGTCAGTGTGTTTTACTGTGCTAAACCTTGTTTGTAGGGACAGGGAAGGACAGTGAGGGAAATTCTCATTGTGCTATACTGTGCTAAAGCATTCATCATCAACCATCTTTAAAAAAAAATTTTTATAGGGACAGAAAACTATAGGTAGGGAGAGTGTCAGTGTGTTTTACTGTGCTAAACCTTGTTTGTAGGGACAGGGAAGGACAGTGAGGGAAATTCTCATTGTGCTATACTGTGCTAAAGCATTCATCATCAACCATCTTTAAAAAAACATTTTTTATAGGGACAGAAAACTATAGGTAGGGAGAATGTCAGTGTGTTTTACTGTGCTAAACCTTGTTTGTAGGGACAGGGAAGGACAGTGAGGGAAATTCTCATTGTGCTATACTGTGCTAAAGCATTCATCATCAACCATCTTTAAAAAAAAAGTTTTATAGGGACAGAAAACTATAGGTAGGGAGAGTGTCAGTGTGTTTTACTGTGCTAAACCTTGTTTGTAGGGACAGGGAAGGACAGTGAGGGAAATTCTCATTGTGCTATACTGTGCTAAAGCATTCCTCATCAACCATCTTTGAAATCCTTGTTTTTTGGACAGTCAGGGAAATTGTCATTGTGCTATTCTGTGCGAAAGCAATCATCCTCAACCATATTAGAAATCCTTAAGTAAAGGGACAGAGAAGGACACCTGAAGGTAGCCCTTATTGCTTTTTTCCCATCTCCCTGCAGGCCATCCATTAGAATGTCTGGAAGGCAAACAAGGAGAGGCAGACAGTCAGGAGGCAATAAAAGAGGGCAAGCAGGCTCTGTGTCTGGGGGCAACAGTGCTGGTCGTGGACGCGGTGCATTGTCATCAGCACATGGCCATGGGACACGCTTGTCCTTCTTTTCGGCAGCTGGACATGCCGAAGACTTGGTAGAGTGGATGACCAAGCCCTCCTCCTCCTCCTCCTCATCCTCTCTCACCCAGGCTCAGGGTACTGGCAAAGCAGCTGCCAAAGCGTCCTCTTCCCTGGTATCAATGTCAGACTCATCATCAGTCACTCCTTCCCTAGACCCACCATGTCCTCCTCCTGAGGAGTCCCCCGAACTGTTTGAGCACAGTGTTGGGTACATGCTCCAGGAGGATGCCCAGCGTTTCGAAGGGTCTGATGATGAAACCCAGCTAGAGGAAGGCAGTAGCGTGAGAGCAGACAGAGGGGATGCTCAAGAAGGACACCAATCTGGCAGTCATGTTCCAGCAGCTGCAGCATACTGCCAGATTGGCTCCAGTGATGGGGAGGGAGGGAATGATGTCACTGACTCCACGTGGGTGCCTAATAGGAGAGAGGAGGAGGAGGAGGATGAGGAGGAGGCACATCTCCAACGAGGCAGGATGCCCTTTGGTGGCCAGCGTAAGGGCAGTACACCGACGGAATCACACCGCAGAGCTCCGCCTGTGCAGGGCGCTGCCTCTGCCCGTCATTCAAAAAGTTCTTTGGTGTGGGCCTTTTTTGAGGCTAGTGCATCAGATCGCACAGCTGCTGTTTGCAACATATGTCTCAAGCGTATATCGCGTGGCCAAAACATCAGCCGCTTGGGTACCACATGCCTGACCAGACATATGTTGACCTGCCATGCAGCTCGTTGGCAAGCCTACCTCAAAGACCCACACCAAAGAACAAAGCGGACCTCTCCTTGCACCGCATCAGCTGGGATCTCCAACCCCACTATAACTTCAGTCCTCTCTGAAACATGCACTGAGAGGAATGAAGGTGTAGAATTAGGTGTGTCACAGCCAAGTACTTGCGGCCACTCTGCTAGCAGTACACCGACGTCCGATTCTAGAAGGCAAATTTCCCTGCCCCAGCTGCTGGACCGTCGAAAGAAGTTCACTCCCAGCCATCCACATGCCCAGCGGTTGAATGCTAGCTTGGCTAAATTGCTAGCACTTCAACTGCTGGCTTTTCAGTTGGTAGACTCGGCCCCCTTCCGTGAGTTTGTGCAATGTGCGGTTCCTCAGTGGCAGGTTCCCAAACGCCACTTTTTCTCACGGAAGGCTATTCCGGCTCTCTACCGGCATGTGGAAGGCAATGTCTTGGCCTCGCTGGACAGGGCGGTCAGCGGTAAGGTGCATATTACCGCTGACTCATGGTCCAGCAGGCATGGACAGGGACGTTACCTTTCTTTCACGGCCCATTGGGCCACTCTTTTGGCAGCTGGGAAGGATGCAGGACAAGGTGCAGTAGTGTTGGAGGTTGTTCCACCGCCACGCCTCCAAAATGCTACTACTGGTTGTGACACACCTCTCTCCTCCTCTTCTTCTTCCTCCATGGCCTCTTCCTGTGCTTTGTCCTCTGAACCAGCGGTGCTCCGTAGCCGTTCAAGGGGCTACGCAAGTACGCAGGCAAAAAGATGCCATGCCGTGCTTGCGCTGGTGTGTTTGGGGGACAGAAGCCACACTGGGGCAGAGGTCCTGTCTGCTCTGCAGGGCCAGGCCGAGAGGTGGTTGACGCCACGCCAGCTTAAGCCAGGAATGGTGGTTTGCGACAATGGCACCAACCTCCTCTCCGCCCTCCGACAGGGACAACTGACCCATGTGCCCTGTGTGGCTCACGTCCTTAACCTGGTGCTGCAGCGGTTCTTGGGCAGGTACCCGGGCTTACAGGATGTCCTGAGGCAGGCCAGGAAAGTCTGTGTGCATTTCCGCAGATCTTATAATGCCAGTGCTCGCCTGGCTGAGCTGCAAAAGGAGTTGAACCTGCCCAAGAACCGCCTTATATGTGACATGCCCACCAGGTGGAACTCAACGTTGGCCATGCTGCAGCGGCTGCACACGCAGCAGAGGGCCATCAATGAGTACCTGTGCGACTACGGCACCAGGACAGGGTCAGGGGAGCTTGGTTTTTTTTCTCCACGCCAGTGGGGCATGATCAGGGATGCATGCACTGTCCTGGCACCATTTGAGGAGGCCACGAGGATGGTGAGCAGTGACAGTGCATGCATCAGTGACACTGTACCTCTTGTCCACCTGTTGGAGCACACGCTGCGTGGAATAATGGACAGGGCACTTGAGGCAGAACAGAGGCAGGAAGAGGAGGACTTCCTTGCCTCTCAAGGCCCCCTTTACCCAGACAGTGTTCCTTCTGTCCCACCCATCGCACAGGAAGAGGAGGAGGAGGAGGAGGATTGTGTCAGCATGGAGGTGGAGGCTGGCACTCAGCATCATCAGCAGCAGTCTTTTAGGGATGATTTACAGTCCCAAGAAACCAGTGGACTTGTACGTGGCTGGGAGGAGGTGGCTGCGGATCATGTCGTCCTTAGTGACCCAGAGGACTCCGGACCGAATGCCTCAGCTAACCTACGCTGCATGGCCTCCCTGATCCTGCAAAGTCTGCGGAAGGATCCTCGTATTCTTCGGATCAAGGAGAGGGACCATTACTGGCTGGCCACTCTCCTTGATCCACGGTACAAGGGTAAGGTTGCGGACCTTATGTTACCGTCGCAGAGGGAGCAGAGGATGAGACAACTCCGGGAGGCCTTGCAGAAAGGTCTGTGCAACGCGTTCCCAGAGACTGGGAGGTTACAAACTCCTGGTCCTGGACAACGAGTTGCTGAGGCTTCGGCCAGTCAAAGAAGGAGCGGTGGGGAAGGTGGCCGTCTGACCGATGCGTTCAGACAATTCTTTAGTCCGCAGCCCCAAAGTATGATCGGTTCCAGCAACCATCGCCAGCGTCTGATAAACATGGTGCAGGAATATCTAGGGGCAAGGTCAGACTTGGACACCTTCCCCACCGAAAATCCTCTGGCTTACTGGGTCTTAAGGATGGATCACTGGCCAGAGCTTGCACAGTATGCAATTGAGCTACTGGCCTGTCCTGCATCCAGCGTTCTTTCGGAACGCACATTCAGTGCTGCTGGAGGATTTGTCACGGATCACAGGGTGCGCCTGTCCACCGACTCGGTTGATCGACTGACTTTCATCAAGATGAACCAGTCTTGGATCACCACCAGCTACCACACACCTGATGCTGATATAACAGACTAATTGATTTTAACATGTCACATCCCTTCAAGACTGATGCTGATGCTGAGTGCCTGTGCTGTTATGTTGACTGGCTATCCTCCTCCTCCGAGTCCTCAATGATACGATTGATGATAGCTTGGAAGATCATTTTTGTTTATGGGTGCCGCCACCAGTGGCTAAGGCCCAATTTTTCAGCCCCTGTTTAACAGGGGCGTGTAATTACAATTGTTGAAGCAATACTTTGCAACAGGGCTTATTGCTGTGCTCCAAGTACAGTATCTGTGAGGGGTTGGAGTGTTGTGCCACCAGTGCCTAAGGCCCAATTTTTCAGCCCCTGTTTAACAGGGGCGTGTAATTACAATTTTTGAAGCAATACTTTGCAACAGGGCTCATTGCTGTGCTCCAAGTACAGTATCTGTGAGGGGTTGCAGTGTTGTGCCACCAGTGCCTAAGGCCCAATTTTTCAGCCCCTGTTCAACAGGGGCATGTAATTACAATTCTTGATCTAATAATTCACAGCAGGGCCCATTGCTGCACCCACCAAGAGTAACTCTGAGGGCTTACAGTGTTGTGGCAACACCACCACCACCACCACCACCACCACCACGAAAGGCCCAATTTTTCAGCCCCTGTTCAAAAGGGGCATGCAATTACAATTCTTGATCTAATAATTCACAGCAGGGCCCATTGCTGCACCCACCAAGAGTAACTGTCAGGGCTTACAGTGTTGTGGCACCAGCACCACCATCAAAGGCCCAATTTTTACTACCACTGTTCAACAATTATATGTAATTACAATTCCTGATATAATAGTTGACAGCAGGGCGTTCCAGCACCAACCAAGAGTAACTGTGAGTGCTTACAGTGTTGTGCCAACACCAACAACTAAGGGGCCTATTTCTGCAGAGTATATACGGCAGGTCCCTACTTTCAAACATCCAACTTACAAACGACTCCTACTTGCAAACGCAAGAAGACAACAGGAAGTGAGAGGAAATCTACCCCTAGGAAGGAAAATTCTCTCCTGTAAGAATTAATATGGGAGAAAGGTGTCTCCTCTGTACTGATGCTTTATCACCAATCCTTGTTTCAAGAAAAACACCACATTTCAAAAACAGTTGTCATTGGGACGGAAAGTGAGGTGAAATGTTCTGAACAGGGGCACAGACAGCAAAACAAATGTTACAGGGGTGATAACCCTTACCTATGTTTTCCAAAAAGTTTAAAAATAGATTTTTGGGCTGGAGCTACACTTCAACAATGTACCTGTTCAAAATTACAAACAGATTCTACATAAGAACAAACCTACAGTCCCTGTCTTGTATGCACCGCCTGTATACGGCTGTTCAGAGTATATAGGGCCTTTTTTATTTTATGTGCGGGGTTCCCCTTAATATCCATACAAGACCCAAAGGGGCTGGTAATGGGCTGGGGTGGGGGGGGGGTCATGGGGTAGCTATGCCATTTTTCTTAAAGATTTTCATCCATATTACCGGGACCAGACATTACATTAAAGCCGCAAGCAGTTTTAAATGTCTTTTTTTTCCTTTAGAAGTGTCATTTTGTGCAGGGACAGTTCTAAACACGGGAAACACGTGGCACTTCACAGGCATACTTTAGACACCCCCCAGGTACGATATTTAAAGGAATATTTGACTTTTTTTTTTTCACTTTATGCATCATTAAAATGACTGCTCCCGAAAAACGACCGTTTTTAAAACTTCTTTTTGCATTGATACATGTCCCCTGGTGCAGAACCCGGGTTCCCAAACCCTTTTTAGGACAATAACATGCATAATAGTCGTTATAATTAGCACTTTAGAATTCGAACGTTCGCATCCATTGTATTTAATAGGGTTCTAATGTTCGTACGAACCTTCGGTTGGGTCGCGGGTTCTGGTGCGAACCGAACCCGGGGGTGTTCGGCTCATCACTAATGGGGACAAGTCACAGGCTGCAATTGATGGGTCACAGGCTGCAATTGATGGGACAGAGGCTGCAATTGATGGGACAGAGGCTGCAATTGATGGGACAGGTCACAGGCTGCATTTGATGGGACAGGTCACAGGCTGCATTTGATGGGACAGGTCACAGGCTGCATTTGATGGGACAGGTCACAGGCTGCATTTGATGGGACAGGTCACAGGCTGCATTTGATGGGACAGGTCACAGGCTGCATTTGATGGGACAGGTCACAGGCTGCATTTGATGGGACAGAGGCTGCAATTGAGGGGACAGGTCACAGGCTGCAATTGATGGGACAGGTCACAGGCTGCAATTGATGGGACAGGTCACAGGCTGCAATTGATGGGACAGGTCACAGGCTGCATTTGATGGGACACAGGCTGCAATTGATGGGACAGGTCACAGGCTGCAATTGATGGGACAGAGGCTGCATTTGATGGGACAGGTCACAGGCTTCAATTGATGGGGCAGAGGCTACAATTGATGGGGCAGAGGCTGCAATTGATGGGGCAGAGGCTGCAATTGATGGGGCAGAGGCTGCAATTGATGGGGCAGAGGCTGCAATTGATGGGGCAGAGGCTGCAATTGATGGGACATAGGCTGCAATTGATGGGACAGAGGCTGCAATTGATGGGACAGGTCACAGGTTGCAATTGATGGGACAGGTCACAGGTTGCAATTGATGGGACAGGTCACAGGCTGCAATTGATGGGACAGAGGCTGCATTTGATGGGACAGGTCACAGGCTTCAATTGATGGGGCAGAGGCTACAATTGATGGGGCAGAGGCTGCAGTTGATGGGACAGAGGCTGCAGTTGATGGGACAGAGGCTGCAATTGATGGGACAGAGGCTGCAATTGATGGGACAGGTCACAGGCTACAATTGATGGGACAGGTCACAGGCTACAATTGATGGGACAGGTCACAGGCTACAATTGATGGGACAGGTCACAGGTTGCAATTGATGGGACAGGTCACAGGTTGCAATTGATGGGACAGGGGCTGCAATTGATGGGACAGGGGCTGCAATTGATGGGACAGAGGCTGCAATTGATGGGACAGGTCACAGGCTACAATTGATGGGACAGGTCACAGGTTGCAATTGATGGGGACAAGTCACAGGCTGCAATTGATGGGGACAAGTCACAGGCTGCAATTGATGGGGACAAGTCACAGGCTGCAATTGATGAGGACAAGTCACAGGCTGCAATTGATGGGGACAAGTCAGAGGCTGCAATTGATGGGACAAGTCAGAGGCTGCAATTGATGGGACAGAGGCTGCAATTGATGGGACAGAGGCTGCAGTTGATGGGTCACAGGCTGCAATTGATGGGACAGGTCACAGGCTGCAATTGATGGGACAGGTCACAGGCTGCAATTGATGGGACAGGTCACAGGCTGCAATTGATGGGACAGGTCACAGGCTGCATTTGATGGGACAGGTCACAGGCTGCATTTGATGGGACAGGTCACAGGCTGCATTTGATGGGACAGGTCACAGGCTGCATTTGATGGGACAGGTCACAGGCTGCATTTGATGGGACAGGTCACAGGCTGCATTTGATGGGACAGGTCACAGGCTGCATTTGATGGGACAGGTCACAGGCTGCATTTGATGGGACACAGGCTGCAATTGATGGGACAGGTCACAGGCTGCAATTGATGGGACAGGTCACAGGCTGCATTTGATGGGACAGGTCACAGGCTGCATTTGATGGGACAGGTCACAGGCTGCATTTGATGGGACACAGGCTGCATTTGATGGGACACAGGCTGCAATTGATGGGACAGGTCACAGGCTGCAATTGATGGGACAGAGGCTGCATTTGATGGGACAGGTCACAGGCTTCAATTGATGGGGCAGAGGCTGCAATTGATGGGGCAGAGGCTGCAATTGATGGGGCAGAGGCTGCAATTGATGGGGCAGAGGCTGCAATTGATGGGGCAGAGGCTGCAATTGATGGGGCAGAGGCTGCAATTGATGGGACATAGGCTGCAATTGATGGGACATAGGCTGCAATTGATGGGACATAGGCTGCAATTGATGGGACATAGGCTGCAATTGATGGGACATAGGCTGCAATTGATGGGACATAGGCTGCAATTGATGGGACATAGGCTGCAATTGATGGGACATAGGCTGCAATTGATGGGACATAGGCTGCAATTGATGGGACAGAGGCTGCAATTGATGGGACAGGTCACAGGCTACAATTGATGGGACAGGTCACAGGTTGCAATTGATGGGACAGGTCACAGGCTGCAATTGATGGGGCAGAGGCTTCAATTGATGGGGCAGAGGCTTCAATTGATGGGGCAGAGGCTGCAATTGATGGGGCTGAGGCTGCAATTGATGGGGCAGAGGCTGCAATTGATGGGGACAAGTCACAGGCTGCAATTGATGGGGACAAGTCACAGGCTGCAATTGATGGGGACAAGTCACAGGCTGCAATTGATGGGTGTCAGGTCACCTACGGCCAGGTGACAGATGCACACCGTAGGGGGACAGGAGTGCACCGCAAGGTAGTGAACCCTATGGCTAACTGCTGCGGATAGGAAACTGGGTGGTTGTGGAAAGCGGGGCCAGAGGAGCACAACCGGGATCCTATAGGAAGCTAGAGCCAAGATTCCCCAGGGTGCAGAGTCTAAGACCCAGCAGGTCTTCTCCAGAGCCTCTAGTGGTGAGGATGTTATGCTGCAGGCTGGGTCCAGGTCGCGGCCCCTAGAGTCTCCTAGCTCACGCCCCGTAGGATAAGGGGACAAGAGGGGAAGCAGCAGCACAAGATATAAGAGTAACAAATAACAAGCTGAAGGTCAAGGGCCACAAGCAGACAAGGATAACGAAAGACAAGCCGAAGGTCAAGGGTCACGAGCAGACAGGGATAGTCGGGACAAGCCAATAACGTAACAGAGAGACAGACGTAGCACACGGCAGGCAGGAACCCAAACACACAATGCCTAACAAACACGTTGATCAGCAAAGCAGGCTTGCAGTGCACAGGTTAATATAGTGTTCTGTGATAGGGCCTGGGGTGGAGTCAGGCTGGGAGGAGATTATAAAGGAAGCCAGGTGAAAGGGTTCTGGCCTCTAAGATGAACACATGAGGAGGAAAGGTAAGATGGCAGACAGACATTAATGCATATCCATGACAGTACCCTCCCTCTTACGAGGCCTCCCCCTTCGCCGCCTGGCCCCAGGATTAGAGGGAAACTTCAGACTAAACTCCTTTAACAGACGAGGTGCAAAGACCTCAGATGCAGTGATCCAAGACCTCTCCTCAGGACCAAACCCTTTCCAATGAACGAGGTACTGAAGAATGCCTTTACAGAGTCAGGAGTCTAGAATTTGACTGATCTCGTACTCCTGATTATCCTCAGAGACAGGCGCCACGGTAGGGAGAGGACGAGAGAATTTATTGAGGACTAAAGGCTTTAGAAGAGCAACATCGAAGGAGTTAGTGATTTTAAGGCTTTTAGGAATCTGGAGTTTGAAACAAACTGGATTCAGTTTAGCAGTTACCGTGTATGGACCAATGAATCGTGGAGCAAACTTCAGAGAAGGAACTCGGAGCTTGATGTTCCTGGTAGAGAGCCAGACTTTGTCCCCTGGCTGAAGAGAAGGCGGTTTACGCCTGCGGCGGTCGGCAAAGCCTTTGAATTTTTCAGCAGCTGCCCGGAGGGAATCATGAACGTCACCCCAAACGGAATTGAGAGACTCCTGAACCGAAGCCAAAGCTGGAATATCTGGAGAACAGATCATGGGAAGAGGAAGTTGAGGGTGTTTTCCATAAACTGTGAAAAAGGGTGTCTTCTGCGAACTGGTATTCACATGATTGTTATGGGAGAATTCTGCCCACGGGAGTAGAGAGGACCAATCGTCATGGTGTGAAGACACAAAGGTGCGAAGAAAGACCTCTAACTCCTGATTAACCCTCTCAGTCTGTCCATTGGATTGAGGGTGGTAGGAAGAGGAAAAATCCAAGACAATATTGAGGGATTTGCAAAAGGCTCTCCAAAAACGAGACGTAAATTGGACTCCCCTGTCGGAAACAATATGAGAAGGAACTCCATGGAGGCGGAAAATTTCTCGAATAAAAATGGGAACCAAGGCAGGAGCAGAAGGAAGACCAGGAAGAGGAACAAAATGAGCCATCTTGGAGAACCGATCGATTACCACCCAAATGACTGTATTATTCTCAGACAGTGGGAGGTTGGTGATAAAATCCATGGCAATATGAGCCCAGGGCTCCTTAGGGATGGGCAAGGGCATGAGGAGACCAGCAGGAGCTTGTGTGGAGGATTTAGACTAAGCACAGACATGACAAGCCTTAACGTAGTCTTTGACATCTGAGCGGAGATTAGGCCACCAGTAGTGACGACTAATGAGTAAGAAGGATCGGAGGAATCCAGAATGACCTGCCACCTTGGAATCATGTCACCAACGAAGGATCTTAGCTCTTAGCTCAGTGGGGACAAAGGTCTTACCAGGCGGAATCTTTGACTTCAGGGTGGTAGAGTGGGCAGCAATCGGAAGTCTCTCTTTGGGGGCCACCTTGAGAAGACATGACGAGACACATGAGGGACCCCAAGCCAGGACCTGCCCAGAGGCCCAGTCCACATGTGGAGAGTGGAGCTGCAGCCAAGGAAGGCCCAATACAATGGGGGTAGAGGCCTTGGGTAGAATGAGAGAGGATATCCACTCCTGGTGGAGAATCCCTACCGACATCCTAATGGGTAGCGTCTGGAAGCGAATAGGGCCCCCTGGGAGAACAGTGCCATCAATTGCCGAGACTACCAATGGGGTAGCGAGAGGTGAAAGGGTAAGCTTCATAGAAGAAGCAGTTCCCCAATCCATAAAATTGCCGGCTGCCCCTGAATCCAGATATGCAAGGGTTGATTGAAGAGAAGTGCCTACATGAAGGAACACCGGCAGGAGAAGGCGAGAAGGTGATGTTTCAGGGTCCAATACTCCACCTTCCAAATGTATTAGGCCCGAGCGTTTCCCGGACAGAAGCGAGCAAAAGTCACGAAAATGACCCTTGCCCCCACAATAGAGGCACAAGCCCAGAGTTCTGCGCCTAGCACGTTCTTTGGGGGTTAGTCTGGTCCGGCCCAGCTGAATAGGCTCCTCAGCAGGCAGATGATGCTCCACGGGACGAAGGGAGGGGAGCTCAGACTGGCTAGGACCCAGAGAGTGCTGGCGTCTTTTTACTAGCGACCTCTCCTGAAAACGAATGTCGATCTGGTTGCATAACGAAATTACATCGTCCAGACCGACGGGAATGGCTCTTCCCGCTAATTCGTCTTTCACTCGGTCAGAGAGGCCATGTAAAAAGGTAATGTCAAAAAACGAGAAAAAATGGGACTATCGCGGTGCTTTGTAGAGAATAGTACATAGTCAACATTCGATTTATACACTTTTTATTAAAATATCACATACATATTATACACATTTTATGAAAAAAGAAATTGATAAAAACACAGCCTGAACATATAGAGGTTCCTTCCGGGTTGCTGGTTTACCCAAGAAGAGTATGGCGGGAGGTCAAGTAAGGTGTTGTATCCCTATATATTTCGCCAGGTGTGGCTTCTTCAGGGGAATATACTATAACCACCCTAATTGTGTATCCAGCTCTAGCAAAAAATCAAAAAAGAAGAAATCAGGAAATATCATGCATATAATTACATGTTCACATATTTATAATTCCTGAAATTTCCATCATAGTTACCAGGTATAGAGCCCAACCCCTGTTCAATCCAGGCAGGAAAGACCACACACGCGACCCCTACACATGATGTGGATAATTGATCACAACTGCAGGACCGTGCAAGAGGCTGAGTTCAGCTGTAGGGGGCAGAAAGGACCTAGCCAAAAAGAAGACAAGTCCTAATGACTGATGTGCTTCCAAAGTCACAGATAGGTTAGACAAAATATAGTATGTAAAAGGCCAGCGGGCTCAAAAACATATATTAACTTACTCTATTCAAATTCTTTTAAAGAAAAAATAGGCAAGCGGAGGCGACCAAATGAACAAATTCCATAATATAGCTGGAAAAGATAACTAATAGATCTGTCCAGCAGTGAGATATATCCTAAAAAAATAAAAAAATATAAATAAATATAAATAAATGGATGAAAAATAGACAAAAAGGAAAATTGGGGCAAAACCATTTTATATAATAAAACTTCTCAAAGAGAGTTATATTCCAGACATGAATGTTAGTGCCTGGTTGGATAATTTATCATATGAAAAATATGTATAAAGGAAACACCAGGTAATAAGCAGCTAAATGCGCTAAATAGAAGCACACTGCACTGCTAGTATGCAAAGCATACTTGAGATGTAAAGTGCTATCATCAAACAACATATCAGAAAAACCTGAAATCATCCATTTCCCCAAGGAACATTACCTGAATCAGGGAAGTTCAAAGTGAGGTCACCTCCATCTCACAGCCTGAGATGAAATGACAGAATGCTGGCGTTTTTAAACCCCCCACTCGTTCGGGCGTGCTGACGTCACCGAACGAGTGCGGACTAACAGGGTGCCTGCTCCTATACCAAGGGAAAGGACCGCCACTAAACTACAATCCCCAGAATCCTATGCGGCGCGCGAATGCGCCGCAGCGGCAGCGGCGGAAACATACACGGCCGACGTCACAGGGGATTGCCGAAGTTGGTGGGCGGCACTGGGGCGAGTGTATGCCAAAAAGGGGCGGAAAGGAAGATGGAAGGGGCGGTCGATGGAAATGGTCCACTTAGGAAAGGAGTGGAGACACAGGGGCGGGCTTCTAAGATACAGAAGCCCTTGGGTGTCCATACAGCATGAACAGAGGAAGCCTAATAAACACGGTATAGCAGTTCAGGAAGTGTGTCATCTAGAGGGACAAAGAAAAAGCATGCCCGGGAATCTCATGCGTGATACCAGACACTAGATAGACAGAGGAGAACAGTGGACTCATATACCTGGATAACAACAACAATGAGAGCACATTCAAAAACAGAACATAGTTTACAGTCATCTGTTGCATAGCACATAATGTACAGAATATAAACAGGTAACTAGAATTTGATACATGTGTGTAAAGAAATTTAAACAATAAAATTATTTAATTTATCAACAATGAGAAGGGAAGGGGAGCACTGTAAAAGAACACAGAGGGAGGGAAGGGGGAGGGAAGGGGGAGAAGAGAGAGGGGAGGAAAGGAAAAGAGAGGATGTGGGGAAGGGGACTGGGAGATAGAAAAGATATAGGACACCGAAGGAGCATAGCTTAAACCCCAGATGGAAAATAAGGGTAGAGAGCCAAAGGATCTACAATATGAGTATGATGAAATGTCCAAATATAATCCAATATAGTCTTGAAACAAGTATTACTTTAACAAATTTTATATATTGGTATCTTAAAGAAAGGATTTAAAACTAATATACTCATTCAAGCCAGGATAGCGAGTTGCTTTTAATTGGTGGATCCATTTGGTTTCAAGTTGCAAAAGTTTGCGGTCAATGCCGCCTCCTCTTGCATGTGTAGGTACATGTTCAAGGGCTGTAAATGTGATCATTCCTGCCTCAAAGTTATGTTCACTACCTATATGACGGCTGATGGCTGTAGTCATCAGTCGTTTATAGATAGGGCCAATATGATCTTTGATACGTTTGAAAAATGGTCTTTTTGTCTTCCCCACATAGAAACAACCGCAGAGACATTTTGCTAAATACACAACACCAATGGTTTGACAGGATACTCGATGGTGTATAGAATGTGTAAGGCCGTTAGGGAGGATTACAGTCTGGCCATTTAGGATAAATGAGCATATGTCACATTTGTTGCAGGAAAAAGTACCCGTTTGTGTATTGCGTGTGGAGTCAGTCGGGTCAAAATGGCTTCGGACCAATTTGTCCCTAACCTCTATACCTGGTAACTATGATGGAAATTTCAGGAATTATAAATATGTGAACATGTAATTATATGCATGATCTTCCCTGATTTCTTCTTTTTTGATTTTTTGCTAGAGCTGGATACACAATTAGGGTGGTTATAGTATATTCCCCTGAAGAAGCCACACCTGGCGAAATATATAGGGATACAACACCTTACTTGACCTCCCGCCATACTCTTCTTGGGTAAACCAGCAACCCAGAAAGAACCTCTATATGTTCAGGCTGTGTTTTTATCAATTTCTTTTTTCATAAAATGTGTATAATATGTATGTGATATTTTAATAAAAAGTGTATAAATCGAATGTTGACTATGTACTATTCTCTACAAAGCACCACGATAGTCCCATTTTTTCTCGTTTTTTGACATTTCCATTATCGGGATGAGGTGCATTTAAATTCTTCTGAAAACTATTCGGATCTTCCACTCTCTATATACATGTAAAAAGGTAGCGACCAGGGCCTCATTATTCCAGCTTAATTCAGCTGTGTGGATACGGAACTGAAGAGCATATTGTCCCACTGAACTAGATTCTTGGCGAAGACGTAAGACAGCACTAGCCGCTGAAGAAGCCCGAGCTGGCTCTTCGAAGATATTACGAAAGAGCTTCAAGAAGTCGGACAGGCTGGAAACCACCGGATCATTCCTCTCCTACAGGGGGGCAGCCCAGGCCAAAGCTTCACCGGAGAGGAGGGAAATGATATAGGCTACCTTAGCCCGGTCAGACAGGAAGTTTTGAGTCTGAAGCTCAAAATGAATCGTGCATTGGCTGAGAAACCCCCTGCAGGCCTTGGAGTCCCCAGAGAAACGGAACAGAGCTGGCAGTGTTAGTGAGTGTGTGGCTGCGACTGGTGCGATAGGTACAGCCGCTGGTTGTACTTGAGGTTGCGGATTCTGGGTTCCCAAGGAGGCCTGAAGCTGCTCGAATCGAGAAGCCAGATCCTGGAGGAATCACATCACCTGAGTCTGATTCGATTCCTGGGTTTCAAGTCTGCGAACTATGCCCTGCAATGGATCATCCGCGGGGAGCGGCATGTCAGCCGGGTTCATGGCTGATAAAACTGTCAGGTCACCTACGGCCAGGTGACAGATGCACACCGTAGGGGGACAGGAGTGCACCGCAAGGTAGTGAACCCTATGGCTGACTGCTGCGGATAGGAAACTGGGTGGTTGTGGAAAGCGGGGCCAGAGGAGCACAACCGGGATCCTATAGGAAGCTAGAGCCAAGATTCCCCAGGGCGCGGAGTCTAAGACCCAGCAGGTCTTCTCCAGAGCCTCTAGAGGTGAGGATGTTATGCTGCAGGCTGGGTCCAGGTCGCGGCCCCTAGAGTCTCCTAGCTCACGCCCCGTAGGATAAGGGGACAAGAGGGGAAGCAGCAGCACAAGATATAAGAGTAACAAATAACAAGCTGAAGGTCAAGGGCCACAAGCAGACAAGGATAACGAAAGACAAGCCGAAGGTCAAGGGTCACGAGCAGACAGGGATAGTCGGGGACAAGCCAATAACGTAACAGAGAGACAGACGTAGCACACGGCAGGCAGGAACCCAAACACACAATGCCTAACAAACACGTTGATCAGCAAAGCAGGCTTGCAGTGCACAGGTTAATATAGTGTTCTGTGATAGGGCCTGGGGTGGAGTCAGGCTGGGAGGAGATTATAAAGGAAGCCAGGTGAAAGGGTTCTGGCTTCTAAGATGAACACATGAGGAGGAAAGGTAAGATGGCAGACAAACATTAATGCATATCCATGACAATGGGACAAGTCACAGGCTGCAATTGATGGGACAAGTCAGAGGCTGCAATTGATGGGACAGAGGCTGCAATTGATGGGACAGAGGCTGCAGTTGATGGGTCACAGGCTGCAATTGATGGGACAGGTCACAGGCTGCAATTGATGGGACAGGTCACAGGCTGCATTTGATGGGACAGAGGCTGCAATTGATGGGACACAGGCTGCATTTGATGGGACACAGGCTGCATTTGATGGGACAGAGGCTGCAATTGATGGGACAGAGGCTGCAATTGATGGGACAGAGGCTGCAATTGATGGGACAGAGGCTGCAATTGATGGGACAGAGGCTGAATTTGATGGGACAGGTCACAGGCTTCAATTGATGGGGCAGAGGCTTCAATTGATGGGGCAGAGGCTGCAATTGATGGGACAGAGACTGCAATTGATGGGACAGAGGCTGCAATTGATGGGGGCAAGTCACAGGCTGCAATTGATGGGGGAAAGTCACAGGCTGCAATTGATGGGGACAAGTCACAGGCTGCAATTGATGGGGACAAGTCACAGGCTGCAATTGATGGGGACAAGTCACAGGCTGCAATTGATGGGACAAGTCACAGGCTGCAATTGATGGGACAGAGGCTGCAGTTGATGGTGTGGTGGAGATTTTTCAAATCCATATTTATAACAAGAAGCTTCAAGGGAACTCTCTAATTAAAAGGATTCTACGTGTATATATGGTTGTATATGTTTTTACAATACTTTATTATTAAGGTGACTTCTATAGTGGTAGAACATGTTTAGAACACTTAGCATACACAGCTGTGGAATTTCATCTGACAAAAGGCTTATCTGACCATTTGTTGGCATGCTGAGGTGAATTCAAAGGAGGTGGGAGGTGACAAAGGAACAGGTTGGGTCCTGGCTTAACTGAGTCCCTCGCCCAATCTAGCAACCCCCTACCCCTCAAGGGAATGCAAGGTCTTAGCATATGGAAAGGGGGGGTGAGGAGGGGTGGGGTTTTACAAGGGTGTGTATATATCTGGATGCAGACCCAAAGCTCAGTCTCTTAGAATGAAGATCTGATGCAGACGACATGGTGACGTAATAAGCTCTCTCTCTCTCTCTCTCTCTCTGCCTCTCTGCCTCTCTGCCTCTCTCCCTCTCTCTCTCTCTCCCTCCCATAAGGGTGCCGCTGCTTCTCTTTTGCTCTCTTGTTCCTATTGGTATTATCATGTAACATTGGTATCATCTTCATCATAGGTATTATCATGTTTGTCATAGCAATATTCCTATTATGTATCGTGTAACATTGGTATCACCTTGCTATTAGGTGGTATCGTTTCTGTATAAATAAATGTCATTGTTTTCTCTTTTCCCACCGCTATCGTTTGATTTCATTTTATATAGACAAAAGGTTTTTAATCACTTATTTTAAGCATTTAAGCGAGACGTATATGTCCTTAACAGATGTTGCCCGGCGTGTGAGGAAGTTTAAAATTGGGTGAGTATTATTTCTCGTATGATAGACAGAGCTGGTCCTAACGCCAGAAATCCTAAGCGTTTTCTTATGTCTTTTTAACCTGTCTGAATACCTAACAAAAACTTCTCAGAACTTAACTTTTTACCTTTTTGTCTAGGCGAATATTTTGATGAGACTGATTTTTGAATAATGTATGTATATAGAATGAAATTGCAGCAGGGTGTCGGTATGAATGATAAGGGCTCTGTTTGGAATCAATTTCAGTTGACCCTTTGAATAAGATTAGGCCAATCTTTGGGATTGAAACAAACCTGTGCGTATGGGGCTGCGTTTCCACTGGCGCAACTCCAATGTCGCATGATTCAGAGTGTGACGTTGAAATGCAGCTTTAGTGCGACTGTGGTGTGGCTTTGAATGCGATTTTGATAGTCACTGCAGCTTTGAGTCACATAGATTGGAATGGGTGCTATGGAAATCAATGGGAAGCGATTTGTAATGCGACTTTGTGCCCAAAGTCGCATGGCGAATTGCATCAGTGGAAACGGAGACTAAATCACACTGAATTAGCTGGATGTATGCGAATCTATCTTTCTGTGTAAACTACTAACTGGGGGATTGTAAGCTTTTGGGGCAGATTTTGATGTTTGGTGCGAATGGAGTAGTGCGTTTTTGTTCGGTGTTGCAATCTGATGGAGACTATTTTTGTTTTCCTTTGTGTGTGGGAACCCATGTGGTATGTCCAAAGCTGGTTTTGGCGGGAAAATTGGGTGGTCATCCACCATTTTGTCATTGTCCATGAGATGTGCAGTGGTCATCCACCATTTTGTTGTGGCCTGGCTTGTCGGCCATCTTGAGAGGCGTCTACACATTGAGATGGGAAGTTATCGATCTCATCTTGAGATTGGCCGGATCTATACCTTTGCATGGGACTATTAATCCATCATGTAGTTCTCTAATTCAGGTCAGGTCTGTAAACACTGGCTATATTGTAACTGCTAAAAATCATGGGCATCAGTTAAACTGCCTCCTGCACTATAAGCAATCATAGGGTCTAATCAAGCTTAACGCTTGGGAAGCCCCGTGATAGTCATTTTTTTTTTTTTTTTTTTGGAATACTTTGGAGAAGTCCACGGGGAGATTAAACTATTTATTTAGTTGGGAAGATTTCCAGGCTTATTTTTTGAAGGACTATAGTCAGAGCAGTGGTTGTTCTGGCAGAGTAGTGAAAAAAGGTTCGCAACGGCGACAGGGGCGGTACCTGTCGACCCAATCATTGGTCAGAGAGTAGCTAACTCTGGGAAAAAGCAACCTATAAGAGGTTTGCGGGATCAGTTCAAGGTCTTTCGTTCGTAAAGGATGGGTAATAAAATCGCTTCAAATAGGGAGTCTAACCGTGGGGAACCTTACCACTTGACCCCGAAGGAAGAAAGGATTGATACAGGGGCCTTGAGTTGGGAAATATGCAATGTTGGGAATGGTGGACTGGGAAACTGTATTTTGAAAAAAAAATGGTAAAGAGATGCTTATTGTGCATTGATGATAGAATAATGATGAACAGGGGGACAAGGAGGAACCTGACCAAACAGATGTTATGGGTTTAAGAAGTACAGGTTATGATAGAAAAGATTCTGATTTGTGTGATGTCTAGAGGTCATCTTTGACCAAGTGTGTGAATATGTGTGTGTGGAGACTATGCGAGAGGTGTAGTGCGGATCTGTGACATTATGTTCTCAGCTGCTGACAGCCCCGAAATGACCCCCCTTTCTTTCCAACCAGATCTGTGAGAATGTAAAACGAATTGTATTGACATGCAAATGACCTGAGCCAGGCTGTAATAGTTTTTGTGTGAAAGTGCTTTTACTAAAATGTGTTTATGTTACAGAAGACGATTCAGCAAGGGATTTTGTGGTGAAGTATTATGATTGGTTGATAAATGGTACTGTTAAAAAGTTTGCTAATTTTTTTTCTCACCATGGTGAATAATTTTTTTTTTTTGGGGGGGGGATTACTGGTATAACACAAATCCACGTGGTATTAATGTGTATCATGTAATACATATTAATTAAAAGTTGAGCTCAACAATTTTTGCTATTTTAAAAAAAGTGCATGGTTTATGTAATGTAAAGTAATGTATATTTGTGTTTCATATGCTAATGTCTTGTTACTGGAATTGTTTTTTGTAAATTGCGAAAAATGGAATGTTTATCCCTAACTTTTATTGGAATTTTATCCCTCAGAGTCGATAATTGGGTTTTCTGGCTTTCAGAACAAGAGGAAATCGTAGCCTCCAGATGACAACGTGATAAAAAATTATTTTTTCCTGGTTGGTCGGGTTTCACATGTAAATGTTTTAGGTTGTCGCCACCATTATCTAGTTGGAATGTCTAGTTGTCAGTCCATTCGGTTGTGTTTTGGACCACCCAGTGTGTGTTGTATGTTCTGATCTACTGAGTAGCAGAACCAATTAACTGAAGTCTGCATATGAGTTGTTATAAAGTAAAAGTTGAGTAAGACTGCCGGGGATAATTGGCACTCTAACACATGTAAGGCTAAGGAGCATTATAAATCTCTGCCAGGGGTACTGCACTTAGTGGTAAAAGGGTAATGGTCTGATGTTACTTTGGGCGAACTTGTGTTCAGGAGTAGGATTGCTTACACCCCCCCTCGCTGTCATTGTAATTAGGTACACGCCCAACCATACCTGGCTGTACAAGTTTGTCTCATTGCCTGAAGCTAAGGTATGCTAATGTCCCTAGCTATCTGTGTGTCCCCAAATGTAGTTCAAACCTGTTTCCTACTGTGTCACCAAGCAATCCCATCTCTCTGAAATAGGGGAAACCAACCCTTCTCATAGTTTCCTGCTGGGACTGTTTATGTGGCTATTTGTTACCAATTGCCTAATAAATATCTGTGTGTTTCAAGGCACACCGGTCAGCTCGGGTACCCCCTACTGTTCAGTGGTCCCAGCGCCTCAGTGCTGCAAGGGATTTGTCTTAGTCTGCTGGTCAGGTGTGTCTGGTAGCAGCAGTTTCTCAAGCTGGATACACATTATGCAATTTTGTTTTCCCATTTATTTTAGATTTACCTGCAGATGTGTGGTATGAGGGCCTGCCTGATTGCATACAAGTTGAGAGGGTATAGGTCTGGCCTCATATTGTATAGTTTTGGTTGAGTCTGGGGAAAAAAAATTGTGCAGGAAGGTTGTATGGGGTGTTACCAGCGATTGGCTGTTCCAAGAGCCCTCACGTCCGAGGTATGTGTGGGCATGCCGTATTCTCCTCAGTTTACACCTATAGGTGTCCTTTCTGTCCTAGAGTCCTTGGGTACCTTAACTAGTTGTCTGTGTCTTGCAGGCCAAGAAGACCAGTGCCCCAGTGTGGCACTAGGCTCCTGTCATTCATGTGAGTCCTGTCTGAATAGTGTAGGCAGCTTGTGTTGTAGGGGTAAAGTATAACATTGTCTGAATACCGAATTGAAAGAGGAGGGAGAAGGTGTTCAGTCTATATGAGGGATTGGGTGTACCTGGTGGCAGGTGGTTTTCAATCCGGGTATCCAGACCATATCCCATAACTTAGGAAAAAGAGAGGCTTGATGGCGACTGTCTTGGGGGTGGGAGGCGGGCCACCGGGTACCAATAACACCATGGAGCTGGAGATAATCAGGAACACATTGGGAGGTCCTGGGCTACATATCAGGGAAAGGGTAAATGTTTTTAATGGGGGACATGTGGGACACTGAATATGGTGCAGGTATCTACAGTATTCCATCACCACATGGCACTCCAGCATCTCATAATGGTTGATGAAAACCTATTATCCTATATGTACTGAATACACACTGAATCAAGCGCGGTCATGGTACCAGTGGCTTGCTCCCAGAAATGTGCGGAAACAGAGTACAGGACGCTTATCTCGGAGGAGTAACCGGAAGAGGAGGGATGTGTTCAGCACTATATGGGGGGGAAAGAGAACCACAGTGTAAAGTGGCTCAAGATTCCATCAACCATGGTGGGAGGTTGGTAGAGAGTGTGAGATGGTACAGGGCAGATATATGTCATTTGCTCTGGTGTGCACACATGGGCAGGTGGAGTTATCAACCAGCATCAAGCTGTTTGTACAAATCTCTCTATGAGGGGCAGTGGCCTGATGAGTTGGCATCACCACTCAGTAAGACTGTGCCAAAACACGTCGCCTACACTAATCCAAAGTGGTAGTCGAATGCCTGGATGGGCTGTACTGGTTTGGATTGTGAAAGGTGTTACAGAAATGCAGACTCGGTCTGTAGAGTTGAGGGCACCAGTGGCTTACTGACTGGGGATTCTATCTTGTTGCATTTGTGGCTAAGGGACCCACATGTGATCAGAGGGTACGGAAGCTGGGGGCAGGTTGATATTTCCCTCTGTCAGAGGTGTGAACACAATGTCCCTTGCACGGCCAATACACAGTGGTGAATGTATTTCACTCTGTGTTCTGGATGGGGAGATCATTGCTGGGAAGGAAGCACCTGGGTATTATTTGGGATATAGGCGAGTTTGGTTATTTGACCTAGAGGATACTAATGTGGCGTTAGTCATGGAACAAGGGTGTTTCTTGAACCTAACAGTAGGTAGGGGTGCATGATATACCCTGGGCATGGTCACTGGGATAGAATTTTGTGGGTTTTTGTCATTGCTTCGATGGTGTAGGTGTTAGACTCAATACCGGATGCTGGGGTACTGATGCTGACATCACATGGCTAATGATACACTGTTTTCAGCATCAGGCTGAATTGTACTCAGCAGGGTACACTACCTCGGGGAGTCTATTGTACCTACACTCTTGTCCTTGGGAGGGATATAGAAGGAACCCCAGGTTTCACCCCGATAGCCCCGAAAGAAAGTTTTTTTTTTTATAAAACCTGACATCCCCTTACACTTAGTGAAACTTCCGTTGGGATTCGGGGAGGAGTTAAAAGATGGGTAGTTAAACTTTGGGCAACAGGATTTAATTGGTGCCAACAGTTTGGGCAAGGCGTGAATAAAAAGGCCCTTCTCTAGGGGTTGATAATCTAAGGGGAGGGGGTGGAACAAAAATAATAGCCGCTGGGAATTATCTGATATGGAGCGGGCTGAGGTAACATTTTAGGTGGAGGCGGGTAGGCTTCCTGGAATAAAAGAGTATTTAGGGACACCTAGGTGTGGAAAAGGGAGCGCCTGGCTGGGCATATGGTTTTAAAGATAGGGAGTTCCAGAGGTTCTGGAGCAGTCCTGAGGTGGATCATGGGAGGAGATAACAAGGGAGATGGAAATCAGGATGTTCTGGGGCCAAAAACGTTAGTAAACTCCACCCTGTTGCGGTCCCAATGCGGGTCACTAGTAAGAGACCGATTTAGAGTAGCTTGCGCATTTAAGAGAGGACCCTAGAACTATATTTTTCTTGTTTTTGTTCTAGGGATAAGCCTGTTCAATCTGTAATATTGTAAATAGTGAATAATCCGCGCTAACCTATCTAAACCAATGGGATGAACCAGATAAAAATGTGAAAAAAAGTGAAAAAAAAAACCTTTGAAGTTATATGTGACAGGTGCTGCAAACTTATAAACGGCCGGAATAACAGCTGTGAACGTGTATGCTAAAATATGTATAAATCAGTGCGCAACCTATTAAATAAGCCTACACAGTGCTTATAATTATACAAATGAGAAGTGAAAATAAACATGTGAATAGATAGACACTTAAAACAAATGTCCTATAGTACCACCTAATTGACAAGTAAAAAAAAGGGGAAAAAAAAAAAGGGAGGGGAACAAAAATCAGAACCACAACAATGAATATTATCCCCTGAAACTAATATACTCCGGGGTACACGGTTCAAGTGTATTTAAAGTTTGTATAGACTGGAATGTCGGCATCAAACGATTTCCATCAAACAAACAAAACCCGATCCTGTGGTGCAGATAAAGCGAGACTTTTTCAACTTGCTGGAATAATTGATAAAGGCAATGGAGGCTTACCAGCTCAGGTGGATCCCGATTACAGAGATCATATGGGGCTCATGCATGGATAGGGACATCCACCGACATACCGCAGATCTGTACCTCCAATCGTCCGATATCCCGATCCTCCAGGGGCCCTCAGAGCAAGGTGATCATGCAAAGGACTCCCTCGCTCATGCAGCAGAAAAGGATGTTGGAATAAAAAAAGAAAAAAACCTCATGGTGCAATACTTTGGTTTAAAAAAGATACCCTTTATTGATTTCGGGCAAATAACATCGCTTCACATGAAGTTTTAACACGAGGAAAGCGGCAATTTCAAAAAACTGATCGTACTCAGCTGCTGTGTTGCAGTCAGCTGTAGCGTAGTGATGGCCCGATCAACAGCTCCACCCGACGCTGCGTTTCGTCATACAAGGCGTCCACTGGGAAAGGAGGCTGGATTGGGACATCACTCATCACGCTTATATTCTGGCAGAAAACAGTGACACCGGAAGCCGGGAAGAAAACTCAGATCCCCCAGGCTACCCGTGTTGATAGACCTCTTCCTTTGACTCCCGCAATACGCGGAATGTTCGCCGGAAAAATGTCTACACAAAAGAGATAGAATATTTTACATGTCCCTGTATGGCATGAAGGGCATTGCTGGTCCTCCACATCTGGACATGACAAAAAATATATATATATATTAATGATCAACCCCTTATAGTAAAGGTGAATCAATAACAATAATAATAATAAAAATAAGTCAGTACTCCGGAATTAACCTTAAAACTGACAAATAATTAAAAATAATAATAATAAACACATTAAGATATCAATGTATATTATCATAAAACACTTGATATATGATGCCATACAACAATTTGAAAATAACAATATGTAACAGCCTATACCTCCAACTCAAGGGTTTCAGTTAATATACAAACGGAAACCCATGAGATAACTAAAAAAAAAAAAAAAAAAACCTGTACAAAAATACAAAGCACATATAAATGAATACCAATATGGACCACTATGACTATTGCAATACTGGCATCTAGTGGATGATTGCTGACACTACCCTATATACAACAGTACTAATAAAGGAAATATAATCCTCTAGAAAATCTAGTTTTTGATTTTGAATTCTTAAAAGGGATCACCAGGTGATGCACTCACCTTAATAAAAATCTAGACCCACCCTATAATCATATTAAAGAAAATAATTGTTATTGAACTGCTGTACTACAGAGAGGGAAATACAAAAAATTATACCACTAAACCAAGAAAGTATATTAATGGAAACCTATATGAGTGGTGATTTCAACTATTGTTTATAAAACAATTGATGTCCCACTCTATATTAAGGCCCAAAGGTCGGTAACACTGTAAATTAAAGATCCACCGCGTTTCTCTACGGGAAATTTGTCGTTTTAGATCACTTCCTCTCCAATGGGGGGTATACGCCTCGATACCTATCACCTCCAGGAGTGAAGGGTCTCTATTATGACATAGATGGAAGTGCCACGAGACGCTATGATCTTTAAAGCCCCTGCGGATATTGGAGAGGTGCTCCCCTATTCTCACTTTGAGAGCCCGGGTGGTCCTACCAACATATTGGAACCCGCATGGGCAACGTAACAAATATATCACCCCAATAGTCGTACAGGTAATGAAGCTAGATATATTATACTTCTTGGTGGTAACCTGAGAAGTAAAGGAAGAGGTCTTAACAGTTTTTGAAGATTTACAAACTTTACATCTTCGACAGGGAAAGAAGCCCTTAAGCTGTCCAAACATACTTATTGGCAACGGGGGGTCAACCATGCTTGGTGCTATAAGATCTTTGAAGTTTTGGTTTCTTCTGAAGAGAATTGTGGGTCTCTCCGGAAGTATAGACCCCAAAACCTGATCACTCTTCAGCACTTTCCAGTGCTTGCGCATGATTTTATTGACCCACCAAAAATGGGATGAAAAGGTTGTTGAAAAGGACCATTGTAGATTAGTAGTCATATTTTTATCCCTATTTTTAGGTACTAGCAAATTGGATCTATCCAGCCTAGCCACATCTCTACGATCTTTTTCTAGAGTGTTGGGTTCATATCCCTTCTCTAGAAAACGTTTTTGGAGTACCAAAGACTGTGCTTCATAGTCTTCCAACCGTGAACAATTGCTTCGTATACGTTGGAACTGTCCCTTAGGGATGGCCTTCAACCAATTTGGGTGATGTCCACTATGTGTTAGAATATACCCATTTTTGTCTGTGTTTTTAAAGTAAGTTTTAGTTGATAGAGAATCTTTGTCTTTATAAATCACCAAATCCAGAAAATTCACAGATGTGACGCTATACTCATATGTGAATCTGATTCCCCAATTGTTGGTATTAAGGGAAACTATGAAATCACGCAAGGATTCAGCATCACCTTTCCATAAGAAGAATGCGTCATCTATATACCTCCGCCATAGGAGTAAGCGGGGCTCTTGGAGAGAAAAAAGTTGATCATTCTCCCATAGGGCCATAAATAGGCCCGCGAGGCTAGGGGCAAATTTTGCTCCCATCGCAACGCCGGTACATTGTAGATAGTATTGACCACCGTAATAAAAATAATTGTGCTCCATGGCGAAGGTTAGCAATTTCATTACAAATTCTAATTGTAAGGGTTTACCGTCTCTGCCTGACTCCATTTTTTTAAGAGTCCAGTGGGTTCCATAGAATGGGTTCCTGAAACATACAAATACCATATTTCACAAAGTATCCCTGGACATCCAGGTCCCATGTCTTAATGTAATTTTACCTCCCCTAATCTGCCCACTGCTTTAACCTGAGCCCCGTGAGCAGGTGTGGTGAACCCAGGGACCTAACAATAGCAGGCAGTGTTGACTATCCCTACCATCAAGGGCAATGAATGATACTGGCCGTGGCTCGGTCTCAGTACCCTGTGGGGATCCCACCTTACTCGTCTCAAAGGCACCAGGACTGTTTCAAGTCTACCTTGATGGGTTACGGCGGGTTCAAGAAAGGAAGAGGCCGCAGTGGTGGTGGGGGAAGGGTCAGGGCTTCTGGGCCGTTGTGGGTGGGTATAAAATCATTGAGGGAGGACATAAGTTCAAGAATGAACTTCAGGGGGGACTGTGGTGGAGATTTTTCAAATCCATATTTATAACAAGAAGCTTCAAGGGAACTCTCTAATTAAAAGGATTCTACGTGTATATATGGTTGTATATGTTTTTACAATACTTTATTATTAAGGTGACTTCTATAGTGGTAGAACATGTTTAGAACACTTAGCATACACAGCTGTGGAATTTCATCTGACAAAAGGCTTATCTGACCATTTGTTGGCATGCTGAGGTGAATTCAAAGGAGGTGGGAGGTGACAAAGGAACAGGTTGGGTCCTGGCTTAACTGAGTCCCTCACCCAATCTAGCAACCCCCTACCCCTCAAGGGAATGCAAGGTCTTAGCATATGGAAAGGGGGGTGAGGAGGGGTGGGGTTTTACAAGGGTGTGTATATATCTGGATGCAGACCCAAAGCTCAGTCTCTTAGAATGAAGATCTGATGCAGACAACATGGTGACGTAATAAGCTCTCTCCCTCTCTCCCTCTCTCTCTCTCTCTCTCCCTCTCTCTCTCTCCCTCTCTGCCTCTCTCTCTCTCTCTCTCTCTCTCTCTCTCCCTCCCATAAGGGTGCCGCTGCTTCTCTTTTGCTCTCTTGTTCCTATTGGTATTATCATGTAACATTGGTATCATCTTCATCATAGGTATTATCATGTTTGTCATAGCAATATTCCTATTATGTATCGTGTAACATTGGTATCACCTTGCTATTAGGTGGTATCGTTTCTGTATAAATAAATGTCATTGTTTTCTCTTTTCCCACCGCTATCGTTTGATTTCATTTTATATAGACAAAAGGTTTTTAATCACTTATTTTAAGCATTTAAGCGAGACGTATATGTCCTTAACAATGGGTCACAGGCTGCAATTGATGGGACAGGTCACAGGCTGCAATTGATGGGACAGGTCACAGGCTGCATTTTATGGGTCAGAGGCTGCATTTGATGGGACAGGCTGCATTTGATGGGACAGAGGCTGCATTTGATGGGACAGAGGCTGCATTTGATGGGACAGAGGCTGCATTTGATGGGACAGAGGCTGCATTTGATGGGACAGAGGCTGCATTTGATGGGACAGAGGCTGCAATTGATGGGACAGAGGCTGCAATTGATGGGACAGAGGCTGCAATTGATGGGACAGAGGCTGCAATTGATGGGACAGAGGCTGCAATTGATGGGACAGAGGCTGCACTTGATGGGACAGAGGCTGAATTTGATGGGACAGGCTGCACTTGATGGGACAGGCTGCAATTGATGGGACAGGTCACAGGCTGAAATTGATGGGACAGGTCACAGGCTGCATTTGATGGGTCAGAGGCTGCAATTGATGGGACAGAGACTGCAATTGATGGGACAGGCTGCATTTGATGGGACAGAGGCTGAATTTGATGGGACAGGCTGCACTTGATGGGACAGGCTGCAATTGATGGGACAGGTCACAGGCTGCAACTGATGGGACAGGCTGCAATTGATGGGACAGGTCACAGGCTGCAACTGATGGGACAGGCTGCAATTGATGTGACACAGGGCTGCATTTGATGTGACACAGGGCTGCATTTGATGTGACACAGGGCTGCATTTGATGTGACACAGGCTGCATGTGAGGAGGGACTACTTTTGGGGGCACCTAATGTAAGGAGGGACTCCGCTGGGGACACCTGACACCTGATGGCATCTGGTGGCAGGCTACAATAATAGAAATAATGTGCTTCAATCATCCTGACACCATAACAACCATGGTGCCGGGATGATTGAAGTATCCTTATCTGCTGATTGTTAAATTTTCTAGAATACACATTTCTATTTTTGTGTTGGATCTGGGCCTGCTGTCCCTCCCTCTCTCTCTCCCTCTCCCTCCATCCCTCGTTCATCTCAGATGCTAATCACACCACCTTAGAGCTACGCCCACTATTTCGCTGAAACCAGGCCCATTTCCACCAAGTGGGAGGGGTCAAAAAGGAAGGGCGGGGTCTGGCGCCCCCCATCCTATAACTTCAACAGCCGCCACTGCCTACTAGGATTCAAAAATGTCATGCAGGACTAAGAAGGATGTGGGGAGCGAAGAACAAGCTACCAATTAAAGCTCTTCGCAGAGCAGTTCAGATAAAAAACACCAAAACAAATCTCAAAATAAACATGAAGAGATAACAGCTTGGCTAGAAAAATTCGCACACAATCCAACCATTCCCACTTTGGTCACTACTACGGCCAAAGATGAAACACAAGCTGTCATTTCTAACTTAACACAAGGCCCATTAGAGTCACTGGACCTAGCTAAAGAAGTGCAGGCCACTGGAGGAGGGACTATGGAAATAGAGTCGGATTATACCGCAAGCCATGATATATCAGAGAGCGATCTACATGATATACCTGCTAAACCAGCTAAGGCACTAAATACTTCAAATAGCTGCAATAGCTCAAATAGTCCGAACACAGAGTGTGCAATTACATTAACAGATATTTTGAGCACTATTAATGCATGTAATAACTCTGAACGTTCTAGCACATAAACTAGAAGGAATGAGGGAAGATATGAATTTGTTCAGACAAGACTTGAATTTAACTAAAGAAAGAATAACAGGTGCGGAAGAACTAATAAGTACATTTTAAGATTCCCTACAAACAATCATGAAGTTTGAGAAAAAAACAACACAACTATCTTTCTATGATTCTCGTTTGGAGGATTTGGAGAATCGCCTCCGAAGAAACAATATTAGGGTAGTAGGTCTACCCGAACGGGCGGAAGGTAACAAGCCTGTAGAATTTATAGAAAACTGGCTTAAAGATACTATGGGCGCAGAACATTTTTCCTCTCTATTTGTTGTGGAACGGGCACACAGAGTAGCAGCACATGTCCCGCCCTTAGGAGAGCAATCAAGACCAAGAATTTTTATTTTTAAGATGCTGAATTATAAAGACAGAGATATGATACTGCAAAGAGCTAGACAACTTAGAGACATAAGGATGAATGGCTCAAAAATATATTTTTTCCCCAATTTTTCAGCAACTGTACAGCGCTAAAGGGCGGGATTTATGGATGTAAAACGACGCCTTAAACAGATGGACTTTTCCTATGTTATGCTATTTCCAGCTAAACTAAAAGTAATGATTCAGGACAAGACTTTTTTTTTACATCGCCAGACTCAGTCTCCCAATGGCTGGATAGCCATCCACGGTTAAACAAATTTTTTCTTTTTTTCAAGACATGGGGGGTGATTTACTATCAACAGTGCGCTGCACTGGTTCATACCTTAAATGGTGCACCGGATAAAGCCTTAATTGGGCCCATGAACCGGCGGCACACTGCTATAGTAAATAAAAATGTCAGCGCCGCTTGTATCTCTATTCAAAATGAATAGTTCCCTATGGGAGCCCATTGATTTGAATAGAGGTCGCCCGGGAAGTGGGATCAAGACGATTGACACAGGGGCAGCGCGACTTTGCGAGGCAACTTAGACACGACTTGAAGCAGACGCTCAAGACGTGTCCTGGAGGCGACTTGAAGTACCTGGCCGAGAATGTTCTCGACGACAAGGTACTGCAAGCCTCGCGCTCGCTGTCCCCTGTGTTTGGTATGAATCATGAAGGGGAACTCCAGGCCAAATTTTAAATAAAAAAACGGCATGGGTTCCTCTCCAGGGGCATACCAGGCCCTTAGGTCTGGTATGGATTTTAAGGGAAACCCGGCGTGGGGGTCCCCCCAAAATCCATACCAGACCCTTATCCGAAGCACACAGCCCGGCAGGTCATGAAAGGCTGGGCGAGCGGCCCCCCTCCCTCCTGAACCGTACCAGGCAGCATGCCCTCAACATGGGGGTTTGGTGCTTTGGGGCAGGGGGGCGACCTGCGGCCCCCCCACCCCAAAGCACCCTCCCCCATGTTGATGGGGACAAGGGCCTCTTCCCGACAACCCTGGCCATTGGTTGTTGGGGTCTGCGGGCGGGGGGCTTATCGGAATCCAGGAGCCCCCTTTAATAAGGGGGCCCCCAGATCCCAGGCCCCCCCACCCTATGTGAATGAGTATGGGGTACATCGTACCCCTACCCATTCACCTGGTGGCAAAAAAATGTCAATAAAAAAACACAACACAGGTTTTTAAAGTAATTTATTAGGCAGCTCCGGGGGTTTTCTTCCGACTTCGGGGGTCTCTTCCGACTCTCGGGCCTCTTCTCCCGCTTTCCGGTGCCTTCTCCGCTCTCCGGTTCTTCTCTCGCTCTCCGGTGCTTCTCCACGATCTCTGGTTCTTTCTGCCTTCTGCCGGGTGCCCCACTATCTTCTTCCAGCTCTTTTGCTAGCAGGGGCCCGGTCTTCATCGTCGTCTTCTTCCCTCTTCTCTCCGCCCGATGTTGCCTCGTCGCTGTCTGCCGCTACAATGCTGTGTGTGCGGAGCGCAACGACTTATATTGGCATGGGGCATGGTCACCGGGTGATGCCACCCGGTGACCCCGCCCCCGTATGCTGTCACAGTCCCGGGGAATGATGGGACCGTGATGTCATATAGGGGCGGGGTCACCGGTGACCACGCCCCATGTCAATATAAGTCGTTGCGCTCCGCGCACACAGCATTGTAGCGGCAGACAGCGACGAGGCAACATCGGGCGGAGAGAGGAGGGAAGAAGACGACGATGAAGACCAGGACCCTGCTAGCAAAAGAGCTGGAAGAAGATAGTGGGGCGCCCGGCAGAAGGCAGAAAGAACCGGAGATCATGGAGAAGGCACCGGAGAGCGGGAGAAGAACCAGAGAGCGCGGAGACGACACCGGAGAGCAGAAGAAGAGACCCCCAAAGTTGGAAGAAGACCCCCGAAGTCGGAAGACCCCCAGAGCTGCCTAATAAATTACTTTAAAAACCTGTGTTGTGTTTTTTTTTATTGACTTTTTTTGCCACCAGGTGAATGGGTAGGGGTACAATGTACCCCATACTCATTCACACAGGGGGGGCGGGATCTGGGGGTCCCCTTTGTTAAAGGGGGCTTCCAGATTCCGATAAGCCCCCTGCCTGCAGACCCCCACAACCACTGGCAAGGGTTGTGGGGATGAGGCCCTTGTCCCCATCAACATGGGGACATCCTCCCCATGTTGAGGGCATGTGGCCTGGTACGGTTCAGGAGGGAGCGGGGCCACTCTCACGCCCCCCCCTCTTTTCCTGCGGCCTGCCGGGTTGTGTGCTCGGATAAAGGGTCTGGTGTGGATTTTTAGGGGAACTCCACGCCATTTTTTTTTAAGTTTGGCGGGGGGGTTCCCCTTAAAATACATACCAGACCTGAAGGGCCTGGTACGGATATTGAGGGGAACCCGCACGTCATTTTTAAAAAAAAAATTGGCGCAGAGTTTCCATTAATATCCATACCAGACCCGAAGTAATGGAATTTGGGGGGACCCCACGCATTTTTTTTTTTTTCGAAGACTTTCAATTACTTTTCTCTATATTGCCGGGAGGCGGCAATTCATTATAGTCGCGAGTGCTTTTAAATGCCTTTTTTTCCTTTAGAAATGTCATTTTGCTGTCGGACTGTTATATAACAGCAAGTTTAGGAGGTGCGCCTGTTCAACTTATGCAAATGCATTTACGTGACTTGACATTTACTAAGATTTTGCCGGCGCATTTGAACGAGTAAAATTGCAGCGCAGAGCACAAAAAGATCCCTCGCAGTTATAAACGTAATTGCCGGCGCAGCAGGCTGGTTCAGAAAAAGCTACTTTCTCATTCTATTTTGGGCATGTTTGTTACCTGGGCAGTTGTCACTAAACTTCGTCACATCACCCCACGTCACCCCCATTATATTGGCACTTCCAGCTTCTTTATATTATTATTTGAAAAGGGCGTGCGCCAGGTCCATAGTGGCGCACTGAGCGCCTCCTCCCGTGCGCCGAGAACACTATAGTAAATAGGGAATAGCGCTGCGTTACCGGCGCTAATGTTTCGTAAATACCAAAACTGCCGTTGCGCGCGCAGATGCGCAGATACTCATGGCGCAAATGTTTCGGAAATCAGCCCCATGGTGTGACAACTTTTTTTTTTTTCTCCCTCTTTCCTTTGCATATCTAGTTTTTATTTTTTCCCAGGGGGGGGGAGGGGGCGGTAGACAAGAGGGAAGGGAAAGTATAGAAATAGAGGGGCTAGGGTGGGCTCCATTTTTTTGGGGGGAGTCTTTTTGATCGTATAACCCCTAATGATTGTTTTGGTGTGTATATCATTGTTTTTGTTTATGTACGAATGTTTTTTTGTGTGAGTCTCTATGTGCACATATTTCCAGCATTTTTATGTCCTGGTTCTGGTGTGCTTGTCTGTTTTTGTTTCTGTGTTTGTCTTTGTATCTGTGTTTGTTATTAGTCTGTGTATACCTCCTATTAGATAACTGCTCATTAACTCTATTCCTTTGCTCAGGTCTCCAGTTTGATCCCCTGTCCCTGTCTCCCCTCCCCTTTCACCTCCTCCCTATTAGTGTTATAGATATAGCTTCTAAATTAATTATAACTGAAGTAAAAATCTATTTGATGATATTGCCTTAAGGTCCCTCAAAGGGATGTGATAGTTTCATGGAATGTTAGAGGTCTCGGCACTTCATCTAAGCGACAAGCGATTTTTACGTCATTGACAAGATTCTCACCTTCTATAATCTGCCTCCAGGAAACTCATTTACTTCCTAATGCCGCGTACACACAACCGTTTTTCATGACGAGAAAAATGCCATTTTTTAAATTGGTCATTAAAAACGATCGTGTGTAGGCTCCAGAGCATTTTTCTCAACGAGAAATATGGGCATTAAAAATTTAGAACATGCTCTATTTTTTCTCGTCGTTTTTCACGTCTTCGTTTTTCTCCTCGTGAAAAACGTCCGTGTGTACGCTTTAATGACGGGGAAAAAAAGCGCATGCTCAGAAGCAAGTTATGAGACGGGAGTGCACGTTCTGGTAAAACTAGCGTTCGTAATGGAGATAGCACATTCGTCATGCTGTAACGGACTGAAAAGCACAGAGACTGAAAAGCGCGAATCGGCTAACACCAAACTTTTACTAACACGCGGTAACACAATATCAGAAAAAGCAGCCCAAAGGGTGGCGCCATCCAAATGGAACTTCCCCTTTATAGTGCCGTTGTACGTATTGTCGTACGGTTTGTACGTCACCGCGCTTTGCTCAAGCATTGTTTTTCACGATAGTGTGTATGCAAGGCAGGCTTGAGAAGAATCACGTTGAGAAAAACTTTGTTTTTTTCCATGACCTTAAAAACGGTCGTGTGTACGCGGCATAACACTTTACATTACTTAAGGAAAAAGCAGTTTACAACTCAATTTCATTCAACATATATATCATATTCTAGAGGGGTATCTATACTCATAGCTAACACAATAGACTTTAAATGTAGGCAGGTTAAGAAGGATAATAGGGGCAGGTATACTTTTTTAGATTGCTTATTAGCTGGAAAAAGATGTGTATTGGCGAACATCTATATTCCCCCACCCTACACCCCGGAAATACTGAAAGAATTTATTGTGTTTGTATCTGATAAATCAGATCGCTTTTGGTTATTAACCGGGGACTTCAATAATTGTATGATTCCATCAATGGATACATTTTGTCCATCTGATAAACAATACCCGGAGGGGTCTACGGCCTTCGCTAAATATATTACGGAGATGGGGCTGTTTGATCTTTGGAGACTGCGAAATCCGGTGAGTAGACAATTCTCATGTTCCTCAAGTACATATAAAACTCTTTCTAGAATAGATCTAGCATTAGGATCCCACTCCATGTTGCCATATCTTTGTGAGATTAAATATGAGGCCAGAGGCATATCAGACCACTCTCCCCTGGTCTTATCCTTTTTTTTTTTTTAAGACCAACAAGGGAGATAAGCTATGGAAGGTCAATCCTTACTGGATATCACTCTTTGTACAGTCTCACCCTTAATATACTGGGATGCACAAAAAGCCTACATTCGGTCTTTTTATTTCACAAATATCAAATAAAAGAAGCAATTTAGAAAATGGGAAAAAATCCTGGCTGATAACATGATGCAAGCTGAAGCAGTCCATGTATCTAACCCTAATAAAGACACTCAAATGCAATGGACACATAGTCAAGAAAAATATGCACAAGTAGCTATTAAGAAAGCAGAAAACAAAAGTTTTTTTTTGCAGCAACCTTATTTCGAGGAGGGAGAAGGAACAGGACACATATTGGCCTCTGTGGTAAAAATGCAGCGCTCCTCGTCCCTTATAACTGAAATTCAATCCTCTGTACATGGGAAGACTATCAAAACCCCAGAGATTCTTGAAGTGTTTCTGATTTTTTACCAGGAGCTATACAAAAGTAGGATGAGAGAACAGCAGGGGGGGATGGATTTTTTTTTTCAGACTATTAATTTGCCACTGTTACTAGATGATGAGAAATAGATACTAGAGAGACCTTTAACACTGGAAGAGCTGAGAAATGCAGCAGCCAACCTAACCAACAATAAATCACCTGGATCAGATGGCCTGCCAGGTAAATTTATAAAATTTATGGAGACGTGTTACTAACCGATCTCCTTTCAGTCTTCAATCACGCCTTTGAGGTGGGATCTTTGCCCCCCTCAATGAATGAAGCAGTAATCATCTCTATTTTGAAACCTGGCAAAGATCCAACTAAGCCTGACGCATATCGTCCAATTTCGTTGTTGACATCTGATGTTAAACTCTTGGCAAAGGTAATGGCAACCAGACTTTCGAAATACATTGGCAAATTAATACATCGTGATCAGTCAGGATTTATCCCCAACAGATCGGCAGCTAATAATATTAGACAATTGTTTTTAAATCTGCAAATACCCATAGATAATACAGGAAATAGAGCCATTGTGTCTTTAGATGCGTCCAAAGCTTTTGATAGTATGGAGTGGGAATTCCTATGGGCCTGCCTAAAGAAATTTGGAATAGGACCAAGATTCATAAAGTGGGTACAACTGTTATGTAGTGCTCCGAGTGCAAGAGTACAGATCAATGGATCTATATCCTTACCATTTTTTTTGGAAAGAGGAACGAGACAGGGTTGCCCCCTGTCCCCGCTCCTCTTTGCGATGGCCCTAGAACCCCTGGCGAAGGCTATTCGTGATTGCCCAGATATTGTGGGATTTCGGAGAAGTGGGGTGGAGGAAAAAATAACTCTGTTCGCAGAAGATGCTTTACTGTTTTTGGGAGATACATATACATCTTTGTCTACAGTCATTTCACTTATTGATTCCTACGGTATATTCTCAGGATTTAAAATCAACTGGGACAAATCTGTAATAATGCCTATTGATCCTAGAGACCCAACACAATTGGAGCTCCCACACCAGGACCACCAGATGAAGCAGGTCGTATCATTTAAGTATCTAGGGGTGACAATCACCCCAAATGTCAATGAATATATAGATAAAAATATACTTCCCCTTATAGCCAAATTTAGGCAACAAGGTAAAACCTAATCTAATCTAAATTTCCATTGACTATGATCGGAAGAGCAAACCTGGTGAAACTGGTGTGGCTGCCCCAATTGCTATACCTATTACACAATTATCCAGTCTGGTTGACACTAAAATTATTTAGAGTAATTGATGGGACTTTCAGAGACCTTATATGGAAATATGGAAAACCAAGAATTAAGCTAGAAACTCTGCAACAAGCAAAAGATAAAGGGGGAATAGCGGTCCCTAACTCAAGATTCTATTATATGGCAGCACAACTTCAACATTGGAGTGGATGGGAGGAGCTAGATAACCACGACCCCATACAGAATATATTAATGACCCAATTTAAAGCATCACCATTAGTACAGCAAATAGTCTCCCACCAATTTTTTAAAAAGAGAAAGATTCCAACCTTTAATTTAATCCATAGGCTATGGGAAACAATACGTATCATTACGCATCATAGGGGATACACTAGACACATGCCAATATGGGATAACTATTGTTTATCAGAGTTGAATAAACTACCAGAATTATTAGAATGGAAAAAATCAGGATTAACTCTTTTATACCAATTGTTCGAAGGAGATGTGCTTTTACCCTTCGATATATTGAAAGCCCGTTTCCAATTACTAAACAGTAATTTCTATCAGTATTTTCAAATACGACACGCTTTACAAAGCCAGACCCTAACATTCCAACTACAATATAATCCTTCAGAGATTCTGATGAAGGCAACCTCAGTATGGCCTATGAAACGAGGACTAATAGGGGATCTATACCTGATATTACTAAATGCAGAGAAAGTAGATGGACAGGCGAATAGTTTCACCCATTGGCAAAAAGACCTGATAGATCTTAGTGAGGAGTAGGGATGAACCGAACACCACCCCGGTTCGGTTCACACCAGAACATGCAAACAGGCAAAAAATTAACGCGAACACCGTTAAAGTCTATGGGACACGAACATGAAAAATCAAAAGTGTTCATTTTAAAGGCTAATATGCAAGTTATTGTCATAAAACGTGTTTGGGGACCCAGGTCCTGCCCCAGGGGACATGTATCAATGCAAAAAAAAGTTTTAAAAACTGAAGTTTTTTCGGGAGCAGTGATTTTAATAATGCTTAAAGTGAAACAATAAAAGTGAAATATTCCTTTAAATTTCGTACCTGAGGGGTGTGTATAGTATGGCTGTAAAGCAGCGCATGCTTCCCGTGTTTAGAATTGTCCCTGCACAAAATGTCATTTCTGAAGGAAGAAAAGTGACGTAGGCGGGGTCTGACGTACGAGGGGGCGGGGTCACCCATCAGATCATAGGGTAAGCCCCGCCTACATCATTGGCTATTCCTCGGCAAGCGGGGAAAGCTGGGGCTTACCCTATGATGTGACGGGTGACCCACCCCCTCGTATGTCATGGGGGTTT
Organism: Rana muscosa; assembly: GCA_029206835.1. NCBI lineage: Eukaryota > Metazoa > Chordata > Amphibia > Anura > Ranidae > Rana > Rana muscosa. Next base: position 3,400,334 of record JARGYO010005583.1, on the reverse strand, counting down.
TGTGTGGAGTGGAGACTGGAGGAGACTGCAGCGCTGGACATCGGATCACCGCAGGACATAGAGAACAACGCTGGACAGACTGGATTACATCGCTGGAATGGGTTTTTTATTTTTAATAAAGGACTTTCCAAACTGTGTCTGTGTTTTTTTTGTTTTTTTTACACTTTCTTTGTGAAATGGTAGGGGTACAATGTACCGTTACCAATTTACATAGGGGGGGGCCGGAATCTGGGGATCCCCTTCATTAAAGGGGGCTTCCAGATTCCAATAAGCCCCCCACCCGCAGACCCCCACAACCACCGGGCAAGGGTTCTGGGGATGAGGCCCCTTGTCCCCATCAACATGGGGACATTCTCATGTTGAGGGCATGTGGCCTGGTACGGTTCAGGAGGGGGGGGCGCTTTCTCGTCCTGTGGCCTGCCAGGTTGCGTGCTCGGATAAGGGTCTGGTGTGGATTTTTGGGGGGACCCCACGCCATTTTTTTTTTTTTTTGGTGCGGGGTTCCCCTTAAAATCCATACCAGACCTGAAGGGCCTGATATGGAATTTGAGTGGGACCCCATGCATTTATTTATTTTTTTTCATTTTGGTTCCCTGCGCAAAATGTCATTTTTAAAGGAAAAAACGTAATTTAAAACTACTGCATCTATTAATGAATTGTCGGGTCATCCCTAGTGAGAAGGAATGGAAAGGAGCCATGGAGATCCTACCTGAGGTATCTATCTCACCATCCCAGCAACTGACTCAGCTTTTTATAATACGTTGAACCCATTACACTCCACAAAAATTATATGCCTGGGGAAAATATGCATTGCCCCTATGCCCGCGATGTTCCGTATCCAACGGATCTCTTATACATATGCTTTGGCGCTGCTCTAAGTTTCATAAATATTGTGAGAAAGTGTTCCAGACCCTGAATACATTATGTCGGACAGAAATAACAAGTGCAATTAAAATAGCAATACTGGGAATAATTCCAGATGGAGCTTTACCTGTATGCGATGTGGACTAGATCCCTCTACCTAGCCCGTAAGCTTATCTTACAAAAATGGATTGCTACAATGCCACCAACCCACAAACAATGGTGTAATAAGGTCAACTATATATTGAAAAGAGAAAGACTAGCCTACAAACATAGAGGAGTTCCCCACAAGTTTAACAAAATATGGTCCTATTGGCTGGATCCTAGTAATTTATTTTATTATGGTCTATGTGAGAGGGATGGGGAGGGGAGGGAGGGGGAGGAGGGTTAGATGGGGGTGAGGAGCTTGACTTATAATAAATCAAGAAGCAGAAAACAGAATGAAAATGGAATCCTACATAGAGGTTTATGTTTTTTTGTTGTACTGTCTTGTTAGATGTTCTTTGTAAAACAGATGTCTATTACAATTATTGTTTGAATTAATTCTCCTTTTACTATTCCTATATTCATTAACAATTTTTTTTTTATTTTGTATGTAACAAGCAATAACAAAAACAAATAAAAAAATTATTTGATTAAAAAAAAGAGGGCTTCTCTCCAGACCGAGGCTCTTTTAGCTGGGTGGTTTAATCCATGCACATTGAAGAAAGTTACTGTAAGTACCATATCTGATAGTTAGGGAAGGACGATAACAGTACCTTATAGATCCCAGGGCATCCCCACAGGGTCATTGAGTGGGAATTTGTGAGCGCTGGAGTAGATAAGGTCGTCTTCATATGTGTATACTAGTTTTCCATCTCAGATGGGGTAGAATAGTATGTAAGAAACATGAAGAGTAATAAAGAGAAAGTCAAAAAACAAACGTACTGTAACTGACAAGATAAAATGGTAGATTCCTTTTGAAATCTGGTGGCAGACTCACGGCTCATTTCTCAGGAGGGGAAGTACGTGTGAGCTCCACAGTGGGTCAGGAATTGTGTAGATTGTGGATTGTGGATCCTTCAGGGATTCTGTTCAGGCAGGATGTCCCAGGATCGTAGCTAAGCTTCCTTCTAGATTAGTTATCACTGAGGACTTACCTTCATGGGTGATAGTCAGTTTGTTGAGTAACCCCATCTGTACACAATGCTACGGTTTCAAAATGCTTTGGTCACTGATATCAAAGATTCGTGTTTCTGCATAGTGTACTGTGAGAGATCCGCAAATAGTTGGATGGCGGAGTATTGCTTAGGGGATTGTGCATTTTTGTGAAAGGCCAGCATAAACTGCTCTTTTAAATTAAAAAAGTGTACCCGCATCAGCACGTCTCTTGGGATATTATCTGGGATATGAGACGGCCTAGGGAGGGTGGTGGATTCTATCAATAACCAGTTCCGAAGCCGGTACCGAGGGCAGGAAAGCTGTCATAAAATCGTGGGCATATTGGTGAAGTTGCGTAGGTTGGATGGTTTTAGGTATTCCACGTATTATCACGTTGTTTCTACGTGACCTGTCCTTGAGATCGGCTACTTTAAGCCAGGTCACTTCATCAGACTGGTCATTGTGTGCATCTACTAGCGTATTGTAGGAAGATGCATATTCACCCTTCTTTTTTTCAACATGGTCAATTCTGCCTCCTAGTTCCCCCACTTCAGCTTTAAAATTTCTCATACATTCCATTATATCTGCATGGAGGGAACTACGCAGGGAGACCAGCATATCCTTTAATGTAGTGTCTGAGATGGGTTGGTTGGCAGTAGGGAAGGAGTTAATTGTGTCTGCCAGCTCCCTCATGTCCTCCATGGAGCCCTGACATGCACTCACCTTAGTGCTGTGGGGATCAGCAGCCATGCGGGGCTTGGATTTCACTGGGCTGCAGGAGAGAGGTGTAGAGGTGTAGAGGTGTGGAATGCTGATTAGAGCCCTCTCTCGATCTCGAGCTCGGTGTGGCTGATAGAGATCCGCCTGAGACCGGAGAGCAGCCGTCGGCACCATCTTGGAGTGTGCTCCGGGCTTTAGGAGAAAATAAATCAAGTAATTTCTTCGGGTGCGAACAGTCTTTCCGTTTGCGGGTCATCTCTGGTCGTTGGTCAGGTGCTGGTGGGGTCAGTCAAAAACACCTCTGAGTGCTCGGATTCCCGTCGCTGGAGCGCAGCTATCAGTTTAGCCGTCCATACAGCAGCGCAGTAGCCACACCCCCTCTGACTTGTCTTTTTTTAAATTCTAGACAACATCATAAACACTTAAACAGGAGTTCTTAGACTCAATCAAAAACTTGCTTACTGGGCACTTATACCCCCTTCCTGTCCAGGCTAATTTTCAGCTGTCAGTGCTCTCACACTTTGAATGACAATTGCTGGGTCATGCAACACTGTACCCATATGAAATTTTTATAATTTTTATAATTTTTTTCCAAAGATATAGAGCTTTCTTTTCGTAGTATTTAATCACCACTGCCTCTTTTTTTTTTTTTTGCTAAAAAAAAGGCCGAAAATTTTGAGCAAAAAACAAAGTTTTTCATATTTTGTTATAAGATTTTGCAAACAGGTAATTTTTTCATTGGCTGACACTTGATCACATGGTAAAGGGTGCGCGAAGCACAAGAACATCCATGTACTTTTTATTCTTCACTTTTGCAGAATAAAACCTAAACTTATGATACCCATAATTGTTGGATGCCGCTGAATTAGCCTTCCCATATTGCTAAATAATGATGCAAGGGGGAACCCCGAGGATGGGGTGGGAGCAGTAGCTGGTACTCCTTCCTGAATCTGACGCTGTTAAACTTTTTGAGTGTCTGTTCGGAATGCTTGGCAATGCAAGCTAAAATCCAAGATCTCTTGGTAGCTATAAGCTATCCCTTTGAAAGCCAGTTGAGAACTCTTTCCTCCATTCCAATAAAGCATAAGTGGAAGAGGCTGCCTGGTTAACTTTTGTGTTCACTACAAATGTTTTCCGGTCAGGTACCCATGTGAATACCATTCGCTGCATCTGTTTGTCTCTCCAGGTGAGACCAGTGAGGACCATAACTACACAGAGCCCAAATCTGCCATTCTTCTCTTCACACTACTCAGCAGCAGTGACAGAGCTCATCATGGTGGATTGGCTGGTGAAGGCAGAAATCACTTGTTTTCTTAGTCCCAAATTAAAATCCTCAAATAAGCCCCCACTTGTAGCGCCATCCCCAGAGGAGCCACTGACTTGTTTTGTGATTTCTCCATACACCTGAAGCTCACCCAGCGCTTACCAACACACCTTGAGGTATTTCAAATAATTTAATAAGCCATGCATAGCCTAGAAGAATAGAGAATTAACAAATGTACTTATATAAACAATCAAAAAGACAATTATGTTACTCTGAGAGCTATAGTTAAACACCTGCAGTATTCTGACTAACACCACCATATAAAGATAGTCCTGACTTACTATAACAGTCCCCAACACAATAGTTCCCAGCAGACAACAGATTACCTTGTGCAGTGTTAATCTTTTACCAGACCCAGGGTACTAACTTTTGGGTCTCTGGACACGTGCTTTGATTCAGTTAAAGTTTCTCAGACAGAGATAGAAGTTGCTGTAGTTTCTCTTTTTTAATCCTGCTGTGTCACTTCTTTCCTTCCTTACAAGCGGTTGGGGTGCGCTCTTGTACAGTCTGATCACAGCACACATTCAAATCATACCTCACACCCTCTCTCAGGGAATGCCTGTGAGACGTTTTGCACACAGACGTGCACAAGCACATAGCCTTTGCCATAGAACGGCGAACGTGCTCGCACATGCGCGCCAGAGCCCACAATCGCGAGTGCACATGCACACGCACGCTCACGCACGAGCCTAATTCTCCTTGGCACCAGACGGCCTATTTAAATGGAGTCTGGGCTCTTGTGCTTTGCTGACTGATCTTCAGCTGTGTTCCTGAATCCTGCTCTAATCCTGTGTGTCCTCCCAGTATTTAGACCCGGCTTGCTCTTGACCTTGGCTCTGTGTTCTGTTCCTGTACTGTTGCCTATCTCTGACCCGGCTCCGTTCCTGACTCTGGCTCTGTCTATGATTTGGTACCTCACTGTCCGCCTGCTGATGAACCTGGCTACCTGCCTGGCTGTTTCCTGTTCCTGCTCAGCACATCACAGTCTACTCCAGACCACTGAACCCTGACAAGCAGTTCACCCGGGACCTCCTGCTCCAGGCACTTGTGTCCCTCTTTTCCTTCAGCTTCCTCTGTCTCGCCTTCAGCGGAGCCAGGACAGGAGATATAAGAGAGGCTGACCTCATCAAATCAGTCTCCCATCCGATCCCTGACACCCTCCCAGGGAGAAAGTTCCTGGTCTCTGAGGCATGATCCTGCGCAATGAGAATCTTCTCTTGAGGTCTCTCCTGATTGTGGTCAGCTATGGCAGAGCTCTGTTCAGCCAGAAGCCCAGTCTCTTTCTCTTACCTCTGCTAGCTGCCCCTGTACAAAACATTAGTAAGACCTCATTTGAAATATGCAGTTCGGTTTTGGCACCAGTTTACGAAGAGCATATTGGGGAACTGGAGAAAGTGCAGAGAAGGCAACCAAACTGATAAGAGGCATGGAGGAAAGATTAGAGAAACTAAATGTATTCTCTCTTGAGAAGAGGAGATAAAGGGGGGAGGGGGATATTCAACATGTACATATAGTGAACTTGGTGTTGAGTTATTTACTTTATGATCATCACAGAGGACAAGGGGGCACTCTTTACACCTGGAGGAAACAAGATTTAATCTCCAAATACAGAAAGGCTTCTTCACAGTAGGAGCTGTGAACATGTGAAATAGACTCCCCCAAGGGCTGGTTCTGTCTAGCTCAGTAGATTGCTTTAAAAAAGACCTGGATTTTTTCCTAAATGTACAATAATATAACTTGATACTAACATTTATAGGTAAAGTTGATCCAGGGGATATCCAATTGCCTCTTGGGGGATCAGGAAGGACCTTTTTCCCTGGTGGAGCAAATTTGGTCATGCTTTGCTGTTTTTTTTTTTTTTTTTTTGCCTTCCTCTGGATTACCCATGGGTATGGGATTATGTATATAGAATTGTAATTTTTTCTGTTTTATTGGTTTAAGTAGATGGATTTGTGTATTTTTTCAACCAGACTAACTAGATAGATCTAACTATGTAGCTTTAAGACTGTCCTCTTCTTTCCTCCCAGCAGCCTGCAGACACACACTTTTGCTTGATTTGTTGCATCAGCCAATCACCGTCCTCTAGCATCAATCCAGACCCAGCCAAGATGGCTGCCCCCTGTACCCTAGACACTCCATAAATGAACAATGTGGTCTCCTTTAAATATGGCTGCCGCAATTCTGCATTAATGAATATTCAGTTTAACCTTGCCCATACTGCAGAAGTTCTGAAGCATTTATCAGCTACAGCCAGGGCCGGTGCTAGCAATAGGCAAGTCAGGCGGCTGCCTAGGGTGCCAGGGTAGGAGGGGCAGAAAAATCCGGATCCACAGCCACTTGCTGGGGATTCTAATTTGTAAAATACCTACGGGGCCGATGTCACCATCCACAAGACAGCATAGGTGCCAGGCTAGGGGGCGGTAAAACGCACCTGTGAAGACATCCCCGGACTCTGTGCACAAACAATTCATATTTCCACCTTTCCATCCCCCATTCCGCCAGCCTGCTTTTTTAGAGCTCTGTCCCCAGCCTGCAATGCCGCCCTAGCAGCAGCAGTGAGAAGAGATGGGGAGAGAGCCGGGACACAGAGCAGCCGGCCGGAGTACTGCATGATACATGGAAGCGGCCCGGTATGGAAGCACTGGATGTTAGGTCCGGGCTTGCCGCGGTTTCCCCTCCCTCTTCCTGGACTATCGGATCTGTGGTGGGAGGACAGGCAGCAGCGCCGCTCTCCTCGAGGTGAGGCCACCACCACCGTTGTCTCAGATAGCGGGAGAACAAGCAAAACAAGTGCATTGTATTGTTTACGGAGGGAAACAGGTGTGTGGGGGTACAGAGGGGAACTAATGTGTGTGTGTGTGGGCGGGGGGTGGGCGGGGGTACAGAGGGGAACTGGTTTGGGGGGTACAGAGGGGAACTGATTTGGGGGTAAAGAGAGGAACTAATGTTTGTGTGTGGGGGGGGGGGTACAGAGGGGAACTAATGTGTGTGTGTGTGTGGGGGGTACAGAGGGGATCTAATGTGTGTGTGTGTGTGTGGGGGGGGTACAGAGGGAAACTAATGTGTGTGGGGGGGTACAGATGGGAACTATTTTGGGGGGGGTATTTAAGGTGTGGAGGTTCAGGTTCAGCTTTGTAAAAAAATTATAAATGCAGAAATTTTTGCAGGTAAAAAAAATGTTCATTTATTATTATTTTTACTCGGAGCCCGTAAAGCATTGTCAGTGTATCTGTCTATCACTTTGATTTCCTATTTCTCCTACTACTTTGTTCTTTATTATAGGAGCTCACATAGAGGTTAAGGACTATTATTATATAAGATTAAGATTTATTTTTTATCGCATAGTTTCTCTAGCTGTCTGGTAACAGCCATTGATTCACCTGGTTGGATAAGTGGAAGTTACCTCCAACATTGCAGTGGCGGCCCGTCCATAGGGGGCGCCCGGGCGCCGCCCCTCCCCCTCCTGTGGTCACCAAAAAAAATAAAAAATAATACAAAAAAAAAAAAAAACGGGCCCTTTAAGAGTTTTTTTATGTTTTTTTATGTCTTTTTTTTTTTTATGTCTTTTTTTTACACATGGCGGCGTGACCATAGTGGGCGCAGAAGCGCCGCTACCGCTCACTTCTGCGCCCGGCCGTCACTCACCACAACAATACATAGGTTCATGCATTGCATGAACCTATGTATTGCTGCCGCCCACTATTCAGATGGCCGGCCCCTTGAGCGCCGGCCATCTGAGTCACAGCGTCTGATTGGCCTTTAGAAGTGCCTATCAGAGCCAGTAGGCTCTGATAGGCTTCCCGACTACAGCCTGAGGGCTGTAATCGGCTTCTAAATACCTAATGAGAGGACGCACAGGGGTGCGTTCCCTGGCCAATCAGGTTCACTGGGTCTGGTTACCGGTAACCTGATTGGCTGAAGTGACATCGAGGGCGGGAGAAGATATCGAGGACGGAAGAAGGACGGCGCTGACTCAAGGAAGGTAAGTGCAGGGCTGGGGGGGAGAAACTGGCTGTATTATGAGGACAAACTGGCTGCATTATGGGGGAGAAACTGGCTGAATTATGGGGGAGAAACTGGCTGTATATTGGGGTAGAAACTGGCTGTATATTGGGGTAGAAACTGGCTGCATATAGGGGAGAAACTGGCTGTATATAGGGGAGAAACTGGCTGCATATAGGGGAGAAACTGGCTGCATATAGGGGAGAAACTGGCTGCATTATGGGGGAGAAACTGGCTGTATATTGGGGGAGAAACTGGCTGCATATAGGGGAGAAACTGGCTGCATTATGGGGGAGAAACTGGCTGCATTATGGGGGAGAAACTGGCTGTATATTGGGGGAGAAACTGGCTGCATTATGGGGGAGAAACTGGCTGTATATTGGGGGAGAAACTGGCTGCATATAGGGGAGAAACTGGCTGCATTATGGGGGAGAAACTGGCTGTATATTGGGGGAGAAACTGGCTGCATTATGGGGGAGAAACTGGCTGCATTATGGGGGAGAAACTGGCTGCATATAGGGGAGAAACTGGCTGCATATGGGGGAGAAACTGGCTGCATTATGGGGGAGAAACTGGCTGTATATTGGGGGAGAAACTGGCTGCATTATGGGGGAGAAACTGGCTGCATTATGGGGGAGAAACTGGCTGTATATTGGGGGAGAAACTGGCTGCATATAGGGGAGAAACTGGCTGTATATTGGGGGAGAAACTGGCTGCATTATGGGGGAGAAACTGGCTGCATTATGGGGGAGAAACTGGCTGCATATAGGGGAGAAACTGGCTGCATTATGGGGTAGAAACTGGCTGCATTATGGGGGGAAACTGGCTGCATTATGGGGGATTAACTGGCTGCATTATGGGGGATTAACTGGCTGCATTATGGGGGAGAAACTAGCTGCATTATGGGGGAGAAACTGGCTGCATTTGGGGACAAACTAGTGGCGTTTGGGCACAGTGGCTGCGTTTAATGGGCACAGTGGCGGCAATTGATGATTTTTTTTTTCAGTTTGTTTGCGCCCCCCCAAAAAATTTGAGCACCAGCCGCCACTGGCTCCAGGGTGCGGCACATGAAAGGCGATCAACTGGTGGGTCACTCTTTGGAGGCCGGAGGCACATATCATTTTGAGTTTTTTTGGAATTGGAATATTTATTATCACTTACTTATCACTATCTCAGTTTCTATAGTGTTATTGTAGGGAGAGCACATCACACTTCAGGAATTATTTCACTCTTTTGTACAGATTGTTGTATAATATCCCTAGAGAAGGCAGCGCCATCACCCCTATTTGTCTTTATTCAGTGTATCTGTCTGTTCATACAGACAGGCAGTTGCATAGTTAGCCTATCCGTATACTACCCTAGCCGGTCTGTATAGTACCCTAGCCTGTCCGTATAGTACCCTAGCCTGTCCGTATAGTACCCTAGCCTGTCCGTATAGTACCCTAGCCTGTCCGTATAGTACCCTAGCCTGTCCGTATAGTACCCTAGCCGGTCCGTATAGTACCCTAGCCGGTCCGTATAGTACCCTAGCCGGTCCGTATAGTACCCTAGCCGGTCCGTATAGTACCCTAGCCGGTCCGTATAGTACCCTAGCCGGTCCGTATAGTACCCTAGCCGGTCCGTATAGTACCCTAGCCGGTCCGTATAGTATCAAAGCCTGTCCGTATAGTACCCTAGCCGGTCTGTATAGTACCCTAGCCAGTCTGTATAGTACCCTAGCTGGTCCGTATAGTACCCTAGCTGGTCCGTATAGTACCCTAGCCTGTCCGTATAGTACCCTAGCCTGTCCGTATAGTACCCTAGCCTGTACGTATAGTACCCTAGCCTGTCCCTATACTACCCTAGCCCACCGTTTACATGGACAGGGCAAAGGGGATGGAGTCAGGGGTGATCCAATGGGGGGAGGCAAAATGAGGTTTTGCCTAGGGTGTCAAAAATCCTTGCACCAGCCCTGGCTACAATCCAAGTTACACTGCCAATAACTAAAATACATTTTATGATGCTTGTTTATATTTAATTCAAAATTTGTTATTGGCTGTCTTCAGCCTAACTTCACATTTGGATTACTTATACAATTCTTCTTCTTTGATTAGCATAAATGAACATGTATGTAAGGGCAAAACATTTTTTTTTTTGTCTTGGATAAATTGGGAAAGGGTTAAACTCTGTTAGGTTTTTATTGGGGTTTGGATTCACCCCTCTATTTATACTGTTGACTGTTGTTATTGAGATAGAATGTATATTGAAATCCTAAGTGGGAATTTTAGAAGTTTCATAAGAGCAATTAGTGTGGGGAAATCCTAATGAGTAAAAATGTTCTGGTGACAACTGTCCAAGATGAGAATTGTCCTCTCTTGGGGAAGGTTCCTCTTAGCCCTTGTTGTGTGGGAAGCTAATGGTGTGCAGTGAAATTAGAGTAAGCCCTTTCAGTAGAGGAGAAGAGCCTGTATAGATATGCAAGACTGACAGTAAGGCTGGAATTCAGTGTTAATGTATGGTGGCTACTATGCAAAAATAACACTTTAGGTGTGGCTTGACCTATTTTCTTCATTGATAGAATCCGCTGATAATGTTGAACAAAGCAAATCATTTGCAGAGACAAAAATGTACATAAAAGGGTTTAGTTGCTAACTTTGGTCTCCTCACTTCCTGTATGATAAATCTGTATCAAAACTGGAATGCACTAAATAATCATGCACACAGACCATCTTTGAACAAAGCAAAACACCTTACTGTAAATGAATGCTTTCTTACCAACTTGACAACTATAAAAATGCCAGGTAAGCAATGAATGTGTATATCCTACGCATGTCATAAAGATGCAATAACTTGATCTTATTTTATAGCTAATCATATTTTCTCCTACAGCTACATTACAGCAGTAGTTTTTTTTCCATTTGTTTTTATTTATTTATGCCAAATTGGTGCACAATTGATTGAAAAACATTTCATGTCAATATAGTTATAAATTTGGTATGTAATATACTATGGATAGTTAGGGGCATATTCATAAAGCATTAAATGTGAGACCAACCAAACATTTGCAGGTGGGTAATTATTCCCTGTAATCTAAAATACATGCACCAGTTAGATACAAGTACAGTGAATATTTGCAAATGTCACATTCACTATTTTATAGTCATTCCCCTAATTACCTTATTCTACTGAAGAATGGAACTGTTTTATTTCTAGCTTGCCAATAACTCTTTCTTTTCATACTTAAGGTCAACTATACATAATCTATGTATGTGTTTTGCAAAAAAATTTTTTTGCATTTCATTTATTTATTCCCATACATAAAATATATTGCCTACTTTTTATTTTCAGAAATAAAATAGCGAAGTCTCATTGTGGTATAGAAAAGTTCCTAAAGTTATTATTTTTTATGCCATGGTAATTGTATTCTATCTTATGGATTTATTTTAGGCAGCACAGATTTGTTCTAAGAATACTTTATTTAAAAGCAGGTCATTTCAGTTTTCCGCTACAGAGGTCAAAAAGGAAGTTTTGGTAACTCATGCCGACCATGTCTCTAACCATGTCAAAGACTTATGAGTTAGCACATATTGATAGCTTCAATAGTTTCAAGAATATAGCTACAACAAAAACAGCCAAATATTAGATGATAAATACATTACATTAAAACATTCTCTGTGTGTTTTATAGCCTACAGCTGATCAGAGGTCATAAAGTTAGGAATTATTACATGCCCATATTAAACTCACCTAGACACCTTTTTTTCTCACTTTGATCTATTGCAGGTGATAGGGAAAAAGATTTTCTGGACGGCCGCACTCTGCAGAAGATGCTGGTTTATTAGTAAAATCCATGAAACACAACAGAAACACCCCAAAAAAATATAACACAGGGATTAGCTAACGCGTTTCACATCATAGGATGCTTACAGCCCATGCGTAAGCATCCTATGATGTGAAACGCGTTAGCTAATCCCTGTGTTATAATTTTTTTGGGTGTTTTTGTTGTGTTTCATGGATTTTACTAATAAACCAGCATCTTCTGCAGAGTGCGGCCGTCCAGAAAATCTTTTTCCCTATCACCTACATTGTGCAGAGCCAGCACCTGTTTGCATTCAGAGTGGGGCGGGAGTATCATATGGACACAGTAGCTTGTGAGCGGTAATCTCTCTTCTTTGATCTATTGCAGGGATATGCAATTAGCGGACCTCCAGCTGTTGCCAAACTACAAGTCCCATCATGCCTCTGCCTCTGGGTGTCATGCTTGATGCTGTCAGAGTCTTGCTATGCCTCATGGGACTTGTAGTTTGGCAACAGCTGGAGGTCCGCTAATTGCATATCCCTGATCTATTGGATCTCTTTACCAGAGTTATTGATAGAGCCTCTACCTGTTCCTCGTATATTGATTGTACAATTTCAAGTATGCACGGGTCCTATCATTGACAATTCTGTTTGTACTTGAAATGTAACTTTCCTTGCTGACACATGTAACATTGTTTATTATCTGACAAACGGCTCTGTTTAATGTGCTCTATGTCAGTAAAGACCTCTGTAAAGTAAAACACACCTGGAATATTTCTAGTACTTTTTAAACCTTTATAAGTAGTACATTTGTGAACTAAACGTGTAGTTTGTAGTTTCTCGTAACTTGTAGTTTCTAAGATGTGTCAGGCGTTGTATTTGTTGACCTACAAATGTGGCGGTGTTACACAATTTGTAACCACCTGCATTCTGCAGTTTCTTCTTTGCTGAATCTAGATCACAGTTGTTTATAAAGGCACTGAATCCAAGAATTTGGCAGCATTCATTTATTCTGGAAATCAATGTTCTTTTGGAAATGAATGTAAAATTGTTACATCAATGATCCATATTAAACAAAGGTTAATTGCTACACCTTACAGGTGGACCTTTGGGTTTGTTATTTTCCCTTAGACCACAAAATGATGTTTGTTTCATAGAACTTTTCATAGGAATGGCAGCAGGTTAGTTTTGACTCTTGACTATTTACAAGACTGGCTAAAACATTAACTTTTTTAAAAGTGTCCCTTTGTAGGTTCTTTCATATTACTAAGTTAGGTTATTTTAAGGGATGTAGATATATGGAAAGAACCCACACTCTGGAATCCGCTTGATCAAGCAAATATTTACAAGACTGGCTAAAACATTAACTTTTTTAAAAGTGTCCCTTTGTAGGTTCTTTCATATTACTAAGTTAGGTTATTTTAAGGGATGTGGATATATGGAAAGAACCCGCACTCTGGAATCCATCCAAATTCTTTATTCGTTAGGGATGTACTAAAGGTTGTACATTTTTGCACCACAGCAAACCATTTTTGGGATTTATGGAAGATATTATTAGTTTAAATAATATCTTAACCTTTTCATAACGGTTTTCTATTGTTTTTGGATAATTGAACAAAGAATGGTCATGTTAGTCACAGAGTTCAAAAAGTTTGTATAGTATGGCTTGCATAAAAAGATTCAGCAGTAGCTTGTTTGAGGCACACAGTTGTCTTATCTCCCGGATATACACACTGCTGATTGGTAAAGGTTTCCTGATGTACCACTTTGAGGCTGGCAATAGCAGATATACATTCACTGTGGGTCTCTGCAGAGATAAGAACATGCAAATAGAACATTCAACATTCAGGTGTTTTGACTGCAAATTAAAATGATTTAGTGTGTATTGGACCTGCACCCTGGCTGGTGATCAGTATCTATATAGTACATTACCCTCCTGAAAGGGATCGATTTTTAACAAACAAAATGCTTCAACAATCAGCAGATCAATGATTCCATAAAGCATCATGTTTTTCTCCAAAATTTCTGTAAAACTGACAGATATTTTAACAAAAATAATTGGCTTTTCACTGTCAAATATTTGGTAATATGGCAGCATTAACTTTTTAAACTGAGTTCTGCTGTGTTTCAGCCTGCGCTGTGACACCGTGGCCTTAACGTTAGTACATGCTGTAAAGCGCTGCGCAAACTGTTGGTGCTATAAAAATCTTGTGTAATAAAAATAATGCCAACTTTGCTTTTTATGGCTTTCTACAAGTGCACAGTGTGCTTATTAGACTTTATAGTACTACTGCATCTTCATAATCATCTAGGCAAAATAAAAATATTGGTACTTCTAAATTAGGATTATTTCTGATTGGTGTTGAAGTTTACTGTGAAAGATGAACTGGTTATATGGCATTAATGAATTAAATCATTGAATTAATTCACGTTTTTCAAACATATATCCTATCTTTGTATCTATCCATACATATGCATACAGTACATAAATATATTAGTTGAGAAAAATAGGCACTGATAATTCATCAAAGACAAATCAATAGGATTTTTAAGTATTTATCATAATGCATGAAAACCTTTAATTTTTTCTTTATTTTTTTGTTGTGACAAATTCTCAACCATACAGTCAACAATATTTGAGATGTCCACAGAACAACATATATGACTACAAACACCAAGGGCATAACTAGAACTAAAGATTCCTCTGGGGTCCTTATCAGTGGTGATGCCCAAGGCATAAAGAAACACATTCTCTAAAAGCTAGAAATGTAAGGGCCCATGAGACATGTTTGTTCTTGTACACTGTTAACATCTGGCGTGTTCATTCTGAATGGCCTGCAGTACATGAACAGACCAAAAAACTGGACATGCAACATTTTTTCAAAGTAGCACAGCATGCATTGTAGAGCACTGCAACACATGCATTGGAGCTACAATTCCATTCAAAATGTACAACATGTGTTTCAGACCTAATGTTCCCAATAAGGCTGTACTACAGAGCATATGCTCTGCAGCAAAAGTGGCACCACTCTGGGGAAGAGTAGTAACTGGCATGCCTTATTATATAGCTGCCCAAATCTGGACTATGTGTAAAAGCAATTTTAGTGCTGAAGCTATACATGTCTTGGGTGCAATAGGAAGCTATGATGCTTATACTGAATGCCAGTCCTAACTGGAAGTAGTAACAAATTGGCCATTATAGTGCAGTACCATTAATGCTTGTTGCTAATGTTACAGACATCCCCCCTCTTAACAATCTTAACCACTTGCTGCCAAAGCAAAAACATGTAGGTGATTGACTTCAAGTGGTTATACCTGGGTTATGGCTGCAGCGGTATTGTTTTTTAGAGCTGGCGATGCTCTACAAAGTAAAAGCAATCCTAGTGGTTAATTATCCACTGGATTACTTTTACAGGCAATGTAAAGGGGTCCCTCCCCCTCCTGCCACCCTCCGGTGGCTCTCTGGGCTCTCCAGCACCGGCGGGGAGCCCGGCATCCAATCCGGGGGTTGTGCCACCTTACAATAGAGGTGTTCAGAGACCGGATCCAATCACCTTCCTTTTTTTTTTTTATATACCTTTTTATTCTGTAAAGCATAAGATAAATGTTTTTTTTTTTTCTCATGCTTTCAAGGGTAGATGAGAGATTTGGGGTCTGATAGATCTCAAATGTCTCCATAAAGAGGACCTTTCTTACTGTATTTCTCTCACAAGGAATGTTTACATTTCTTGTTATAGGAATAAAATTGATAAAAAATTTATGGGACAATGAAAAATAAAAAATGAGTAATACAATAAATAAATAAATGTTTTAAAGCGCCCCCGCCCCCCTGTTCTCTTGTGCCAAATGTATAAGTAGGTCGTGCACGCAGATGTAAACGCCAGGTACTGCCACAAGCGTTATAGTGAGAGCAATAATTCTAGTACTAGACTTTGTAACTCTAAACTGGCAACCTGTAAACATTTTTAAAGCATCGCCTATGGAGACTTTTAAAGAGGAGGTCCACCCTAAAAAAGAAAAATAGCCAAAAAGGCTCAAAAAAATTTTGTGTGTCTCCCAGAAGTCAGCCGCCCATTCACACAGCACCGCGCGTCTCCTGCATGCGCAGTAGGAAATGGGCAGTGAAGTCGCAAGGCTCCACTGCCTGTTTCCCTTAGTGAGGATGGCGGTGCCGGGACCTGCCACGATCGACAGATCGGCCTCGGGCAGCCGAAATCACGGGCAACCTGGACAGGTAAGTGTGCTTATTAAAAGTCAGCAGCTACAATGTTTGTAGCTGCTGACTTTTTTTTTTTTTTTAATTGCGGCTGGAACACCCCTTTAATTATTGCAGTTTGTCGCCATTCAACGAGCATGTGCAATTTTAAAGCATGACATGTTAGGTATCCATTTACTCAGCGTAACACCATCTTTTATATTTTATCAAAAAATTGCGTTATATATTGTGTTTTTTTTCATTAAATTTTACTTTTCCAAAAAAATTGCGTTTCAAAAAGCCTCTGTGCAAATACCATGTAGGGTTGCCATCTCATACCTTTAAAACCAATCACATATTAATTACACAGGTTCTGAGGCTAATTTAATGCAGTAAATACACAAGTGAGTTTTACCACCTTAACCACTTCAGCCCCGGAAGGTTTTTTACCCCCTTAATGACCAGGCCATTTTTTGCTATACGGCACTGCGTTGCTTTAACTGACAATTGCGCGGTCATGCGACGCTGTACGCAAACAAAATGTATGTTTCTGCTATAAAACATATCCATTTTAAAAATCTAATTTCTTCCTCAATTTAGGTCAATATGTATTCTGCTACATATTTTTGGTAATATAATCCCAATAAGCGTATATTGATTGGTTTGCGCAAAGATTAAAGCATCTACAAAATAGGGCAGGGCTTAAAATTTCAAGTCTAGACCTACTAGCCAGGCAAAAACCTTACTCTCCACCAGTTGCCACACCAAAATCTGCCGCGGTTCGACCCCCAACCCGCCCCCTTAAAGCTTATGAAATTACATTTTTCTTTAGAATAAAGTCCAAAATATAAAAAACTGCAATTACATCAGTGTCCCCAGAGAGCGCCCCCTTACATCAGGGTCCCCAGATGCCCCCCTAAATAAGTGTCCCCAGAGCCCCCCTCTAAATAAGTGTTCCCAGAGGGCCCCCCTCTTAAATCAGTGTCCCACAGAGGGCCCCCCTCTTAAATCAGGGTCCCCAGAGGCCCCCCTCTTACATCAGTCATCAGGGTCCCCAGAGAGCCCCCCTTACATCAGGGTCCCCAGAGAGCCCCCCTTACATCAGGGTCCCCAGAGAGCCCCCCTTACATCAGGGTCCCCAGAGAGCCCCCCTTACATCAGTGTCTCCAGAGGCCCCTCCTAAATAAGTGTCCCCAGAGGGCCCCCCTCTTACATCAGTCATCAGTGTCCCCAGAGGGACCCCTCTTAAATCAGTGTACCCAGAGGGCCCCCCTCTTAAATCAGTGTCCCCAGAGGGCCCCTCCCTCTTACATCAGGGTCCCCAGGTAATTTACCTTAAGCTGGCGAGTGTAGGGATGTGCACCATTGGCAGGCCTCTCCTTCATGTGTCCCCCACAGCGGTGGAGAGTGGACCTCTCCTCATGTCCCCCACGGCGGTGGAGAGCGGACCTCACCTCATGTCCCCCACAGCGGTGGAGAGCGGACCTCTCCTCATGTCTCCCTCAGCGGAGGAGAGCGGAGCTCTCCTGCACCTGTCCCCTCAGCGGCGCTGCCTGTGTAATGGCGAGGCCGAAGAAGACGGAAACCGGAAATCGGCTTCAAAATTAGGCTTGGAGTGCAAGGGGAATGCAAAACGATCCCCGGGGCCTGGAGATAAATGTACAGGGCATTACTGTGCTCGCCAGAAAGGAATTTACCCTCGCATTTGGCGATCGGGCGAGTGGAATTTTGAAGCCCTGAAATAGGGCATATGTTTATGCCATTTTTATTTATTTTTTTATTTTTACTTGTAAAAGCGGTGATCAGCGATTTTTAGCAGGACTGCGACATTGCGGCGGACACCTAGCTGACACTTTTGGGAACCAGTGACATTATTACAGTGATTAGTGCTAAAAATATGCATTGACACTGTATACATGGCACTGGCAGGGAAGGGGTTAACATCAGGGGCAATCAACTGATTAGCAGTAACACTAGATCAGAGTGTATATTAAATATATATTTTATCTATTAAACACTTATTTTTTTTAAATATGCCATCCCAAGTTATATTGGTAAACGTGAAACTGAATTAACAATCAAATTGACATCTGAGCAAATCAATATAATTTGGAATGGAACATTTGCTTTCACGTTTGACTACTATGCAAAATAATATCCAAATGGCATTAAATACTTAACTTTGTGCATTACATTTTCAGTTCTTTCAACCTGTTGCTGGAGACATTGCCATATTTATTACCCTGTTATTTATTCTTTCTAGATTAAAATAAACTTGTTTTTTTATTTATTTTTTATTTCAATTTCTTTATTAAGTTTTATTATATCAAAATATCATTTTTTTTATCAGCAGACAATAACATTTTACATTTATTTAACCCCCAATCCCTCCCCCCTCCTTTCCTCCCACCTCCACCTACCCTCTGTCATCATACCTTTTATTACTTGCCGTCTCCCGTTTCTCCCTGCCTCTCCCCTTCCTCTGCTCCCATCAGCTCTACATATCTCCTTGTCCTCTTAAATTCTGTCCAAACGTTCCACTTATTTTCAAATTCCTCCATTTCCTCTTCTCCACTACATCTCAAATATTCCATATTATATATATCTTTTACTTTTTTATACCAGTTTCCCATCGTGGAGCTTTCCAACTCCTGCCACTGTCGAGGTATTGAGCATTTGGCTGCGTTCATCAGATGGGGTACCAATGTTTTCATATATTATTTTATTGGCGTTTTAACCCCATGAAATAAATACCTCCAAGGTTCCTCTGGTATCTCTATATTAGTGATCTCTTTTATTAGCTGCAACACCTCTTTCCAATATTTTTTAATTTTTGGACATACCCACCATATGTGGGCCATGGTTCCCACGGCATTGCATCCTCGCCAGCAAAGCTGTGATACCCCATTTTGATATTTATGTGCTTTATCTGGTGTTATATGCCAGCGTGATAAACATTTATAATTAATTTCTATGGTATTACTATCTATTGCCGAACTATGTACCATCTTCAGTATTTTCCCTAAATGTTGTTCTTTCTCTCGTTTTCCATATTCTTTTTCCCATTTTACTATGAACGGCGGTATTTCTGGCCCCTTCATTCCCACAAGTATTTTATATATCCGTGAGATCCCACTCTTTGTACTTGCCGCTGAGCCTAAACGCTCAAACGGCAGTAGATTTTCCCCAGATCTTATCAGTTCTGGTAGTGTTGTAACAAAGTCCTTAAATAATATTTATTCTTCCTACCAAGGAAAGATACCTTGTTGCAATTTTATTTCTCTTTTTATTTTGTTCAGTAACGGAATGAAATTTGTTTGATATATTATTCCCAGGGATGGTGTTATATTTATTCCTAGGTATTTTAGTTCTGTTTTCCTCCATGTAAATGGGAATTCTTGTTGTAGGATCTGCTCCTCCTGTTTCCCCATTTAGAGGGGTTTTAGAGGGGTTTATTTTAAGATTTGATAGTTCTCCATAAGATTTTAATAGCTTCATTAAGTTTGGCAATGTTACCCTGGGCCTAGATATGTAGAACAGTATATCGTTGGCATATGCCGCTATTTTGTGCTCTTCGTCTCCTGTCTTGATCCCTCTTATATCTGGGTTCTTTTTAATCTGTGCCAGGAGTAGGGATGAGCTTCGTGTTCGAGTCGAACATATACGTTCGACTCGAACATCGGCTGTTCGATCGTTTGCCGAAGATCGAACGTTATGGGCCGTTCGCGCCAAATTTGAGTGACGCGAACGGCCCACAATACACTGCGCCATCGCAGTGCAATTCCGGCGCTGTGATTGGCCAAGCATGCACTGTGACCCCGCATGCTTGGCCAATCACAGCGCCGGCAGCGAGGAGAGCCATAATTGGCCACAGGCAGGATGCCTGTGGCCAATCATAGCTCAGGGGGGTTTAGTGCACGCCCCACACTATAAAAGGCCGCCAGCGCGGCGGCCTTGTGCAGTGTGTTCCGGCGTGCAGGGAAAGAGATAAATAGGCAGGGACAGTGTGTTCTATGTTCTATTCTTTTCTCAGGCATCTGCAGGAGTTAGTGGGTGTTGTGTGCCTCCAGCACAGTATACACCTGGATCTACACTTTATTGCTGTTCTCTAAGCTAGATAGGCAGGCAGAGACAGTGTGTTCTTTTCTCAAGCATCTGCAGCAGTTAGTGGGTGTTGTGTGCCCCAGCACAGTATACACCTGTATATACCCGTCATTGCTGTTCTCTAATACAGGCATCTGCAGGAGTTAGTGGCACAGTATACACCTGTATATACCCGTCATTGCTGTTCTCTAATACAGGCATCTGCAGGAGTTAGTGGCACAGTATACACCTGTATATACCCGTCATTGCTGTTCTCTAATACAGGCATCTGCAGGAGTTAGTGGCACAGTATACAGCTGTATATACCCGTCATTGCTGTTCTCTAATACAGGCATCTGCAGGAGTTAGTGGCACAGTATACACCTGTATATACCCGTCATTGCTGTTCTCTAATACAGGCATCTGCAGGAGTTAGTGGCACAGTATACACCTGTATATACCCGTCATTGCTGTTCTCTAATACAGGCATCTGCAGGAGTTAGTGGCACAGTATACACCTGTATATACCCGTCATTGCTGTTCTCTAATACAGGCATCTGCAGGAGTTAGTGGCACAGTATACACCTGTATATACCCATCATTGCTGTTCTCTAATACAGGCATCTGCAGGAGTTAGTGGCACAGTATACACCTGTATATACCCGTCATTGCTGTTCTCTAATACAGGCATCTGCAGGAGTTAGTGGGTGTTGTGTGCCCTAGTACAGTATACACCTGTATATACCCGTCATTGCTGTTCTCTAATAAAGGCATCTGCTGGAGTTAGTGGGTGTTGTGTGCCCTGGTACAGTATACACCTGTATATACCCGTCATTGCTGTTATCTAATAAAGGCATCTGCTGGAGTTAGTGGGTGTTGTGTGCCTCCAGCACAATATACACTACCCAATTGCTGGTTTTCCCATCTCCCTGCAGGCCATTACTATGCCTGGAAGGCCAACAAAGAGAGGCAGACAGTCACAAGCCAATAAAAGAGGGCAAGCAAGCTCTGTGTCTAGAGACAACAGTGCTGGTCATGGACGCGGTGCATTGTCATCAGCACGTGGCCATGCGACACGCTTGTCCTTATTTTCGGCAGCTGGACGCGTTGAGCCGCATCATGCTGAAGACTTGGTAGAGTGGATGACCAAGCCCTCCTCATTCTCCTCATCCTCTCTCACCCAGGCTCAGGGTACTGGCAAAGCAGCTGCCAAAGCGTCCTCTTCCCTCGTATCAATGTCATCATCAGTCACTCCTTCCCTAGACCCATCATGTCCTCCTGAGGAGTCCCCCGAACTGTTTGCGCACAGTGTTGGGTACATGCTCCAGGAGGATGCCCAGCGTTTCGAAGGGTCTGATGATGATACCCAGCTAGAGGAAGGCAGTAGCGTGAGCGCAGAGAGAGGGGATGCTCAAGAAGGACAGCAATCTGGCAGTCATGTTCCAGCAGCTGCAGCATACTGCCAGATTGGCTCTAGTGATGAGGAGGGAGGGGATGATGAGGTCACTGACTCCACATGGGTGCCTGATAGGAGAGAGGAGGAGGATGAGGAGGAGGCACATCTCCAATGAGGCAGGATGCCCTCCGGGGGCCAGCGTAAGGGCAGCACACCAACTGAATCACACCGCAGAGCTACACCTGTGCAGGGCGCTGCCTCTGCCCGTTATTCCAAAAGTTGTTTGGTGTGGGCCTTTTTTGAGTCAAGTGCATCAGATCGCACCGCTGCTATTTGCAACATATGTCTCAAGCGTATCTCGCGTGGCCAAAACATCAGCCGCTTGGGCACCACTTGCTTGACTAGACATATGTTGACCTGCCATGCAGCTTGTTGGCAAGCGTACCTTAAAGACCCACACCAAAGAACGAAGCGGACCTCTCCTTGCTCCTCATCAGCTGGGATCTCCAACCCCATTATACCTTCAGTCCTCTCTGAAACCTGCACTGAGAGGAATGAAGGTGTAGAATTAGGTGTGTCACAGCCAAGTACTTGCGGGCACTCTGCTAGCAGTACACCGACAACCGATTGTAGCAGGCAAATTTCCCTGCCCCAGCTGCTGGACCGTTGAAAGAAGTTCACTCCCAGCCATCCACATGCCCAGCGGTTGAATGCTAGCTTGGCTAAATTGCTAGCAATTCAACTGCTGCCTTTTCAGTTGGTAGACTGGGCCCCTATCCGTGAGTTTATGCAATGTGCGGTTCCTCAGTGGCAGGTTCCCAAACGCCACTTTTTCTCACGGAAGGCGATTCCGGCTCTCTACCGGCATGTGGAAGGCAATGTCCATGCCTCGCTGGACAGGGCGGTCAGCGGTAAGGTGCATATTACCGCTGACTCATGGTCCAGCAGGCATGGACAGGGACGTTACCTTTCTTTCACGGCCCATTGGGTCACTCTTTTGGCAGCTGGGAAGGATGCAGGACAAGGTGCAGTAGTGTTGGAGGTTGTTCAGCCGCCACGCCTCCAAAATGCTACTACTGGTTGTGACACACCTCTCTCCTCCACCCCCTCCTCTTCTTTTTCCTCCATGGCCTCTTCCTGTGCTTTGTCCTCTGAACCAGCGGTGCTCCATAGGCGTTCAAGGGGCTACGCAAGTACGCAGGCAAAAATATGCCATGCCGTGCTTGCGCTGGTGTGTTTGGGGGACAGGAGCCACACTGGGGCAGAGGTTCTGTCAGCTCTGCAGGGGCAGGCCGAGAGGTGGTTGACGCCACGCCAGCTTAAGCCAGGAATGGTGGTTTTCCGACAATGGCACCAACCTCCTCTCCGTCCTCCGACAGACAACTGGCCCATGTGCCCTGTGTGGCTCATGTCCTTAACCTGGTGGTGCAGTGGTTCTTGGGCAGGTACCCGGGCTTACAGGATGTCCTAAGGCAGGCCAGGAAAGTCTGTGTGCATTTCCGCAGATCATATAATGCCAGTGCTCGGCTGGCTGAGCTGCAAAAGGAGTTGAACCTGCCCAAGAACCGCCTTATATGTGACATGCCCACCAGGTGGAACTCAACGTTGGCCATGCTGCAGCGGCTGCACAGGCAGCAGAGGGC
The DNA here is from genome assembly GCA_029206835.1 of Rana muscosa. Lineage (NCBI taxonomy): Eukaryota > Metazoa > Chordata > Amphibia > Anura > Ranidae > Rana > Rana muscosa. The sequence continues at coordinate 3,377,194 of JARGYO010005583.1, read as the reverse complement.
CATCAATGAGTACCTGTGCGACTACGACACCAGGACAGGGTCAGGGGAGCTCGGGTTTTTTCACCACGCCAGTGGGGCATGATCAGGGATGCATGCACTGTCCTGGCACCATTTGAGGAGGCCACGAGGATGGTGAGCAGTGACAGTGCATGCATCAGTGACACTGTACCTCTTGTCCACCTGTTGGAGCATACGCTGCGTGGAATAATGGACAGGGCACTTGAGGCAGAACAGAGGCAGGAAGAGGAGGACTTCCTTGACACTCAAGGCCCCCTTTACCCAGACAGTGTTCCTTGTGTCCCACCCATCACACAGGAAGAGGACGAGGAGGAGGAGGAGGAGGATTGTGTCAGCATGGAGGTGGAGCATGGCAATCAGCATCAACAGCAGCAGTCTTTTAGGGATGATTTACAGTCCCAACAAACTCGTTGACTTGTACGTGGCTGGGAAGAGGTGGCTGCGGATCATGTCGTCCTTAGTGACCCAGAGGACTCCGGACCGAATGCCTCAGCTAACCTACGCTGCATGGCCTCCCTGATCCTGCAAAGTCTGCGGAAGGATCCTCGTATTCTTTGGATCAAGGAGAGGGACCATTACTGGCTGGCCACTCTCCTTGATCCACGGTACAAGGGTAAGGTTGCAGACCTTATCTTGCCGTCGCAGAGGGAGCAGAGGATGAGACAACTCCGGGAGGCCTTGCAGAACGGTCTGTGCAACGCGTTCCCAGAGACTGGGAGGTTACAAACTCCTGGTCCTGGACAACGAGTTGCTGAGGCTTCGGTCAGTAGCAGAAAGAGCGGTGGAGAAGGTGGCCGTCTGACCGATGCATTCAGACAATTTTTTAGTCTGCAGCCCCAAGGTATAATCGGTTCCAGCAACCATCGCCAGCGTCTGATATACATGGTGCAGGAATACCTAGGGGCAAGGTCAGACTTGGACACCTTTCCCACCGAAAATCCTCTGGCTTACTGGGTCTTGAGGATGGATCACTGGCCAGAGCTTGCACAGTATGCAATTGAGCTACTGGCCTGTCCTGCATCCAGCGTTCTTTCGGAATGCACATTCAGTACTGCTGGAGGCTTTGTCACGGATCACAGGGTGCACCTGTCCACCGACTCGGTTGATCGACTGACCTTCATAAAGATAAACCAGTCTTGGATCACCACCAGCTACCAAGCACCTGAAGCTGATATAACAGAATAATTTATTTTGAAATGTCACATCCCTTCAAGACTGCGTATGCTGATGCTGAGTGACTGTCCTGTTATGTTGACTGACTATCCTCCTCCTCCTCAATGATCCGATTCATGATGATAGCTTGGAAGAACATTTTTGTTTCTGGGTGCCGCCACCAGTGGCTAAGGCCCAATTTTTCAGCCCCTGTTTAACAGGGGCATGTAATTACAATTTTTTATGCAATGCTGTGCAGCAGGGCTCATTCCTGCACTCCAACTAGAGTATCTGGGAGAGGTGGCAGTGTCGTGGCACCAGTGCCTAAGACCCAATTTTTCAGCCCCTGTTTAACAGGGGGGTGTAATTACAATTTTTGATGCAATACTTTGCAACAGGGCTCATTGCTGTGCTCCAAGCCATGCCATTTTTCTCAAAGATTTTCATCCATATTACCGGGACCAGACATTACATTAAAGCCGCAAGCAGTTTTAAATTGCCTTTTTTCCTTTACAAATGTCATTTTGTGCAGGGACAGTTCTAAACACGGGAAACACATGCCACTTCACAGGCAGAATAGAAACTTCAGACACTGTACTCCACACACAATCATAGTAGAGGTACACTCAAACAACCGCCAAGCATCCCTGTCAAGCCCTTCCACCGTAGAACCTGCACCACCAACCATTCCAGCCAAGGTCATCTACACCGTAATGTGTCTAGCTTGCATCCAGGCCTCCCAGATTTTTTCAAATTTTTGGGGGCAGTTACATCCAATATAAGTGAGCTTACATAAGGGAAGAACCGCATTGACAAGCGCCTTCCAGGCCGAGAGCCAGGGAGAATCTTCAAGCTTCCATTTAGAAAGTATAATTTTCCTTGCGTAGAAGACAAATAGACCAGTGTGCTTAGTGACGTTCAGGTTGTCGGTAATGCCTAGCAGAAATATCATAGGGTTTCTATCCAAGGAAAGACCTGCAACCCTGTTCACATCAGCGACCACTGCCTGCCAGAATTCCTGAATATGTGGACAATCCCAAACCATGTGCATGAAAGTGCCCACTGACAGCCTGCATTTAGGACAGAGATCCGACACCCCAGGGTAAATTTTTGAAAGCCTGGGGGGGGTGTAGTACACCCTATACAAAAATTTAAGCTGGACGAAGCGGTCCCTGGCCGATACCATGAGAGGAATACATTGCTGTAGACCCTCGTTCCAGTCTTCCTCTGTCAGGTCAGGGATATCCCTCTTCCACACCTCAAGAAGCCTAGTTGTATGCAGTGCCTCCTTACAGGTGAGCCTAAAATATACAGAGGATAAAGTACGATCCAGCTCCGCAGCCGACAGGAGGGACTCCATCAAATGCACAGCAAGGGACACCCCACCAGGGAACTGAGCCTCAATGGCATGCTTAAGCTACCAGTATCAAATGTACATCCATGGAGGCAGGTGAAATCGCCGTTTAAGCTCCGCCAGGGAAAGGATGCGCCTGTCAGACATGACATGGCTTAATTTGGTAATCTGGAATCTAGCCCACACCTGGGGGTCAGGCACAGATCGAAGATGAGGCAAAGAGGGATTACCCCACAGCGGGGTATGGGGAGAGATGGAACCCTCCTCGCTGACATATTGAGTAACCTGTTTCCAGGCCATCACCGTCGTCTTCATAGGAGTAGTCACCTGGTCACTGTATCTGGCCCCACGATACACAAGATTGCTGAGTTCAGAACATGCAATAGATCATCTTTAATCCCACTCCCAATACCTCCAGGGTACTCATCATAAATCCCCAGTCTACCCTATCAAATGTTTTTTCAGTGCCTATTGAGAGGAGCAGTCCTGAGTGTAATAGAATGTATGAAATTATTGACACCATTTTTAAGTAGAAATGAACTTTTCAATAATGTGTTTTGACATACTAACAGTTTGCAAAGAGACACACCCTGCTACTCATTTGAGGTTAAGCAGATTTATGGATCAGCCTGATTGTATAAGCAAAGTCATCTTTTAGCTCTTGTAGACTGCTGAATCTAGTTTAACATCATGATAAGAATATACTGCGTTTGTATAATTTTTAGAGACTTCTGCATTAATACACAGCCCCTCCTATCTTTCTTTTGCATATAGGGCCACTCTGAAATTCAATAAAGGCCAGAGATCTAATGAACACTCAAATCCGTTTCCATGTGTCTCATTTTGATTTCTCACGGATCCGGGGGTCACTGAAAATTATCTTGCATTTACCTGAAGTACACCTGGGTGGCGGTATTACCTGCTTCACTGAGGACTTGCCTTCTTTAATTTTCTGCAGTAACAGTAGCGTTCTTACCCCATTATCTCTCCCTTCCCTACCTGGGATTAATTCGACTTGGTCCGCGTGCACCAGGTCATTCATTACAGTTTTCATCCTGCAAGCTAAAATTGAGTACTGTCTGTGATATTTTTTTTATTTGCACTAACATATACTTTTTCATGGACGAGCTTTCGGGGTGTGTCCGACACACCCCGAAAGCTCGTCCATGAAAAATTATATGTTAGTCTAAATAAAAAAAGTATCACGGACAGTATTTAGTTTTCTCTGTCACAATTGCACTAATGCGGCTACAATCACCTCATCCTGCTAGCTAACACTTTAGCGAATAATTTTGTGTCTGCATTTAATAGCGAGATTGGTCTGTAACTTGAGCATAGCGTGATATCCTTTCCTTCCTTTTTAGATAATGGTGATTACAGCTGTTAATGCTTCCCTTCTCATCTCCCAGCTTGTTCCTATTCCATTCATATAGGAGCATAGTTTGGGGATTAGGATTTCCTTAAGTTTTTTATAATAATATATGGTAAGCCTATCTAGACCTGGGCTTTTCCCTGATGCTGAATTTTTTTAAGGTTCAACTGACCTCTTCTTCTGTTATGGGTTCTTCAAGGGTGCCAAATTTGCCTTCTGATTTTTTTTAATCTAGCTTCCTTTTAAAAAATCTTTTACTTTTTTATCCTGTTTCAGAGTCCTGTTTTCCCTTTTGTTTTACCGAGTACAATTCTCTGTAGTATTTCTGAAATACTCCTGCTATTTCTGTTGATGTATTTACGATCTCCCCAGTGCTATTTTGTATTTTCTCTATATAATTTGCTGTTTTTTTCTTTTTTAATAGTTTAGCTAAATGCTTTCCTGTCTTATTCCCCCATTGATACCTCTCCTTCTTAATTCTATTTAAATTTTTTGTGTTTCCTGTTCCATTAGTTCTTTTAATTTGTCCCTTTTTAAAATGACTGCATGGTATACTTCCATTTCTCCTCCTTTCTTATGTCGCTGTTCCAGTTCATAAATTTATTTTAATAAAGTTTTAATTTTTCTTGTTACTTCGATATTTGTACTAATCACTGACTCTAATAGCCTATGTTCGATCATCATATAATCAATTCTTGAGTACGTCCCGTGCACAGGGGAGTGGAATGTATAATCTCGTATTTTAGAGTGTTGAACTCTCCATACGTCCATCATTTGATTCTGGTGTAGCTTATTTTTTATCATCTTCAGTTGTGCAATTCCAGTGCCCTGTACTCGCGACCTACTATCTATCACAGGGATATGCAATTAGTGGACCTCCAGCTGTTGCCAAACTACAAGTCCCATGAGGCATAGCGAGACTCTGACAGCAGCAAGCATGACACCCAGAGGCAGAGGCATGATGGGACTTGTAGTTTTGCAACAGCTGGAGGTCCGCTAATTGCATATCCCTGATCTATCATAATCACTCCTCCCTTCTTGAACTCCATTCATTTCTCCATAGCTACTTTTAAATAGTTTATTGGGTTTTTGTTGGGGCAATAGATATTCGCCAAGGTGCAATTCATGTCGCACAGTCTTTCCCTTAGGAACAGGTAGCGACCTTCAGGGTCTACCATTCTTTCCTCCAGGGAAAACCTCACTCCTCTGGCAAACCCGATGGCTACTCCCTTTGCCCGTTTTGTTGTAGAGTCTCCATAAAACCATATTGGGAAATCTTTTGAATTTAATTTTATATTTGTTTCATGGAAGATATGTGTCTCCTGTAGGAAGACAACCTCTGCAGCATATCATTTGATCTCTTTTAGTATTTTATGTCTCTTTACGGGTATATTTAGCCCACACACATTATGTTAGAAAATGTAATGATGTCATTTTTACTCCTTGTATTCCCCTCTCCTATTTCTTCCCTCTTCATTCGGCACTGTCACTAGTTCAGGTTGATTAGACCTGATTATGAGGGATATTTGCCTTGATGGGTATACAGTGAGCAAAGAGGAGTCACCAGGTCCCCGGGAGATTTTTTTTTTTTTTTCCTTTGTTGAATATTGAGAGGTTCTCTTTACCACCCCCCTCCCCTCCCCGCCCCCTCCCCTTCCTTTTGGGGTATTTTGATTGACCCCTGACCAATAGATCGAAGGCTATTCCTCCCTCTCCTGCCCTTCAATTCTCTCCCCTTGAGGTTGAACTCTGTATTTGCACTCCAGTTAGAGCCATTGCCTCTTCTACTTAAGGGTAAACCTAGAGCCTGCTCTACTCCTTATGTCCCGTCTTCTTTTCTTTACTTGCTTCTTTCCTCCCACTCCCCCCTCCTAGTCCAGTCCCCCCTTCATAGTTGTTAGTCTTCTTCTCCATCTATGTTTTTTTTTCGTTGATGCTTTCTTCTTTGGAACCAAGTGCCATTGTTGTTGTTCTTCAATGTTTATTGTTTTTTCTTGTGCTTCCAACCAACCTGGGATCTCTGGAGTTGGCATATCCAACTGTTTGCACAATCTTTCTGTTTCTTAGTGTTGCTGAGTGACCCTCCTTTCGTCCTATCAGACATGCTGGGATCCCCAAGAGTACTGGATGTTATGAAATTTCATTTGTTCCAATAGAGGTTTAAGTACTCTTCTCCTTGCCAAAGTTTCTGATGACAGGTCTGGAAATATCTGTAATGCAGTTTGTTCATATTTTACAGGGTGTTTGACTTTTACACATTCCCATATGTTCTTTATCCTTGTAATTGTGAAATCTCGTAATCACATCTCTGGGGATATCTCTAGACATATCTACAGGTTTTCTGATCCTATGTATTCTTTCAAACTTTATTTTTTTGGCTATGGATCTTCCCAGCAATGGGCCAAATACTTTATCCATTTTGTCTTGTAGGTCTTCTTCTTGTGTTTCTGGTAGACCCTGAATTCTTAAGTTTTTCCTTTTGGTGCAGTTTTCCTGGTCCTCAACTTTGTACAGCGTGTTCCTCTGTTCTGTTTGCACCCTTTTCATCTGTTCCTTAAGTTCTTTTATTTCTACTGCTTGTGTATCCAGTTTTTCCTCTGTCTCTTTGACTCGTTATAATATTTGGCTCAGATCTCCATGTAAGGTTGCCATTTCTTCTTTTAAGGACTGCTCGAGCCCTGAGAACATACCTGCCATTTCGCTTTTAGTTGGAAGTTGGCTTCATATTCTTTGTTCTTCATTCTCTTCCTCATGCTCTGCATTTGCATACATTGAGCTATTTGCTCCCACAGATTGTCTATTATGCCCTTTTTTGATAGTTCCATCTGTTTGTTTACTCTTTGCTCCCAACTGTTTTCCAGGACTATCCTTGACCCCTTCTTGTGTCATATATTTATTAATTGTACCTGGGCTTGTGCTTACTTTGGAAGGGGTTTAGCCCCTCTAACTGGTTTGCCTCTCATTGTGTTCTAACGTTGCAGACACTATATATATACTGCCCACTTTATCAAATTTACCGCTCCCCAGTCCTCTAATAGATTCTATGGCATGATATTTATTTACCCTGGGAGTGCTCTCTTTATTTCTCCAGTAGGGGTTTTCTCACCCACCATTTAGACAGGGCTGCTTTATAAAGTACTATTTTTAATTACTTTCAGTTGGTTGCAAGCATACCTCTGAGCCTGGGCACACGGCCTAGTTATTTATGTAACAAACTTTCTTCTATCTTCTCCTTCCTTCTTTTTACTGGATTCTAATGACTTCAAAGTCACAGTAGTTCGTCGCACACCATTTACCACAAATCAGTACCACAGTTCATAGTTCCACACAGTCCCCAAGCCCCCCTTTTTTTTATTTTAGATATAGAAAGTATGAGGGGGAATCCAAGAGGGAACAAAGGGGGTATCAGTCCAATCAATCCACTCGGCTTATGGTAACCTCTGCACAAGCCTCATTAGCCTCCTTAGCCTCTTTCACAGTCTCTCTCACAGTCAGTCTCTTTCACAGACTGTCACTTTATGTAGTGGCTAGGCATGTATTTAGAGGTATAATACGGAGCAACCATGTACAAAAGAGAAACAAGCTTGACTCACCCCTTTTGTAGTTGGAGTCTTGCTACGATGTACGAAGAGCTTGCTGATAGATTCAGACTGTACTTTCAAAAGGACATTCCTCTTGCTCTCATCCACCTAGGTAGCTTGGGGGGGGCTGGGGGCCGGTGACTGGGGTCCGGAGGTTGAGGGCTGGGGGCTAGCAGACCAGTTTACTGCCGATGCTATTGAGAGCCCCCCGGTTTGAGCCAGTAGTTGTCTGATCCTCCTTTACCGCCTTATGGGAGCCATTCGATCCGCTCCTCTCTCCTGGCATCTCAGCGTCTCTCATCCAGCTCTGACACTGACTCTGGCTTTCCCGGAACTCTCCACGCTGCCTTTTCACTTCCGCCCTCCGTACAAGCCGTGCACGCCACTCTCACTGTCCCGCCGATCTCATTCCCATTGTCCGCTACTCGTGACCAGTTTCACGTTGTTGGATCCTGGGGGCCACAGGCGGAGGTAAGAAGGGACATCCTTCGTGGAGGGGAGTACAGGGGACGAGGAAGGGGCGAGAGGAACCCAGGCAGACTAGCCTGTCAGCTGCATACGGGTGGGAGCTTCACGGGTTCAGCATTGACTCCCGACTGGTGCCATCCTCATGCTCCTCCCTCCTTGGCCAGCTCCTTCTGAGAATAAAATACATCTCTATATTAGCATATTAAGGCTAATGCTAATATTAGTTTAAAAAGTGCACTGCTGAATCCTATTCAGATTTTATTAATTTTAAAGTAAATCCTAACCCAAGCTCTAAAAGCTTTAACATGTTATTGTAATTTCAAAAGCCTATTTTTAAATCTGAAGCTTTCATTAAAGAAGATCTATAGCCACAGCATACACTTGCATTTTATAACACCAGCTTTATGTAGCGATACCTTCAGCTAAGAGGGCCGCAGATTTAGTTTGGGCCCTGAAGACAGCTCCGCCAACCCCCGGCAATTTACTCGACCCAATCTGGCACAGTTAGTCTAGGGTAATATATATATCTTATGCTCTATGGTTAAATTCAGACACCAATGCAATGATAGGAGAATAACGAGTTTACTTTCTACTGGCAATAAAAATCAACAGTTGTAACAAATCACATGAATATATCTGCAGAGCCCTGCAGCAATTGACACACTACAACTAGTAAGATATGGCGCACACGCGCCACGTGTAACAGTACTTCACTATGCGCCCTATGGCGCAGCAACTAAATAAACTATCTGGCTGGCCAGGCCTGACCCTATAACTCAGTCTCTAGAACACAAATTCTTCGCATGCAAGTCTTTAAACGGTGGTGCACATTTCAAGAACACATTTGTAATCCAAAAGGGTAAAAGTACCAACACGGAAGACTCCACTAGAGATCCGTTTGACTCAGTTCTGCTATGGATCTCCAGTGGGGACTTAAATATGGACTGGTGGGCCACGGCAGTCTGTAGGCCTAACAATAGTGTACAGTATATGGATTGAGCAGGTGCTCGCTCACCCCTTCAGACGCGATCCCAGTCCGGGAACTCCCACCTGCTGTGTCTCCACACACAGCGTCTGCAGCGGTCGGGTCTCCGGCTCAGCAGCGGTTGAGGATGACCGAGTCAGGTGCCACCCAGGCTCGCAATGAGGGTGGAAGGCTTTTTTGGGTCGCAGCGCAAGGCCCCAGGCTTCAGGCCTTGCACCACAGCGGATCCGCACAGGAAGATCTCTCCACTGAAGTCTCGTGTCCCAAAGAGGCCGAGCTCAGCCTCGCCTCCTCCTTATATAACCCCACCCATGAGTCTCTGGGGTGGAAACATTGCACCCTGGGTGCCGAATGGGGTTCTGGGTAAGGTAGTTCTGAGAGTCTTAAAGGAGACCCCGCTACACACTCCCCCCACTTAAACTCTTTGGTCCCCAAAGATAATTCTAACATACACTGCGTACAACGTTGCGTATGATGTTGGCATAGGGAATTCCCACCAAAACCGAGGGGTTGAATTCCCTTGCCCACAGGTCACACTATCATGAGTGGCCTGCCTAACTGTGCCAGAGAGTGAGTGGGGGTTGCCCTCCACCAAATAAACAGTGGAGGGATCTGGATTCTCTGCACTCCTGGCAGTGACCACAGAATCTTCTGAGCTCTTCCCCATTTGTGGGTAGGTCAACTTTTTGGGAGGCCTTATGACTCTTCGAGCCCTTTGCTCTCTTGGGGTTTCTGGCTCTGGCGCCACAGGCTCTTCTTCCGTAGCAGGTTCGGGCAACACGGCGGGCTCTGGAACATCTGCTTCAGGGGCCGAAGGATACATAGTCTCTAGGGTCCTCTTCTGAGTAAGTGTCACAGGCATCTTCCCAGTAATCTGATGAAGGACTAGATGGGATGAACTCAGTGGCTTCTGCATTCAGTTTTCCATCTATAGTGTCTTCAGTGGTTGGAAGATCTATAGCAGAAGTTCCTGGAGTTGGGGAAGGCCACAGCCAGTCAAGTTCTCTTACTTCATCTCCACTAAGTTCAGAGGCCTCTCCATCTTCAGCCTGAGAGGTCTGGGACCGAGTGTTTGGCCTGGGAGTATCCAGAATAGAGACTGGTTCAGGGGTGTCCCTCACTGCCTCACTGGAGGTATCCTGACTGCTTCAGCAAGTGGGAGCAAGTGGTTTCGATGCCACGTCTTCAGTGGTCCTACCTACCCTACTGGCTTCAACTTGTAGACAGGTAGGCCTGGCAGCTTCTTACAAATGACATAGGGTTCAGGTCTCCATCTGTCTGCAAGTTTGTGTTTTACCAGGGACCCCCAGATTGCGTAACAGTACTCGGTCCCCAGGCTTCAGGTCCTGAATCCGGACCTTCAGGTCAAAGTTCCTTTTGTTGCGGGCTCCCCTTTGATCTGAGGCCGCTTGGGCCTGTTCATAGGCTAACTTCAAGCTATGTCTAAGTCTGTCCACATATCCTTTGTGGGATGTGGCGGAGGAATGGTCTACGGAAGTGCCAAAGGCCAGGTCTACGGGTAACCTTGCTTCTCTCCCAAACATGAGTCGATAGGGCGAGTAGCCTGTAGCATCACTTGTGGTGCAGTTGTAAGCGTGTACTATAGCTGCTATGTGTTTGCTCCAATGTTGTTTCTTTTCACTATCCAGAGTTCCCAACATGTTGAACAGGGTTCGGTTAAACCTCTCCGGCTGAGCATCTCCCTGTGGGTGGTAAGGTGTGGTTCTGGTTTTCTTGATTCCTAACGAATCCAGGAGTTTCCGGATCAGCCGACTCTCAAAGTCCCTTCCTTGGTCTGAATGGAGTCGCTGTGGTAGCCCATAATGGACAAAATACTTCTCCATAAGTATTTTGGCCACTGTGGAAGCCTTCTGGTCTTTGGTTGGGAAAGCTTGGGCATACCGGGTGAAATGATCGGTTATCACCAGAACATTTCCTAATCCACTCAGATCGGGTTCGAGGCAGAGAAAATCAACGCATACCAGATCCATTGGGCCTTGACTCTGTAGATGGCCCATTAGGGAAGCTTGATGGGGTAAAGTCTTCCTCTGGATGCAGCATGCACATGAGTGGCAGAACTCTTCGACTTCTGCCCTCATGCAGGGCCAATAGAACCGACTTCTGACGAGTTGAAAGGTCCTTTCTGCCCCTAGGTGGCCGTGATTGTCATGCAGGGCAACCAGAACAGTCTCTCGATGTTTCTCCGGAAGGAACAATTGCCATTTATCTTCCAGGTCATCAGAGGGGCCCCTTCGGTAGACCACTCCCTGATGCACCTGCAACCTGTCCGACTCCTTCCTCAACAGGCGAGTTTCCTTTGAGGAGAAGCGCAGGAGTCTATTTGGATCCTGATTCTCCAGGGCTTCCAGAACCAATTTCCCCATGGGGTCTTCTAATTGGTCGCATCTCAGCTCCTTCTTGGACAGTTTCGGCAGATTGTCTTCTTCCAGTTGGGTTACTCCACAGTATTGTTTGGGGACTCCTACCATGGTAACTAGTGGTGCAACGGATCGGTGACGATCCGTGATCCGAACGGGTCACCCCGTTCGGATCGGCACACACCGCGATCCGCGGAGCGAGCCTCGGCCTTAGGAAAGGCCGCGGCTTCGGCCTAGCTCTGGAGCGGCGGCCATCTTGGTACACCCGGGGGCGGCGGCCGCCTTGTGACGTCATCACCCCTCGCTGCTCGTGGATTTGAACTGGCCGGCGGGAGAGACTGGTAAGTGGGGGAGATGCCCATTAGTGGGGGAGATTGTGGATATTACATACAGGGGGAGAGTGTGGATATTACATACAGGGGGAGAGTGTGGATATTACATACAGGGGGAGAGTGTGGATATTACTGGGGAAGATTGTGGATATTACATACAGGGGAAGATTGTGGATATTACATACAGGGGGAAGATTGTGGATATTACATACAGGGGAAGATTGTGGATATTACATACAGGGGGAAGATTGTGGATATTACATACAGGGGGAGATTGTGGATATTACATACAGGGGAAGATTGTGGATATTGCATACAGGGGAAGATTGTGGATATTGCATACAGGGGAAGATTGTGGATATTACATACAGGGGAAGATTGTGGATATTACATACAGGGGAAGATTGTGAATATTACATACTGGGAGAGATTGTGGATATTACTGGGGGAAGATTGTGGATATTACTGGGGGAGATTGTGGATATTACAGTGGGGGGGGATGACGTGGATATTAGTAATTTTTTATTTATTTTTTTCCGATCCGAAAATGATCCGATCCGTGGCTCTGATCCGAAGATCGATCCGATCCGTGAGTTTTTTGATCCGTTGCACCCCTAATGGTAACCCCTATCTTTTCTACCCTCGAACCTCCTCTGGCTTGTAATTCAGCCCCTTGACAAAGGGCCCGCACCCCGTCAGGTGCCACTTGAGTCCAGTCTTCTGTGTCACTGGTGGGGGCATGAGATCTCCTGGACAGAGTGTCTGCGTCTCGATTTCCAGCCCCTGGCCTGTACTTTAGGCTGAAATTGAATCCAGACAGTGCGGCCAGCCACCTGTGTCCAGTGGCGTCCAGCTTTGCTGTGGTGAAAAGGTAGGTAAGGGGGTTGTTGTCGGTCTTCACAGTGAACTCCGCCCCATACAGCTAGTCTTTGAGCTTGTCTACTACCGCCCACTTAAGGGCCAGGAACTCCAGCTTGTGAGTGGGGTAGTTCTTCTCAGAGGGGGTCAGGCTCCTGCTCACGTAGGCAACAGGTCGCAGTTGTCCTTCGTGTTCTTGGTAAAGTACTCCTCCCAGACCGTCATGATTGGCATCTACATGTAGTTCATAGGGTCTTGTTGGGTCTGCGTAGGCCAAGACTGGGGCAGTGGTTAGGCTCTTCTTCAACGCCTGGAAGGCCTCTTCACACTTCTGGTTCCACTGATCTCTGACTGACTCTCCCGGCTTCCTGGGCCCTGAGTCGACCTCTTCCCCCTCGGTCTTGAGTAGTTCATTCAATGGTCTGGCAATTCGGGCAAATCCCTCCACAAACCTCCTGTAATAGGAGCAGAACCCCAAGAAGGATCTGAGTTCTGTTACTGTGGTGGGTCGTGGCCAGGAGGTAACTGCCTCCAATTTCTCGGGGTCTGTGGCCACCCCTTCTTCAGACACTATGTGCCCCAGATAGTTCACAGAAGACTGGTAGAACCGACACTTCTCAGGCGGAAGCTTGAGTCCCTCCTCACTGAGTCTCCTCAACACTTTTTCCAGCCTCTCTTCGTGTTCTTCCAAGGATCTCCCAAAGACAATGACATTGTCCAGGTATACAAGGACTTCAATAAGATTCATGTCTCTTACAGTCTTCTCCATGAGACGTTGGAAGGTAGCAGGAGCTCCAGACAGTCCCTGAGGCATTCGATCAAACTGGAAGAACCCCACTGGGGTTATGAAGGCTGTCTTCTCCTTGTCTTCCGGATGCATAGGGATCTGGTAATATCCACTCTTGAGATCCATAATGCTGAACCACTCGGCTCCAGACAAACTCTGTAAAGCATCCTCTATCCTCGGAGTGGTGTACTGGTCAGGGATGGTTCTCCTGTTGAGAGTCCTGTAGTCTATGCATAGCCTCAACGACCCATTCTTCTTCCTGACCACCACTATCGGGGAGGCATAGGGGCTTCTAGATTCCCGGATCACACCAGTCCTCTTGAGCTCTGCGAGTTGTTCTCTCAGATCCTCCAGATCTGCTAGTGGGACCCGCCTGACCCTCTCTCTGAAGGGCTTGTCTTCTGGAGGTGGATTCGATGGGTGGCACTCCTTGCACACCCCACATCGAACTCATCTTGGAGAAGATCTTCTCCCATCTGGTCAACTGGGCCCTGGCTCTCTCTTTCCAAGCCCTGGATAGATTCGGATTCTCCATGGACAGCTTCTCCCAAACATCTCCTCCTTCACCCGTCCCCTTGACTTCTGACAGGGTAACCGGGGCAGCAGGGCTCACCTGGCCCAGCAGCATTCTGGCTGGGATTTCCATGGGGCCACCTGTAGTGTTCCTAACACTCACCGGAACTCTACAATGGGCCTTCTTCAGAGCCTTCAGCGGAATCACTTCTGGTATCACTTCCAGACCTGAGGACTCTCCCTTTGGGTCGGACTCCAGCACGACAAAGGGTCCAGGCTGCTCCCAAATAAGCTTCACAGTGGCTCTGAGACAGGTCACTTCGCCGGGCTGCAACACTACCCCTTCTCTTCCAAGTCTCCACACCTTCCCTATCCCCTCTCCAGGGGTCTTCTGCTCTAGGACCAGCCGTTGGTAGGCCGTCTTCAGCATGGGATGGATCTTGGTGGCTGTTTGCCCCTTCTCTTTCACTAGAGGGGTCAGGAGTCTTCGGACCAGGTCTGTGTTTGTCCCTATTATAAGGGAACTCTTGTTGGCTCCAGGCGGCCGAGGGCACACAACTGCCAGGGTGTCAAACACTTCGGCCTTCCCCAGCCACGGATGGGTCAAAGGTCATCTTGATGGGCAAATAGCCATCATAGGGGAAGCTCTGGGTTCCGATTCCCCATATTTCCAGTTCCTCTATCTTCTGGATGGGCAGATGACTCAAGTGCTTATCGTAGAAATCCCGGTATAATAGGGTCACTTGTGCCCCAGTATCCAAGATGGCTCTGGTGTAGACTCCCTCCACTTGAATGGGCACTATAGGAGATGGGCCTACCAGCTTCTCCGGATATGGCCTGGCAGGGGTCGCCTTCTTCTGGTCCTTTCCCTTCGGACTCTCTCTTGTCCAACTCCCTTTGGACTTTAGTCTTCCTTGAGCCTGGTATGCATTGATTTCCCTCCATTCAATGGGCGTACAGACCCGCTGAGGGATATTATTGTTTTTCTTAGGTGTGCATCCCCTTTGGGGAATGCTGTGCCTCTTTTGAGGGGTTTTGTCTCTCCTTTTCCTCTGCTTCGCATTCAGCTTGGAGCTCACTGAAGATGATGGGTACCCGGTTGACTCCTTCACCGGGGCCCTCTGGAGTTTCCTGCCGGCTTGCGGTTATCTGTTTTCTTCTTCTTGGGACTGGAACATGTAGCTGCAATGTGGCCAACTCCCCCACAGTTAAAACAGATTATGTCCCCCCAGTCTTGCAGAGATGCGGGTGCCGAAGCAACTGGGAACAGTTCCTTCCTCGCTACCTCTTTCTCTGGACCCTGTGTGTCTTTCGCCATCAGAGAGGTCAGCATCTCCTAACACCTGAGACATTTGTGATTTCAAAGTGTCCACTTCTGAGTCCCTTTCTGGAGTCATGAGCGAGTTGACTATCACTGGTGTAGGGGCATGACTTGTCTTTATCATTGCCTGATCCTTCTGCAGTGCCTCCTCATCTCTGATGATTTTTATCAAATCAGAGTAAGTCAGTGACGTTCCTCCTCCTGGGGTTTTCAAGTGCAACCAGACTGGATCCGAGCGCAACGCTCCCTTTAAGACTTGCTTCATTCTTGCCGCATCTGTATCTTGGGGCATCATTCCATTCTTCAAGACAATCTTACACATCAACTTGTTCAGTCTTCTGACACTTTGTTAGCAGATCCCCTATTGCCTTTATCAGTTCTGGTGATATAGCAGTGACAGGTGCAGGTGCCACCGGAGGCATCGCCCTGTCTCCTCTTTCAGGTGGGGTACGAGCCGCAGCCTGCGGTGATCCCGTTGGTGATGGTTCCTTCTTTACAGTTACTGCGTGCGCCAACCTATAGGTTCTGTTGTCTGGCGTCAGCACACACTTGCGCTTGCAAGCCTCTGGCATCCCGTCCCAGTACTCCACTAGTGCATACTGATATGAGATGTCTGGGTCTGACTTTACCTCTTTCACCCACGGTGTGTGGTCTGGGGACACTGACTTCATTAACTCCTCTACCGTCTCAGTCGACCATTCCTCCCCTGGGAGGCTGATGACTATCGACTGGTTTGGCTCTGTCCTAGAGGCTTTGCACCACGCTTCTACTGCTTGGGGGTCCATGGGGTCCATGCCGGAACTTCTGGCATTCACCTGCTGTATCAGGATCCAGGATGAGCCCCCACGTGTAGCGATACCTTCAGCTAAGAGGGCCGCAGATTTAGTTTGGGCCCTGAAGACAGCTTCGCCAACCCCCGGCAATTTACTCGACCCACTCTGGCACAGTTAGTCTAGGGTACTATATATATCTTATGCTCTATGGTTAAATTCAGACACCAATGCAATGATAGGAGAATAACGAGTTTACTTTCTACTGGCAATAAAAACCAACAGTTGTAACAAATCACATGAATATATCTGCAGAGCCCTGCAGCAATTGACACACTACAACTAGTAAGATATGGCGCACACGCGCCACGTGTAACAGTACTTCACTATGCGCCCTATGGCGCAGCAACTAAATAAACTATCTGGCTGGCCAGGCCTGACCCTATAACTCAGTCTCTAGAACACGAATTATTCGCATGCAAGTCTTTAAACGGTGGTGCACATTTCAAGAACACATTTGTAATCCAAAAGGGTAAAAGTACCAACACGGAAGACTCCACTAGAGATCCGTTTGACTCAGTTCTGCTATGGATCTCCAGTGGGGACTTAAATATGGACTGGTGGGCCACGGCAGTCTGTAGGCCTAACAATAGTGTACAGTATATGGATTGAGCAGGTGCTCGCTCACCCCTCCGGACGCGATCCCAGTCCGGGAACTTCCACCTGCTGTGTCTCCACACACAGCGTCTGCAGCGGTCGGGTCTCCGGCTCAGCAGCGGTTGAGGATGACTGAGTCAGGTTCCACCCAGGCTCGCAATGAGGGTGGAAGGCTCTTTTGGGTAGCAGCGCAAGGCCCCAGGCTTCAGGCCTTGCACCACAGCGGATCCGCACAGGAAGATCTCTCCACTGAAGTCTCGTGTCCCAAAGAGGCCGAGCTCAGCCTCGCCTCCTCCTTATATAACCCCACCCATAAGTCTCTGGGGTGGAAACATTGCACCCTGGGTGACGAATGGGGTTCTGGGTAAGGTAGTCCTGAGAGTCTTAAAGGAGACCCCGCTACATTTATAATAGCAACACAAACAATCCTTTTTTTTTACATTTAATAAAAAATTACTTAAAAGTTCTCCTTTCATGTTGTGAGTGCTGCTTGTTTGCTGAACATGTCTTCCCATGACTTCCTGGATTCCCTGCATGCTTTGCACTTTCTTTGTGCATTTGTTTTGTTCTTGCTGCCTGCAAGCAGTGATTCCTGTACTGACTCTGCCTTCTGAATTTTCTCCTCTCTGTACCTCTGTAGATCAGGAAGCAGGTTCTGTGAATTCTGTGGCACAGCAGTGCATATCCACAGGGCATATTAAATATGAAGCTCCTCAAATGTACTCTTCAAAAAGTATATTTGCAAACATAAAGATCATTCAGATTATTAGCAGTAGGCTACAAATACATAAAATATAAAAGTGAAAATGAATATATTATTTACAATTTTTACTATAGATACACTCTAAAATAATACTTGGTGACCTTGTCATTAACGTTATTTTTTCAGACATTTCCCCTGTCTCCCAACTGTGCTTCTGTGTGGTCACCCAGTCACATGCTCTTCCAATGGAGTCAACAAGTGGCCGTTTCCACACACATAATGTAGGCATTGTTCGTGTAGCGGGTATTTGAATTTAGGGGAGGCATCTGGGTGGTAGTGTAACCCAGATGCACTGATTGTTAGGGAATCTGAGACCCTTTTATGGTTCTTGGAGGACTCTGGTGGTGTGAGGTTCCCTGTAGCCTGCAGGTGGCGCTGTCACCCTGGGCCGGAGCTGAACACTCACCGCAAGACTGCATCCCTTTTTGTCCTTTCCTGGCGCTGGTAAGGCGGGGCGGGGAACCTGCTGTGACGCTAAGGGAGAGGAGATAAATGGGACAGACACCCTGACCTTTGGGGTTCAGAGTCGGAGGACGCGGCACCTTCAGCCTGGGTGCTGGCGTTCCAGGTCCAGGTGCCCTAGACCTGGCCGGAGCGGGAGATGGAGTCCATCTCAGGCACCTTTAGCCTGGGGTGAGGTACTAATGCGATAGCGATAGCGAAGGTAATTCACGCTCTTGTTCTATATAGTTAGTGGCAGCGACTATACATCATAACCATTGGTGACACCACAGTGGTTATCTCTACTTAAAGGATTGTGCCTTGACCTACTCCCCACAAATACTGAAGTGTTCTATGGGTCTCAACCTGTCTGTGCTGTATGACTATTTATTGCTGGAAGAGAAAAAATACGAGTTGGACCTTTTCAGTGTGTGGAACTCTAGTTACTGGGAGCAAAGGGGGTCATTTCGGAGAAAGGATTTGACTCTGAGACATACATACAAAACCCGATAGTTCTGGCTTTCACCTCCAGTCTCTCTGGAGGACATGGGCCGTGGTGTATCGCATCCCTCCCCCCAGTACTAACCCCTAGACGAGACAAACAAGCCGAGAATGAGAAGGGGCGAGAGGGGTGAGGTCGCTACACGTGGGGGCATCATTTTCGGGATGTGTGTTGTGTCTGAATTTGAACTTTGCTGCATGGAGGAGTTCCGAGTAGGTCGGCCATATTGGCCAACGCACCACGAGGCACACCATAGCTGCGCAGTTCATGGGCGGGGAGAAGAGAAAGCCTGCGAACAAATGCAGAGTATGGGAGGAGTCTGGCCATGTGGAAGGACACACGTGGGGATTCCGGCGCGAAGGGGTCAGTGCGCATTGGAGCAGGAGACAGTCAGGATAACCTCAAATACCCCATGGATTTCTGCTTCTTCTATCACGGAGATGACTTCTCTTGCTGCTCCGATCACGGACACAGGAATAAGACTAAGGCCCCGGGGGCGGTTGGCTCTGTATACCTGCAGAGACATAGAGGCCCTCGGTGTGATCTGTCCCGGCTGTTCGGGACTGGTGGTCCACTTGAAGCCGTTCGGGCGATGTGAGGTCTGCAAAGAATTCCTCTTTGAGGTGGAGCCATCCACAGAAAGGCCTCGCGCCTTCCACCTCAACTACCTCACAGGTACTGCCACTCCGGAGGGAGAGATCGATGCCTATGTGGACATTCCTGTGCGCACTGACCAGGGCGAAGTGAAGGCCCCAGCGGAGATTGAGAGAGAAAAATCAGAGGATACTGCCTCGGTCACCACAAGCTCCCTGCTCCCACCGCCGAAGAGGAAAGTTGGCCTGGTGATGGCATTCTGTGGTCGTGGAAAAGCTTCGCCCCGTCGCTTGCCTGGCCTGGATGGAATCCGGAGGGAAGAGCTCTGGACATCCCTGTTCTTCTAAAGGCCCAGGTGAGCCAGGGGTTGGGACTGTGTGTGGTTGGAGGTGTCGGGAGCCCACGGTTGGTGGAACCCATGGGGGGGGGGTGATTCTGTGTCTACGGGGAATTACCTGCCCGCAGAGTGTTATGACACCTCCGACCTAGAATCACTATCTGATGCCGGTGATGATGGGGAGATAGATGAAATCTTCCACAAGAAGGGATGGGACAAGATGAAGTTACCCTCGTCCCGTGTTACAAGGGACCCACCTATGTCCATTGGGGATAGTACGCCCCGGGTGGAGGCCTCGGAGCCTAGGGAAGAATCTGGTCCCCTGCCTACACTTCCTCTTCTTGAATCATCGAATGTTTCACCTGCTCCTGTTGCGGGAGTGCAACGCGCATCACTGCGGGCTCCTAGGCCCAAATCTACCAAGGTGGATGGAGTACCTCGTCACCCTGAATCAATTGTTCTGCCCGGAGAAGGAGACCGTGCCACAATGCCACCTTTGGCAAGGCTGCAGCGTCTCTTTTGTAAGAAGGTTGCCCGAGAATATGGGTGGGAATACCCCGAGACTTGCTTTATGAGGTGGAGGTCTTGCGGCAGCGGTGGTACAACAAGTTTGTCTGGACAAAGCTCAAGGTACCTCACGCACGCAGATACCTCTCGTGTTCACCTACAGTCACCAGAAAATTCAAAGACTGTAGGGCAGAGTGGATGCTCGGGAGACACATTCATGCTGACAGGGTGCTAATCTGTCAGAAGGATGGAGAGAACATTGAGTACAATATGGAAACCTGCGATAAGCATTTGAAGCCTTTGTTCCTGCCACATCCAAAGTTCTATTTATAGGAGAAAAAGACTCCTTTATATTCCCTTTTTGTTGCTGAACTTTCCAGAGTATTTGCTGGAACACAGGGACTGTGCCCTATATTTTTGGGTGTTTTGCTCTTTGGATAAATGGGAGCTGTTATGGGTGTTTTGTTCTCCCTCTTTCTCCTTTCATCAAGAAAAGAAATCAGTGACTTTGGGGCATAGCCAGCATAGGGTCATAGTACAGAAAAAAAAAAGAGAAAAGTTCATCTGGATTAGATAAGTGTCTTGACAGGTGGCGGTGTTGCGCAACGATTGTTTTTTTTTGTACACTATACACCATGATCATTGGAGCGAGTGGGTTTCTCCCTGGATAGAACCATTCCTTCCAAGAAAACATATACATTGTGTTGGGATGTATGTTTTCATTTCTTTTCCCTCTGCAGGAGACTCGTCTGTCAAGGCTGCTGAGAATGGGGTGGTTCTTAGATAGCGAGGGGGGGAAATTTCAATGTGTAAAATCATTTAAAGTATTTTTTGATACCAAGTTCATTGTTTTATATTCCTGTTTCCCTTTCCCGTTTTAGGTCTTGGCACAATTCATGACTAAATTGTGTGGTTTGGTCTCTGGGTCGAACTTATGTTACCACTCTTTGGGAGACATGGGTTTGCACCAGACACTGGGGACCAGTGTCAAATCACCAGAGGAGAGTGTAGCGGATATATGAATTTAGGGGAGGCATCTGGGTGGTAGTGTAACCCAGATGCACTGATTGTTAGGGAATCTGAGACCCTTTTAGGGTTCTTGGAGGACTCTGGTGGTGTGAGGTTCCCTGCGGCCTGTAGGTGGCGCTGTCACCCTGGGCCGGAGCTGAACACTCACCGCAAGACTGCATCCCTTTTTGTCCTTTCCTGGTGCTGGTATGGCGGGGCGGGGAACCTGCTGTGATGCTAAGGGAGAGGAGATAAAAGGGGCGGCAGCCCTGACCTTGGGGTTCAGAGTCGGAGGACGCGGCTGCACCCAGGCACCTTCAGCCTGGGTGCTGGCGTTCCGGAGTTCCGGGCCCAGGTGCCCTTGACCTGGCCTGGAGCGGGAGATGGAGTCCATCTCAGGCACCTTTAGCCTGGGGTGAGGTACTAATGCGGAAGCCTGGGACTCGGTACCTTCGACTGGGTTCCGCGAGGATAGAGGAATCCGAGGGGGCCCTAACGCATTGGGTGCCCATGTCTGAGACGAGGATGCTGGTGAGCGGATCTTCTCCGGTGTGTCTGGCGCAGCATTTGCCGGTGACGGAGAGTCCTCCGGTAACTCTCTTGGACGTATGTCTTCCCTCTGACAGGGGTTGCGATAGCGAAGGTAATTCACGCTCTTGTTCTATATAGTCGATGGCAGCGACTATACATCATAACCATTGGTGACACCACAGTGGTTAGCTCTACTTAAAGGATTGTGCCTTGACCTACTCCCCACAAATACTGAAGTGTTCTATGGGACTCAACCTGTCTGTGCTGTATGACTATTTATTGCTGGAAGACAATAAATACGAGTTGGACCTTTTCAGTGTGTGGAACTCTAGTTACTGGGAGCAAAGGGGGTCATTTCGGAGAAAGGATTTGACTGAGACATACATACAAAACCCGATAGTTCTGGCTTTCACCTCCAGTCTCTCTGGAGGACATGGGCCGTGGTGTATCGCATCCCTCCCCCCAGTACTAACCCCTAGACGAAACAAACAAGCCGAGAATGAGAAGGGGTGAGAGGGGTGAGGTCGCTACATTCGCATTCATGGAAAATCACATGCAAAATCTGTCAGACTGGTTGTATCCAAGTTGATCGATCAACTTTGTTTATTCAGCCTGCCAATACATGGTTCGAATCTCGGCTGGATCCGCAGTATTCAAACCGTCTATGGCCGGCTTTGGAAAAGCTTGCAGCCATTACTGAAGTACATGTAGACAGGAAGCGGGAAGTATTTTCAATTTAAAAAATGGCAACTGTTTGTGATATACTGTACTGTGCTTTCGCAGACGAAGAGGTTAATTTATTAACCACTTCAATACCATGCACTTACGCCCCTTCCTGCCCAGGACAATTGTCAGCTTTCAGCGCTGTCACACTTTGAATGACAATTGCGCGGACATACAGCGCTGTACCCAAACTAAATTTTTATCATTTTCTTCCCATAAATAGAGCTTTCTTTTGGTGGTATTTGATCACCTCTGCGGTTTTTATTTTTTGCTAAACAAACTAAAAGAGACCAAAATTTTTGAAAAAAAAAGATTTTTTTTTTAGTTTCTGTCATAAAATTTTGTTTTCCCCTTCACTGACGGGCACTGATGAGGCAGCACTGATGGGCACTGATGAGGCAGCACTGATGAGTTGGCACTGATAAAGTGGCACTGATGGTCACTGATATGGAGGCACTGATATGTAGAATTGATGGGTACTGATAGGCGGCACTGATATGCAGCACTGATGGGCACTGATAGGCGCCATTAATCAGCACTGATAGGTGGCACTGATGGGCACTGATAGGCGGCACTGATGGGCACTGACAGGCGGCTGTGATGGGCACTGACAGGTGGCTGTGATGGGCACTGACAGGCAGCACTAATTGGCACTCATAGGCAGTACTGATTGGCGCTGACAGGTGGCACTAACAGGTGGCACTGATGGGCAGCACTGATGATGAGGTACTGGCAGGTGTTACTGCTGGGCAGTGATTGGCACTGTGGTGGGCAGTGATTGGCACTGTGGTGGGCAGTGATTGGCACTGGTGGGCAGTGATTTGTACTGTGGTGGGCAGGGATTGGCACTGTGGTGGGCACTGGCATCCTTTATTATGGGGGAACTGCTTGGCAGGTGACCTTTTACATTTGAGGGGGCTGTGCTGATAATCAATGTGCTGATTATCAGCACAGACCCCCCCCCCTCTGACAGGGAGAGCCGCCGATCGGCTCTCCCTGTCAGCGTGAACCGAGAAATTACGTTTACCGGCACTTCCTGGTTCACGCGATGATCAGCTGTGGATTGGTCACAGCTGATCACGTGGTAAGAAGCCTCTGACAGAGGCTTATCACGATCGGAGATGCGGGGTGTCAGATTGACCCCACAGGCGCACGCCGGCATGTTATCCTGCTGGACGTCAATAGACGTCCAGTCAGGATAACAGAACCACTTCCCGGACGTCAATTCCCTATTGACCGGGCGGGAAGTGGTTAAAGGTGAATAGGCTGTTCACGTTGCAATGGAGTATTCGTATTGCAAGTGAATTTTCCCTTAACTTAGGTAATGTAGTAAAAATTGGCTTTCCAAAGAATACCCAATCACATGCAAGCTTCTCCCATCCTTTGGAACTCCCTACCCCAATCTGTCTGACTGTCCCCTAATCTATCCATCTTTAGACGATCCCTGAAAACCCTTCTCTTTAATAAACCTATCCTGCTTCTAACTAATACACTGTTTTTCTTCCTCCATCAGCTCATCCCCCACAGCTATTACTCTTTGTATTAATTGACCCTCCCTTTTTTAGATTGTAAACTCTAATGAGCAGGGCCCTCTGATTACTCTTGTACCAAATTATAATGTAACTGTAATGCAGTGGCGGCTGGTGCTCAAAATTTTTTGGGGGGCGCAAACAAACTTAAAAAAAAAAACATCAATTGCTGCCACTGTGCCTATTAAACGCACTCACTGTGCCCAAACGCCACCAGTTTTCTCCCTCAAATGCAGCCAGTTTGCCCCCCCAAATGCAGCCAGTTTGCCCCCTCAAACGCCACCAGTTTGCCCCCTCAAACGCCACCAGTTTGCCCCCTCAAACGCCGCCAGTTTCCCCCCAAATGCAGCCAGTTTCCCCCCAAATGCAGCCAGTTTTACCCCCAAATGCAGCCAGTTTTACCCCCAAATGCAGCCAGTTTCCCCCCAAATGCAGCCAGTTTCCCCCCAAATGCAGCCGGTTTCCCCCCAAATGCAGCCAGTTTGCCCCCTCAAACGCCACCAGTTTGCCCCCTCAAACGCCACCAGTTTGCCCCCTCAAACGCCACCAGTTTGCCCCCTCAAACGCAGCCAGTTTGCCCCCTCAAACGCAGCCAGTTTGCCCCCTCAAACGCAGCCAGTTTGCCCCCAAATGCAGCCAGTTTCCCCCCAAATGCAGCCAGTTTCCCCCCAAATGCAGCCAGTTTCCCCCCAAATGCAGCCAGTTTCCCCCCAAATGCAGCCAGTTTCCCCCCAAATGCAGCCAGTTTCCCCCCAAATGCAGCCAGTTTCTCCCCAAATGCAGCTAGTTTGTCCCCAAATGCAGCCAGCATGCCCCCCAAATGCAGCCAGTTTCTCCCCAAATGCAGCCAGTTTGTTCCAAAAATGCAGCCAGTTTGTCCCCAAATGCAGCCAGCTTGTCCCCAGCCTGGTACTTACCTTCCTCGGGTCAGCGCCATCCTCCTCCACGCTCCCTCATGTCTTCTTCTGCCCTCGATGTCTTCTTCTGCCCTCGATGTCTTCTTCCGCCCTCGATGTCTTCTTCCGCCCTCGATGTCTTCTTCCGCCCTCGATGTCTTCTTCCGCCCTCGATGTCTTCTTCCGCCCTCGATGTCTTCTTCCGCCCTCGATGTCTTCTTCCGCCCTCGATGTCTTCTTCCGCCCTCGATGTCTTCTCCCGCCCTCGATGTCTTCTCCCGCCCTCGATGTCTTCTCCCGCCCTCGATGTCGCTTCAGCCAATCAGGTTACCGGACCACTATGGAGGCCCTGCCACTGCTGTAATGTCTGCCTTAATTTTGTTAAGCACTGCGCAAACTGTTGGCGCTAAATAAATGCTGTATCATAATAATATTAATAATAATAATAATAATGCAAGGAAAACAAATAACAAAAAGAAAATTGTTTATTTGCTTGCACGTGACTAAATGATGGAATTTAGCAGAGTTTCACCTAATTTCTGGAAGAAGGACAGTCCAAGAATGCTAGCAAAAAATGTTTTTATTTCAAACAAGCAAACATTTCCAAAATTTTAAACTAATGTACACTTTGCAAAAGAATGTGGACAAGTGCAAAAGAATAATCATTGTTAAAATAATAATCTCTATTCTCTAACCCATCATGGCACTATTAAAAAATAAATAAAAAGGTGATGTAAAAACATTTATTGTTTACATGTTTTAACTACTTAAAGTGGTTGTAAAGGCAATTTTTTTTTAAATAACAAACTATGTTATACTTACCTCCACTGTGCAGCTCGTTTGCACAGAGTGGCCCCGAACCTGGTCTTCTGGGGTCCCTCGGCAGCTGTCTCCTCCATGCAAGAATTAACCACCTTCATGCGAGCGAGCTCGCATGGTGGTTAGTTCTTGCGGGCGCGCTCCAGTGATACAACCGGCGGCTATAGCCGCTCACTGTATCACTCAGCCCCGCCCACCGGCGCACCGCGTCATTGGATGTGATTGACAGAAGCGCAAGCCAATGGCTGCGCTGCTTTCAATCCACTGTAGCCAATCAACGGCCAGGCTGAGCGGCAAAGAGGACGTGGGGGGCGAGCGCAGCAGGTGAACGGGCTCAGGTAAGTAAAATGGGGCGCTGGGGGGGGCGGTATTGTCGGATGGGGGGCTGGGGGGGGCGGTATTGTCGGATGTTTTTTCACCTTAATGCATAAGGTGCATTAAGGTGAAAAAATGTGTACCTTTACAACCCCTTTAAGGACCGCCCCACCCATTTAAAGCAAGATAGTTCAACCCATGATTTGTCATAATTGTGATGATTATGGCTTACAGCTCATGAAAACCCCAAATCTACAATCTCAGTGAAATGATGGTTAAGCGCAGTAATTTCCCAAATCTCTCTCTCTATATATATATATATATATATATATATATATATATATATATATAGCAGCACAACAGTGACTTGACTTATTTTTTCCTGCTGCTTTCTTTTAGAGGATTGTTTCAAATACCTGGTACCACTGGTGGTTATGTCTTTGGCTTTCATTTTTCTGCTGACCATTAACATTGTGCACTGTGCCAAGAAACATAGAAAAGGTAAGTGGGTTTATGACACAGAGTTTACCTATTAATCTTAAAAACCCAGACAAAGTGTTGTGCTATAGTTTTGACCAATAGCTGCAATAATTGCCTAAAAAGTGAAAACCGAACCCTTATATAACATTGAGGCTGGGTTCACACCATTGCGAATTGGATGCGGAATTTCCGCATCCAATTCGCAATAGCAGGAGATTTTGACCGGCTCTCTATGGAGCCGGTTCACATATCTCTGCAGCAGGTCCGGTGCGTTTTGCAGAAAAAACTGACAGGCGGACCTAAACGGTCCGCCCGTGTGAAAGGGGCCTCAAAGAAGTCTGGTAATTGGAGCTGTCAGAAAAAAAAAAAGCAGCTAGCAATGTTTATTAACAACATTGTTCAGCCACTGAAACACTAAAATAAAAAGAAACATTGTTTCTTTTTGTTTCTTTCTGTTTCTTCATCTGCTGATCCCTCTGCTAACCCCTTAGTAAACCTTAATTTACTCTAATCAGCCTTAATTATTTTGTAAACAACTATATAGATTAGACCAAAATAAGGGACAAATGAAGAGGAAAGAGGGGCAGAGGGACTTTGTTCCGAATGAGGGACGGTCCCTCAAAATCAGGGACAGTTGGAAGCTATGTAATACATAGAATATTTATGCTTTTTTGGGTAGTCATTAGATGCAGAAGTAAAAAACCCTATACATGATGATCCAAGTCCTTCTCATTAGCCTCTTAGAAATGACACACCACCTTACTAGTTTTAGAATGCTGCAGTAAAATCACTGTCTAATTGAATGATTTTTGTGCTAATGAACACAGAAAGCTAAGCTTTTTGCTGCTTTTATCTGATGTCTATCTATTTGAAAGGTCTCTCTTCTGGATATGATCACCGTTAGAAATCACGGGGCCCCAAACAGCCTGTCTGACAAGTTCCCCCACCCAGTATCTCCTCATATGCTTTAACCACCCCTTGTGTCTCTCTATAAACTTTAAGCCCCCTTCTTATCTGGTATCTCCCCATACACTGTAGAGGGCTGCTGCATATCCAGAGGATGGGAGTTACCCCAGCTGTCTCTATGTACACAGCCCAGCAGGCCTTGCCCAGGGCCTACACCCAGACCTTGGACTCTTCCACCCTGAGAGGAAAGGTAAAAAAATGGTCCTTGCCCAGGGCCTGCACCCAGACCCTGGACCCTTCCACCCCTGAGAATAGAGGTTAAAAAAAAAATAGGCCCTTGCCTAGGGTCTGCACCCAGGCCCTGGACCTTTTCACAGCTGGAGTCACAGTAAAAATATGACAAATATTCTAACCTGTACCCACTTTTTCCAAAACTATAACAAAAATGTTTTGGTTTGACTTTAAGTAAGTTTCATTTTATTTGTTTTTTCCAATACATTTTTATTGGTGTGTGATTTTATCTGCAGATGCTGTCATGTTCTTACTTCTGAATCACATTTCTAATTTGTATTTACACAGAGAAAGAACTGAGATATTACAGCCAGTCTACCATAAGGTATGTTGTACACCTATTTTTATTTTTAAAATGTCTCAGTAAATGTCCTAAACCTTACAACTTTTATAATCTAACATATGAAATACAGCGATCAGTGTGTTAGTAGAAGATAACTTCACTTAAAATACACATCACCTAAATGGCTTTATGAGAGAAAATGTAAATAGCAATACTTACTACTTACTACAATACTTTGACACACTGTAGTCTGAAGCCTCCTGGGGTCTGCTTTTATTTTCTGCACTGCAAAGGAAACTTTTACATCTCATCTTCCAACGGTGTACTTTAGTGGTGGACAGGCGTAGCTTCCCCTTTGTACCCCTGGAGGCTGTGAGCTATGGTGTACTAGACACATTAGTCCAGGCACAAATCAGCCTTTGGCTGCAAGTGCTGATTGAATGCTGGTTTACGGGCATGCCTGTTCGACAGAAGATGGTCATTAGATTTACACAGCAAATTCCAGCTTTCATTTTAGGAGCTGAGAATTGCTAACAAGTGGGAGGAGAGGGCACAGCAGTGGGCCAGAAGGACTGGGTGTGCTAAGTATACCCAAAAAAATCTTATTCACAGGAGTACACAGAGCATACATAACAAGCCCTGTCCCTCCCCCTGCTACTACTCCCCACCAACGCTTTTACCAGCATTTCCTTGATATGTATATATAGCTCTAGCCACTGCTGTCAAAAACAGATCTTTTGATTTAGTGTTTATAAACACTGTTCAGACGTAAGATTTAAAAATTCAAAGTGGCATTGTTACCTTGTATTTATTTTGTTTAATTTATCTGCAGATCAAAGAGATGATGTTCAATCTGCATATGATGTCCGTTGAGACACCATTCACATTAGAAAGTCTCCAAATTCACACGATTTCCAGACTTTACATTCTCTAGACCAAAGTCGCATCAAAAGTTGTACCAAGGCACCTTTTCAAAATCGCTGTGACTTTAAGTTGCACCAATCTGAACGAATGCCATTGCAAACAATGGGCTGCGACTTGTCATGCAATGTAATTTCCAAACTTGCACAACAAGTGTGAATGGGCCCTAAAACAACCTTACAAGTAAAAAAAAAAGTTTGTTCTTGTAGCAGGATGTCCATATGTAAGAAGGAATCCGGCTCCCTCCGGTGGTATAAGTGTTACAATGCAACTAATGCACTTTGGGACAGATATCAGCTAGGAGAAAAGACTTTGTTGCTTTTAGTAAAAGACAGACTACATTACCCAGGGTGCATTGCAACACCGCAAAGCATTCTGGGCAGGCTACTTAAACCAGGGGAGGGGCCAGCGTCTCTCTCTCTCTGGATCCAGCTCTCAATCAAGCAGGAAGTTGGCACGGAGGCCTGCTTCCTAAGGATTAGGCCAGAAGCCTGGGCCTAAATTACGGGAGTGCCTGAGTGATTTCCAGCAGAGGATCGTCCACAGCGTCCTGTGATTGCCCAGCAGAGACCGGAGTCATCCATCACCATATGCTGTTAGTGACGGAGTCCGGAGACTGCAGCTGAAGCAGAAGCGTGGAGATCGAGTGACCGGGACAAGCCAGAGGAGACTATCTGAAAGTCGGGCCTGTTTGGTGAGAAGGGCACCTGCCCAGAATTGACTACTACTTTAGAGGAAAGTGATTTAGTCAGTGCCAGCCACACTTCACCTATCACGCCACAGCTTGCGGCCTAGTGTATCTCACTGGAGACTATGTGATCAGAGATTGGTGCATCCGTCATTAGTGGGTGGCAGGCACACGAGTACTCAGGTATATTGCGGATAATTACAGCATCTTGTTGAAACCCTGTGGATTACAATTTAACTTGTGCACCGACGGTGGCTAGCGAAGACTTCATTGGAGAAAGGAACTTTGAGTGGGACGCAGATAGGCCTTGCTTACCTATTATAGGGAATGAACACGTGCAAGGTATTGCAACAAAGGGGGAGCTCGCGAGCAACCAGTTAGCCGTGCAGAGACACATATAGATACATGTACATATATATAGCTGATGTTATTTCCTGTTATTACCTAATCTCAGTGATACCTATCCTTATTGGTTTATTGACTCTGCAATGCGCATGCAGAGTCAACTGTGTGTATTAATGTGATTCTTTACCCTTCCCTTTTATACTGAGTAAAGGTACCTTTGATTAAGCATATAACTTGTGTGAAGTATCTCTGTCACTTAGAAGGACTAGTGACCAGCAAAGGTAATAACATTTACAGGTTATTGTGTGATGTATGCAGGATTGTGTCTCCTAATACTCAATAGGTCTCACACTCCTTATTCATATCAGTTGTGCTAAGGGAAGGTTTGAGCCACTTCCAGGGGTTGATAGGCAGGACGTAGACCCAAATCAAACAAACAGCAGCTCCTACGGGGGTAGTGCTACACGTGGGGGCTCGTCCGGGATATTCTACGGTTCTGCAATCAACTTTCCCCCTAGACAGAACCCATACAGCACAGAAATGGACCCTGCTGCCGTAGCCCGGTGGTGCAGGGATGAAGGCATCCTACCTGGAAATGGCCTGGTGGTTGAAATCCAGAGAGAGGCCTGGGTAGAGGAGCAGCTAACTCCAGTCTTGAGAGCATTGTCCACGGACAGGAAGCCATGGGTGATTGACATAAAGACAGATACTGTAAATCCCCACACCTATGCATTATGTGAGTGGAGGAACGGAATCTCTGACTACTTCAAGGGTGCCAGCATAAAAACTACAAACCAAGTAGAACTCCTCCTGATACACCCAGAAGAGAATAAAGATGGCCCCACATCCACTACTTCAGGAGGCCCCAGCACAGGAGGGAGCGCCCAACAAAAGGGTCCCGGTTCACCACCATTGACCACCCTTAGCTCAGAATTGTGCGCTGTCCTGGGGGAGATTGTGACCAAGTGTAAAAAGGACCCTCCAGACTACCTGATGTCAGGATACAGGAAACTCAGGACCTTTTCTGGGAAGAAACCTATACCTTCAGTGGAAGATGGATTTGAAGAGTGGCTAGATGGAGCCACTCAGGCCCTAGAAGAATGGGAGGTGCCAGAACAACAAAAAAAACAACGGATTGTGGAAAGGACGCCTGGATAAGATCCTGAAGAAAGGGATCGATCCAAGAAAAGTGGATGAGGCCCATGCCCAGCAGGTGTTGAGGGGAGCTCAACCCTTGGACCCCATCGCATTATTGCTACGCACCCGGCGGGACGGGAGCAGCCTGGAATACCCCGACTTGATCCGGATAGTCAGGGAGGAGGAGGCCATGTTGGAAGACAAAAGGAGGAGTCAACACACCGAACCAACTGCCTGAGTCAGAATGTTAAGTGCAGAAGAAGGTTATTCAGAAGTTGAACTCCTAAAGACCCAGGTGTCACAACTAGTAGAAATGGTGTCCATGCTGACTAGCCAGGCCTCTGTGCCACACAACAAGAACACGTCAGAGGAACCAAAAAAACCTCCTAGCTCCAATATGGAACTAGTACAGAAGCCTAAGAGATTGATAACATGCTTCAATTGTGGGGGAATCGGGCATGTTAGAGCAGTGTGTCCCAGCCCAGATGAAGTTGCATCCAGATATCGCAAGCCGGGGGAAAACTTCAGAGGGCCCCGGTGAAGGAGTCAGCCGGGCGCCCACCAGTTTCCACGAACTCCTTCAAGAAGTCCAATGATCCAAAACATCAGAGTCAGGGACCTAAACCTCTGCCAATTAGGCCCCGTCCCACAACTCAGGCTGCTGTTGAACGGAAGGCCAGTGCACACCAGACCCAGAAGGGACTGAGACCCACCGGAAACTCAAGAAAAAAAGAAGTGAGGGTACAGGTAACTGAACCCAGCAAGAAGTCTGTGTTGAAGGAGTTCCCTGTCAAGTTAGTGGGGCCTTCTCCAGTAGTCTCCATACAAGTAGAAGGGATCTACACCAAGGCTCTTCTTGACACTGGGGCTCAAGTGACTCTTCTGTATAGGGATTTCTATGATAAACATCTTAAACATCTGCCCCTACAGAAATTAGAGGAACTGGAAATATGGGGTATTGGAACTCAGAGCTTTCCCTATGACGGTTACCTGCCAATCAAGTTGACTTTTGATCCCTCAGTGGCTGGGGAGACAGAGACCTTCGATACTCTGGCAGTAGTGTGCCCTCGCCCACCAGGGGCCAGCAAGAGCTCACTCATCATAGGGACCAACACTGATCTAGTCAGGCGACTGCTGACACCGTTGGCCCAACAGGAAGAAGCCCCGACCACAAGAGTCCACCCCATGTTAAGGCAAGCCTACCAGCGCCTGGTACTGGAGCAGAAGGCCCCGGCTGAGGGAGTTGGCAAGATTTGGAAGCTAGACAAGACGGAGAAGGTATTACAACCGGGAGAGGTGACTTGTCTGAGGGCTTCTGTCAAGCTCACATGGAAACAGCCAGGCCCCTTCATTGTCTTCGAACCAGGCCCACAGGAAAGACAGAAAGGGATTGAAGTAATCCCCGAAGTGATCCCATTGAAGGCCCTACAGAAAAGCCATGGGAGGGTTTCAGTGAGTATAAGGAACACTGCTAATACACCAGTGAAGGTGCCGGCCAGAATGCTGTTGGGCCAGGTGAATCCAGCCACCCCCATTGCCCCGTGTGAATTGAAGAAAGAAGAAAGGGGTGAAGTCACCATAGAGAAGCTCTGTTCTGAAGACACGGCCCTCCCACCAGAATGGAGAAAAAGGGCCAAAGCTCAACTTGCAAGGTGGGAAAAGATCTTCTCTAAAGATGAGTTCGATGTGGGGTGCGCAAGGAGTGCCACTCACAAGATACGCTTACAAGAAGATAAGCCCTTTAGAGAGAGAGTTCGACGGGTCCCACTGGGTGACTTAGAAGACTTGCGGGAACAGTTGGCTTAGCTGAAGAGGACGGGGATTATTCGAGAATCCAGGAGCCCTTACGCTTCTCCAATAGTGGTCGTCCGAAAGAAGAACGGGTCGCTGAGACTGTGTATCGACTACAGAACACTAAACAGAAGGACCATCCCAGATCAATACACCACTCCCCGAATTGAAGACTCCCTGCAGAGTCTGTCAGGGGCCAAGTGGTTCAGTGTAATGGATCTAAAAAGTGGATATTACCAAATCCCCATGCACCCTGAGGATCGGGAGAAGACAGCCTTCATCACCCCTGTGGGGTTCTTTGAGTTCAACCGTATGCCTCAAGGGTTATCAGGAGCCCCCGCCACTTTCCAAAGGCTAATGGAGAGAACCGTCGGGGACATGAATCTAATAGAGGTACTGGTATATTTGGACGACGTTATCGTGTTCGGGAGAACCCTAGAAGAGCATGAAGAGAGACTGGAGAAGGTCCTGAAGAGGCTCAGTGAAGAGGGCCTGAAACTCTCCCCAGAGAAGTGTCAATTTTACCAGTCCTCAGTCCATTACCTGGGCCATATCGTTTCTGCAGAAGGGGTGGCCACGGACCCAGAGAAGCTGGATGCCGTCACCTCTTGGCCGAGACCTACCAACGTGACTGAGCTTCGGTCATTCCTAGGGTTCTGTTCTTACTACAGAAGATTTGTAGAAGGATTCGCCAAGATTGCCAGACCCCTGAACGAGTTACTCAGAAACGAAGGGGAAGATGATGTTCCAGAGCTGGTCAAACCAGTGAAACTCACCATGGGACCCCGAAGGCCCAAAGAGTCGATTTAAGACCAGTGGACAGGGGAGTGCGAGGAAGCCTTCCAGATGTTAAAGAAGAGTCTTACCACTGCACCAGTCCTGGCCTATGCTGATCCAAAGAAGCCTTATGAACTGCATGTAGATGCCAGCCGAGATGGGCTGGGTGGGGTGCTGTACCAGGAACATGATGGTTACCTAAGACCCGTCGCATATGTGAGCAGGAGTCTGATACCTGCTGAGAAGAATTACCCCACCCACAAGCTTGAATTTCTGGCCTTGAAATGGGCAGTGGTAGACAAACTGAGAGACTACCTATATGGGGCGGAGTTTGTGGTGAAGACAGATAATAACCCGCTCACCTACCTTCTGACCACTGCCAAGTTGGATGCAACGGGACACCGGTGGTTGGCTGCCCTTTCAAGCTTCACCTTCAGCTTGAAGTACCGACCCGGAGTGGGAAATAGGGATGCAGATGCCCTGTCCAGGAGGTCTCATGCCCCCACCGACCCTACAGAAGAATGGGCCCAACTAGACCCAGAGGGAGTGCGAGCCCTATATCAGGGGACAGAACTTCAAGCCAGAGGTGGGTCAAGAGCCGAAGAAATTGGGGTCTCAGCTGTTGGAGTACTGAAGTGCTATTGCAGTGTGACCCAAGTCGAAGGGGAGGGCTTGCCCAAGCTGACAAAAAGGGATTTGAGAAAGGAGCAAGAAGAAGACTCTTTAGGGAAACTCCTGATAAAGGCCCTGGAAAGCCAGCGTCCCGAGATGCTTGAAACAGACTCCCCAAGAGAAGCCCGATTGTTGCGCAGGGAGTGGGATCGGCTACACATACGTCAAGGGGCGGTCTACCGAAGGGGCCCCTCTGACGACTCAGAAGAGAAGTGGCAGCTGTTTCTACCAGCCAAATATCGAGAAGCGGTCCTAGCTGCCCTCCATGACAACCATGGTCACTTAGGGTCCGAACGGACTTTTCACCTTGTACGGGATAGGTTCTATTGGCCCTGCATGCGGGCTGAAGTGGAAGGATATTGCCATTCCTGTGTCCGATGCATTCAAAGGAAGACCTTGCCACGTCAAGCAGCCCCAATGGGCCATCTGCAAAGTCAGGGACCTATGGAACTGGTGTGCATTGACTTCCTTTGCCTGGAGCCTGATCTGAGTGGTCAAGGGAATGTCTTGGTGATAACAGATCACTTTACCAGATATGCTCAAGCATTCCCAACAAAAGACCAGAAGGCCTCAACAGTAGCCAAAGTACTGGTAGAAAAATTCTTTGTGCACTATGGTCGACCCCAACGCCTTCATTCAGATCAGGGCAGAGGCTTTGAAAGCAAATTAATAAAGAAGTTATTAGACCTGTTAGGCATCCAGAAGACCAGGACAACCCCTTATCACCCACAAGGAGATGCTCAGCCTGAACGGTTTAACCGGACTCTCTTGGATATGTTGGGGACTCTGAGTTCAGAGAAAAAGCAGCATTGGAGCAAGCATGTAGCTGCCATAGTGCATGCCTACAATAGCACTGCCAGTGATGTCACCGGGTATTCCCCATACCGTTTGATGTTCGGGCGGGAGGCTCGGTTGCCAGTGGACTTGGCTTTTGGCATATCGCTGGATCATACCTCAGCAGCATCCCACAAGGGGTATGTAGACCGATTGAGAAAGAGTCTGAAGACAGCTTTTGAAAAGGCCCAAGCAGCATCTGACCAACGGGGGCTGAGAAATAAAAGAAACTTTGACCTAAGAGTCAGAATTCAAGATTTACAGCCAGGAGATAGAGTGCTGTTGAGGAACTTGGGAATTCCGGGAAAATATAAGTTGGCTGACCGTTGGAAATCCCAACCTTATGTTATCTGCAAGAAGCTGGAAAACCTTCCTGTGTACCAAATTAGGCCAGAAGGAAGCGTGGGACCGTTAAAGACCTGGCACAGGAATCACCTGTTGCCCCTCTCCGAGGCAGTTCGCATGCCTCCTGCATCTGACTCACAAGAAACCCCTTCAACTTCTCAAGGTTCCAGACCCATCACCCGATCTCAAACAGTGCTTCCAGATGTGAGAGATGGAGACTCTGACAATGAAGGTCAAGAGGATGAAGAAGCAGAATCTGACTGGTTGTGGTCATCCCAATTGCCAGAACCCATGACCACCTCCCAAACCTCACCCAAAACAGTTGACAATGGAACTCTTCGGGCAGAAGCTCCTGAATTCGTGCCTTCAAACATTCTCATTGAGGAGGTAGCTGATGACTCAGACTCTTTGTCAATGGAAGACCCAGAAGAAGGGTCTTTGTCTCTATCTGAAGGAGAGCGGGACGCTCCTGAAGTTCTGGAGCCCAACATGCCTGAACTAGATGAGGAAGCCCCTGAAGAGCTTCTAGAAACAACCAGCCCCAATGTCCTTGAGAATATGATACCTAAAGAGCAGAGGGAAAGAAGAGTAATTCACCCCCCAAAAAGACTGACGTACGACCAATTGGGTGAATGCTCTGAGGAGGCCATCATCACTTCTAAGAGAACCATTGATCAGTCTAGCTCTTCCACTCCAGATTCAGATTCAGTGGAAGACAACCCCAGCTCACTCCCTAGCACATCTGAAACAGACACCCAAGTGTCGGTGGTCCGTATACAGGACAACCTCCCTTCTTGTGATAATTGGTGGGAGGTTCCTCTGTCGGCTCTGTGTTATGATATGAGCTGTTTAAGTTTAAATCCTGCTTATGAAAAGGCAAGTTGTTTATTGTCATGCATAAACTAACAAATTTCCCTGCAGGTATTGCCAAAGTATGTGTTAGGTTACATACTGTTGTCCTCTTTGGGGACCAAAGACTTTAAGTGGGGGGAGTGTGTAGCAGGATGTCCATATGTAAGAAGGAATCCGGCTCCCTCCGGTGGTATAAGTGTTACAATGCAACTAATGCACTTTGGGACAGATATCAGCTAGGAGAAAAGACTTTGTTGCTTTTAGTAAAAGACAGACTACATTACCCAGGGTGCATTGCAACACCGCAAAGCATTCTGGGCAGACTACTTAAACCAGGGGAGGGGCCAGCGTCTCTCTCTCTGGATCCAGCTCTCAATCAAGCAGGAAGTTGGCACGGAGGCCTGCTTCCTAAGGATTAGGCCAGAAGCCTGGGCCTAAATTACGGGAGTGCCTGAGTGATTTCCAGCAGAGGATCGTCCACAGCGTCCTGTGATTGCCCAGCAGAGACCGGAGTCGTCCATCACCATATGCTGTTAGTGACGGAGTCCGGAGACTGCAGCTGAAGCAGAAGCGTGGAGATCGAGTGACCGGGACAAGCCAGAGGAGACTATCTGAAAGTCGGGCCTGTTTGGTGAGAAGGGCACCTGCCCAGAATTGACTACTACTTTAGAGGAAAGTGATTTAGTCAGTGCCAGCCACACTTCACCTATCACGCCACAGCTTGCGGTCTAGTGTATCTCACTGGAGACTATGTGATCAGAGATTGGTGCATCCGTCATTAGTGGGTGGCAGGCACACGAGTACTCAGGTATATTGCGGATAATTGCAGCATCTTGTTGAAACCCTGTGGATTACAATTTAACTTGTGCACCGACGGTGGCTAGCGAAGACTTCATTGGAGAAAGGAACTTTGAGTGGGACGCAGATAGGCCTTGCTTACCTATTATAGGGAATGAACACGTGCAAGGTATTGCAACAAAGGGGGAGCTCGCGAGCAACCAGTTAGCCGTGCAGAGACACATATAGATACATGTACATATATATAGCTGATGTTATTTCCTGTTATTACCTAATCTCAGTGATACCTATCCTTATTGGTTTATTGACTCTGAAATGCGCATGCAGAGTCAACTGTGTGTATTAATGTGATTCTTTACCCTTCCCTTTTATACTGAGTAAAGGTACCTTTGATTAAGCATATAACGTGTGTGAAGTATCTCTGTCACTTAGAAGGACTAGTGACCAGCAAAGGTAATAACATTTACAGGTTATTGTGTGATGTATGCAGGATTGTGTCTCCTAATACTCAATAGGTCTCACACTCCTTATTCATATCAGTTGTGCTAAGGGAAGGTTTGAGCCACTTCCAGGGGTTGATAGGCAGGACGTAGACCCAAATCAAACAAACAGCAGCTCCTACGGGGGTAGTGCTACATTCTGAAACCCCTTATTAACACTTAAACTGAAACTTTTTTTTGGAGTTTTGGATAGGGTGGAGAGGCAATAAACAAGTCTATAGCAAAAATTAGAAAATTGATCTTGACCATAGAGTGTGTACAGATGTGAGATCTGAAGTAGTTAAAGCGGAGCTCCACCCAAAAGGGGAAGCTCCGCTTGTTCGCACCCTCCCCCCCTCCACTGCCACATTTGGCACTCATCGATCTCCAAGTATGCCCAGCCCCTTCTCCTTCCCCCCCACTGCTTTCTGGGACACACACAGGTCTCAGAATAAAGCAGGACCATTCAGAGAGTGCAGTGTTTTGACAGCTACCCGCTCCCACTTTTGGGTAAGTTTGCTGCAGCGATCTCTGAGTGTGCCTTGCTCCCGCTGCCTTCTGGAACATACTCACCCTTGCGTTACCATTCACAAAGTGCAGCGCGACTTGGGCATGTGCAGTAGGAAACTGTCTGTCAAGCCTGAAGGCTTCACTTGAGGATTCCCTTGGTGAAGATGCCGGCGCCTGCACCTGGCAATGTCGGCGCCTGCACCCCAATTGAAGAATCGTCTCAGGGTGCCGACATCGCTGGATCCCTGGACAGGTAAGTGTCCTTATATTAAAAGTCAGCAGCTACAATATTTGTAGCTGCTGACTTTAATTTTTTTTGCCCAGACTGGAGCTTCTTTTTAAAGAATGCTTAGTACAGGTTCAGTTATCCTTAAGATGGCTCTAAACAACACAACTTGTAAACAAATGAACTTCGCAAGTAGTTACTTCCCATAATATTCTGCTGATTGTGAAAATTTGGTAGAATAAATTATGCTCCACACCATAAATTGATAAACAATATTACCAAACAGGATGGCAGCCTTCTGCCCTGGTCTACGTCTAGGGGGCTCACTGCCCTGTGTTGTCAGAGAGAAAAAGTCATTAGTCTTGAAAATCTGTCCTGATCACTACTGTCCTTCCCCTTCTTACAATAAGCCAGTTCTGGTAGCATCTTCCTCCCCACTCCTTATCACCTACTTGTTTATGCGTTTTTAATCAGAAGGAATGGCCACACACATTTATGATGCACTCTGTGGCACTTAAAGGTTTAAATAGATTGGGCATGGTCGCATGTGCTGCACATTTCCAACTGCCATGTTGATAAATGCATCTTATTGTATTATTAACCAGCTGGTGCAGATTCTGTAACCTAATCTAAAAGTGGACATTCCCAGATGTCGCTCCAAGGCCCCTTTCACACATGCAGACCGTTCCAGTCCACCTGTCAGTTTTTTAGGTGGACCTGAACGGACGTTCTATATAGTTCTATGGAGCGACGGATGTCAGCGGTGACCTCTCCGCTCCGCTAAATCCAGACGGATGGAAACCCTATTTTCCATCCCTCTGGCAGATTGGATCAGATGAAAACGGACAGGCGTATATATCCGTTTTTATCTAATACCCCAGAGCAGAGAGCGGAGATCTGACAGGTCCATCTCTCCACAGTGAGCAGAGACGGACCTGTCATCCACCGGCTCAGTGGGGATCAACGGAGCAAACCCCCCTGAGCAAACAGAGTCCGTGAAAACAGACAACAATGTGTGAAAGGGGCTTTAGGGAACGGTCGTATGTCTCAATGTTCCAGCACAAAATACTGTTTCCTTGTATCAATATTATACAGCAATTTGTGATTTTTGCCCTGACTGATGTGTTCCTTTAAACTCTGTGTAGCTAGCTACTTATTTCCAATTCAAGGCCTACTTCCTCGTCAAGATTTTTCTTACAGATTCTGTAAAATTTTAAATGCAGCCTGTGTTCCTATGCAGGAGATTTCTTTACTCTTCCTGTTCTGTCTGACAGAACAGGAAATATCTCCTGAAAACAAAGACAGAAATAACATCCAGGCGGAGAATCCCGTCACATAGCACAGCCAGGTGGATGATGACAATTACAGTTACATAATACTGAGGTGTCCTTTCTCCACTTCCAGCCTTCTGACTGGATGGTGAAAAAGCTGGATAAGACTGATGAGGTCAACCACTTACTCATTCTGCCCTCTCCTCCTCAGGGGTCAAGTCCTGGGAAAATAAATTCCCGCCCCCACCTCAAAAAAAAAAAATGTGTGTGTTGTGTATATATATATATGTAGTGGGACCCCCAAAAATGGGGTCGCTATGCTGTAAATTTATGGGCAGTCTGGGCAATAGTGTGGCTCAAATTCTACAATTCTGTTCAATACAGACTCTGCTCTGCCATGTTGTTGCCTGGTGTATAGTTCCCCTGGGCCTGAGGTGGCGCTGTTGCCCAGGTCTCGGGTTGAACCGCAGGTGGCGTTGTGGTACGATTGGTGTCCTCTCTCGGCTACCGTGTGGTGGGTGGGCTCTGCCTGCTGTGCATGCTGGGAGAGGGTATATAAAGGGCAGATGCCAGAAGTGCGGGGAGTGTGCCCATGGGGGTGGAGTGTGCCCCATGGGGGTGGTGTGCCAGGGGGATTCCAAGGACCCGTGGTGGCGAAGTCTCACTCTATGGCCTTGCTGGCCGGGGGGGTGCGTGAACTGGTCGAGGAGTCTCGGGCACCTTTAGCTCGAGGCTACAACATTCCAGGTAGGCACAGCACCTTCAACTGGGTCTACAAACAACACACTAGAGTCCCAGGGAACCCGTGTGAGGGTGGCCCGCTCTGAAGGAGAGGAAACCGGGAGAGGACCTGTCCGATGGATCAGTGAAGGAATTCATGGTGAAGGAGAGGCCTGGTTACCTATCAGAGGGAAGGACTCGTGAGTTGCAATATAGCTCCTGTAGTGTGTCCCATTGACACCTATGGTCTTCATTAATCTATGGGAGTTTCAAAGTTCTAATTCAGTAACTAAAGGATTCTGTGGCAGAGAATACTTAGACTTGTTTGTGAAGGGGACTAACTTAAAGGAACTGTTCGTGTTTCACTCCGGCTGCTGGAACTGTGAGAGGGATCTATCCGGGTGAGCAATTCATACTCAGTCTTGAGTGAAGAATAGGGTAGTTGGGTGTCGCGTGCCCGAACCTGTCCATCTACCTACCTTGTTTCTATTTTCAACCTATTCCCAAATCTGTTTCAAGAAAGATAAAATAAACTCG
Organism: Rana muscosa; assembly: GCA_029206835.1. Lineage (NCBI taxonomy): Eukaryota > Metazoa > Chordata > Amphibia > Anura > Ranidae > Rana > Rana muscosa. The sequence goes on along the minus strand of JARGYO010005583.1, from coordinate 3,336,820 downwards.
TCTGTTTGGAGTTTAAATACTGTTTGGACATTGGCTTTCTTTGGGAGGAAGAACACAGACTTTTCCCTATACTCTGGGGATGAGAACCAATGGAGGGAGGTAACTCGCTGCAGGACCCAAAATTGGAACAACACCGCTCAACCTCTTAAACCAGGAGGATCCGGGCATGTGGCACGGTGTGCCTTTATCCCTGCAAAGAGAAGGTAGGCAGGAGAAAAGGGTCTGTGTGCTACACGTGGGGGCTCGAGTCCGGGATTATTTGCAGCTACCCCCTGGAAGTTGGACTGTGTTTGTTTTTTTTCTCTTCCCGGGTGCGCTGTGAAAATCAGCCATTTGGAGAATTTGAACTGCGTCATTCCTGCGCAAAATGGAGGTAAAGGCCTGTACGGTACTTTACCAACTGCGTAGTTCGTGGGCGTGCCTCAAATATAGAAAAGCTCGCTACGTGCAGAAAGAGTAAAAGGGGAGGAGCCTCCGCCAACTTGTGTGTTGCACATGGCGCATTGGCGCCAAAGGGACAGTACGAGCTGGATCTTTGGAGGAGAAGTAATATGGCTGCCGCCCCATGGATTTCTGCTACATCGGGACCCCGGATGTTCCAACCCATCATAACCGTGGACATTGCTCCTCTCACTGCCCTCCTGACGGATACAGGGATCCGGCTAAAGCCTAGGGGTCGCTTCGCTTTCTATGTCTGCCGAGATGCGGAGGCCCTGGGCATGCTCTGTCCCAGATGTCAAGGACTAGCGGTGCAGCTACGGCCTTTTGGAGGGTGTGCAACCTGTGGAGAGTTTCTCTTTGAGGTAGACCAGCCCACCGAGAAACCTCGGGTCTACCAAGTCAACTACCTTACAGGTATCGTAACTTCTGTGGAGGAAACTTGTACTCCCGCAGTTGAGCCCCTGCGCACCGCATCAACTGCCACGGATGTGGCCAACGAGCAGGGATGAGCCGAACACCCCCCTGTTCGGTTCGCACCAGAACCTGCGAACAGATATAATGTTTGTGTGAACTTTAGAACCCTATTAAATACAATGGACTCGAACGTTCGAAATCTAAAGTGTTAATTATAAAGGCTAATATGCAAGTTATTGTCCTAAAAAGTGTTTGGGGACCTGGGTCCTGCCCCAGGGGACATGTATCAATGCAAAAAGAAGTTTTAAAAACGGACGTTTTTTCGGGAGCAGTGATTTTAATAATGCTTAAAATGAAAAAATAAAAGTGAAATATTCCTTTAAATTTCGTACCTAGGGGGTGTGTATGATATGCATGTAAAGTGGCGCATGTTTCCCGTGCTTAGAACTGTCCCTGCAAAAAATTTCATTTTTGAAAGAAAAAAAGTCATTTAAAACTGATGCCGCGTACACACGATCGTGATTCACGGCGGTGAAAACACCGCCGTGAATCACGACATGAAATAAAATGAAAAACGAGGGAACGGCATTTTCCCCCCACACACGACCGTTTTTCCCGTCATTTTTTTCTTTGTCGAGAAAAACGACCGTCTGTGGGCTCCGTGGCAGTGTCTCCCTATGGGAAAACTGCCGTGGAAAAAAATGATGGAAAAAACGATGAGAAAATTTAGAACATGGAAAAAACGACATAAAGCCCACAGACGATCGTTTTTCTCGGCGAAAAAAAAAATGCAGTTTTTCTCGTCGAGAAAAGCGGTCGTGTGTATGCGGCATGACTCGCGGCTATTAATGAATTGTCGGCTCCCGGCAATACATACAAAAGTCATTGATAAAAAAAAATAAAGCGTGGGGTTCCCCAGAATTCAATTACCAGGCCCTTCTGGTCTGGAATGGATATTAAGGGGAACCCCGCCGCAAATTTAAAAAAAATGGCGTGAAGTCCCCTTAAAAATCCATACCAGACCCCTTATCCGAGCACGCAACCTGGCCGGCCGCAGGGGAAAAGGGGGGGACGAGAGAGCGGCCCCCCCTCCCTCCTGAACTGTACCAGGCCACATGCCCTCAACATGGGGAGGATGTCCCCATGTTGATGGGGACAAGGGCCTCATCCCCACAACCCTTGCCCGGTGGTTGTGGGGGTCTGCGGGCGGGGGGCTTATCGGAATCTGGAAGACCCCTTTAACAAAGGGGACCCCCAGATCCCGCCCCCCCTATGTGAATTGGTAAGGGGTACATTGTACCCCTACCATTTCACGAAGAAAGCGTAAAAAAATGTTTAAAAAAAACACACAAACACCTTGAAAAAGTCCTTTATTTAAAAAAAAAAAAAACATTCCAGCTGTGAAATCCAGTGTCCCGCGACGGTCCCGATGTCCAGCGCTGTCCGTCATTGGTTGTGCCTGAGCGGACCTGATGGGGAACTCCCTCTCAGTGTTTTAAATGTATAGACCCGCCCCTTCTAAAGTTCCCCATCAGGTCCGCTCAGCGGACCAGATGCGGAACATGAGAAGGGGCGGGTCTATACATGTATTACCAAAGTGAGAGCAGTTCCCCATCAGGTCCGCCCCCTCGGTATGTCGGACCCCGCCTACGTCATTGGCTTGAGCGGGGAACTTCCTTCACTAAATTTAAATTACACAGTGAAGGAAGTTCCCCGCTCAAGCCAATGACGTAGGCGGGTCCGACATACCGAGGGGGCGGACCTGATGGGGAACTGCTCTCACTTTGGTAATACATGTATAGACCCGCCCCTTCTCATGTTCCGCATCTGGTCCGCTGAGCGGACCTGATGGGGAACTTTAGAAGGGGCGGGTCTATACATTTAAAATACTGAGAGGGAGTTCCCCATCAGGTCCGCTCAGGCACAACCAATGAAGGACAGCGCTGGACATCGGGATCGCCGCGGGACACTGGATTTCACTGCTGGAATGTTTTTGTTTTTTTTTGTTTTTTTAATAAAGGACTTTTTCAAGGTGTTTGTGTGTTTTTTTAAACATTTTTTTACGCTTTCTTCGTGAAATGGTAGGGGTACAATGTACCCCTTACCAATTCACATAGGGGGGGCGGGATCTGGGGATCCCCTTTGTTAAAGGGGTCTTCCAGATTCCGATAAGCCCCCCGCCCGCAGACCCCTACAACCACCGGGCAAGGGTTGTGGGGATGAGGCCCTTGTCCCCATCAACATGGGGACATCCTCCCCATGTTGAGGGCATGTGGCCTGGTACGGTTCAGGAGGGAGGGGGGGCCGCTCTCTCATCCCCCCCTTTTCCCCTGCGGCCGGCCAGGTTGCGTGCTCGGATAAGGGGTCTGGTATGGATTTTTAAGGGGACTCCACGCCATTTTTTTTAAATTTGGGGTGGAGTTCCCCTTAAAATCCATGCCAGATCTGAAGGGCCTGGAATGGATATTTGGGGGAACCCCACGTCAATTTTTTTTTAAATTTGCGGCGGGGTTCCCCTTAATATCCATTCCAGACCTGAAGGGCCTGGTAATTGAATTCTGGGGAACCCCCACGCTTTTTTTTTTTTTTTTATCAATGACTTTTGTATGTATTGCCGGGAGCCGACAATTCATTAATAGCCGCGAGTCAGTTTTAAATGACTTTTTTTCTTTCAAAAATGACATTTTTTGCAGGGACAGTTCTAAGCACGGGAAACATGCGCCACTTTACATGCATATCATACACACCCCCCAGGTACGAAATTTAAAGGAATATTTCACTTTTATTTTTTCATTTTAAGCATTATTAAAATCACTGCTCCCGAAAAAACGGCCGTTTTTAAAACTTATTTTTGCATTGATACATGTCCCCTGGGGCAGGACCCAGGTCCCCAAACACTTTTTAGGACAATAACTTGCATATAAGCCTTTATAATTAGCACTTTAGATTTCTCCCATAGATTTTTCGAATTTGCCGCGAACACCCCAATTTGTTCGCTGTTTGGCGAACAGGCAATGTTCGAGTCGAATATGAGTTCGACTCGAACTCGAAGCTCATCCCTACCAACGAGGCATCGGCGGGTACCGGAGTGGATGCTGCTTCCACCACCACCGAGACCTCCATTCCGCCTGCCAAGCGAAAGGTGGGCTATGTAAAGGCCTCCCGCGGCCACGGTCGAAGCCAGCCCCAGCGCCTGCCTGAACCGGATCTTCAAGTCAGAGGGACCTCCAGGGGATCCACGTCAGGGGACAGTAAGGAGGCTGGGGGAACTGTGACATTGTGTTTGCCAGGAAAGGAAAGGAAGCCCATACCCCACACTACTGGGGATGCATGGACAGCCAGCCCACGGAAACACTCTATTTTTGGGGACAATGTGTCTGTGTCCACCGCAAATTACCTGCTGGCGGAGGAATATGACACCTCTGATTTAGATTCATCATCGGATGTGGGGGATGACCACGAGTGATAAGGTCTTCATCAAGAAGGGATGGGACAAAGTTCCCGTGACCTCACCCCGCAGCTTAGGGGGGATGTCACCGATGGACTCTGGGGAGACTACGCCTAGAGTGGAAGCTCCTGCTTTAAAGGAAGAGGCCATTCTCATACCTGCTTTGCCTGCTTCTGTTTCCATGCCTGCTACTAGGGAGGGACCTCTGCCACAGTTGGAGCCAGCTCAAATTACAAGGTCTCCGGATGCTATAGTTCTACCAGGAGCAGGAGATCGGGCGACCATGTCACCTTTAGCCCGGTTGCAGCGGCTTCTGAACAAGAAGATTGCCACGGAGTATGGTTGGGAATACCCCTACGTTCCCAAGGAACTGCTTTTTGAGATTGAGGCCTACAGGGAACGGTGGTATGCAGACTTTGTTTGGGACCATTTGGAGGTACACAGAGGCCACTGGTATCTTAAATGTTCGGCTGTCATGGCAGATCATTGTAAGGGGTGCCTTGAGAAATGGTCTTATGGTTGGCACATCCATGCGGACCGTGTGGTAATTTGCTGTAAGGAGAGAGAGGATACCGTGTACTCCATAGAGACCTTAGATAGACAATGGAAGACTCTTGTTCTCCCGGATCCTCAGTATTATTTGTGAAATGGAACTTGTGTTTTTTTCCATTATTATTTCGTTTCACAGGAATAGTCTGCCCTGAACTCACTTGTGACTTTGCCCTTTGCTGCAGGGACATCTACTTGACTGAAGGAGTGGGGAGCCATTATGTTTTTTTTCTTTCCCCTCAGCTCCGCAAAGAACAGAAATTTTTATTTTAACTGAACAGTGGGGTAGTATAGTTAGGGCCAAAGTGAGAACCGTTGTGGTCAAGATGGAAAGTTCATGTAAATTACATGTATGCCCACGCGCAGCATGGGGGTGTGATGACTTGTGTTGCTACTAGGTAGTGGTGTTTTGCAGAAGATCTCAGTAAGGCTAGGCTTAGCCATGCAAACTAATATATATAACAGAGGATAATCATCTCTTCTTGGGGAGATGGTTCCTTTCTGCAAAATCTTAGAATTGTATATTGTGGGTTTTTTTTCTCTCTCCCTCTGCAGGTGACCTGCAATCAACTCTATCGGAGAATGGGTGGAGTAGATATGTTAGGAGGGGAGGGATTGTATTTGTCAAGCTATGTGTTTTATACTGAATGTAATGTATGTGTTTTTTTACATGTTCTTTCTCTTCTTCCTCTGCTATTCCCAAAATTTTGGGTTCAGGCATCGCAAATGTTTTTTTTTTTTTGTTGTACATAGTTGAAAAAGACTGGAACCTCCTCAGGATTGAGGGGTCTTTCTGATCTCTTCCAGCCACTGGGGACAGTGGCTTTTCAAGGGGGGGTATGTGTAGCGGGGCCCCCAAAAATGGTGTCACTATGCTGTAAATTTAGGGACAGTCTGGGCAATAGTGTGGCTCAAATTCTACAATTCTGTTCAATACGGACTCTGCTCTGCCATGTTGTTGCCTGGTGTATAGTTCCCCTGGGCCTGAGGTGGCGCTGTTGCCCAGGTCTCGGGTTGAACCGCAGGTGGCGTTGTGGTACGATTGGTGTCCTCTCTCGGCTACCGTGTGGTGGGCAGGCTTTGCCTGCTGTGCATGCTGGGAGAGGGTATATAAAGGGCAGGTCCCAGAAGTGCGGGGAGTGTGCCCATGGGGGTGGAGTATGCCCCATGGGGGTGGTGTGCCAGGGGGATTCCAAAGACCCCTGGTGGCGAAGTCGCGCTCTATGGCCTTGCTGGCCGGGGGGTGCGTGAACTGGTCGAGGAGTCTCGGGCACCTTTAGCTCGAGGCTACAACGTTCCAGGTAGGCCCAGTACCTTCAACTGGGTCTACAAACAACACACTGGAGTCCCAGGGAACCCGTGTGAGGGTGGCCCGCTCTGAAGGAGAGGAAACCAGGGGAGGACCTGTCCGATGGATCAATGAAGGAATTCATGGTGAAGGAGAGGCCTGGTTACCTATCAGAGGGAAGGACTCGTGAGTTGCAATATAGCTCCTGTAGTGTGTCCCATTGACACCTATGGTCTTCAATAATCTATGGGAGTTTCAAAGTTCTAATTCAGTAACTAAAGGATTCTGTGGCAGAGAATACTTAGACTTGTCCGTGAAGGGGACTTACTTAAAGGAACTGTTCGTGTTTCACTCCGGCTGCTAGAACTGTGAGAGGGATCTATCCGGGTGAGCAATTCATACTCAGGCTTGAGTGAAGAATAGGGTAGTTGGGTGTCGCGTGCCTGAACCTGTCCCTCTACCTACTTTGTTTCTATTTTCAACCTATTCCCAAATCTGTTTCAAGCAAGATAAAATAAACTCGTCTGTTTGGAGTTTAAATACTGTTTGGACATTGGCTTTCTTTGGGAGGAAGAACACAGACTTTTCCCTATACTCTGGGGACGAGAACCAATGGAGGGAGGTAACTCGCTGCAAGACCCAAAATTGTAAGAACACTACTCAACCTCTTAAACCAGGAGGATCCGGGCATGTGGCACGGTGTGCCTTTATCCCTGCAAGGAGAAGGTAGGCAGGAGAAAAAGGGTCAATGTGCTACACATATGTGTGTATATATGTGTATATATATATATATATATATATATATATATATATACACACACACATATATACACAGTTGTGCTCAAAAGTTTGCATACCCTGGAAGAAATTGTAAAAATGTTGGCATTTATATTGAAAATATGACTAATCATGACAAAAAACTATTTTATTCAAGGATAGTGATCACATGAAGCCATTTATCATCACATAGTTTTTTGGCTCCTTTTAAAATCATAATGATAACAAAAACACCCAAATGGCCCTGATGAAAAGTTTACATACCCTGGAATGTTTGGCCTTGGTACAGACACAGAAGGTGGCACACACAGGTTAAAGAGGCTAATAAAGGTTAATTTACCACATTTGTGGCTTTTTAAATTGCAATTAGTGTCTGTGTATAAATAGTCAAAGAGTTTGTTAGCTCTGACGTGGATGCACTAAGCAGGCTAGATACTAAGAGCAGAAAAGAACAGTCAAAAGATCCATGTAACAAGGTAATGAAAGTTTACAAAGATCAAAAAGGATATAAAAAAAGATATCAAAAGCCTTGAATATGCCAGTCAGTACTGTTCAATCATTTAATAAGAAGTGGAAAATTTGGGAATCTCTTGATTCCAAGCCAAGGTCAGGTAGATCAAGAAAGATTTCAGCCACAACTGCCACAGGAATTGTTCGGGATACAAAGAAAAACACACAGGTAACATCAGGAGAAATACAGGCTGCTCTGGAAAAAGATGGTGTGGTTGTTTTTAAGGAGCACAATATGATGATACTTGAACAAAAAAAAGCTGCATGGTCGGGTTGCCAGAAAAAAACCTTTACTTCACAAGTTCCACAAAAAAGCCTGGTTACAATATGCCCAACAACACCTTCAGAGGTGGCTCTAGGCTTTGTGAGGCCTTAGGCAAATCTTAGACATGAGGCCCCACTCACACCCATAATGGGAAAAATAATTCAAGCGATAGAATTTAACTGTATAAATTGCATATATCAAGAGCCTTATATCCTATGAACCATTAATTTTCTCTAACCAATTACTCTTTATTCAAAAATCATTAAACATAGGGTATATATATATATATATATATATATATATAAAATATTAATTACACGCACACAAAGATACAATTTGCAACTGATACTACTAGCAATGTATTTAAGTTATAACAACAGTCAAAAACCATATGTCTTCATTTATATGAAGGTCAGGTTAATATATGGTCAGAGACTGCAGACATGATACAGGAGATGGTCAGAGACTGCAGACATGATACAGGAGATGGTCAGAGACTGCAGACATGATACAGGAGATGGTCAGAGACTGCAGACATGATACAGGAGATGGTCAAAGACTGCAGACATGATACAAGAGATGGTCAGAGACTGCAGACATGATACAAGAGATGGTCAGAGACTGCAGACATGATACAAGAGATGGTCAGAGACTGCAGACATGATACAAGAGATGGCCAGAGACTGCGGACATGATACAAGAGATGGTCAGAGACTGCGGACATGATACAGGAGATGGTCAGAGACTGCAGACATGATACAAGAGATGGTTATAGACTGAGGACATGATACAGGAGATGATCAGAGACTGCGGACATAATACAGGAGATGGTCAGAGACTGCAGACATAATACAGAAGATGGTCAGAGACTGCAGACATAGTACAGGAGATGGTCAGAGACTGCAGACATGATACAGGAGATGGTCAGAGACTGCGGACATGATGCAAGAGATGGTCAGAGACTGTGGACATGATACAAGAGATGGTCAGAGACTGCAGGCATGATGCAAGAGATGGTCAGAGACTGCAGACATGATGCAAGAGATGGTCAGAGACTGCAGACATGATACAAGAGATGGTCAGAGACTGCAGACATGATACAAGAGATGGTCAGAGACTGCAGACATGATACAAGAGATGGTCAGAGACTGCAGACATGATACAAGAGATGGTCAGAGACTGTGCAGACATGATACAAGAGATGGTCAGAGACTTTGCAGACATGATACAAGAGGTGGACTTATGGTAATGACAAGAAAACTTTCACCTGGCTAACATGGTAACATCACATTGCTGCAGCAGCCCCAAACATTAGAGCCACAGACGATCCCCCCCAGAGACAGTGCAGACAGATGATCCCTCCGTCCCCTACTAAAAGCAGGAGAAGCCAACACATTGGCTTTGAGCGCCCTGCAGACGCTAGATTTCTCTGCATTTTCAACTTATATCATGATATTTGCCCTCAACAAGGGTTCCTGTCTTCTTCAGAATGAAATCTGGTTTCTTTAAAATTCACTGTTTATAAAAAGACAGATGTTACATTCCCCAACAGCATTAACACCCAACCCCAGGGGCGCCATTTAGAATGAATGGGACTGCATCGCACAGCACATAGAGCAGGTGCATTGTCATGCATTTTTACAATGCATGTTAATGCGTAGAACGCATTGCCAAAATACACAAATGTAAAAGGGCCCTAAATGTTTTCTCTGTTGTGTGGATTTAGATCATTACCACTCACCCACTGGTTGCTAGAGGTTACTGCACATCATTACCGCTAACCCATTGGTTGATAGCGGTTACTGCACGTCATTACTGCTTACTCATTGGTTGCTAGAGGTTACTGCACATTATTACTGCTCACTGATGGGTTGCTATAGGTTACTGCTTATCATTATCACAAATCGATTGGTTGCTAGGAGGTTACTGCACATTATTACCACTCACTGATTGGTTGCTATGGGTTACTGCTTATCATTATCGCTCACTGATTGTTTGCTCACTGGGTGGCAGGGCAGTATTATGCAACTGTTGGTTGGATGAAAGGATGCAGTTTGGGGTGATAGTGGCAGCATTGGGGAGAGGCTGAGATCATATCTCCCCTATAATGATAAGGGGTAGGGTGATAGGATGCCAGAGCTGGGGTACAGGAGGAATGAGGATGATAATGACAGGAGATAGGGTGGTAGGATGCCAGAGGTAGAGTACAGGGAGATGATTATGACAGGGGGTAGGATGCCAGAGGTGGGGATGTTGATGATAATGGATGCGGTGCTAGGCAGTGGGGTACAGGGATGATGATGACGTGGGGTGGTAGGCAGCTGACAGTGGGGTACAGGGGGATGAAGATAAGGATGATGATAATGGGGGTAGGGTGGTGGATGCTAGAGGTGGGGTACATGGGGATGATGATGACAGGAGGCAGGGTAGTAGGATGTCAGAGGTGGGATATACGGGGGGAGTGATGATTACAGGGGGTGAGGTGGTAGGATGCTGGCAGAGAGGTACGGGAGGGGGGGTGTGAAGATGATAGGGGGTTGGGTGGTAGGATACCAGGAACAGGCGGATTATGATAAGGATGGAGATGATGATGACAGGGGGTAGGTTGGTAGGAAGCTGACACTGGGGTACGGGGGGGATAAAAATAAGGATGATAACAGGGGTAGGGTGGTGATTGTTAGAGGTGGGGAACATGGGGATGAGGGGGATGTTGACAGGAGGCAAGGTGGTAGGATGTCAGGGTTGGGGTACCGGGGATTAAGATGACAGGAGGTGGGGTGGTAGGAAGCTGGAAGTGGAGTACCAGGAGGGATTAGGATGAGGATGATGACAGGGGGTGCGGTGGTAGGATGCCAGAGGTGGGGTGGAGAGGGATGATGGGGATGCCGATGACAATGGGTGAAGTCGTAGGATGTCAGCAATGGGGTACAGGGGGGATGATGATGACATGGGGTGGTAGGCAGCTGACAGTGGGGTACAGGGGGGAATGAAGATAAGGATGATGATAACGGGGTATGGGGTGGATGCTGGAGGTGGGGTACATGGGGATGATGATGACAGAGGTGGGGTACGGGGGGGAGGGGGATGAAGATGACAGAAGGCAGGGTGGTAGGATGTCAGAGGTGGGGTACGGGGGGAGGATGATGACAGGGGGTGGGGTGGTAGGAAGCTGGCAGTGGGGTACCAGGAGGGATGAGGATGATGACAGGGGTATGGTGGTAGGATGTCAGAGGTGGGGTATGGGGGGAGGGGGGATGATGATGACAGGAGACGGGGAAAGAATGTCAGAGGTGGGGTACAGGAGGAGGATGATGACAGGGGGTGGGGTGGTAGGAAGCTGGCAGTGGGGTACCAGGAGGGATAGGATGATGACAGGGGGTGGGGTGGGGAGGATGACAGAGGTGGGGTACGGGGGGAGGATGATGACAGGGGGTGGGGTGGTAGAAAGCTGGCAGTGGGGTACCAGGAGGGATTAGGATGAGGATGATGACAGGGGGTGGGGTGGTAGAATGACAGAGGTGGGGTACGGAGGGAGGATGATGACAGGGGGTGGGGTGATAGGATGTTAGAGGTGTGGTACGGGGGGAGGATGATGACAGGGGGTGGGGTGGTAGGAATCTGGCAGTGGGGTACCAGAAGGGATAGGATGAGGATGATGACAGGGGGTGGGGTGGTAGGATGACAGAGGTGGGGTACGGGGGGAGGATGATGACAGGGGGTGGGGTGGTAGGAAGCTGGCAGTGGGGTACCAGGAGGGATTAGGATGAGGATGATGACAGGGGGTGGGGTGTTAGGATGTCAGAGGTGGGGTACAGGGGGATGATGATGACAGGAGGCAGGGTGGTAGGATGTCAGAGGTGGGGTACGGGGGGGGATTGATGATGACAGGAGGCAGGGTGGTAGGATGTCTGAGGTGGGGTACGGGGGGGATGATGACAGGGTGGAAGAATGTCAGAGGTGGGGTACGGGGGATGATGACAGGAGACAGGGTGGTAGGCAGCTGCCAGTGGGGTACAGCAGAGATGCTGGTAGGGTGGGGGGATGCCAGGAATAGGAGGATTAGGATCATGAGGATGGAGATGATGACAGGGGTAAATTGGTAGGAAACTGACAGTGGGAAGTATTACAGGAGGTAGAATGCCAGGAACAGGCCAGGGAATGATGAGAACTTGAGAAGGATGATGAATGGCAGGGGGTCAGTCGGTGGCATATGCGGGATGGCATGTATATAATTATTCAGGGCTTTGTGTGAGGTCACGGCCCGGGCGGAAGGCAGCAGTAATTCTCCGGGCGGAAGGCAGCAGTAATTCTCCGGGCGCCCTCAGTCAGGAGGTGACGTCGGGATGTGTCAGTGTCGAGCAGCAGGAAGTACATGTACCTTTGAGGCTGGCTCCAGGAGGATCGGCAGGCTCCAGATCTGATGGGTGAGGTCCTCCATTACAGATCCCGATCGTTCCATTATGATCCTGCAGAGATCAGGGAGCTGCTTAGCCGCTGCAAGCTCTGCACATGGCCGGAGATCCGCGGTGCATGGCAGGAGGGGAGGAGCCAGGGGAGAGGAGTACATGGTGCCACCCACTGACCTCGGGCAGTGCTCAAGTGGTCAGTGACACTCAGACCCTGGGCGGGGAAAACTAGTTGCAGCCCCAGACGCAAGACGGGGACACCGACCGGGGGACATTCCCTCCAACTCACCACACACACGTGAGGCAAATTAGGCGGCTGTGAGGAGGCCCCTTGAGTGCGAGGCCTTAGGCGGCCACCTAATTTGCCTAATTAGAGAGCCGCCTCTGAACACCTTGACATGCCTCATTGGTTTTTTTTTGTGGCATTGGCGCCGTACAGGCTTCCTTCTGGCAGCTCAGCCATGCAGCTATTTTTTGTTCAAGTATTGTTGAATTGTGCTCCTTAAAAACAACCACACTGTCTTTTTGGAGAGTAGCCTGTATTTCTCCTGTGGTTACCTGTGGGTTTTTCTTTGCATCCTGGGCAATTCTTCCACCATGGCTTGGTTTTAAAAGTGCCCCACATTTTCCACTTCTTAATAAGGGATTAAGCAGTACTGACTGGCATATTCAGGGCTTTGGGTATCTTTTTATATCCTTGACCATCTTTATAAAGTTCCATTACTTTGTTACGCAGGTCTTTTAACTGTTCTTTGCTACCTCATCGTGGCTCAGTGTCTAGCCTGCTTAGTACATCCATGTGAGAGCTAACAAACTCATTGACTATTTAGACACAGACACTAATTGTGATTTAAAATGCCACAAATATGAGAAATGAACCTTTAATTGCCATTTTAACCTGTGTGTGGACCTTCTGTGTCTGTACCAAGACCAAACATTCCAGGGTATGTAAACTTTTTATCAGGGCCATTTGGGTGGTTTCTGCTATCATTATGATTTAAAAAGGATCCAAAAAACTATGTGATAATAAATGGCTTCATGTGATCACTATTCTTAAATAAAAGACAGTTTTTTGGTATGATCAGTCATATTTTCAATATTAATTCCAAAATTACACAATTTCTGCCAGGGTATGCAAACTTTGTATACAGCTTTTATAACAAAATTGCTGTCCCCTCAAAATAACTCAACACACAGCCATTAATGTCTAAACCGCTGGTAACAAAAGTGAGTACACCCCTAAGTGAAAATGTCAAAATTGGGCCAAATTAGCCATTTTCCCTCCCCGGTGTCATGTGGCTTGTTAGTGTTACAAGGTCTCAGGTGTGAATGGGGAGCAGGTGTGTTAAACTCTCTCATACTGGTCACTGGAAGTTTAACATGGCATCTCATGGCAAAGTACTCTCTGAAGATCTGAAAAAAAGAATTGTTGCTCAACACAAAGATGGCCTAGGCTATAAGAAGATTGCCAAGACCCTGAAACTGAGCTGCAGCACAGTGGTCAAAACCATACAGTGGTTTAACAGGACAGGTTTCACTCAGAACAGGCCTCGCCATGGTTTCGACCAAAGAAGTTGAGTCCACGTGCTCAGCGTCATATCCAGAGGTTGTTTTTGGGAAAAAGTTGTATGAGTCCTGCCAGCATTGCTGCAGAGGTTAAAGGGGTGGGGAGTCAGCCTGTCAGTGCTCAGACCATACGCCACACACTGCATCAAGTTGGTCTGCATGGCTGTTGTCCCAGAAGGAAGCCTCTTCTAAAGATGATGCACTGTGTCCATGACTAGACTGACATTTAACATTGGAGTCTATGGAAGGGGTGCCCGGATTTGAAAAATCAGTGCTCCCCGGCCGTAGGTTTCCCTGACAAGAAACTTTGCAAACCTGTAGAGAAAGAGTGGGGCTATATGTGTGCCAAGTTTGGGGTCCAGAGAACCTACGACTGGCCGGTACCGGGTCCCCAAAATCACCAGAGAAATTACCGTTTAACATGGGAGTCTATGGAAGGGGTGCCCGGTTTTGAAAAATCGATGCTCCCCGACCGTAGGTCTCCCGGACAAGAAACTTTGCACACTTATAGAGGAAGAGTAGGGCTACATGTGTGCCAAGTTTGGGGACCTACGGCCGGCCGGTACCGGCTCCCCAAAGTCCGGGAGATCAGGCGCAAAAAGGTGACTCGAGTATAAGCCGAGGGGGCACTTTCAACACAAAAAATTGTGCTTTAAAACTCGGCTTATACTCGAGTATATACGGTAAATAAAATGATCAAAAATTATTCTGTGTTAAATCACAATGTGACTGTGCAATAAAACACACAATAAAACATGTAAATAAAACAATAGAAACTATTCTTTGAGCCTCTAGGTAGAGATACTGAATAATGTCACACTCTTTTCCTTGGTATTTACACACAAGAGAATTCCAATGGCAGTTCATGTATGACAAAAAGTCCCCAGGAGAAAGAAATGAAGTGAAAAGGGTTCAATCTCTTCAAAAGGAATTTGTGACTTCAAACTGAAACACCATAGAAAAAGTGCTGATGCGACAGAAAGGGATCCACCACCTTATCCTTCTCAGGCTGCTTACCAGAAATCCTGATCCCTGAAAGAGATCAGTCTGAGTAGATGGCTATTATCCCCGCCAGGGTCTCTAATTGGCTCTCTCTGTACTTTATATTCCACTAGGTTTCAGTCTGTAGTCCCCCGATATCTCCGTGGATCACATTTAGGGTAAAAAAGAAAGCCCCATAGCGTAATCCAATAATTTAAAACATTTATTAAATTAAAATAATGCACTTACAGCATGTTGAATAATAAACAGCAGTGGTTGTGTATAAGGCCGGCCGGCTCTCACTACCCGTTGCTTCCGGGATTCGTATTGTGGTGACGTCAGCACGCCGCTCCTCCCTACGTCGTTTCGACAAACCTGTCGTCATCCAGGGGCACGGGCGGCGTGCTGACCAACCACCATTTTATGTGCTGTGAGCAGTAACTAGGTCCGCCCAGAACTGAGTTCCCAGCATCCCCGCTACGGGTGTCGCCATCTTGAAAATGGGCAAACTGCCCTTACATTAAAAACCTTTATCCTTTGATCTCAATGTCGGATACTCATCCGACATATAAATACAAAAGATCACAGCTAGCATGTCCGCTCACTGTGAATAAACCTAATTCAATAGAAATGACAAATAGCAATGACATTAACAAAGTCCGCCTGGATCTGAGCTCTCAGCATCTCCGCTGCAGATATCGCCATATTGGAAATGGGCAAACTGCCCTTGCATAAAAAAGACACTAACTTTTGATCACAATGTCAGATGTAGATCAGGCATGTGAGCGAAAAAAGACCTAACTGAACAGTCAGCTCGCTATAAGTAAACTTACATTAAAAGCAGCAAAAACACTCCACCCGTATGCATCCTAGATATACAGGCACATAAAGTATGAGGCTGCTGGAATGCATCACGCTGGGTAAAGTCAAACACAATGTGAGATGAAAAGATTCACATCTCTACCCCACATTTGCTGGATGCATCAAGACATGTGAACATATTCCAAAGAATTGTTTTGAATGTTTAAAACTTGGAGTATTTCTCTGTATATTAGTGTAGCGATACCTCCAACTAAGAAGGCCGCTGATTTCTTTTGGGCCCTGAAGACAGCTCCGCCAACCCCCGGCAATATGCTCTACCCCCTACTGGCACAGCTAGTACTGACAGTAAATTGTATATCTTATACTGTATGAATAACTGAGCATTGAGACAATACTAAATTGAAATAAATGTAAGATTTTACTTAAGCTCTTGGTAAAGAAAAAGGGTAACATCAATAACAGTTTACAGAATAATCATTTGTAATGTAGAGCCCAGCCACACTAACACACTATAGGGTTAACACATAACAAGTGCGCCACGCGGGCGACCGTTAGCTAAGTGCCCTGTGGCGCAGTAACCAAACCACCTTAGAAACCCCACCAGGCCTGGTTCTGATATCTACAACTTAGTCCTTTTTCTTCACCGGCAGATCTTTAATGGTGGTGCACATTAACAGAATACAAACTTTGTAATCCAATGGGGTAGGTAAAGATGGAGTAGAAACTTGACTATGCGAACGGTAAGTTCAGTTCTAACAAGGGTCTTCAATAAGAGCACTAAGAACAACTCATAGGCCACGGCAGTCTATAGGCCTATATGCAGTAACAGTATATCGGTTGGGCATATACCCTCTCACCCGCCCGGACTACGGTCCCAGAACTTCCACCTGTTGTGTTCTCACACACACACTCCGTCTCTTCAGCGATCGGTTCCCCGATCCAACAAGGCTGTAGTCGAGCGAAGTCAGATGCCACCCAGGCTCGCAGAGGGGTGGAAGGCTCTTTGGTGCTGCGCAAGGCCTCAGGCTTCAGGCCCTGCACTCCGACACATCCGCACAGGAGGATCAGTCTCTGAAGTCTCGTGTCCCAAAGAGGCCGAGCCCAGCCTCGCCTCCTCCTTTTATAACCCCTCCCATGAGTCTCTGCGGCGGAACATTGCCGAATGGGGTTCTGGGTAATGTCTCTCTGCATTAAAGGGGAACACCCCGCTACACACTCCCCCCACTTGAACTCTTTGGTCCCCAAAGATAAACCTTAACAAAGACTATGTACAACTCTAGACAATTCTACAAACGATGTTGGCATAGGGAATTCCCACCAAAACTGAGGAGTAGAATTCCCTTGCCCACAGGTCACATTATCATGGGTGGCCTGCCTAGCTGTGCCAGAGAGTGAGCTGGGGTTGCCCTCCACTAAATGGACAGTGGAGGGATCCGGATTTTCAGCATTCCTCCTAGCGGTAACTACAGAATCCTCTGAGCTATTCCCCATTTGTGGGTAGGTCAGCTTCTTAGGAGGCCGGATGACTCTTCGAGCCCTTTGCTCTCTTGGGATTTCTGGCTCTGGTGCCACAGGCTCCTCTTCCTCTGAGCAACCATCACGGGCATCTTCCCAGTAATCTGCTGAAGGACTAGAGGGGATGAACTCTGTGGCTTCTGGGTTCAGTGTTTCATCTGTGGTTGGAAGGTCTATGGTAGAAGTTCCTGGAGTTGGGGAAGGCCACAGCCAATTAAGTTCTCCATCCTCATTTCCACTAAGTTGAGAGGCCTCTCCATCTTCAGCTCGGGAGGCCTGCGACTGAGTGTTCGGCCTAGGAGTATTCAGGATAGAGGCCGGTTCAGGGGAGTCTCCCACGGGAGGTATTCTAACTGCCTCAGCAAGAGGGAGCAGGTGGTTTCGATGCCACGTCTTCAGAGGGCCCACCTTTCCTTCCGGCTTCAACTTGTAGACAGGCAGGCCCGGCAACTTCCTACAGATGACATAAGGTTCAGATCTCCATCTATCTGCAAGTTTGTGCTTCCCAGGGACCCCCAGATTGCGTAACAGTACTCGATCCCCGGGCTGTAGGTCTTGTACCCGGACCTTCAAGTCGAAATTTCTTTTGTTTCGAGCTCCCCTTTGATCTGAGGCCGCTTAAGCTTGTTCATAGGCTACTTTCAGGCTGTGTCTGAGCCTGTCCACATATCCTTTGTGGGATGTGGCTGAGGAATGGTCCAGAGAGGTGTCAAAGGCCAAGTCCACAGGTAGTCTCGCTTCTCTCCCAAACATGAGTCGATATGGGGAGTAGCCTGTAGCATCACTGATGGTGCAGTTGTAAGCATGTACTAGGGCTGCTATATGTTTGCTCCAATGTTGCTTTTTCTCACTTTCCAGAGTCCCCAACATGTTGAGCAAGGTTCGGTTAAACCTTTCCGGCTGAGCATCTCCTTGTGGGTGGTAAGGTGTAGTTCGAGTCTTCTTGATTCCCAACGAATCCAGGAGTTTCCGGATCAGTTTACTCTCAAAGTCCCTTCCTTGATCTGAATGAAGTCGCTGTGGCAGCCCATAATGGACAAAGTACTTCTCCATAAGTACCTTGGCTACGGTGGAGGCCTTCTGATCTTTGGTTGGGAAAGCTTGGGCATACCGGGTGAAATGGTCGGTTATCACCAGAACATTTCCTAGTCCACTCAGGTCGGGTTCAAGGCAGAGAAAGTCAATGCATACCAGATTCATTGGGCCTTGACTTTGTAGATGGCCCATTGGGGCAGCTTGATGGGGTAAAGTCTTCCTCTGGATGCATCGTGCACATGAGTGGCAGTACTCTTCTACCTCTGCCCTCATGCAGGGCCAATAGAACCGACTTCTGACAAGTTGAAAGGTCCTTTTAGCCCCTAGATGGCCATGATTGTCATGCAGGGCAATCAGAACAGTCTCTCGATGTTTCTCTGGGAGGAACAGTTGCCACTTATCTTCTGAGTCATCAGAGGGGCCCCTTCGGTAGACCACTCCCTGATGTACCTGCAACCTGTCCCATTCTTTCCTCAACAGGCGAGCTTCCTTTGAGGGATGACGCAGGAGTTTGTTTGGATCCTGATTCTCCAAGGCCTCCAGGACCAATCTCCCCATGGGGTCTTCCAATTGGTCACTCCTCAACTCCTTCTTGGACAATCTCGGCAGGTTGTTTTCGTCCAATTGAGTCACCCCACAGTAGTGTTTTGGGACTCCCACCATGGTAACTCCTATTTCTTCTGCTCTGGAGCCTCCTCTGGCCTGGAATTCAGCTCCTTGACAAAGGGCCCGCACCCCGTCCGGTGCCACTTGGGACCAATCTTCTACATCACTGGTGGGGGCATGAGATCTCCTGGACAGAGCGTCTGCGTCTCTATTCCCAGCCCCTGGCCTATACTTTAGGCTGAAGTTGAATCCAGACAGTGCGGCCAGCCACCTGTGTCCAGTGGTGTTCAGCTTGGCCGTGGTGAAAAGGTAGGTAAGGGGGTTGTTGTCGGTCTTCACAGTGAACTCCGCCCCATACAGGTAGTCTTTGAGCTTGTCTACTACCGCCCACTTAAGGGCCAGGAACTCCAGCTTGTGAGTGAGGTAGTTCTTCTCAGAGGGGGTCAGGCTCCTGCTCACATATGCAACAGGCCGTTGTTGCCCTTCATGTTCTTGATAAAGTACTCCTCCCAGACCGTCATGACTAGCATCTACGTGTAGTTCATAGGGCTTGGTTGGGTCGGCGTAGGCCAAGACTGGGGCAGTGGTTAGGCTCTCCTTTAATGCCTGGAAGGCCTCTTCACACTTCTGGTTCCACTGATTTCTGACTGACTCTCCCGGCTTCCTGGGCCCTGAGTCGTCCTCTTCCCCCTCAGTCTTGAGCAGTTCATTCAATGGTCTAGCAATTCGGGCGAATCCCTACACAAACCTCCTATAGTAGGAGCAGAAACCCAAGAAGGATCTGAGTTCTGTTACTGTGGTGGGTCGTGGCCAGGAGGTAACTGCCTCCAATTTCTCGGGGTCTGTGGCCACCCCTTCTTCGGACACTATGTGCCCCAGATAGTTCACAGAAGACTGGTAGACTGGTAGAACCGACACTTTTCAGGCGAAAGTTTGAGTCCCTCCTCACTGAGTCTCCTCAAGACTTTTTCCAGCCTCTCCTCATGTTCCTCCAGGGTTCTTCCAAAGACTATGACATCGTCCAGGTACACAAGGACTTCAATAAGGTTCATGTCTCCTACAGTCTTCTCCATAAGATGCTGGAAAGTAGCTGGGGCTCCAGACAGACCTTGGGGCATCCGGTCGAATTCAAAGAACCCTACTGGGGTTATGAAAGCTGTCTTCTCCTTGTCTTCTGGGTGCATGGGGATCTGATAGTACCCGCTCTTGAGATCCATAACGCTGAACCACTTGGCTCCAGACAAACTCTGTAGGGCATCCTCTATCCTTGGAGTAGTATACTGGTCGGGTATGGTTCTCCTGTTGAGAGTCCTGTAGTCGATACAGAGCCTCAATGACCCATTCTTCTTCCTGACCACCACTATCGGAGAGGCATAGGGGCTTCTAGACTCCCGTATCACACCAGTCCTCTTGAGTTCTGCAAGTTGTTCCCTTAGATCCTCCAGATTTGCTAGTGGGACCCGCCTGACCCTCTCTCTGAAGGGCTTATCTTCCTGGAGGCGGATCCGATGGGTGGCACTCCTTGCACACCCCACATCGAACTCATCTTTAGAAAAGATCTTCTCCCATCTGTTCAACTGGGCTCTCTCTTTCCAAGCCCTGGGCAGATTCGGGTTTTCCATGGATATCTTCTCCCAAGCATCTCCTCCTTCGCCCATCTCTGACAGGTTGACAGGGGCAGCAGGGCTCACCTGGCCCAGCAGCATCCTGGCTGGGATTTCCATGGAGCGATCTGTATTGTTCCTAACACTCACTGGGACTCTACAATGGGCCTTCTTTAGGGCCTTCAGCGGAATCACTTCTGGTATCACTTCCAGACCGTGGGACCCTTTCCTTGGATCAGATTCCAGCATGACAAATGGTCCAGGCTGCTCCCAAGTAAGCTTCACAGTGCCTCTGAGACAGGTTACTTCGCCGGGCTGCAGCACTATCCCTCCTCTTCCAAGTCTCCACACCTTCCCTATCCCCTCTCCTGGGGTCTTCTGCTCTAAGACCAGCCTTTGGTAAGCTGTCTTCAGCATGGGGTGGATCTTGGTGACCGCTGCCCCTTTCTCTTCACTAGAGGGGTCAGAAGTCTTCGGACCAGGTCCGTGTTTGTCCCTATTATCAGGGAACTCTTGTTGGCTCCTGGTGGCCGAGGGCACACAACTGCCAGGGTGTCAAACACTTCGGTTTTTCCAGCCACAGATGGGTCAAAGGTCATCCTGATAGGCAGATAGCCATCGTAGGGGAAGTTCTGGGTTCCAATCCCACATATCTCTAGTCCCTCTATTTTCCGGATGGGTAGGTGACTCAAGTACTTATCGTAAAAGTCTCTGTATAGCAGGGTTACTTGCGCCCCAGTATCCAAGATTGCTCTGGTGTAGACTCCCTCCACTTGAATGGACACTATAGGAGATGGGCCTACCAGCTTCTCCGGGTAAGGCCCGGCAGGGGTCGCTTTCTTCAGACTTTTTTTCTTTGAACCTCCTCTCGTCCAATGCCCTTTGGACTTCAGTCTTTCTTGAGTCTGGTATGCATTGACTCCCCCCCTTTGCTGGGTGTAGGGACCCGCTGAGGGACACTATTGTTTTTCCTAGGTGTGCACCCCCTCTGGGGAGTGCTGTGCCTCTTCTGAGGGGTCTTACGCCCTTTCTCTGGGGTGTATCTCTGTTGAGGAATGTTGTGTTTCCCCCGAGGCATTTATCTCCTGTTGTTTTCTGATTTGCTTTCAGCTTGGAGCTCACTGAAGGTGATGGGCACCCGGTTGACTCCTTCACCGGGGCCCTCTGAAGTTTCCCACCGGCTTGCGGTTGTCTATTTTCTTCTTTTTGGGACTGGAGCATGTAGCCGCAATATGTCCAATTCCTCCACAGTTAAAGCAGACGATATCTCCCCATTCTTGTAAAGATGCGGGTGCTGAGGCAACTGGGAATAATTCCTTCCTTGGTACTTCTCTCTTGGGACCCTCTGTGTCTTTTTCCATCAGAGAGGTCAACATCTCTAACACCTTGGACATTTGAGCTTTCAGGGTGTCTATCTCCGAATCTCTGTCAGGGGTCATTACTGGATTGACTAGCACCTGTGTGGGTACAACATTTGTCCTAATCAACTGCTGGTCCTGTTGCAGTGCCTCCTCATCTCTGATGATTTTTATCAAGTCAGCATAAGTCAGCAACGTTCCTCCTCCTGAGGTTTTCAGGTGCAACCAGACTGGATCCGAGCGCAGCGCTCCCTTTAAGACTTGCTTCATTCTTGCCGCATCTGTGTCTTGGGGCCTCATCCCCTTCTTCAACACAATCTTGCACAACAACCTGTTCAGTCTTCTAACATACTCGGAAAGTTTCTCCTCCGGTTGTTGGAAAGTATGTTCAAACTGGTAGACCATCTCAGTCACCTTTTCCAATTGACCAAACTCTTCTTGCAGCATGGCTAGACAGTCTTGAGCCGTGCAATCTGCGTTCCCAAACCGAAAACTTTTCACTGCTTCTGCTGCTGCGCCTTTAAGGCTTTCCATCACTCGTTGCCTCTTCTGCGCTTCAGGCACCTCCCATGCCTCTACTGCCTGCAATGCCTGCTCCACCCAGATGTCAAAGTGTTCTTCCCCTGCGGGGACAGGGAGCTTCCCTGAGAATGTCTTTAGTCTCCGGTAGCTAGTCTCTACATGCACCGTGTCTGACACTTGGTTAGCAGATCCCCTATCGCACCTATCAGTTCTGGTGATATAACAGTGGCAGGTGCAGGCGCCACCGGGGGCGTCGCCCTGTCCCCTTTTTCCGGTGGGGTACGGGCTGCAGCCTGCGGTGATCCCGTTGGTGATGGTTCCTTTCTTTCAGTTACTGCGTGCGCCAACCTATAGGTTCTGTTGTCTGGCGTCCGCACACACTTGCGCTTACAGGCCTCTGGCATCCCGTTCCAGTACTCCACTAATGCATACTGATATAAGATGTCTGGGTCTGACTTTATCTCCGTCACCCACGGTGTGTGATTTGGAGACACTGACTTCATCAACTCCTTTACCGTTTCAGTCGACCATTCCTCCCCAGGGAGGCTGATGACTATCGACTGGTTTGGCTCTGCGTTAGAGGCTTTGCACCATTCTTCTACCGCTCGTGGATCCATGGGGTCCATGCCGGCACCTCTGGCGTTCACTTGCTGCATCAGGATCCCGGACGAGAACCCCCACGTGTAGCGATACCTCCAACTAAGAAGGCCGCTGATTTCTTTTGGGCCCTGAAGACAGCTCCGCCAACCCCCGGCAATATGCTCTACCCCCTACTGGCACAGCTAGTACTGACAGTAAATTGTATATCTTATACTGTATGAATAACTGAGCATTGAGACAATACTAAATTGAAATAAATGTAAGATTTTACTTAAGCTCTTGGTAAAGAAAAAGAGTAACATCAATAACAGTTTACAGAATAATCATTTGTAATGTAGAGCCCAGCCACACTAACACACTATAGGGTTAACACATAACAAGTGCGCCACGCGGGCGACCGTTAGCTAAGTGCCCTGTGGCGCAGTAACCAAACCACCTCAGAAACCCCACCAGGCCTGGTTCTGATATCTACAACTTAGTCCTTTTTCTTCACCGGCAGATCTTTAACGGTGGTGCACATTAACAGAGTACAAACTTTGTAATCCAATGGGGTAGGTAAAGATGGAGTAGAAACTTGACTATGCGAACGGTAAGTTCAGTTCTAACAAGGGTCTTCAATAAGAGCACTAAGAACAACTCATAGGCCACGGCAGTCTATAGGCCTATATGCAGTAACAGTATATCGGTTGGGCATATGCCCTCTCACCCGCCCGGACTACGGTCCCAGTCCGGGAACTTCCACCTGTTGTGTCCTCACACACACACTCCATCTCTTCAGCGATCGGGTCCCCGATCCAACAAGGCTGTAGTCGAGCGAAGTCAGATGCCACCCAGGCTCGCAGAGGGGTGGAAGGCTCTTTGGTGCTGCGCAAGGCCTCAGGCTTCAGGCCCTGCACTCCGACACATCCGCACAGGAGGATCAGTCTCTGAAGTCTCGTGTCCCAAAGAGGCCGAGCCCAGCCTCGCCTCCTCCTTTTATAACCCCTCCCATGAGTCTCTGCGGCGGAACATTGCCGAATGGGGTTCTGGGTAATGTAGTCTCTCTGCATTAAAGGGGAACACCCCGCTACATTAGATTAATGTAATATGACCGCCACCCTGTGGACAGACTCTCAATTACACTCAGTATTTCCTGTTTAAAAAAACAACAAAAGGGCATGAACAGAGCCATAGCCATCTCCATTAGAAATACCCCTGTGGGAGAAGGAACCAAAAAAAAAAAAAAAGGGTTACTGGAAAAGGATTGTTATAAAATAAATAGCTAAACAGATTTAATCTGTCTATTATGCTCAATTAGTGAGTATGCTAACTATGAATGTATGGGCACAACTGAAGCACACACACTTATGATACAATAGAAAATATGAATCCAAAAAATAATATGTACTAAAATAAACCCATAGACATCTCCAAGGGCGACCCCCTGTAAGATGTCCATAGATCAATACACTACACTAATTTGGATGTGTATAGCTGAGAAGTTTGTCTCAATACCATTGGTCCCCTAAAGGCCTTGATTGAGATGGGAACCATGAAAAAATTGGAAATAAGAGATAGGGATGTCCCGAGAGCTCAGATCTAGTTCACATTGCTATACAGAAATATCCCCCTAGCTGTTATCGATGAATGCATTAACATCAATGTCGATGTTAAGCCCATACGGGGTATAGCAGCGGACCTTGTGGATCCAACTCATTTCCATGCGGGATATTTCCCTAACAAGAGACCCACCCCTCCAGTGAGGACTATACCTATCAATTCCTATAAAGGAAGTACCCGCTGGATTGCGCTGGTGGTGTAAATCAGTGCTTGGAGACCGAATGATATTGAAAGCCACTCTTGATGTTAGCTATATGTTCTCCCAGTCTTATTTGCATGGTCCGTTTTGTCCTGCCTATATATTGCATCCCGCAGGGACATTGCAGGAGGTATACAACGCCTGTGGAACTACATGTGACAAAAGTATCAATCTTATGAGTTTTTGAAGTACTACTGGATACAAATACTTCTGTCTTTTTTTGACCTAATTTTGTTCAAAGAGCACACCTGGCACCGACGGCATTGATGGTACCCAGATAATTTTTGGAAAAAGGAGACTTTCTTAGGTGGAGGGTCAACCACATTGGGTGCCACTCTATCTCTAAGGGAAGGGGCACCCCTAAAAGTAACCTGTGGAACTGTTGGGAGGAATGTGTTGATAATACGGTCACTCCCCAAAAGATGCCAATGCTTCCGTATGATCTTCTTTACCATATAATGCTGAGTAGAATACGTTGTGATGAATGGTATACACAATTGTTCATGTTTCTTTTTCGGGCCATTTGTTAACAAAGTTGATCTTTCCATGCCTCCCACTTCTTTCAAAGTGTCTTCCAAGGATTTAGACTTTAGCCAAGAGTCCTTGTGGCAACTATCACTCGGTATATAGGCATTGCGATCTGTTTGTTTAAAGTAAGATATTGTTTTGAAACCCACTTCACCCTTGGTGATTGTAAGGTCCAAAAAATGTATCTGAACTTGACTGGCCTCTGTTGTGGAATTTCAGGCTGCTGTTTACAGAGCACACAGCCTATAATTCCTGTGCTATCTAAGCACACATCAGATTTCATCTTTTTGCAATAATGCTATCTGTAAGTTTGCTAAAGTCCACTCACCGTTCATTCCATCATTCATCCAAGAAAGGCAGCACCACAAAAGCGTATCTTCTTATCAGGCCATTCCAGCAAAGACTCACTAGCCGACGCCTAATCATAGGCTTTTATTAAACTCAAAAGATCTCACACAGGAGGTGATTGGCTGCAGCAACCAATCCCCTCCCCCATGGGCGGGAACCTCACAGGATGTTCCCTCCTCACAGGAAAATGACCATACAAGGAAAATGGCAGTACCTGGACATTCCTTCCAACAGGAGATGTCATACATGAATACAATAACGTAGGATGGCTAAAGTTACCGTTGATAGGAATTCTTATTCTGCGCTATTCCATAGAATAACGCATATTAACATTATACTATTATTGAATGGGGGAGGGAGGCTATCTGCAGATGCGCGCTACAAATTCCAACCAATGTTGATCAGACATAGCAGAGACAAGAGCGCCCATCCGCCTATAACCAATGATGTCATTGCAGAGCGAGCATATCCCCTCCTTAATGATCGTCCATGCTAATGCACAGAGGGCCCCCGTTGGCGGACACATCCGCACCCTGCAAACATCACACTCAAAACGTTTTCCCCTATCAGACGGGATTCAACCAGCCTCAGACTACCCCAATCAGCTCTTTTAGAGCGGGTTGCGGAAGTACTAACACTGGGTGACACTATGACAATACATATTAAATACATCTCCATAAAAATCTCCACAACAGCCTCATAAATGAAACATATGCCTCTTTCGTTCTTATTGATCTCTGAAAAAAAGTTTTCCAGCTGTGAAACTGTGCCATCCCAGAGGAGGAGGACGTCATCAATGTACCTAGCCCAAAATTTAAGATGTGGGTTTCGGTCCTTAAAGATGACGTCCTCCTCCCACTTGGCCATAAAAAGATTAGCCAAGCTGGGGGCATATTTCGCCCCCATGGCTACTCCCCGTTCCTGCTTATAAAAGTTGTGACTAAACCAGAAGTAATTATGTTTTGCCGCATAGTCTAGAAGCTCCATAATGAAATTTTGTTGTTCCTCAGATGTTGTTGAATAAAGATTTAAATAGTACTTAACAGCTGATAACCCCAAAGAATGGGGAATTACAGTGTAAAGTGATGTCCCATCAGCTGTGACCATCCACATGTGCTCACTAGGTTGTTGATCTGCCAGCAAATTGATTACGTGTCTGGTGTCTTTCAGATACGACGGCATTTTCAGCACTAGCGGTTGTAGAAAAAAGTCTATATACTTGCCCACCCGGGACGTAATGGAATCTATTCCACTGACTATCGGACGTCCCGGGGGGCAAGTCAGACTTTTATGTATTTTGGGCAAACAATACAAAATAGGAACCCTCGGTGCCCTGGGGACCAAAAAAAGCTGTTCCTTTTCATTCAAGATTCCTAATTGCGCGCCCTTTATTACCAGGTCCTCCAAGGTCTTTTTGTATTTAATGATTGGGTTTCCAACCAAGAGGGTATAGGTCTCATGATCCCCAACAATCCTAGATAATTCTTGAAGATAGTCATCCCTGTCTAGGATCACTATCCCCCCCCCTTATCTGCGCGGCGTATGACCAATTGTTTGTTGTTACACAAGGTGTCAAGGCCCTGCTCCAAATCTTTCTCCATTTTTTTATTGATTGTTTCCACGGATTCAAGATCTCGCAGGACTACATCCCGAAATACTCTCAGTGATGGTGCTAAGGTGCCTGGGGGGTTAAAGGTGGAAGCATTAGATAGTCCCGAGTATTGGTAATTATTCAACACTGATCCCCCTTGACGTATTGGAATACTAGCAAAATGCCTCTTGATGTTAATTCTCCTGACGTACTTATGTACGTCCATGTACGTTTCGAATTTATTGAGTTTTCGAGTAGGGGCAAATTTTAAGCCCTTATTCAAAAGTGCTGTTTCTGATTCTGTCAAGGTTTGGGAACTAAGGTTGAAAATACCTTCCCCTGTTATGCTCTTGATTTTTTTAGATTGTGCTCTCCTCCCCCCTCTTGTTCCTCTTTGTTTTCTATGGGCCTCTTTATGCCCTGATTGGCTTTGGGAAAACCCCAATGATGTTGATCTTGCGTTTTCCCACTAGGTCTCCTTGATCGGTCTCTAGTGGACCATGTGAGTTCCTGTTTCTGGTATACAGGACCGTCCCTGTCCCTAAGAGGGAAGAAACGGTTATGGGACTCTCCCCTGTTATTAAACTCCCATTCCTCTCTACTCCTATCGTGATAAGTCCACTCATCATGTCGAGGACTTTGATAGGGTGGTCTATCATAACCATAGTTGTTATGCAAGCCTCTATCAGTCTCTCTCCTGGGCCCAGGAGGATCCCTATAGGATTGGTATTGATTATTATTATATTGTTGGCCATAATCACGATCATCTCTCCTCCCCGAACCATATTGCTGGTTCCAACCGGTATTTCTTGGAGGTTGTCTCCCTTTTGGAGGTACCTGTGTTCGTTTAGGTGACTGATATGACACCCGCCTGCCTTTCTTACCCGATTTATTGGTATTTGTTTTCTTAGGAGTTTTATGTGAAACTTCCCTAATGGGTAAATGTTGTATTGCCACTGCAGATGTGTCGGGAGCATTGTCTCCCTGAATAATGGCCTCCATTCTTGTTTCCTGTTTGTTCAACTCTTCATTAGCTAATTTCTTTTGCCATTCAAAGACAAAATTGGCTTGATAGTCCCCATAGTCCCTATTGTATTTTTTTATTTTCTTAATTTTTTGTTCCTTCTCCTCCTTATCTAATAATTTTAAAAGATTAATAGTTCGCTCCTTGTATTCTTCCCCCTCTTTATAAGGAAGGAGACTGTCTTTAAGAGTTTTGATCTCCCCGTCCAGTCTGGTTAATTTGCTATTTTTTCTACCAACTAGAAAGCGTAAAAAGTTGACCCCGGCATCATTGAAATATCGGAACCAACTTTCCAGCTCTATCTCTCCCCTTTGGGGACATACCTCCCATCGTAAGCTTCTTGGGACCATACTTAATTTAATGTACGTCTCCAAAAAGGCAATATCCCATTGGGTGTGTACCTCAGAAATAGTCAGATTTTTTAATCTGACAAACAATCCCCCCAAATCAAGTGTGTGTTGCCTACAGTCAAGCATGGTGGTGGGAGTGTCATGGTCTAGGGCTGCATGAGTGCTGGGAAGCTACAGTTCCTTGAGGGAACCATGAATGCCAACATGTACTGTGGCATACTGAAGCAGAGTATGATCCCCTGGGCCACAGGGCAGTATTCCAACATGATAACGACCCCAAACACACCTCCAAGACGACCACTGCCTTGCTAAAGAAGCTGAGGGTAAAGGTGATGGACTGGCCAAGCATGTCTCCAGACCTAAATCCTATTGAGCATCTGTGGGGCATCCTCAAATGGAAGGTGGAGGAGCGCAAGGTCTCTAACATCCACCAGCTCCATGATGTCGTCATGGAGGAGTGGAAGAGGACTCCAGTGGCAACCTGTGAAGCTCTGGTGAACTCCATGCCCAAGAGGGTTAAAGCAGTGCTGTAAAAAAGTGGTGGCCACACAAAATATTGACACTTTTGTCCCAGTTTGGACATTTTCACTTAGGGGTGTACTCACTTTTGTTGCCAGCGGTTTAGACATTAATGGCTGTGTGTTGAGTTATTTTGAGAGGACCGCAAATTACACTAATATTCAAGCTGTACACTCACTACTTTACATTGTAGCAAAGTGTCATTTCTTCAATGTTGTCATATGAAAAGATATAATAAAATATTTACAAAAATGTGAGGGGTGTACTAACTTTTGTGAGATACTGTATATACACACATAATGTCCTCAGGCCGCCTGTGTTGATTGTGCAAAGTGGGGCCCAGGCCCCGGGCTGCTCACTCCTCAGTGCCCATCAAATGCAGCCTGATCAGTGCCCATCAAATGCAGCTTTACCAATGTCCATCAATTCGGCCTTACCAGTGCTCAGCAATGCGGCCTTACCAGTGCCCAGCAATGCAGCCTCACCAGTGCCCCACAATGAAGCCTGATCAGTGTCCCCATCAGTGCAGCCTGATCAGTGCCCCCATCAGTGCAGCCTGATCAGTGCCCCCATCAGTGCAGCCTGATCAGTGCCCCCCGCAATGCAGCCTGATCAGTGCCCCCCGCAATGCAGCTTGATCAGTGCCCCCCGCAATGCAGCCTGATCAGTGTCCCCATCAATGCAGCCTGATCAGTTGCCCCATCAATGCAGCCTGATCAGTTCCCCCATCAATGCAGCCCGATCAGTTCCCCCAGCAGTGCAGCCTGATCAGTGCCCCCATCAATGCAGCCTGATCAGTGCCCCATCAGTGCAGCCTGATCAGTGCCCCCATCAGTGTAGCCTGATCAGTGCAGCCTGATCAGTTCCCCCATCAGTGCAGCCTGATCAGTTCCCCATCAGTGCAGCCTGATCAGTGTCCCCATCAGTGCAGCCTGATCTGTGTCCCCATCAGTGCAGCCTGATCTGTGTCCCTATCAGTGCAGCCTAGCCTGATCAGTGTCCCCAGCAATGCAGCCTGATCAGTGTCCCCATCAGTGCAGCCTGATCGGTGTCCCCATCAGTGCAGCCTGATCGGTGTCCCCATCAGTGCAGCCTAATCAGCTTAATCTGGAGCTTGTCCCTTCGACTCTCAATTAGTACAGACCGAGAGCTGTATTTGACAGATCGGTTACTGTGCTGGGTGCGTGCAATGAGGCGGCCTTCAGCACAGAATCCTCTCCCACCCACGGACGCTTATATAGAGTTTATGGGCGTTAAAGCCCACCCTCTTTACCCGCAGATGTATGTTATGTGGGTGGCAAGAGGTTAATGGCAATAGAGCTATTAAGCTCTTGTAGCACCCTCTACCATAGGTAGGTGCTAGAGGTGTAGTGTTTGTAGGTTCTGAAAGTGCAGGTAAATTCAAACAGGCCTTTTCTGCAAGCTAGGCCTGTTTGTTTTTGATCTGGGGACAGGGAGCGACTGACATGTACTTCAGTTTTTGGGTGCCTCCCCTGCTTTCAGTGAGAATGTTCTGGAAGAGGGGCAGGGCTGAGAGTTGGAGTGGCATTGAGTACATGTGAGGAGCCCTGACCAATCAACAACTAGGATTGGCAGGGGGCAGGCCTTCTGCATATACTCATGGTCAGCCTGCTGGGGAGGAGTTGTCAGCTGGGTAAACTGAAGGATAGAGTGCTAGACTGGGTGCTGGAGGAGTGCCCCCATCTGGGGGGGGGTTGTGACTCGGGCGGAGGAGCTCGGGAGCTGGGTCATTGTGAGGTGTCCTGGAACAGGAGCTGGAGAAGCAGTGGTCCGCACGGTCCGGGTAAATCCTTCAGGAAGGACTCAGGGCAGGAGTTGGTGAGTGAAGCACAGTGGAGATCTGGAAGAGGCATGCCAGGGGAGCTGGGTGCAGAGCCAGAGGAGAGACTGTGGGGTTTTGTGCCAAATCGTTGCAGCCTGAGGGCGCAGGATTTGCAAGTTGGGCTTGCTGGGATCAGTAGTCCATCATCAAATATTCTTTCTAACTAAATGTTCAGGGCCATTTAAGAAGGGGTACTGCAGGCCCCTGGCCTATTAAGAATCTTCAAGTGAAACTACTTCTAGGACTTATTCAGAGTGAGGCCTAGTCAGCTCAAGATGGTGGGACAGGATGTCTAATACTGTGACAGGAAAGTGATGCGCAGGAGGAGAAGTGTCCTGGAGGTAGAAGTCTGCAGGGAGAGTGCAGAGGAGGAGAATGGTTTGAAGTAACGCTGTCAAGATTAGAGTCCACCATTTTTGTTCTATCCAAGGCAATGTAAAGCATAACCGCGATAACATTTGCAAAGGTAATGAGTAAACCTCAATGACATTTTCAATGTAAAGCATAGCCGCTATAACATTGCAAATACCAATTTATTCTATGGGCATCCCATATCCCTTCCTTTCCCCCAATCGAGTTCAATCCCTCAAATAAAACAACAAAACAAAGTAAAAAAGTGGAAAATATACTGCGCTGTGACTAAAAAATATATATATATGTAGCGGCCTCACCCCCTCTACAAGTTTATCGGTCATCCGATGGCTCTCGTCTAGGGGTACCTGAGTTTCGAGAGTGAGGTGCGCCACGGCCCATGTCCTCCCCATGGCTGTGGTTGAGGTGAAGGCCAATTTCAATATCTTCCTCGGGCCAAACGTGCATTGGGTTGCGGAACTTAGCCCTGCTATGCTGGAATCTCCCTTTGCTCCCATTAACAGAGTCCATACACCGATCACAGTCCAACTCTCAGTTTTATTTCGTAGCTCCACAACAACAGGGTAATGGCAGGATACGGTGGGATGAGCAGGCTGAGGCACTATCCTGATTGTAGTCCCTACACCCCCTGTGCTATGACCAAGGGTTGCAGGAGTCTTGATTAGAACAACTTCACTGCGCTGGGGCCCCTATCAGGGGAAGATGACCCTCCAAGGGAGTTACCGGAGGCCCGTCCGTCACCAGGTTGACGCTGCTCCGGAATCTTCAGATGGGTGACCTCCCCGGCCTCCTCACCTCAGATGCGGGTCCCCTCGCAAGGGGCACCCTGGAATCACTTCACCCTCGCGGGACCCAGTCGAAGTCACCAGGTCCCAGGCCCACGACATAGTACCTCACCCCAGGCTGAAGGTGCCTGGGATGGACTCCAACTCCATTCCGGCCAAGCCTAGGGGCCTGGGCCGGAACCCCGAACCGCCCGCACCCAGGCCTAAGGTGCCTGGGTGCGTGAAGAGATGATCCTCGAAGACCTCGTGGTGAGGGCGTCTCCCCTTTTATCTCCTCCCATCGACACCACGGCGGGTTCCCCGCCCCAGCCGTACCATCTCCGGAAAGGGACAAAAAGGGTAGCACTGCGGTAGTGATTCTGCCTGGAGCCTGTAGGTACCCTGCCACCCACAGGCCAAGGAGAATATTGCACCACCCAATCCTCCACGAATAACAAAAAGGGGTCTAAACCCTGTCACAATTACACACCTGGGTCACACTACCCCCAGGTGTATCCCACTAAATCTGAAGACCCCGCTACATATATATAAATTTAGCAGCCAGCACAGCTGAAGACAAAAAGCGGTGTAAATGGGTATGGAAAAATGCAGCGCTATTTATATATGTACAGGTGTTGTGATCAACCTGTTTGTGATAGTGATAAAGCAATGTCATATAGTAGGACACCTCTATATATTGAATTGTGAATCAAGAAAATAAAATTTAAATTAAAAGTAACCAAAAAGTGAATCTTAGGTGACTAATAAAGTCCAAACATTTGTGTGTTTATCCAAGGGACTAAAACAAAAGTCCAAACATAGGTGTATCCTTTCAAGTGAAGAGCAGAGTTGCTTGAAGCACCACCACCAGCTGGAAAGAGGCTTACCAAATATCACAGACTTAAAGAGGCATATACTTCATAAGTCGTGAAAAGCTTGTTGGTGTTTAACCGAATGGGTGCAGCTGGACCGAATGGGTGCAGCTGGTCCTGGATCCAAAGCGGTTATCCAAACTCAGCAAACCGAAACTTCAATGGGACTCAGGAGACGTATGGCATGGTTCTTTGAAGGACAGAAGCCCGGTATCCACGTAATCATGTGTAATAAAATTGAAAAAAAAAATCCCACATAGCATGATACCGTTTTTAAAGAAATTTAATGTGAGCAAATAAAAGCACTCACATGAGCGATGTTGTAGGTATGGTTCACCCGACGCGTTTCGACTAAAAAGACGTCATCTGGGGTATGAACCACCATTACAAAACATCGCTTATAAAGGACTAATGATCCCAAACTGAATTACACAAATACCGGAAGTGAACGCAAACGCAACGTCACTTCCGGTTTCCGGTACAAAGATCGGATTCAAAAGTGTGACAAAATATTATATATATATATATATATATATATATATATATATATATAGCCAGCAAGGCCGAAAGGCTTATAAACGGCATGCATGTATGAAGTGCATAATCTCCGTCTCCTGTTTCAGGGAGAGGCTTGGCCCGCAATCATGATGATGCGAACTTCCTTTAAAGCCGTCCTGTCACAATAACGAGGCTTGGTTTGCTGCTATCTGTGGTCTACGCCCATTGTATCTCCTTGTAGTTCATAGCAAGGCTTGGCCCGCATATGTCCAAACGTTGAGCCGCGGCGGAAGTGACGACATCTGGCCTCTTTGTCACAATGAGGCTTGGAGGATACGTTCGTGACCACAGGCTGCTTCCTACCTACAACAGGAGACAGAGATTATGCCCTTCATACATGCATGCCGTTTATAAGCATTTCGGCCTTGTCCATACCCCAGATGACGACTTGTTAGTCGAAACGTGCTGGGTAGACCATACCCTACAACATCGCTCATGTACCTGTAGCTTGACAAGCCTTTTCTGACTACTTAAATGTGAGTGCTTTTATTTATTTAAATAAAATTTCTTTTAACCACTTCAGCCCCAGACCATTTTGGCTGGTTAAAGACCAGGCCACTTTTTGCGATTCGGCACTGCGTTGTTTTAACTGACAATTGTGCGGTCATGCGACGTGGTTCCCAAACAAAATTGACGTCCTTTTTTTCCCACAAATAGAGCTTTCTTTTGGTGGTATTTGATCACCTCTGCGGTTTTTATTTTTTGCGCTATAAACAAAAATAGAGCGACAATTTTGAAAAAAATTCAATATTTTTTACTTTTTGCTATAATAAATATCCCCCAAAAATATATTTAAAAAAATAATTTTTTTCCTCAGTTTAGGCCGATACGTATTCTTCTACATATTTTTGGTAAAAAAAAAAACGCAATAAGCGTTTATTGATTGGTTTGCACAAAATGTATAGCTTCTACAAAATAGGGGACTGTTTTATGGCATTTTTATTAATAATTGTTTTTTACTAGTTATGGCGGCGATCAGCGATTTTTATCATGATTGCGACACTATGGCGGACACTTTTGACACCATTTTGGGACCATTGTCATTTTTACAGCAATCAGTGCTATAAAAATGCACTGATTACTGTGAAAATGACACTGGCAGTGAAGGGGTTAACCTGTAGGGGGCGCTGAAGTGGTTAACCACTTAACGACCGCCCACTGTAAAAATACGTCGGCAGAATGGCACCGACAGGCAGAATCACGTATATCTACGTGACTGCCTTTGTATAGTTGGGGGGTCCGATCGGACCCCCCTTCTTTACAGTGAGCGGCCGTTATTCGTTTGGGAGCGATCGGGGATGAGGGGACGGCTGTTCGATTCTGGCCACCCCCTCTCGATCGCTCCCAGCAAATCGAATCCTTTCGCCTGCCTGTGTAATGTTTACACAGGCAGAGGAAGTGATGTCATCTCTCCTGCGGTTCTCACATATACCGAGCGCCGCACAGGAGAAGATGCAGGTTAGTGCACAAAACACTACACTGACACCAGGACACATAGGCACATAAATCGCCCCCCCAGACACCCCAGATCACCCCCCAGTCACAGTGTCACTATTGCAGTGACCATTTATTTACTGATCACTGCAATCAGTGACATTTGTGACTGTAAAAGTGTCACTAAAGTTAGTTTTAGGTCCAGTGTAGCCCCCTAACCCCCCCCCTAATAAAGGTTTAACCCCCTGATCGCCCCCCAGATAACCCTTTAACCCCCTAGCACCGCCGTCGCTAAGCGATCATTTTTCTGATCGCTGTCTTAGCGTTGGTGATGCCGATCGGTAGCCAGTAATTTTTTTTAGGTTCGCCGCAGATTTTTATAGCGTCGGGTACCCCCATATATTACCTAATAAAGGTTTAACCCCCTTGATCGCCCCCCAGGTAACCTTTTCACCCCCTATCACCACTGTCGATAAGCGATCATTTTTCTGATCGCTGTCTTAGCGTCGGTGATGCAGATCGGTAGCCAGCAATTTTTTTTAGGTTCGCCGCAGGTTTTTATAGCGTCAGGTACCCCCATATATTATCTAATAAACGTTTAACCCCCTTGATCGCCCCCCAGGTAACCCTTTCACCCCCTATCACCACTGTCGCTAAGCGATCGTTTTTATGATCGTTGTCTTAGTGTCGGTGATGCCGATAGGTAGCCAGTAATTTTTTTCTAGGTTCGCCGTCAGGTTTTTATATAGCGTCAGGTACCCCCATATATTACCTAATAAAGGTTTTAACCTCCTAATTGTCCCTAGTTAACCCTTTCACCAGTAATCACCATATAAGTGTTACGGGTGACGCTGGTTAGTTAGTTTGCTTTTTATAGTGTCAGGGCACCCGCCGTATATAACCCAATAAAGGTTTAACCCCCTGATCGCCCGGCGGGTGATATCAATTAGGTTTTAGCATCAGAGAGGGTCTGCGTCACACCCCAGGCAGCGTCAGGTTAGTGCCAGTAGCGCTAACACCCACCAGTGAAGCATACACCCCCCTTAGTGGTATAGTATCTGAACAGATCAATATCTGATCTGATCAGATCTATACTAGCGTCCCCAGCAGTTTAGGGTTCCCAAAAACGCAGTGTTAGCGGGATCAGCCCAGATACCTGCTAGCACCTGCGTTTTGCCCCTCCATCCAGCCCAGGCCACCCAAGTGCAGTATCGATCGATCACTGTCACTTGCAAAACACAACACACATAACTGCAGCGTTCGCAGAGACAGGCCTGATCCCTGCGACTCCAGTGCTGTTGGAGGTGATTTCACCACCACAGTTAAAAAAAAAAGCATATATGCCGAAGCATTGGGGCAGCAGGGGCGGAGGAGCGGAGGAGCGATTTTGCTCCTAATGCCACGTACATACGGTCGAAATTCCGACGGAGGCTTGCCCGTGGAAAAGTCCGACCATGTGTACGCGGCATAACTTTTGCGGGAAGATGCCCCCATGCTTGGCCATATATAAATGGTGCATGTATGCCCATCATTAGAAGTGGGTGGATGAAGGGCGGTATTCTAATGGTGGGCATACCCACCGATCAATCTTTTTTTTTCGTTCAGCCAACAGGCTGCATGAAAAAAAAGATTACAATACATGTCCAACAAGGACCAGCAACGTACTGATATGTTGCTGGACTTTGAATGTTTATACCAGAATGATGCCTGCGGGTTTAGGTATCATCTTTGTATCATTCTTTTCAGCCAGCAGCCGACTTTCATGTAAAAGCAATCCTAGTGGCTAATTAGCCTCTGGACTGCTTTTACAAGCAGTGGGAGGGAATGTCCCCCCCCCCCCCGGATATAAAAAGCGCCATTGGGAAATTGGGAAAGCATTTTATCACACCGATCTTGGTGTGGTCAGATGCTTTGAGGGCAGAGGAAAGATCTAGGGTCCAATAGACCCCAGTTTTTTCAAAAAAAGAGTACCTGTCACTACCTATTGCTATCATAGGGGATATTTACATTCCCTGAGATAACAATAAAAATTATAAAAAAAAAAAAAAAAATATGGAAGCAACAGTTTAAAAATAAAATAAAAAAGCAAAATTAATAATAAAAAAAAAAAAACACCCCTGTCCTGCCCTGCTCTTGCCCAATGGCAAACGCAAGCGTCGGTCTGGCGTCATATGTAAACAGGAATTGCACCATGCATGTGAGGTATCACCGCGAAGGTCAGATCGAGGGCAGTAATTTTAGCAGTAGACCTCCTCTGTAAATCTAACAGCGTAACCTGTAAAGGCTTTTAAAGGCTTTTAAAAATGTATGTAGTTTGTCGCCAATGCGCATTTGTGCGAAATTTTAAAGCTTGTCGTGTTTGGTATCTATGTACTCG
Source organism: Rana muscosa (assembly GCA_029206835.1). Lineage (NCBI taxonomy): Eukaryota > Metazoa > Chordata > Amphibia > Anura > Ranidae > Rana > Rana muscosa. The sequence continues at coordinate 3,299,735 of JARGYO010005583.1, read as the reverse complement.
GCCTAAGATCATCTTTTTTATTTCATCAAACATTTGGGCAATATAGTGTGTTTTAGTGCATTAAAATAAAAAAAAAGTGTATTTTTTCCCCAAAAAATGCGTTTGAAAAATCGCTGCGCAAATACTGTGTAGAAAAAAAAAATGCAACACCCACCATTTTAATCTGTAGGGCCTTTGCTTTAAAAATATATATAATGTTTGGGGGTTCAACATAATTTTCTTGCAAAAAAAAAAATGTTTTCATGTAAACAAAAAGTGTCAAAAAGGGCTTTGTCTTCAAGTGGTTAGAAGAGTGGATGTAAGCTTCCTAATGTTGTGTATAAAATGCCAGAACAGTTCAAAACCCCCCCAAATGACTTCATTTTGGAAAGTAGACACCCCAAGCTATATACTGAGAGGCATGTCGAGTCCATGGAATATTTTATATGTTGACACAAGTTGCGGAAAAAAGACAATTTATTATTTTTATTTTTTATTTTTGCACAAAGTTGTCACTAAATGATATATTGCTCAAACATGTCATGGGCATATGTGGAATTACACCCCAAAATACATTCTGTTGCTTCTCCTGAGTACGGGGATACCACATGTGTGAGACTTTTTGGGAGCCTAGCCGCTTACGGGACCCCAAAACCAAGCACCGCCTTCAGGCTTTCTAAGGGTGTAAATTTTTGATTTCACTTCTCACTGCCTATCACAGTTTCGGAGGCCATGGAATGCCCAGATGGCACAAAACCCCCCCAAATGACCCCATTTTGGAAAGTAGACACCCCAAGCTATTTGCTGAGAGGTATGGTGAGTATTTTGCAGATCTCGCTTTTTGTCACAAAGTTTTGAAAATTGAAAAAAAAAAAAAATATTTTCTTTCTTCATTTTTAAAAACAAATGAGAGCTGTAAAATACTCACCATGCCTCTCAGCAAATAGCTTGGGGTGTCTACTTTCCAAAATGGGGTCATTTGGGGAGGTTTTGTGCTATTTTGGCATTTTATGGCCTTCGAAACTGTGATAGGTAGTGAGGAGTGAAATCAAAAATTTGCAGCGTGTCCAAGATGGCGACGGGAGCGGACGTGTGTTAACTCCGCTCCGCCGACCGGATCTTTAATCCTCCATCCCTGGGGTGATGGGAGCCCACTCGCCGCCACATCCGCCTGAGCCTTGCCCCGGGAACCCCCTGCTCATGCCCGGCTATCGTAGAGGAGGAGGAGCGCGCCGGCAGAGCCAGAAAAAGAGCGGCACCGCGCGCCACACTGGAGGGGAAAGCCGCGGCTGTCTCCCCCACCATGTCGGCTCAGGAGGAGGAGGTGGGTCACGAGGTTGCAGCTCCTAAGGCCTCCCCAGAGCACAGGGCACTCCTGGAAGCTATAAACGGCTGTAAAACAGCTCTAACTGAAAAAATAGACCGTATACATATAGAGCTGGGCCTGATCAGGAGAGACTTTGATGCTTTTAAGGGCAGAGTGACAGAGGTGGAGCAGCGTGTGTCTGCGGCGGAGGATGTGCAGAGGGAACACACGGCTGACCTCCATATCCTGAAAATCAGAGTCAAGCACTTGGAATTCCGCGCTGAAGACTCCGAAAATCGTAACAGGCGCAATAATTTACGCATCATAGGACTGCCTGAGGGATCTGAGGGGCATGACACCACCTCGTTTACGGAGCAGTTGCTGCGCACTCTCCTGCCTCGTGCCTCCTTCTCCCCCCATTTTGTGGTGGAGAGGGCCCACAGGATACCCACAGCCAGGGGCCCACCGGGGAACCCCCCACATACATTTATCTTTAAACTCCTGAACTACAGGGACCGGGACCTTGTCCTGAGAGAAGCCAGAAGCGTGGGTGACCTGAAGTATGAGAATGCCAAGCTCCTTATATTCCCAGACTACTCCATTGAAACACAAAAGCAGAGGAAATCATTCGACCATGTGCGCTCCCGCCTTCGTGCCAAGAATTTGAAATACAGTATGCTGTTTCCCGCCAGGCTCCGGGTCCAAGATGGAGAACGCGTGAGATTCTTCACCTCACCTGTGGAGGCGTCTGCCTGGCTTGATACAATCCGGGCGGAATAACGCAAGTATTCACTATGCTCTTCCTTGATGCCTTTGAGTCCTCTTTAATGCAACTTTGTACTTGGCCCTCTGGCAGTTTTCCCCTTCTATCTGATGATTGACTATGCGTTTCCCTATTGACTCAGGGACATTGACGTTTTTCTTTTTCAATTTATTTCAATTTTTACTTTTATTTTTTCTGCCTGTTATCCTGCCAGGAGAGGCTGGGGGTCGCAGAATGCAGTATTGCCTACTGAGGGTGGGCCCTGATGTTATGTCCATTTGGACCCCTTATGCCCTGACAAAGTTGCTTTTATCTTGGTTATCGCTTCTGGGGAAACATTGCCAAAGCCAGGGGCTCACGTGCTCTTGGGGAAGGACTGTAACTACACAAGTTTTGTACCCCCAGCTTGCTGGGTGACCGGCACCACATTTATTATCCGGACGACCCTAGCAGTTATGGGTTTGTACACTTATGTTTAGTAAGCCTCTTGCACACGATACCTCCAATGCGCGGCGGCTTGCCGTGCTGTTCTTGGGAAGGAATGCACCCGCTGTTCCGGGGGGGCTGGCGGGGAGGGGGGGGGTTGTTTTGTAGTTATTTTTATTTAGTTTGTTTTTGTTACTGTTTTACTGTTTATTATGAGTTTCTATGTCTGACACAGTCAATTGGGCCTGCACTTTTACCGCCCCTTGGGGGCTACTCTCTATGTGCTATGTGGTTGTTGGCTTCTGATCCATCCGGGACGGGGTCATCCCCTGGATGCTCTCCGGTGTTGCTGTCTTTGCAAGCTGAATGGCATCACTGACACTTGTCTCCTGGAACACCAGGGGCCTTAACTCCCCTGTGAAACGGTCACTGGTGTTCCAGTTCCTGAAGACCTATAATCCTCATATCTGTGTCCTCCAGGAAACCCATCTCATGGGGAGGAAGATCCTTAGTCTAAAGAAACCCTGGGTTGGTCATCACTACCATTCCACATATTCCAATTTTGCGAGGGGGGTTAGTATACTGGTGCGCAAATCCCTGCCGTTCCGGCTCTTGGGACAGGTGGTTGACCCGGATGGACGGTACATAATATTGCATGCAATGGTGGAGAGTCTTGAGTTGGTGCTGGTGGGTGTCTATTTGCCCCCCCCTGCGTCGATCAGGGTACTCCACAAGTTGGGTCCTCTGCTCGCTAACTATGGTACAGACAATTTGATACTTGTGGGGGACTTTAATATGCCACCTAATCCTGGGCTGGATCGTCTCGGCTCAGCGGGAGGATCCACTTCGGATCTCTCAGTCTGGGCAGAGACATATGGATTGACAGACCTGTGGAGGTGGCGTCACCCCGCTGACAGGTCCTTTACTTGCCATTCGGCCACACATAGAACTCTCTCACGCATAGATCTGATGTATGCGGGGAGACCTCTATTATCTAGGGTCCAGCAGAACTCCATCCTACCAAGGGGCATATCTGACCATGCCCCTTTCCTCCTTAGGTTGTCTTTGGAGGGGTCCCCTACGGATAAATTGTGCAGATTGTCGAGATTCTGGATCTCTGACCCTGGGGTAGACTCCGGGTTCCGCCTGCACATGGATACATACTGGGCACTTAACCCGGGGTCGGCCCCGGCTGCGGTCGTGTGGGATGCCTTTAAGGCCTCCTCCAGGGGTCAATATCAAACGCTTATTGGTGATGCTCGCAGACAGTTGAGGGCCGACTTGCTTGAGGCGGAGAATAGGACCGCCTCCCTGGAGCGCCAATATGCCCAGTCCGCAGACCCGGGGCTTCACATTAAACTTCAGGAGAGTACTAGAGAGGTTATGTTGCTTCGCACATCCCTTACTAAAAAGAAGTTGCTCCAGCAGTCCCAGAGGATCTTTGAAGAGGGTGAACGGGGGGGTAGGCTGCTGGCTTGGTTGGTCAGGGAGCAGTCGGCCTCTATGAGTGTTCCCTCATTGGTTGATGATACTGGGGTTAGACAAACCTCCTCTGGGGCGATTAATGAGTGCTTTGCATCCTATTATTCTGACCTCTATTCTACTCGGGTTGACTACACGTCGGAAGACCTCCATATCTTCCTCTCAGACGTAGACTTCCCAGTCCTGACTGATACATATAGAGATCAACTTGACTCCCCTATTACGCTTGAGGAGGTCCAGCGGGCCATCTCCTCACTACAGGCCGGGAAGACGCCGGGTCCAGACGGGTTTCCCACGGAATTTTATAGAACGTATGCAGAGGACTTGGCCCCCAGGTTTCATTCCATGCTCCTGACCTCGTTGAGAGAGGGGACTTTGCCTGCCTCCATGTCAGAGGCGATTATTGTAGTTATACCCAAGCCGGGTAAAGACCCTGAACTGTGCAAATCTTATCGCCCAATCTCCCTGATCGACGTGGATGCCAAGATACTGGCCAAAATATTGGCGACTCGATTGAACAGAGTGATTACGGCTCTGGTCCATCCGGATCAATCTGGTTTTATGCCTGGTAGAGGGACGGACATCAATATCCGCCGGCTATTTACCCACGTCGATCTGGCCGAGGAAGGCGCTGCAGGTGTAGTGGCGGACCTTGATGCTGAAAAGGCATTCGACTCGGTCGAGTGGCTTTTCCTCTGGGAGGTGCTGGAAAATTTTGGGTTTGGGCCTAGGTTTATTTCCTGGATTCAGTTGCTTTACAGACACCCGACGGCGCGGGTTAGAGTTAACGGCCTGCTGTCGCCTCCCTTTGGCCTGCATAGGGGTACCAGACAGGGATGCCCCCTGTCACCGGGGCTTTTCGCCCTGGCGATTGAGCCCTTGGCGATCTTAATCCGTCAGGATCCAAGGGTAAAGGGCATACAGGTTGGGGCACTTCAGGAGAAAATTTTGCTGTATGCGGACGACACACTGTTGTACCTAGCTGACGCAGGGCCCTCCCTTGCTTCTGCACTTGAGATAATAGACCAGTTCGGGAAGTACTCTGGGGTTCGTGTTAACTGGGACAAGTCGGTCCTTTTCTCCCTCCGCCAGTCGGGCTCCAGGGCAGTCACTGACACGCCTCTCCATTGGGTGGACGAATTTAAATATCTTGGGGTGATTGTCCGGGGGTCCCCTCGGGCGTACATGGAGGATAATCTCCTTCCTCTGTTGACCCAATTCGATAGGAAATGTCACCTCTGGAAAATGCTGCCCCTATCCCCGGTGGGCAGGGTGAACCTGTTAAAAATGGTTTACCTTCCCAAATTTGTATATTTTTTTAGGAATACTCCATGTCCGATACCTAAATCCTTTTTTCAAAAAATAGACTCCGTTGTCACTACTTTTGTCTGGACTGGGAAAGTCCAGAGACTGGCCAAGAGGACACTCCAGCTCCCCCTGTCACAGGGGGGATTGGCACTGCCCCACTTCCTGCTCTACTACTGGGCGGCGGTCCTGGTGACGGTCCGGTGGTGGTTTGACCAATCCAGACAAAATCCGGCGGTAACCCTCGAGGCGGCCATCCTGGGGTCCTATGCTGCACTATCTAACCTACCCTATAGGGGGCCTGGGGCCCATCCCCAGGTCACGTCTCTGATGCGCACAACCATTCTAGTATGGCAGAGGGCTAGATCTATTTACAGATCGGCCTCGGTCGTCTCGCCCCACACGCCCTTATGGGGCAACCCAATGTTGCCACATATCTATGGGCTCCCGGAACCTCAGCTGTGGGCATCTAGGGGGATAATTAATGTTAAACATATCTACTCCGATGGGTCTTTTTCCTCCTTTGAGACACTACAAGCTAAGTATCATGTCCCCACTTCTATGAAGTTTAGATACTACCAGCTTAGGCATGCAATACAGGCCCAGTTCCCTGACCGTCTGACCCTCCAGACTGACGCCGTTGAACGACTGCTCATTGCGAAGATTATGGATAAGCCCCTGTCCTCCCTCTATTTTTGTCTTTCCGTAGCGCACAAGACATCCCTGACAACTGTTTACAATAAATGGAGGATGGACATTCCAGAACTGACTGACGAGACCTGGGGGGACGTGCTGTCTGACTATGTTACTCGAATGATCTCAGCAAAAGACCGCTTCATACAATTAAAGTTTTTGCACAGGGCATACTACACGCCCGCGAGACTAGCCAGCATATATCCAGGAACGAGTGCTCAATGCCCTAGATGCGACTCGTCTCCGGGCACCTTCCTTCATATGGTGTGGTCGTGCCCAGAGCTGTGGCCATACTGGGGGGAGGTGATAGACGTCCTGGGAGCGTTTGGGGACTGGTCTCTTACCCTGGACCCGGCCCTGGCGTTGCTCGGGGTTATGGAAGGTGTCGAAGTGTCACGGCATGAAAAATTATTCTTGTTTTATGCCCTGTACTACGCCAGACGAGAGATTCTCCTGAGGTGGAAGCAGCCCGGCCCTCCTACAATTCAGGCATGGAAGGCAACGATAAACTCTGTCCTACCTTTATACAAGCTAACGTATGAGAGTAGAAACTGCCCCAAAAAATTTGACAAGGTCTGGTCCCAATGGATTGATGCTCATGGATAGGAGCACTAGAGTTTATGGGTTAATCCTACTGGATAGAGCTGTCTCCTATGTTATCTCTTGGTTGCGGCTAGAAATGTTGTTCTAACATGTGTTTTAAGTATCCCCCCCCCCTCTCTACATCCCTATCCTTCCCTCTCTTCCCCCCCCCCTCCCTTCCCCTTCCTACTCTCTCTCCCCTCCTTACCGCTATCTGGTATTAGACCACAACTTTGTATTAGCTGCTCTAGGCTATCATTATCTGAAGGAAACAAATGGTGGTGTTATTTGACCTGTTCTATTGGACCTTTATGACCTTATGTATGTATCTAATGTCCATATACTGTGTCGTTGTTAACTTTAATACTTTTGAATAAAAAAAACTTTTCACTGTGAAATCAAAAATTTGCGCCCTTAGAAATCCTAAAGGCGGTGCTTGGTTTTCGGGGGCCCGTACGCGGCTAGGCTCCCAAAAAGTCCCACACATGTGGTATCCCCGTACTCAGGAGAAGCAGCAAAATTTATTTTGGGGTGCAATTCCACATATAACCATGGCTTGTGTGAGCAATATATCATTTAGTGACAACTTTTTGTAATTTTTTATTTTTTTGTCATTATTCAATCACTTAAGACAAAAAAAAAAATATTCAATGGGCTCAACGTGCCTCTCAGCAATTTCCTTGGGGTGTCTACTTTCCAAAATTGGGTCATTTGGGGGGGGGGTTTGTACTGCCCTGCCATTTTAGCACCTCAAGAAATGAGATAGGCAGTCATAAATTAAAAGCTGTGTAAATTCCAGAAAATGTACCCTAGTTTGTAGACGCTATAACTTTTGCGCAAACCAATAAATATACGCTTATTGACATTTTTTTTACTAAAGACATGTGGCTGAATACATTTTGGCCTAAATGTATGACTAAAATTGAGTTTATTCGATTTTTCTTATAACAAAAAGTAGAAAATATCATTTTTTTTCAAAATTTTCGGTCTTTTTCCATTTATATCGCAAAAAATAAAAATCGCGGAGGCAATCACATACCATTAAAAGAAAGCTCTATTTGTGGGAAGAAAAGGACGCAAATTTCGTTTCGGTACAACATTGCATGTCTGCACAATTTACAGTTAAAGCAGCGCAGTGCAAAATTCTGAAAACAGCTCTGGTCCTTTAGCTACAAAATGGTCCGGGGCTTAAGTGGTTAAGTGTGACCTAATGAGTGATTCTTACTGTGTGGGGGCGTGGCTTGGCGTGTGACATCACTGATCGTCGTTCCCTATGACAGGGAACAGACGATCAGTGACACTCTCACTAGGAAGAACGGGGAAAGGTTTTGTTTACACTTACCTCTCCCCGTTCTTCAGCTCTGTGATCCGATCGGACACCGGCAGCGTGCGACCACACGGCGGCAAATTAAAGGGGACGTATATATACGCCCTTTTGCCTGTCCGTGCCATTCTGTCGACGCATATCTGCATGCGGCGGTCGGCAAGTGGTTAAACGGTATCATGCTATGCAGGATTTTTATTTTATTTTATTACGCATGATTACGTGGATACCGGGCTTCTGTCCTTCAAAGAACCACGCCATACGTCTCCTGAGTCCCATTGAAGTTTTGGTTTGCTGAGTTTGGATAACCGCTTTGGATCCAGGACCAGCTGCACCCATTTGGTTAAACACCAACAAGCCTTTCACGACTTATGAAGTATATGCCTCTTTAAGTCTGTGATATCTGGTAAGCCTCTTTCCAGCTGGTGGTGGTGCTTCTAGCAACTCTGCTCTTCACTTGAAGGGATACACCTATGTTTGGATTTTTGTTTTAGTCCCTTGGATAAACACACACATGTTTGGACTTTATTAGTCACCTAAGATTCACTATTTGGTTACTTTTCATTTCAATTTTATTTTCTTGATTTACAATTCAATATATAATGTCACATATATACTATATGACATTGCTTTATCACTATCACAAACAGGTTGATCACAACACCTGTACATATATAAATAGCGCTGCATTTTTTCTATACCCGTTTACATTGCTATTTGTCTTCAGTTGTGCTGGCTGCTACATTTATATATATATTTTTTAGTCACAGCGCAGTATATTTTCCACTTTTTTACTTTGTTACCACTAGACCTTATATTGCTGTAGTGACCACTTTTTTGTTACAAATCTTTTTGTCACAAAATTTTTTCTTTGGAGAAATTACCAACATGGATGTATTTGACTATCGAGCATCACGCACAGTCAAGACGGAAGGAGTGTTTGTCGCCACTGGTAGCGACACAGAAATTGGAGGTTTATTTTTAAGACTTAAAAATGTCATGGTGTCAGAGCTCCATCTCCAATGAGACCTAGTGTTCTTTGAACAATATGTGACGGAACACATGGTCCCTCAGAGCCTAAGATGGGACATTCATCCACAGCAGGGGGATGCAGATCTCGAGTCCTGGTTCAAATATTTTAATGAGGCTGGCACCAAATTTTTAAATGGCCTCATTACCAGAAAACAGAATCGCCTCTCTGCTCTGGATCGGGTGATCACGGAATTGAAAGAAGGACTATTGATGTATAAAAACTCGGTAGAATACAATTCCCTGTCTTCCAACCTCCAGGCTCACCTCATCAAGGAGGATAGAGATCAAAAAGCCAAAAAAACACAAAAAATATTAACAACATGTAGCGGCCTCACCCCATCTCCTTTTTCTAGGGGTATGTCACACGACAGGGTGAGATGCGCTACGGCCCATGTCCTCCCCATGGCTGTGGGTGAGGTGAAGGCCAGTATCAGTATCTTCCTCGGGCCAATGTGCTTTAGTTATGAAACTCAGTCCTGCTATGCTAGCACCCTCCTTTGCTCCCATTAACCAGAGTCCACACACCGATCACAGTCCAACTCTTGCTTTATTGTAAGCTCCACAATAAACAGTGCTTCTGTAGCCAAACGGTTGGAACGTTTTTAACAGCCTGATACGGTGGGATGAGCAGGTCGAGGCACTATCCTAATTTCAATCTAAACCACTGTGATTTCACCAGCGGTTATCATAGCCTTGATTAGCACAGAACATGGAACTTGTGAGTCTCTACCAGCAACTCAAGAGAACGTATTTAGGAGTACCTTCGCTGCGCTGTGGCCCCTATCAGGGGAAGATGTCCCTCTAAGGGAGTTACCGGAGGCCCATCCATCACCGGGTTGATGCTGCTCCGGACTCTCCGGACGGGTGACCTCCCCAGCCTCCTCACCTCAGATGCGGGTCCCGTCCACCTCTGGGACCCTCGGATCACTTCGCCCTTGCGGGACCCAGTCGAAGTTACTGGGCCCCAGGCCTACGATCTAGTACCTCACCCCAGGCTGAAGGTGCCTGGGATGGACTCCAACTCCATTCCGGCCAGGCCTAGGGCGCCTGGGCCAGAACTCCAAACCGCCAGCACCCAGGCCTAAGGTGCCTGGGTGCGTGAAGAGAAGATCCTCGAAGACCTCGTGGCGAGGGCGTCTGCCCCTTTTATCCCCTCCCATCGACACCACGGCAGGTTCCCCGCCCTCGCCGTACCGTCACCGGAAAGGGACAAAAAGGGTAGCACCCAGGTGTACCCCAACTAAATTTAAAGACCCCGCTACATACTCCCCCCTGTGATTTGACGCTGGTCCCCAGCGTCTGGTGCAAACCCATGTTTCCCATGGAGTGGTGACACAAGCCTGGCCCCAGAGGCTATCCCTAAAAAATTTAAACCCTGTTTGTGCCAAGACCTGCTCAAGGGGAAGGGGAATATAACAAAAAAACTTTTTCATAAAACCATCTGAACATTCACATATATACAATCCCTCCCGTCACTGTCTAAGAACCACCCCATACTCAGTAGTCTTGACGGACGAATCTCCTGCATGAGGGAAATAAAAAAAAACACAGAAAAACATCCTAACATTGTGTGTTGACTTGAAACGAATGAGTCTATCAGCCGAGAAACCCATTTGCTTCAATGGCAAAGTAATGCAAGTGTAGAATTCCAACAACCGTTGCGCAACACTGCCACCTGGTTACAGTGCCGCGGTAATGACACTTGGTGAAGTCTTCCTTCTTCCTGCGTCCCTACACTGATTCTACCCCCAAAAAGTCTCTGTCCTTGATGTCTGGAAGAAGAGAGAATGAACAACAAAAACTGCTCTCATTCCTCCAAAGAGTAGAAAAACAAACTCAAATAAAAAACCAGGGTACAGTTCAAATGTTCCAGCAAGGACATTTCCAGAAACTGCAGGGAAAACAAGTGAGTCTCTTCTTACAGATAGAACTTCGGGTCAGGCAAGAACAAAGGCTTTAGGTGCTTATCGAAAACATCAATCGAATAGTTGACATCCTCTTTATCCTTCCGGCAGATAAGCACCTTGTCCCCATTAATGTGGCGCCCCAACATCCAGTCTGCTCTGCAGTCTTTGAACTTTTTCGACACTGGTGGCGAAGAGGACAAGTATCGCCGGGCATGAGGCACTTTGAGTTTTTCCCAAACGAATTAGTCGTACCATCTCTGTCGCAGGACCTCAACTTCGTAAAGTAAGTCCCGAGGCAAGTAGGGATATTCCCATCCGTACTCACGGGCGACTCTCTGGGATAAAAGTCTTTGCAATCTGGCCAAAGGAGGCATGGCATCCCGCTCACCTTCTCCTGGTTGAACGATGGCCTCCGGGTGCCGAGGTACTTTCACTACCTCGGGCAGCTTCGCTCTCCGTGCCCGCAATGAAGCACGCGGCATCCCCGCTACCAAAACGGGTGATGTTGTGGAATGTGGAAAGTTGGCAGGAGGACTAGACTTCCTCGTAAGCTCCGGGACCTGCACCCGGGGCATGCTGTCTCCTATAGACATAGGGGAATTCTGCGGTTCACGTAGCACGGGTAACGGGCGTTTGTCCAAGCCCTTCCGGTGAAACAGTTCATCTATTTCCCCGTCATCTCCGCAGTCTGACAGCGATTCCAGGTCGGAGGTGTCATACATCTCGGCGGGAAGGTAGTCTCTAGTAGACGTGGAACTACCCTCCCTTACGGGCTCCACCGACTGTGGACTCCTGACACCTCCAACCACCACCACAGTCCCAGCCCCTGGCTCACCTTGACCTTTTGTAGAACTGGGATGTCCAGGCCTGGATCTCCCCTTCCGGAGTAGCGGTACCTGTGAGGCTGTTGAGGCGAAGGGCCCGGGGCCTTACTGTGGATGGCTCCACCTCGAACAAGAACTCTTTGCATGCTTCGCAACGCCCAAATGGCTTCAGGTGGACCACCAGTCCCGAGCATCCGGGACAGATCACGCCGAGGGCCTCCGTGTCTCTGCATGAGTACAAAGCCAACTGCCCTCGGGGCCTGAGTCTTATCCCCGTGTCTGTAAGGGGAGCAGCAAAAGCAGTCATCTTCGTGGGGTAGAGAACCGGAATCCACGGGGAGCTTGAGGCCATCCCGACTATCTGCTGCTCCATCATGCACTGACCACGCGCCGGAGTCTCCACGTGTATCTCCTCACATGGCCAGACTCCTCCCATGACTTGCACGTTTTTGCGGGCTTTCTCCAGTCTCCGCCCACGAATTGCGCAGTCACGGGGTGCCTCATGGCGCAGTGCAGCAAAAGTCCCCACATGTAGTACTTCACACGGCTGGACTTCTCCCTCTTCCCGCTCTTTCTGCATGGGCCTTTCCCGTCTTGGGGTCATTTCCACGACTTCGAGCACAGGGACGCACTTTGGCCAATCACATGGCCGACCTGCTCGGAACTCCTCCGGGCAGCAAAGTCCAGACACAGCCATTTCAAATTTCAAAGTCAATACACATTTCATCCCGGACTCACGAGCCCCCACGTGTAGCGGCCTCACCCCATCTCCTTTTTCTAGGGGTATGTCACACGACAGGGTGAGATGCGCTACGGCCCATGTCCTCCCCATGGCTGTAGGTGAGGTGAAGGCCAGTATCAGTATCTTCCTCGGGCCAATGTGCTTTAGTTATGAAACTCAGTCCTGCTATGCTGGCACCCTCCTTTTCTCCCATTAACCAGAGTCCACACACCGATCACAGTCCAACTCTTGCTTTATTGTAAGCTCCACAATAAACAGTGCTTCTGTAGCCAACTGGTTGGAACGTTTTTAACAGCCTGATACGGTGGGATGAGCAGGTCGAGGCACTATCCTAATTTCAATCTAAACCACTGTGATTTCACCAGCGGTTATCAGATGTCCCTCTAAGGGAGTTACCGGAGGCCCATCCATCACCGGGTTGATGCTGCTCCGGACTCTCCGGACGGGTGACCTCCCCGGCCTCCTCACCTCAGATGCAGGTCCCGTCCACCTCGGGGACCCTCGGATCACTTCGCCCTTGCGGGACCCAGTCGAAGTTACTGGGCCCCAGGCCTACGATCTAGTACCTCACCCCAGGCTGAAGGTGCCTGGGATGGACTCCAACTCCATTCCGGCCAGGCCTAGGGCGCCTGGGCCAGAACTCCAAACCGCCAGCACCCAGGCCTAAGGTGCCTGGGTGCGTGAAGAGAAGATCCTCGAAGACCTCGTGGCGAGGGCGTCTCCCCCTTTTATCCCCTCCCATTGACACCACGGCAGGTTCCCCGCCCTCGCCGTACCGTCTCCGGAAAGGGACAAAAAGGGTAGCACTGTGGTAGTGATTCTACCTTGAGCCTGCGGGTACACCGCCACCCACAGGCCAAGGAGAATAATACACCACCCAATCCTCCACGAATACAAAGGGGCCCAAAACCTCTCACAATTACACACCTGGGTCATACTACCACCCAGGTGTACCCCAACTAAATTTAAAGACCCAGCTACAAAGATATAGGAGATTATAAGTTGGGCAAGTATTTAGCTGGCAGAAACCATCTGCATCAGATTTGGCTATGGAGCTTAATGCACCTAGCGAAAATGCACTAGCACCGCCGACTGAATACCAAACCCATTCTAACAACAAACCTTCTATAAGCAGGACTCAACCACCTAGGGAAAGTTCCCAACCCCAAAGGGGGCGACCCCAGAGTGTACACACCCCTGGGAATACACAAAGCGGAAGAGGACATAATTCCAATAGAAGAGGCGGGAGAGGACATAGAGGGAATCATTCCAATCAAGGGAATTATTACTATGAGCAGGATGTATCATATCAGAGGGGCTCACTCTCTAGATATTATGAACATTCTAATAGTCACCCTAATTCCTCTCAATACAATCATCCGCCAATATCTATCTATAACCGACATTCTCCACTCCATGATCAATACAATGATGGAGTGTATCCGTATCCTAGTGCTGAGTACGATCAGTCTCCATATGGATACCAACAATCTAACCCTAATCCTCGTCCCAATCAGGTTTTTCACGAGGACCCCCTGGGCAGAAAAAGGGGTCCCGAACCAAGAGAGGGTCTAGAGGAGGGAGGAGAACTCAGAGGCGGAAAACGAAGGCGAACATAACCTGTTGGTGTGTTCAACTTTAATACAGAATTGTCCAAGGAGGAAAAAATAGTTTTAGACAAGGGCCTTAAATTTGCCCCTCCACGGAAGCTCAACAAATTCAACACATTTGTTGATATTCATAAGTATATTAGGAAAATCAATATACAACGATATATCATTTCAAATCCCACCAGGAGTTTTGCAAGGGCAGCTACGTCAGGTACTGTTCATTCAGGGTTATCTAACCCTTCCCTTTTTAATCCTCCCACCCAGCTGGCCCCAGCTATTAATATGTTTAGAGATTTGTTGCTGAAAGATTTAGCCAAATTACCTCCTAAACTTATTCTCAGCAATCCTTTACCAATTATGGGCCTTAAATCTTTATGCGATAACAAATATCTAGTAATTCGCCCCGCTGACAAAGGCGGAGGCAAAGTTTTACTGGATAAATCAGATTATATGGGAGAAATTTACAAAATTTTGAGCGATCATGAAACGTATAGAGAGCTACCCAATGATCGTACATCCAAATTCAAGAAAGAGTTGACAGGGCTCATTTCTAAGGGTTTACATTTTAAAGAAAAATCATTCCTTATTCCTTTGGCCCCACGAATCCCTATTATTTATTATTTACCTAAAATCCACAAAGATCCCCTTCATCCCCCTGGACGTCCCATCATTAGTGGGATCGATTCTATCACCTCCAGGATAGGTAGATATATAGATTTTTTTCTCCAATCATCAGTTCAGAATACTCCATCCTACCTTAAAGATACTAAGGATGTGATTAAACGTCTATCAACAATAACCATTGAAAGTGATCTCATTATGGCCACAGCAGATGTGGCATCTCTATATACCTGTATTGCACATCAGAGAGGAATAAAAGCTGTACATGATTTTTTTAAAGAGAGATCCCACTCTTGCTACACCTCAGATTGATTTTATTGTAGAACTGTTGGAGTTTGCCACTCAACACATTTATTTTTGGTTTGATGACCGTTTTTATTTACAGCAGCAGGGTGTGGCAATGGGAGCAAAGTTTTCTCCCAGTTTAGCCAACCTTTTTATAGCCAAGTGGGAGAAGGATATTGTCTATACCTTGGACAGACCACAATTAATTTGGGCTGGCACTTCCGAATCATTGGAGAATTTCTTTTCAACACTCAATGATAATGATAGAGGAATTGCTTTGACATATGAATTTAGTCATTCAAAAATAAATTTTCTCGGTTTAGAGATAGAAAAATCCAAACAACAATTCAAGTTTAGTACCAATTTCAAACCAACCGATAGGAACGGGTTTATACCCACGGACAGTTGCCATCACAAATCGTGGCTTAGATCGGTCCCTAGAAGCCAATTCCTGCGACTTCGTAGGAATTGTACAGACAGCGATACTTTTAAAATCCAAGCAAATACCTTGAGAGATAGGTTCTTTGACAAAGGATAAAATCAAGTTGATGGCAACCTCTAAAAAGCCTTGGAAACTGATCGAGCGCTGTTATTAGCGGATAAACCCCAACAGAATCTGGATGACAATTTCAAATGGTCCTTCCTTACAGCTTTCTCGACACAACACAAACAAATTAAGTCCATTTTTGACCAACATTGGGGTATATTGAAGAATGATAGAATCCTCGGTTCACTTCTACCAGAACGACCTAAAGTAATTTATAGGAGGAGTACCTTCACTTAAAAGTAAAATTGCACCAACCATCATTAATCCTCCGACCAGGCCTACATTTTTCCACAACTGGATCGGTTAATGCCCCTGTAAAAAATGCACTGTTTGCCATTTCAACACTTGTGGTAGGCGGGCTACTAAGGAATTTAGATCAACAGTGACCAATCGAGTTAACCCGATTAAGCAATTTTGCACATGTGCCACAACCAACGTTGTATACTTACTGACTTGCCCTTGTGGCAAACAGTATGTGGGTCAAACTATACGCTACTTTACTACCAGAGTAACTGAACACATGAGTAAAATTAAGAGCGGGAGCATTAAAAATACAGTTTAAGAAGAAAAAAAAGAGAGGGTGAAAAAACGCGCGGCCAATGATGGAGGATATAGCTGCTTGCACAACAGATAGACTGTATTTGTGGAAAAAGTGAAGGTGAAAGAGTGCGGCGCTCAAAATGATGATATACTGAAAAAGTATATATGATGTGTAACATAAAACCCCCGTCTAATGATGCACGGATGAGTAAGAACAATGAATGAAATGATAGTAGGTAATAAGCAAAATACTAATATAAACATAAACACCCACAATAACTATTGACCAATGTACCTATTTGGCAAGTGAACCAAATACAGTATTGAATATGTGATTAAAAAACATAAAGTGACAAAAATGAAGATGTGCAATAAACAGTATACAAAATTAACACCATCAAAGTGATGAACCAATTATGATGGTGGGTAAGTGAGTATAAAGTCCAAATATTCCAAAAGTGAAAAAGGTGACTGTGTAATATGTTGTCTGCGGGTAATCCACCACCATGAAGATTTAAGGCTTACCAGACAAGGTGGACCCAGCAAGGCTTACTCCTGATGAGTCAAACGAGCTTAATGGTGTAACACACCAAAGGAGAGGTACAGCGAGCACAGCTTCCAATGAAAACCAGGTAAGGATGTATCACAGCAATGACATCAATGAATATACACCATGGAATAGGCAACCGTACTTCATATAAAACTCTTTCCAAAGTGTTCATATAGCAAAAGGATAGAAATGGGGCCACATAGTGTAATTCCGTTTAAAATAGGAACATTTATTGGTAAAAAAATAAAATGGTCACACACATTTGAGAAGACAAGTAAAAGCGTTTGTGATCAAAATGACGCAGTGGCATCAGCAGAGCCCTTCCCGATGCGTTTCGTCCTAATAAGGCATTGTCTTATCTTTTGCTATTGTGACAGAGCATCCCAGAGAGAGCCTGGGAAAGTCCTATTCGGGGTTTATACATCTCCCAGGCTCCTCTCATATACATTCAGGGATCTCTGAGCCAGGATCCACTTCAGGTATTTGGTTCTCTCCCCCAGGTTAATTAAAAGCTCACCTGAGCAGACAGCCTTTGCTCAGCCTGGGAAACACAGACAGCATTGGTCTGTGAGAGCAAGAAGGTGCGTAAAAACTTGTTTCTCTGTTGGATGTGGAAGCTGACAAGCGGTAGGCTTGTCCAGCCTGGTAGTGAGGGCCTGTACATACTGTGTAGTTAGAGCCGAGACACGGCTAGGCTTTTGTTTAGATATTTTTTCTTCTGTTTGTTTTCAGCACACTGTACAGCACCTGTCATTGACATTGTATATAGCACCAATAAACCACACTGTGTTTTCACTGATCCAATGGACTTGGTATCTGTGCCTGCTCATCCCAGGGAGCTTTTGTACCTGCTACCTGTTCCCCAGGTTACATATGGTGGAGAATGCGGGCAGCTGTAGTAAGTTACTACTTAAAAGGCCAGTACCTAAAGTGATAACATGGAGGACCTCCTCAAACAAATGGTGTTGGCAAACGCTGCACAACAGCAAACTAACGCTGAATTGCGGCAAGCAAACGCTGCATGGCAGCAAGCAAATGCTACACAACAGCAAACTAACGCTGCACAACAGCAAGCCAACGCTATCGCACAGGAGCAAACCAAGGTGCTGTTCCAACAGATTGGTGCTGTACAGGAGCAATCGCAGAGGCTGTTTGAACAGCTTGCCACTGCTGCAAAAGCGGATAGGAAAACCCTCACTGAGGTTGTGGAGACGCTAGCACAGGGGTCACCTGCGATAATGAAGGATATTGGAGACAAGCCCTCAGCCATCCATGTGGGTCGCTTTCTTTCAAAGATGACGGCAGATGATGATCCAGAGGCCTTCCTACTAACATTTGAACGGACCGCTGAGAGGGAAGGTTGGCCCCAAACCCAGTGGGCAGGACTGATCGCCCCCTTACTTTCTGGAGAAGCGCAGAAGGCCTACTATGATCTGGAGTCAGCAGAAGCGGGAGATTATGAGAAGCTCAAGCGGGAAATCCTGGCACGACTTGGCGTTACCTTGGCTGTTCGAGCTCAGCGGGTCCACAGCTGGTTCTTCCAAGAAAAGAGGCCCCCAAGATCGCAGATGTTTGATCTGATCCACCTGGTGCGGAAATGGCTACAGCCGGAGTCCCTGTCTGCGCCACAAATAGTGGAGCGTGTGGTCATGGACCAATTCCTGAGGTCACTGCCAATTCCCCTGCAGAAGTGGGTGAGTCAAGGAGACCCCAAGTCAGCAGACAACCTGGTGGAGCTCGTTGAGAGGTACTTTGCTGCAGAGAACCTGGTCACCACCCCTACAGCCGCACAGACTTTCCACCCAAAGCCACGGTCTCCCCAGGCAACCGGTAAGACTGTTCCAGGGGAAGTGGGTGGTAAGCATGGCAAGGAAATAGGGGGGAGGATTTTTGGTGCCAGGACTGAAGTTTGGCGGCCCAAACAAGGGAAGCCACTGCCTGTCAGCAAACCAAGCTGGGGAAACATCAGGTGTTTTCGGTGCCAAGAACTGGGACATGTTGCAGCAAACTGTCCATTGACAGATGAACCAATGCAGTGTGATCTATCTTTTAGAAGGCAGTCTATGTTTGCTGCTGTTTCATGCGCTGCAATGCCAAATGTGGGAAAACACATGTGTCATGTGACTATTAATAATAAGCCTATTATGGCCTTGCTGGACTCTGGAAGTCTGGTTACTTTGGTTACAGCTGAGATGGTTGAAACTGTGAATTTTCATGCAAAAAAGGTTGCTGTGATCTGTGTACATGGGGATACCCGCGAGTATCCAATAGCCACTGTTCAGTTTAAAACTGGCTTAGGTACGGTGACCTATTCGGTCGGACTGGTGCCCCACTTGGTGCATGAGGCTATCATTGGTAGGGACTTCCCTCAGTTTTGGGAACTGTGGGATTGTCCCGACCCAGTCGCAGTACCTAACTCAGTCACAGAGCCAGAACTCGTGGCCATTACTGACCTTGTGAGTTCAGGGGACTCCTCTCGGGGCTCTCCGGGTGATCCTTTCTCAGTTATGGCAGGGGAGCTGGGGGAGCCGGAAGAAGTCCCCACAACCAGTAGAGCTGGACAGCCGTCTGCTAAATCTGAGCCTACGTTAGAGTTTGCCAATCTTAATGTGCACAAGGAAAATTTTGGTACGGAGCAGAGAAAAGACCCTACCCTTGCCAGGGCCTGGGAAAATGTAATAGTGATTAATGAGGTACCTGTCGAACCAGGGGACAGGCTCTGTTTTCCATATTTCTGCAGCAATGAGGATTTACTGTATCGTGTATGTAAATCTAATGATGAAGTGGTTGAACAGTTGGTAGTCCCTAAGTTATACAGACGGGTGGTGTTGGAACTTGCCCATGGGCACTTGCTAGGAGGCCATTTAGGGGTTGAGAAAACCACTTAAAGGGTGTTGCGCAGGTTTTACTGGCCTGGGATACGGAAAAACATAGAAAATTATTGTCAATCCTGTCCTGTGTGTCAGATGTCAGCCCCCCAACCCCACTTCCGAAGTCCGTTAGTGCCCTTGCCCATTATTGAAGTGCCTTTTGAGAGGATTGCCATGGACCTTGTGGGTCCACTCCCCAAATCTGCCCACGGTCATCAACATATCCTCGTGATCATGGATTACGCTACCCGTTACCCCGAGGCCGTTCCCTTACGCACTGCATCTGCTAAAAACATTGCCAAAGAGCTGTTTATGGTGTTCAGTCGGGTTGGCGTCCCGAAAGAAGTCCTTACAGACCAAGGTACCCCATTTATGTCACGAATAACTAGGGAGCTCTGCAAGTTATTTAAGGTGACGCAGTTGCGTACCTCAGTGTACCATCCTCAAACGGATGGCTTGGTGGAACGCTTCAATAAGATATTAAAGAGTATGTTAAAAAAGGTTGTTGATAAGGATGGAAAAAACTGGGACTTCCTGATACCTTACTTGATGTTCGCCATCAGGGAAGTTCCCCAGTCCTCTACGGGGTACTCTCCATTTGAGCTGCTTTATGGGAGACACCCTCGGGGACTCTTAGATATAGCCAAGGAAACTTGGGAGGGGGAGCAGACACCTCACAAAAGTGTTATTGAGCATATCGCTCAAATGCAGGATAGGATTGCAGCAATCATGCCGGTAGTAAAAGAACATTTACTGCAGGCCCAAGCAGCCCAACAGAGGATATACAACAGGGGGGCCCAACTTCGTGTTTTCTCACCTGGTGACCGGGTCCTCGTGTTAGTTCCCACTGTTGAGAGCAAATTCCTGGCTAAGTGGCAGGGACCCTTTGAAGTAATTGAAAGAGTTGGGGAGGTCAATTACAAGGTGTATCAACCAGGTAAAAGGAAGCCCGAACAGATTTACCACATAAACCTGTTAAAACCCTGGAAGGATAGACTGGCATTAACTGCGAGGTCCCTCCCGGTAACCCTTAAAGATACTGAATCCCCTCTGATCCCTGAGGTCACGATTCCAGACACCCTGTCATGTTCCCAGAAACAGGAAGCTAGAGAGTTTCTGATGAGGAATAAAGAGAAATTTTCAGAGTTGCCGGGCACGACTTCAGCAGTTCAGCATGATATTGTTACTGAACCTGGAGTCCGTGTCAAGCTCAAACCATACCGAATTCCCGAAGCTAGAAGAAAGGACATTGGTGAGGAAGTTAAAAGGATGTTGGAGCTAGATGTTATTGAGGAATCCAATAGTGACTGGTCTAGCCCCATTGTATTGGTCCCAAAACCGGATGGCACTTGGAGGTTTTGTAATGACTTCAGAAAGCTTAATGCGGTAACAAAGTTTGACACATACCCAATGCCCAGGGTAGACGAGCTTATAGACCGACTTGGCAAGGCCCGTTATCTGACCACTTTGGACTTAACCAAAGGATATTGGCAAATACCCCTGACTGGTAGTGCCAAAGAAAAGACTGCATTTGTGACCCCGGAGGGGTCGTTTCAATATAAGAAAATGCCTTTTGGGTTGCAAAATGCCCCTGCAACATTTCAGAGGGCTATGGACAGGACCCTAAGACCTCACCGACAGTATGCTGCAGCCTATCTGGACGACATAGTGGTGCATAGCACTGACTGGGAGTCTCACTTGCCCCGTGTCCAGGCTGTCTTGAATTCCCTCTTCAAGGAGGGGTTTACGGCAAATCCAAAAAAATGTGCCATTGGGCTAGAGGAAGCCAGGTATTTGGGCTACACTATTGGCCGGGGTGTCATAAAGCCCCAGGTGAATAAAATAGAAGCCATCCAGGAGTGGCCACGCCCTGCAAACAAGAAGCAGGTCAGGGCCTTTCTTGGCATTGCGGGGTACTATAGAAGATTTATCCCAAATTTCGCAACTATAGCTGCCCCACTGACAGACCTTACGAAAGGGAAAGCCTCCGTAATGGTGAAATGGTCTCCAGTAGCAGAAGAGTCTTTTCAAGTCCTGAAGAAGGCTCTTTGTGCACAGCCAATCCTATACTCCCCCGATTTCTCCAAAAACTTTTTGGTCCAGACAGATGCGTCTGATGTTGGTATCGGGGCAGTACTTTCACAGGTACACAATGGGGAAGAACACCCTGTGGTGTACTTAAGCAGAAAGCTCAATGACCATGAAAAGAAGTACGCAGTCATTGAAAAGGAGTGTCTGGCCATAAAGTGGGCCGTGGACGCGCTCAGGTACTACTTGTTGGGGCGCCAGTTTGAGTTAATAACTGACCATGCTCCCCTGAAATGGATGGCCCAAAAGAAGGAGACTAATAGGCGGG
This sequence comes from Rana muscosa, assembly GCA_029206835.1. Lineage (NCBI taxonomy): Eukaryota > Metazoa > Chordata > Amphibia > Anura > Ranidae > Rana > Rana muscosa. Next base: position 3,277,991 of record JARGYO010005583.1, on the reverse strand, counting down.
TGAACCGGTGGTTTTTGGCCCTACAAGATTACGCCTTTACGGTAAAACACAGGCCAGGTGTTGAGATGGGGAATGTAGATGCCCTCTCCCGTGTTCACTCCTGTTGGGCTACAGGTGTTCCAACCCTGGGGTTGAAACAAGGGGGGAGGATGTGTGACAGAGCATCCCAGAGAGAGCCTGGGAAAGTCCTATTCGGGGTTTATACATCTCCCAGGCTCCTCTCATATACATTCAGGGATCTCTGAGCCAGGATCCACTTCAGGTGTTGGTTCTCTCCCCCAGGTTAATTAAAAGCTCACCTGAGCAGACAGCCTTTGCTCAGCCTGGGAAACACAGACAGCATTGGTCTGTGAGAGCAAGAAGGTGCGTAAAAACTTGTTTCTCTGTTGGATGTGGAAGCTGACAAGCGGTAGGCTTGTCCAGCCTGGTAGTGAGGGCCTGTACATACTGTGTAGTTAGAGCCGAGACACGGCTAGGCTTTTGTTTAGATATTTTTTCTTCTGTTTGTTTTCAGCACACTGTACAGCACCTGTCATTGACATTGTATATAGCACCAATAAACCACACTGTGTTTTCACTGATCCAATGGACTTGATATCTGTGCCTGCTCATCCCAGGGAGCTTTTGTACCTGCTACCTGTTCCCCAGGTTACACTATATAAACACTTGCTGGGTCCACCTTGTCTGGTAAGCCTTAAATCTTCATGGTGGTGGATTACCCGCAGACAACTTATTATGCAGTCACCTTTTTCACTTTTGGAATATTTGGACTTTATACTCACTTACCCACCATCATACTTGGTTCATCACTTTGATGGTGTTAATTTTGTATACTGTTTATTGTCATTTTTGTCACTTTGTTTTTTAATCACATTTTCAATACTGTATTTGGTTCACTTGCCAATTAGGTACATTGGTCAATAGTTATTGTGGGTGTTTGTTTATATTAGTATTTTGCTTATTACTTACTATCATTTCATTCATTGTTCTTACTCATCCGTGCATCATTAGACAGGGGTTTTATGTTACACATCATATATACTTTTTGAGTATATCATCATTTTGAGCGCCGCACTCTTTCACCTTCACTTTTTCCATTAAAAATACAGTTCCCCGACACTACCGGCAATTTCATAGTCGGGATCCAACAGGCACCCAATTTCTAATCATAGACAGATTTATTGCTCCTTGGAGGGGCGGAGCTAACACTAGAGGAGTATCCAGACTGGACAATTTCTGGATATATGAGTTACAGACCCATTCCCCACAAAGGGATAAATGTGGAGTGGGACATCAACTCCTTTATAAATAGATCATGATTCACATTTGTCCACAGTATTCTGATTATACAGAGGGAATGATTTTTCTTTAAATATTTGATATTTTATATTTTCCAATTTTTAATTTATTTTTAGGTTTATTTTTAGGTTTATCTCTCAGAATAAAACCCTTTTCATGCCGTTCATGACATGAACATATGAGCAGTGTTTATCATTGCACATTTTTATGCACATTTTTTACAATTGTGTATATTAAGTATAGACCTATAATGGTGATATACACGCCTTTTTAAACATTATTTTTATGTAAAATGTAGTAAAGTATATGTTAACTGGTGACCCCATTTTGAATTATAATTTTTAATACTTTATTGTTAGCCAAAATTCACAATTAAGCCTTGTTAATGGTCTCTTCAGCGCTATCAATGAAGCTTCCTGCTAGATGTGCTGATTCAGGGAGAGGCTTGGCCCGCAATTATGATGATGCAGCCGTCCTGTTACAATAACGAGGCTTGGTTTGCAGCTATCTCTGGTCTCCACCCATTGTATCTCCTCATAGTTTCATAGCGAGGCTTGGCCCGCATATGTCCAGATGTTGATCCGCGGCGGAAGTAACGACATCTGGCCTCTTTGTCACAATGAGGCTTGGAGGATACGTCCGTGACCACAGGCTGCTTCCTACCTACAACAGGAGATGGAGATTATAAGCCTTTCGGCCTTGCTGGCTATATATATACTAATATTTTTGAATACGATCTTTGTACCATAAACAGTATTTGTGTAATTCAGTTTGGGGTCATTAGTCCTTTATAAGCGATGTTTTGTAATAGTGGTCCATACCCCAGATGACGACCTTTTAGTCAAAACGCGTCGGGTGGACCATACCTACAACAACGCTCATGTACCCGTACCTTGACAAGCCTTTTCTAACTACTTAAATGTGAGTGCTTTTATTTGCTTACATTCAATTTCTTTAAAAACGGTATCATGCTATGTGGGATTTTTTTTCAATTTTATTACGCATGATTACGTGGATACCGGGCTTCTGTCCTTCAAAAAACCACGCCATACGTCTCCCGAGTCCCATTGAAGTTTCAGTTTGCGGAGTGTGGATAACCGTTTTGGATCCAGGACCAGCTGCACCCATTCGGTTAAACACCAACAAGCCTTTCACGACTTATGTGGTATATGCCTCTTTAAGTCTGTGATATCTGGTGCTTCTAGCTACTCTGCTCTTCACTTGAAGGGATACACCTATGTTTGGACTTTTGTTTTAGTCACCTTAGTCACACAAATGTTTGGACTTTATTAGTCACCTAAGATTCACTTTTTGGTTACTTTTAATTTCAATTTTCTTTTCTTGATTCACAATTCAATATATAGAGCTGAAAACAACAAAACAAAGCAAAAGACTTTTCATTGTCTGCAAGTGTGACGTATGGATGTCTGGCAGCAGGGTGAATATGCATGGGTGTTAGTAACTAGTGGCAACACACCGCTACATTTGGAGGTCCCACCGCGATCCACCTTCACGGTTAACCTGCTGGCCGTCGCCCCTAGAAACTGTCAGAGAGGGGGGAATTTGCCTGTGGGATTTAACTATGGGGAAAGACTATGTGTTTTCTTCAAAAATTAACTTTTTGCAAGTGTTGTTGCCCATAGCACCCGGAAAATGCAACTTTCTACAAGTGACGTTGTCCGTAGCAACCGTCCAGTATTCACGTTGCCATTGCCTCCTGCTACCCAGTTACCCACAACCAGTCCTGGGGCAGACACTTGTACCTTTGCCTGAAACTCACTGACTGTAAAACATGGGCCAATACCCGTGGCAACCACGGCGAGCGAACGTGCTCATGGATTACAAATTTGTCCAGCGCTCTGCATGGCACGGACACTGCACACTGCATTGCAGAAACTTTGAACTACCACCTAAAATCCTGCTTGACACAGTAAAGGGAGTGAGAATGTCTGCTGTTGCCCCTAGTAACGGAATGCAACCAGTGGGTGTCGGTCTTTGCGCGGTCGGTCCTACACAGTGAGATGTTGGAAAGGGAGAGACTTTTTTGTTGTCAATGGTAATCGCTGTACAGTTTGCCTGCTATTCAGTTCTTGTGACGAACTCTTTATTCAGACACATTACTGGACAGAGCCTGCTAGTCTCAGCTTGTGCCACCAGGAGTCAGTACAGCGCAGGCAGCTAGGAGCCTGCTTTACAGTTCCTCACATGCTGAACAAATGGAGAGCGGAGGGGTGGTGTCACGCCATGGCGGAGGAAGCTGACAAGTTCCAGCTTGCTGCGCATACCACGAGGCAGCTGAAGATGGCGGAGGGTGGTCGGATGATACCCAATGTGCAGTGGTTACCTGATATGCAGGACCGGGCGCTGATTGATACCGGCCTTCGGCTGAAACTCTGTGAAGGACTCGCCTTGGGGGTGATCGAAGGAGTGGAGCGGCTGTGTCTACTCTGTCCAAGGTGCAACATCCCAACAGCGGGAGTCACTGCCTGTGCCCGGTGCGGCCATTGTGGGGAGCCACTAACCGGGCTGGGGCCTGTGCAGCAGGAATCCAGGTACTACCTACTAACCTGCTTTCAGGACTTTGTGTGCCACAGCCACAGGAGACTCAGAGGGCCGGAGAGGGCTAAGGATCACCAGCCAGGGGTGGAGAGGTGTTGTTGCTGCCAGGCGTTTCTTCTGCAAAGTTCCTGGACAAACGGGAAGAAGAGGATGCTGCCGTGACCCATGGCTTGGCCAGGGCCCAGTGACTGCAGATGATAGTGTGCAGGAACCAGATGATATCCCTGAAGAGCCGGCCTGCTCTAAGTCCCTTGCTGTGCCCACCCAGAAGGACCCCATGCTAGAGGAAGGAATGCCTCCAGGTGAGCTGGATGAGGTAAGCGAGGGCCGGGTCATAGATTGGGGTTCCCCCAGAGTACTGGAAAAATATGGGTCCATTGAAAGACTGTTTTCCTGGTCGTTCCCTGAGGAAATCTCCAGTGAGGAGGGGTGGGAGACAGGAAACTCCCATTATACAGAGACTCATTCTGGGGCCATGGAAGAACCACAGCCCCCAGTATGGACCCCGGTTCCTAACAGCAGGCTTTTTGTTAGTCGACCTTCCACTACCCAGACCAGAGCGCCCACCTACAGGCAATGGGTGATCAAGGCCCAGGATTCCTGTGTCTTGTTTAGGAAAGGGAAGCCTAAGAAGTTGCCAAGACTCTCGCTTTCAGAGGGAGATTCAATGCAGGGTTGCTTTGGAGTGGGATCTTGACTATCCGTATCACAGATCATGGACATCATCGAGAGCGGGAAGATGACTTGATCTGGGAGTTCTTGTACGTCCCAAACCATTTAAGGGTGCCAGAGAGTGGTGCTTGGGCCCGGTTTAAGGACATTCAACAGGAGTGGAAATTGGGACGTGCCATCTATAAAGACCGAGTCCTGGTTGTAAGGGCGGGTCGGCCTACCAGGAGTAATTTGGTCTCCGTCAGAGGAGAAGGGAATAGCCGGAGGAGGTTGATGGATCCACGCTTCTACTTGTGAGAAAGAATGCTGTGTTGTGCAGCCCACATAGGAGCGGTCACAAGGACTGCAAGACCAGGGCAGGGCCTGTGTGATTTTCTCCAAAGACAAAATTCCTTTTTACAGGGACAGTGTTTGCCTGCCACCCAGGGTCAGGGCCGCCATCAGGGGGGTACAGGCAGTACACCTGTAAGGGGCCTGGAGGTCCCCAGGGGCCCGGATGGCCCCCCCTTTTTTTTGTAAGGGGCCCAGAGAACCCCCCACTTCTCAATTTGCGGCGGCAGCACCCCCCCCCCCCCCTGGTTCTCCTCTGCTCCAAGGGGGGCCCCATGTCTGAAGCTGTGTAAGGGGCCCCAAAATTCCTGATGGTGGCCCTGCCCAGGGTGCCTGATGGAGAAGTAGTAAATCATGAACACTAGGGTGTACTGTCTCTTCCAACCTCTTTGCTACTTCGGAAGGGGCCCTTTCACTCAGGAGCAAGGAGGGATTATCCGGTTTTGCATGTATGTCTGTCTGTTGCTCTTCAGGAGCTTCCTCTAGATCCCTCCTGGTGGAGTGACAGCAGGTGGGTAAATACTTGCAAGAAATGTGATTGATATTTCACCAAAGGGAGGATCATAGCCCCCTCTCAGTGGTGAATTGCTTGTACAGTTAGATTGTAGAGGTAGGATGTTTGATAATTTCTGTCTTCTCTTAGGGACACCAGAGATGGGACGGCTGTCCATCCCCATCGCCTAGGAGGATGAAGATCTGTGGAAGTCAGAGTATTTCTTCTGCGGGAGCAATGCTCTGGCTCCGGATTGTATATGTGCCTAGCTGCAGGGACCTGTAGTTAGGATGGTATGTCAATATGTACAGTGTGAATATGTTACAAGAATGTAAATACCTATATTTTTGTACGTAACTTATTTGTATCATAACCCTCTCCAAGTTTTTCTCCTTTCCCCCATCCAACTTGTATCATGGGATGCCCTTGCTCCTGTGCCTAGGAGTCATTTTTCAAAATGTATATATTTTTTTTCCACATCTGGGGACCAGCTGTAAATTGGTGGGAAAACAATAGCAAATGCAAGCGCTTGGGAAGCCTGCACAGACAAACACTATTAATCCTAAATGTGTAAAGGATATTATACAAAGGTTGAAAATCAAAAAACAAAAAAAGTATTGCAATCAGGTGGACATAAAGTTATTATTGTTACCAAGGGATGGCAGGTAGCATAAGGTTTTGAAAAACTCTATAGTAACAATTGTGGATAGGAAGTCTTTAATAAAAACTCAGTTGCCCAGGGCAGCTCTTCTCCAAGTTGAAGCCGACTCAAGGAAAATGACATGAAAGGAAAAATAGAAAAGCGCCTCTTAGCAAAACAGATTTATTATGTAGCAGACAATTTGTATCAAACACTTACATCATGGTAAGTATCAGGTGTCATCCAGTAGGATCAATGTTTATATTGCGTCCAGGATCTCTGACGCTAGTCCACGGATTTCCCAGGTCCCGGTTATGGTGGCCGCAAGTAGCCGGGATGCAGGCTGGCTTGTCCGTGATAGGAGACAGCAGCGAAAGATGGCAACGGTTGGTCCGGAGAGGAGCGTCTGACGTCAGCTGGATGGTGCAGGGAACCACAACGCGTTTCAGAGCATGCGCAGCTCTCGTACAGGGCATGCGCGCTCCTTTCTCAAGTGTACACTTGAGAAAGGAGCGCGCATGCCCTGTACGAGAGCTGCGCATGCTCTGAAACGCGTTGTGGTTCCCTGCACCATCCAGCTGACGTCAGACGCTCCTCTCCGGACCGACCGTTGCCATCTTTCGCTGCTGTCTCCTATCACGGACAAGCCAGCCTGCATCCCGGCTACTTGCGGCCACCATAACCGGGACCTGGGAAATCTGTGGACTAGCGTCAGAGATCCTGGACGCAATATAAACATTGATCCTACTGGATGACACCTGATACTTACCATGATGTAAGTGTTTGATACAAATTGTCTGCTACATAATAAATCTGTTTTGCTAAGAGGCGCTTTTCTATTTTTCCTTTCATGTAAATTGGTGGGGGGTGAGTGTAGCACCCTCTACCATAGGTAGGTGCTAGAGGTGTAGTGTTTGTAGGTTCTGTCAGTGCAGGTAAATTTAAGCAGGCCTATGCTGTGAGCTAGGCCTGTTTGTTTTTGTTGATCTGGGGGCAGGGAGTGGTTAGTGTAGCAGTGGGTGTGACTGACATGTACTTCAGCTTTTTGGGCGCCTGCTTTCATTGAGAATGTTCTGGAAGAGGGGCAGGGCTGAGAGTTGGAGTGGCATGGAGTACATATGAGGAGCCCTGACCAATCCCCAACTAGGATTGGCAGGGGGCAGGCCTCCTACATATAATCATGATCAGCCTGCTGGGGAGGAGTTGTCAGCTCGGTGAACTGAAGGATGGAGTGCTAGACTGTGTGCTGGAGGAGTGCCCCCATCTGGGGGGGGGTGCGATTCGGGCGGGGGAGCTCGGGAGCTGGGAGGGAGCCTCTCCTTACAAGGTCATGGAGAGGTGTCCTGGAACAGGAGCTGGAGAAGCAGTTAGTCCGCACGGTCCGGGTAAATCCTTCAGGAAGGACTCAGGGCAGGAGTTGCATAGTTGCCAACAGTCACGGATTGGCCGGGACATTCCCGGGATTCAAACCCTTTTCCCGGATTTATTTTGTCCCGGCCAATGTCCCGGCCAATCCGTTTTTTCCCGGTTTCCACGACTTTGGCCGCCGCGGGCCGACGCCGCTAGAGGTCCACGGCCGGCGGAGACAATGTCTCCGCCGGCCGCCATTTTAAAGAAGACCAAAACCAGGATGTAGTACAATAGAAAATAAAGCTGCTGCGGCGCCGCCCATACCCCGCGTCTCCCCGTGGGTGGGCGGCGCCGCAGCAGCTTTATCTTCTATTGTACTACATCCGTGTTTTGGCTGGCCGGCCGGCCACCCCCCCGCCCCGCCCCGCTGCAGGTCTGTCTGTAATGGAAAGGGGCGGTGGTGGGCGGCGCCACAGCTTAATTTTTTGTGCAGCCACGCGGTCGGCTCCGCCTCTATTTTGTTCCCCCTCGGGGAAGGGGAAACAGTAATGGCGGTCGAGACAGGAGACACCTGGTTAAGGGGGGACTCCGCTGGGGACGCCTGATGTAAGGGGGGACTCCGCTGGGGACGCCTGTTGTAAGGGGGGACTCCGCTGAGGACACCTGATGTAAGGAAGGACTCCGCTGGGGACGCCTGACGTAAGGGGGGACTCCACTGGGGACGCCTGATGTAAGGGGGGACTCCGCTGGGGACACCTGTTGTAAGGGGGGACTCCGCTGGGGACGCCTGTTGTAAGGGGGGGACTCCGCTGGGGACGCCTGTTGTAAGGGGGGACTCCGCTGCGGACGCCTGATGTAAGGGGGGACTCCGCTGGGGACGCGTGATGTAAGGGGGGACTCTGCTGGGGACGCCTGATGTAAGGGGGGACTCCACTGGGGACGCCTGATGTAAGGGGGGACTCCACTGGGGATGCCTGATGTAAGGGGGGACTCCGCTGGGGACGCCTGATGTAAGGGGGGACTCCGCTGGGGACGCCTGATGTAAGGGGGGACTCCACTGGGGATGCCTGATGTAAGGGGGGACTCCACTGGGGATGCCTGATGTAAGGGGGACTCCGCTGGGGACGCCTGATGTAAGGGGGGACTCCGCTGGGGACGCCTGATGTAAGGGGGGACTCCTCTGGGGACGCCTGATGTAAGGGGGGACTCCACTGGGGATGCCTGATGTAAGGGGGGACTCCACTGGGGATGCCTGATGTAAGGGGGGACTCCGCTGGGGATGCCTGATGTAAGGGGGGACTCCACTGGGGATGCCTGATGTAAGGGGGGACTCCGCTGGGGATGCCTGATGTAAGGGGGGACTCCGCTGGGGACGCCTGATGTAAGGGGGGACTCCGCTGGGGACGCCTGATGTAAGGGGGGACTCCACTGGGGACGCCTGATGTAAGGGGGGACTCCACTGGGGACGCCTGATGTAAGGGGGGACTCCACTGGGGACGCCTGATGTAAGGGGGGACTCCACTGGGGACGCCTGATGTAAGGGGGGACTCCACTGGGGACGCCTGATGTAAGGGGGGACTCCACTGGGGACGCCTGATGTAAGGGGGGACTCCGCTGGGGACGCCTGATGTAAGGGGGGACTCCGCTGGGGACGCCTGATGTAAGGGGGACTCCACTGGGGACGCCTGATGTAAGGGGGGACTCCACTGGGGACACCTGATGTAAGGGGGACTCCACTGGGGACACCTGATGTAAGGGGGACTCCACTGGGGACGCCTGATGTAAGGGGGGACTCCGCTGGGGATGCCTGATGTAAGGGGGGACTCCGCTGGGGATGCCTGATGTAAGGGGGGACTCCGCTGGGGATGCCTGATGTAAGGGGGGACTCCGCTGGGGACACCTGATGTAAGGGGGGACTCCGCTGGGGACACCTGATGTAAGGGGGGACTCCGCTGGGGACACCTGATGTAAGGGGGGACTCCGCTGGGTACGCCTGATGTAAGGAAGGACTCCGCTGGGTAAAGCTGATGTAAGGACGGACTCCATTGGGGGCACCTGATGGCATCTGGTGGCAGGCGACGTGGCAGGTGACACACTTGGGGCTTACAGTGATTCGGCATTATGGTGAGTTGAATGATTTAATTTTATATTACAATGTAATAATAGAAATAATGCGCTTTAATCATCCTGACACCATAACAAACATGGTGTCGGGATGATTGAAGCGCCAACAGGTGTTTTGGAGTATACTTATCTGCCAATTTTGTTACACATTTCTATTGTGGTGTAGGATCTGGCTTCTTTCTTTCTATTTCTTTCTCTCTCTTTCTCTCACCTCGGACTGTAGCCACACCCCTTTCAACCACGCCCATTTAAGCCACACCCACTATCGTGCGTAAACCACATTTTTCATTTCAGCATGACACGCCTACAAACGAATGCCCCGCCCCCTAATTATAGCAAGGCTCCGCCTCAATACAAAAAAAGTGTCCCAGATGTTTTTTTTCCAATGTTGGCAACTATGGAGTTGGTGAGTGAAGCACAGTGGAGATCTGGAAGAGGCATGCCAGGGGAGCTGGGTGCAGAGCCAGAGGAGAGACTGTGGGGTTTTGTGCCAAATCGTTGCAGCCTGAGGGCGCAGGATTTGCAAGTCGGGCTTGCTAGGATCAGTAGTCCATCATCAAATATTCTTTCTAACTAAATGTTCAGGACCATCAAGAAGGGGTACTGCAGACCCCTGGCCTATTAAGAATCCTCAAGTGAAATTACTTCTAGGACTTATTCAGAGTGAGGCCTAGTCAGCTCAAGATGGTGGGACAGGATGTCTAATGCTGTGACAGGAAAGTGATGTGCAGGAGAAGTGTCCTGGAGGTAGAATTCTACAGGGAGAGTGCAGAGGAGGAGAATGGTTTGAAGTAACGCTGTCAAGATTGGAGTTCACCATTTTTGTTCTATCCAAGGCAATGTATAACATAAACAACAAAACAAAGCAAAAGACTTTACATTGTCTACAAGTGTGATGTATGGATGTCTGGCAGCAGGGTGAATATGCGTGGATGTTAGTAACAAGTGGCAACACACCACTACACTCTGTCCACACTAGTGCAATTTCAGATTAAACTTGAGCTGCACAGAAGGGCATGACAAGGGAAATCACATTGTTTTCAATGGTGGCTGATCACATCAATGCAACTCAGCATGGAGCGATTTTGAAAAAGGTTCCTGTACTACTTTGGTTCAATTCCAGTAATAATTTGGTCCCATAGAATATACAAGCCTTATCAAAGTTGTGTCAAAGATGCAGCCAAGTTCCTAATAGTACCAATGGCCAATTGGTTTCTTTTCAGTTGTTTTTTATTTCGTTTTTTTCCCTGACCGTGTATGTTGCATTTTCTTTGCTGTACAAACCTTAATAAACGTTGTCTCTTTATTTAAAAGAAAGATGCATCCAAGTAGTGCTACATAATCGCCCTGAAAGTCAGATCAAAATCGTATCGGAGCAGTGTAAACCTAGACTTATTCGATTAATGTATTTTATATTTGCCCAGAAAACAACGTTTACTAAATGAAGACACATATAAAGTGGCATCTAGTGGTAAAATTATGAAATACATCCTCAATATTATTATTATCATCATCATCATTATCATCATCATAATACAGGTTTTATAAAAGCCCCATAGTTTGCTCAGTGCTTTACAAAATGGAGGGAGACAGTACAGATACAATACAAGAGGGATCAGAGGGCCCTGTATCTACTGTACATATATTAATAATATTAAAAAAAAAAATCTAAAGGAAACAAATGATGTTCTGACTATCTATAATAAGCATATATATTTTTGGGCATATTATAACTTATAATATTAATAACAAGGAATATGGATTTATTTAAAGATGTCATTTTTTTCTCATAAATTTCCTTCCAAAGAATATTGCAAACTCCAAAGATGCATCTTGTAGTTGCATCATATTAATTTATATAATTATTCAAAGTTTATTCAAGACAGTTGTCCTGTACATAATTTAAAATTTAAAAATGTCTTATTTTTCTCGGCCAAACCTTTAACTTGTATCATCTTTTTTAATTGAATTCTTATCCCTTTAGCTTCCTTGTATAGCAAATAGACTACAATCTGAACTATATTGTTCGGCAAGGTGTTTTAATACCTCTTAAAGCTAAACTCCAAGTATTTTTATTCCATACTTCCTCTGTAACATGTATATCTCAAACCAGAGGGGCTGCTGGGAAAGTGGACAATCATTGTAGTAGTCAATGCTACTACAGCATTGGTGTGCGCAGCCTATTGCATTAGGGTGTGCACCCCAAAGCTCAAACACGCATGCCTTTCTCTGCAGCCTCAGCTGCATGGAACAGTGAATGAATGGGAAGTGCTCTGTGCTAAGAGGCTTCCTGTTCATTCACAAACTGAACCTTACTATGCTTCAGTTGGGAATGAACACAGTGAGTGAGTGTGTTCATTTAGAAAAAGAAGGCGCTGGTAAGTTACATATTTACTAGCCCTTTCCCCCACTCTCCATCCTGAAACATCCCTCACTGCAGCTGCGGGGAGAGGAGAGGATTCCCTCCTAAATCTGCAGGGGGGGGGAAACAAAGGGGGAAGCCCAGGCAGTAGGGGAAATTGGCACTGCACATAGTGATTAGGGTCTGCCCTGGCACACCCCCTGCGCACATCTATGCACTACAGTGATAACCACAATCTTCTGGGTCCTACTCAGGTTCTATGTGAGTGGCTTCCCTTCTGCACACTGACTACAGGAGGTTGTTTGCTCCACACTGCCACCATTCATAGAACGCTTTGTATTTTTTTTTTTTAGATATATACACAAGTCATTCACTGATTGGACAAGGTGGTAAGGATAGGCAGTGGTGTCATAATCTCCTCCTCTATTGATCAGAGAAAGCCATGTATTTACTGATAAAAAGGTGTTCTATGAATGGCAATAGTGTCAAATGAGAGACCTCCCATCAGTGGCGGCTGGTGCTCAAATTTTTTGGGGGGGCGCAAACAAACTGAAAAAAAAAAATCATCAATTGCCGCCACTGTGCCCATTAAAGGCAGCCACTGTGCCCAAACGCCACTAGTTTGTCCCCAAATGCAGCCAGTTTCTCCCCCATAATGCAGCCAGTTTCTCCCCCATAATGCAGCCAGTTTCTCCCCCATAATGCAGCTAGTTTCTCCCCCATAATGCAGCTAGTTTCTCCCCCATAATGCAGCTAGTTTCTCCCCCATAATGCAGCCAGTTAATCCCCCATAATGCAGCCAGTTTCCCCCCCATAATGCAGCCAGTTTCTCCCCCATAATGCAGCCAGTTTCTCCCCCATAATGCAGCCAGTTTCTCCCCCATATGCAGCCAGTTTGTCCCCTATATGCAGCCAGTTTCTCCCCCATAATACAGCCAGTTTCTCCCCCATAATACAGCCAGTTTCTCCCCCATAATGCAGCCAGTTTCTCCCCCATAATGCAGCCAGTTTCTCCCCCATAATGCAGCCAGTTTCTCCCCCATAATGCAGCCAGTTTCTCCCCCATAATGCAGCCAGTTTCTCCCCCATAATGCAGCCAGTTTCTCCCCCATATGCAGCCAGTTTCTCCCCCAATATACAGCCAGTTTCTCCCCCAATATACAGCCAGTTTCTCCCCCATAATGCAGCCAGTTTCTCCCCCATAATGCAGCCAGTTTCTCCCCCATAATGCAGCCAGTTTCTCCCCTATATGCAGCCAGTTTCTCCCCCATAATGCAGCCAGTTTCTCCCCTATATGCAGCCAGTTTCTCCCCTATATGCAGCCAGTTTCTCCCCCAATATACAGCCAGTTTCTCCCCTGTATGCAGCCAGTTTCTCCCCTATATACAGCCAGTTTCTCCCCTATATGCAGCCAGTTTCTACCCCAATATACAGCCAGTTTCTCCCCTAATATGCAGCCAGTTTCTCCCCCATAATTCAGCCAGTTTCTCCCCCATAATTCAGCCAGTTTCTCCCCCATAATGCAGCCAGTTTGTCCTCATAATACAGCCAGTTTCTCCCCCCCAGCCCTGCACTTACCTTCCTCGAGTCAGCGCCGTCCTTCTTCCGTCCTCGATATCTTCTCCCACCCTCGATGTCACTTCAGCCAATCAGGTTACCGGTAACCAGACCCGGTGAACCTGATTGGCCAGGGAACGCACCCCTGTGCGTCCTCTCATTCGGTATTTAGAAGCCGATTACAGCCCTCAGGCTGTAGTCGGGAAGCCTATCAGAGCCTGCTGGCTCTGATAGGCACTTCTAAAGGCCAATCAGACGCTGTGACTCAGATGGCCGGCGCTCAAGGGGCCGGCCATCTGAATAGTGGGTGGCAGCAATACATAGGTTCATGCAATGCATGAACCTATGTATTGTTGTGGTGAGTGACGGCCGGGCGCAGAAGCGAGCGGTAGCGGCGCTTCTGCGCCCACTATGGTCATGCCGCCATGTGTAAAAAAAAGACATTAAAAAAAAAAAAACTCTTAAAGGGCCCGTTTTTTTTTTGTTTTGTTTTTTTGGTGACCACAGGAGGGGGAGGGGCGGCGCCCGGGCGCCCCCTATGGACGGGCCGCCACTGCCTCCCATGATCCAGGTGCTGAGGGGAAGTCACTTGGCAAGGAAGTCAAAAGGTTGCGGCTATCACTGTAGTAATATTAAAAGTGAATTCATACAAAACATAAATTGCTTTGCAGCACTGTGCAAATAAAGTTAATGTGCAATGCATGCAAAAACAATAATTAGAATCTATAAAAAAATGATAAAATTCACCCAGTGTCCAATGTGCATATGTCTTCATTCACTATCCGAAGCAAGTGAAACTTTGAAAATAAGTAGTCCATGAAGTCCTTAAAGGGACACTAAAGCTTCCCTTTTTTTTTGCAAAAAAATAACAAACATGTTATACTTACCTCCACTGTGCAGCTCGTTTTGCACACAGTGGCCCCGATCCTGGTCTTCTGGGGTCCCTCGGCGGCTGTCTCAGCTCCTCCCCGCAAGGACTCCACATCTTAATGCGAGCGAGCTTGCATGGTGTGGAGTTATTGCGGGCGCGCTCCCGTGATACAGCGGCGGCCATAGCCGCCGACTGTATCACTTAGCCCCGCCCCCGGCGCGCCGCGTCATTGGATGTGATTGACAGCAGCGCCAGCCAATGGCTGCGCTGCTTTCAATCCATCCAGTGTAGCCAATCGGCGGCCAGGCTGAGAACCGAGGAGGATGACGGGGACGAGCGCGGGACTTTCGAGGGGCTGGGTAAGTAAAACGGGGGCTGGGGGGGGGGGCGGTATTGTCGGATGTTTTTTCACCTTAATGCATAGGATGCATTAAGGTGAAAAAACATGTACCTTTACAACTCCTTTAAAGCCAATTCTCAATGGTTCTTTATGTGAAAAAAGTCTGTAATGACGAAACGTGTTGGGGCGTGGCTTAGCGGTTACTGGAAGTGGGCTGCCAATCTGTGCTGTCTGGGTGAGACACTGACTGGCCAGCTGTTATGCTCTATGCACAGGTTACAGTATATGAGTTATCCCAGCATCATTACCTGGATGCAGTGATCTTTGTGTTAGCCTTTGGTAAATCTTGTGAGTAATTAACTATTTAATAAAGTCACTTATTTTTATGGTATCACATCACACTATTGGGTCTATTTTAGTCTTGGTTACATTCGGGGCTTTTATTGAGCTTTAATTTTGATGAGCTTGATATAAAGGTCCTTGTTTAGGCCGGCCATTGACGGTTTAAATCTCGGCCGGTTCAGCAGGAACCAGCCGAGATTCAAACCGTGTGTGGGCAGGCTAATAGTACCAAGTTAATCCATCAACTTGGGTACAACCAGCTTGCCGGATTTACTTGCGATTATCGCTAGTGGCTGCTATAGCCCCTGGCAATAATCACTGACTTCTCCCAGCGGGGAACGCCTTCCCCCACTCCGCTGGGAGAATGACAATGTTTGGGCGGGAGGGATTCCCCTGTTAGCGCTGTCTGTGTTGATGGGGGAATCATGCAAATTTCTTTCCTGAAACCCGTGGTTGCAGGAAAGGAATGTACACCGTCCATGGCCTGCCCTAGGCATTTCTTGTTCTAGAGTGAGAATGCTTTATCCTTGTCTCCCAATTGTGCTCTTGGTCTGCTAATGGAAAATGCAAATGGGTGTTTAAACACATTACACAGGCGTGGGCCACAGCTGTCACCACGAGGAACCCACACTGAGAAGTGTCATGCAACCATCGCTTGAGTGTAGACAGAAAAGGGGTTGCAAAGAAGTTGCACAGAAATACACTATGTTGCCAAAAGTATTGGGACTCCTGCCTTTACAGGCACATGAACTTTAATGGCATCCCAGTCTTAATCCGTAAGGTTCATTATTGAGTTGGTCCACCCTTTGCAGCTATAACAGCTTCAACTCTTCTGGGAAGTCTGTCCACAAGGTTTAGGAGTGTCCATGGGAATGTTTGAACATTCTTCCAGAAGCGCATGTGTGAGGTCACCAGAAGAGTTGAAGCTATTATAGCTACAAAGTTCATGTGCGTTTAAAGGCAGGTGTCACAATACTTTTGACAATATAGAGTATTTTGAAAGCAGTGGATTTTTCAGTTTTTTTAAACTTGTAATGGAAAGCTTGATTTCTTTTCCTCCACTATCCACAAAACACCCATATGGTAAAATAAAGGCAAGTTTGTTACATTAATCTGTATCATTACAGATTAATGTAATTAATGTATCATTAACCACTTCCCGGCCGCCCGTCGGCCGTCATATTACGTCCTGGACTTTGAGCGGGGATATCTGAATGATGCCTGTAGCTACAGGCATCATTCAGATATCATCTTTTAGAGCCGGCGATTCCCTACACCACAGGTGTCAGACACAAATCCGG
The DNA here is from genome assembly GCA_029206835.1 of Rana muscosa. Taxonomy (NCBI): domain Eukaryota; kingdom Metazoa; phylum Chordata; class Amphibia; order Anura; family Ranidae; genus Rana; species Rana muscosa. The sequence continues at coordinate 3,261,751 of JARGYO010005583.1, read as the reverse complement.
CCCTCCAGGCCATTTAATGTGGCCCTCGCACCTCTCCTGCAGCTGCCGGAGAGCTCCAGCCCTCCTCTGGTCCTACTCCAGACCCTTACTTTCTGCTTTCAAGAAATTCATCCAGCTTCTTCCCAGCAGCAACATAAGGAAAGGGGGGAGCACTGTGATGTAAGGGATAGTGGGGGACTCAACTTCTGATGGTGGGGTGGCTCTTGACATCTAATGTAAAGGGGAGGGGCTGCGCTGGACATCTAATCTTACAGATACACCCGGCCCTCTTGAGGGCAATCATAATGCCGATGCAGCGCACAATGAAATTGAGTTTGACACCCCTGCCCTACACCATAAGAACGATCATAGCGGCTGTTCTGCCGCTTGATCGTTCTTACGGGAGGCGAGAGGGGACGTCCCCTCCCGCTGCTCTTCGGTGCTTCTACCGACTCACCGCTACGATCGGTGAGTCGGAGACAGGATCCGCCGGCCCCGGATGTTTGTCATAGAGATTTTCAGCGGACCAGCTGGTCGCCGGAGTCTCTATAATCGTCGGAGGCCGGGCGCGATGTTATGACATAATGCCCGCCCTCTGCATTCAAAAAAATTGCGCCGCCTCAGCTGGGAAACCAGGATCGTTTTTTTTTTTTTTATTTCAGGCTTCCCAGCCTAGAGGTGAGGTGTGGGGTCTTATTGACCCCATATCTCACTGTAAAGAGGACCTGTCATGCCATATTCCTATTACAAGGGATGTTTACATTCCTTGTAATTGGAATAAAAGTGATCCAATTTTTTTTTTTTTTTTTAAGTGTCAAACTAAAATAAATGAAGTAAAATTAACAATAATTATATATATATTTTTTTAAAGCACCCCTATCCTGTGTGCTTGCATGCAGAAGTGAACGCATACGTAAGTCCCGCCCACATATGAAAACGGTGTTCAAACCACACATATGAGGTATCGCCGCGAACGTTCGAGAGAGAGCAATAATTTTGGCCCTAGACCTTCTCAGTAACTCAAAACATGTAACCAGTAAAAAAAATTAAAGCGTCGCCTATGGGGATTTTTAAGTAGCAAAGTTTGGCGCCATTCCACGAGCGTGTGTAATTTTGAAGCATGACATGATAGGTATCTATTTACTCTGTGTAACTTCATCTTTCACATTATGCAAAAACATTGGGCTAACTTTATTGTTTTTTTTGTTTTTTTTTAAGCACAAAACTGTTTTTTTTTTAAACGCGTTGGAAAAATTGCTGCGCAAACACCGTGCAGGATAAAAAGTTGCAATGACCACCATTGTATTCTCTAGGGTCTTTGCTAAAAAAAACATATATAATGTTTGGGGGTTCTATGTAATTTTCTAGCAAAATAATGATGATTTTTACATGTAGGAGAGAAATGTCAGAATTGGCCTGGGTGGCAAGGGGTTAAAGTGGAACTTAAAGTGTTACTAAACCCACAACAGTAAAATCAGTGTGTATATGCAGTAGCGCTTGCTTTTTATACTCACTGTAAAACCTAAGGGATAATCCTCTGCATTGTGTAAAAAGGCTGTTTGACCCTGTATGCATAGATCCTCCTCTCCTTTCACTGAATCCAGAACTTGTCCAGATAAGACAGAGTTACTGAAGTCAGGCTGCACATGCTCAGTTTGGTGTGTATTACTAGAAGTTTTTTTTTTTTATCTTGGGAGAGGGCATGTGATCGGCACAGGGCCAATCAGCACTGTCCAGACAGACTGTCAGGGGTCCTGCATCCTGTTAGGAGAGCCAGTGCAGTATGAAAACTGTTTTTTGTGTCGCCCACATGGCTTCTCGCAAACTGCAAATGGGACACTCCTACAAGCTTTAACCAGGTACTGATAGAAGTCACAAGACTGTTATATACTGCTGATGAGAAAAGTTTTTTTTTAGGAGTTTATATTTACTACAATTATTGTGTAGCACCCTGCTCCTATTGGGTAGGCGCTATTTGTAAATTAAGTTGTCTGAGCTGTAGTTTAGCTCTGAATAATTGTGTAAATTTCTGGTTTCTGTTCCAGTCCAGCTGTGTTGCGCATTTTCCACTTGACTGTGGGTGTGCTGTCACCACAGGTCAAGGTTGGAAATGCAGCAGGCTGGATGTATTGGGTACCTCTTTCCCAGAAACAGCTCAGTGGGATTGGTCCCCCCACTGTGCATTCTGGGAGAGGGTACTTAAGGGACAGACACCGTGTATTGGGTCTCTCTGACCTGATGGCCCTGCTGGCCTAAGGTGTGCCGTAGCAGTTTTCCCGCCTCGGGGCCGGCTGGCCTGAGGCCTCATTACTGGAAGTAGGCCCAGGAGTTTCTGGGGCCTGCTGGTCAGGGGTGGTCCTGTGCCGTCTTGCCTGCGGGGAGAAGCAGAGCAATTGACGAAACCAGGGGAGGACTTTTCTCGGAGAGGACCGAGCCAAAAGGGCTGGTATCTCAGGAAGAGCCTGGTGACTCAATTGGAGGACGAATCCCGACCCATCTACCTCACAGTGCTGCCGGATCGGCTGAAAGAAACTGGTAGTGTGTGACTGTACATTGACTTTACAGAAAGTTCTTTGTTATACAATCCTGTGGCAGAGGATTGTCTAATGACTATAAGTGTGTTCTTCAAGTCTGTGGCAGAGACTATTCGTATTCTTCAAGTCTGTGGCAGAGACTTTTGACCGAGCACCGCACCGGCTGCTAGGTCAGTGAGAGAGGCCTATCCGGTGGTTTCTATATCCAGGGTGGAAACTGTTTGTCCTCTGGATTATGAAGTACACTTGATCCGCAAAGCAAGGTACCTGAATCTCCCCTAACCCTCCATCCCTCTGTAGCGGTACCCTCAGTTTAAGAAGGCTGCTTGTTTGTTTTGGGCCCTGTAATACACCGCTATCAACCCCTGGCAATCGGCTCTAACCTCTCGTGACACAGTTAGGAAAGGGGGGAGAAATGGTATAACTGTATTATCTCTATACTATTATACGGTACAACCCCCTTTGTATACCAGCACAGTAATTGACACTCACAACCAAATTACTTAACTATAACTTTTTACTGTAGGTAAAAATATAAAAGGGTAATTTGTATACAATATCTTATGCAGATCCCTGCAATATAGGTGTACACATTAAAAGGGTATGACATTCAATAATGCAATGAACATATATTAACTCCGCTGCAGCTATCCTCCCTCGTGAGCATAAAAATGGCGCCCAGAATGTCTTATACTACCCAGTCAGGCCTGACTATAACTTGGGGTATAGTTTGTTGAAGAATCTTCGCTAGCAACTGTCGGTGGTGCACATAGAGAAACAAACTGTAATCCAATAGGGGTAGCAGATAATCGCTAACTTGGCAAAGCTGAAGAGACTGAACAAACTCAGTTCAGCAAACAGTCTCTCCAAAGTATAACTGTGGTCAATGATGGGCCTAGGCAAAGTTAATAGGCAACAAGTGACTTAGATGTGGTTCTGTGCTGGCGCTCTCTCACCCAGACCGGACCGACTCCTGTCCGGTTCCTCCGCTACTGTGAGGGGCTTCACAGTGCCCACGATGCACCGGGTCTTCGGTCCTCCAGAAGATGGTGGCACCTCAGGTGGATCGGATGTCTCGCAGGCTCCCCAGCGGAACGGAAGGCTCTCTGGAACAAAATGCGAGGCCCAGGCTTCAGGCCTAGCACGCGCAGCAGGTGAGTGCAGGGATCCTTTTGCAAGGAGGGCGGCGTTCCAAGAGAAAGAACGAGGCCCCTCCTCCCCTTTTAAAGTCCACCCTAGCAGTCCTTGCGCGGGGAAATGCACCCTGGGTGCCTCAAAGCGTGCTGGGAACTGTAGTCTTGCGGGTGAAACGATACCCCGCTACACACTCCCCCCACTTGAAATCTTTGGTCCCCAAAGACATTATTAACAGTAGGAAAATACAAATTCATTAAGGGCAGCTAGAGAAGTTGGCAGAGGAAACTCCCACCAGAACGGGGAAGGGAGTTTGTCCTGCCCACTGGTTACATCAATGGGGTTGACCTGCCTAACTGTGCCAGAGAGTGAGCTGGGGTTGCCTTCCACCAAATGCACAGCAGAAGGATCAGGTGTTGGTAATGTCCTTCGAGCAGTGGTCACTGTATCCTCAGAACTTTCCCCCATCTGGGTAGAGGTTAACTTCCTAGGAGGACGAATGGTTCTCTTGGCCCTTTGTTCTCTTGGGGTGGCTGTTTCTTCCCTCACTTTATCTTCTTCTAAAGTGGGTACACTGGGCTCCAATACTCCTGGTACATCCAGTTCAGGTGCAGGAAGATGTTGTGAGTAATCTTGACGATCAGCAGAAGGTGACCATGTGGCGTCTTCCCACTCTTCAGCCAGAGGACTAGACGGAACAAACTCAGTGGCTTCCAAATTCAATGTACTATCCACAGTACCTTCAGATGGTGGAAGATCTATAGACATGGGTTCTGGGGTCTGAGAAGGCCACAACCATCCAAGCTCTTCTTCCTCACTGTGATCAGAGTAATCAATTTCTCCAGACTGAGACACCTGAGACCGAGTGTTTGGCCTGGGTGTCTCCAAGCTTGAGGATGGTTCAGGGGAATCTTCTACAGGAGGTATCCGAACCGCTTCTGAAAGTGGGAGCAAATGGTTCCTGTGCCATGTCTTCACGGCCCTATCTTCCCTTCTGGTTTTAGCTGATACACCGGCAGGTCTGGTAACTTCTTACAGATCACATATGGTTCAGGTCTCCATCTGTCTGCCAATTTATGCTTCCCTGGAACTCCTAGGTTTCGCAACAGCACTCTGTCTCCTGGCTGGAGGTCCTGGATTCGAACCTTGAGGTCAAAGTTCCGCTTGTTCCGGGCTCCTCTTTGCTCTGAGGCCACTTGGGCCTGTTCAAAAGCTGGTTTCAAACTCTTCCTCAGTCTGTCTACATAGCCCTTATGCGAGGTGGCTGAAGTGCGATCCGTGGATATGTCGAATGCCAGATCCACAGGCAGTCTTGCTTCCCTGCCAAACATAAGGCGATATGGAGAGTACCATGTGGCATCGCTAGTGGTACTGTTGTAGGCGTGCACGATGGCCACTATGTGCTTGCTCCAGTGCTGCTTCTGCTCACTACTCAGAGTCCCCAACATAGTTAACAGAGTCCTGTTGAACCTCTCCGGCTGAGCATCACCCTGAGGGTGATAAGGGGTAGTGCGGGTTTTCTTGATACCCAAAGAGTCCAACAGTTTCTTGATCAATCGACTCTCAAAGTCTCTCCCTTGGTCAGAGTGCAAGCACTGTGGCAGTCCATAATGCACAAAGTATTTCTCTACGAGGATTTTAGCTACAGTGGACGCTTTCTGATCTTTGGCTGGAAACGCCTGGGCATAACGGGTGAAATGGTCGGTTATCACCAGAACATTTCCTTGTCCGCTTAAGTCAGGTTCGAGACAGAGAAAGTCAATGCACACCAAGTCCAAGGGTCCTTGACTCTGCAGATGGCCCATTGGGGCGGCTTGACGTGGCAATGTCTTCCTCTGGATACAGCGTGCGCAAGAGTGGCAGTACTCCTCCACTTCAGCCTGCATATAAGGCCAATAGAACCTATCCCTTACAAGCTGGAATGTTCGTTCAGCCCCCAAGTGGCCATGATTATCACGTAAGGCAGCCAAAACAGTTCTTCTGTATTTTTCTGGCAGATACAGCTGCCACTTTTCTTCTAGGTCATCAGAGGGGCCCCTTCGGTAGACCACCCCTTGATGTACCTGCAGCTTGTCCCATTCCTTGTGGACCAACCGGGCCACCTTTGAGGGGTCCTTCAGAAGTCTGCCTGGATCCTGGTCTTCCAATGTCTCCAGTGCCAATCTTCCCCAAGGATCTTCCAACTGGTCTTTCCTTAAATCCTTTTTGAACAATTTGGGCAGGTCATCCTCTCTGACTTGAGTCACATTGCAGTAACACTTAGGCACTCCACCGCAGAAACACCGATCTCTTCAGCCCTAGACCCACCACTAGCTTGAAGCTGTACTCCTTGACACAAGGCCCGTACCCCATCTGGGGTTACCTGGGTCCAATCTTCTGGATGGTGGGTGGGTGCGTGGCCTCTTCTAGACAATGCGTCTGCATCACGGTTTCCAGCTCCGGGCCTATACTTCAGGCTGAAGTTGAATCCGGCTAGGGCTGCCAACCAACGGTGACCAGTGGCATCCAGCTTGGCCGTGATGAAGAGATAGGTGAGTGGATTATTGTCAGTCTTTACTGTGAAGTCAGCTCCATACAGGTAATCTCTGAGTTTATCCACGACTGCCCACTTTAGGGCCAGGAACTCCAACTTGTGAGTGGGGTAGTTCTTCTCTGCGGGTGCCAAACTTCTACTAACGTAGGCGACTGGGCGCAACTGCCCTTCATATTCTTGGTATAGCACCCCTCCTAGACCATCATGGCTGGCATCTACATGCAGTTCATATGGCTTTTTGGGATCAGCATAGGCCAGGACTGGTGCAGTGGTAAGACTCTTCTTTAACATCTGGAAGGCTTCTTCGCACTCTCCTGTCCACTGGTCTTCCACGGACTCTCCAGACTTCTTGGGGCCAGTATCATCCTCCTCTCCTTCCGTCTTCAGTAGCTCATTTAGGGGTTTGACAATTTTTGCAAATCCTTCCACAAATCTACGGTAGTAGGAACAGAAGCCTAGGAAGGATCTGAGCTCAGTCACTGTAGTTGGTCTGGGCCAGGAGGTGACTGCCTCCAGTTTATCAGGGTCTGTAGACACTCCTTCTGCGGATACTATGTGCCCCAGATAGTGGACCGAGGACTGGTAGAACTGGCATTTTTCGCTGGAGAGTTTTAATCCTTCCTCACTAAGTCTCTTCAGGACCTTCTCCAATCTCTCTTCATGCTCCTCCAGAGTCTTCCCAAAGACAATGATGTCGTCTAGGTACACCAGGACTTCGATCAGATTCATGTACCCAAGGGTCTTCTCCATCAACCTCTGGAAGGTAGCAGGGGCTCCTGACATGCCTTGGGGCATCCTATTAAATTCATAGAATCCCACTGGGGTGATGAAGGCCATCTTCTCCTTATCTTCAGGGTGCATTGGGATCTGATAATACCCACTCTTCAGGTCCATGACACTGAACCACTTGGCCCCAGACAGACTCTGCAAAGCATCTTCTATCCTAGGGGTAGTGTACTGGTCGGGTATGGTCCTCCTGTTGAGAGTCCTGTAGTCTATGCAGAGTCTCAGCGACCCGTTCTTCTTCCTTACCACCATGATGGGGGAAGCATATGGACTTCTGGACTCTCGGATGACCCCTGTCCTCTTGAGCTCTGCCAACTGCTCACGCAAATCTTCCAGATCAGCCAGTGGAACTTTTCGGACCCTCTCCCGAAAGGGTTTGTCTTCTTGAAGACAAATTTTATGGGTGGCACTTCTCGCACACCCCACATCAAACTCATCTTCTGAGAATATTCTACTCCACCGAGTCAGCTGAGCCTTGGCTCTCTCCTTCCATTTCAGAGGCAAGAAGGTATCTTCAAGGCAGAGCTCCTCCAGGGTGGCTTCTCCTCCTTTGGACCCTAATTCAGACAAGGCCACTGGGGTAGCAGGATTCACCCTGCCCAGTAGCACCCGGGCTGGGATCTTCACAGGAGAATTTGTAACATTTCTGACACTCACTGGAATCTGTCCCTTGGCTTTCTTCAGTGCCCTCAACGGGACCACTTTAGGTAGTACTTCCAATCCTTGGTGAGTATTGAAGGGGTCTGGTTCCACCGCTACAAAGGGACCTAGCTGCTCCCAGGAGAGTTTTACTGTAGCCTGGAGACAAGTCACCTCACCAGGCTGCAGTATCTTCTCTCTTCTAGACAGTCTCCAGACTCTTCCCACCCCCTCTTCCGGGGCCTTTTGCTCCAGGATCATCTTCTGGTAGACCTGTTGCAGCATGGGGTGAACCTTCTGTCTGGGAGAACTCCGTTCTTGCACTAACGGAGTCAACTGTCTCCGGACCAAGTTAGTGTTGGTTCCTATCAACATGGACATCGTGTTGGCTCCTCGTGGACGAGGGCAAACCACCGCCAGGGTGTCAAATACTTCGGCCTTTCCAGTCACAGAGGGGTCAAAGGCCAGCCTGATTGAAACATAACCGTCGTAGGGGAAACTGCGAGTGCCAATTCCCCCAATCTTCAGGTCCTCCAGCTTCTGCAAAGGCACATGACTCAAATGCTTCTGATAAAAGTCTCTGTATAATAGAGTCACTTGGGCTCCTGTGTCTAAGAGTGCCTTTGTATAGACTCCTTCCACTTGAAAGGAGACTAGAGGGGAGGGTCCAACTAATTTATCTGGAAACTTCTTAAGAGGTATTTTCTCCTTTGGACTTTGTGATTTTTCCAGTGTTTTTTTTTTCTTTTTCCATTTCTCTCTGGACCTCAACCCTTTTTGAACCTGGTATGCATTGATCTTTTTCTGATTGTCAAATTGCAACTCCCGACAGACAGTATGGGAGTTTTTAGGAGGGGCATTGTTGCCCTTCTCTTTTTGCTCTGCTTGTCTTTGGATCTTCTTGGAGCTTTCTGTAGGTAGCGGGCGCCCGGCTGACTCCTTCACCGGGGCCCTCTGAAGTTTTCCGCCGGCTGGTATTGAGTGCCTCGGTTCTTCCTTGGGCTGGTACACACTCTTTCTGGGTGACCAATTCCTCCACAATTGAAGCAGATAATCTCCTTCCTTATTTTTGGGGATGCTGGAATAGGGACATTCCGGTCTGGTTCCTTCCGGATCTCTTCCTTTTCCTTGTTTCTCAAGTTTTTGGCCAATAAAGAGGTCAATAAGTCCAGTACTTGGGCCATTTGAGACTTCAAGGTTTCTACTTCTGGGTCATGTTCTGTAACTACTGTCGTTCTGACTCCTACCGAAACAGGTGGGGTGGTTTTCTCAACACCCTCTTGATCCTTCATCAAGGCCTCTTCGTCCCTTATGATCCGCACAAGGTCTGTGTAATTCAGAGCCATGACTCCGTCAGAGGTCTTCAGGTGAAGCCAAACTGGATCCGACCATAAGGCTCCCCTTAGGATCTGCTTCATCCTGGTAGCATCTATAACCTGTGGCTGCATTCCTTTTCTCAGTACAATCTGGCACAGCATTCTATTCAGTCTCCGGACATACCCAGACAACTTCTCCCTCGGCTGTTGGAAGGTATGTTCAAACTGATACACCAGCTCCGACACCTTCTCCAGCTGGCCAAATTCCTCCTGCAACATAGACAAATAATCCATTGCCGTACACACAGTATTGCTGCACCTAAGATTTTTCACAGCCTCAGCAGCAGGACCCTTCAAGCTCTCACTGATGCGCTGCTTCTTCTGCGCTTCTGGGACTTCCCAACCTTCTACTGCCTGCATTGCCTGCTCGATCCAAGTATCAAAATCTTCCTCCCCGGGTGGCACAGGTTGTGTTTCTGAAAACACCCCGAGTTTCCAGTACCCAGCTTTCACATGCAGCGTGTTGGTTTTTTGGCACTTAACAACAAAGTCTCCCAACACAGTTAGCAGTTCCGGCCCTATGGCGGTGAGGGGTGACTTTTTGGCTTTCGTTTCACTACTGCCTCCCATTTTGGAGAAGAGTGACGGAGATAACTGCGGGGAGGTCCGTGGAGACTCTTTCTTCACAGCCCCAGTATGCACTAAGCGATACGTTCTGTCATCTATGTCTTTTACACTCTGCCCTTTGAACACTTCTGGGATTCCTCTTGTCCATTCTATTAATGCATATGCCCCTGAGGTATTTGTCCTTACATCCACCGCCCATGCCTTCCAGTTTGGGGATATTGACATTATTAGCTGCTTTACCTCTTCTTTTTCCTGGATCCCTCCCGGGAGTTCAATAGCTACCGCCTGGAGTGGATCCACAGTCTCCTCTGCGCACCATTGTGTCACTGTCTGTGAGTCCATGCTGGTATTTCAGACTGCCTTGATCGCAGCGTGCAATATACAAGGGTCCCGGACCGAGCCCCTACGTGTAGCGGTACCCTCAGTTTAAGAAGGCTGCTTGCTTGATTTGGGCCCTGTAATGCACCGCAATCGGCTCTAACCTCTCGTGACACAGTTAGGAAAGGGGGGAGAAGTGGTATAACTGTATTATCTCTATACTATTATACGGTACAACCCCCTTTGTATACCAGCACAGTAATTGACACTCACAACCAAATTACTCAACTATAACTTTTTACTGTAGGTAAAAATATAAAAGGGTAATTTGTATACAATATCTTATGCAGATCCCTGCAATATAGGTGCACACATTAAAAGGGTATGACATTCAATAATGCAATGAACATATATTAACTCCGCTGCAGCTATCCTCCCTCATGAAGCATAAAAATGGTGCCCAGAATGTCTTATACTACCCAGTCAGGCCTGACTATAACTTGGGGTATAGTTTGTTGAAGAATCTTCGCTAGCAACTGTCGGTGGTGCACATAGAGAAACAAACTGTAATCCAATAGGGGTAGCAGATAATCGCTAACTTGGCAAAGCTGGAGAGACTGAACAAACTCAGTTCAGCAAACAGTCTCTCCAAAGTATAACTGTGGTCAATGATGGGCCTAGGCAAAGTTAATAGGCAACAAGTGACTTAGATGTGGTTCTGAGCTGGCGCTCTCTCACCCAGACTGGACCGACTCCTGTCCGGTTCCTCCACTACTGTGAGTGGCTTCACAGTGCCCACAATGCACCGGGTCTTCGGTCCTCCAGAAGATGGTGGCACCTCAGGTGGATCGGATGTCTCGCACGCTCCCCAGCGGAATGGAAGGCTCTCTGGAATAAAGTGCGAGGCCCAGGCTTCAGGCCTAGCACGCGCAGCAGGTGAGTGCAGGGATCCTCTTGCAAGGAGGGCGGCGTTCCAAGAGAAAGAACGAGGCCCCTCCTCCCCCTTTTAAAGTCCACCCCAGCAGTCCTTGCGCGGGGAAATGCACCCTGGGTGCCTCAAAGCGTGCTGGGAACTTTAGTCTTGCGGGTGAAACGATACCCCGCTACACCTCTAATTGACATTTCTTGAATAAAACCATTGAAAAGAGACAATGTGTTGGTGCTGACATCTGTGAAAACTCTTCAATGGAACCCCTATGATGGATACAGTGGAACAGACAGGTAACGACAAGACCCAAAAATATAACCAGCAGCTCCTACAGGGGTAGTGTTACAATTGCATTTCCATGTTCTGTGTACTGTGGGAGACCAGATATAGTGAATGCAGAGTCCTGGGTTTAGTAACACTTTAACTCTCCTCATGTTTTTTCCCATCCCTTACCTGTATTGCCAGGTTATCTGCCAAAACACATGCTCACCTCACAGAGAATCCAGCATTGTTCCACTGAAGTCTTCTGTTTGGGTGACATAGTACAGGTGACATAGTACAGGTCCTGTGCTGCCAGCCTCAGCTAGCTGCCTCTTCTGGTACAGACAGCCTGGTCTTGATGATGCATTGGGTCTGCCCTCTTGTCGCTCTCTGTGCCTGGTCCTGCAGCCTCCTGGGAAATGTGAGGTTAGTAACCCAGGAGGCTGCAGGACCTGGGATATGTCATCTTGGCCTAGGCCAGAATGGTAGCAGAGAACAGGGCTGGGGTAAAAAACGAAATAAACAGAAAAAAAAAAAAGAAGCATTTGTGATTGCGGGGGAAGGTTAAATGGAACAAACTTCCTTTTTGGGAGTAAAAGAAGAGCTAATGCCAGATCTAGAAATCTTATGAGCAGGCAGGGTATTAAAAGCAGAGTAGACAGTCAATGGAGTTGATTTACTAAAGGAAAATATACTATGCATTGCAAGTGCACTTGCTCCAGAGCTTAGTAAATGAGGTAAAGCTTCACTTTGCAAAAAATACCCAATCACATGCAAGGAAAATAAAAAACAGCATTTTTGCTTGTACATGATTCATACCTCCCAACATTTTGAGATGGGAATGAGGGACACCTACTAGCAAATGTATGTAGGCATGGGACATGCCCCCTGCTACACCCCCTACTATTCCTTTATATTGGCTTTTAAAATTGACAAATGCAGCCATTTAAAATTTGAATGAAAGGTTTAGCACTGGGAAACACTTTTTGAAAGATAAAAAGTGCATTTTATATAAAACCATATAGATCAGACCAAAATGAGGGACAAATGAGGAGGAAAGAGGGACAGCGGGACATTGCTCCAAAACAGGGACAGTCCCTCGAAATCAGGGACAGTTGGTAGCTATGATGATTGGATGATAGAAACCAAGAGAGCTTCCTCTCATTTCAGAGCTTCCCCTCAGATCTAGAGCAAATGCACTTGAAGTGCACTCGCAGTACACAGTATATTTGCCTTTAATAAATCAACCTCATTAATGTCTCTTCTGCAATAACATAAACCTACCTTACTGCTTGCATTTCTTTACAATCCACACTAAGCTGCGCATGCGCTGGAGTTATGTCATCCTGCGCTAGCAAATCAGGGTGGCCAAAGACCAGCATACAGGGGAAGTCAGGGAAGAAGATGCTGGCACTGACGAGGAACCTTGCAGACGGCAGACCGTTGGAGAAGAGGTATGTATCTGCAGCTTTAGTTCTACTTTAAAAAGTATTTGTATTCAGAATGGTCTATTCTTATATAATATGAAAACATATGTTAAAGAGTAATATGCTGGAATGCAGAAAAAAAACAACTACAGTATATAAGATTTATTGCTGGATACAAATTATTGTTCATAAATACGTTGTATATCACTACTTCAGCTCATTAAAATTATTATATCTTATTTGAATCTGCAGTTTTGATCAGCAGTGCATCGAAACTAATCCTATTCATGGCAACCTGAATCAGCCAGTTCTTGGTAAGTAAATCTGAGTTTGATTCATTTAATACAAGTGACTACGAATATGATAGACAAATGACAAGATTTATGAAAAGTGCAGGGACTAATCAGACCTTATATATTCTAGATATATTCTTTTAAATTCACAGTGATAGCTAAATTCCTGCATCTTTCTGGATTAAAGAAGAAATATCAAGGCATTATAGAATCTACTGCATCTCCATCCAGACGTCCACTATGGCTAATAAGGGATGAGCTTTATGTTCGGCGAACAGCGAACAATTTGGGGTGTTCGCGGCAAATTCGAAAAGCCGCAGAACACCCTTTAAGGGTCTATGGGAGAAATCTAAAGTGCTAATTTTAAAGGTTAATATGCAAGTTATTGTCATAAAAAGTGTTTGGGGACCCGGATCCTGCCCCAGGGGACATGTATCAATGCAAAAAAAAGTTTAAAAAACTGTAGTTTTTTCGGAAGCAGTGATTTTAATAATGCTTAAAGTGAAACAATAAAAGTGAAATATTCCTTTAAATTTCATACCTGGGGGGTGTATATAGTATGCCTGTAAAGTAGCGCATGTTTACCGTGTTTATAACAGTCTCTGCACAAAATGTAATTTCTGAAGGAAAAAAAGTAATTTAAAACTACTCACAGCTGTAATGAATTGTCGGTCCCGGCAATACAGAGAAAAGTAATTGAAAAAAAAAAAATATGAGTGGGGGTCCCCCAAAATTCCATTAACAGGCCCTTCAGTTCTGGTATGGATATTAAGGTGAACTCCGCGCCAAAATTTAAAGTCTCCTATTGAGATGAACACAAATTGATAGACCCTTTAAGATAGACGCTCCAAAAAACATTATGTTCCCTGCACACCCATAAAGCCCTATAAAATAACATGGTGCAGAGTGCAGTATCCCAGAATAATTTGATTGGTTGCTTTAAGTCAATGCAGTTTGCTATGTTATTCTATGGTATTTGTGAGTTCTTCTAAACTTAAGCAGGCCATACTTAGTTTGAATCTTGGCCAGTTCAGCATGAACTGGCCAAGATTCCAACCCTGTATGGGCAGGCTAAATGTACCAAGTTGATTGACGGATCAACTATTGTACATCCAACATGCCGGATTTTACCTGCGATTATCGCTAGCGGCTACTATAGCCACTAGCAATAATCATGTCTTCTCCCAGCGGGGACGGCTTCCCCCGCCAGGCAAAGACAATGGCCCAGCAGGATGGATTCCCTCATCAGCACGGTCTGTGTTGATGGGGGAATTGAGCGAATTGGTTGCAGGAAAGAAATTTGCTCCATGTATGGTCGGCCTTAACCACTTAAAGTGTTAATAAACCCACAACAGTAAAATCAGTCTGTATATGCAGAATAGCATGCTTGTAATACTCACTGTGGAACTTTAGGGGTTAATCCTCTGCATTGTGTAAAAAGGCTTTTTTATCCTGTATGCACAGATCCTCCCCTCCTGCAATGTCTACCTTGGAAAGAACAGGCAAGGTAGCCAACTTCAACCTGCACATGCTCAGTTGTGACTTATATGCTGAACAGAACATTTCCTATTTCAGTTGAGTTTTTTTTTGTGAACTGAGCATGTGATTGGCACAGCGCCAATCAGCGCTGGCCAGGTCGTGGGTAAGGGATCACTGATACAGAGGAAGTTTCGTCAGAGGAGAGTGAAATCTCCTCCTCCATGAACACTGGGGAATCGCTGTTACCCTGTATATTAACATGTGATTATGATATATAGAAGAAAAAAAAGGTATATAGCGGTAGTATTTGGATATACAGTAAAAATTATATTTAGCAGCTGTGTGCACTGTAGGGGGGGGGGGGGAGATGTAGATTTGTTTAATAAAAAAATAAGAACAGTAAAGTTAGCCCAATTTTTTTGATATATTGTGAAATATGATGTTACCTCGGGTAAATTGATAACCAGCATGTCATGCTTCAAAATTGTGTCTGCTCGTGGAATGGCGACAAACTTTATTAACACTTCAAAATCTCCATAGGCGAAAAAATGTCTACAGGTTACCAATTTTGAGTTACAAAGGAGGTCTTTTGCTAGAGTTATTGCTCTAACTCTAACGATCGTGGCGATACCTCACATGTGTGGTTTGAACCCCGTTTTCATATGTGGACCTGACTTACGCCTGCATTCGCTTCTGCACGCAAACACGGAGGGACAGGGCGCTTTACATTTTTTTTTTCCTTATTTATTTTACTTCTTATTTTTTATTTTTTAAGAAAATTTTTTTTTATCACTTTTATTCCTATTACATGAAATTTAAACACCCCTTGTAATAGAAAAAAAGCATGACAGGACCTCTTTAATGTGAGATCTGGGGTTGAAAATAACCTCAGATCTCACATTTACACTTCATCAAAGCATTAAAAAAAGGATTTAAAAAAAAAAAAATTGTCCCTTTAGGGCCTTTGGGCGTAAGTGATGTTTGACGTCGCTCCCGTCATCCAATGGTATGGAGTTGAGTGGGGGCCATCATTCCCTCACTCGACTTCCTGCCTATCAGGGCATAGGATTGGATCGTCTGCCCCGCTACAGACGGATCTGGTAAGTGGCGGAGACAACCAGGACGCGACGGGAGGGGGTGTGCACCTCTCCCGCCGCCCATAAAAGTGATATCGCGGCGAATCCACTGCGGAGGCCACTTTTATCCTAAAGCGGACCGCCCACCGTTGAAAAAAATACCAGGGTTATGGCAGCTATCTGCTGCCATAACAACGGTATATAACGTCAAAGGACCAACATATATCGACGGCCGGCGGTTATTTTTATGAACAGATTTTAGGACCAAATTATACTTTTCTTTTTCTTTTTCATAGTGACAATTTTTGTTGCTTAAAATTTTAAAGGGCCAAATGATTAAACTTAATATCTCCTCCATTGCCCATGTCTCCAATGATGATGCAGGGAAATTGTTGCCAGAACTCTTTTTAGAAACGGACACTTTTGGGAGTAAGCAGGGAAAACACAGCAGCGCTATCTGAGTGTAGTAGACTAGTAGTAAAACATCACTTATTAAAAGACAAATTAGCAACTCACAAAAGTGGAGTAAGAGTAAGCATATCACATATAGGGATTGCTGTCAGATGCGGATGCCACGGGCCGCTCAGCCACTATGGTGGGTCCCATGGCCCAGACGTGGGGAAGGGAGACCAACAGGCGCGTGTTCAGAGCATGTGTGCTCCTTCCTCAGGCTTGTGATCACTTTTGGTAGTGTAAACCTCCTGTTCTCGCACTGAGCTCAGTGGTTCTTCCCTGCTAAATCAGCACAGAACACACTAAGGGACTATTCGTATATATATGCTGTAACGAGCCCCTTGCTCGCTCGGTTCCACTCTCCCGACACTCCTCTGCTACTATTGGATCATATTGCAGATCGCAACGTCTGATGGTTCGGTCATCCGATGCTCCAGGATTCAAACTACAGCTATGTGCCGTTCTAATCCATTTGTGATAGCTCAGAACAAACACCAGGCAGGCTGTATGTAAGTTCAAACAGGAAAACTCATTTTATTAGATGCACACACACACTTTTATACAGCAGTTTGAACACCCTGCCCCCAACAACCACTTTCCTATTGGTCAATTGTAATGTACATTGTAGTTCTCAATTAGGTTCTCTTGGCCATGCAAATGAGGACTTGAAACAGGGTCAGCAGGGATTGGTCCGATAGCTTGAATAGGAGAACTGAGATGTGTATTGACACAGAAGCCCCAGGGGGTAATTAAAGTACATAAACAGTCAAACACAGAACAATGCTTTTCTTCCAGACCATGGAGCCGTCTGGGGGGGCGGAGTTAGCCTTAAGGCAGGGCAGAGCTCCCACCACTGTGTAATAGATTCAAAGGAGAGATACTTCAGTATTCCAAGGTTCATGACAATACTCCCCCCTGGGAAACAGTCCAACAGCCGCAGTGGGACCCCAAACGGGTCAATTCGAGGATGTTGGAAAAGTAGTCTTAAGGTTCCAGGTCCGTCTGCCGGGATAACCCATCCGCATTCCCGTTTTGAGGCCCTGGCCGATATTGTATGGTAAAATTGTACGGTTGCAAAGCCAGGCTCCACCTTAGTAATCGCCCGTTCTCTCCCGCCACCCGGTTAAGCCATATCAAAGGAATTGTGGTCCGTCATGACGGTAAAAGAGCGTCCATACACGTAGGGCTGCAATTTCTTTAAAGCCCAGACTAAGGCCAAACACTCTTTTTCCACGGCAGCATATCCAACTTCACGGGGTAGCAATTTGCGGCTGAGATACGCCACTGGGTGCTCTTTCCCGTCATCGCCAACTTGGCTTAGTACGGCTCCCAGTCCAAACATGGAGGCATCTGTATGAATGACAAAGCGTTTGTTAGGATCAGGGGCCGCCAGTATGGGAGCTTGCGTTAGGGTGGTTTTTAACTGATGAAATGCTATCTCGCACTCCGGGGACCACAGGACATCTCTAGGGAGAGTCTTTTTGGTCAGGTCCGTCAGGGGTTTGGCTATGTCACTATAGTGGGGTACAAACTTCCTGTAGTACCCTGCTGTCCCTAAAAATGCAAGTACCTGGGTCTTGGTTCTGGAAACCGGCCAGTTTAGGATGGCCTCTATTTTTGCAGGTTCTGGCCTCTGCTTCCCACATCCCACTCTATGTCCCAGATATTGTACCTCAGACATCCCGATATTACATTTGTCTGGCTTCAGGGTCAGGTCTGCGGCTCGGATCCTATCTAGCACTATTCCCAGGTTTCTAAGATGTTCCTCCCAGGTCTGGCTATAGACTGCGATGTCGTCAAGATATGCGCATGCAAAATCTTGCAGACCATCAAGGAGTTCATCTATCATCCGCTGGAAGGTAGCCGGCGCATTCTTCATCCCGAATGGCATTACCCGAAACTGGTAAAGGCCGAACGGGGTGATGAAGATCGACTTCAAAAATTGCTTCGGCTTCCAGGGGAATCTGCCAGTAGCCCTTACACAAGTCAATAGTCGTCAGATAATGTCCCTGAGCTATTTTGTCCAGCAATTCGTCCACTCGGGGCATA
The DNA here is from genome assembly GCA_029206835.1 of Rana muscosa. NCBI lineage: Eukaryota > Metazoa > Chordata > Amphibia > Anura > Ranidae > Rana > Rana muscosa. Next base: position 3,243,919 of record JARGYO010005583.1, on the reverse strand, counting down.
GGGTAGGCATCTGTCACAGTACAGTCATTCAGTCGCCTATAGTCCACGCAAAATCTGGTCATGCCATCCCGTTTTGGGACTAATACTACAGGGAAATTCTCTGGCCTGTTCTCGTTCTTGGGATCCTAATCTATCTCCTAGCCGTATATCCTCCACACCCCCGGAACAGTTACTGATTTCGGGAAGCTCCAGCATCGGTAGATATTCAGAGTCCCCGGTGGCAGGAGCGCATATGGCGGCTACTGCCTCAGCCCTCTCATGATAGGCCTTCATCATATTAATGTGGAATGTCCTCTTAATTTTTGTGTCTGCACAGCTGGCAACCAAGTAGGTTGTATCGCACAGCTGTTTTACCACCTGATAGGGGCCCTGTCAGGAGGCCTGTAATTTATTTTGCTTCAGGGGTTTTAGTACCAGGACTTTCTGTCCGATATAAAAGGTGCGATTCCTCGCAGACCGATCATACAAAACCTTCTGCTGACTCTGGGCCGATTGCATATTCTCATGGACTAGATCGGTAAGTTCCTGCAGTCGCTCCCTGAGTCCCAAGACATAACTAAGAAAGGGGAGGCCTTCCGGGTCCTCTACCCCCTCCCACTGGGCCCTCACCAAGTCTAAGGGTCCTCTAACCCTTCGCTCATATAACAGCTCAAATGGGGAAAACCCAGTTGACTCCTGGGGTACCTCTCTATAGGCAAACAGTAGATGGGGAAGATATTTCTCCCAATCCTTCCTACTCTCCACGAAGGCCAGAAGCAGCTGCTTCAGGGTCCCGTTAAATCTCTCACACAGCCCATTAGTCTGAGGATGGTAGGGGGCGCTCTGGAGGGGTTTAATCCCACAGAGACACCAGAGCTGCTGCGTCAGCTCAGCTGTGAACTGGGTACCCTGATCGGACAATATCTCCTGGGGAAACCCTACCCTAGTAAATACCCGCAGTAAGGCATCTGCTACTGTATCAGCCTGAAAATTGGATAAGGAAATGGCCCCCGGGTAGCGGGTGGCGTAATCCACCACTGTAAGAATATACTTCTTACCGGTGGCACTGGGGCGGGCCAGTGGGCCTATAATATCTACCGCTATGCGGCTAAAGGGTTCTCTAATAATCGTCAGGGGTTGCAGTGAGGCTTTTGGGTGATCCCCTGTCTTCCCTACTTTCTGACAAGTCTCACAGGTCCGGCAGTATTCTCGCACCTCGGCATGTAACCTGGGCCAGAAGAAAGCATGAGACAACCGACTCCGGGTCTTGGCTATCCCTAAATGTCCGGCCAAGGGGATGTCGTGAGCCAGACACAATAGCTCCCGTCTGTATTTCTGGGGTACAACTAGCTGTTTGTGGGGACCCTGTCACTTCCCAGTGCCCATTCCCTCAGTGTAACATAAAGAAACCCCCCCTCCCACTCTATTCTGTCTTCCCCCAACCCCCCTGGATCCTTGCCCGCCCTGTCCCTATAACCAGCTAAAGTTGGGTCACTCTGAGTCTCTTGCCTAACGTCGGAGGGAGAATCCCAGGACACGGGGTGGTCAAGTCTGGGTAACGTAGGAGGATTTGGTCTTACCTGGGTCCCCATAGGAGTGGAGTTGCCTTGAAGTTGGCTCTGACGTCTGGTGGTCACGGCCATAGCGTCCTCTGGGGCATATGTGGAAGTTAAATGTCCCAAATCGTTTCCCAAAAGTACTTCTGCGGGTAACTCACGTAGTAATCCCACTCGCACTTGTCACTCCCCTGAGCCCCAATCCAAGAGGACTTGGGCGGTGGATAAACGTAGCACCTTGCCCCCTGCTACCCTGACTGCAACAGTCTGGCCGGTCCGGGCTGACTGGGGAATCATGTGAGGCTGGATGAGGGTAATCGTAGCCCCGGAATCGCGGAGTCCCTGGGCCGGCTGCCCATTAACCCATACTGCCTGGCGATGGTGCTGCCGATTATCTCCGGCAGCAGCTTGGACGGGATCAGCCTCGAAAAGTTTGCCGCACTCTTCCTGAACATCTCGATGGTTGGGCTCGTTCTGGAAGCAATGAGCCGCTGGTCTGGATGGATGATTAGTCTCTCTGTACCTCGTGGATCGGGTAGGGCAATATCGCTGCAGATGACCGGTTTGGTTACAGGTATAGCACTTAGGTCCGGTAGGAGGGTTGGGTCGGGCTAGGGGTCTAGAGGCAGACCACTGAGGTACTGAAGTTGGGTTAGAGGCTGATAAACTGGGCCGAGATAGTGGATAGCGCTCGCTTTCGTCTGACCTTCGAGAGTCCAGATATTCATCGGCCAAAGTAGCCGCTTGCTGTACAGTCCGTGGTCGCTTATCTCGCACCCAATCCCGTACTACCAGAGGGGTGTGGTTAAAGAACTGTTCTAAGAGTACTAGCTGGGTGATGTCCTCTATGGTATGAGCGTGGCTTCCCTGGAACCAGCCCTTAAGGTTTCGCTGCAGACGATGTGCCCACTCCACGTATGTTATGTTGGTTTGTTTCCGGGATTCTCGAAACTTAATCCGGCTGGCTTCGGGTGTAATGGCAAATCGGGCTAGCAGAGCTTCTTTTACCCGGTTATAGTCTTTAGCGTCCTCGTCCTCCAGGGCCCGATACGCCGCTCTGCCAGTTAAATTACTCGCCAGTAAGGCGACCCAATCTTGGGACAGTACTTCATGTATCTGGCATAGTCTCTCAAAGTCCTGCAGGAACGCTTCAATTTCCTCCTCTCCTTCCTTAAATAGTTTGAATGCCCGAAAGGGCAATTTACGGAAAGGCGCTGCATCTTTAGGTGTTGTCTCCGATTGCCGTATTTCCGCCATTCTCCGCTCATGTTGCCGCTCTAGTTCTCTCTCTTGTCGCTCATCCTGCAGCTGGATGTCTCTAATGGCATTCTGTATGGCGGTCTCTGATGGGTTAGCACCATATAATGCCAACCGCTCTCGAACTCGTTGCTGAAACAAGTCTTCAACTGACCGGGGTCCTGCATCACCATCCCTCATATCCATCTCGGCTAGCTCACTGATCAGGGTGGCCTTGTTCTTTGTCCCACCGGTCCCTCCACGGCTCTCAAGTAAGTCTTTCAGCATGGCTCTCCTGCAGGCTGCATAGCTGGTCATTGACTGTGGTGGTTTGGAGTGTCCCAGTAACTGGAGAGCAAATCCCAGCGCTGCCAACCAATGTAACTAGCCCCTTGCTCGCTCGGTTCCACTCTCCCGACACTCCTCTGCTACTATTGGATCATATTGCAGATCGCAACGTCTGATGGTTCGGTCGTCTGATGGTTCGGTCATCCGATGCTCCAGGATTCAAACTACAGCTATGTGCCATTCTAATCCATTTGTGATAGCTCAGAACAAACACCAGGCAGGCTGTATGTAAGTTCAAACAGGAAAACTCATTTTATTAGATGCACACACACACTTTTATACAGCAGTTTGAACACCCTGCCCCCAACAACCACTTTCCTATTGGTCAATTGTAAAGTACATTGTAGTTCCCAATTAGGTTCTCTTGGCCATGCAAATGAGGACTTGAAACAGGGTCAGCAGGGATTGGTCCGATAGCTTGAATAGGAGAACTGAGATGTGTATTGACACAGAAGCCCCAGGGGGTAATTAAAGTACATAAACAGTCAAACACAGAACAATGCTTTTCTTCCAGACCATGGAGCCGTCTGGGGGGGGGGGGGGGGTTAGCCTTAAGACAGGGCAGAGTTCCCACCACTGTGTAATAGATTCAAAGGAGAAATACTTCAGTATTCCAAGGTTCATGACATATGCATTGTGCTAAAACACGTGTTTTACCTTGTTTCTTCAACATGCCTTATTGCACTGGTATGCATTACGAGTGTTGCACTGCAGTACCATTCAGAAGGGAAAGCAACCCAATGTACACATATGAATACAGCTAAATACAGATAAAGTTATCATGAATATTAATCATATTTATTTGCCTAATGCCTTGTACACACTATAAACTCCGACGGGTTTTTCCGATGGAATTCCGTTCAAGCTGTCTTGCATACACACTGTCACACCAAATTCCGACTTTCAAGAATGCGGTGATGTACAACAATACAACGAGCCGAGAAAAATGAAGTTCAATGCTTCCGAGCATGCGTCGACTTGATTCTGAGCATGCGTGGTTTTTAGTCCATCAGAATTGCATCCAGACTAATGGAAATTCCGAATTTTTTTCCGAGGGAAAAAGTCAGATGGGGCGAAAAACAAGGAAAGGTTCCCCAGGGGTTTTTCAAGGCAGCAAGGAGTTGAATAAAGGGTATGTAGCGGGGTCCTCAATTTAAGGGGAGTTTTTGGGAGGTAGTATGCCCAAACACCTTGATGTGGCAGAGACCAATTTCACCAATTTCACCAGGTCTGTGGCAGAGACCTTGAGTAAAGTGTGAGCGTCATTTGGCTGCTAGTCTTGTTCTAAGTAGACTATCCATGTGAGGCTTAGTCTGTTCAAGAATCTGGACAGTGAGGTGACTAAGATTGTGCCTGGACCTTTCCCCACATCTTGTGCTACCCCTTTCTTGCTCCAACCTTTGTTTCTATCAAGAGACTGTTATTTGCTGAAAAAATAAATAAACTCTCTGTTGGAGTTATAGCAAGGGTGGACATTCTATTCACTGGGGGAAGCAAGTACTCAAATCTGTTATCCACAGAGGTGAGAAAAATCATTCTCTGGCTCAACTGTGAAATGACCCATCAACAACACCGCTCAACCTCTTTATACAGGAGGGTACGGGCTTGTGCCATGGTGTGCTTCTTCTTCCTGCGAAAAGCCGAAGAACAAGGCAGGTAAAAGGGGGTCTGTGTGCTACACGTGGGGGCTCGCCCAGGATTGTTTCACAGGAAAAGAGGCACAGAGTTTGAACTTGTTCCCCTGTGAAGTTCCGTGGAGGTCGGCCATCTTAAAAGTGACTGTGCAACGAGGAGAACCCGTGCTGTGTAGTTTGTGGGCGTGCCTACAGAAGAGAAGCCCGCAAACATTGCAGGAGATAGGAGGAGCCTCGCCATGTGAAGAGTTGCACGTGGTGACTTTGGCGCGTGAGAGACAGTGCGCGATGAATTGGCAAGTGAGTGACATGGCGTCTAATGCCACATGGATTCCGAGTTCAACTACCATGAACGTTACCTCCTTTGCTGCTTCCGTTACGGATACAGGGATCCGACTAAAGCCCTGGGGCCGCTTCGCGCTTTATGTATGCAGAGAAGTGGAGGCCCTTGGAGTGGTTTGTCCCGGATGCCAGGGACTGGTGGTACAACTTAAGCCCTTCGGGGGATGTGAGCACTGTAAGGAGTTCTTGTTTGAAGTGGAGCAACCTACGGAAAAGCCTCGGGCCTTCCGCCTGAATTGCCTTACAGGCGCCACCACTTTGGAAGAAGGAACCAGAGCTTCTACAGTCACCCCTGCACGCACTGTTGAGACTTCGGAAGGAAGTCGCGCGTGAAAGTGTTCCAGTTGTTGAGGAACCGGAGCTCGAGAGACCGGAGGATGCTGTTTCGGTATTTACAGAGTCCTCGCTCCCACCGCCCAAGAGGAAGGCCGGCTATGTTACAGCTTCCTGCGGCCGTGGTAGAGTCACACCCCAGCGCTTGTCCGATCGGATGCTTCCGTAGGAAAAAGTTTCGGACGTCCCGCTTCAGCTACAGGCCGAGGTAAGCCGGGGAAAGGGACCTTGGCTAAGGTCCGAAGTGTCAGGGATGCTTGGGTCAGGGATCCCAGGGCCCTTGAACTGGTTAGAGGCGGTGATTCATCATTTACCCGGAGTTATCTGCCGGCGGGGGAATGTGATACCTCTGACCTGGAGTCAGTCTCCGATCCAGGGGATGATGTGGCCATTGATGAGTTGTTTGAGCGGAAGGGATGGCATAAGATGCCCCTGTCCTCGTCCCAAAGGAAAAAGGACTCACCCATGTTCACTGGGGATACCACACCCCGGGTGGAGGCCCCGGAGCCTGAGGAGGAGTCTATCCCACTGTCTACCCTTCCACCATTGGAGATGCCTGCACCTGTTGCCGAGGTGTCCAGAGTGTCACTACGGGCCCCCATGAATGGTCCGGAGGCAGTGAAAGTGCCTCGACACCCAGACACCATAGTTTTGCCAGGAACGGGAGATCGAGCGGTTACAGAGGTTGTTCAACCAAAGAGTTGCAAGTGAGTACGGATGGGAATACCTGTACTTACCAAAATAACTTTTATATGAGGTAGAGGTCCATAGATGTCGGTGGTATGCGGATTTTGTATGGACTCACTTGAAGGTGCCCCAGGTCCGGAGGTACTATTTGTGTTCTGCTGCAGTTACTAAACGTTTTAAAAACTGTAAGGAGTCCTGGATGCTGGGAAGGCACATACATGCTGATAAGGTGGTTGTTTGCAGGAAAGACAAGGACAATGCAGTGTACTACATAGATACATTTGACAAGAACTGGAAGTCATTGGTATTGCCAGACCCGCAGTACTATCTTTAGAGACTGAACTCTTGTGTTGCCTTTTTGTTTTATTCTGGAGTGCACTCTCCTGGAGCCAAGAACTCTAGCCCTTGCATATGGGGTTTGTTTGTTTTTTTCTACTTACTGGAAGAGCGGGAGCAGTTTTTTTTTCTCCCTCTCACAGTATCAAAAGACAAAGACTTTTTGGGTAGAATAGCTTAGAGAAAGGGCCAAAGGAGATGAAGCAGGAAAATATACCCTTGGGAAAGAAAGAGTTTTCCTAACAGGTGTCTTGACGGTGGCACTTCCACTAGGTGGCAGTGTTACATAACTTAGCACATTGCAGTTCGAGTGCAACTTACTTTTAGAAGGGAAAGGTTTTTCTCTCGGGGAGAATCTCTTCATTCTAATGCACATAGTTTAGAATGTAAATTATTGGTTGTGTGTGTTTTTTTTCTCTACTCTACAGGCGGACGCCGAGCAAACAACTGAGAATGGGGTGGGTTTAGCCATTGTATACGGGAGGGGAATGTAAATCATAAATGTGTTTATGTGACATTGAGAATGTGATGTGCACATGTGTTTCTTTGCTCTTCCTTCACCTCTGTATTTAATTCCCTTTTCCCCATCTTCAGGTTCCGGCACAATCTAATTATTTTTTTTCTATTGCTCTCCAAATTGTTTTTTTTTAGATAGTTTCTGGAATGGGCTTATGCTGACTCAGGCTTGAGAGGCATAGGTTTGCTCCAGACACTGGGGACCAGTGTCCATTAGTAGGGGGAGTATGTAGCGGGGTCCTCAATTTAAGGGGAGTGTTTGGGAGGTAATATGCCCAAACACCTTGATTTGTCAGGGTTTACAACCATTTTATCCACAGGGAGTGTGTTGGTGTACAGTTCCCTGTGGCCTACAGGTGGCGCTGTCATGGTAGGCTGGGGTTGAACCACCAGTACAGTTGTGCGTGCTGGGAGAGGAGATAAAAGGGGCAGACGCTGCCTGTTCGGGGTTAATCGGTGGGGTCCTACCCCTGGTTCTGGTTCCAGTCCGTCCTGGGCACTCTAGGCCCAAGGGCGGGTGTTCTCTGTTCCGGTTCCATCCTGGGTACCTTTAGTCCCAGGGTGAGGTACTACTCTGCTGTTCCTGACCGTCCTGGATGCGAGGACTCGGGAATTGCAGCAAAGGCCTGGGCCCAGCACCTTTGGCTGGGGCCCGTCAGGGATCAAGGAGTCTCAGGGTGCCGCCTTGCGAGGGGACCCGTATCTGAGTAGAGGAGGCTGGGTGAGGAACCGTTCCAAAGGACTGATGTGGTAGTCACGGTGAAGGAAAGGGTCCCGGTAACTCTCTGGAGGGATGTCTTCTCCCTAGGCCAAGGTCAATTTCATCAGGTCTGTGGGAGAGACCAATTTCACCAGGTCTGTGGCAGAGACCAATTTCACCAGGTCTGTGGCAGAGACCAAATTTCATCAGGTCTGTGGCAGAGACCAAATTTCATCAGGTCTGTGGCAGAGACCAAATTTCATCAGGTCTGTGGCAGAGACCAAATTTCATCAGGTCTGTGGCAGAGACCAAATTTCATCAGGTCTGTGGCAGAGACCAATTTCATCAGTTCTGTGGCAGAGACCAATTTCATCAGGTCTGTGGCAGAGACCTTGAGTAAAGTGTGAGTGTCATTTGGCTGCTAGTCTTGTTCTAAGTAGACTATCCATGTGAGGCTTAGTCTGTTCAAGAAGCTGGACAGTGAGGTGACTAAGATTGTGTCTGGACCTTTCCCCACATCTTGTGCTACCCCTTTCTTGCTCCAACCTTTGTTTCTATCAAGAGACTGTTATTTGCTAAAAGAAGAAATAAACTCTCTGTTGGAGTTATAGCAAGTGTGGACATTCTATTCACTGGGGGAAGCAAGTACTCAAATCTGTTATCCACAGAGGTGAGAAAAATCATTCTCTGGCTCAACTGTGAAATGACCCATCAACAACACCGCTCAACCTCTTTATACAGGAGGGTACGGGCTTGTGGCATGGTGTGCCCCTTCTTCCTGCGAAGAGCCGAAGAACAAGGCAGGTAAAAGGGGGTCTGTGTGCTACAGGTAATTATATGAAAAATATTTTATTGAATCAAAAAAGAGAATTGATAAATTGAAATATACAATTAATAAATAATTACATACTCTGGTTGAAGCCACACACAACATCATACAGCATCACTTAGGGCAAAAAACATCCTAGGTAAAAACATGGTTTGCCAATTTAAAATTTACAATAGTACTATCCACATGAGTACCCCATGTGCGCAGCCTATTTCATTAGGGTGTGCACCCAAAGCTCAACGTTTGTGTGTGTGTGTGTGTGTGTGTGTGTATATGTATATATATATATATATATATATATATATATATATATATATATATATATATATATATATATATATACACATATATATATATATATATATATATATATATATATATATATATATACACATATATATATATATATATATATATTGTGACAGCAGGAAGGTAAAGTCACCTGGTTGCATCCAGGGGGGTAGATATATTTCTCCCAGATTCAGGCTTTATGCTGACTTATACAACTAGGGTGGAGAGTTGTATAAGCCCAGCTGAGGCTAGTAGGCTCATGGATGACTCATACCTCTAGGGAGAGTGTGGGGCGTCGTGCAGACAGAGATGAGACCAGCTGAACCTTGTCAGCTCATTTAGGCCTCTATAAGGAACTCCCAGCTTCATTAGATGTTAGCTCATGCCTGGAACCAGACCTGTGTGGACTGTCTAGGGAGAGTGAACCCCTGTGCGGTGAGGCAAAGCCTGTGTGGCTATTTGTTTGGACTTTTACTAAACCAGGGACTTAGGGACTAGGACAGCACCAGGCTGATCCCAGTTGTTAGTTTAGGAAACCTGCATGTTTAGTCAGAGGTCAAACTGACCAGGATTTATTTTGTTTGTTTCTTTTTGGCTTTGCTGTGTTTTTGTCACTGTACATAGAGAAATAAACCGCACCTTTTGATTTTGAAAACCACAACCTCCGTCTGCTGGCCCTGTTTTTGTGTGGGGAGCCCAACCAGGGGGTCACACACACCCGCTACCGAGTTAACCCCCTCACAGTTGGTGGAGAACCAGTGGCAGTTTTTTTAAGCCAGCATGGAGGAGATACTGAAACAGCTGGCTCTAGCAAATGCCAATCAACAGCAGACAAATGCAGGTTTGCAAAGGAGCCTTGCAGCCCAGCAGCAAGCTCATCAACAAGCCCAGCAGCAATCTGAGGCCCGCTTCATAGACCTGTTACAGAAGCAAGAGCAGAGACTACAACAAATGGAAGCAGTAATGCAGCAACGTCCGCAGACCAGTGAGGAAAGCCGTCCCACTAATACCGCGTCCTTTGGGGTGAGTCGTTTATTGACAAAAATGACTGGAGAGGATGATCCAGAGGTATTTTTGACCACATTTGAAAGGACTGCTGAAAGAGAAAAGTGGCCTGAGGAGCAGTGGGCTGGACTGGTGGCTCCTCTGTTAACTGGTGAATCGCAGAAGGCTTACTATGACCTAGAGCCTGACCAAGCAAAAGACTATGTGATGCTAAAAGCTGAAATATTGGCAAGGCTGGGTGTCACCCTGGCTGTCCGGGCTCAGCGTGTGCATAACTGGACTTTCCAGCTTGGAAAACCCCCCAGGTCTCAAATGTATGATCTCATTCACCTGAGCAGGAAGTGGCTACAGCCAGAGACTTTGTCCGCACCAGAAATTGTGGAACGTGTTGTAATGGATCGGTTTTTGAGAGCTCTTCCTACTGCCATCCAAAAGTGGGTAAGCCATGGAGACCCAGAGACGGCCGGTGGTCTTGTGGATCGTGTAGAGAAATACTTGGCTACAGAGAACCTGACGGCCTCTTCCAGAGACACTCGGACTTTCCACCCTAAGACCAGACCATCCCCAGGGGTGGATAAGAGGATTCCAAGGGGTGAGGGTGGAGAGAGTGAGAGGGTGGGAGCTCTACCCCAAGTTTGGCGAGAACAGCCTGGGAAATCAGCGGCTCAAGAGGCCGCAAGAAGGATCGTTTGCTACCGCTGCCGGCAAGCGGGACATATTGCAGCCAATTGCCCGGTTGTGGAGGAACCCATGCAGTGTGACTTTCTGACGGACAGACATCAGTCGCTGTGTGCGACAGTCGCATGCACTGCCATTCGGGGAACTGAGAAACATTTATGCAAAATGTGTATTAATGGTAGAAATGTTGTGGTATTGCTGGATTCAGGTAGCCTTGTGACCCTGATAAAGGCTGAATTAGTTAAAACAGAGGTCTCTGGGAATAGCAAGGTAGCTGTTATTTGTGTGCATGGGGACACCCGAGAGTATCCAGTGACTACAGTGTGTTTCGAGACCCCCAAAGGTACCCTCTCTCATCCAGTGGGGTTAGTATCTCAATTACCGCATGATGCCATTGTGGGAAGGGATTTTCCGAAGTTCTGGGAACTGTGGGATGATCCTGAGCCCCCCACTGGTGCCCCTATGTACCAGGAATGTGATAGCCAGAACTCCTCTGAGAGTGGGGAGGACTCTCCAGAATTTCCCTTGTCAGTATTGGCAGGGGAGACTCAAGAAACTGGAGAGGAGCCCACCTCCTCAGACGAAAACCTACCGTCTGTGGAGTTTTCTGATCTGGAGGTTCACAGGGAAAATTTTGCCACAGAACAGTTAAAAGACCCCGCCCTAATAAAGGCACGGGAAAACGTAGTGGAAATAGATGGCGAGTTAGTGAACCCAGATAATACCTGCACTTACCCATACTTCAGCGTAGAGAAGGACCTACTGTATCGGGTGGCAAAAAGGGCAGAAGAAACCGTTGAGCAGCTGGTGGTGCCCAAACCTTACAGGAAGTTGGTGTTGGAGTTGGCCCATGGGCACATTCTTGGAGGTCATCTGGGGACAGAGAAAACCCGAGAGAGGGTATTACAGAGATTCTATTGGCCTGGGGTGATGAAGGACATAGAAAATTATTGTTCCTCCTGCCCTGTGTGTCAGAGGTCGGCCCCGATGCCACATTTCCGTAGCCCGCTGGTCCCTCTACCCATCATTGAGGTCCCGTTTGAGAGAATCGCAATGGATTTGGTAGGTCCTATAATCAAGTCCGCTAGGGGGCACCAGTACATATTGGTTATAATGGACTATGCCACCCGTTATCCAGAAGCGATCCCTCTCAGAAATACCTCGGCCAAAACCATAGCCAAAGAGCTATCTCTTGTTTTTAGCCGGGTGGGTATTTGTAAAGAACTGCTTACGGACCAAGGTACACCCTTTATGTCCCGGGTTATGAAAGAGCTGTGTAAATTGTTCAAAGTGACGCAATTGCGTACATCTGTGTATCACCCCCAAACCGATGGGCTGGTTGAAAGATTCAACAAAACCCTAAAACAAATGTTGAAGAAAGTGGTGGATAGAGATGGAAAGGATTGGGACTGTCTACTTCCTTATTTGATGTTTGCTATTAGGGAGGTGCCCCAATCCTCCACGGGATTCTCCCCCTTTGAGTTACTGTATGGGAGACACCCAAGAGGGCTGTTGGATATTGCCAAGGAAACTTGGGAAAGTGAGAGTTCTCCCCACAGGAGTGTGATTGAGCATGTCGCCCTGATGCAAGATCGAATTGCACAGGTAATGCCCATCGTGAAGGAACATTTGGCCCAAGCGCAGTTGGCACAGCAGAGAGTGTACAACCGTGGAGCAAAGACCCGTACCTTTTCCCCGGGGGATAGGATATTGGTACTTGTCCCTACGGTTGAAAGTAAATTCCTTGCCAAATGGCAAGGCCCCTACGAGATAATGGAAAAAGTGAGCGAAGTGAATTACAAGGTCAGACAACCAGGAAGGCGAAAGCCCGAACAGATATATCACGTTAATCTGTTGAAAGCCTGGAGGGATAGAGAGTCCCTAGTCGCAGAAACTTGGTCACCAGCTCAAACTGGTTGCGTGATTCCGGAGGTTGGAATAGCAGCCACCTTGTCACAACCCCAACAACAGGAGGTTAAGGAGTTTGTGCTTCGCAACAAGGAGGTGTTCTCTGAGCTGCCGGGACAAACATCTGGGGTAGAGCATGATATTATTACCCCGCCCGGTGAAAGGGTGAAGTTAAAACCCTATCGGATCCCAGAGGCCCGACGGGAGGCAATACGGGAGGAAGTACAGAAAATGCTGAACTTAGGGGTGATAGAGGAGTCCCAAAGTGATTGGTCTAGTCCCATTGTGTTGGTGCCTAAACCGGATGGGAGCTGGCGATTTTGTAACGATTTTCGTCAGTTGAACAAAGTTACAAAATTTGACACCTACCCCATGCCACGTATAGATGAGTTGATCGACCGGCTGGGAACAGCCCGATACATGACGACTCTTGACCTCACAAAAGGGTATTGGCAAATTCCCCTGGCCAAGTCGGCCAAAGAGAAAACCGCATTTGTAACCCCAGACGGGGCGTTCCAATATAAGAGAATGCCGTTCGGGTTACAGAATGCGCCGGCCACATTCCAGCGGAAAATGGACCAGATACTGAGGCCCCATCGGAAGTATGCTGCGGCTTACCTGGATGACGTAATTGTCCATAGCACAGATTGGGCCTCACATCTGCCAAAAGTGCAAGCAGTCCTAGACTCTATCCGGGAAGCGGGGTTTACGGCTAACCCCAAGAAGTGTACCATTGGGCAGGAGGAGGCCAAATATCTTGGGTACACCATTGGCAGGGGAGTGATAAAACCCCAACTCAACAAAGTCGAGGCCATCCAGAGTTGGCCACGTCCCAACAGCAAGAAGCAGGTACGGGCCTTTCTGGGAATCGCGGGTTATTATCGGCGCTTCATTCCCCACTTTGCTTCTAAGGCTGTGCCCCTAACCAACCTGACGAAAGGGAAAGGGTCGGTCATGATTAAATGGACCCCCGAGGCTGAGGCAGCATTCCAATTCTTGAAACAAGCCTTATGTAGCCAGCCAGTGTTGTACTCACCCGACTTCTCTAAAGACTTTGTCGTACAAAGTGATGCGTCAGATGTGGGGTTAGGAGCAGTATTGTCCCAGGTCTGGAACGGGGAAGAGCACCCAGTCATTTACCTCAGCAGGAAGTTGAAGTCCCATGAGGTAAATTACGCCACGGTTGAAAAGGAGTGTTTAGCGGTGAAGTGGGCTCTAGATTCCCTTCGGTACTATCTGCTAGGTAGGCACTTTGACATGGTTACGGATCACGCTCCGTTAAAGTGGATGGCTCAAAACAAGGAGACAAATAGAAGAGTGAATAGGTGGTTCCTGGCCCTACAGGAATTCAACTTCACAGTAAAGCATCGCCCTGGCGTTCAAATGGGGAATGTGGATGCTTTGTCTCGAGTACATGAATGCCTGATTGCTGGTGTTCCAACCCCAAGGTTAAAACAAGAGGGGGGGGTATGTGACAGCAGGAAGGTAAAGTCACCTGGTTGCATCCAGGGGGGTAGATATATTTCTCCCAGATTCAGGCTTTATGCTGACTTATACAACTAGGGTGGAGAGTTGTATAAGCCCAGCTGAGGCTAGTAGGCTCATGGATGACTCATACCTCTAGGGAGAGTGTGGGGCGTCGTGCAGACAGAGATGAGACCAGCTGAACCTTGTCAGCTCATTTAGGCCTCTATAAGGAACTCCCAGCTTCATTAGATGTTAGCTCATGCCTGGAACCAGACCTGTGTGGACTGTCTAGGGAGAGTGAACCCCTGTGCGGTGAGGCAAAGCCTGTGTGGCTATTTGTTTGGACTTTTACTAAACCAGGGACTTAGGGACTAGGACAGCACCAGGCTGATCCCAGTTGTTAGTTTAGGAAACCTGCATGTTTAGTCAGAGGTCAAACTGACCAGGATTTATTTTGTTTGTTTCTTTTTGGCTTTGCTGTGTTTTTGTCACTGTACATAGAGAAATAAACCGCACCTTTTGATTTTGAAAACCACAACCTCCGTCTGCTGGCCCTGTTTTTGTGTGGGGAGCCCAACCAGGGGGTCACACACACCCGCTACCGAGTTAACCCCCTCACAATATATACATACGCACACACACACACACTATATTGTCAGAAGTATTGGGACACCTGCCTTTACACACGCATGAACTTTAATGACATCCCAGTCACCGCTGACATCCGACGCTCCATAGAGTTGTATGGAGCGCCCGTTCAGGTCGGCCAAAAAAACTGACAGGCAGGCCTGAATGGTCCACCCTTGTGAAAGGGGCCTTATACAGTATGTCTTATTTTCAGTGTGATGTGTATTATATGTGTTGTTACATATCACAGAGACCGGTATTGTGGTAATATTGAAGTTTATTGAGATTTTCAAACATTAGAGGGTTCCACCATTATTGTTAAGTTATTGTTTAGTAGGTTAGCGATGCACTTTTTTTTGTGGTGTGGGAACACATATCAGTGCTTAGTGGCAGGCCTTTTACTGACACTTTTTTATTTTACCTCCAGTAGATTATTGTAAATAGTAGTGTGGTGATTACCTATTATACTAAAGATCGGCATGTGGCATTAATAAACATCAACAGAATTCAGTTGTGCCTCACCAGGCCGGCAACCCATGGACAATGTGCCTGTCTGCTGAGTCCATCTCCCCATCCCTACACTCTTGCACTAATTGGCAGCAATGATTGGCACTGATAGGCACCACTGATTGACAGCACTGATGGCCACTGATAGGTGGCACTAATGGGCACTGATTGGCAGCACTGATTGGCAGCACTGATTAGGCAGCACTGATGGGCCCTGATTGGCACTGATAGGTAGCACTGATTGGCAGCATTTAGTGGCACTGATGGGCAGAACTGATAGTCAACACTGATGAGCACTGATAGGTGGCACTGATGGGCATTGATAGGCAGCACTGGTTGGCAGCACTGATAGGCGGCACTGAATGGCACTGACAGGTAGCACTGATTGGCAGCACTGATGGGCACTGATAGGCAGCGCTGATGGGCAGCACTGATAGGCAGCACTAATTGGAACGTATGGGCACTGACTGGTGGCACTGACTGGTGGCACTGACTGGTGGCACGGATTGGAGGCACTGATAGGTGTCACTGATTGTCACTGATAGGAGGCACTGTTTGGCACTGACAGATGGCACTGATAGGCGACACTGATTGGAAACACTGATTGGCACTGACACGTGGTACTGACAGGTAGCACTGACTGGCACTGACTGGCACTGACATGTGGCATTGACAGGTGGCACTGATTGGAAGCACTGACTGGCACTGACAGGTGGCACTGATTGGAAGCACTGACTGGCACTGACAGGTGACACTGGCACTGACAAGCAGCACTGGCACTGATTGGCACTGACAAGCAGCACTGGCACTGATTGGCACTGACAAGCGGCACTGGCACTAATTGGCACTGACAAGCGGCACTGGCACTGATTGGCACTGACTGGTGGCACTAACAAGCGGCACTGGCACTGATTGGCACTGACTGGTGGCACTGATTGGCACTGACAAGCGGCACTGGCACTGACTGGTGGCACTGACAAGCGACACTGGCTCTGATTGGCACTGACAAGCGGCACTGACACTGACTGGTGGCACTGACAAGCGACACTGGCTCTGATTGGCACTGACAAGCGGCACTGACACTGACAGGTGGCACTGATTGTCACTGACTGGTGGCACGGATTAGAAGCACTGACAGAGGAGAGGGGGGGTATCACATTGAGCAGATGTTGGTGCTTGTAAGATCCGCTCAGTGTGTGACACTGTCCTCCTGTATTGTAACTGCTTGTAGGGAAACAGAGGATCTGTCAGATTTCAGAGTTGTCGTTGGGGTGGGCGGGGCCTAGCAGCTATCGAACCCCAGCCAATAGGAGGAGGAATGGGCGTACCGCTACGTATGTGGCCCCGCCCATTTTCTTAAACAGCCCAATAATGGCTTATGTTCGATAGCTGCTCAGTCCTGCCCTCCCCCATATCACCGCAGAATTATGAAGCTCCTTGCAGACTCTCCCTACAAGCAGTTACAATAGAATAGATGACACTGTCATCTATTGTAACTGCTTGTTGGGAGAGAGAGGAGCTTCATAATTCTGCGGTGATATGGGGGAGGGCGGGACTGAGAAGCTATCGAACATAAGCCATTATTGGGCGGTTTAAGAAAAGGGGCGGGGCCACATACGTAGCGGTACGCCCATTCCTCCTCCTATTGGCTGGGGTTCGATAGCTGCTAGGCCCCGCCCACCCCAACGTCAACTCTGAAATCTGACAGATCCTCTGTCTCCCTACAAGCAGTTACAATACAGGAGGACAGTGTCACACACTGAGCGGATCTTACAATCCCCAATATCCGCTCAATGTGATACTGTCTCAGCACAGAAATTCGAAGCAGCAATTCACAGCAGCCCTGCGGGCAGATCTCAGGAGAGCATGGGGCTACACAAACACTGCAGGGGTGATTAGGGTGTGCCCAGACACACCCGGCATACCCCGTGCGCACGCCTATGTTTCGACCATTATTATTTCCAGTCTTTTTCAGGGGGATTTACGTTCTGGGGAAATATATCAAAATCCGATGGGGCATACACACGGTCGGAATATCCGATGAAAAAATTCCGTCTGACTTTTTCCATCGAAAATTCCGAGCGTGTGTACGCGGCATTATATGTTTATTCCTACAATTGTCAACTCCATATAATTGGTCATTATGGTGTATTTTTTTGATTCAGATATTTTGAGAACATGATGACAATTAAAACATGCATTGTCTTTTAATCTTAGATACAACAGATGAGTGTTGCTATGAACCAATGGCAATGGCTCATGCAAGAAACAGGGAGGAAGACCGGGTACAGGTTATATAACTTTCTTGATATTTTTTTTGCCACGCATATGAAAATGATCAGGCAAGAAAGATCTAGAATTCTAAGCTTTTAAAGTGTGGTTTTAAATGAAGCAATACACAATTAATTATTGCTGCTTGTTTGAGTGCTGATTAGAGGTGAGCCGAATGTACTTGGGTTTGGTGAACTTTACTAAAAATAACTAAAGTGCACAAAAGAACACCTCCCGGACTATTACTTTAGTTTGTCAACAAAGTGGCCCGCATGCCCCTTCATCTATACCAGACCCTTGTCCCAGAGGAGGGTGCAGTATAGATGTTAATAGGGACCCCACATAAATAAAAAAAAGTAGTGGTTTTCCCCCTTGATGAGGGTCTGGTATGGCTGTCAAGGGGAGAAAAAAAAGGCATGCCCCCCCCCTAAGGGCTTATCAGAATCTAATTAAGGGGGGCTCCAGATACTGCCCCCCTCCATGTGAATGAGCAAGGAATACATTATATCCCTACTCTTTCACAAAATGTAAAAAAAATGCCCCAAGATGTAAATTCATTGTTAATCAAACCGATGAACGAAGTCTGCTGAAAGAAAAAAACTCCTGTTGATACGATCCACTCCTGGTGCTTACTTGTCCAGGAGTCCTAAGACACCCTGGCCAATAGGGGCTTCCTGATTGGCCAGTAGGAGAATCAGGAAGAATAGCGAATATTCATTTGCTATTGTCACACAACTGGGTGGGATCAGGGCGCAGTGCTCTGCGCCCCAAGCCCACACTATTTTGAAGCTTATTAGAGCCTCTGGCTTTAATCATGTGCTTAAAAAAAACACACCCCCGCCATTGGAATCCATGTGTCCGGCGCCCTTATGGAGCGGCCTCCACTGAATAAAAGCATTAAATTATATCTGTTTGGTAACTGCAACAAAAACAAACAAAAACTGCATATTAACCATACTAGAAATCCAATGAGCTCCTAACTTTCTTAATTAAAGAGGTTGTAAAGGCACAAGGTTTTTTACCTTCTGGCATTCTATGCCGGAAGGTAAAAAACCTTCTGTGTGCAGCAGCCCCCCCATAATACCTACCTGAGCCCCCCTCAATCCAGCGATGTCCACGAGAGCCTTGTGTCTCTGGGGACCCATACTCCTGATTGGCTTTTGGCAGCCATTGGCTCCCGCTGCTGTCAATCACAGCCAGTGAGCCAATCAGGAGACAGAGTGGGTGGGGGCGAGTTGCGGCTCTGTGTGTGAATGGACACAAAGAGCCCTGGGTCGGGAGCATGCCTGCTTGGGTGCATGCTGTGGGGGCAGGAGGGAGGGGCCAGGAGCGCCGACATGGAACCCTAAAAGAGGAGGATCAGGGCTGTTCTGTGCAAAACCATTGCATAGAGCAGGTAAGTATAACATGTTTATTATTATTTAAAAAAAAAACAAGACTTTAATATCCCTTTAAGCTGATAGTGCTGATCCACATTCTAAAACATTTTAAATGTAACCCCTGTTACCTCTGTGAACTATAGAACACCCCCTTGTTATATAAAAAAGAAGAGATTTTCTGTAGTCTTCACAAACTTCTTGTCCTGGAGTGACAACGCCTAGTAAAAGGAGGAGGTAGTAAAAAAATACTATACAGCAATACCTCGGATTGCGAGTAACGCGGTTAACGAGCGTTTCGCAATACGAGCTATTATTTGAAAAAAAATCCTGACTCGGTTTGCGAGTTCTGTCTCGCAAAACGAGCAGGATTCAAGCCTCTGCGATGTGAGGTACCGCATTTGGCCAAAGGTGCGGGGGCGCCGGTGACACTCGGAGTGCATCCGGTTTCCGAGTGCATCCAAGAGGCTCTGATCGGTCTCGGAGTATTTCCGAGTCTCTCCGGTGCCCCCCCCCCCCACCTCTGTCCGCGTGCTGTACTGCATACAATAGAAGTCCATGGGGAAACACGCTTTGATATGCGACTGCTTTGGATTACAAGCATTCTCCTGGAATGGATTATGCTCGTAATCCAAGGTTTCACTGTATTGTGAAGTCCAAACATTAGTATACAATTAGTTACTCTAAACTAATGAAGCAAGAAAGGTAATTTTTTTTTCCTTTTTTTTACTAGCTGGAAGCTGAGGAACAGACATGCTATGCTTCACTAGATCTTAGCCCCAAAAGACCTGGGAAAAAGCGAAGAAAAAAACCAAAACAAATTAGCCATCAGACTGTGGAAGACAAGCCAGCCAGTAGAAATGGGCAACTATTGTCTAGACCCAGCATATACCTGAACAGTGAACAGCTTACGGCAGAATGCCAAGCTGAAGAGGATTTGATCCATGATGACCCTGTCAGAATTTACCACTTATTAAGAAAGACGAGAGACAATGTGGCTATAGAAGATGAAAATCAAGGTGACTGGCCAGACAAAGAAATACTTTAATTTGTTACTTACTGAGTGGAACTCTGAATTATAAACAGGTTAATCACAGGAGTTTGAAGCATATACTACTATATTCAAACCAAACTATACAGTGTGAACTTAAATTATGTCACATAAAGGGGTGTTGCCTTCATTAAGGGTCCATGTACACTAGGAGCAGAAAAAAATGCCAGCACAGCTGGCAAAAAAAGTGGCATAAAAAATGCTTATAGTAGCTCGTATTGCACAAGAGTTTAAGATAGTTTATGGGTGTTTGCTTTTATAAGCATTTTTTCCAAAACATTCCCCTCTGCTCATTTTTCATTACAATCAATGTACACTTAAAAACATTGAACGTTGCTAAATGCAACGTTTAGGCGTGTTTAGCATTTTTTCTGCCTAAAAACTATTCTCAAAACCGCACTTGTGATGGTCTATTTTTCCTGCCTCTAAACTGAAATATGCCTCTAAACACCCTAATGTGTATGGACACATGGGTTTCCATTGAGCTGCTTCTACGGGCAGGAGAAAGAAAAAAAAAAAACTCCGGTAGAACCAGGATTTTTTAAAGCCCAGTGTGCATGGAACCCAACAGTGCAAACAGCAGTGAGTGCAGTCTCCCAGTGGCAATAAATCGTATTTCATTGTTTATTGAAAGCTATATTAAAGACTGACAATGTGTACTGGGTTTCACAGCCCAGACCAAGACAATGGAAGAAATGTTCCTTTTGGAAAACTGAAGCTGTTTAGAGGAATAGAAAAACAATGTCCTGGCTGAGGTGAAAGACAGAAACTACCTAAGGCATAAATGAAGTTCTGGATCTCAATAACACCTTGTTCCTATGCAAAACTAGAGGGTATTCCCTTTAGAATAAGTATGCATTTCAGACACTTGCTGGCTACTAGGAAAACTACCTTGTGGGTGAGAGTAGAGAGAGAAATGTATCTAATGGGTTCAAATAGAGGTTTATGATGAGACCATCCAGTCTAGTTTGCAGTTTAACCTGGGGGCCTGGAGGACGGGGTCCACATCAGGTGTTCCCTACCTGTGACACCTCCAGGTGTAGGGTCCACTCCCCAAGGTCCAGCTGCTGCCAGCTGAGAAAATCTGCTTGCCAATTGTCCATGCCTCGAATGTACATGGCAGAAATGTGAAGTTCTACCCATGATAAAATGCGATCTACCTCTCTCAATACAATATTACAAACTCTAGCACAAACGTGACGAGAAAAAACACCTACACTGTAGCCTGATATCAAGTACTACATGCCACATAACTTAAAGTATAACTAAAGGAAAAACTTTTTTGGGGGTTTTGGATAGAATGGAGAGGGATTACACCTGTCATTTTCTATTGCTGTCTGTGCCCCCATTAAAAATATTCATCCTCTCTATTTTTCCTGTTTACCAGTATCATTGAAAGTAAAAGTAAAGGAAAATCACAAATATTGGGTTGTCCCCAGAAAAGTAATAGAGGGGAAATCTTCCAATAGCGACACTAGTTCTCATCTCAAATCTCTGCAATGGGACACAGATGGCGAAAAAAATCTGACAGGGGTTATAACCCTCCCTTACTCTATCCAAAATGAAAAAAAATATTTGCATATATCTCTACTTTAAGAAATGCTGTGCTAACCTCTTAATACAGTCAAACAGATAATTGTACACTATGTGAGTGTAACCAAGTATCATACATATTAAATCTAGAAAAAAAGGGGGTGGGGCAAGTGGGATTTTCCCAGTACCGTCATATGACATTACAAAAAGTGTAATTAAAATCCATAAAGTTTTGTTTTTACATATAGTAAACATACATTTTAAAAACATTAAATGTTGCATAGTAAATTCATTTTAAATGGTCGTGCCACCTCAATCGGGGTTCCACTGAGAATACCAGATATCTCCAGTTACCATATGACAAAGACAGGTCAAACTCTCGACATGTTTTGCTGATTCACCGCTTCTTCAGGAGAGCAAATAGGAAAACAGAAGGACTATACACTGGAAATAATAATAAAATATATAAATATAAATATAACACATATAGAAAACAGTGGTAACCTATTCATATGTTCTATATGGTTTGAGTAAATAGAAGGGGTGCAGGCGTGAGGGATACCCTGGTTGAAGGTGGTCTAGTGCTCCCCTGCCAACATCTAGCCACCTGCTTTCCCTTTATTTGAGGTTCTAGTGCACCAGCACACACACCCCTCATATTACCCATGCAGATCCCTTTACAGCACACCCTCAATACAGATTCCCCGTGTAGTAAGCAACCCCGCTTTTAACTTCTCCGTAGACTGACCACTTTCTTTGACAGACACCCCACTTTCATCTCCTCTAAACCCCCTGCTTTATTCTCACACTTCCTGCCCCCCCCCCAATTACATTATTTTCTGCACCCAGGAGACAACTTTCCCTTCTATTTTGCACCCCCAAGTTTAACCTTCCCTTAGACCACCCCACTTTCCAGAACCTAACATGCCTATCTCACTCTTGCTGCAGCCTCCAAGCCAATCACACCTTTGACAGACATCTCAGTACCATCCTTCTTTTTGTACCCGTAAACAGCTTACCCTTCGATTGAGCAACCCCAAATTTAACTTCCTCTTAGGCTGCCCCACTTCCAGATCCCAACACACCAATGTCATTCTTGCTGCAGCCTCCAGGCCAATCACAAGCAATCCAAACATACCCCTGCCGTGATCTGAACTCACTACTGCACAAGCTCACAGTGGCACAACTGACGCATTTACCCCCTAAGCTACAGCCACAGATGCTTGTGACACATCCCAAAAACTAGGGCTTTGTTAGACCTAGAAATTTGCCAATATATTTACAGCTGGTTGAGACGTGGGTTCTGTATCTAATATGGCCATCTCTTTTGGCAGGATTTACAAGCAGCTCTGGCCATGGCTGAGTGGGTAAATCCATAGTAGTAATTAGGCAACAGCAATCTGTCTCCTCCTCCAGTCTGTCCCATCCTGCCACAGTTAGAAACACACATGAGGGAACACAATAAACACCTTGATCGCCCCAGTGACATTTATACAGTTTCACTACAATGCATTTTTTCATGCTTTTTGCAGAAATGAAGGACATTTTTTTAACACGGCTTCCTATGGAACATGTTCACATCAATGCATTTTTTGTGCCTCTGCATTTTTGGAAAGGGTCAGGGTCTTTTTTAAACGTAAAACGGTGCTTTGTTGCTTTTTTCAGTTCAATAGATTTCAACTGAGAATCTGCAGAAAAGCATGTAGTGCATTTTTACCGCAATCGCTGCGATTTGCGTCTTGCATTTTTAAATCTGCCCAATCCCCCCCTCCCCCCCCCAAAAAAAAGATTAAAAAAAGCAAAATGCAAATCGTGGAAAAATTGTGGTAACATTGTGATAAAAAAACATAGAAAGCACAGGAAAAAGCACTGCAGAAATGCTCAAAAGCAACATGCATAGATGTAAATGGAGCCTAAGGCGGCTTTCACACGGGGCGGATCCGCTGGACGAACTCTGCTAGCTCAGTGGGGGGATCGCAGGCGGATGACAGGTCCGTCTCTGCTCACTGTAAAGAGATGGACCTGTCAGAACCCCGCTGTTCTCTATGGGGAGATCGGATGAAAACGGACCACCTGTCCGTTTTCATCCGATCCCATCCGATCTGATCCCCTGGGTGAACATATCATATTGCCATCCGTCTGTTTTGAGCGAATCTTGTCAGATCGGATGGCAGGCGGGTGTCAGCGGACACATCCCTGTTGACATCCACCTGCCATTAGAAGTCAATGGGTGGCCTGCTCGGATCGTGTGAAACGGGCCTAAAGGATTGCACATGGCAGGCTGACAGAGCTGCTGCCTCCATCACTGCCATCCCCATCATTGTCACTGGCAGTAGTCATGTGGACAGTCGTGTTCTAGGCTTTGTATGGGGGCTGCAGGAGAAGATTCCTTCTATTTTATCATATAGTGTCCAGAACATGGCTGCCCACAGGACTCATCCCCCTGCTCCTGAAGACACCCCACTCTTTATTGTTCAATTACATCTGTAGCGGCCTCACCCCCTCTTTTTGGTCTAGGGGTATGTTGTACGTGAGGGTGAGATGCGCTACGGCCCATGTCCTCCCCATTGCAGCGGGTGAGGTGAAGGCCAGTACCAGTTATTCTTCTCGGGCCTGTGTATTTCTATTCACAACCAAGTCTTGCTGTGCCGACACTCCCCTTCACTCCCATTAACCAGAGTTCCACACACCGATAAGGATCCAACACTTGTTTTATTGTAACACACAATAAACAGTTCTTAGTCAGCCAACTGGTTGAGATCCATAAACAGTTCAATACGGTGGGGTGAGCAGGTCGAGGCACTGTCCTAATGATAAAACTAAACCACTGGTTTCACCAGCGGTTGCTATAGCCATTGGCTAGAGAGAGGAACTTGAAATTTGTGAGTCTCTACCAGCGAACATGAATTGGAGTACCTTCGCTGCGTTGTGGCCCCTATCAGGGGGGAGATGTCCCTCCAAGGGAGTTACCAGAGGCCCCTCCATCACCGGGTTGATGCTGCTCCAGACTCTTCAGACGGGTAACCTCTCCGGCCTCCTCACCTCAGACATGGGCCCCATCCACCTCAGGGTCCCTCGGACTCATCCGCCCTTGCGGAGCCCAGTCGAAGTCACTGGGCCCCAGGCCTCCGGTGTAGTACCTCACCCCAGGCTTAAGGTGCCTAGGATGGACACCAACTCCGCTCCGACCAGGCCTAGGGCGCCTGGGCCGGAACTCCGGATCGCCCGCACCCAGGCCTAAGGTGCCTGGGCACGCGCTCGAGAAGAAGACCTCGTGGCGAGGGCGTCTCTCCCCTTTATCTCCTCCCATTAAGCGACAGCAGGTTCTCCGCCCCCGCTGTACCACCGCCGGAACGGGACAAAAAGGACAGCACTGCGGCAGTGATTCTACCTCGACCTGTGGGAACACCGCCACCCCAGGCCAAGGAGAATAGTACACCACCAAAGTCCTCCACAACTGAAAGTGGTCTAAATCCTCTATGATTTACACACACCTGGGTCATACTACCACCCAGGTGTATCCCCCTAAATTTAGACCCCCGCTACACATCTTTTTAATAAATGCACTATAAATATTCTGTCTATAGAGCATCACTACAGTTGAGGTGGCACCCTTGTTGTACAAGTGCTGAGATAAAATCAATATAGAATATTGAAATGATTATTGATTTGGATATATGTCCTGTTGCGGGATTTGTCCTTCTACGCTCAGATGAATAATAAACCAATGACCCTGCTGGGGATTGATTTGGAAAAGGCCTATGACAAGGTGTCGCACGCCTTTTTGTTTAGAGTCCTGGAGAAAATGGCCCTGCCAGGGCCGCTTCTGAAGGGTCTGTATTCGGGAGTGGTGAGCCAGGTCCTGGTATACGGGAACCTGTCTGATTTATTCCTGGTTTCTTCAGGGGTTAGGCAGGGGTGTCCCCTCTCGTCTATTCTATTCATTTGTGCCATTAAGCCTACTATGTTGAAGCATGTACAGAGGGACAAGGTATTGAAGGGGATGTTCATCCTAGGTAGTAATAGCTGATGTGTCAAGTCAGTGAGGAAAAAGGATATGTTTGTCTGTCTTGCACCACTGCGCACAAAAAAATTAAAAAATACGTTTGTCTGTGTTGTTTTTCACCTCACATAGAAAGACAAATGCTCAAAAAATTTGCTTTAGGCAGTTCTCTTTTGTGCAAAGGGCTAAAAAGAGATTGTAGACAGTCCACTTTGGGATTAGACTACATGAGAGTACAGTGTTTGCTGTTCAACTCTTCTCCGCTGTCCCGTCTGTGTGTGCAATCTCAGCTGTAAAGTGTGGAAAGAGGGTGTACACCGTGTATCCCTTTAAAGAGGATAGGCGGCAGAACCTGTTCGCCCAAAGGACGGTGAATTGTCTGGAGATGAGAAGAGAGCAAATTGGGCAGTAGACCTATAAAAACAAAGAACACATTGCAGTGCAAAACTACTTCTCGCAGAAGATGAAGCCACACAGAGAAGGAGGATCCACATCTTGCCCTGTCATGGTAGTATATGTTTGTCTGTCTTGCACCACTGCGGGCAAGAAAATATAAAAAAAATATTCGTCTGTGTTGTCTCTCACCTCACATAGCTTTAAAGGCACATGCCCAAAAAATGAGCTTTAGGCGGTTCTCTTCTGTGCAAATAGCTAAAAACAGATTGTAGACAGTCCACTTTGGGACTACATTACATGACAGTACGGTGTTTGCTGTACATCTCTTCTCTGCTGTCCCGTCTGTGTGTGCAGTTTCGGCTGTAAAGTGTGGGAAGAGGGTGTACCCCTTTATATAAAGAAACTTATTATACATTCATTGAACACTAGATGGCAGCAAAGTTGACAGTGAGAAGCATTGGTCTGCAGTTCTGATACTTACAGAGCTAACATGGATGGCAACCAACAGACACGTAGAGTAGTAGACATGGAATGAATGGCAAGAGGACCAATGATATTGGATGGATAGGCCACAAAGGGGCATAGCAGTTGGAGATGATGAGTCTGGTCAGAAATTTTTTGGCAGGAGACCGTAGATATGTATACTGGGACCAGTTTGGCATCCCTAGAAGAGGGAGAAGAGTAATATATAAGAAGTACATTTATACAAAGAGAGAGGGGTATATTCAAATTTGCATGGCTCTATGCTTCAGATTGACTGGGCTTTTAAGAATTAGCATACCTGGAGTAGCTGAACTTTATCACTATATACTCAGTGAGAGATTATTGTATCAGGGCTTCTAGTAGGTCATATTTTCAATTAGTCCAGCGTTTATACCCTGAGACACTGCCTAGGGGGCCCTAATAGAGCAGAAACGTTGGAAGACTGGATAAGTGTCCATCAACCAATAAGGCATCTCTATCAAACAGTCTAATATAAACAGATGCAGATAAGCATCTATATCCAAGTCAATAATCCTTGCTACGTTTCCACTGAGCGGAACGGTTCGGGTCGGTACGGTTTGGAACGGTTAGAATGGTCCGGTCTATTCTCGTGAGCGTTTCCACTGCAAGTCGGACCGCCAGGGGCCATACAGATTTTAGAAAAAATGCCTTGCGTGATGTCACACTAGTGCGACGAGAAACGTGACGCAGCGTCAGTCAGCGCCAGCTACACAACAAAAACAATAATGGAGGTTATCCAGCAGCTTGTGTTTTTTCTACTGGCCTTTTGGTTCTTTGTAGTCCAAATACATGCCGCACTGTATGAGAGAAGGTTGCGAGCGGCAATGAGAAAAACAGCATTGAAGAAAAGAAATTTGCTAGCTTGGATGTTTAGCCGGGAGGAGAAGTACACCTTTGTGCGGCAAAGACAAAGACGGCAGCGCTATAGGGTAAGCACAACTGACCGACTTAACTCAGACCTACCTGACATACACACTACCTACCTTAAATACACACACACACTGACCCACCTACCTGACATGCAAACACACACTGACCCACCTACCTGACTTACACATACACACACTGACCCACCTACCTGACTTACACATACACACTGACCCACCTACCTGACATGCACACACACACAATGACCCACCAGACACATATGTTATATATGTGTAATGTTTTTTTTTTTGTGATATGTTACCATCTGTGTTTTTTTTTTTTTTAGATGCTTCTGCTTTTGGCAAATCAGCGCCGGCGACCAGTCATTTGGGCTTTCCCCCGTGCCAATGAGTGGTGGGATGTGACCGTCCCGGGATTCACACACACACAGTGGGTGCAGAATTTTAGAATGTCTGAGGAAACCTTCTCATACCTTTGTACCAAGCTACGTCCAGCGATGGAGAAGCAAAGCACCAACTTCAGAGCCAGTTTGCCAGTGAGGAAAAGAGTTGCCATTGCACTGTGGAAGCTGGCTACCAACAGTGAATATAGAAGTATTGGTCATCTTTTCGGTGTCAGTAAATCTTCACTGTCCCGGTGTGCGCAGGACTTCTGTAAGGCTGTCTGCACATTGCTAGCTCCTGAAATTGTGCATTTTCCGGACAGGGAAAAGCTTAAAGACATGGCTGAGTACTTTGAGAACAGGTGGGGCCTTCCACAGTGTGTTGGTGCTATTGATGGCTCACACATACCAATAATAGCACCACAAGAATACCACACTGACTATTTCAACCGGAAAGGCTGGCATTCTATCATCCTCCAGGGAGTAGTGGATGGCAAGGGACTATTCTGGAATGTGAATGTAGGAAAGCCTGGGAGTTTGCATGATGCTCGTGTTCTACGATTGTCCACATTTTGGGACTGGGTTGGCCAGGGAGGACTGTACCCTGGTTCCACTAAGAACATTTGTGGGGTCAATGTTGGGTATTATGTTCTTGGGGACTCTGCCTACCCTTTACAAAATTGGCTCCTGAAACCATTTCCTGACAATGGCCGCCTGACAACAGAACAGCAAACCTACAACAAAAAAACATCCAGGGCACGTGTCGTAGTGGAAAATGCTTTTGGAAGACTGAAGGGTAGATGGAGGTGTCTTATGAAGAGGAATGACAGTGACATTAAACTTGCCAAATCCATGGTGCTTACCTGCTGTGCTCTTCACAATCTTTGTGAAAGTCATGGAGAAGACTTTGACCAGGATTGGAATACATCTTCAGAAGAGCCAGTACCAGTAATAGCACCCCATGATATGGAAGAAGAGTGCAGTGAAATACGCCAGGCTCTGATGCTGCACCTCAATGTTTAAATTTTTACCATGATTTATTAAAAATTTTAATACCTTTTTGCTATATTGTTAATAATGTTTTATAATAAAAAATACATACTCAAAAAATTCGCTCATGGTTTTTATTTCACAAAAAACTCATCGTTCCATATATTCTGTTAAAGAAAACTAAGATTTTTTTTTTATAAAAAAAGAATAAAAAAAAAATGGGTACAGGTCCTTTGCTACATGAAAGGCACTACGGTCTGGGTGGTGACCTGGGTTCACGACTGGCTGAAAGGACTTGAACAAGCTGACCTAGGACACCGAGGAAGGCCTGGTTGAAGGTAGACAGCTGCTCCATCTGCTGACGGGCGATTTCTGCCTCCTGGCGCATAGCTTCCTGTGCATCCTGACGCAGTGCCTGAAACCGCCTTTCAGATTCGTTCTCAATTCTTTCCAGCTGCCTTTCTTCTGCTGCCCTCATATCCTCCATGACTGTGCGCAGATCCAACTGCAAACGTCTCCTATGACCTATAATATACAAAATATCAAACTAGTGTTTTTGGTAACATCTGTCAAAACAATACTGTAACCCCCTTTCTCATCTGCCACACCAGACTACATCACATTTATCTACTGCCCCACAACTGTAACCCCTGCACATCTGCCCTACTGCTCTTCTGCCCCACTGCTGAACCCCCTTCTCAGCTCTTACACATCTATACCCCCTGCACATCTGCCCCACTGCTGAACCCACTTCTCACCTCTTACACCTCTGTACCCAGTGCTCTTCTACCCCACTGATTAGTTATTTTAAGAAAATGCACACATTTCACATGTCTTACCATTGTGCCGGGGTGCATTGGGCGTACTCTGTGGTTGGGTACTCTGTAGGCTAATCTGTGGTTGGGTACTCTGTGGTTGGCTTGATGAGATACTACTGGTGCTGCTGAAAGACGTTGAAGGTCCATCATCTGACAAGTTTGACGCATCATTGGAGAGTCCATCAGCTGTTTCTGAAAAAAACATTTGGTTATATATATTTTTTTTACAGGTTAGCATAGCGAAATCCTATGGCATCAAAAAAAATTAAAACTTTCCAAAGGGGTCTACCATGGATTCGAGAATTGCAGTTGCAGAGTCCAGACCACCCTCCCTGCCTTGGTTTGCCGGCCTATGTCCGTAAATGGCGTCCATGTCGTCGTACCACCTCCAAGTACTCCGACTGTTTCCACTACGGCTGTTGTCGTCCTTAATTTTTTTATATTGTCCTTTAAGCTTCTTAAGCTTTGCCCTGCACTGCCCCGATGTCCGTTCAAATCCCTCGGCTGCCATTCGTTGAGAAATATCTTTGTACACCTTTTCGTTTCTCACTGATCCATCAAGCTCACTCTGAATAACGCTATCCCCAATAATCCTTAGGAAAGTAGATAGTTCCTCAGATGACCAGACCCTGCTGTTGTTTGCAGGCATCCTTCTCCTTTATATTGAGGGCGACAAGGTGCTTGTTTGGCGCTTTGCTTTGACGTCAGCATTGACGATTTTCTGTCCACCAATCAGTGGAATGTATCGTGTGACGCCAGTAGCTCCGCCCTAACCGTACCGTTCCATTTTCTATGGCCCCACGTCTGAAGCAGGACCCTGAATGGTGCGGTACGGTTCGGTTTAATGGCACGCTTTCATAATGGAAACACCCAAAATAGCGTACCGTACCGAACCATACCGAACCGATCCGCGCAGTGGAAACGAGGCAAGACTGTACCTGTATGCCTTATAAGTCCTGATATAATTGCAATAAATGCGTATAAAAATTATTATAGAGACAGAGCCACCAGGAGTTCCAATATTGCAAAGCAGTGGCTTGAATACCATCTAAAGACATAAAGAGTGAATTAATCAATCTCTGTCATAATGGTACTGCGTAATGAAAAAGTGCATTCATCCCAGTATGTACAGCAGCACAGATAGCGCAAACATACCTGTGTATCAATTGCCAGTATTTCCAAGGGGGGTGTGTACGGTGGCACCAGTAGCCATAAGAAGGAGAGCTTCTCTCTCCTATATTTATATGGCCAATAATAGATGAAACAATCCTCCCCAAACAGGGGTGGAGACAAACACCACATGTGGAGGTGACCACTTCCTGT
The DNA here is from genome assembly GCA_029206835.1 of Rana muscosa. Taxonomy (NCBI): domain Eukaryota; kingdom Metazoa; phylum Chordata; class Amphibia; order Anura; family Ranidae; genus Rana; species Rana muscosa. The sequence continues at coordinate 3,213,405 of JARGYO010005583.1, read as the reverse complement.
GTGCGCCAACAGGAAAGGTCCCCAGGGTGTGCGGCGCACAGCGTCAGCCCTGCCCACATCCAATGGCAATTGATACACAGGTATGTTGCGCTATCTGTGCTGCTGTACATACTGGGATGAATGAAATTTTTCATTACGCAGTACCATTATGACAGAGATTGATTAATTCACTCTATATGTCTTTAGATGGTATTCAAGCTACTGCTTTGCAATATTAGAACTCCTGGTGGTTCTGTCTCTATAATAATTTTTATACGCATTTACTGCAACTATATCAGGACCTATAAGGCTTACATGTATGTGGATTATTGACTTTGATATAGATGCTTATCTGCATCTGTTTATATTAGACTGTTGGATAGAGACCAATAATAATAATAATAATAATAATAGAGATGTCTTTTGGTTGATAGACACTTATCCAGTCTTCCTCTGTTTCTGCTCTATTAGGGCCCCCTAGGCAGTGTCTCAGGGTATAAACGCTGGACTAACTGAATATATGACCTACTAGAAGCCACGAAATAATAATCTCTCACTGAGTATATAGTGATAAAGTTCAGCTACTTTAGGTATGCTTATTCTTAAAAGCCCAGTCAATCTGCAGCATAAAGCCATGCAAATTTGAATATACTCCTCTATCTCTATATAAACGTACTTCTTTTATATTACCCTTCTCCCTCTTCTAGGGACACCAAACTGGTCCCAGTATGCATATCTGCGGTCTCCTGACAAAATTCTTCTGACCAGACTCATCTTCTCCATCTGCTATCTCCCTTTGGGGCCTATCCATCCAATATCATTGGTCCTCTTGCCATTCATTCCTTGACCTTGTCTACTACTCTATGGGGCTGATTTACTAATAACAGTGCGCTGCGCTGGTTCTAACCTTAATTGGTGCGCCAGATAACTCCTTCACTGGGCGCAGGAACCAGCGGCACACTGTTATAGTAAATACAAATGTCAGTGGCGCTCTATTGAAAATGAATGGTTCCCTATGGGAGCCCATTGATTTGAATAGAGGTCGCCCGGGAAGTCGGATGAAGCGGATCCGACTCGCAGGGCGACTCGTGTGCCGGCTGACACAGGGACAGCGTGACTTTGCGAGGCTACTTCATCGCGCTGGTCCTCGGCAGCCTCGCTGTCCCGTGTTTAAGAAAAAAACGGCATGGGTTCCCCTCCAGGAGCATACCAGGCCCTTAGGTCTGGTCTGGATTTTAAGGTGAACCCCCCTAAGCCGAAAAACGGCTTGGGGGTCCCCCCAAAATCCAAACCAGACCCTTAGGTCTGGTCTGGATTTTAGGAGGTGCCTTGACCACCTCCGATTTGGGCATAGGAGCCCGCAGCGACAGTCTCCTTTCCCCGGTAGCGGATGCAGGTAACACCGGGAACCGAAGGGCATTCAGGGGACTGGATCCCTCCTCAGGTGCTGGTGCCTCCACCAGGGGTGTACTATCCCCTGTAGACATAGGTGGGTCCCTTTTGGCACGGGACGAGGACAGGGGTTTCTTGTCCCAGCCCTTTTCAGCAAATAGTTCATCTATTGCAACATCGTCTCCCACATCGGAGACCGACTCCAGGTCAGAGGTGACACACTCCTCTGCGGGTATGTAATTCCCTGTAGACATGGAATCACCCCCTCCCGCAGGCTCCGGTAACTGCGGATCCCCGACACCTCCAACAAAACACCAAGTCCCGTTCCCCGGCTTACCTCGGCCGACACTTGAGCATAGAGGTCCGGGAATGTTCCCACTGGATCCATCCGGGCCAGGTAAGCGCAGGGGTTGTCCTCCATCTCGACCGCTGGAAGCTCTGACCAGACCGATCTTCCTCTTTGGCGGTGGGAGTAGGGAATCTGTGGTGCCCGAGGCAGCGTCCTCGGATTTCTCCTCCAACACTTTGATCGCGACCTCCCCAGAGGTCTCTACAGTGCGCGCAGGGATGGCTGTCCAAGCATTGACTTCTCCTTCAAGAGTGGCGGCGCCCGTTGTGCGGCTGAGGTGGAAGACCCGAGGCCTTTCAATGTGTTGCTCCACCTCGAACATGAACTCTCCGCAGGCCTCACAGCGCCAGAATGGCTTCAGCTGAACCACCAGTCCCGAACATCCGGGACAAATCATGCCCAGGGCCTCAACGTCCTTGCAGGTATACAGGGCAAATCGTCCTCGGGGCTTGAGCCGAATCCCCGTATCCGTAATTGGAGCAGCAGTTAAAGTCATCCTCGTGGTAGTAGAGACTGGAACCCATGAGGCATTACTGAACATGGTGACCGCTTGCTGCTCCATCGCGCACTGAAAATCTGGCGCCAAAGTCCCCACGTGTACCTCTTCAAATGGCCGGACTCCTCCCCTTTTGCGCACTAGTTCGCTGGCTTTCTCCATGTCACGCCCACGAACTGTGCAGGGAGTGTGTGCCTCGTGGCGCGTTGGCCATTATGGCCGACCTCCTCCGAACTCTTCTGGGCAGCAAAGTTCAAACTCCGATAGCTTCGGTTCCATTACACAAACACAAATCCCGGACCCGGAGCCCCCACGTGTAGCGGCACCCCCTTTTCCCACTTCTCCCTCTTTCTCACTTTGCGGCTGACTGACTCGTCTAGGGGTACCAGGGAGAAGAATGGGGGGGACGCACCACCAGCTCATGCCCTCCCATGTGTATTATGCAGAGGTGTGAGCTAAACCTTTTACCTTCGGGTCTGTGTTCACGTCCGGAGCCTCAGCTTCTCTTATGGAGGATGATTGCCCCTGTCACAGGCAGGGGCACTTAGTTCCCAGTAACTTGAGTTCCACACCAAATAAAGTCCAACCCTTATTTATTCTGTTAGAGCAACAAATAGTAGACTGGTTGAACTTGAAGAACAGACAGGTGTGGGAAGGAGAAGGTCCAGGCACAATCAAAGAATTAAAGTTCTCTCCTGTTCCGTATAGTGCAAACAGGCTTGGCGCACGGTCGCTGCCACAGACCGTGAATTTGGTTTCTGCCACAAACCTTGGTGAAAGTAGAGGCCTCTGCCACAGACCTTGATGATAGGTTTCTGCCAACGACCTGGTTCACTTGGATACCCGCCACTGACCACAAGAACATAGAATACCTCCGTTAGGATAAATGGCCCCTGTCAGGGAAAGACATCCATCCGGACGGTCTCCAGAGGCCCACACCGTCACCGGCATTATGCTGTACCAGCTCTTCAGGAGGGTCACATCTCTGGTCCCTTACGCCCTGGATTCGGGCACCCAATTCCGGGGGCACCCTAGGAATACTTCATCCCTTGCGGGACCCAGTGGAAGGTACTGGGCCAGGAAAAGAAGGGGAGAGAGGTCCCAGTGCTCACTATGTATATACACCCACACTATGCCTGATAAATAACAGACGCACAGTGTGACGTTTTAATGGCGGACTCACCAAGTAAGGTGCGGTCTCTGTGGCCTATAAACAGATATATATGGAAAAGCCCACCAGGGAGAAACCTGAGAAATTGGACTCCCCCTGGATAAAGAAGCCACAGGTGGACCACGCCGCTTATGAAAACAGATTACTTTAATTGGTACAAAAAAATTGGTTTCTGTCCATGCTGCTGTTTTATCTAGCCACCTTGATGATTACAGCTGCCTGTCTTATCTACACCAAGTGGTTTTCCTTGTCTGCTGCTATTTTGCTACCCTGCATTGACCTGCGCTTTTTGCTTTTGCTTTTTTTGCAATTTGCTTGCTTCCACCAGTGAACAGATTGACTCAATGTGACCTATTTAACCACTTACCATTGCTCTCTCATACTGAAACATTCAGTTAAAACTGTAATTTTGCGTGGTGTCACTTTTTTCATCCTAGTTCCAGTTTTTTACCGCACAGCCATTTTTTGCATTTTCTATGTTCCTTTGGAACTGGTCTAGCCCTATTGGCTGACCCCATTACATACAGGGATATTACCTGGATTCTCTTTCCAGTTGATCACCCTGTTATACTGCATGCATGCGTCCGCACTTAGTAGTCTGTGGTTTTAATATTGATGACGTCATCATATTAATTTTAATTGTCTGTGGGTGCTGGTATGGGTTTTCTGAGCATCAGTAAATTGTGTATTGACTTTTCAATTTTTTTGTACCAATTAAAGTAATCTGTTTTCATAAGTGGCGTGGTCCACCTGTGGCTTCTTTATCCAGGAGGAGTGCAATTTCTCAGGTTTCTCCCTGGTGGGCTTTTCCATATAGAAGGTACTGGGCCCCAGGCCTTCTTGCTGAAGGTGCCTGGTGCTCGGACTCCTCGTGCGCAAGATGTCCGCCCCCTTTATACCCTCTCGCAGCAAGCACAGCGGGTTCCCCGCCCCGCCGTACTGCTGCTGCGAGAGGACAAAAAGGGCACGGCCCTACAATGGTGGTTCAACCCCAGCCCAAGGCGACAGTGCCACCCAGGGGCCACAGGGAACTGGACACCATTGATATCTTCCATGAACAAAAACAACCATAAAACACTCGTACGGTAATTGTTGCATCTGGGCCATATTACCGCCCAAACACTCCCCCTAAATATTGATACCCGCTACACTTACAATATATATATATATATATATATATATATATATATATAAGATTAGGGGTTGTTAGCTCTCGTGGTGGATGCGTTTTTTCAGTGATTCAGGCCAGTCAGGAACTCTGTTTAAGGGCATGGTAGCCCATTTTTATTTAAAAACACAAAAGTTCACAAATACATCCGTAGCATTAACAGGGGGGTTCCACCATTCCTGTATCTTGCATACTCAACAGTTTAGCCTCCTAGCTTTACCTTCTTGCTATCCGGCTGTTTCAGGCCTTTAGCCTAGGCCTTAGGTCTGCTCCTCAGACCCAAACAGTTTCCAAGAGTTAAGCTCTCTCCTCGCTTACCCCTGGTCAGCACCTTTGTTGCTGAATCACCAACGATGTCTGCCTCCTGCAGACATGCCTATTCTGGCTGCACCCATGCAGCAAAGATAGCCTCTGACTCCACTCAGAGAGAGTCCACCTGACTCTCCAAGCACAGACTTCCTGTCTGTTGGGTGGGGCCCTGATCCATAGTCAGGGCAGGGCTAAAAAGCAAAGACACAGCTGTTCAATCAGCATGTCTTTCTCTACAAACTCTGGTGTAAACCAACACTCTTTAAGGTCGCACAGAGTCGCACCGTTACATATCCTCCCCCCCTGTTTCGAACCGGAGGGAGGAACACATAAACCCGTTACCAAGAATGGGACACCTCTGTGCCAGCCATTGGCTGCTTAGGCCCATTTCTTTTTCCGAGTATGTGTCCACCAGCACTTCACCTTGGCGCCTCTGTACCAACTATCAGTAGCAGGAGTCCTAATCTGCCCAACCTTTTCTCTAAAGGTGCACTCCACCCACATCTTCTTCCGGGTGTGCTTCCACCAGCACTTCTTCCTGCACCGTGGGCTCCCACTAATCTCTCTATCCCTTCTACCTTCTGGCCTCTGGATCCTCCTTTTTTCTCCCACAGACCTACTCTCCCGGGACTGTCGGGGACCCACTTCTATTACATCTGTCAGGGACTGGCCACTCTCACTACCTGACGCAACATTAACCAACAACATTTGTTTCTCAGGTTCACTAACCCCTGTGTGGTTACTCTTGGCACCCAAACCATCCGAGATCAACACCACATCCTTATTCAACTCAATATTGTCATTGGGACCTCTTGTCCCCTTGTTTGCTAGGACAGTGTCTATGGAGGGACCACCTACAGGCAAGCAGTTACTCCCTATGGGACAGTCCCGCAGTTTCACATCGCCCCCATTGTCCAACACTCCAATAGCAATGGTCCTCACCCCTACCTCATTAAGCATCACATTACCATAAGCACATGTCTCATCAGCATTCATAAACATAGCAGTTTTATAAGCTTTATCAAATTGTCCTTTGTCAAAATGCATGGTACCCTGCGTGCCACTCAGCACACCACCCTTTCTCTCCAAAGGCATACTTTTGCCCACTAGGGTAGCTTCACAGTTGTCCTGGGAAACCACTTGCCTCACCACAGCAGGCTCCTTGGTGGTTTCCCTTGGCAACTCCGCAGCACCTGTCACTGTCACTAGGGAACCTGGCACATCCACTGATTTGGTCACCCCTCTCCCAGCACTCTGCTGGACAACCTTAGGTGCACACAGAGTCCACATGTCCTTTTCAGTTCTTGACTTTGCTGCAAGCTGGGTTTTAACCTGTGTCTCCCCATTGCTCTGGGTAGCACACTGCAGCAAGTCAGTTTTTACACCTTCTTCGGATCTCCTCACCGAACATAACGCCACTTCACTCGGATCACTCTCACAAACTGCAACAGTCTTACCATATCCTGCAGGTGGTGTAATAGCCTTCACTTGAGTGCGTTGTCTCACAGGTGTGGTGTCTCCACAGGCTGACTCCCCCATGTGGCCAAGGAGCAACACTGCAGCCTTTCCGGATTTTCCAACATCGCCTGCAGGCAAAACAAATTTTCTGTTGTCAGGGGCAACAGCAGACCCACACACGTGGTCATACCCCTTGCAGGATGCTGGATACGATACCCTTTTCTCTGGGCTTGCAAGCAAAGCATTAAGCCCAGCAACAAGATCAGCAGTTGTATTCCACAAGCTTGGACAAGAAAAGATCCCGTGCCCCAGCTGACCACATTCCAGGCATGGTACTTGGCGACTTTCGCCCGTTGCTATGGGAGACCACATTCTCCCCGCGGATCTTTTCCAGCACTCTCTAGATTGGATTGCTCCTAGAAAATTGTCGTAATCATCTCGGTTACTATACATCCCACGGTATACCTCCTGGTACTCCTCCGTCAGAAAAGGTTGCACCAACTCAACCCAGCGACTTTGGGGCCATCCTTGGGCGGAAGCAATCATCGTAAAATCCTCCAAAAAATCTTCCACATCCTCAGAAGGTAACATAGGCCGTATGAAGTCAGCTGTATGGATTTCTGCTTTGTTGCCATGGGCAACCGCACACACCTGCTCACTCTTTACACAGAGCAGGCGTCTCATACCTTTGCTTTGCTGGAGCCTGAGACGAAGGGCACTTGGAAACTTCACTTTTCACCTTGACAGCTGGCCAGCATGCACCAGCGTTGCTAGGGGCAACAGCATGCACTTCCTCTTTAACTTGGTTCAGTGCGGCCAAGTGCATCTTGCACCAGACTGGGGCTTGTTCTGTCGATAACAACTCTTCTAGCCACAAAGGTTCTGTCTATCAGCTCAGAAAACTTTTCTTCCTTCTTGTGTTTTGACCGCCCCATCACTGCAATCAGGCCAACAACGTTTTTTAACACAGTTCCTATTAACACAGGAAAATTTGAGGTACTGTGTCCCAGACTTACAAACAGCACACTTTCACATGCAGACTTCACTCTTTGCGATTCAGCTTGAACCATCCACTCACTGGACCTTCCTAAGTGGATACATCTTCCCAGGCCACGCTGAGCTCACTTCCACAGGTACACCACCTGTATTCAACACAGTCCATTAATTGAACTCCTGTGCAATGCAATTCGCCTGGCTGCCCATCACCGCATTGCTGCAAAACACACAGTTTCTTTTTACTCACTGTTTTTGGTATGCGCGGATCTGGAACTCTTCCAAAAACTGCCCGCATTCTCCACCATATGTAAGATTAGGGGTTGTTAGCTCTCGTGGTGGATGCGTTTTTTCAGTGATTCAGGCCAGTCAGGAACTCTGTTTAAGGGCATGGTAGCCCATTTTTATTTAAAAGCACAAATACATCCGTAGCATTCACAGGGGGGTTCCACCATTCCTGTATCTTGCATACTCAACAGTAGTGATGAGCCGAACACCCCCGGGTTCGGTTCGCACCAGAACCCGCGAACGGACCGAAAGTTCGCACGAACATTAGAACCCTATTAAATACAATGGATGCGAACGTTCGAATTCTAAAGTGCTAATTATAACGACTATTATCCATGTTATTGTCCTAAACAGAGTTTGGGAACCCGGGTTCTGCACCAGGGGACATGTATCAATGCAAAAAGAAGTTTTAAAAACGGCCGTTTTTCGGGAGCAGTCATTTTAATGATGCATAAAGTGAAAAAAAAAAAAAGTAAAATATTCCTTTAAATATTGTACCTGGGGGGTGTCTAAAGTATGCCTGTGAAGTGCCACGTGTTTCCCGTGTTTAGAACTGTCCCTGCACAAAATTACATTTCTAAAGGAAAAAAAAGCCATTTAAAACTGCTTGCGGCTTTAATGTAATGTCTGGTCCCGGTAATATGGATGAAAATCTTTAAGAAAAATGGCATAGCTACCCCATCACCCCCCCCCCCCTACCCCAGCCCATTACCAGCCCCTTTGGGTCTTGTATGGATATTAAGGGGAACCCCGCACACAAAATAAAAAAGGCCCTATATACTCTGAACAGGCGGTGCATACAAGACAGGGACTGTAGGTTTGTTCTTATGTAGAATCTGTTTGTAATTTTGAACAGGTACATTGTTTAACCACTTCAATACAGGGCTTTTTGTACCTATTCAATACCGGGCCTATTTTGGCACTTCTCTCCTACATGTACAAATCATCATTCTTTTGCTAGAAAATTACTCAGAACCCCCAAACATTATATGTTTTTTTAGCAGACACCCTAGGGAATAAAATGACGGTCATTGCAACATTTTTTCTTGCACAATATTTGCGCAATAATTTTTCAAACGGCTTTTTTAAAAAAAAAAAATGGTTTCATGAATTAAAAAATAACAAAACAGTAAAGTTAGCCCAATTTTTTGGAACATATGAAAGATAATGTTACGCCGAGTAAATAGATACCTAACATGTCACGCTTTAAAATTGCGCACACTCATGGAATGGCGGTACTTCGGTACTTAAAAATCTCCATAGGCGACGCTTTAATTTTTTTTACAGGTTACCAGGTTAGAATTACAGAGGAGGTCTAGTGCTAGAATTGTTGCACGCGCTCTAACGCACGCGGCGATACCTCACATGCGTGGTTTGAACGGCGTTTACATATGTGGGCGACTTACGTGTGCAATCGTTTCTGATCGCGAGCTACCGGGGACAGGGGCGTTTTAATTTTTTTTATTATTATTTATTTATTTATTTTACTTATTTATTTATTTTTTTACAATGATTTTACTTTTTTTTTTTTTTTTATCACTTTTATTCCTATTACAAGGAATGTAAACATCCCTTGTAATAGGAATGTGTGTGACAGGTTCTCTTTATTGAGAGATGCGGGGTCAATAAGACCCCACATCTCTCCTCCAGGCTGGAAAGCATGAGATCAGTGAAAAAAATTTCACTGATCTCATACTTACAGCTTCAATGGCGGCTTTGTTTACATATGAGGACCCGGGCGTGACGTCATCACATCGCGCCCGGGCCTCCGACGATCATAGAGATGACTGGTGACCATCTAGTCACCAGTCATCTCTATGCTCATCACGTGACTCCACCAACGATGCCGGAAGATTCGCTCCGGGTCCCCGATCGCACGGGGGAGCCCGGAGAAGCACCGGATGGCGGCGGGAGGGGGGGTGTCCCCTCCCGCCACCTATAAGAACAATCAAGCGGCGGAACCGCCGCTATGATCGTTCTTATGGTGCACAGAATCGCCGGCACTTTAAAAGGATATCTGAATGATGCCTCTAGCTGCAGGCATCATTCAGATATCCCCCTACAAAGCCGAGGACGTCATATGACGTCCACCCAGGATGGGAGATCCCATCTGTGGACGTCATTTGTCTATGGCTGGGTAGGAAAGTGGTTAAGTGTAGCTCCAGCCAAAGGTGGTGTTGACACAACACTGTAAGGCCTGACAGTTACTCTTGGTGGGCGCAGCAATGGGCCCTGCTGTGAATTATTAGATCAATAATTATAATTGCATGCCCCTGTTGAACAGGGGCTGAAAAATTGGGCCTTAGGCACTGGTGGCACAACACTGCAACCCCTCACAGATACTGTACTTGGAGCACAGCAATGAGGCCTGTTGCAAAGTATTGCATCAAAAATTGTAATTACACGCCCCTGTTAAACAGGGGCTGAAAAATTGGGCCTTAGCCACTGGTGGCGTCACCCATAAACCAAAATGATCTTCCAAGCTATCATCATTAATCGTATCATTGAGGAGGAGGAGGAGGATAGCCAGTCAACATAACAGCACAGGCACTCAGCATCAGCATCAGTCTTGAAGGGATGTGACATTTTAAAATCAATTAGTCTGTTATATCAGCATCAGGTGTGTGGTAGCTGGTGGTGATCCAAGACTGGTTCATCTTGATGAAAGTCAGTCGATCAACCGAGTCTGTGGACAGGCGCACCCTGTGATCCGTGACAAATCCTCCAGCAGCACTGAATGTGCGTTCTGAAAGAACGCTGGATGCAGGACAGGCCAGTAGCTCAATTGCATACTGTGCAAGCTCTGGCCAGTGATCCATCCTCAAGACCCAGTAAGCCAGAGGATTTTCGGTGGGGAAGGTGTCCAAGTCTGACCTTGCCCCTAGGTATTCCTGCACCATGTATATCAGACGCTGGCGATGGTTGCTGGAACCGATCATACTTTGGGGCTGCGGACTAAAGAATTGTCTGAACGCATCGGTCAGACGGCCACCTTCCCCACCGCTCCTTCTTTGACTGCCCGAAGCCTCAGCAACTCGTTGTCCAGGACCAGGAGTTTGTAACCTCCCAGTCTCTGGGAACGCGTTGCACAGACCTTTCTGCAAGGCCTCCCGGAGTTGTCTCATCCTCTGCTCCCTCTGCGACGGTAACATAAGGTCTGCAACCTTACCCTTGTACCGTGGATCAAGGAGAGTGGCCAGCCAGTAATGGTCCCTCTCCTTGATCCGAAGAATACGAGGATCCTTCCGCAGACTTTGCAGGATCAGGGAGGCCATGCAGCGTAGGTTAGCTGAGGCATTCAGTCCGGAGTCCTCTGGGTCACTAAGGACGACATGATCCGCAGCTACCTCCTCCCAGCCACGTACAAGTCCACTGGTTTCTTGGGACTGTAAATCATCCCTAAAAGACTGCTGCTGATGATGCTGAGTGCCAGCCTCCACCTCCATGCTGACACAATCCTCCTCCTCCTCCTCCTCCTCCTCCTCCTCTTCCTGTGCGATGGGTGGGACAGAAGGAACACTGTCTGGGTAAAGGGGGCCTTGAGAGGCAAGGAAGTCCTCCTCTTCCTGCCTCTGTTCTGCCTCAAGTGTCCTGTCCATTATTCCACGCAGCGTGTGCTCCAACAGGTGGACAAGAGGTACAGTGTCACTGATGCATACACTGTCACTGCTCACCATCCTCGTGGCCTCCTCAAATGGTGCCAGGACAGTGCATGCATCCCTGATCATGCCCCACTGGCGTGGTGAAAAAAACCCGAGCTCCCCTGACCCTGTCCTGGTGCCGTAGTCGCACAGGTACTCATTGATGGCCCTCTGCTGCGTGTGCAGCCGCTGCAGCATGGCCAACGTTGAGTTCCACCTGGTGGGCATGTCACATATAAGGCTGTTCTTGGGCAGGTTCAACTCCTTTTGCAGCTCAGCCAGGCGTGCACTGGCATTATAAGATCTGCGGAAATGCACACAGACTTTCCTGGCCTGCCTCAGGACATCCTGTAAGCCCGGGTACCTGCCCAAGAACCGCTGCACCACCAGGTTAAGGACGTGAGCCATACAGGGCACATGGGTCAGTTGTCCCTGTCGGAGGGCGGAGAGGAGGTTGGTGCCATTGTCGCAAACCACCATTCCTGGCTTAAGCTGGCGTGGCGTCAACCACCTCTCGGCCTGCCCCTGCAGAGCAGACAGGACCTCTGCCCCAGTGTGGCTCCTGTCCCCCAAACACACCAGCGCAAGCAAGGCATGGCATCTTTTTGCCTGCGTACTTGCGTAGCCCCTTGAACGCCTACGGAGCACCGCTGGTTCCGAGGACAAACCACAGGAAGAGGCCATGGAGGAAGAAGAAGAGGAGGGGGTGGAGGAGAGAGGTGTGTCACAACCAGTAGTAGCATTTTGAAGGCGTGGCGGCGGAACAACCTCCAACACTACTGCACCTTGTCCTGCATCCTTCCCAGCTGCCAAAAGAGTGACCCAATGGGCCGTGAAAGAAAGGTAACGTCCCTGTCCATGCCTGCTGGACCATGAGTCAGCGGTAATATGCACCTTACCGCTGACCGCCCTGTCCAGCGAGGCCAAGACATTGCCTTCCACATGCCTGTAGAGAGCCGGAATCGCCTTCCGTGAGAAAAAGTGGCGTTTGGGAACCTGCCACTGAGGAACCGCACATTGCACAAACTCACGGAAGGGGGCCGAGTCTACCAACTGAAAAGGCAGCAGTTGAAGTGCTAGCAATTTAGCCAAGCTAGCATTCAACCGCTGGGCATGTGGATGGCTGGGAGTGAACTTCTTTCGACGGTCCAGCAGCTGGGGCAGGGAAATTTGCCTGCTAGAATCGGACGTCGGTGTACTGCTAGCAGAGTGGCCGGTATTCTACACCTTCATTCCTCTCAGTGCAGGTTTCAGAGAGGACTGAAGGTATACTGGGGTTGGAGATCCCAGCTGATGCGGTGCAAGGAGAGGTCCGCTTTGTTCTTTGGTGTGGGTCTTTAAGGTAGGCTTGCCAACGAGCTGCATGGCAGGTCAACATATGTCTGATCAAGCATGTGGTGCCCAAGCGGCTGATGTTTTGGCCACGTGATATACGCTTGAGACATATGTTGCAAACAGCAGCTGTGCGATCTGATGCACTCGCCTCAAAAAAGGCCCACACCAAAGAACTTTTTGAATGACGGGAAGAGGCAGCGCCCTGCACAGGCGGAGCTCTGCAGTGTGATTCCGTTGGTGTGCTGCCCATACGCTGGCCACCCAAGGGCATCCTGCCTCGTTGGAGATGTGCCTCCTCCTCATCCTCCTCCTCCTCCTCTCTCCTATTAGGCACCCACGTGGAGTCAGTGACCTCATCATCCCCTCCCTCCTCATCACTGGAGCCAATCTGGCAGTATGCTGCAGCTGCTGGAGCATGACTGCCAGATTGGTGTCCTTCTTGAGCATCCCCTCTCTCAGCTCTCACGCTACTGCCTTCCTCTAGCTGGGTATCATCATCAGATCCTTCGAAACGCTGGGCATCCTCCTGGAGCATGTACCCAACACTGTGCTCAAACAGTTCGGGGGACTCCTCAGGAGGAGGACATGGTGGGTCTAGGGAAGGAGTGACTAATGATGACATTGATACCAGAGAAGAGGACGCTTTGGCAGTTGCTTTGCCAGTACCCTGAGCCTGGGTGAGAGAGGATGAGGAGGATGAGGTGGGCTTGGTCATCCACTCTACCAAGTCTTCGGCATGATGTGGCTCAACATGTCCAGCTGCCGAAAAGAAGGACAAGCGTGTCCCATGGCCATGTGCTGATGACAATGCACCGCGTCCACGACCAGCACTGTTGCCCCCAGACACAGAGCCTGCTTGCCCTCTTTTTTTGCTTCCTGACTGTCTGCCTCTCCTTGTTTGCCTTCCAGACATTTTAATGGATGGCCTGCAGGGAGATGGGAAAAACAGCAATAAGGGCTACCTTCAGGTGTATACTGTGCAGGAGGCTTAGCAACAAAGACACTGACACTGTCCCCTGCCTATCCTTCTCTGTCCCTAAACACAAGGATTTGCAATATGGTTCAGCAAGATTGGTTTAGCACAGAATAGCACACTGATAGTTTCCCTCACTGTCCTTCTCTGTCCCTACAAACAAGGTTTAGCACAGAATAGCACACTGATAGTTTCCACGAGTGTCCTTCTCTGTCCCTAAACTCAGGGATTTCAAATATGGTTCAGCAAGATTGTCAGTGTGCTATTCTGTTCTAAACCAATCTTGCTGAACCATATTTGAAATCCCTGAGTTTAGGGACAGAGAAGGACACTCGTGGAAACTATCAGTGTGCTATTCTGTGCTAATTCTTGTTTGTAGGGACAGAGAAGGACACTCGGGGAAACTGTCAGTGTGCTATTCTGTTCTAAACCAGTTTCCCCGAGTGTCCTTCTCTGTCCCTACAAACAAGAATTAGCACAGAATAGCACACTGATAGTTTCCACGAGTGTCCTTCTCTGTCCCTAAACTCAAGGATTTCAAATATGGTTCAGCAAGATTGGTTTAGAACAGAATAGCACACTGACAGTTTCCCCGAGTGTCCTTCTCTGTCCCTACAAACAAGATTTAGCACAGAATAGCACACTGATAGTTTCCACGAGTGTCCTTCTCTGTCCCTAAACTCAAGGATTTCAAATATGGTTCAGCAAGATTGGTTTAGGACAGAATAGCACACTGACACTTTCCCTCACTGTCCTTCCCTGTCCCTACAAACAAGATTTAGCACAGAATAGCACACTGATAGTTTCCACGAGTGTCCTTCTCTGTCCCTAAACTCAAGGATTTCAAATATGGTTCAGCAAGATTGGTTTAGAACAGAATAGCACACTGACAGTTTCCCCGAGTGTCCTTCTCTGTCCCTACAAACAAGATTTAGCACAGAATAGCACACTGATAGTTTCCACGAGTGTCCTTCTCTGTCCCTAAACTCAAGGATTTCAAATATGGTTCAGTAAGATTGGTTTAGAACAGAATAGCACACTGACAGTTTCCCCGAGTGTCCTTCTCTGTCCCTAAACTCAAGGATTTCAAATATGGTTCAGCAAGATTGGTTTAGAACAGAATAGCACACTGACAGTTTCCCCGAGTGTCCTTCTCTGTCCCTACAAACAAGATTTAGCACAGAATAGCACACTGATAGTTTCCACGAGTGTCCTTCTCTGTCCCTAAACTCAAGGATTTCAAATATGGTTCAGCAAGATTGGTTTAGAACAGAATAGCACACTGACAGTTTCCCCGAGTGTCCTTCTCTGTCCCTACAAACAAGATTTAGCACAGAATAGCACACTGATAGTTTCCACGAGTGTCCTTCTCTGTCCCTAAACTCAAGGATTTCAAATATGGTTCAGCAAGATTGGTTTAAGACAGAATAGCACACTGACACTTTCCCTCACTGTCCTTCTCTGTCCCTACAAACAAGGATTAGCACAGAATAGCACACTGATAGTTTCCACAAGTGTCCTTCTCTGTCCCTAAACTCAAGGATTTCAAATATGGTTCAGCAAGATTGGTTTAGAACAGAATAGCACACTTATAGTTTCCCTCACTGTCCTTCTCTGTCCCTACAAACAAGATTTAGCACAGAATAGCACACTGATAGTTTCCACGAGTGTGCTTCTCTGTCCCTAAACTCAAGGATTTCAAATATGGTTCAGCAAGATTGGTTTAGAACAGAATAGCACACTGACAGTTTCCCCGAGTGTCCTTCTCTGTCCCTACAAACAAGATTTAGCACAGAATAGCACACTGATAGTTTCCACGAGTGTCCTTCTCTGTCCCTAAACTCAAGGATTTCAAATATGGTTCAGCAAGATTGGTTTAGAACAGAATAGCACACTGACAGTTTCCCCGAGTGTCCTTCTCTGTCCCTAAACTCAAGGATTTCAAATATGGTTCAGCAAGATTGGTTTAGAACAGAATAGCACACTGACAGTTTCCCCGAGTGTCCTTCTCTGTCCCTACAAACAAGATTTAGCACAGAATAGCACACTAATAGTTTCCACGAGTGTCCTTCTCTGTCCCTAAACTCAAGGATTTCAAATATGGTTCAGCAAGATTGGTTTAGAACATAATAGCACACTGACAGTTTCCCCGAGTGTCCTTCTCTGTCCCTAAACTCAAGGATTTCAAATATGGTTCAGCAAGATTGGTTTAGAACAGAATAGCACACTGACAGTTTCCCCGAGTGTCCTTCTCTGTCCCTACAAACAAGATTTAGCACAGAATAGCACACTAATAGTTTTCACGAGTGTCCTTCTCTGTCCCTAAACTCAAGGATTTCAAATATGGTTCAGCAAGATTGGTTTAGCACAGAATAGCACACTGATAGTTTCCCTCACTGTCCTTCTCTGTCCCTACAAACAAGATTTAGCACAGAATAGCACACTGATAGTTTCCACGAGTGTCCTTCTCTGTCCCTAAACTCAAGGATTTCAAATACGGTTCAGCAAGATTGGTTTAGAACAGAATAGCACACTGACAGTTTCATTCACTGTCCTTCTCTGTCCCTACAAACAAGGATTAGCACAGAATAGCACACTGACACTTTCCCTCACTGTCCTTCTCTGTCCCTACAAACAAGATTTAGCACAGAATAGCACACTGACACTTTCCCTCACTGTCCTTCTCTGTCCCTACAAACAAGGTTTAGCACAGAATGACACACTGACACTCTCCCTACCTATCCTTCTCTGTGCCTAAACACAAGGAATCCAGGATTAGTAAAGGAAAAAAATGACACTGTCCCTGCCTATGCTTCTCTTTCCCTGCTCCGGAACACACTACACAAGGCCGCCGCGCTGGCGGCCTTTTATAGTGTGGGGCGTGTACTAAACCCCCTCAGCAATAATTGGCCACAGGCATCCTGCCTGTGGCCAATCATTGCTCTCCTCACTGCCGGCGCTGTGATTGGCCAAGCATGCGAGGTCACAGTGCATGCTTGGCCAATCACAGCGCCTGGATGACACTGCGATGGCGTAGTGCATTGTGGGCCGTTCGTGTCACTCGAATTTGGCGCGAACGGCCCAAATCGTTCGATCTTCATCGAACGATCGAACAGCCGATGTTCGAGTCGAACGTATGTTCGACTCGAACACGAAGCTCATCCCTACTCAACAGTTTAGCCTCCTAGCTTTACCTTCTTGCTATCTGGCTGTTTCAGGCCTTTAGCCTAGGCCTTAGGTCTGGTCCTCAGACCCAAACAGTTTCCAAGAGTTAAGCTGTCTCCTCGCTTACCCCTGGTCAGCACCTTTGTTGCTGAATCACCAACGATGTCTGCCTCCTGCAGACATGCCTATTCTGGCTGCACCCATGCAGCAAAGATAGCCTCTGACTCCACTCAGAGAGAGTCCACCTGACTCTCCAAGCACAGACTTCCTGTCTGTTGAGTGGGGCCCTGATCCATAGTCAGGGCAGGACTAAAAAGCCAAAGACACAGCTGTTCAATCAGCATGTCTTTCTCTACAAACTCTGGTGTAAACCAACACTCTTTAAGGTCGCACAGAGTCGCACCGTTACAATATATATGTACACACACATACATACACATTTATGTAGTGAGGTGACTCATACAATATCAGATATATAAAAGGAACACAGAAGCCGCTTCTATTTTTGCACAGGACAGGAAAGAGTAGTGCACACATAAACACCCCATCCTGCTGTCATCACAACTACAATATAAACGAGACCATCCATCCGACATATACAAAACAGAATCCTCTCCCAGGCTGCACTCACCTTCAGCCAGCATCTCCATGGTGACTCCTGTGGGACAGAAAGGAGCGATCAGGTGACGTCCCGCACTTCCGGGTTTTCTTAGGTAGATACTCCCTTTCCCCCAGTAGAGGAGCCATTTTGTCATAGCCAGAGGCAACTGAATCGGAAGAAATTGATAATAAATAGGAAGCAATACTAAAGAATAATAAAGAATCAATGAAGGAGAAGTAATAGGAGTAAACTATACAAAACATATTAAGAATACATGATAAATAGCTAATAAATAGGAATAAATGAAGATGGGAGATCGACCTGCCACACAGACACAAGTGCTAGAGCTTGTTGTGCCCCCACGTCTCCATACAGCTAGTGATAATGTGAGATTTGTCAGCTCTACCCCCTCCTATTCCTCCATGCCCTCCTCTACTGAATTGTCCTATGAACCTCAAGTACCCCTTAAGCGTTCAAAGGGCTATTCAATGAGTCAGGCTAAAAGGTGCCATGCAGTGCTTCAGCTGGTGTGTCTAGGGGACAGGAACGACACCGGAGCAGAGATTCTTGCAGCTCTGCAGGGACAGGCCCAGAGGTGGTTCACACCACGCCAGCTGGAGCCAGTAATAGTGGTTTGTGATAATGGCACAAACCACCTGTCGGCCCTTAGACAGGGAAAGTTAACAATGTGCCATGCCTGGCACATGTCCTCAATTTGGTGGTGCAGCATTTCCTAAATAGGTACCCAGGGTTGGAAGATCTACTAAAGCAGGCCAGAAGAGTCTGTAGTCATTTCAGGCCATCATACACAGCCAAAAGAATAAAAAAGAACAAGTGCGCTAATGTGAATTGACTAATAATCAAACATTATGAATCCACACATATATTGAATAAATAAAGTCCAACAGTGATAACAATGAATGTGTCCTGTAAAAATGAACATATCCTAAATAAGTCCCATCAAAAATCAGCAATGAAGGGAAGCCGTGAAGAGGTGAACCGCAAAAAGTTTGAAATTCGGTGCATGCACACCCGTGTCCACCACCAACAATCAAGCTGCTTACCAGAGGTAAGAAACAAATAAGCCCATCAGCAATCCCAGGGGGAGATCCAGAGAAATCCAGATAAACTTCGCAGAGTTCCAACGTCACTTGATAGGCAGTGGATACAGCAAAGATTTCCCAAGGAGAGAGAGGAGGCTCAATAGTGCATTACCCAATGTAAAATTTGTTTTTAAAACGGGTTTAAAAACACTTACACAATGTACAATTTAAAGAACATAACAACCGGCCGGTCCGCCGTACCTGTCCCGTAGTGATGACGTCATACACAGCCAGTGCTCAGTTGGCTGACATTCAGCGGGAATTCCACCTGCCCGTAAACCGCCTGATTTGTGACATGCCCACCAGGTGGAACTCGACTTTGGAAATGCTTCAGCGACTGCACATGCAGCAGAGGGCCGTTAATGAGTACCTGTGTGAGTATGGCACAATGTCAGGCTTTTTTCCAGACGCCAATGGCTGCTCGTAATGGATGCATGCACTGTACTGTCACCATTTGGGGAGGCCACAAGGACGGTGAGCTGTGACAATGCATGCATCAGGGACAAAATCCTTGTTGTGTTCCTGCTGGAGCAGACTCTGCGTGGCATTATAGACAGGGCACTTGAGGCAGATCAGTGGGATAAAGAGGAGGACTTCCTTTCCTCTCAAGGCCCACGTTATGCAGACACCATTGTTCCTATGCCACAGAACACACAAGAGAAGAGAGAGGAGGAGGAGAATGATGATTCTGGCAGTTTCGGAGGCATTGAAGCAGAGGAATACATATGTCGAACGGTAAAAGTAAGAGATGGTTTTCGAACCTCAGAACCCTTGGGAGTAGTACGTGGCTGGAAGGAGGCAGTAACATATACTGTAATCGTCAGTGACCCAGTGGAGTCTGCTTCTCATGCCGCCGCAAATTTGCGGTGCATGGGCTCCCTCATGTTTCAAAGCCTGCGAAAGGACCCAAGAATACGTGGCGTAAAGGAAAAGGTTTGCTATTGGTTGGCAACCCTCCTTGGCCACCCTTATAAGGGGAAAGGCTCAGAACTCATCCTGTCCCCACAGAGAGTGCAGAAGATGAAATCTCTTGAGGACACCTTAAAGAGGAGTTTATTGAAGACTTTTCCGGACTCTGCTAGGTTACAGTGTCATGGAAAACATAGTTTTGAGACTTCTGTTGGTCAAGAGAGGAGTGGTGGAGAAGGCGGCCACCTAAGTGATACATTTCTCAATTTTTTTAGTCCTCGTCGCCCAGGGCTGTCAGCTTCCACATCCCATCGGCAACATTTGCATCACCTGGTGGATGATTATCTAGGGGCAAAAACAAAGATGGAGAGCTTTTTAGTTGATGATCCTCTAGCTTACTGGGTCATGAGAATAGCCAGGACTTGCCCAGTATGCTATGAAGCCCCTGATGCCGATGTCGCTGATTAAGTGTTTTTGGGATGTGGAATCTCTGCAGGACTTCTAGGCTGCCTAGTGTTGTGGGTGTTGATTTAATCTGGAAGAATGTTTTTGGTTTAGGTTTCATGGGCACAATTAATACCCAAAGACACACCTAAAGACCAATTTTCCCACACCTGTTTGACAGGTGCATATCATTGCGTATTCTTCTACATATTTTTGGTAAAAAAAAATCGCAATAAGCATTTTTTGATTGGTTTGCGCAAAAGTTATAGCATCTACAAAATAGGGGATAGTTTTATGGCATTTTTAATAATATTTTTTTTTTTACCAGAAATAGCGGTGATCAGCGATTTTTATCGTGACTGCGACATTATGGCGGACACATCGGACACTTTTGACACTATTTTGGGACCATTGTCATTTTTACAGCGATCAGTGCTATAAAAATGCACTGATTACTGTGAAAATTACACTGCCAGTTTAGGGGTTAACCTGTAGGGGGCGCTAAAGGGGTTAAGTGTGACCTAATGTGTGATTTTTACTGTAGGGGGGCGTGGCTTGGCGTGTGACATCACTGATCGTCGTTCCCTATGACAGGGAACAGACGATCAGTGACAGGCTCACTAGGAAGCACGGGGAGAGGTTTGTTTACACTTACCTCTCCCCGTTCTTCAGCTCTGTGACCCGATCGCGTGACACCGGTGGCGATCGGGTCCACGGGCGCGGTCACGAAGTACCTGACCGGGTCGCGAGCGCGCCACCGGCGGCGCGCTTACGACCCACGGCTGTGCATATTGAAGGGGACGTACCTGTACGCCAATATGCCCAGCCATGCCATTCTGCCGACGTACATCGGCGTGCGGCGGTCGGCAAGCGGTTAATTAAATCCCCCCCAAACAAAAAAAAGTTAACCACTTCAATATCATCGCACAGATAAGGCACATCAGTGCAGTAATGTTATCAGCTTCTGTTCACTCACTTGCCAATGGTAGTGGACGCTCCCAGCAGGTCACAGAGGCAGCATTCCTCCTCTTCCATCCCACGTGTCTGGCCTCTGAAATGACATCACGCCAGATGGAGCCTTGGAAGCTCCTGTCGGGCAGAGATCACTCTGTCTGACAGGGAAGTGACTGCTAGTATTGTGCTGGCCGGGTGCAGGAGTGCACTCGGCACACTCGTACCGCTCCGCTGTGAAGTTACGGCCAGCAGCTGTATACAGCAAGACGCCGGGGGGCGATTGTTACCCTGCCCCCCGGCCCAGTCTGCCCCTGGTGGCGAGGAGGGAGGGAGGGGAGTAGGAGAGAGGAGAGGACTGGGCGTGCCAGAAGACATCCCGTAATGGACGGCACCAGGGGGCGGGGCCCCACACAGGCCCCGCCCTATTTTTGGCTGAATTATCAGCGTGTTTTTTATTTCGGCAAAATGCCGAAAACGCAATTTTCGGCCGATATGTTTCGGTGGTCGAAATTTCGGTGCATCCCTAGTTACGGTGTGACGGCGCCACCGACACCCAAAGACCAATTTTTCCCCACCCGTTACTTCTATCCAAAGCCTGTGGTAGAGACACCATAATTTATCCAAAAAATTTTCAATCTTGTTCCCAGTGCACTACATTGTGGCCTCTTCATACAGACTGGCTCCCTATGAGCTCAGCGAAGCTGCCCCCTCCCCCCTAGAATCAGCACAAATATCTCAAATGGGTTTATTTAGTGCTATATTTGTGCTGTTTTGTGTCATTAAAGTGTACATTTGTGCTGCTTTTATTTTTAAGATATTAGCAATTGTTTTTTCCATACTATGACATCACCTAGCCCCCCTACAACAGCCAAATGACACTAAACCGGGCTGGTTGGTTAGTGCCACGTCTGTGCTGCTTTGTGCTGGTTAAATTTCCATTCTATCTTTTATCGTTTTAGATACAAAACTGGTCTCGTTGGTTAGTGCTATGTTTGTGCTGGTTTGCGCCTTTAAAATTTCCATTCTATCTTTTATCGTTTTTTTATCAAACCCCACCCACTTTGCCCCTCTACAATCAGCACAAATAAAAACTCAATTGCGTTTCTTTAGTGCTGTTTTGTGCCGTAAAAATTTACATTTGTGCTGCTTTTATTTTTTTGATATTAGAAAAGGTTTTTTCCAGACTATGACATTACCCAGCCCTCCTACAACACTGTCTCAATATCAGGGGCCCCCGAGCCGGGGCTCACTAACCAGGTACGTGACAGGAGGGCGGGGTGATGTCATGGTCTGGATAATTTTTTTTCTAATATCATAAAAATAAAAGCAGCACAAATGTAAATTTTTATGACACAAAAAAGCACAAACATATGGTTTGTTTATTTTTAAGATTTAATAACATGGGGTGCAAAGAGGGTGGGGTGTGATCAAATAAAAACAAGCTGTTATAACTAAAAAACAATAACAGCACAAATAAAAATGTTAGCAGCACAAATGTGGCACTAACCAATGAGACCAGTTTTGTGTCTTTTGGCTGTTGTAGGGGGCTGGATGACTTTTGGTGACCTTAATAAATTATTAATCGAGATGGGCTGTATGTTCAAGTCGAACGTAAGTACGTAACGTAACTCGAGCATCAGCTGTTCGTTTGTTCTTAGGCAAGTTCGCCCGCCGCGAAACGCCCCATAATGCACTGCAAGATCGTAGTGCATTGGTGGCTGCTGATTAGCCAAAACATGCAACTGACCTGCATGCTTTGGCCAATCACAGCGCAATATGCTTTGAGAGCCAGGATTGGCCAAAGGCTAATTATGGCTCAGGGGCTAAGTCGACGCCCCAAGCTATATAAGGCTGCTGCTTACACGGTGACTGTATATAGTGAATGAATAGAGATTAGGCAGGTAGTCAGTGTAGTGTGCAGTCAGTCAATGTAGTATATACTGTATAATACAGTTCAGAGTATATAGCGTAGTCTGTGTAGTTTATATAATACAGTTCAGAGTATATAGCGTAGTCTGTGTAGTTTATATAATACAGTTCAGAGTATATAGTGCAATCAGTGTAGTATATATATTACAGTGGAGCGCATATAGTGCAGTAAGTGTAGTACATATAATACAGTTCAAAGTATATAGTGCAATCAGTGTAGTATATATAATACAGTCCAGAGTATATAGTGCAGTCCGTGTAATATATATAATACAGTGGAGAGTATATAGTGCAGTCCGTGTAGTATATATAATACAGTTCAGAGTATATAGTCAGTCAGTGTAGTATATATAATACAGTTCAGAGTATATTAGTGCAATCAGTGTAGTATACATAATACAGTTCAGAGTATATAGTACAGGCCGTGTAGTATATGTAGCACCCTCTAGGCTTGGAGTATACAGTCTGGGATGGGTGCAGAACCAGATGAATGGACTGTGGTGTCATGGGCAGTGGAGAAGGGCAGCTGCAGCCAGAAGGGCTGGCAGGGCCTGAAGATGGCTTACTGGGCTCAGTAGCCGCATGTAGGACAGCTAGCACCAGAGACTTTATCTTTTGCTACACTATAGGGCCCACGGTCCCTGCCTGCAAAGGGCAATTGCTAAGGCCTGATGGAGCCAGTGTCAGGCTACTCCACTTTGTGCTAGCTGTGCCTGAACATTAAAGAGGACGCGATGTGCAAAAGGAGAGAGAAGTGAACATTAGAGAGAAAGCGATGTGCAGGAGGAGAGAGGAATGAACGTTAGAGAGGAAGTGATGTGCAGAAGGAGAAAAGAGTGAACGTTAGAAAGGAGGCAATGCGCAGGAGGAGAGAGGAGTGGAAATTAGAGAGGAAGTGGTGTGCAGGAGGAGAGAGGAGTGAACATTAGAGAGGAAGTGATGTGCTGTAGGAGAGAGGAATGAACATTAGAGAGGAAGCGATGTGCAGGAGGGGAGAGGAGTGAAAATTAGAAAGGAAGCGATGTGCAGGAGGGGAAATAGAGTGTATATACCTGAGTGTATATACTGTAGTTGTCTCAGCAAGTTCTGCGAAATTCCATTGGGCATCCCATAGTTCCTATACCCCATCCAAGTTCAAATCCCTCAATAAAACATAAAAACAAGCACATGGACTGTTTTTCTGTCTTGGAGTGTCTGAGAGGTGAACGCCGGGCCAGGCAGGGTGACAGGTGGGCCACAACACTTAGAAGCAGGGCCGCCATCAGAAATTTTGGGGCCCCTTACACAGTTTTAGGCCTGGGCCCCCGCCCCATCCCCGGACCTGACCATCAACATTCCCCAGGGCCCGCCCACTGGCAGTCCCAGCGAGTCCCATCCCATGTCCTCCTCTTTCAGTCTCATCTCCCTGATCCCATGTCCTTCCCCTCCTCCAGTCCCATCTCCTCCATCCCACATCCTCCTCCTCCTCCAGTCCCATCTCCTCCATCCCACATCCTCCTCCTCCTCCAGTCCATCTCCTCCATCCAACATTCCCCTTCTCCTCCAGTCCCATCTCCTCCATCCCATGTCCTTCTCCTCCTTCAGTCCCATCTCCTCCATCCCACATCCCCATCTCCCTCAGTCCCATCTCCTCCATCCCACATCCTCCTCCTCCAGTCCCATCTCCTTATCCTCCTCCAGTCCCATCTTCTCCATCCCATGTCCTCTATCTCATGTCCTCCTCCTCCAGTCCCTTCTCCATCCTGGGACTCCGGTTCTGGTGGCAACTGTCTCCAAGGGCATTTCTCTCTCACTACCGGTCTATGGGACCTCACAATGGGACACAGATAGTAAAAAAAAAAAGAATGTGGTTTTAACTCTTCCATAATTTAGCCAAATTGGGAAAAAAAATGCTTGCTTTATATATACTTTAGTATGATATATGCTGTTGGGTAGGCGCTATGTGTTAAATTTAATTGTCTGAGCTGTAGTTTAGCTCAGAAGGATTACGCTAAATTGTTGGCTCTGTTTCAGTCCAGCTGGGTTGCATGGTTTTCCCCCTCACAGTAGGTGTCACTGTCACCACAGGTCAAGGTTGGAAGTGCAGTGGGCTGGGTGTATTGGGTATTCCTTTCCCAGAAGTGGCTCAGGGGGCGTGGTCAACCCGCTGTGCATTCTGGGAAGGGGTACTTTAGGGACAGAGACCGCGCTATCGGGGTTCGTTTGCCGGATCCTAAACTGAGGGCCCTCCTGGCCTCAGGGATGTGCGAGCTGTTTCTCGGCCTCGGGGTCTGCAACTGAGAGTAGGCCCAGGAGTTTCTGGGGCCTACTAGTCCAGGGATGGTCCTACGCGGTCTTGCCTGTGGAAAGAAGCGGAACAATTGGGGACTCAATTGAAGGACGCATCCTGGCAAATTTACCTCACGGTGCTTCCGGCTGGCTGAAAGATTCTGGTACCGTGAGCTGTGTACTTTATGAAGGAACTCATGTCAGTGTGTCAGTGTGGTTGCACGATCTTGTGGCGGAAGATTGTGAAACGACTCAACAGCACTCATCAAGTCTGTGGCAGAGACTTTGAACAAGCTTCGCACCGGTTGCTAGGACAGTGAGAGTAGGCCTATCCGGTGGTTGCTGAATCCAGTGTGGAACCGATTTGTCCTCTAAGATTGTGCCTGATCTGCAAAGCAAGGTACCTGAACCTCCCCTATCCCTCTACCCCTCTGTTGGAACTGTTTAATAAAACTCTTGAAGAAAAAGCAACCAAGTGTTGGTGTGGACATTCATGAAAGCTCTTCAAGAAGGACCCCTAAGACGAGTCTGGTGAACAGAGAGCTAACGGCAGGCCCAAAACAAAACCAGCAGCTCCTGCAGAGGTAGTGCTACATATATATATATATATATATATATATATATATATATGTAGGCTGTGGAAATTGACTATTAATTCCTCGATTAATCGATTAATTTTTTGATCGATCAAAATAATTTTGATCGGTACTCACCTCTCTGCTGGCTTCCAGGTCTTCAGGGAGTTCCGTCGGAGATCCGGTGACGTAACGGACACCGGCGGGGCTTGCCGTGTCCATCTGAAGGGCTCCTTTGCTGTGCCTTCATATCTGCATGCCGGCGGGACCTTACTATCTGCCACACGCAAGGGCTGTTACACTTCCCGCTATCACTTCCCTCTATCACAGCACAAACGGGGGTATGTGCAGCGCATAAGAAAAACAAAATATTTAAAACACCATCAAATGAGTGGTCGGCAATATCAGATCTAATACAATTCTATCACTGAGAGAGAAAAGTCCTCTTAAGTTCCCAGAATGGTATAGCAGGAAAAAGGGATGAGATTCCTCATGTGATGAAAGGAGGGGGATGCAATCTTCTGCCCAAAATGTGCTGATACAATCCTCCACCGTAAATATATTAGGCTTACCAGATACGATGGACCTCTCCGCTAAGAGAAGGTCATACAGGCATGTATCCACCCTGGGATAATGGAATCGAGTGACTGCAGCGCAGATCCTTCCACAGATAGCCGGACTAGGTGGCCAGAAGGTGGTATATAAATCCTCCTAAGAATGGTGCTGGATGCAATGATATAGTATCCAATGGTCCCAAAAAAAGGAAGAAGGGAGACAGCCTAAGTGCACTCCGCAAAAATTTATTGAAAGTCAATGTAAATAAAACAACATTGGCGCTCTGCGCCTAGATAAAAAGTCGGTATACAGCCGGGAACTGACAATATAAATGAACGCTGTGGACATCCGTCCAGCATGGATGGGGGGAGGAGCTCACGCACGGACGTCACCCGCTGCCATCTCCATGCTGGACGGATGTCCACAGCGTTCATTTATATTGTCAGTTCCGGCTGTATACCGGCTTTTTATCTAGGCGCAGAGCGCCAATGTTGTTTTATTTACATTGACTTTCAATAAATTTTTGCGGAGTGCACTTAGGCTGTCTCCCTTCTTCCTTTTTTTGGGACCATTGGATACTATATCATTGCATCCAGCACCATTCTTAGGAGGATTTATATACCACCTTCTGGCCACCTAGTCCGGCTATCTGTGGAAGGATCTGCGCTGCAGTCACTCGATTCCATTATCCCAGGGTGGATACATGCCTGTATGACCTTCTCTTAGCGGAGAGGTCCATCGTATCTGGTAAGCCTAATATATTTACGGTGGAGGATTGTATCAGCACATTTTGGGCAGAAGATTGCATCCCCCTCCTTTCATCACATGAGGAATCTCATCCCTTTTTCCTGCTATACCATTCTGGGAACTTAAGAGGACTTTTCTCTCTCAGTGATAGAATTGTATTAGATCTGATATTGCCGACCACTCATTTGATGGTGTTTTAAATATTTTGTTTTTCTTATGCGCTGCACATACCCCCGTTTGTGCTATTATCTTATAGGTTTGTGATGACCCTAATGTGTTCAGCTGCTTAACGTTTTTTATTTTAATATTTCTGTTTGCGCTGATTGCTCTATAATTTTATATTGACTTCCCTCTATCAACCTGGGATTCTACAGCCATCCACTGGGAGTTGTGATACTTCCCTTCACAGGACATCTACATGCCGACGGACTGATGTTAACCCCTCCTCATCTGGATTAAGCAGTGGTATAATTGTACACATTTTTATACCAGTATCATACTTAGCTACATGTTTTTATGACTGCTTTTGCTACCGTTTGGTATTACTCGCACCATTTTTACAGTTTATGTAGCTACATCGATTTTATCTCCAGTGCAATATTTATTTTGTTACCTACTTGAAGACTATAAAAGTTTTAATGCTATTCCCATCGAGCGCTGCCTTTGTGTGTTTTTTGTATCCTGCTATCCATTTTTCCAGTGGTTGGTAGCTGCACTGGGAATCGGCCTGCAAGGAGATCAGCTAAAAGTAGTTGGATCTGTATGTGCGTTATAATTAATCAAAATTAGTCGATTAATCGATTAAAAAAACAAAATCGATTAATCGAACACGAAAATTTTAATCAGTAACAGCCTTATATATATATATATATATAATATATATATATATATATATATATATATATATGTGTATCGCTACCCCCAGTTAAGAGAGCCGCTGGATTTGTTTTCGGGCCCTGTGTACAGCACCACCAACCCCCAGCAATCTGCTCGACCCACTCTGGCACAGCTAGTCTAGGGGTTATATTTGTATCACATTCAACTATAATTGCAGGGAATAATCTCTTAGCAGTAAGACAACACACTGAGGCAAGAGATTAAATATAACAGTTTACTCTCATATTAAAGGTAGCATAAGCAAAACACAACACATGCAATTGGCTAGCAGAGCCCTGCAGAAATCAATACAGCATACAATAATGGCGCTGCGCGGTACTTCACCACGTGTAGCTATTATGGTATGCGCGCCCTATGGCGCACTAAACAATATCTTAACTTCCCACCCGGTCAGGCCTGACATGGAATAAATCTCAGTCACCTACTATAGGGATTTCTTCGCATGCCAGCTTTCGGTGGTGCACTTGATGAATAGTATTTTGTAATCCACAACCAGGCAATAACTTGAAACACTATACTGGGGGGGGGGGGGGCACTTCAACTCTATCCTGCTACCGGTCCCCCCAGGGAACAGCAAATAAACAAAACTGTGGGCTTATGCAGTCTATAGGCCTGAACACGGCACAGTCTATTGGTCTGGGCAGGTGCCCGCTCACCACTCCGGACGCGATCCCAGTCCGGAACGTCCACCCTGCTGTGTATCCTCACACAGCGTCTGAAAAAGCTCGGGTCCCCGATCCAACTGATGTCCTCACTCGACAAGTCCGATGCCACCCAGGCTCCGCAGTGGGGTGGAAGGCTCTTTGGAAGTTGTGCAAGGCCCAAGCTTCAGGCCTTGCACTGCAGCAGATCCGCACAGGAAGAAACTCTTGCTTGCAGCGTGGTGTCCAAAGAGGCCGTGCTCCGCCTTGCCTCCTCCTTAAATAACCCCTCCCATGAGTCTCTGCGATGGCTAACTGCACTATGGGTGCTGAACAGGGTTCTGGGTAACGTAGTCCCGGGGCCTTAAAGGAGACCCCGCTACACACTCCCCCCACTTAAACTCTTTGGTCCCCAAAGATAACATAAACTTAAATCACAGAACATACAACATCAATCAAACTTTCGTATGATGTTGGCAGAGGAAATTCCCACCAAAACCGAGGCGGTGAACTCCCCTGCCCACAGGTCACACCATCACTAGTGTCCTGCCTAACTGTGCCAGAGGGTGAGCTGGGGTTGCCCCCCACTAAATGAACAGTGGGAGGGTCAGGCTGTTCCATACTCCTTCTGGCAGTAACCACAGTGTCTTCCGCACTTCTCCACATCTGTGGGTAAGTTAATCTTCTAGGAGGCTTTATGGCTCTTCGCTTCCTCTGTCCTCTTGGGCTCTCTGTTAGAACAGGTTCCTCCTCTGGAACCAACTCAGGAAGATTTGGGCCCTGTAGTGCACTGCTGTCAACCCCTGGCAATCGGCTCTAACCTCCCGTGGCACAGCTGGTGATAGAGGGATAGGACCGCGTGACCGCAAACTGTTGGTGACGCAGTCCTATAACAAACATACACAGAATATACTTTAAAACTCCTATTAAAGTAAGCGGAACTGACACCAAATGTACTTTACCCAGATATTTTACTGAGGCTAATGGGCAAGTAATAAACAACAGTATAACAAGTTGCAGATCCCTGCAATAAACAGTAATAAAGATAAACAGAGTAATCAGAATAATAAAGTATTGCTATGCAACTCTAGCGCTGCCCTTTTACAGCTACTTCCCCTCATGGGTAGACTAACACCCAGCAATGTCTACCTATGCAGTCAGGCCTGACTGATCTAAATGGAAGTTCAGTGAAACAATATTCGCTAGCAATCTTTTCGGTGGTGCACTTGAAGAACAACTTTGTAATCCAACGAATAGTAAAGATAAAGTATCTGTCTTTAAACAGCTCTCACCACCCGGGCAAGTCCAAGTCCGTTTCCTCCATCGATTCGTCTGGGAACAGGAATCCACCGACATCCAAGTCTTCAATCCTTCTGGTGTACTGCAGCAAGGAGGATTAGATGTCTCTAAGGCTCTGCTAGGCTGGCAGAGGGCTCTTTGGAAAGGAGCACACGGCCCAGGCTTCAGGCCTTGTGCACACAGCAGTTCAGCACAGAGATCCTCCTGCCAGGAGAGGGGTGTCCAAAGAGGCCAACCAAAACTCCGCCTCCCCTTTATAAAGTCTGCCCCAGCAGTCTCCGCTCTGGAGCAATGCACCCTGGGTGCTGCAAGATGTACTGGGAGATGTAGTCTCTCTCTCCTCTGCTTTCACTTCCATAATGTCTCTTTACTTCCTCCCGACTCACCTCTCACCTGGAACTTCTTGTCTCTCTGCATTAAAGGGGAACACCCCGCTACATATTGTGGTAGTGTGGTACCCCACCAGTGTATGAATACAGGATTCTCAACCAGGCAGGTTGAGGGGCTCCAGGGTATTTGCTTGTTTGGGAGGAAACTGGCTTTTCAGTTTCCTCATGATTTACTAAAATCCACTTTGGGACCCGGAGCTTGGGGATTTCTTAGAGATCCGGGTGGGATGAAATCCCCAGTCCTGGATCCGGGTTTTGAGACTCAACTGCACACTGATTGTTCAGGTGTGTGTGGGCCTGATAGTAGAATCAGGACCAGCATTCTGGGCCCCACCCTCCCGACGAGTGCAGGTGTGCACTGGGGAAGCCATAGAGTGCAAGTGTGCACTGGAGAAGTCAGAGAGTGCTTGTGTGCACAGTGGAAGCCAGAGACCCAGGTCTGAGGGTCAGAGCAGCAAGGGGCTGCTATCCAAATGAATGGTGTTGCAGATGGAATAGTCTATAGGAGACAGACAAGAGCCTGAAGTGGAAGGCCTGAGCAGCACTGCTGTATGTATAAGCCAGGAGGCTGAATGTCATTTTGTTGTTGAAAAGGAGTACTGAAACCCCTGCGAGGGAAACCTTTCATTTTGTTTTGACTTCTTTTAATAAAAATGGGCAAACAAAGCCCTTAAAAAGAAGAACCAGCGAGTGGCGGTGTCCTTCAAGCTCTATACTTGATGCTAGTCCTTCACAATATATATATATATATGTGTATCGCTACCCCCAGTTAAGAGAGCCGCTGGATTTGTTTTCGGGCCCTGTGTACAGCACCACCAACCCCCAGCAATCTGCTCGACCCACTCTGGCACAGCTAGTCTAGGGGTTATATTTGTATCACATTCAACTATAATTGCAGGGAATAATCTCTTAGCAGTAAGACAACACACTGAGGCAAGAGATTAAATATAACAGTTTACTCTCATATTAAAGGTAGCATAAGCAAAACACAACACATGCAATTGGCTAGCAGAGCCCTGCAGAAATCAATACAGCATACAATAATGGCGCTGCGCGGTACTTCACCACGTGTAGCTATTATGGTATGCGTGCCCTATGGCGCACTAAACAATATCTTAACTTCCCACCCGGTCAGGCCTGACATGGAATAAATCTCAGTCACCTACTATAGGGATTTCTTCGCATGCCAGCTTTCGGTGGTGCACTTGATGAATAGTATTTTGTAATCCACAACCAGGCAATAACTTGAAACACTATACTGGGGGGGGGACACTTCAACTCTATCCTGCTACCGGTCCCCCCAGGGAACAGCAAATAAACAAAACTGTGGGCTTATGCAGTCTATAGGCCTGAACACGGCACAGTCTATTGGTCTGGGCAGGTGCCCGCTCACCACTCCGGACGCGATCCCAGTCCGGAACGTCCACCCTGCTGTGTATCCTCACACAGCGTCTGCAATGATCGGGTCCCCGATCCAACTGATGTCCTCACTCGACAAGTCCGATGCCACCCAGGCTCCGCAGTGGGGTGGAAGGCTCTTTGGAAGTTGTGCAAGGCCCAAGCTTCAGGCCTTGCACTGCAGCAGATCCGCACAGGAAGAAACTCTTGCTTGCAGCGTGGTGTCCAAAGAGGCCGTGCTCCGCCTTGCCTCCTCCTTAAATAACCCCTCCCATGAGTCTCTGCGATGGCTAACTGCACTATGGGTGCTGAACAGGGTTCTGGGTAACGTAGTCCCGGGGCCTTAAAGGAGACCCTGCTACACACTCCCCCCACTTAAACTCTTTGGTCCCCAAAGATAACATAAACTTAAATCACAGAACATACAACATCAATCAAACTTTCGTATGATGTTGGCAGAGGAAATTCCCACCAAAACCGAGGCGGTGAACTCCCCTGCCCACAGGTCACACCATCACTAGTGTCCTGCCTAACTGTGCCAGAGGGTGAGCTGGGGTTGCCCCCCACTAAATGAACAGTGGGAGGGTCAGGCTGTTCCATACTCCTTCTGGCAGTAACCACAGTGTCTTCCACACTTCTCCACATCTGTGGGTAAGTTAATCTTCTAGGAGGCTTTATGGCTCTTCGCTTCCTCTGTCCTCTTGGGCTCTCTGTTAGAACAGGTTCCTCCTCTGGAACCAACTCAGGAATTACTTCTGGTTCGGGAGCACTGGACTCCGGGGCAGGGAGGTACAGGGACTCCCTTGGATCTTCTTCTGGGGGTAAGTCACAAGCACTCTCCCAAGAATCCGACCAAGGACTGGATGGAATGAACTCAGTAGCTTCTGCATTCAGCGTCTGGTCCTCAGCATCTTCTTCAGGTGGAAGATCAATAGCAGAAGTTTCTGGAGCCTGGGAAGGCCAAAGCCAACCAAGTTCTTCTTCCTCATCTTCACTTGTTTCCGAGGTCTCTGTATCCCCGATCCGGGGGGTCTGAGACCGAGTGTTTGGTTGGTGAGTATCCAGTCTGGAAATCAGCTCAGGGGAATCCGTCACAGGGGGTATCCGAACTGCCTCCGCTAGTGGGAGTAGGTGTTTCCAATGCCAAGTCTTCAAGGGCCCCACCTTCCCTTCTGGTTTAAGTCTGTAAACGGGTAGGCCCGGCAGTCTTTTGCAAACAACATAAGGTTCAGGTCTCCATCTGTCTGCAAGCTTGTGTTTTCCAGGGATCCCCAAATTCCGCAACAACACTCTGTCTCCAGGTTGTAGATCCTGGATCCTAACTTTTAAGTCAAAATTCTTCTTGTTGCGGGCCCCGCTTTGCTCTGAGGCCGCCTGGGCCTGTTCATAGGCCAATTTCAAATTGCGTCTGAGCCTATCGACATATCCCTTGTGGGAAGCAGCAGAACAATGGTCTATGGAAATGTCAAAGGCCAGATCTACGGGTAATCTTGCTTCTCTCCCGAACATAAGTCGATAGGGTGAGTACCCTGTAGCATCACTGGTGGTGCTGTTGTATGCATGCACAACTGCCGCTATGTGGTTGCGCCAATGTTGCTTCTTTTCACTACTTAGGGTCCCCAGCATGTTGAGCAGGGTTTGGTTGAACCTCTCCGGCTGAGCATTACCTTGTGGATGATAGGGGGTAGTTCTTGTCTTCTTGATCCCCAAAGAATCCAGGAGTTTCCGGATCAATCGACTTTCAAAATCCCTTCCCTGATCTGAATGGAGCCGTTGTGGAAGCCAATAATGTACGAAGTATTTCTCCATCAACACTTTGGCCACGGTGGAAGCCTTCTGGTCCTTGGTTGGAAAGGCCTGGGCATACCGGGTGAAATGGTCAGTTACTACCAGAACATTTCCTAGTCCACTCAGGTCGGGTTTGAGGCAGAGAAAATCAATGCATACCAGATCAAGAGGGCTTTGACTTTGCAGATGGCACATTGGGGCAGCTTGATGAGGTAAAGTCTTTCTCTGGATGCATCGTGCACATGAGTGGCAGTATTCTTCAACTTCAGCCCTCATGCAGGGCCAATAGAAATGGTCCCTAACGAGTTGGAAAGTCCTTTCCGCCCCTAGGTGACCATGGTTGTCGTGCAGAGCAACCAGGACTGTCTCTCGGTGCTTCTCAGGCAAGAACAACTGCCATTTATCTTCTAGGTCATCAGAGGGGCCCCTTCGGTAGACCACTCCCTGATGCACCTGTAACTTGTCCCACTCTTTCCTCAACAGGCGAGCTTCCTTTGAAGGGTGGCGTAAGAATCTATTCGGGTCCTGATTCTCCAGGGCCTCTAGGACCAATCTCCCCATAGGGTCTTCCAATTGGTCGGATCTCAGCTCCTTCTTAGACAGTTTTGGCAAGTTATCTTCCCCCAGTTGGGTTACTCCACAGTATTGCTTGGGAACTCCTACTATGGTAACCCCTATCTCTTCTGCTCTTTAGCCGCCACTGGCTTGGAGTTCAGCCCCTTGACAGAGGGCCCGCACCCCGTCGGGTGCCACTTGGGCCCAGTCTTCTGTACTGCAAGTGGGGACGTGAGATCTTCTAGACAAAGCGTCTGCATCTCGGTTTCCAGCCCCAGGTCTGTACTTCAGGCCGAAGTCGAAGGCAGACAGCGCCGCCAGCCACCTATGTCCTGTGGCATCCAACTTTGCTGTGGTGAAGAGATAGGTGAGGGGGTTGTTGTCGGTTTTCACTGTGAATTCCGCCCCATATAAATAGTCTCTAAGTTTGTCAACTACCGCCCACTTAAGGGCCAGGAACTCCAACTTATGGGTGGGGAAGTTATTTTCGGAATGAGTCAGACTTCTGCTCACATACGCAACAGGCCTCAGTTGCTCTTCATGCTTCTGGTACAGCACTCATCCCAAACCATCATGACTGGCATCTTCATGAAGTTCATTAGGCTTCTTAGGGTCTGCGTAGGCCAGGACAGGGGCAGTGGTTAATGTCTGATTCAACATCTGAAAGGCATTCTCACACTTCTCGTTCCGCTGGTCCTTGACTGACTCCCCTGGCTTTCTGGGGCCTGTGTCATCCTCTTCCCCCTCCGTCTTTAGCAGCTCATTCAGAGGCCTGGCTATCCAAGCAAACCCCTCCACAAACCTCCTGTAATAGGAACAGAACCCCAGAAAGGATCTGAGCTCTGTCACCGTGGTGGGCCTGGGCCAGGAGGTGACTGCCTCCAATTTTTCGGGGTCTGTGGCTACCCCATCTTCAGACACTATATGTCCCAGATAGTTGACTGATGACTGATAGAATTGGCACTTTTCAGGTGAGAGCTTGAGTCCTTCCTCACTCAGTCTCTTCAAAACTTTCTCCAGTCTCTCCTCATGCTCTTTCAAGGTTCTTCCGAAGACAATGATGTCATCCAAGTATACAAGGACTTCGATGAGGTTCATATCTCCCACAGTCTTCTCCATGAGACGTTGGAAGGTGGCTGGAGCTCCAGATAGACCTTGAGGCATTCGGTTGAATTCAAAGAACCCCACCGGGGTTATGAAAGCCGTCTTCTCTTTGTCTTCTGGATGCATCGGGATCTGATAGTACCCGCTCTTGAGGTCCATAACACTGAACCACTTGGCTCCAGACAAGCTCTATAGGGCATCCTCTATCCTTGGAGTGGTATATTGACCTGGTATGGTTCTCCTGTTGAGGGTCCTATAGTCTATGCACAGCCTCAGTGACCCATTCTTCTTCCGGACCACCACTATAGGGGAGGCATAGGGACTTCTAGATTCTCGAATCACCCCTGTTCGCTTAAGCTCGGCGAGCTGCTCCCTCAAGTCTTCAAGGTCTGCTAACGGAACCCGCCTAACCCTTTCCCTGAAGGGTTTGTCTTCCTGGAGGCGGATCTGGTGGGTGGCACTCCTAGCACACCCCACATCGAATTCATCTTGGGAAAAGATCCTTTCCCACTTGGTCAACTGGGCCTTGGCTCTCTCTTTCCAAGCCCTGGGCAGATTTGGATTCTCCATGGAAAGTTTCTCCCACACAGTACTCTCTCCATCTGTCTTCTCCACATCTGGCGAAGCAACTGGGGTAGCTGGGCTCACCCGGCCCAGTAACAGCCTAGCTGGGATTTCCATGGGACCATCCGTGGTATTTCTGACGCTCACAGGCACTTTACAATGAGCCTTCTTCAGGGCCCTCACTGGGACCACTTCTGGGACTACTTCTAAGCCCGAATGTTCTTCCCTTGGGTCGGGTTCCAACATGACAAAAGGGCCAGGCTGCTCCCAAGTGAGTTTCACTGTGGCTTTCAAGCAGGTTACTGTCATGGATATGCAGTAGTGTTTGTCTGTCAGCTTACCTTCCTTCCCATGTGTTCATCTTAGAGGCCTGAGCCCTTTCACCTGGCTTCCTTTATAATCTCCTCCCAGCCTGACTCCACCCCAGGCCCTATCACAGAACACTATATTAACCTGTGCACTGCAAGCCTGCTTTGCTGATCAACGTGTTTGTTAGGCATTGTGTGTTTGGGTTCCTGCCTGCCGTGTGCTACGTCTGTCTCTCTGTTACATATTTGGCTTGTCCCCGACTATCCCTGTCTGCTCGTGACCCTTGACCTTCGGCTCGTTCTTTCGTTATCCTTGTCTGCTTGTGGCCCCTGATCTTCAGCTTGTTATTCGTTTCTCTCATATCTTGTGCTGCTGCTTCCCCTCTTTTCCCCTTATCCTACGGGGCGTGAGCTAGGAAACTCCAGGGGCCGCGACCTGGTCCCAGCCTGCAGCATAACATCCTCACCACTAGAGGCTCTGGAGAAGACCTGCTGGGTCTTAGACTCCGCGCCCTGGGGAATCTTGGCTCTAGCTTCCGTTAGGATCCCGGTTGTGCTCCTCTGGTCCCGCTTTCCACAACCACCCAGTTTCCTATCCGCAGAAGCCAGCCATAGGGTTCACTACCTTGCGGTGCACTCCTGCCCCCCTATGGTGTGCATCTGTCACCTGGCCACAGGTAACCTTGACAGTTACTTCACCGGGCTGCAGCACTATTCCCCTTCTTCCCAGCCTCCAGACCTTCCCTACCCCCTCTTCCGGGGCCTTCTGTTCCAAGATCAGCCGTTGGTAGGCTGTCTTCAACATTGGGTGGATCTCAGTGACTGTGGGGTCTTTCCTTCTTGTCAGAGGGGCCAGAAGTCTTCGGACCAGATCCGTGTTTGTCCCTATTATAACGTGTTTGTTAGGCATTGTGTGTTTGGGTTCCTGCCTGCCGTGTGCTACGTCTGTCTCTCTGTTACATATTTGGCTTGTCCCCGACTATCCCTGTCTGCTCGTGACCCTTGACCTTCGGCTCGTTCTTTCGTTATCCTTGTCTGCTTGTGGCCCCTGACCTTCAGCTTGTTATTCGTTTCTCTCATATCTTGTGCTGCTGCTTCCCCTCTTTTCCCCTTATCCTACGGGGCGTGAGCTAGGAAACTCCAGGGGCCGCGACCTGGTCCCAGCCTGCAGCATAACATCCTCACCACTAGAGGCTCTGGAGAAGACCTGCTGGGTCTTAGACTCCACGCCCTGGGGAATCTTGGCTCTAGCTTCTGTTAGGATCCCGGTTGTGCTCCTCTGGTCCCGCTTTCCACAACCACCCAGTTTCCCATCCCCACTGATCTGGCCGGCGTTATCTCCTTGTGTAACCAGATCGATATTCGCTTTCAGGAGAGGACCTTAGAAAAGCAACGCCAGCACTCCTTGGTTCTTAGTCAGCCTGAGCTCCCCTCTCTTCGACCCGTAGAGCATCTCCTACCAGCTGAGGAACCCATGCAGCTGGGTCGGACCAGGCTATCCCCCGAGGAACGTGCTAGGCGCAGAACTCTTGGTCTGTGTCTTTACTGTGGGGGCAAAGGTCATTTTTGTGACACTTGCTCTCTTTGTCCAGAAAAACGTTCGGGTCCACTTCATCTGGAAAGTGGAGTATTGGACCCAGAAATATCACCTTCCCCTTCTCGTCTTCTGCTTTCTGTGTTCCTTCATGTTGGTGCTTCTTCTCATTCGGTCTCAGCATATCTGGATTCCGGAGCCGCTGGTAATTTCATGGACTGGGAAATCGCATCGTCCATGAGACTTACTCTTTTGCCCCTCACCACGCCATTGGTGGTCTTGGCGATTGATGGTACTGTTCTCCCAGGGGGACCTATCCGCTTCCAGACCCTCCCTGTTAAGATGTCGGTAGGGACACTCCACCAGGAGTGGATATCCTTCCTTATCTTACCCAAGGCCTCAACGCCTATAATTTTGGGTCTCCCATGGTTACAGATCCATTCTCCTCATGTGGACTGGACTACTGGACAGATCCTGGCTTGGGGTTCCTCCTGTTCCTCGTCCTGCCTACCCAAGGTTGCCCCCTGTGAACCTGAGCCGGTCATTCATTCCAGGTTGCATAACCATTTACATTTCTCTGTCCCTAACCACCTTTGGACGCACAGCCAGGCTAGCTTGTCTACAAGTCCTGCAGTCGCTACGTCTTGCGATGAGATTCAGGTAGTCGCTACACCTGACTCAGCTATTCACTCTGCCTCTGTAATAGTTATGCCAGTCCAGCCCATGCCCAGTGAGCCTCCTACTTTTTCTTGTTCAGGACATTCTGCTTGTCCTTCAGCTATTCAGCTTGACTCCGGCGACATGTCACCTTCTAACCAACCTGACTTCAGGGTTCCACTGACATCTGCCCAGTCTGATGGTCCTGTGCAAGATGACCAGTCCCCCTTTAAGGGTCTAGGGGACCCTCCTCAGATTCCTGTTGATCCTCTCATGACCTTGCTTATTCCTAGAGAGCCTTTGGTCCTCAATAGATCTTCTTGTCATCTCCCTACCTCGTTTTCGGTCTCTGAGGATAATCTTAAGTACGAGGTTAGACAAGTTCTGGATTCTCGGCTCTGCAGAGGCATTCTTCAGTACCTTGTGCATTGGAGAGGTTTTGGTCCTGAGGAGGTGTCTTGGATCGCTGCATCTGATGTCGCTGCACCTCATCTGTTGAGGAGATTTCATCAGAGATTTCCCTTTAAGCCTGGGCCCAGGCAGGGGAGGGCCCATAAGAGGGAGGGTACTGTCATGGATATGCAGTAGTGTTTGTCTGTCAGCTTACCTTCCTTCCCATGTGTTCATCTTAGAGGCCTGAGCCCTTTCACCTGGCTTCCTTTATAATCTCCTCCCAGCCTGACTCCACCCCAGGCCCTATCACAGAACACTATATTAACCTGTGCACTGCAAGCCTGCTTTGCTGATCAACGTGTTTGTTAGGCATTGTGTGTTTGGGTTCCTGCCTGCCGTGTGCTACGTCTGTCTCTCTGTTACATATTTGGCTTGTCCCCGACTATCCCTGTCTGCTCGTGACCCTTGACCTTCGGCTCGTTCTTTCGTTATCCTTGTCTGCTTGTGGCCCCTGATCTTCAGCTTGTTATTCGTTTCTCTCATATCTTGTGCTGCTGCTTCCCCTCTTTTCCCCTTATCCTACGGGGCGTGAGCTAGGAAACTCCAGGGGCCGCGACCTGGTCCCAGCCTGCAGCATAACATCCTCACCACTAGAGGCTCTGGAGAAGACCTGCTGGGTCTTAGACTCCGCGCCCTGGGGAATCTTGGCTCTAGCTTCCGTTAGGATCCCGGTTGTGCTCCTCTGGTCCCGCTTTCCACAACCACCCAGTTTCCTATCCGCAGAAGCCAGCCATAGGGTTCACTACCTTGCGGTGCACTCCTGCCCCCCTATGGTGTGCATCTGTCACCTGGCCACAGGTAACCTTGACAGTTACTTCACCGGGCTGCAGCACTATTCCCCTTCTTCCCAGCCTCCAGACCTTCCCTACCCCCTCTTCCGGGGCCTTCTGTTCCAAGATCAGCCGTTGGTAGGCTGTCTTCAACATTGGGTGGATCTCAGTGACTGTGGGGTCTTTCCTTCTTGTCAGAGGGGCCAGAAGTCTTCGGACCAGATCCGTGTTTGTCCCTATTATCAGGGAACTCTTGTTAGCTCCAGGCGGTCGGGGGCACACCACAGCTAAGGTGTCGAACACTTCAGCCTTTCCGGCTATGGACGGGTCAAAAGTCAGTTTTATAGGCAGATAGCCATCATAAGGGAAACTCTCTGTCCCAATTCCCCATATCTCCAACTCTTCAATCTTCTGGATAGGTAGGTGACTTAAATGCTTGTCATAAAAGTCCCGGTACAACAGGGTCACTTGCGCCCCAGTATCCAATATGGCTCTTG
Source organism: Rana muscosa (assembly GCA_029206835.1). Lineage (NCBI taxonomy): Eukaryota > Metazoa > Chordata > Amphibia > Anura > Ranidae > Rana > Rana muscosa. The sequence goes on along the minus strand of JARGYO010005583.1, from coordinate 3,173,749 downwards.
TGTAGACTCCCTCCACTTGAACTGGTACTATCGGGGAGGGACCCACCAGCTTCTCTGGATATCGTTTCGTAGGGGTCTCTTTCTTTCGATCTTTGCATTTTCCCTTTTGGCTTTCTTTCTTCCATTTCTCTTTGGACTTAAGCCTCTCCTGGGCCTGGTATGCATTGATCTCCCTCCTTTTGATGGGTGTAACTACCCGCTGATGGACACTACTCTCTTTCTTTGGGGTGCGTTCCTTCTGAGGAACCTTGCGTTTCTTCTGAGGGGTCTTCTGTTCCACTCTTTTCAGTTTGGAGCTCACTGGAGATGATGGGCACCCGGTTGACTCCTTCACCGGGGCCCGCTGAAGTTTTCCGGCGGCTTGCGGTTATTCATCTTTTTTTTTCTTTGGGCTGGTACATACTTTGGCCGCATGACCAACCCCTCCGCAGTTGAAACAAGTCATGTCCCCCCAATCTTGTAGGGATGCGGGTGCGGAGGTATTTGGAAACAGCTCCCTCCTCGGACTTTCCCTCTCCGGTTCCCTTGACTTCTCTTCCATCAGGGATGTCAGTATCTCCAATACTTGGGACATCTGCGACTTCAAGGTATCCACCTCTGAGTCTCTTTCCAGGGTCATGGCCATCCTGACCATCACCGGAGGATGATTTACAGACTCAACTGGTTGGTTCTTCTTTTTCTCCTCCAACATAGCTTCTTCCTCTCTGACCACTCGGATCAAGTCAGGGTACTCCAGGCTCTTCCCGTCCTGTCTTGTGCGTAGCGCCAATGCGATGGGGTCCAGGGGCTGAGATCCTCTCATCACCTGTTGAACACGGGCCTCATCCACCTTCCGTGGGTCAATCCCCTTCTTAAGAATCATCTTATGCAGGATCTTATCCAGGCGCCTCATGAACTCTGACAGCTTCTCTCCTGTCTTCTGGTAGCAGTGCTCCAGCTGATAAGTGAGCTCAGTGATTTTCTCTGTTCCACCGAACACATTCTGCAGGACGTCCAGATAGTCCTGTGCATTACAGTCGGTCTTACTTATCTTGAGGTTGCGTATGGCCTCTAGAGCAGGCCCCTTCAAGCTCTCAGCAATTCTCTTCTTTCTGTGGCCTGGGACTTCCCATTCTTCTAGGGCCTGAGTGGCACCGTCTAACCACTCCTCGAACCCCTCTTCACCCGAGGGTACAGGTTTCCTTCCTGAGAATATTCTAAGCTTTCTGTATCCTGACATCTGGTAATCTGTAGGATCTTTCTTACACTGTGCCACAAGTTCCCCCAGGACTGCGCACAACTCTGCGCCGAGAGTGGCAGATGGCGACCAGGGACTTTCCCTTTTCACCTGTTTTTCTGCTTTTGGGGTGGGTGATGGAGACAGTTTCGGTGTCTGAGACCGTCCTCCTGTCTTGAGCGGCAGCGCGTGTATTAGGCTATAAGTCTGATCATCTATAGCTTCTATACTTGGATTCTTGAAATGTTCTGGGACTCCGTCCTTCCATTCCACTAATGCGTGTGTCAGTGAGGAATTCATCCTGACATCCACCACCCACACCTTCTCATACGGGGACAGTGACCTCACTAGCTGCTTCACCGCTTCTTCTTGCCAGATCCCTGGGAGTTCTATGACTACTATCCTGGCTGGATCTGTGCCGACCGTTTTACACCACTGTCCTACTTCTAGTGGGTCCATGCTGGTACTTTTGGCGCGTTACTTGCTGCAACAGGATCCCGGACTCGAGAGCCTCCACGTGTAGCGCTACCCCCAGTTAAGAGAGCCGCTGGATTTGTTTTCGGGCCCTGTGTACAGCACCACCAACACCCAGCAATCTGCTCGACCCACTCTGGCACAGCTAGTCTAGGGGTTATATTTGTATCACATTCAACTATAATTGCAAGGAATAATCTCTTAGCAGTAAGACAACACACTGAGGCAAGAGATTAAATATAACAGTTTACTCTCATATTAAAGGTAGCATAAGCAAAACACAACACATGCAATTGGCTAGCAGAGCCCTGCAGAAATCAATACAGCATACAATAATGGCACTGCGCGGTACTTCACCACGTGTAGCTATTATGGTATGCGCGCCCTATGGCGCACTAAACAATATCTTAACTTCCCACCCCGGTCAGGCCTGACATGGAATAAATCTCAGTCACCTCCTATAGGGATTTCTTCGCATGCCAGCTTTCGGTGGTGCACTTGATGAATAGTATTTTGTAATCCACAACCAGGCAATAACTTGAAACACTATACTGGGGGGGGGGGGGAACACTTCAACTCTGTCCTGCTACCGGTCCCCCTGGGGAACAGCAAATAAACAAAACTGTGAGCCTATGCAGTCTATAGGCCTGAACACGGCACAGTCTATTGGTCTGGGCAGGTGCCCGCTCACCACTCCGGACGCGATGCTAGTCCGGAACGTCCACCCTGCTGTGTATCCTCACACAGCGTCTGCAACGATCGGGTCCCCGATCCAACTGATGTCCTCACTCGACAAGTCCGATGCCACCCAGGCTCCGCAGTGGGGTGGAAGGCTCTTTGGAAGTTGCGCAAGGCCCAGGCTTCAGGCCTTGCACTGCAGCAGATCCACACAGGAAGAAACTCTTGCTTGCAGCGCGGTGTCCAAAGAGGCCGAGCTCCGCCTCGCCTCCTCCTTAAATAACCCCTCCCATGAGTCTCTGCGATGGCTAACTGCACTATGGGTGCCGAACAGGGTTCTGGGTAACATAGTCCCGGGGCCTTAAAGGAGACCCCGCTACATATATATATAACAATTGCTGGCTATATCCCCACAGGGAGATTCCCTCACTTACTGTTCTGGTGACACTAAGACAGGAAGTGAGGGGAAATCTCATGCAATGATATAACCCTGTTAGATGTTCTAGTTATGTATCATACTAAAGTACTGTATATATAAAGCATGACTTTTTTCCCCATTTTGGCCAAATTATGAAAGAGTTAAAACCCCATTCGTTTTTTTTCCCCATCTGTGTCCCAGGGGTTGCAGGAAAAAAATTGTTTGATTCCCCCATCAACACAGACAGTGTTGATGGGGGAATCCCTGCTGCGGAGCCATTGTATTCTCCCAGTGGGGGGTGGGAAAACTGTCCCTGCCATGAGAACACAGTAATTATTGCTAGTGGCTACAAGAGCTGCTAGCGATAATTGTATGTAAAATCTGACAGGCTGGTCGTACTCAAGTTGATCGATCGATTAACTTGGGTACATTCAGCCTGCCCATACATAGTTTGAACCTCGGACAGTCTCTGCTAAACAGACCGAGATTTAAACAATCTATGGCCGGCCTTATCTGCACTCTAGCTGCAATCTTCACACGGGACGATACAGTTTTTCTCAGCAGGGGATCTGTCTGTGGATCCCTTGCTGAGCTGAGCGGGCAACTGACAGGTCTGTATCCACTCATGCTGTCCATTTACACCCAACTGCCCTCTGATCTGGCCAGATGGAGGGGAATGGAGGCCTTCCATCTCTTCTTTTTGCCAGATCAGATCAGATTGGAGGTAGGCGGGTGTAAACGGACAAATTGCCATTTAAATCTGCCGATCCATAGAGAACTATGGGTGGTCCGATCAGTTTGCCTCAAAAACGGACAGGAGGACCCGATCGGACCACTCATGTGAAAGGGGAAGGGGAGGGCTGGGCCAGGGGACAGGGTGGCAATTGCCTCCCAGGCCGCCCTAACTTATGTTCAAAATGGCTGGCAGCTACCATTTTATTTTTTATTCTAGTCTAGGAAGTCGGGCCGGGGGCATGGCCATGGTGGCCGACCACTAGCTGTTGCATTCCGGGAGTTGTAGTCTGAAATCAAGCTTCTGGTGGGTAAAAAACACAGCAGCGCAGAGGAAACTACAACTCCCTGGGACCGGATTCTTGGAAGCAGGCAGAGGCAGGGCGTGCCAGGGAGTCGGGATGCAGGGCTGCAGGGCTGGGCGCTGGCTGCAACTTAACCCCAGGATCCGGAGCGTTACCCCCCCAGGAAACCGTGGCGTGTAAGGACCTGCTGAGTTGAGATCGCTGAGGTAAGAGACCCTGACACCCCTAGCTGACCCCCCATCTCCCCCCCCATACACCCCATGTAACCTGCCCCAGTGATCAGGCTTCATTGATGGGCACTGGTGAGGCTGCATTGAAAAACCAGGTGGGCCATGGATGGTGAGCTGATTCGGCAGTTCAATGGGCCACTTGACTGGACTTACCCCCCAGGCCTAAGGCCGCCAGCCCTCCCCTGGAAAGGGGCCTGAAAAACAATCCACATGGATTGCTTTTAAGAGCATTGGCTAGTTTAGTGAACCTGGACTAATAACAATCACTGTAATGCTACCCATATTGCTGTCCTTTTAAAGGGGTTGTAAACCCACTTTAACAACTTGCACCTACAGGTAAGCCTAGATTAAGGCTTACCTGTAGGTGCAAGAAATATCTCCTTAACCTACACGGTTAAGGAGATATTTGCAGAAAACACTGCACCGATGTCTACGGCGCATGCGCGCCATAGACCATGGCGCAGGCGCACTGAGCATCCCGGCATAATGAATGGGACATGCTGGGATTATGCCAGTCCCGCGCGCATCCGCGGGAGTGACGTCATCGCCGCTCCGGCCAATCACAGCGCCGGAGCGGCGATACCGGGAAAAAGCTCAGAGGGGACATGGCGATGGCAGCGGAGGGGAACAAGGAGGAATTCAAGGGCTTGGATTTTAGGTAAGTGACACATAATGAGCTAGTATGCTATGCATACTAGCTCATTATGCCTTTCTCTTGCAGGGTCTTATTTTATCCAGTTTTTTCGGTGGGGGGGGGGGGGGGGGTTACTTCCTCTTTAACATAGTGACATACTGGCCCGGATTGACTCCCTTTGCCGCCCCAAGGCCGGGTCCTTTAATGCCGCCCCCCCCCCCCCCCCCACACACACACACACATATGGAGAGCACACGCTGTGCACTGTACATGTCTTCTATCAGCTTCAGGGAAACACCTTTTTTTTTTTCTTTCACTCACCTCGATCTCTGCAGCAGCTTCTCTTCAGAGGAATTCTGTCCCCCCCACCAACACAGGAAGCACGAGGCTCTTCAGTGATGGACAGTGCACCCTGTGCACCTATTGGCTAAGGAGGCAGCAGGAGGCAGAGAGGCCCGCCTCCTGCTGCCTCCTTGGCCAATGAGCAACTGAAGGACTGTTAAGTCCCTCCCTCATAACATCTCCCGAGTCCCAGCCCTGCCAGCTTACTATGCTTAGCCTACGGCTGCATCTCTCCTGCAGACTGCACTATATCTTCTCCTGCTCCTCTCTCCTGCACACTTTCTGGTTGCCGCCGGGCCCTGGGCCCCTTCAGACACTCGGGCCCGGTACATGTGTATTGGCTCTACCCCCCTGATGGCTGGCCCTGCTTGGAAGCCCCTACAGGGGTGCCGCTACATATATATAATACAGTGGAGAGTATATAGTGCAGTCCATGTAGTATATATAATACAGTTCAGAGTATATAGTGCAGTCCGTGTAGTATATATAATACAGTGGAGATTATATAGTGCAGTCCGTGAAGTATATATAATACATTGCAGAGTATATAGTGCAGTCATTGTAGTATATATAATACAGTGGAGAATATATAGTGCAGTCAGTGTAGTATATATAATACAGTGCAGGGTATATAGTGCAGTGCAGAGTATATAATACAGTGTATTGAAGTGATTAAGGGGAACCCTATGACAGAATTAAGAAAAAAAAGCGTTGAGTCCCCCTCAAAATCCATACCTGGCCCTTTGGGTCTGACATAGATTTTAAGAGGAACTCTATGCCAAAATTTAAAAAAAAATGGTGTTGGACCCCCCCAAAATCCATACCAGACCCTTATCCGGCCAGGAAAGGGAGGGGATGAGCGAGCCCCCCCCTCCTGAACCATACCAGGCCACGTGCCCTCAACATGGGGAGGGTGCTTTGGGGTTCCCCACCAAAGCACCTTGTCCCCATGTCGATGGGGACAAGAGCCTCTTCCCGACAACCCTGGCCGGTGATTGTCGGGGTCTGCGGACGGGGGGCTTATCAGAATCTGGAAGTCCCCTTTAACAAGGGGTCCCCCAGATCCCGGCCCCCCATGTGAATGGGTATCGCGTGCATTGTACCTATACCCATTCACCATAAAAAGTGACAGACAATTTTTGACAATTCCTTTATTAAAAAATAAAAAGGTGTACATCCATCTTTAATCACGCCGCCCGGCGAACCGGAAAAATAGAAAACATTTAAAAAGCTCTGCCCCCATGGGAGGCCTCCCGGCGACTGCTTTCTCTTGGCTGTGACAGCTTTGATATATAGGCAAGGGGGGGGGCCACCCGGTGACGTAACCGAGTGACCCCGTGATCATGTGACGTCAGAGGGGGCGGGGTAACCCGGTCATGTCAGCGGGTGGCCCAGCCCTTGCCTATATAAGAGCTGTCAAAGCGAAAAGAAAGCAGTCGCTGGGAGGCCTCCCGTGGAGGCAGAGTTTTTTCAGTTTCTTCTATTTTTCTGGTCCGTCGGGTGGTGTGATTGATCGCAGCACACTTTTTTATTTATTTTTTAATAAAGGAATTGTCAAAAACTGTCTCTTTTGGTTTTTACTTTTTGACACTTTTTTGGGTGAATGGGTAGGGGCATAAGGTACCAGATACCTATTCACATAGAAGGGGGGCGGTATCTGGGGGCCCCCTTGTTAAAGGGGGCTTCCAGATTCCGATAAGCCCTCTGCCCTCAGACCCCGACAACAACAGCCCAGGGTTGCTGGGAAGAGGGAACATGGGGACAAGGTGCTTTGAGGTGGGTTTCGCAGAGCCCCCCTGTCCCAAAGCACCCACCCCCCCCATGTTGAGGGCATGTGGCTTGATATGGTTCAGGAGGGGGGCGCTCGCTCATCCCCCCTATCCTGGTCTCGAGGCTGCATACTCAGAAAAGGGTCTGTTATGGATTTTGGGGGGACCCCACGCCAATTTTTTTCAAAATTTGGGCATGGATTTCCCCTTAAAATCCATATTAAACCCAAAGGGCCTGGTATAGACTGGGGTGAGGACCCCACGCCGTTTGCTTCATAGATTCTTTTTTTATATTGCCGGGAGCCGGCAATACATTACCGCCGCGAGCAATTTAAATTAAAAAATTTCCTTTAGAAATGTCATTATTGCTGCGTAGAGTTGCCACCTCATCCCTTTAAACCCGAACACATATGTATTACACAGGTTCTGAGGCTAATTTAATGCAGATAAGGCACCAAGTGAAATTAATTACCACCTTAATCAGCCACAGAACCTGTGTATTTAATATGTGTTCGGGTTTAAAGGGATGAGGTGGCAACCCTACTGCTGCGGCACTGTTCTACACCAGTGTTTCTCAACTCCAGTCCTCAAGGCGCCCCAACAGGTCATGTTTTCAGGATTTCCACTATTATGCACAGGTGATTTGATCAGTTTCACTGCCTTAGTAATTACCACAGCCATTCCATCTGAGGGAATCCTGAAAACATGACCTGTTGGGGCACCTTGAGGACTGGAGTTAAGAAACACTGTTCTACACATCACATAGATGTGCCACTTTACAGGCAGACTAAGGGGACCCCCCAGACACGATATTTAAGGGAATATTATTTTTATTTCACTTTAAGCATCATGAAAAACACTGCTCCTGAAAAAACGATTGTTTTAAAAACTTTTTTTGCATTGATACATGTCCCCCAGGGCAGAACCCGGGTCCCCATACACATTTTATGGCAATAACTTACATATAAGCCTTTAAAATTAGGACTTTTGATTTTTCATGTTCGTGTCCCGTAGACTTTAATAGGGTTCGCATGTTCGCTAGAACTTTTTGCCTGTTCGATGTGTTCTGGTGCATACCGAACCGGGGGGTGTTCGGCCCATCCCAAATCATTAATAACGCAAAAACGATAAAAGATAGAATGGAAATTTAAACGGCAAAAACCAACCAGCACCAACCAACGAGCCAGGTTTCTGTGTCTTTTGGCTATTGTAGGAGGGCTGGGTGATGTCATTGCCTGGAAAGAACAATTGCTAATATCTTAAAAATAAAAGCAGAACAAATGTACATTTTTATGGCACAAAACAGCACAAACATAGCACTAAATAAACCCGCTTGAGTTTTTGTTTGTGCTGATTGTAGGGGGGGGGGGGGGGGGGCGGGCAAAGTGCGTGGGGTTTGATAAAAAAACTAAAAACTTTTATAATTTAAAAACCATCAATGTCAATGTACACAGACAGATCCCTGTTCTGACAGGGGAGTTAAAGAGGGATCTGCTTATGCTAGTGATCCGATCTGTCTGCCGCAATGTCACAGTCCAGCTAAAAATCGCAGATCAGCGCCATTACTAGTAAAAAAAAAAATAATAATAATAAAATGCCATAAATCTATTCCCTGTTTTGTAGATGCTATAACTTTTGTGCAAACCAATCAATATACGCTTAATGCGATTTTTTAAAAAATTTTTTAGCAAAAATATGTAGAAGAATACATATTGACCTAAACTGATGAAGATTTTTTTTTTTGTATGGATATTTATTATAGCAAAAAGTAAAAAAAAAATAATGATTTTTTTAAATTGTCACTCTTTTCTTGTTTATAGCGCAAAAAATAAAAATCGCAGAGGTGATCAAATACCACCAAAAGAAAGCTCTATTTGTGGAGAAAAAATAAGCACCGTGTACATTTTTTTGGGGTAGAGCGTTGCATGACCGTGCAATTGTCAGTTAAAGCGACGCAGTGCCGTATCTCAAAAAATGGCCTGGTCATTAGGGGGAAAATCTTCCGGTCTGTAAGTGGTTAAAACACATGTTAACGTCTAAGCACAATTTTGCAACTTTTGACACTTTATATGTACAAACTGTACATAGCGTCACAATTACTTTGTGTATCCAGGTGAATTATACCTGTTTTTTTATATGTTTTTTTTTTATCAAAGGAAAACTGTCCCAAAATAGTAAAAAAAATTTTTTTTTTTTATAACCACTTCAGCCCCAGAAGGATTTACCCCTTAACCACTTAAGCCCCGTACCATTTGGTAGCTAAAGGACCAGGGGTGAATTCAGAATTTTGCACTGCGCTGCTTTAACTGTAAATTGTGCGGACATGCAATGTTGTAACCAAACGAAATTTGCGTCCTTTTCTTCCCACAAATAGAGCTTTCTTTTAATGGTATTTGATTGCCTCTGCGATTTTTATTTTTTGCGATATAAACAGAAAAAGACCGAAAATTTAGAAAAAAAATGATATTTTCTACTTTTTGTTATGAGAAAAATCGAATAAACTCAATTGTAGTCATACATTTAGGCCAAAATGTATTCAGCCACATGTCTTTAGTAAAAAAAATGTCAATAAGCGTATATTTATTGGTTTGCGCAAAAGTTATAGCGTCTACAAACTAGGGTACATTTTCTGGAATTTACACAGCTTTTAATTTATGACTGCCTATTACATTTCTTGAGGTGCTAAAATGGCAGGGCAGTACAAAAACCCCCCAAATGACCCCATTTTGGAAAGTAGACACCCCAAGGAAATTGCTGAGAGGCATGTTGAGCCCATTGAATATTTTTTTTTTGTCCCAAGTGATTGAATAATGACAAAAAAAAAAAAAAATTACAAAAAGTTGTCACTAAATGATATATTGCTCACACATGCCATGGTTATATGTGGAATTGCACCCCAAAATGCATTCTGCTGCTTTTCCTGAGTACGGGGATACCACATGTGTGGGACTTTTTAGGAGCCTAGCCACGTACGGGACCACGGAACCAAGCACCGCCTTCAGGATTTCTAAGGGCGCAAATTTTTGATTTCACTCCTCACTACCTATCACAGTTTCGAAGGCCATAAAATGCCAAAATAGCACAAAACCCCCCCAAATGACCCCATTTTGGAAAGTAGACACCCCAAGCTATTTACTGAGAGGCATGATTAGTCCATGGAATATTTTATATTTTGCCACAAGTTGCGGGAATATGACAAACTTTATTTTTTTTGCACAAAGTTGTCACTAAATGATATATTGCTCACACATGCCATGGGCATATGTGAAATTACACCCCAAAATACATTCTGCTGCTTCTCCTGAGTACAGGGATACCACATGTGTGGGACTTTTTGGGAGCCTAGTCGCATACGGGACCCCAAAAACCAAGCACCGCCTTCAAGGTTTCTAAGGGCATACATTTTTGATTTCACTCCTCACTACCTATCACAGTTTTGAAGGCCATAAAATGCCAAGATGGCACAAAACCCCCCCCAAATGACCCCATTTTGGAAAGTAGACACCCCAAGCTATTTGCTGAGAGGCATGTTGAGCCCATTGAATATTTTTTTTTTGTCCCAAATGATTGAATAATGATAAAAAGAAAAAAAAAAGAAAAAAATGTACAAAAAGTTGTCACTAAATGATATATTGCTCACACATGCCATGGTTATATGTGGAATTGCACCCCAAAATACATTCTGCTGCTTCTCCTGAGTACGGGGATACCACATGTGTGGGACTTTTTGGGAGCCTAGCCGGGTACGGGGCCCCAAAAACCAAGCACCGCCTTCAGGATTTCTAAGGGCGTAAATTTTTGATTTCACTCCTCACTACCTATCACAGTTTCGAAGGCCATAAAATGCCAAAATAGCACAAAACCCCCCCAAATGACCCCATTTTGGAAAGTAGACACCCCAAGCTATTTACTGAGATGCATGTTCAGTCCATGGAATATTTTATATTTTGCCACAAGTTGCGGGAATATGACAAACTTTGTTTTTTTTGCACAAAGTTGTCACTAAATGATATATTGCTCACACATGCCATGGGCATATGTGAAATTACACCCCAAAATACATTCTGCTGCTTCTCCTGAGTACGGGGATACCACATGTGTGGGACTTTTTGGGAGCCTAGCCGCGTACGGGACCCCAAAAATCAAGCACCGCCTTCAAGGTTTTTAAGGGCATAAATTTTTGATTTCACTCCTCACTACCTATCACAGTTTTGAAGGCCATAAAATGCCAAGATAGCACAAAACCCCCCAAAATGACCCCATTTTGGAAAGTAGACACCCCAAGGAAATTGCTGAGAGGCATGTTGAGCCCATTGAATATTTTTTTTTGTCCCAAGTGATTGAATAATGACAAAAAGAAAAAAAAATGTACAAAAAGTTGTCACTAAATGATATATTGCTCAAACATGCCATGGTTATATGCGGAATTGCACCCCAAAATACATTTGGCTGCTTCTCCTGAGTACGGGGATACCACATGTGTGGGACTTTTTGAGAGCCTAGCCGCGTACGGGCCCCCGAAAACCAAGCACCGCCTTCAGGATTTCTAAGGGCACAAATTTTTGATTTCACTCCTCACTACCTATCACAGTTTTGAAGGCCATAAAATGCCAAGATAGCCCAAAACCCCCACAAATGACCCCATTTTGGAAAGTAGACACCCCAAGCTATTTGCCGAGAGGCATGGTGAGTATTTTACAGCTCTCATTTGTTTTTGAAAATGAAGAAAGACATTTTTTTTTTCTTTTTTCAATTTTTAAAACTTTGTGACAAAAAGTGAGATCTGCAAAATACTCAACATACCTCTCAGCAAATAGCTTGGGGTGTCTACTTTCCAAAATGGGGTCATTTGGGGGGGTTTGTGCCATCTGGGCATTCCATGGCCTCCGAAACTGTGATAGGCAGTGAGGAGTGAAATCAAAAATTTACACCCATAGAAATCCTGAAGGCGGTGCTTGGTTTTCGGGGTCCTGTACGCGGCTAGGCTCCCAAAATGTCTCACACATGTGGTATCCCCGTACTCAGGAGAAGCAACAGAATGTATTTTGGGGTGCAATTCCACATATAACCATGGCATGTTTGAGCAATATATAATTTAGTGACAACTTTTTGTAAATTTTTTTTTTCTTTTTGTCATTATTCAATCACTTGGGCCAAAAAAAAAATATTCAATGGGCTCAACATGCCTCTCAGCAAATAGCTTGAGGTGTCTACTTTCCAAAATGGGGTCATTTGGGGGGGTTTTGAACTGTCCTGGCATTTTATGCACAACATTAGGAAGCTTATGTCACACATCATCCACTCTTCTAACCACTTGAAGACAAAGCCCTTTCTGACACTTTTTGTTTACATGAAAACATTTTTTTTTTGTAAGAAAATTATGTTGAACCCCCAAACATTATATATTTTTTTAAAGCAAAGCCCCTACAGATTAACATAGTGGGTGTTGCATTTTTTTTTCCACACAGTATTTGCGCAGCGATTTTTCAAACGCATTTTTTGGGGGAAAAACACACTTTTTTTTATTTTTAATGCACTAAAAAACACTATATTGCCCAAATGTTTGATGAAATAAAAAAGATGATCTTAGGCCGAGTACATGGATACCAAACACGACATGCTTTAAAATTGCGCACAAACGCGCAGCGGCGAGAAACTACATTCATTTTTAAAAGCATTTAAAAGCCTTTACAGGTTACCACGTTAGATTTACAGAGGAGGTCTACTGCTAAAATTACTGCCCTCGATCTGACCTTCGCGGTGATACCTCACATGCATGATGCAATTGCTGTTTACATATGACGCTAGACCGACGCTTGCGTTCGCCTTTGCGCAAGAGCAGGGGGGGACAGCGGTGCTTTTTTTTATTTATTTTTTATTATTTATTTTGCTTTTACTAGTACGCTAGTACTCCTCTGCTCCATGATACGAGAGCCCTGCGGTTCTTGCTCCTCAACAACCTTTAGAAGATCGGGATCGGGTACGCCTGACCTTAGCAGGGACCTCAACTTCGTCGTCAGAGCTATCTGACGTGGGGCCGCTGACGTCACTGTCTTCTACGGGAAGATATTCTGAGCCTGAATCTGACAGATACGTGACCTCCTCTTCACTATCTGTCATGCTCAGAATCTCGTAGGCCTCTTTACTAGTGTACCTTCGACTTGCCATTTTGGGCTCTAAATTTAGGGGTACACTAGTAAGATTCACAGGAAAAAAAGCACCCGACTGTCGTCAGCAAATATATCAAACGCTACAAAAAAAACTGTTAGCGGTCGCAGGGATCAGGACTGTCTCTGCGAACGCTGCAGTTATGTGTTTTGTGTTTGGTAAGTGACAGTGATCGATCGATACTGCACTTGGGTGGGCTGGGCTGGGCTGGGCTGGGCGGAGGGGCTAAACGCAGGTGCTAGCAGGTATCTGGGCTGATCACGCTAACACTGCGTTTTTGGGAACCCTAAACCACTGGGAACGCTAGTATAGATCTGATCAGATACTATACCACTAAGGGAGGTGTATGCTTTGCGCGTGGGTGTTAGCGTTACTGGCACTAACTTAACGCTGCCTGGGGTGACGCAGACCCTCTCTGGCGCTAAAACCTAATTGATCTCACCCGCCGGGCGATCAAGGGGTAAACCTTTATTGGGTTATATACGGCGGGTGCCCTGATGCTATAAAAAGCAAACTAACCAACCAGTGTCACCCGTAACCTTTATATGGTGATCACTGGTGAAAGGGTTAACTAGGGGCAATCAGGGGGTTAAAACCTTTATTAGGTTAAATATGGGGGTACCCGACGCTATATAAAAACCTGACGGGTTACCTAAATAACTAAATAACTAACTGGGTAACCAGTGTCACCAGTGAGGCTTATACGGTGATCACTGGTGAAAGGGTTAACTCTAGGGGCAATCAGGGGGTTAAAATAATATATGGGGGTACCTGACGCTCTAAAAACCTGCGGCGAAACTAAAAATAAATAACTGGCTATCTAGGGCACCACCGGCACTAAATACAGCGATCGAAAATACGATTGCTTAGTGACGCTGGCGTTAGGGGGTGAAAGGGTTACCTGGGGGGCGATCAAGGGGTTAAACCTTTATTAGGGGGGGTTAGGGGGCTACCCTGGACCTAAAGGGGCCTAAACCTAACTGCCCTGCAACTTTTTACTATCACAGATGACACTAAATGCAGTGATCAGTAAAATAAATGATCACTGCAATCAGTGACACTGTGATTGGGGGCTGGGGGGTGACCTGGGGGTGACTGGGGGGTGAAATGTGTGCCTATGTGTACCTATGTGTCAGTGGACTGTTGGTGCACTAACCTGCTTCCTCTCTCCTCGGCGCCGGAATCGAAAAGACCGCCGCGAGGGAGATGACATCACTTCCTCCTGCCTGTGTTTACATCACATGGCGGAGGAAGCATTTTCATTGGCCGGGAGCGATCGCGAGGGGGTGGCCGAAATCGAATGGTCACCCCCTCATCTCTGATCGCTCCCCAACGATAAACGGCCGCTCACTGTATAGGAGGGGGGTCCGATCGGACCCCCCAACTGTACAAAGGCGATCACGTACACTCTACGTGATTGTGCCTGTCGGTGCCATTCTGCCGACGTATATATACAGTGAGCGGTCGTTAAGTGGTTAATGACCAGGCCTTTTTTGTGATACGGCACTGCGTCGCTTTAACTGACAATTGCGCGGTCGTGCGATGGTGTAGCCCAAATAAAATTAATGTCCCTTTTCCCCCACAAACAGAGCTTTCTTTTGGTGGTAGTTGATCGCCTCTGCAGTTTTTATTTTGTGCGCTATAAACAAAAAAAGACAGATAATTTTGAAAAAAAAGCGATATTTTTTACTTTTTCCTATAATAAATATCACCAAAATAAAAAGTTAAAAGGCAAATTTCTTCGTAAGTTTAGGCCAATATGTATTCTACTACATAAATTTGGTAAATAAAATTGCAATAAGCGCATATTTATTGGTTTACGCAAAAGTTATAGCGTCTAAAAAATAGGGGATAGATTTATTGGCATTTTTATATATATATATATTATTATACAGGATTTACATTTTTTGGTACTAGTAATGCTGGTGATCAGCAATTTTTAGCATGACTGTGACATTGCGGCAGACATATCGGACACTTTTTTGGGACCAGTGACATTTATACAGCGATCAGTGCTATAAAAATGCGCTGATTACTGTATAAATGACACTGGCAGGGAAGGGGTTAACACTAGGGGACAATCAAGGGGTTAAATGTGTGTCCTAGGGAGGTGTTTCTGACTGTCGTGGGAGGGGACTGACAGGGAGTACAGAGAGATCGTTGTTCCTAATCACTAGGAACAGACGATCTCTCTGTACTCCCCTGTCAGAACAGGGATCTGTTTGTTTACATTGACAGATCCCGGCTCTGCCTCTCTGTGGAGCAATCGCGGTTGGCCAGCAGACATCCCAGCCTCCGGCCACGCGCAACGGCTCTGGTGCCCGCTATATCTATTAAACAAACCGCCGTACCGGTACGGCAATTCACGTATAAGAGCCGACCTGCTGCCGTATATCGGCGGTGGCTGGTCGGCAAGTGGTTAATTTAGGTGTATATTTCTTGCTATTACAATGATTTACCATCAAGGAACAACACAAAATAAATTCTCCTGCTCCTGATGGTCCCAGCAATACTACATATGTGTTAGTTGTTGTTTGTACCCATAGTAAGGCCCACAAACCATGGTGCACCTTTATCCTGCCTAAAACACACTGACACTGATACTAATTTAAGATATTTTTTAAAAAATTCTACCCAAAATATGGCAAACCTGGATCCTAAAAAAAAAATTCTCTAATTTTTATTTATCTATTTTTTTTACACACTTTTTTTTATTTACAACTTCATCTCCTGCAAGGAGAGGAGGATACAATGTCTATTCCGCTACATTCAGAAGAGGAAGTAAGCACAGGGGTGGGCTCACAGTGACTGGTAACTGTGATAGCCAATCAGAGGTTATCACAGCGATCAGGTGACCCGTAACCGGGAGTCCTGGGTCTTGATCCTTAGTGCGAGACACAGGGCTCTCAATGGGAGCCCAGTCTCTGTGCTGGGGGCATGCTGTGGGGTGCGCTTCCAGCACAAGGAGAGATACGCATATATGTGCCCCCACGGAGAAAGACTCACTTCCGTGAGGCCGCATATATGCGTAAAGTCGCCGGGAAGGGGTTAATGCTGAAAATTTCCTTAACAATAAAAATGTGTTATACAGTATATGCAGCCACTACATCTAAGATTAGTAAGCTGCAATATATATTTTTTTTCTTAGGTTTAGCTATCCTGTAAACAAGAAAGGGGATGCGTGGTTTTATATTTCTTGCCACCGCCTCACAGCATCCTCTTCACATGTTCTCCCAAAGGATTCTTGATATATTTAGCCACAAATATCCAAAGGTGGCAAGAATAATTAAACAATATAAGAAAAACAAGTCATAGTTTATTTTAAAGTTGCCCCATGTACTCTGTTTTAACCCTTCATCACTTTTATATACCAGTAACTGTAAAAATACACAATTTTTTTTATTATTATTATTGCTATTCCACTACAGCAGTTTGGTCATATATTTGTGGGGCTTTTTTGTATTCACATGACTATGTGATCAGTACACATTTGTTATTCCTACTGTGTTACAAAACGATGTTTCCAGAACCATACTTTATTTATTTTTTTGTATTTTCTCATTGCTGCATATAAGATATATTAAAATAAACGTGTACCTTTCAGACAAGTTATTTTGCAGTTTAGAGTCATTCTCTTTAGCCAGGTGCAAAATTATTTGGCACAGAAAACAAGCCCCTTTTTTTGCATATGACAAGTAGGCTTGTTAGCAAGCTGAAGCATTCCTGTAGTTTGTACTGTAATTAATTTAATGATATATTTTGCTTGCCAGCAAATGCATTAGTAAATAATGTCTGTCAGAATCAATAAAACCTCCTACGCAGAGTTTTAACCATTGAAGTATGTAAATAAAGTATGTTATTAGGATTGTGGTCTGTTAAATACACACACCTATTTTGATTTTACTGTCTTACATTTGTACCAGAATTCTGGCCACAATGGGACCCAAAGGCAAACTGAAAGTTGATAACATAAAAAGCGTTGTCTGAATATGGTATTTTACAAGGAAACGCAAGGTTTTTCTAAGAAAACGAAGGCATAACCAATTGAGACCTTGGACTAGAGCCAAATGAAAAAAAACAAAGGGACAGGGGATACCACATTCTATCACTAGAGATCTTATTGAAGAAAAAATGGAAATTCTTGGAACATTATAGACACAAACAACAATTTATTCCAAAAAATACATTTTATCGTACAAATCAAGCTAAAAATCCCAAATACATAATTAAAATATCAGAGAATGTCCATGTATGTTTTTCTTCAGTCAGAACTTAAAGTAGGTATTGTTCTGAACAATGATCATTATCAGGTCTGACACTTCCTTTACAATATTGCCATACAATTTACTAACAATAAAACATGAATAAAGATCATCAGATAATTCCTTGTCAAAGGAGTAGGTTAATGCCAAGAGTATTTATTGTGTAACTGAAAAATCCTGTTTGAGGGATGGGAGAAATGTGGAGGTTAAAGCGGAGTTCCACCCAGAAATGGAACTTCCACTGATCGTATTCCTCCCCCCCTCAGGTGCCACATTTGGCACCTTTCAGGGGGGAGGGGGGAGCAGATACCTGTCAAACCCAGGTATTTGCTTCCACTTCCAGCGAAAGAGCTCTGCACGTTGTGTGGCAAACTACGCCATGTCCAGCCCCTCCTCCTTCCCACCCGCTGTCTTCTGGGAGACACGCTGGTCCCCGAAGACAGCAGGGACCATTCAGAATGTGCAGCGCGACTCACGCATGCGCAGTAGGGACCCAGGAGTGAAGCCGAAAGTCTTCACTGCCTGGTTTCTATACCAGGAATGGCTGCGGCAGCACCCGTGAGTTGATCCGAAGATCGGCTTCGGGTGCCAACATCGCAGACTCCCTGGACAGGTAAGTGTCCATATATTAAAAGTCAGCAGCTACACTATTTTTAGCTGCTGACTTTTATTTATTTTTTTCCCAGGCAGAACTCCGCTTTAATCCTTCTCAGTTTGGTAGTAGACATAAATCACTGGCTTGATGGGATTTTATAAACTCTCTTGGTTTTGTGTGTTTGCCCCATAGTGCCAACTAATTATAAAATATCTTCTAACTTTTGTGTAGTTTTTTCAACCCATTGTTTTTCATTGTACGCTTGATCAGAACAGTTATAGAAGGTTGAAACCACAGAAAAAAGATATTTAGAGATCAGTCTGAGAATATTGTAAGCATGTATTCCACGTATGAGGTAAAGAGGTTACAAATAGAGTGAGATTTCTAAACTTCTCTTTTATTGCCTAAAGTGGTTGTGAACCCTGACATAAACCCAGTGAAGTGAATAGCCTCAGATGATACAGAGATGAAACAAATCCTCCTACATACATTTTACTTGTATATCTTCATTTTACGGGTAAGTCAAAGATCGAGTTATCTTTATCATAAATCTCAGGACACAGGGCTTTCCAATCAATGCTGTTGGGACATTGCCAAGCAGTACTATATAGGGAGCAAACAGGCCTACTACAAGGCTGCCTGAGTGACCTTATATCCAAAACTTGCATCAGCTGATGCTTAAACATTCACCTTATAGAATTTTGTATAGGTAGCTGCAATACAGACCTAAGAAGCGGAGACTTGATGATGAAACACCCATGAAGCACCTTTGCACCTCGTAGAATGCACTCTTACTAGAATAGGAGGAACTTCCACTTGCAGATTAAAAGCCTGAATGATAACCTGCCTGACCCATCTACCAATATGAGAGCAAGAGGTTGCTTGACCCTTTTGTGACCCCTCTGGTAAGATAAACAGTGAGTCTGACCTATGTAAAGACACTGTTGCTGAGGTATTTGCCCCTATAACCATTGCTCGAAGCACGCCTAAACAATGTAAAACCACTTCTTTTGGCTGTTAGTTGGAACAGAAAGAAGGTAAGATGATGTCTTGATTAATCTGAAATGCTGCAAGAACCTTGGACAAAAAATCTTGCTCAGGCCCTAGGACAACCTCATCTTTGTGTAGAAGTACATTACTCTTTGGGCTGAAGTAATGCCCACCAGAAAGGCTACCTTCCTGGTAAGATCAGAGAGAGTTGCTACTCAAAGGTGCCAAAGGAGAGTGTTTGAAAGCTGAGAAGAATAGGTACAGGTCCTATAATGCAAAAGATTTACATACAGGAGGAACTATGTGCTACACAAATGTCTCTACTGGTGAATGTAAAGCCAACTGAATCTGGAAAAGTATAGCTAAAGCCAAAATCTGGCGTCTAATAGTACTCAGATCCAAAGAATCATTAGACGCGATTGGAGAGACCCTAGGATAGACTTCACTGTGTATTTTGTAGCAATTCTTTATCTTCACACCATGCAAAATATGCTTTCCATATGCGATGATAAACCATGTGAGAAGATTCTTAGCCTCTAGAATAGTCAGTATGATGGAGTTTGAAGTCACCTGTTTCTCAAGACTGTGATCTTAACAGCCAGTCTGTCTAAGCCAGCGACTGTAAAGCAGGATGGAATACTGGATCCTGTTAATTTAGGTCCAGCTGTGATGGAAGAACCCACAGTGCGCCCGCACTAATCTAGTTTTGTCCGAGTATAATATCGGCCTTGGCCAATTTGGAAAATCAGAATTATGGGAATGCCATCTATCTCTAATTCTGCTCAGTAAATGGAGCAGTAATCTGATGGGGGGTGACGTGTAGATTAGTCAAACCTTATCCCAGGCAGTAACTAGTGCGTCCACAGTGAAAGCCCTTAGATCTCCTGTTCTAGCTACTAATCTATCCAGCTTGTTGTTGAATCTGAAAGCAAGGAGATCTACAGCCAGAGCCCTGCACTTGTGAGATATATGCTGAAAAACTTCTGGGTTTAAGGAACATTCCTCTAGGTCTAGGTGCTGATGACTTAAAAAGTCCACCTTCCAGTTTTCCAGCCTCGGAATGTGAGCACTGGAACAAAATGTTCTGCTCATGTGGAATGCCTTGCTGTTTGCATTATGACTCATTGTACCTCCCTGATGATTCACGTATGCTACATAGATTGCATTTTCCAACTGAATTCTGATTGGATGACCCCGAAGCTGTCTAGCTTTGCAAGGAGAGACAAATTGCTCTAAGTTCCAGCATTTTGATCGGAAGATGAGTCTCCCTTGCTGACCACATACCCTGAATGGGCAGGGACCTCTAAACTGCACCCCAGCTCATCAGACTGACATTTGAAGTAAGACTCTCCTAACAGACTGGCAGGAATGACTTCCCTTACTCAAAGGCGTTGTAAGGGGGGTGTGGGGGGTGCAAGCCGCACCCAGGTGACACCCACCAGAGGGGTGACACCCGGCACAGCACTGTATTGAGAGGCGCCGAGCTGGCAGTGGCTCTCTCCTCTTCCTCCTTCCCCTGCGCCCGCATGTCCTTCGGGAACCGGCACTGCGATCTACAATGGCACTTGTGACAGGCAGGTGGGGAGAGGTCACGGTGCCAGTGTCCTATCACAATTGCAGTCCTCAGACCGACGTCTATGCCTAGGCTCCTCCTCCACTCCCCACTGACAGTATATACACAACAGGAGGAGGAGCCTAGGAAGAGGGACATTCGTGTGCACAAAGCAGCGCTGATCTGAGGTCTGTAAGTGTAGGGAGGGGGGGTATACAGGGGGGGACGTTACATTAGGGGGATTACAGGGAGGTTAACATTAGGGGGATTACACAGGGGGGGTGTTACTTTAGGGGGATTGCAGGGGGGTAGCATTAGGGGCATTACACAGGGGGGTTACATTGGGGGGATTGCAGGGGGGTAACATTAGGGGGATTACACAGGGGGGGCCTTACTTTAGGGGGATTGCAGGGGGGTAGCATTAGGGGGATTACACAGGGGGGTTACATTAGGGGGGATTGCAGGGGGGTAACATTAGGGGGATTCCACAGGGGGCGCATTACTTTAGGGGGATTGCAGGGGGGAGCATTAGGGGGATTACACAGGGGGGGTTACATTAGGGGGATTGCAGGGGGGGTTACATTGGGGGGATTGCAGGGGGGTAACATTAGGGGGATTACACAGGGGGCGCGTTACTTTAGGGGGATTGCAGGGGGGTAGCATTAGGGGGATTACACAGGGTGGGTTACATTAGGGGGTTGCAGGGGGGTAGCATTAGGGGGATTACACAGGGGGGTAACATTAGGGGGATGGCACAGGGGGGTTACATTGGGGGGATTACATTGGGGGATTACACAGTGCCCTGGATTGCTCATGCTCAGTTCCCGGGGGGGGGGTGACACCATATTTTACAGCACCAGGTGACACCAACCCTAGTGACGCCACTGCCCTTACTCTAGTGCCAAGCTGAGATGCCACCAATCCAGAGACCTCCTGGCCTGGGAGGGAGAAACAACCTTCCTAATCTTGGGACAGTACCTGCCTGTCCCATGATGACAGAGCACTGCATTGCAACTTCCTTCTTTGAAACTGAAAATATGGTACTGCTTTGAAGGTGGCTACCATTAGATCCAGCAGGGCTGGACTGGGAAAACTTCTTGGCCCTGGACTTCATCCAGACCGGTCCACTTTAATTTTGCAAACACACAAAAAAAAACAGTATATAAACTATACGCAATTGCATTCCAATGTAAGTATTGTCAGAAACATTGACGCATCTCAGCATAGTGCCTACAAATATGTCAGAATGTTTATACTGAAATATAAAATATTATTGTACTTATGGAAATATGCAAATCCATGATTTGAGAGATTACATTTCCCTACAATATCAAGAAATTCTAAGTTCTTTATATCCGTGCTAGTTTGAAGATAAGTAACACAAATGAATATTGCTTAAAATATTATATATATTTATTAACTAAAGTACAGTGCAAATTAAAATCAGGTATAAGTTGTGATAAAACAAATGAATGGATATACTTCCACAATCAGAGATAAATGATGGTTAATGTCCAAATAATATTTACATACATTTCTATGCAAGCTCTATATGACAAAGTATAGTCACAGTTCAATACTTAAATGATACTGGTACATTTAAAACTTGGTAACTCTTGTGAAATGTCTCCCCGTTACTTCACGGAAGGTGTAAACACTCTTTTGTTGAATTTAACACTATTATCTTTCTCAAAACAAACAGATCTCCTGATTACACTTCTTAAATGTGTCCAGACCAAGTGTCATATAAGAGACATAGCTTGACAAAACAATCAAGGCTTTATTAAATTTAGAAAGAATCAATTTTTACACATACTTCACAATAAAACCATTGTACCAACTCAGCTCTAGCTTTTTAAAGACAACCAAATTTGGGTATGTGTCTTAATATTTGGATTATCATTATTTTGTACTGCAGTTAAAAATATAGATAATTCCAAATTGCTTTTCCATATATATTTAAATGGTTTTGGTTATGTGTATGCAAAAAACAACTCCATTACCAAAGCAGGAAAATAAACAAAATAAATACGTTACCTGGACAAAGTTCTGTCTGTTTGAGAAGCTTCCATTATGAGTCCCACAGGACTCCTTCCAACATTGCTACATGTTTGCGTTTTAAGATCTCCTCAGCGAGCGTCTACCTTCAAGAGATCCGTACAGAGATAGAGTTCCCCAGAGCTCGAGTGAGAGATCTCCATCTGTAGAGCGACCTGTTCCCTCAGAGATCTCCTTACACACTGAACTCTTCCTCTTTTTATTCCACCCCAAAAATGGGTGTGTATGTTACATTACTACGTAACTGAGACGTCAAATGACGATGTGATTGGGTAGGTTGTCATAGCAACCAAACATCTCATTATCTTGAACAATTAAGTATTTTTACCACCAGAGGGCAGTAGCGTATTAGAAATAATTTCTAATATTATTTCCATTACAGTCAAAGATAATTTACGACATCCTGAGATTTAAGATTCACAAAACCCCATTAATTGTCAAAAACTGTCAAACACATGTCATGTATCCCAGCCATCTCGGTGAATGGCTCAGAGTAATGTCTTGGGAAAATCTACCCACAACTCAGCAAATGGGTTGTTAACATTCCTCAAAGCTAAAGTCATTTGGAATAACTTTTAACTTACTTTTGACAAATACAGCTCCTAATATCAATACAGTTAGGATCTCACATTTTGTAATAATATATATATATGTAGATATGGGTTTATACATATATATATATTTATAACCAATACATAGATATACTATAAAAGAAACATTAAAGATATACAATACAACAGGAATTTTGAATAAGCCCTACAGTTTCTTAACTTATTCTGAAATACTAATTTATGTTTTCAGGCTCCCTTGAAACAAGAGCTCCTTATCTTGTTTATTTTACTAAGTGTCCAAACCTTTGAGTTACAACCTGGGGAGACTGGTACAGTCAGACCCCTTAGGGAGACATAAGAACAAGGCCTATTCCTGCCTATGAATCTAATTTAAACTTTTAAAGATAGTGAATTTGGGTTTCACCTCTTAAAGTGAAAGTAGAAACCAAAGTGGCTGTAGTATTGTTCACAGCACGTCATGAGCTATGAGCTTAACTTTAGAGACAAAATGGCTGTCCTCTCGTTCATAATATACATGAATATGAACTACACAAAAAATACGTAATATGCATAATATAAAGGCCTATATGTAATTCTTTTAACCCCAAATGTTCTGACAAATCCTATATGGAGGCACTGCTGAGATGTGTCAATGTTTCTGACATATATGGAGGCACCGTTCGAGATCTGTCAATGTTTGAAACAAGTGATATATTTGTGCAAAGTTATATATATTTTATGGTAATTTTTTTTTTTTTTGGAAAAGAATAAATACATTTTTAAAAATGTATAATTTTTTTTTGTTTTGCTATTGCCATTGTTAGTTGCAATATTGAAAAATGACAGATACTAAAGTTATTTTAGTGCAGCCGGTCCTGCTGATGCAGAGAATGAAATTGGTATGCATCACAGAAAAACCGTAGAGTTTGCAAAATATCAGGGGATGTCTTCTATCAGAGATATTAAGACAGAACTTGGTCCCTGTAAGTCAGTTGTTACTGCAAGAAGGACCATGTGTAAACAGGAACAAAAAAGTCTTCTGGATAGCAGCACTCCAAAAATAAAAGCCTTTATTTTAAAATTCAGGGATCCAAATACACACTGCACATCACGTCACACTGGTCAAAAACTAGCTAACACGTTTCACACTGTACTAGTGCTTATTCATAGCTATGAATAAGCACTAGTACAGTAAAAAGGATGGTGCTCTATTGTCAATTCAATCCATTCATAGCTATGAATAAGCACTAGTACAGTGTGAAACGTGTTAGCTAGTTTTTGACCAGTGTGACGTGATGTGCAGTGTGTATTTGGATCCCTGAATTTTAAAATAAAGGCTTTTATTTTTGGAGTGCTGCTATCCAGAAGACTTTTTTGTTCCTGTTTGCTGATATTGGCATTGCTTGCACCCTTGGCTGCTGGGAGGAGGTAATTTGGAGGATTTCTACACCTGAGCGGCTTCCTTTTCTCTGCTTTTCAAATTTTCAAGGACCATGTGTACTTTGGATTGTAAACCCAATCAAAGTACCAGAGAACTTTTTAAAGTTTTCAAGAAAGCCCATTACTTGGCTAAGAAAAACCCAGATTTTGAAAGCCATGGATTTTTCCAACTGTTTGATGAGGCTTTGCCAAATAAAATTAAAATTATTGTGGCCTGGGATTACTATCCCAAAAATGGATTGAATTGACAATAGAGCACCATCCTTTTTGCTGTTCTACAGAACAGAAGCTTCAAGAATAAATTTAAATAGTCCGCTCAAATAATAGCTCAGCTTAAAAAAGGAGCAGGGACAAATTGAAGCTACAAAATATAATTAGCCTGGAATTGTTAAAAAATCCAATTCCCCAATCAAAAGTTACACCCAGTTTTAAAAACTAGAAAAGCAATCTAGCTGAGGTGTTCATATATTTAAATGTCTGCAATTGACCAGAAAAAAAAAAAAAAACACGAGCAGAGTAACATGTTTAAAGACATTTTTTTTTCTTTACTCTAAAAATGAGTTCCAGCCCCTCCTTTACAAATGGGAGGAGACTGAGTTTATCTTCGCAGCCAAACTGCTGTTTAAAGCGGAGGTGCAGTCATTTTTTTTTTTTTAAGTCAGCAGCTACTAACAGTGTAGCTGCCGACTTTTAAAAAGGACACTTACCTGTCCTACTCGCCCGCGATGTCGGTCCCGCCACGGCGATCGATCGCTGCTGTCAGATCCTGGCTCCTCCATCCTGACTAAGGGAAACAGGCAGTGAAGCCTACGGCTTCACTGCCCGTTTCCTACTGCGCATGCGCCACTCACACAGCGCTTTGTGAATGGGGGGCTTGCCTCCTGGGATACACACAGTTCCCAGAAGGCAGCGCACCCCATTCACAAGAAGAGGAGACCCACCGCGGACGAGAAGAGGCACATCAGAGGCAGATTAGGGGACTTCCGCATAGCAACAGGCATTTAGGGTGAGTATAAAAATGTTTTTTTTTATATTATTTTTTGTTTTTTTTTAGGATTTTTAATGAAAACATTTTTTCAGGGTGGACCTTCGCTTTAAAGAGCTGATAGGTTTTTAGGAATGTTGTCTATGTAAAAAGGTGGGGGCGACTGCTCTTTATACAAACACACACAGCTGACAAAGTGAAACCAAAACTGTTACCTGTCATTTAAATAGTTTTTCTGGTTTTATATATTGTTTTCCTTACAGGTATTTTATAAAAACAGGATACCATAAGGCCCCATTCACACAGGGGTGGCACGACGCGGCACGACTTCTAGGGGCGACCTCGGCGGCGCAATCTCAAGACGACTTGAGACGCCCGCCGAGGCGATTTGCATAAAGACTTCTGCATAGAAGTCAATGCAGGTCGCCTTGGGTCGCCCCCAAAAGTAGTACAGGAACCTTTTTCTAAGTCGGAGCGACCCGAGTCTCTCCTATTAGAACGGTTCCATTGAACAGCGTGGGACGCGACTCGTCAGGCGACCGAGTCGCCTGACGAGTCGCCCCTGTGTGAACCGGGCCTAAGAAGTTATTATATAATTATCTAAGCAATTATTTTGTTTCAGAAACATTTATAATAAATTTAAGAATTTATTTTCTGAAAAATACATCAGCTAAAATTAATTTTAAAAGCTGACTTTGTAAATATTTTAGGCGCTGCCCTGAAATCATAAAAATAAAAAGCCCAGTTGAACTTCAACTTAAAGGGAATAAAGTAATTTACATTCCCGCATTTATAGTTATAGTTATAGCCCCATGATCGATTAATTGTTAGTATCGATCTAAAAAAAAAAAAAATTTTTTTAAATCCTATTGTGATTTTATTTAAATGTTATATGGTCTCAAGTGACAAGGCCATACATATGAACCTTCTCAGTTCTCTCCCAATCAGTGAGTATAGTTGAGATCCATCTCAGGAATAATTAAATTCTAGATGGCACCTTTGTACAGGTAACTCCGCTTCCCCCAGAAAGGGTTAGACAGGAGGTTCATACAATATGTGTGTCCCCTGGAAAATAGTTGAGAGGAATGCTTGGAAGGTGATATTCTCAATGCTCACATCCATACAGTGTATGCTGACTCCATTGAGCTTAGTAATTATACGTAATTCCTACTGGGATTGTATGGTATTCTTTTCCCTAACAGGTTAGTGACCTGGGGAATGTTAATAAGGCTCATATTTATGCCAGGAATATAATCACATTAGTAGAAAGTTATTAAAGTAATTGATCAGTCCTGAAATAAACATTTAGGTATTCAAACCCCTTGTCAGGGTCACCTGTGGCCAGGTGACAGATGCACACCGTAGGGGGACAGGAGTGCACCGCGAGGTAGTGAACCCTATGGCTGGCTTCTGCGGATAGGAAACTGGGTGGTTGTGGAAAGCGGGACTAGAGGAGCACAACCGGGATCCCAACGGAAGCGAGAGCCAAGATTCCCCAGGGCGCGGAGTCTAAGACCCAGCTGGTCTTCTCCAGGGCCTCTAGTGGTGAGGATGTTACGCTGCAGGCTGGGACCAGGTCGCGGCCCCTGGAGTTTCCTAGCTCACGCCCCGTAGGATAAGGGGAAAAGAGGGGAAGCAGCAGCACACGATAGAGAGAACCGAATAACAAGCTGAAGGTCAGGGGCCACAAGCAGACAAGGATAACGAAGAACGAGCCGAAGGTCAAGGGTCACGAGCAGACAGGGATAGTCGGGGACAAGCCAAAAACGTAACAGAGAGACAGACGTAGCACACGGCAGGCAGGAACCCAAACACACAATGCCTAACAAACACGTTGATCAGCAAAGCAGGCTTGCAGTGCACAGGTTAATATAGTGTTCTGTGATAGGGCCTGGGGTGGAGTCAGGCTGGGAGGAGATTATAAAGGAAGCCAGGTGAAAGGGCTCAGGCCTCTAAGATGAACACATGGGAAGGAAGGTAAGCTGACAGACAAACACTACTGCATATCCATGACAGTACCCTCCCTCTTATGGGCCCTCCCCCGCCTGGACCCAGGCTTAAAGGGAAATCTCTGATGAAACCTTCTCAACAGATGAGGTGCAGCGACATCAGATGCAGCGATCCAAGACGCCTCCTCAGGACCAAAACCTCTCCAATGCACAAGGTACTGAAGAATGCCTCTGCAGAGCCGAGAATCCAGAACTTGTCTAACCTCGTACTTAAGATTATCCTCAGAGACCGAAAACGAGGTAGGGAGATGACAAGAAGATCTATTGAGGACCAAAGGCTCTCTAGGAATAAGCAAGGGCATGAGAGGATCAACAGGAATCTGAGGAGGGTCCCCTAGACCCTTAAAGGGGAACTGGTCATCTTGCACAGGACCATCAGACTGGGCAGACGTCAGTGGAACCCTGAAGTCAGGTTGGTTAGAAGGTGACATGTCGCCGGAGTCAAGCTGAATAGCTGAAGGACAAGCAGAATGTCCCGAACAAGAAAAAGTAAGAGGCTCACTGGGCATGGGCTGGACTGGCATAACTAGTACAGAGGCAGAGTGAATAGCTGAGTCAGGTGTAGCGACTACCTGAATCGCATCGCAAGACGTAGCGACTGCAGGACTTGTAGACAAGCTAGCCTGGCTGTGCGTCCGAGGGTGGTTAGGGACAGAGAAATGTAAATGGTTATGCAACCTGGAATGAATGACCGGCTCAGATTCACAGGGGGCAACCTTGGGTAGGCAGGACGAGGAACAGGAGGGACCCCAAGCCAGGATCTGTCCAGTAGTCCAGTCCACATGAGGAGAATGGAGCTGTAACCATGGGAGACCCAAAATTATAGGCGTTGACGCCTTGGGTAAGATAAGGAAGGATATCCACTCCTGGTGGAGTGTCCCTACCGACATCTTAACAGGGAGGCTCTGGAAGCGGATAGGTCCCCCTGGGAGAACAGTACCATCAATCTCCAAGACCACCAATGGCGTGGTGAGGGGCAAAAGAGTAAGTCTCATGGACGATGCGATTTCCCAGTCCATGAAATTACCAGCGGCTCCGGAATCCAGATATGCTGAGACCGAATGAGAAGAAGCACCAACATGAAGGAACACAGAAAGCAGAAGACGAGAAGGGGAAGGTGATATTTCTGGGTCCAATACTCCACTTTCCAGATGAAGTGGACCCGAACGTTTTTCTGGACAAAGAGAGCAAGTGTCACGAAAATGACCTTTGCCCCCACAGTAAAGACACAGACCAAGAGTTCTGCGCCTAGCACGTTCCTCGGGGGATAGCCTGGTCCGACCCAGCTGCATGGGTTCCTCAGCTGGTAGGAGATGCTCTACGGGTCGAAGAGAGGGGAGCTCAGGCTGACTAAGAACCAAGGAGTGCTGGCGTTGCTTTTCTAAGGTCCTCTCCTGAAAGCGAATATCGATCTGGTTACACAAGGAGATAACGCCGGCCAGATCAGTGGGGATGGTTCTTCCAGCTAATTCATCCTTCACTCTATCAGACAGGCCATGCAAAAAGGTTGCGACTAAGGCCTCATTGTTCCAGCTCAACTCAGCCGACAGTATGCGGAAATGAAGGGCATACTGTCCCACAGAAGCAGACTCTTGGCGGAGACGTAAAAGGGCGCTGGCCGCTGAAGAGACACGAGCCGGTTCTTCGAAGATATTCCGAAAAAGTTTCAAGAAGCCAGACAGGCTAGAAACCACTGGATCATTCAGTTCCCACAGAGGGGCTGCCCAGGCTAAAGCTTCACCAGAGAGGAGGGAAATGATATAGGCTACCTTAGCCCGATCAGACAGGAAGTTTTGGGGCTGGAGCTCAAAATGAATCGTGCATTGGCTAAGGAACCCTCTGCAGGCCTTGGAGTCCCCAGAGAAACGGGACGGAGCTGGCAGTTGTAGCGAGTGTGTGGCTGCGACTGGTGCAATAGGTGCAGCCGCTGATTGTATTTGAGGTTGCGGATTCAGGGTTCCCAAGGAGGCCTGAAGCTGCTCAAAGCGAGAAGCCAGATCCTGGAGGAATCGCATCACCTGAGTCTGATTCGATTCCTGGGTTTCAAGTCTGCAAACTATGCCCTGCAATGGATCATCCGCAGGTAGCGGGATGTCAGCCGGGTTCATGGCTGATCAAACTGTCAGGGTCACCTGTGGCCAGGTGACAGATGCACACCGTAGGGGGACAGGAGTGCACCGCGAGGTAGTGAACCCTATGGCTGGCTTCTGCGGATAGGAAACTGGGTGGTTGTGGAAAGCGGGACCAGAGGAGCACAACCGGGATCCCAACGGAAGCGAGAGCCAAGATTCCCCAGGGCGCGGAGTCTAAGACCCAGCTGGTCTTCTCCAGGGCCTCTAGTGGTGAGGATGTTACGCTGCAGGCTGGGACCAGGTCGCGGCCCCTGGAGTTTCCTAGCTCACGCCCCGTAGGATAAGGGGAAAAGAGGGGAAGCAGCAGCACACGATAGAGAGAACCGAATAACAAGCTGAAGGTCAGGGGCCACAAGCAGATAAGGATAACGAAGAACGAGCCGAAGGTCAAGGGTCACGAGCAGACAGGGATAGTCGGGGACAAGCCAAAAACGTAACAGAGAGACAGACGTAGCACACGGCAGGCAGGAACCCAAACACACAATGCCTAACAAACACGTTGATCAGCAAAGCAGGCTTGCAGTGCACAGGTTAATATAGTGTTCTGTGATAGGGCCTGGGGTGGAGTCAGGCTGGGAGGAGATTATAAAGGAAGCCAGGTGAAAGGGCTCAGGCCTCTAAGATGAACACATGGGAAGGAAGGTAAGCTGACAGACAAACACTACTGCATATCCATGACACCCCTCAGGATAAATAAATAATCAATCATTTATTCCTGATAATCAATGACCCAAAATATCATGTGTACATTGGCAACGATATATTACATCGCTTTGCTATACACATAGATCTGGTAAATACCACTGTGGTCCAGATTAAAATAAAACTCAAATAGTTTCATAAATGAACATGAAGCCCTTAAAGTGGTTGTAAACACACTTTTTTTTTTTTTTTACAACCTGTAAAAGAAAGGCATAATGAGCTATTATGACTAGCATAATAGCTCATTATGTTCCACTTACCTTAGATCGGGGCCCCCGAAGCCGTCCTCGTCCCTCTGTTCAGCCGCAGACATCACTGCGGCGATAGCCGGAATGTTACTTCCGGGTATCGCCGCACCAGCCAATCACAGCGCCGCTCCGGCGCTGTGATTGGCCGGAGCGGCGGAGACGTCACTCTGCGCATGCGCGCGGGAGGCGTCCCACTCGGCTACACCCAGCGATTGCTGGGAAGTAGCCGAGTTTGTGAATGGGATTAACCCCATGAATGCGCCGTTGTCTACGGCGCGCATGCGCCGTAGACAGCGGCGCTTGTCATTTTAGTAAATATCTCCTAAACCGTGTAGGTTTAGGAGATATTTCTTGCACCTACAGGTAAGCCTTAATCTAGGCTTACCTGTAGGTGCAAGTTGAAAAAGTGGGTTTACAACCACTTTAAGTAATCTTAGTTACTGCCATATGCAGTAAACATATTAGTACCACATATGTCATTAGTCATACAGGTACTAATACATTTTTTTTTTATTATCCGGCCATGTATAAATAGGCCAGAATTTTAAGAACCCTGCTGCAGTAAAATGTTTCGCAGACAGGATGTATATAGGAAAGATTTCAGTAAATCACACTCATGAAAAATAAAAGTTTTCATGGAGTTCAAAAATATGTTTGTGAAAAGATTTCTGTGATGTGGTATAATAGACATACACATTGTCAGGATTCAATCTGATCCAAGTGAAAACGCACCTGGTGCTTTAAATCAAACATTGCTGTCTTTCGCTAGCTTGCTGTGTTTTGTTAGTGGAGACCATTAAGAGTTTCAAGGAGATGGGTGTTGTGGGATCAGTGCACCGGATCTTATGATAATCCTATACTTGATATTCTTAAACCAAATGGTCATTGTGTTTATATGCTGATCTAAGACAGCTAAATAAACGAGTATATATGTACGGCTAAGCTGTGCCATATATTGACCGATGCTTGATATAAAAAAATACAAAGCGCTAAGTACTTCACTACACTTAATGATGCTCAATGATGGTGGAACATTCTGGTAAGTCCTGAATACCCATACAAGCTGGCATTTAAAGGTGGTAAGAAATAGTACAACTGGAACAGAATGTTAATTTGGTCAGATAAAGTTAAAATTTTGAATTTGATGTTGTTTTTGTTTGTTATTTTACATAAGGCCATTGCCTGGTGTACCTTCAAGAAAAAGTTTAACATATGTGGATGATATTTTTGTTGAATAGCATAATGTTTGAAAAGCATATCCCAAAGTTCAGATATGTTCTTAACCAGTTGAGGGAGGCGAGTGTTTAAAATTTTATTTCAGGAAGATCAATGGTGTTGCTCCAAGGTTCATCTCCTGAGGCCTAAGGTTTGCAGGCTAAGTCTCACCACAAGAAGAAAATGGAGACTGTGATGAGGTCAAAAATATCTGCCAATATCAGTGAATTGAGGACATGTTTGGGTATGGTATAAAATATTCAATTGTATGCTTGTCATCCTAGGTTCCAACAAAGAATGCTGGAAGGTAATGTATAAGAAGAGACTTATAAGGATCAAGAGAATGTAAATGTAATAATATGACATTGTGATATTTCTCTCCTAACTTACAGATCTTCAAATCTTATACTTCAGCATTAATGTTGATCCTGCCAATCATGGCAGAATACTGTCATCATTAGATCACTGATGATTTTAGTTAATTAAAATATAGTTAACTAATTGCTATATCATATATATAGCATAGTTAGAAAATTTTAAATATTAGTTAATAAGAATATGTATTCATACTGTCTATTTACTCAAATAGAAAGTGATTGACACTCCAGACCAGATCGTTGATTGGTAAAGGCGAAGTGAACTGCCAACAGACACCGCGATCGTATGGATGATGTTAATCCTTGGCGTCCAGTTCCGGATGGAACCTATCACCACATCGAATTCTTCATCAGGAGTCATGAAGCAAGACGCTCCAAGATTCGTATTACCGGAAAGAAAGATTTGTTGCAGAAGTCCCTTGTTTGCTTGAATCCCAGAATATCCATTGAAAGAAGGGATCTTGAATCCCATTTTCAGCTGGTAACACTACAAGAGCGGATTCACTGAAGAGTTTCTTCAATTGCTGGTTTACCAACTTAGTTTTTTTCACATTTGAAATGGGGGGTGACACCACCACTGCAACAGTTCATTTCTTTTTTTTTTAGACTTGAACTCATCAACAAAGATCCAAGTCATACAAGAACATTCTTTATCATATGGATGAAGAGAGGAACGTTCTTCAAGTATAAAGAAAAATAATAATATGGCCATATCTTTTAAACAACTGTGATATTTGTTCGGACCCGTTTCTTAGCATGTCTGTGACTATTCGTCAGAATACAAGAAACGTGGGGGGGATTTGTCAGAACATTTGGGGTTAAAAGAATTACATATAGGCCTTTATATTATGCATATTACTCATTTTTCGTGTGGTTCAAATTCATGTATATTATGAACGGGAGGACAGCCATTTTGTCTCTAAAGTTAAGCTCATAGCTCATGCTTATTTGCTCAACGTTACTGATGTATTTCATGTTTGTAATCAGTACATCGATTCTTGGTACGTGAATGCTCTTGGAGTTTTATGTACGTAGTATCTAATCTGTATATGTCAAACCTTTAATAAAAAATTCTTGAAACTATTTTGTACTGCAGTTAAAAATATAGATAATTCCAAATTGCTAAATTGATAATTCCAAATTATAAAACTCCAAGAGCATTTACATACCAAGAATCGATGTACTGATTACAAACATGAAATACATCAGTAACGTTGAGCAAAATAGTTTAAACAAACATCAACATATCATCGTTTCAATAAGTAGGGAACAATGGCTCCCAGAACCAGCAGGTGGTACCATTAACCATGCGTACTCCTCTCTAGAGGCCTTAAGAAGTATCTGGTCTACTTTTGGTTTAAGCAACCCAAGGGATGTCAAAATGGTTGAATGGATGATCCCCAATGGGTCGACCTCTACCCGTTCACCCCAAAAAGGGCTCTTGCTGTGGACGGGAGGAGACCACTGATAAGGCCACACAGAGCCTCTACATGACTGGGTCAACATTTAAGTAGCATTCCCTATCCCTAATGAATTCAGTAATCTCTATCTGACGTAGGCATGAGGGGTAACATCAGACTGAGTTTACAGCGCGGTGCACCTTTCATGGGTGAATATAGGTATAAGGTGGCTCATAGTCATTTTCATGTTGTAGGGGTAAGTAATCAAAAAAAAGGGGGGGACGGAAGTCTCATGCGTCCATGACCAGAGCACTTTAGTGTTCCCCTGTACTGGGCGGGGGTACGGTG
Source organism: Rana muscosa (assembly GCA_029206835.1). NCBI lineage: Eukaryota > Metazoa > Chordata > Amphibia > Anura > Ranidae > Rana > Rana muscosa. Next base: position 3,139,919 of record JARGYO010005583.1, on the reverse strand, counting down.
GAGGGGCTCCCTGACCGTGTGGCCTCTCTATAGTGGAACCAGCACGCCCAAGTGGTCCCGAATTTGACTGAGTTGTCATTAGCTTGGTGGATAAGCCTCTCCATGTCTGCTATTCTGTCTACCCGTGTGTGCCATTCAGAGATGGTGGGGGGGTGGTATTCCTCCAGTGGATCGGAATGCATTGAGTGGCAGCGTTGATAAGATGCATAGTGAGGGATTTCCTGTAAACTGACCTCGGAAGGGACGTGTGGTGGAGTAGGTATTGCGCTGGACTGAAGTCCGGCGTATATGTAGTAATTTGAGCAATCAGGCTATGTACCTCTCTCCAGAATGCCTGGATCAGAGGACATTCCCACCAAATGTGGATAAGGTAACTCAGAGCAGAGTTACATCTCCAGCAGTCCTGGGACACACTCGGATAGAATTTATGGATCTTGTCAGGCGTGCGGCACCACCTAGAGTACAGTTTGTACCTATTTTCCTGTGTAGAGACATTTATGGACCCCTTGTGTGTGTACTCATGAATGCGTACCCAGTCTTCGGCAGACAATTCCATGGCTAAGTCTGTTTCCCACCGGCTATGAATTTTATTGTGGGAGGAAGGCCTCTTACACACGACCGATTTTCTCGGCAAGAACCAGCAAGAAACTTGCTGGCAGAGATGTCTTGCCGAGTAAATCGGTCGTGTGTACGCGGCTATCGGGTTTCTCGTCGAGAAAACCAACAAGTAACCTCGACGAGAAAATAGAGAACCTGCTCTCTATTTTCTCGTCGAGATTCTCGTCAGCCTGTTTCTGGACGAGAAAAGTGAGTGTGTGTACACTTACCTGTCCGCCGGGAAGCCCGCGCATGTTCGAAATGAATTAGACGCATGCGCGGTAGCTTCCTAGGCATACGTAGGGTATACCAAGATGGCGGCGACGGCATCGAATGTGACGAGCGCATGCTCGTCGTAGTCGATGACGTCACCGCGTACGCTCCATTCAAAGAACCGCGGGTTCTTTGAAACGAGCGTGTGTACACTCGGCCGGGACAAGTTTCTTGTCCAAGAATCTCGTCGAAAAAAACGACATGTTTTTTTCAACGAGAATCTCGGCCGTGTGTACGAGGCCGAAGACTTGTCTAATAAGAGAGCAGTGATTGTTGAGACCAGGTGGCTCCGAGGTTCTGACCTACTACAGAGATCTTCAAAAGGGGCATGGTCCCTATACCATTGCGACAGTGGTTGGACGCTGTGCAGGAAGTGTCTGATTTGAAGGAATTTGTAAAATGGAATGGAAAGATTAGCAAGCTTGGAGGCCATGACAGAGTGAGAGAGAAGCACGCCGTCACAAAATAATTGGGAGGCCCTTGTCGGTCGGGGCGCAGTCTGCACAGACCCACCTTTGGCGGATAGACCAGGCGAGAATTCTGGGTTATTGTCAAGTGGTGTCATGGGGCCAGGATAGGGAGTCATGTCGAGAATACGACTCATGGCTCTAAAATTAAGTAACGTGGGACCTATAAGAGGGTGAGCTGTGCATTCAGTAGGGATAGAGCTTGAGTTGATCCATGGGAAGTGGGAAATCGGTATATCTGTGAAAGCATTTTCCAGCTGGATCCATGCTTTGGTGTTCTCATGGGCGTGCCAATCCACAATTCTTGTGAGCTGGCAGGCCCTATAGTATGTGCGCAAATCCGGTAACCCAATACCTCCCTGATGTTTGGGTAGGATTCGTTTATCCCAGCTCAACCTGGGAGGACGGGTAGACCACAGGAGGTGTCTGCACATCTTTTTGAAGGACGTGAAGAATGAGGGAGGCAACTTTATTGGGATAGCTTGCATCATATAGAGCAATCTGGGGAGAACGTTCATTTTCAAAATTGCCGCTCTGCCGAACCACGAAAAAGGGCCTTTAGTCCAAGCGGTGAGGTCTCCCTGAATCTTTTGTAGCGTGGGTGTAAAATTTCTGGCATATACCGTATTTATCGGCGTATAACACGCACAGGCGTATAACACGCACCCTAACTTTAAGAGGGAAGTTTCAGGTAAAAAACTTTTCACAGCCCCCTGCGTATAACACGCAGGCACAGTTTACCCTCTATTTTCAGGGTAAAAAAGTGAGTGTTATACGCCAATAAATACAGTAAGTCAGAAAGTTTGGTGGGGAGTTTAATGCCCAAATAAGTTATATCGTTGGTTTCCCAGCTAAAAGGGAAGTTGGCCTGACAGAGAGAAACCGTCGCCGTTGTCAGTGTGATGTTAAGAGCTTTAGACTTGTCGAAGTTAATTTTCAGATTGGAGAGTTTTTTAAAGAGCTCAAAATCTTTGAGAAGATTAGGGAGAGTGGTCAGGGGATCTGTAAGGAAGAGTAGAATGTCGTCAGCGTAAGCTGCAATCTTGTATTGCCTATGGACAATCTCTATCCCTTTAATATTGGGGTTTTCCCGTAATCTGCGGAGGAAGGGTTCCATGGTAAGAATGAAAATAAGGGGAGAGAGGGGGCAGCCCTGACGTGTGCCATTGGCGATGGAGAAAGCGCTCGACAGCCGAACATTTACCATGAGCCTAGCTGTAGGGGATGAGTACAATGCCATGATCATTCGGTGAAAGTGGGGGGGAAGCTCCAATGCCAACAGCGTGGCAGACATGTAGTCCCAAGCCACTCTGTCGAACGCCTTCTCCGCGTCAAGTGAAAAGGAAGAAACTAGACTTGTGCACAACGGAAAAATTCGTTCCGTTTCGGTTCGTTTCTTTCCGGTCCTGTTGATTCGTAATCATTCGTAATTTTGCTAGACGGGATTTTTCGTGTTCGGACTCATTCGTATTTTTGCAAGCGACATTTTTCGTTGAATTTTTTGTTGCTTTATAATTCGTACTTTCGGTAGAGTACGTTGTTTTTCGTTGATTCTGGACACAACTCCTACTTTCGTAACTTTTTTTGGGTTCGTACTTTCGGTAGAGTACGTTGTTTTTCGTTGATTCTGGACACAACTCCTACTTTCGTAACTTTTTTTGGGTTCGTTGATTCGTAATTTTCCGTGTCTCTCTCACAACGACGCTGCCTATTATGCCTAATGTGCTTCGAATGGATTTGTACTTTTCTAAATACATAGCGGTTATTTGTAACGATTCGAAATCTCGTATTTTACTTTCGTTTTTAACATGCGGCTATAGGCTCCGCCCCTGTACACCATTTTGAGAGGGTTCAGCACGGTGAGGGAGAAGCAGAGAGCAGAGCAGAGTGAGTGTTATTGTGCTTCGAATGGATTCGAAATCTCGTATTTTACTTTCGTTTTTTACATGCGGCTATAGCCTCCGCCCCTGTACACCATTTTGAGAGGGAGTTCAGCACGGTGTGGGAGAAGCAGAGAGCAGAGCAGAGTGAGTGTTATTGTGCTTCGTATGGATTCGTACATTCGTAACTTTTTCATAACGAATTATGCCGAAGACATTCGGGCATTCGCTATTTGCGGTATAATTTATTTCGGATTCGGTCTTATTCGTAATTGCTTTGTTCGGAAATTCGAATGCTTCCGAATGTCCGAAAGTTGCTAAATTCGGACGAATTTCAATTCGTTACGAAACGAATTGCACAAGCCTAGAAGAAACCTTTGTTTTTAGCAGAAGTCAGCCAGTGGTGGATATTTATAGCCTTTGTGGTGTTGTCCCTGGCTTCCCTGCTAGGGACGAAGCCAACTTGATCAAGTGAAATATAATTGGGGATTAAAGGGAGGAGTCGGTTCGCTAGAATTTTGGCGTATAGCTTAACATCAACGTTAAGTAATGATATTGGGCGGTAATTAGACACTTGTGTGGTGTCCTTGTCCGGTTTCTGTATCAGAGTAATGTGTGCTTCCAGGATATCAGTATGAGGAAGGGAGGAGGTGGGAAGGGCGTTAAAAGGCTTTGACAAAGTGGGGGATCAGTAGTTCAGCAAAGGATTTGTAGTAATTAGTCGAGAGACCGTCCGGTCCGGGGCTTTTGCCTGCTTTCAGCTGCTTCAGAGCTGAGAGAGTCTATTCTATGGAGATGGGGAGGTCAAGGTCCCCTAGTTCTTCGGGGCTGAGTGGGGACGGGCTATACCGGGTCAAGAAGTCCGCTATGGCCTTAGATCGGTCAATGGAGTCGGCCGTCTGGTGGGGTCTGGGCAGGTTGTATAATTTGGAAAAGTATTCTACGAACTGTCTAGCTATATCTTCTGTGTTAGCTACGTTGGTTTCCGAGGGGGTTTTGATAGAGTGTATGGTGTTTGCAGTCTTTTTCTTTTGTAGGGCTCTCACCAATAGCTTCCCGGCCTTGTTACCGAACTCATAAAATAGTTTATGTGTCAGTGCAAATTTGCATTTCAGCGTCGCTTGGAGCTCTGATACCAATTCCTCTCTTGCCTTAAGGAGGTCAGCGAGGCAGTTGGCCGCTAAGGAGAGTTTATGTGCTCATTCTAAAGTTTTAACCCGATTAGACAGTTCCTCAATGCGAGCTTTCCTGAGCTTGTGTCTCTTGGCCATCAGGAGATAAGCTCGCCTCGAACAACACATTTGTGTGCGGCCCAGACCGTGGTAGGGGAAATATCCTCTGCGACGTTATCGGCAAAATAGTGGGAGAGACAATCTGATATTAAGTGGTGTGACAGCAGGAAGGTAAAGTCACCTGGTTGCATCCAGGGGGGTAGATATATTTCGCCCAGATTCAGGCTTTACGCCGACTTATACAACTAGGTGGAGAGTTGTATAAGCCCAGCTGAGGCTAGTGGGCTCATGGATGACTCATACCTCTAGGGAGAGTGTGGGGCGTCGTGCAGACAGGGAGTTGATGAGACCAGCTGAAGCTTGTCAGCTCATTTAGGCCTCTATAAGAACTCCCAGCTTCATTAGGTGTTTGCTCATGCCTGGACCCAGACCTGTGTGGACTGTCTAGGGAGAGTGAACCCCTGTGCGGTGAGACAAAGCCTGTGTGGCTATTTGCTTGGACATTTAAAACCAGGGACTTAGGGACTAGGACAGCACTAGGCTGATCCCAGTTGTTAGTTAGGAAACCTGTATGTTTAGTCAGAGGTCAAATTGACCAGGATTTATTTTGTTTATGTTTCTTTTGGCTTTGCTGTGTTTTGTCACTGTAAATAGAAAATAAACTGCACCTTTTTTTTGATTTTGAAAACCACAACCTCCGTTTGCTGGGCCTGTTTTTGTGTGGGGAGCCCATCCCGGGGGTCACACACACCCGCTGCCGAGCTAACCCCCTCACAGTTGGTGGAGAACCAGTGGCAGTTTTTTTTTAAGCCAGCATGGAGGAGATACTGAAGCAGCTGGCTCTAGCAAATGCCAATCAACAGCAGACAAATGCAGGTTTGCAAAAGAGCCTTGCAGCTCATCAACAGAGCCTTGCAGCTCAACAACAGAACTTCGCAGCCCAGCAGCAAGCTCATCAACAGAGCCTTGCAGCCCAGCAGCAAGCTCACCAACAGAGTCTGGAAGCTCAGCAACAAGCCCAGCAGCAATCTGAGGCCCGCTTCATAGACCTGTTACAGAAGCAAGAGCAGAGACTACAACAAATGGAAGCAGTAATGCAGCAACGTCCGCAGACCAGTGAGGAAAGCCGTCCCACTAATACCGCGTCCTTTGGGGTGAGTCGTTTATTGACAAAAATGACTGGAGAGGATGATCCAGAGGTATTTTTGACCACATTTGAAAGGACTGCTGAAAGAGAAAAGTGGCCTGAGGAGCTGTGGGCTGGACTGGTGGCTCCTCTGTTAACTGGTGAATCGCAGAAGGCTTACTATGACCTAGAGCCTGACCAAGCAAAAGACTATGTGATGCTAAAAGCTGAAATATTGGCAAGGCTGGGTGTCACCCAGGCTGTCCGGGCTCAGCGTGTGCATAACTGGACTTTCCAGCTTGGAAAACCCCCCAGGTCTCAAATGTATGATCTCATTCACCTGAGCAGAAAGTGGCTACAGCCAGAGACTTTGTCCGCACCAAAGATTGTGGAACGTGTTGTAATGGATCGGTTTTTGAGAGCTCTTCCTACTGCCATCCAAAAGTGGGTAAGCCATGGAGACCCAGAGACGGCCGATGGTCTTGTGGATCGTGTGGAGAAATACTTGGCTACAGAGAACCTGACGGCCTCTTCCAGAGACACTCAGACTTTCCACCCTAAGACCAGACCATCCCCAGGGGCGGATAAGAGGATTCCAAGGGGTGAGGGTGGAGAGAGTGAGAGGGTGGGAGCTCTACCCCAAGTTTGGCGAGAACAGCCTGGGAAATCAGCGGCTCAAGAGGCGGCAAGAAGGATCGTTTGCTACCGCTGCCGGCAAGCGGGACATATTGCAGCCAATTGCCCGGTTGTGGAGGAACCCATGCAGTGTGACTTTCTGACGGGCAGACGTCAGTCGCTGTGTGCGACAGTCGCATGCACTGCCATTCGAGGAACTGAGAAACATTTATGCAAAATGTGTGTTAATGGTAGAAATGTTGTGGTATTGCTGGATTCAGGTAGCCTTGTGACCCTGATAAAGGCTGAGTTAGTTAAAACAGAGGTCTCTGGGAATAGCAAGGTAGCTGTTATTTGTGTGCATGGGGACACCCGAGAGTATCCAGTGACTACAGTGTGTTTCGAGACCCCCAAAGGTACCCTCTCTCATCCAGTGGGCTTAGTATCTCAGTTACCGCATGACGCCATTGTGGGAAGGGATTTTCCGAAGTTCTGGGAACTGTGGGATGATCCTGAGCCCCCCACTGGTGCCCCTATGTACCAGGAAGGTGATAGCCAGAACTCCCCTGAGAGTGGTGAGGACTCTCCGGAATTTCCCTTATCAGTATTGGCAGGGGAGACTGAAGAAACTGGAGAGGAGCCCACCTCCTCAGACGAAAACCTACCGTCTGTGGAGTTTTCTGATCTTGAGGTTCACAGGGAAAACTTTGCCACAGAACAGTTGAAAGACCCCGCCCTAATAAAGGCACGGGAAAACGTAGTGAAAATAGATGGCGAGTTAGTGAACCCAGATAATACCTGCACTTACCCATACTTCAGTGTAGAGAAGGACCTACTGTATCGGGTGGCAAAAAGGGCAGAAGAAACCGTTGAGCAGCTTGTGGTGCCCAAACCTTACAGGAAGTTGGTGTTGGAGTTGGCCCATGGGCACATTCTTGGAGGTCATCTGGGGACAGAGAAAACCCGAGAGAGGGTATTACAGAGATTCTATTGGCCGGGGGTGATGAAGGACATAGAAAATTATTGTTCCTCCTGCCCTGTGTGTCAGAGGTCGGCCCCGATGCCACATTTCCGTAGCCCGCTGGTCCCTCTACCCATCATTGAGGTCCCGTTTGAGAGGATCGCCATGGATTTGGTAGGTCCTATAATCAAGTCCGCTAGGGGGCACCAGTACATATTAGTTATAATGGACTATGCCACCCGTTATCCAGAAGCGATCCCTCTCCGAAATACCTCGGCCAAAACCATAGCCAAAGAGCTATCTCTTGTGTTTAGCCGGGTGGGTATTTGTAAAGAACTGCTTACGGACCAAGGTACACCCTTTATGTCCCGGGTTATGAAGGAGCTGTGTAAATTGTTCAAAGTGACGCAATTACGTACATCTGTGTATCACCCCCAAACCGATGGGCTGGTTGAAAGATTCAACAAAACCCTAAAACAAATGTTGAAGAAAGTGGTGGATAGAGATGGAAAGGATTGGGACTGTCTACTTCCTTATCTGATGTTTGCTATTAGGGAGGTGCCCCAATCCTCTACGGGATTCTCCCCCTTTGAGTTACTGTATGGGAGACACCCAAGAGGGCTGTTGGATATTGCCAAGGAAACTTGGGAAAGTGAGAGTTCTCCCCACAGGAGTGTGATTGAGCATGTCGCCCTGATGCAAGACCGAATTGCACAGGTAATGCCCATCGTGAAGGAACATTTGGCCCAAGCGCAGTTAGCACAGCAGAGAGTGTACAACCATGGAGCCCAGACCCGTACCTTTTCCCCGGGGGATAGGATACTGGTACTTGTCCCTACGGTTGAAAGTAAATTCCTTGCCAAATGGCAAGGCCCCTACGAGATAATGGAAAAAGTGAGCGAAGTGAATTACAAGGTCAGACAACCAGGAAGGCGAAAGCCCGAACAGATCTATCACGTTAATCTGTTGAAAGCCTGGAGGGATAGAGAGTCCCTAGTCGCAGACACTTGGTCACCAGCTCAAACTGGTTGCGTGATTCCTGAGGTTGGAATAGCAGCCACCTTGTCACAACCCCAACAACAGGAGGTTAAGGAGTTTGTGCTTCGCAACAAGGAGGTATTCTCTGAGCTGCCGGGACAAACATCTGGGGTAGAGCATGACATCATTACCCCGCCCGGTGAAAGGGTGAAGTTAAAACCCTATCGGATCCCAGAGGCCCGACGGGAGGCAATACGGGAGGAAGTACAGAAAATGCTGAACTTAGGGGTGATAGAGGAGTCCCAAAGTGATTGGTCTAGTCCCATTGTGTTGGTGCCTAAACCGGATGGGAGCTGGCGATTTTGTAACGATTTTCGTCAGTTGAACAAAGTTACAAAATTTGAACCTACCCCATGCCACGTATAGATGAGTTGATCGACCGGCTGGGAACAGCCCGATACATGACGACTCTTGACCTCACAAAAGGGTATTGGCAAATCCCCCTGGCCAAATTGGCCAAAGAGAAAACCGCATTTGTAACCCCAGACGGGGCGTTCCAATATAAAAGAATGCCGTTCGGGTTACAGAATGCGCTGGCCACATTCCAGCGGAAAATGGACCAGATGCTGAGGCCCCATCGGAAGTATGCTGCGGCTTACCTGGATGACGTAATTGTCCATAGCACAGATTGGGCCTCACATCTGCCAAAAGTGCAAGCAGTCCTGGACTCTGTTCGGGAAGCGGGGTTTACGGCTAACCCCAAGAAGTGTACCATTGGGCAGGAGGAGGCCAAATATCTTGGGTACACCATTGGGAGGGGAGTAATAAAACCCCAACTCAACAAAGTCGAGGCCATCCAGAGTTGGCCACGTCCCAACAGCAAGAAGCAGGTACGAGCCTTTCTGGGAATCGCTGGGTATTATCGGCGATTCATTCCCCACTTTGCTTCTAAGGCTGTGCCCCTAACCAACCCAACGAAGAGGAAAGGGTCGGTCATGATTAAATGGACCCCCGAGGCTGAGGCAGCATTCCAATTCTTGAAACAAGCCTTATGTAGCCAGCCAGTGTTGTACTCACCCGACTTCTCTAAAGACTTTGTCGTACAAAGTGATGCGTCAGATGTGGGGTTAGGAGCAGTATTGTCCCAGGTCTGGAACGGGGAAGAGCACCCAGTCATTTACCTCAGCAGGAAGTTGAAGTCCCATGAGGTAAATTACGCCACCGTTGAAAAGGAGTGTTTAGCGGTGAAGTGGGCTCTAGATTCCCTTCGGTACTACCTGCTAGGTAGGCACTTTGACATGGTTACGGATCACGCTCCGTTAAAGTGGATGGCTCAAAACAAGGAAACAAATAGAAGAGTGAATAGGTGGTTCCTGGCCCTCCAGGAATTCAACTTCACAGTAAAGCATCGCCCTGGCGTTCAAATGGGGAATGTGGATGCTTTGTTTTGAGTACATGAATGCCTGATTGCTGGTGTTCCAACCCCGAGGTTAAAACAAGAGGGGGGGGTATGTGACAGCAGGAAGGTAAAGTCACCTGGTTGCATCCAGGGGGGTAGATATATTTTGCCCAGATTCAGGCTTTACGCCGACTTATACAACTAGGTGGAGAGTTGTATAAGCCCAGCTGAGGCTAGTGGGCTCATGGATGACTCATACCTCTAGGGAGAGTGTGGGGCGTCGTGCAGACAGGGAGTTGATGAGACCAGCTGAAGCTTGTCAGCTCATTTAGGCCTCTATAAGAACTCCCAGCTTCATTAGGTGTTTGCTCATGCCTGGACCCAGACCTGTGTGGACTGTCTAGGGAGAGTGAACCCCTGTGCGGTGAGACAAAGCCTGTGCGGCTATTTGCTTGGACATTTAAAACCAGGGACTTAGGGACTAGGACAGCACTAGGCTGATCCCAGTTGTTAGTTAGGAAACCTGTATGTTTAGTCAGAGGTCAAATTGACCAGGATTTATTTTGTTTATGTTTCTTTTGGCTTTGCTGTGTTTTGTCACTGTAAATAGAAAATAAACCACACCTTTTTTTTGATTTTGAAAACCACAACCTCCGTTTGCTGGGCCTGTTTTTGTGTGGGGAGCCCATCCCGGGGGTCACACACACCCGCTGCCGAGCTAACCCCCTCACAGTGGGTATAGTCCAGATCTGACAGCAGGGAGTCATCCATGCGCCAGATCTCGGACCTGGAGCACCACAGTGGAAATGTTAATGTCAGGGTAATGGGGTTGTGGTCCGATAGTAGCCCAGGTTCGATCGTGGCCTCAGTAAGCAGGGTTAGGTCATTCTGCGAGAGAAAGAAATGGTCAAGTCTAGAATACTTAATGTGTGGAGGGGAAAAGAAGGTAAAGTCTTTAACGTTCGGATGCAGCGTGCGCCAAGTATCATGAAGGGTAAGGGTGCATAGTTGCGATTTGATCGCGCGGAGAGCTCTATATGTCATACACATTGGATGTATCCAGGGCCGGGGTCAATGGGACATTGAAGTCACCTCCCACAATAAGAGTGCCAGATTGAAAAGCTGTAAGTTGGTGAAGTGTGGTGCGGAAGAAGGATACCTGTTGAGAATTCGGGGCATAGATGTTTGCGATGGTTAGGGATCTACCGTGAAGCGTGCCTTTGAGAAAGAGGAACCTGCCTTTGGTGTCTTTTTGGATCTCTGAGATCTGGATAGGGCAATGTTTAGAAATTAGGATAGAGACGCCTTTGGATTTTGCCTCCTCATTAGCAGCATGGTATACCGTCGGAAAAAAAATGGTTATGAAGCTTAGGGATACTATCTGCTCTGAAGTGAGTTTCTTGGATAAGCGCAATGTGAGTTTTGGCTTTCTGAAGAGAGTAAAGTAGTTGCGACTGTTTTTCCGGGGTATTCAAACCGCGAATATTCAGAGAATATAATTTGAGTTGCAGTGGGGATCCCTGACAACGCGGGTTTATAGTGGTAGATTCAGAGGCTTCCGTCATAGTGATGGGGAGGTAAGGTGGGAGGGAAGGGACAGCTCTGGATAGTGCGAAGAAGAGGGGGGAAGTTATGTAGGTGTCAGTACAGGTTAGAAGTATACAGTAATCGTAGGGGATTAACCGATGAGGAGGATGGACGACGCCAACCACCTCTGAGGGGGGGGGGGGACAAAGATTCAGAGAATTACAGTGAGTATAGGACGATAGCACGTCTAGCAGAGTGCTGGGCTCACTATACGCCACCGTGTGGGGGTTGACCCAGACCAAACCAGGAGTATGTTATTAACCACAGCAGGAAGGTCTGCCACCTCAGAGCATATGAAGCCTATTAAGGGGATGTACTTCCCCTAGGAAACAGCAACGAGGAGTATTTAAACATTGCATTTCTTTTGTTCTTTTCCCCCAGACCCCTAACATTCCAGGTCATTAACACTATGCCCTCGTTATTCACTTTAACCATTGTGCATACAATGTAAAAAAATTTGGCATATACTACCTGTAAACAAAAAAAAGAAAAAACGAATAATAAGTCAAGATTCATTACCCTTCTGATAGGGATCTGTCCCTAGTGGAATTAAAAAAACAATACAAAATACCAAAATATACATCTATAGAAGTTCCCTTATTTTTGTGAAATATATATAGCAGACCTTGTGTTTGTGGTATTTTCCCATAATCCATTGTGATGTAGCTCCCTCTCCCTCCCCTATCCCTCTTTCCTTTACTCCCTCCCCTAACCCTTCCCCCCTCGCTCTTTGCCCAGCTGGGCCTACCCTCTGGGTTTTGCCTATGACCTCAACTCTACACTCATTCCCTCGCATCTCCCTTCTATCATACATCTCTCTGTACCCCTTGCTCTGGGGGTCTCACACCCCCCTCCCCTACTAACCCTTTGGTGCTGTTCCTTTGTTTTAGTGTTTACGCCCATTATTTTATTAGATTTATCAGGTCTGCCCCATTTCAATCTAATTAGTGTCTTCTTTTCTTTTTTTTAAAGTGCTTCTACTAGTGCTTTGGCTAATATTTCCTCTCCCTCCCCCCCTTCCCCCAACCTAGTGTTTAATTATGCATCTCAAAAAAAAAAAAAAAGGGGGGGGGGAGAAGAGCAGAGAAAAGAAAAACCCAGCATCTAATTAGATGATTTCTAAAGGTTTAGGATCTATCTGAACCACTGCATGATCCGGACAGTTTAAGAAATATCCTCCAGGTCATAAAAATCGGGAAATAAATGTGGTAGACTGCTGTCCCAATCCTTACGAATACAGAAGCGAGCATCTTATATACCACACATTACATCCTCTACTGGTCACAAAGTCACTCAACCTAAATACATTGCATGAGAATTTCGGATATTCTAGGACTCCCTCTAAAATTTACAGACATCGACCCCCTCCCAGGAACACATAACAGATTACATTTCTTCACAATACAGACGGCTTCACAATACAGTATTAAAAAACCCTACTACCCTCTCTCGGTCATTATATGGTTAAACGTTTTAATGCGCTGGGATTGGGAGCGTCTTTCCCGGAGAACACCCTTCAAGCCCACATCTCGGTGATCCCGAAAGAGGGCAAAGACCCTACATCTTGTGGGAGCTATGGGCCAATATCCCTACTGAATCTCGACCTCAAACTATTCACCAAAATTATAGCGACTAGACTGCAGCAACACCTACCTATCTTGATTCATTTAGACCAGGTAGGCTTTGTATCATCCAGGGCGGCCAGGGACAATACAGTCAAGGTCCTTAACCTGTTACATGTAGCCAATACCACCAATACTCTGTGTATTTTCCTGGGAACAGATGCCGAAAAGGCCTTTGACTGGGTTCATTGGCCCTTCATGTTCTCGGTTCTAAAATATGCGGGATTCGGACACACTATTATTAACTGGATTGCTTCCATTTATTCTAATCCTACTGCTAGGGTCAGCGCTAATAGTGTCTTTTCTAACCCCTTTATGATTACTAAGGGGACGAGACAGGGTTGACCTCTGTCACCTGTTCTTTTTGCCCTATCACTGGAACCTTTATGTAAAATATGTCTGAACCCCAATATCACCAGGGTTAATATCGGAAGCTCTCAACAAAAGGTATCGGCGTACGCAGATGACATGATTTTCTCTCTCACGAATCCTCTCATCTCACTACCAAACCTCCTGCACTAATTTGAGATTTACAGCGCATTGTTGAACCTAAAAATCTATTTCATCAAGTCCGAAGCCAGGAGGGTGGGTATACCACAGCCTCTTCTCTCACATCTCCAAGTGAGTTTTAAAGTAAAATGGACGAAATCCACGTTAAAATATCTAGACACGTTTATCCTTCCTAAATTTTCGCAACTTTTCGACTTAAATTTTCCCCCACTTCTGAAAACAGTCAGGACTCTCCTAAACACATGGCACGCTGGACTACATTTGTGGTTTGGCCGCTGCAATATACTTAAAATGAGCATTCTTTCCAAATTTCTGCACCTCTTCCATGCTTTACCAATTTATATCCCTTCTAGTTACTTTAAATAGACAGTCGTTGTTTGTTGATTTCATCTGGGCCCGCAAATGACCAGGTCTACCTAGGAGATTACTTTCACTGCCCAAACAACAAGGGGGTTTGGCAATGGCAGATATACGAACATATTACCATGCAACACATTTGGGAAGGCTCATTGACTGGTGTCGACACTAAGCTCTGGCCTCGGTTAGAACAAACCCAAAGTGAAGTACCCCTCCAAAGAGCACCTTGATGCGATCAATCGCTGCCTAGAGATATGAAACGCCACCCCCTTATTAGCCCCTCTACACGTCTCTGCTCACATCTCTTCACCCAAGTATCTATCTCCTCTCAGAATTCACCATTATTCCCCATGTTAAGAAACCCATTGCGGGATTTTGCAATGCAATATTCCAAGCCTCTCCTTTCCTGACAGCAGGGAGATGGCCGTCGATGCCTGTCCTCACAGACTCCTCAGGCACATTTTGGTTGGATTTTTGGAGACCATTCCAACTTCGCCATTTCTTAAAGTCCATACCGCCACCCGGGAATTTTAGTAAATTCCTTACAACTCTTGAAGAGTACTGTTCGGACACTGGAGTTCTGCCGCACGTACTCTCTATCGCTTATAACTTGTTGATCCCACCCCCAGAAAACCACTGGCTTCCCGGTTTAACTAGTTGGGAACAAGACCTAGACCGTCAATTCAGTCCAAACCAACCACACCATATTCTTAGGTTTACATACAAATCTTCCATCTGCACAAGAATACAAGAGACTAATTTTAAAATCCTGTCAAGGTGGTATTGTACACAATCACAATTACACAAATTCTTTCCCTCAATGTCAGACCTATGCTGGCGATGCCAAAGGGAGCGAGAAACACTCTTTCACATCTTCTGGTCATGTCCCAAACTCGAACAATTTTGGAAAATCGTCTGTCAAACCATACAAAAATTTACGGATGTCCAATTCCGGATGACCCAGCCTTCTTTCTTCTTCATACCTCCGCTATTCCAGAGAAAATGTATAAGAAATCTGTTATCCGCAGTCTTCTTGACGCTGCCAAAACATGTATCCCTCTCAATCTGGAAATTTCCCTACCCATTGACCATTGGCCTCTGGGTTAGGAAAGTAGTCTATAGGAGAGTTTCCCCTCAAAGGCGGGACTTTAAAGGCATAAATTATAACAACCATTTAGGGGTATAGTACGATAAAATTGTTTTATTACAAAAAAAGAAGAATGAAATAAACATATAATATGACAAACCTTGACAATACAGGCTTGGACACAAATTCCTAAAATGGAATAATCACTTGATCATACAAAGTACATGACATGCAGGGACTGGATAACCATACAAGTGATGTTGACAATGTAGACATGTATATAAAACACGTGATTGTGTATATATTAGATCCTAAGTGTTACGGAGAAAACTCCTTCAGGGAAGTTCCAATATATGATTAAGATTGTAATCTAAAACAGAAAAGCAGATCTTTACACAACAGCATTCATTGTATGAAAAACAAAAACAGAAGCAAAAACAGAGGGTCTATCAGACTGACAAGTGGTGGGTCTGATACAAGAGTGGGGGGTTAGGTGGCAGTGTACTTACATGGACATGTATATCTCAGGCTCAGGACTCGGGATATATTTAAAACCCCACAGATCACATATGTGGAGGTGTATTGTATGAAAGCGCTAAAAGGTGGCCATTAAAACAAAAAACAACAAAGGACCCATTGAGGGGCGAATGAGGAGTTCAATGCAAAAGACGTCCAGAGGCCAAACCAGGACCGCATATGTCTAGAGGAAGGGAACATGAAAAAATACGTACCAATAAAATAGAAGATGTTGAGTTTTTATATTTTATACCATAGTGGCCCCATAGTCTAATGGGTATCATGTCATAGACCCTAACTTTGAACCTCCATTATATATGAGGTCAGAGGGTGACAGAAACCATATACAGAGCCTACATATATATCAGAAGAACACATCATAGTTATATATGTGTTTCTTACCTCACAAATGGTGCTGTGTATCTTTGGGGGAAGAGAGGGTTGAGCAGAAGATGCAGCGATATAGGTGTGACGATTTCACACTCAGCACAAAGTTATGAATATGGCTGGGCTGGAGTGATAAAGCCGTATCGACAAGTGGATTGAGGAATATGAATCCAAATCCAAGTGAAAAGGAGCCTCAGAGTGGCATCACAGGTCCAACGGTGAGAGTAAAGGATCACCTCAGGGGTCTGTGTGCAAACAATACACAAATAGTTTCAAGACTGGATATATGAGGCACCCCACCTTAATACAATAAAGGTGAATGTGGCTTGAAATAACGATGGCAAAAAAAGAGACACCATACATACTCTATGAGAGAGGATTTTTCTTCATTACCTGGTCAGTGTTGTAAACAGAGTCCGCTCTCCCCGCCGGCCACAGCACTAATGATTGAGTGTGGGACTAGTCCTTAAATAAGGGCTGTGATCCAACCAGCGGCGCGTGTGGATGTCACTACCACACACGCCGTGAAAGTTTAAACAGATTGGTCCTCCGGGCGCGTGGCGAACAGCGTCATCCTCGCCAGCGACCAAGATGGGCGATAAGGGAGAGGGACGTCATGCGTCATGCCCCCACCGGCACGCATGCGCGGCAAACCTCGAAGCCGCGTGATGGAACAACAAAACGTATTGACGAATCAATATGACGGATCGTGTGCCAGCGTGGCACGGGAAGCCGCAAGTGTAAGCCGGCCCGACCCGGGTTAGAAAAGTAGAGGAAATAAACAAAATGGAAGACCTTGTCCTTTCATCAAGGCATCAACACGACCGATACTCCAAAACTTGGATCTTATGAAACTTGTTTGTCTTCTGACGAGGGACTCTTTGAAAGCAATACTGCAGATTGAATATATCTTCAACCTCTCATGTGAGACATTTCAATTCCGATGAAAATAACGAACTGACTCTCAAATTTCTCATGCACTCTGTGAATCCATATCCTTTTATTCCCCCCTTCCATGTTTCCCACCCCCCTCCCCTCTTCCCTTTCCCCTCTCTCCCCCTCATTTCCTTTCAAATTATTAATCTCTTTTCTTTTGCTCTTTTCTTCTTCTATTTCTTCTCCATATTCTTACAGCTCCACCTTCTTGTTCTTTTGACTAAGGAAAAAGAGAAACCAGGTCGAGGCAAGATTCATGGAATCTTTTTATTTTTGCGCTACACTGGCCTCCTCTCATCATTGCTTAGATAGAATGTTATGTCTTGTAGCGATATAGGCCAGGACTGCATTTTGCAGTCTAGGCTCTAGTAATACACATGGTTTCTGCCTTTGTTTTCTTATATGATGTTATTTAATGATCTACTATGTTGTACTATACATTTTTGCATCTTCACTGCTTTGATTCTATAGATCTTGTCTTATGCTTAAATAACAGATTTAAAAAAAATAATAATATCCTCCAACAGAGCTTGCGCCAGCTATACTTATAGCAATAGGTTGCCTAAGTATACCACAATAGGGATGCCACTAGAGCAAAGAGCTGGGCCACAAACTGATTGTCATGGATATGCAGTAGTGTTTGTCTGTCAGCTTACCTTCCTTCCCATGTGTTCATCTTAGAGGCCTGAACCCTTTCACCTGGCTTCCTTTATAATCTCCTCCCAGCCTGACTCCACCCCAGGCCCTATCACAGAACACTATATTAACCTGTGCACTGCAAGCCTGCTTTGCTGATCAACGTGTTTGTTAGGCATTGTGTGTTTGGGTTCCTGCCTGCCGTGTGCTACGTCTGTCTCTCTGTTACGTTATTGGCTTGTCCCCGACTATCCCTGTCTGCTCGTGACCCTTGACCTTCGGCTCGTCTTTCGTTATCCTTGTCTGCTTGTGGCCCTTGACTTTCAGCTTGTTATTCGTTACTCTTACATCTCGTGCTGCTGCTTCCCCTCTTGTCCCCTTATCCTACGGGGCGTGAGCTAGGAGACTCTAGGGGCCGCGACCTGGACCCAGCCTGCAGCATAACATCCTCACCACTAGAGGCTCTGGAGAAGACCTGCTGGGTCTTAGACTCCGTGCCCTGGGGAATCTTGGCTCTAGCTTCCCATAGGATCCCGGTTGTGCTCCTCTGGTCCCGCTTTCCACAACCACCCAGTTTCCTATCCGCAGCAGTCAGCCATAGGGTTCACTACCTTGCGGTGCACTCCTGTCCCCCTACGGTGTGCATCTGTCACCTGGCCACAGGTGACCTTGACAGTTTGATCAGCCATGAACCCGGCTGACATCCCGCTCCCCGCGGATGATCCATTGCAGGGCATAGTTTGCAGACTTGAAACCCAGGAATCGAATCAGACTCAGGTGATGCGATTCCTCCAGGATCTGGCTTCTCGCTTCGAGCAGCTTCAGGCCTCCTTGGGAACCCTGAATCCGCAATCTCAAATACAACCAGCGGCTGCACCTATTGCACCAGTCGCAGCCACACACTCACTACAACTGCCAGCTCCGTCCCGTTTCTCTGGGGACTCCAAGGCTTGCAGGGGGTTCCTTAGACAATGCACGATTCATTTTGAGCTCCAGCCCCAAAACTTCCTGTCTGATCGGGCTAAGGTAGCCTATATCATTTCCCTAGTCTCTGGTGAAGCTTTAGCCTGGGCAGCCCCTCTGTGGGAACTGAATGATCCAGTGGTTTCTAGCCTGTCTGGCTTCTTGAAACTTTTTCGGAATATCTTCGAAGAATCGGCTCGTGTCTCTTCAGTGGCCAGCGCCCTTTTACGTCTCTGCCAAGAGTCTGCTTCTGTGGGACAGTATGCCCTTAATTTCCGCATACTGTCGGCTGAGTTGAGCTGGAACAATGAGGCCTTAGTCGCAACCTTTTTGCATGGCCTGTCTGATAGAGTGAAGGATGAATTAGCAGGAAGAACCATCCCCACTGATCTGGCCGGCTTTATCTCCTTGTGTAACCAGATCGATATTCGCTTTCAGGAGAGGACCTTAGAAAAGCAACGCCAGCACTCCTTGGTTCTTAGTCAGCCTGAGCTCCCCTCTCTTCGACCCGTAGAGCATCTCCTACCAGCTGAGGAACCCATGCAGCTGGGTCGGACCAGGCTATCCCCCGAGGAACGTGCTAGGCACAGAACTCTTGGTCTGTGTCTTTACTGTGGGGGCAAAGGTCATTTTCGTGACACTTGCTCTCTTTGTCCAGAAAAACGTTCGGGTCCACTTCATCTGGAAAGTGGAGTATTGGACCCAGAAATATCACCTTCCCCTTCTCGTCTTCTGCTTTCTGTGTTCCTTCATGTTGGTGCTTCTTCTCATTCGGTCTCAGCATATCTGGATTCCGGAGCCGCTGGTAATTTCATGGACTGGGAAATCGCATCGTCCATGAGACTTACTCTTTTGCCCCTCACCACGCCATTGGTGGTCTTGGCGATTGATGGTACTGTTCTCCCAGGGGGACCTATCCGCTTCCAGACCCTCCCTGTTAAGATGTCGGTAGGGACACTCCACCAGGAGTGGATATCCTTCCTTATCTTACCCAAGGCCTCAACGCCTATAATTTTGGGTCTCCCATGGTTACAGCTCCATTCTCCTCATGTGGACTGGACTACTGGACAGATACTGGCTTGGGGTCCCTCCTGTTCCTCGTCCTGCCTACCCAAGGTTGCCCCCTGTGAACCTGAGCCGGTCATTCATTCCAGGTTGCATAACCATTTACATTTCTCTGTCCCTAACCACCCTTGGACACACAGCCAGGCTAGCTTGTCTACAAGTCCTGCAGTCGCTACGTCTTGCGATGCGATTCAGGTAGTCGCTACACCTGACTCAGCTATTCACTCTGCCTCTGTACTAGTTATGCCAGTCCAGCCCATGCCCAGTGAGCCTCCTACTTTTTCTTGTTCAGGACATTCTGCCTGTCCTTCAGCTATTCAGCTTGACTCCGGCGACATGTCACCTGCTAACCAACCTGACTTCAGGGTTCCACTGACATCTGCCCAGTCTGATGGTCCTGTGCAAGATGACCAGTCCCCCTTTAAGGGTCTAGGGGACCCTCCTCAGATTCCTGTTGATCCTCTCATGCCCTTGCTTATTCCTAGAGAGCCTTTGGTCCTCAATAGATCTTCTTGTCATCTCCCTACCTCGTTTTCGGTCTCTGAGGATAATCTTAAGTACGAGGTTAGACAAGTTCTGGATTCTCAGCTCTGCAGAGGCATTCTTCAGTACCTTGTGCATTGGAGAGGTTTTGGTCCTGAGGAGTCTTGGATCGCTGCATCTGATGTCGCTGCACCTCATCTGTTGAGGAGGTTTCATCAGAGATTTCCCTTTAAGCCTGGGCCCAGGCGGGGGAGGGCCCATAAGAGGGAGGGTACTGTCATGGATATGCAGTAGTGTTTGTCTGTCAGCTTACCTTCCTTCCCATGTGTTCATCTTAGAGGCCTGAACCCTTTCACCTGGCTTCCTTTATAATCTCCTCCCAGCCTGACTCCACCCCAGGCCCTATCACAGAACACTATATTAACCTGTGCACTGCAAGCCTGCTTTGCTGATCAACGTGTTTGTTAGGCATTGTGTGTTTGGGTTCCTGCCTGCCGTGTGCTACGTCTGTCTCTCTGTTACGTTATTGGCTTGTCCCCGACTATCCCTGTCTGCTCGTGACCCTTGACCTTCGGCTTGTCTTTCATTATCCTTGTCTGCTTGTGGCCCTTGACTTTCAGCTTGTTATTCGTTACTCTTACATCTCGTGCTGCTGCTTCCCCTCTTGTCCCCTTATCCTACGGGGCGTGAGCTAGGAGACTCTAGGGGCCGCAACCTGGACCCAGCCTGCAGCATAACATCCTCACCACTAGAGGCTCTGGAGAAGACCTGCTGGGTCTTAGACTCCGCGCCCTGGGGAATCTTGGCTCTAGCTTCCCATAGGATCCCGGTTGTGCTCCTCTGGTCCCGCTTTCCACAACCACCCAGTTTCCTATCCACAGCAGTCAGCCATAGGGTTCACTACCTTGCGGTGCACTCCTGTCCCCCTACGGTGTGCATCTGTCACCTGGCCACAGGTGACCTTGACACTGATAGTATAGGAGCCCACAGCAAACCATAGCAATCATTGATGAAAAGGTGGGAACATGAAGGTAATCATGCTTGATTTCCATAGAAACCAGAAAGTCTCCTTGCTAAAGACAGGTTTCTACATGGAATTTTTGGTGAACAGGTCGAAGTAAAACTTCTGAAACCATTCCACTGCATGAACTGGGGCAATGACACCTTGATCCAGAAGACCCAGCTTGTAGTCCTGGGATACCAACTCCTGCACCAGAATATTTTAGGTGCAAGCTGGCCAAGTGTTTGCAAAGGTTAACAAATGTCCCCCAACTCTGGAAAGTGTTCTTTATGCCAAGTAGACCATGCAGATAGACCATGCAGACATAAGAGTACCAGACCTTGTGTGTAAACTGGGATCCAAGCTTCTGAAGTCTTGATGTGGAGGTCCAGGGAATATATTTAAAAAAAAGGGAAAGTTTTTTTTAACAATCAGAGAGGGAGAAGACTTTGCAGTATAGCATCCTTGATAAAATTATTAGGATGCAGTCTGAAGAGCTGTCCCTTGAAGAGGATGAAACACTTCTTGTCAAAAGGATTCGCAGTCCAACACTTTAGCCAAAGTGCCCTAAGCCTATGTACTAACATGATACACACATGCTGAAAATGAAATGAGAGGCGCCCACCAAACCATCATATTTGAAGTTAATGCTACAGCTATCTGCTGCATGCACTCAACATTAAAGGGCAACATTAAAGTGGTTGTAAAGGAGGAAGGTTTTTTACCTTAACGCATTCTATGCATCAAGGTAAAAAAATAAACTTCTGAAAGCAGCTCCTCCGATTTTAAAAAATAAAATGTTTACAATCATTGCAAAATTCCTTTAAACACCATACCTGGAAATGCCCTGACCATCACTGTGAAGTGGCGCACCTGTACAATGTATATAACCTACTACAGCTCCTAACCACTTTACTTCTCATTGTAAACAAATATCTAGCGATTCCCTTTATCTATACCAGGCGCTTATCTTAGATGTTAATGGGGGACTTCCACAAAAAAAGTGTGGTGCCCCACACAAAAATTCACAGTAGACCTTTAGCAGAGCATGCACCCTAACAAATCAGGAAAGGGAGGACCAGTGTAAATCACCTCCGCCCCCACCCCTCGAACCATACCAGGCCACATGCCCTCAACATAGGGGGGTTACCCCCTGGCAAAGCACCTTGCCCCCATGTTGCCCACCACGGGTTGCAGGAAAGAACTTGGGTACATTCAGCTTACCCATACATGGTTCCTGCTGAACCAGCCAAGATTTGAACCGGCTATGACCAGCTTAAAATATTGCTGTCTGTGCCCCCGTTAGGGAGATTCACCCTCTCTAGTTGTCGTGGTTACCATTATCATTGCAAGAAAAAGTAAAAAAAAAAATCACAAATTTTGTCCCCAGAAAAGTAATACAGGGTAAATCTTCCAATGCGGACACTTGTTCTGGTGACCTGGGGGTCCCCAAGGAGTTCCCTTAATTTGCAGGGATTTCCTCTCACAACCTGTTTGGCTATGGGACAGGAACTGAAGGAGAATCTCCGCAATGGGACACAGATGGCGAAAATAAACCTTACAGGGGTTATAACCTTCCCTTACTCTATTCAAAATGAAAAAAAAATGTTTTGCCTGTAGTTCTACTTTAAGTTGAAGCCATGTGCTCATCCAGAACTGTGTGCAGATAAGACCATGTGCACCATGAGACTCACAAAACTTGTAGATAGAAGTTAAAGGGGTTGTAAACCTTCGTATTTTTTCACCTTAATGCATCCTAAGGAAGCAGATGTTACAGATTCTGGAAGAACTACCGAAAGAAGGAGGCCCATGGATCTTAGCAACAGCGGATGTATCTTCACTTTATACAATAATATTCCACCATCAAGCTTGTGAAGCCACAAAATGGGGTTTGAGAAAGTATACTGAACTACCGTGCCAACAAAGAAAATATCTGGTCAAGTGCATAGACTTCTGTTTAACCACATCAATACTGGGCACTTTAGCCCCCTTCCTTCCCAGACCAATTTTCAGCTTTCAGCGCTCTCGTCATGCTACACTGTGCCCAAATGAAATTTTTATCATTTTGTTCACACAAATAGAGCTTTCTTTTGGTGGTATTTATTCGCGACTACGTTTTTTATTTTTTGCGATATACGCGAAAAAAGAGCGGAAATTTGGAAAAAAAATTATATTTTCGTCTTTCTATTTTTAAAAAAATCCAATAAAATCGAATTTTGTCATAAATTTAAGCCAAAATGTATTCTACTACATGTTTTTGGTAAAAAAAAATCCGTTAAGTGTATAATAATTGGTTCGTGTGATCACGGACATATGTACGCAAATGATCATGTACAGATGTGCGCAGGTGATCACGGACATATGTGTGCAAATGATCATATGATTTTACTGTCACATATGTGGGGGACAGGTGTTTTTACTATGTGGGGACATGTGTGTGTGGGGACATGTATTTTGGGGACATGTTTGTGTTTACACTGTGTGGGGACACTAGGCTGGTGATCAGTGAGTAAAAAGCTGAAAAAAACAGCTCATACTCACTGATCACCAGCCAGCTGCAGCGATCCGCTCTCCTCTCCTCACCAACGACTTCTGTGTGAGGAGAGGAGAGCTGATTGCCTAGCAACCGGCTCTCTGTTTACATCACATGACGGCTGTGATTGGACACGGCCGTCATGTGATCAGGAGGGCCAATCACAGAGCCCTCCTGCCGAATCGAGATGGGCCGTGTCCGGGTGACACGCGTGCATCGGGAATGCGCGTGCGCGATCCCTCTCCTTCTGAGGGACATTCCTGAACGTCCACTCAGAAGGAGAGAGCGCCCACCCGGCCGTATATATACAGTGGCCGGGTGGGAAGTAGTTAAAGAACAGTTATTTTTGGTATAACTAACTATTATCACCAAAAGACTGGCGTGGAAATGGGGGCTAAATTTGCACCAAGCGTAGCCAGCTTTTTTATGGCCCAGTGGGAAGACTAACGGTTTTTACGGATACACCTTCAGAGCTTTTTGTTTTAAGCACATGACCACTGGGCACTTAAACCCCCTTAATAACCAGACCAATTTTTTTTTTCCTTTTTTTCACACAAATAGAGCTTTCTTTTGGTGGTATTTAATCACTGTTGGGTTTTTTATTTTTTGCGCTATAAGAGAAAAAAAGACTGAAAATTCTGTAAAAAAAAAATGAATTTTTCTTTGTTTCGGTTATAAAATTTAGCAAATTAGTAATTTTTCTTCATAAATTTTGGCCAAAATTTATACTGCTACATATCTTTGGTAAAAATAAGTACAAATTGATGTATATTATTTGGTCTTTGTGAAAGTTATAGAGTCCACAAGCTATGGTGCCATTATCTGAAAATTGATCACACCTGAAGTACTGACGCCCTATCTCATTTCTTGAGACCCTAACATGCCAGAAAAGTACAAATACCCCACAAATGACCCCTTTTTGGAAAGAAGACATTCCAAGGTATTTAGAAAGAGGCAATGTGAGTTTTTTGAAGTTGTAATTTTTTCCCACAATTCTTTGCAAAATCAAGATTTTTTTTTCTTTTTTTTCACAAAACTGTCATATTAGCAGGTTATTTCTCACACACAGCATATGCATACCACAAATTACACCACAAAACACATTCTTCTATTACTCCCGAGTATGGTGATACCACATGTGTTAAGCCCCATACACACGATCGGATAACCTATGGATTTTCGTCCAATGGATTTGTCCATCGGAAATCCGATGAAACTGTTTTTCATCAGTCTTGGCCACACACCATCAGTCAAAAAACTGACCGTTCCAAACGCAGTGACGTAAAACACTCCGATGAGCCGAGAAAAATGAAGTTCAATGCTTCTGAGCATGCGTCGACTTGATTCTGAGCATGCGTGGGTTTTTTAACCGATGGACTTGCCCATAGACAATCGGAATTTGCTATCGGTTTTTGATCCATCGGAAAATTTTAAAACAAGTTCTATTTTTTACAACCGATGGAAAAAAGACCGATGGGTACCATACACGATCGGTTGGTCTGATGAAAACCATACATCGGACGGTTTTCATCAGTCAAACCGATCGTGTGTACGGGGCTTGAGACTTTTACATACAGAGGCCCAACATGCAGGGAGCACCATCAGGCGTTCTGGAGCACCCAGGCCAATTCTGACATTTCTCTCCTACATGTAAAAATCATCATTTTTTTGCTAGAAAATTACATAGAACCCCAAAACATTATATATGTTTTTTTAGCAAAGACCTTAGAGAATACAATGGTGGTCATTACAATTTTTTATCTCGCACGGTATTTGCGCAGCAGATTTTCCAACACGTTTTTTTACGAAAAAAAAAACTGTTTTGTGCTTAAAAAAAAAAACAGTAAAGTTAGCCCAATGTTTTTACATAATGTGAAAGATGAAGTTACGCCGAGTATATAGATACCTAACATGTCACCCTTCAAAATTGCACACGCTCGTGGAATGGCGCCAAACTTCGCTACTTAAAAATCCCCATAGGCAACGCTTTAAATATTTTTATTGGTTACATGTTTTTAGTTACAGAGGAGGTCAAGGGCCAAAATTATTGCTCTCGCTCTAACGTTCGCAGAGATACCTCACATGTGTGGTTTGAACACCGTTTTCATATGTGGGCGGGACTTACGTATGCGTTCGCTTCTGTATGCGAGCTCACGGGGACAGGGGTGCTTTAAAAAAAATATATATATTTTATTGTTCATTTTACTATTTATTTTAGTTTGACGTGTTTTTCCGCAAAAATACATTTTTTGATCACTTTTATTCCTATTACAAGGGATGTAAACATCCCTTGTAATAGGAATATGACATGACAGGTCCTCTTTACAGTGAGATATGGGGTCAATAAGACCCCACATCTCACCTCTAGGCTGGGAAGCCTGAAATAAAAAATAAATAAAAAAAACAATCCTGGCTTTGATCGTAGCGGTGAGTCGGTAGAAGCACCGGAGGGCGGCAGGAGGGGGGGACGCCTCCCGTAAGAATGATCAAGCGGCGGAACAGCCGCTATGATTGTTCTTATGGTGTAGGGAATCGACGGCTGAAAAAGCTGATATCTGAATGATGCCTGTAGCTGCAGGTATTATTTAAATATCCCAGCACAAAGTCAAGGACGTCATATGACGGCCGGCGGGCGGGAAGTGGTTATTGCAGAGTATTGCGGGGTATTGCAGAGTATTGCAGGGTATTGCAGGGTATTGCGGAGTATTGCAGGGTATTCCAAGCAGAAAAAATAGGCCACAGATTTGTCCACAAAGGATATGATAGCGAACAGATAAAGTCAAGAATATCAGAAGTGGAAAAAACGGACCAAGTCAAATTGATCAAAGACAAACAGAAACAGGATTCCAGAATTAACACTTACCAATTGTTTTAGATTACAATGCTCAATACAAAAATGTTGAGAAAATAATAAAACGACATTGGCACATTCTTTTAACAGACACACACTTGAAATCACTCCTTCCTCAGATTCCGAAATTTGTATATAAAAGAGCCCCAACACTAATAGATAAAATATTCAAAAATATCCCAGATCCACCATCGATCGGGTATATGTTCTTCACATGAAAAGGATTTTACCCATGTAAACAATGTTTTGCCTGCACCAAAACCAAACGACCTGTATAAAAGAAATTCAAGTTCACATATACCAGTACAGGCAACACATATGAAGTTAGTGACTTCATTTGTTGCAACACAGAAGGAGCCGTATATGCCCTTGAATGTAGTTGCGGCCTACAGTATATTGGACGCACAAAGAGACCATTGAAAGTCCGTATTAATGAGCACGTACAAAATATAATTAAAGGATTCGATAAACATAGTGTCTCCAAACACTTTGCCACACATCACAAACAAGACCCCACCCATTTGAGGTTTTGGGGCATCGAACCATACAAAAAACACTGGAGAGGTGGGCATAAAGTTAGAACCCTCAGCCAGTTAGAGTCTAAATGGATATTCATTCTCGATACATTCACACCCCGGGGTCTAAACATAGAATTTGACTTAAATTGTTTTATCAGTGACTTTTAAAATGAATATCATATTTTTACCGCAGCAATGGGGTTGCTTAATCATTTTACTACACCTATGGTTTTTAAGATTTTATCTTCTCCTTTCCTTTTTTAAACTTTAATATGTGGGACATATATATTATAAGTATGACATCACTTCCGGAGTCCTTATGACGGTTTTATCTAAATTTTTTAGGTTTATCACTATTATAGTGGTTTTATATTTTTAATTAATACATATGCTTCTATCATGCCTAATTATTCTCCTCATACTCCCTATCTTATATATGTATTTTTTTTTTTTATTGAGACCTATATGCAGGAGGCACCGTCGTCTGTTTTTTATCTCTCGGTCTATCAATGCGATAGCAGAATTTCCCCCTCCCCTGCCGTCTTTATTCAGCACTTAGGCATTTTCTAGGTATTTTGCTAATACAATCCACTTTTTTAGTATTTATGATTCGCCAACATTCGGTCAGCCAATAAATTTTATTCCTCTACCATTACCATCCTTTTGTTTCCCGTGTAACTATTGTTCTCAATGCACTAGTTATAACTATGAGTGCCGTGATACGCGGCTGTTGAGTGTGCTCAGAGCTACAACAAAATGGCTGCGATCGGAGCCTCCTAAATAAATCCTATAGAAAATGTCCACCCCATTACTTCCAATGTAAGGTCTTCAAGAAAATGGCCGACCGATAATTGAACCCACTATAACCTATTTAAAGACACTTCCGTGTACCATATTTTATCCCTGATGAAGTCACGTGACTGTGACGACACGCGTAGGATATACGGAAACCGGAAGTGACGTCCTGGCCGCAAGCTTGCTGCTCGTTTTTATTCTGTGCATGTTTACACTGTTTCAAATATGAGTACCCTTTTGTCTTTGGTCATAAATAAATAGCTTTAACATACTACACTATAGAGGTCCCTTCTTTTTCTAAATTTTCTCCATATATATGCCCGGTTTGTTCACCTGAGCGGATTCTTACTTGCTGACCTAGCCCTAGGAGAAGGGAAGCTATTATCAGGCTATAGATACACCGGAACCCCCTGGGAAGGAACATGGAGAGGACCCCTCTCCTTTGAGTGGTCATCTAGCCCTTTAATCTGATATGCTGATTACCTTACAGCAGTAAGGTAAGAAGGTAGCACACCCACCAAACACAGTGCCTGGTATTAGCGGGGATCCAAGTCGGATCCCCGTTCATTGAAAATCGGACGTATGTCGGCTTCAAGTCGTCGGGCAAAGTCGGATCCAAAGTAGGACGGCTGTCGTTGTCGCACCAGTGTGAACCCGGGCCTTACTGAATTTTACTTTTTATTTATATTCATGAATTGTTGCAATTTTACTCATGATTATTAATGCATTTCACTCATTGCAATTAATTTACACTTGATACATATATTCTGTGTTACTTATCAGCACTTTATCATTTATTTTGGAGCGCAACACCAAGCATTGATTTTTATACATATTTATTTTGGGTAGTGTTTGACCTTCTCTGTGTTTGCTGCACCTTAGATTGGTTTCATTATATCTCCTATTAGAACGGGAATATCCACTATTACAATGCTTCCTATGCATTAGGGGGAAAAAAACACCTTGCAGTGTCCGCCCCCCCCCCCCCCGTTTACTTACCTGAGACCCGAATTTCCATGGGCGAGATCCCGCATCGCTCTTTCCACGGCTCCTCAGTTCTTTATTGGATAGATTGATAGCAGCGCAGCCATTGGCTCCCGCTGCTGTCAATCAAATCCAATGACTGACGAACTGCACATTGGAGGTAAGTATGACGTGGTTGTTATTTTTTTTAACTGGGAAAACTTTACAACCACTTTAAGGCCTTAGAAATGTGTCTTTTTACTGTTCTGTCACAACTGCCACTTTATGCTGTGACATTAACTTTATAGAGCTCATTTTATTAGACATTAACCACTTCAATACAGGGCACTTTCACCCCCTTCCTGCCCAAGCCATTTTTCAGCTTTCAGCGCTGTCACATTTTGAATGACAATTGCGTGGTTATGCAACACTGTACCCAAAATAAATTTTTATATTTTTTTCCCCACAAATAGAGCTTTCCTTTGGTGGTATTTGATCACCTCTGCGGTTTTTATTTTTGCGCTCTAAACAAAAGAGGGACAAGTTTGAAAAAAAACACCATATTTTTTACTTTTTGCTATAATAAATATCCATTTTTTTTTTAAACAAATTTTTTCCTCAGTTTAGGCCAATATGTATTCTTCTACATATTTTTGGTAAAAAAAAAATTGCAATAAGCGTATATTGATTGGTTTGAGCAAAAGTTATAGCAGCTACAAAATAGGTGATAGATTTATGGCATTTTTATTATTATTTTTTTTACTAGTAATAGCGGCGATCAGCGATTTTTATCGTGACTGTGATATTGCGGCGAACACATCGGACACTTTTGACACATTTTTGGGACTATTCACATTTATACAGCGATCGCTGCTATAAAAATGCATTGATTGCTGTATAAATATGACTGGCAGGGAAGGGGTTAACACTAGGGGGCGATCAAGGGGTTAAATGTGTTCCCTGGGAGTGATTCTTACTGTGGGGGGAGGGGACTGACTGGGGGAGGGGACCGATGGTTGTCCCTATGTACAAGGGACACACCATCAGTCTCCTCTCCCTGACAGGACGTGGATCTCTGTTTACACACAGAGAGCCACAGTCCTGCTCAGTTACTGGGCAATCGCGGCATGCATCGGGTCCCCAGTGACACGGCGGGCACGAGCCCCCTAGTGGCTTGGGAAGGCGGTCACGTCATATGACGTCCGCCCAGAACAAGAGTCTTCTTCCCGCCGTCATATGACAGCGGGCGGTGGACAACTGGTTAAACATCTAATAAAATGTGATTAAACAAAAAAAACTTTATAGAGCTCAATTTGTTTGGACAATATGGTCACATGCTGATTCAACGACCACCACAGACAGCTTAAAGTGGTGTTAAAGCCAAAAACAAAAATGTATTAAGTTGCAGCTTACCAATTCTTAGTTTTATTTTTCAGACATTTTTCCTTTTTTTTTCACCTGGTGATCTAGCCAGTAAGTCTGTTATTTTTCAACTTACTTTAACAGACCAAGCTGTCCAGGCAAAGTAGCAGTTAGAGGGTTGCGAAAAATCATTTAATACTGAATAGAGATACTTACAATGGTCAGATTTTATTCTGTAGCGCTTACCCCGGAGAGGCCACTGAGAATATGCCCAGATTCTCCCAAATAGTCTGTCAGTCACACAAGCTCAGTTCCACGCACACAAACAATTAAGGCTCAGTCTAGGGGACGTCTATTTAGTATTTGTTGCTAAAAAAACTTTAACAGGAGAGGGGTTTAGGGTTACAAGATATGATCAGTAGTAATAATAGGAGAACAAACTTTTCTCTAACATCCAAAAGCAGCATTTCTGGAGGTAACAGGGAATTAGCCACTATATTTAGGACCCTACAGCAGTAGTCCATATAGCAACCGCTGGCACTTAGTTCTGCATACCTCCCAACTTTTTGAGATAGGAACGAGGGAAAACTATTAGCAAAAAGTATGCAGGCATAGGACACCTCCCATGCCACACCCCCTTAAAGGTGAATTATACCCACAATTGTTTTTTTTCTTACCAGTACAATTCCTTTATATGGTTTTTTAAATTTACAAATCTAGAAATTGGATGAAAGGTTAAGCACTGGGAAACACTTTTTGAAAGATAATAAGCACATTTTATATACCACTATATAAATTAGACCAAAATGAGGGACAAATGACGGGGACAGAGGGACTTTCCAAACCAGGGACAAATTCCTCAAAATCAGGGACCATTGGAAGCTATGAGTTCCGTTCTGGTACATTCCCCAGCATGGTCTTTATTCAGTGTCCTGAAAGCTGCTTGCCACCCAGCATCCACAGGTAGATTCTCAAAGAGGGCGATAACTAGCACCTTCTCCAGATGCAAATCCCACCCCCTTCATCTGAATGGGTATGCGGTACATAGTACCCATACTCATTCACCAAAAAAAAGTTCATAAAAACACAACTCCGGTTTTTGACAAATCCTTTTTTTTTTTAAAAACAAACCCCCCCCCCCCCCCACAAAAAATAAATGTCCCCCGAAGTAGATCCAACGGCAATCACAATGAACACCGGCCGCTAAAAATATCTACACCCGACAAAGGCCCTCGCTGTCCACCCCCCTTATTTATTTAAGAAAATCATTGGGTGGCCTCGCCCCTTATTTAAGAACTGTCAGTCAGTGGAGCTGTCAGAAGGCAGGAGCCTTCATTGGTTGCAGAGCTCTTTTTTTTCTTCTTCTGGTCGACGGCTGGAATTCATCGTGATTGATGTTGGATTTACTTCAGGCAGGGGACATTTTTTTTCTTTTAATAAAGGACTTGTCAAAAACTGTTGTGTTTTTACTCACTTTTTTGGTGAATGAGTAGGGGTACTATCTATCCCCTACTCATTTACATGGGGGGGACGGGATATGGCCTCCCCCCAGATTCCGATAAGCCCACATCTGCAGACCTCCACAACCACCTGCCAGGGTTTGGGGCAGGAGAGACCCTTGCCCCTATCAACACGGGAAACAAGGTGCTTTGGGAGGGCACAGAGGGTCCCCCTGCCCACAGAGGGTCCTCCTGCCCAAAAGCACCCCCATGTTGAGGATATATGGCCTAGTATGATTCAGGAGTGGGAGCATACTCGTCCCTCCCCTTTCCTGGACTGCCGAGCTACATGCTCGGATAAGGATGTGGTATGGATTTGGGGGGGCCCACACAAATTTTTTTTCAATTTTAGCATGGGGTTCCTTATTCAAAATACAAATGGCCAGGTATGGATTGGGGAAGGGACCCCATGCTGTTTATTTTTTAAACTGCATTTATTTTTGTTTACATTCTGCGGTCAGCGAGGAATCCCGCTGACAGAAGATGAGTCATGGTTGTCAAGGATGCCAGTGGCCACTGACAATGTCCTTTGGGGGGGGAGCACCCCTGTCCCAAAGATCTCCCCCCATGTTGAGGGCATGTGGCCTGGTATGATTTGGGGGGGCGCTTGTCTATCCCCTTTCCTGGCCTGCTGGGCTGCATGCTTGGATAAGGATCTAATATGGATTTTGGGGGGACCCCACGCCCAATTTTGGCGTGGGGTTCCCCTTAAAATCCATATCAGAATTTTTATTTGCCAGCAATTCTGTTTACATTCAACTGTCAGTAGGGAAGCCTGCTGACAACTGATGAGTCATTACTTGTTAAGGACATGGCTTCCCGGCCCGCTCCTTTAAGTCACTGTAAACCTTTGTGTTTTTTTTAAAATAACAAGCAAGTCATACTTACCTCCACTGTGCAGTTCGTTTTGCACAGTGTGGCCCCGATCACCGTCTTCTGGGGTCCCCCAGCGGCGCTCGCGGCTCCTCCTCACATCGGTTAACCCCAGCTTGCGTGCATAGACACAGAATGCCGGACTCGGCCCCGCCCCCGGGTCATTCAATTTGATTGACAGCAGCGGGAGCCAATGGCTGCGCTGCTATCAATCTATACAAACAAGAGCTGAGAACCCCGGGCAGAGAGGTACAGCGCGTCTCTGCCGAGGGAACGAAGGGCTCAAGTGAGTAAAGCGGGGGGCTGGGGGGGCAGTCACTGTCAGAAGTTTTTACACCTTAATGCATAAGCATTAAGGTGAAAAAACACGAGGGTTTACAACCCCTTTAACAACCAGCTATTATTCACACAGAATTCAAATTGGTCGATCATTTTTTGTCTGATCCGAATTTGAATTGTTCTGAAAATGTTGAATTTGTTAGAAAATTAACAAATAAAACTAAGCATAATGAAAAAAAACTAAACGAATTCCGAAAACAAAATTAGAAAGAGAACAAATTTACTTGAAAGGAAACAAATTTTTCTGTTCTGCACATGTCTAATCCAGACCCCCAAGAAGGAAAATAAAATTAAATAAAAAAAAAAAATGTAAAACAAAATGTTAACCACTTGCTTACTGGGCACTTAAACCCCCCTCCTGCCCAGACCAATTTTCAGCTTTCAGCGCTCTCACTGTTTGAATGACAATTGCGCGGTCATACAACACTGTACCCAAATACATTTTTTATCATTTTATACCGACAAATAGAGCTTTCTTTTAGTGGTATTTTATTACCTCTGCGGTTTTTATATTTTTTGTTAAACAAATTAAAAAAGACAGAATTTAAAAAAAAATATACAAAACCGTTTTATATTTTGTTATAACATTTTGCAAACGGGTAATTTTTCTCCTTCATTGATGTACGCTAATGAGGCTGCACTGATGGGCACCGATAAGACAGCACTGGTGGGCACTAAGAGGTGGCATTGGTGGGCACAGAGGTGACACTGATGGGCATTGATAGGTGGCACTGAGAATTGGCACTAATAGGTGGCACTGATAGCTAGCAGTGATGGGCACTGATATGTGGCAGTGATGGGCACTGATGGGTGGCAATGATGGGCACTGATCAGCACTGGTATGTGAGACTGGTTGGCAGCACTGCTAGGTGGCACTGATTGGCACCACTGGTGGGCATTGATAGGTGGCACTCGTAGGCATTGATAGGTGGCACTGTTTTTCACTGGCGGTCACTGGCAAGTGGCACTGGCAGGGGGCACTGGCAGGCGGTACTGGTGGGCACTGATGAGGCGGATGTGCCTCTTCCACTCGGGACCAATGTCCCTTATACAAAAGCCGGTGATTGGCTTTTATTTCTCCTCACGCTGTCAAAAAGGATTACCGAGGTTTTGTTTACATCACATGATCAGCTGTCACTGGCCACTAAGAATCAACAGGCATGTATAGGACACAACCTCATAAAAGTATGGATAAAGAAACTTCCATAGTGTAAAACGTTCAATTAGAATGTTACAGTAATTAAACCTAAAGTAATAAACTCACTTGTGAATGGAAAATACAGCACTGGTTTCAAACCAATAAAATGACTGTGGCGACTAGCTTTCTATCCATACAGCAGGAGTTTATATTACAGTTACTTGCGTTTGCCATGCAGCATAACCATTTCTGGTTTGGAGGGCAATATTTCCTACAGAATAGAGGGGTGGCCATGGGAGACAAGTTTGCTCCCAGTATGGCGAACCTCTTTATGGCCAAGTGGGAGGAGGACACTGTGTATAATAATCACAGTGCAGAACTTATCTTCTGGAAGAGGTACATCAATACTCCTCCTCTGGGAGGGTGACATTGGCTCCTTGAATGATTTTTTCCATGATCATAATGACAACACTTTGGGTATTGTTTTGCAACATGAAGCCAGGAGTGATAAGTGCCATTTTTTGGGCCTGAATATAGACTGTGGGGACAATGGCCAGAAGAGCGTCATCAACATGGGTAATGTTTGGCGCTGACCCAGCTGTGGCTCCTTGCCACTGATGCATGTGCCAGACATGGGGGGGAGAGTGGTGTAGCAGGGTCGCCTCCTGGGAAGCATAAATATTCCTGTGTGGCATTTTGTGTTGGGGTCGTAATTTCTAGAATCCAGGCTGATCCAGTGGCACTTGTTGCGAGTTTGGCTGCATACAGGGGCGAGTGTTGTAATGCACTTCATACATCTTTCTGAGCTTATTATTATACATGACCTGGTCAGTTTCTTGTTTTTTAGGTGGTTTATTTTCCCCCTTTCAATATAGCTGGCGCTTTTGGTTGACCCATATGAATGGCAGGTGGGTTTTCTATCCAAGATCGTGACTATTACCCTATTCTTTCACATTATTCTAGCTTACAGGGTTTAAACTGGACTACCCTTATGTGTAATGAAAACAATTTTTTTGCGGCAAGTTGTTTTTTTTTTGGGGGTTGTTTGTATGCATCATTTTCCCCTCGTTTTCTGGGTCAGTGTGTATATATATAGAATATATATATATTTTTTTATTATTATTTGGATAGATATCATCCGATTCATATGATTACTGCGATCTAGCCTCCCCGTAAGTTTCCTGTATTATTAGCCATTTTGAGGTAAGTGTCCCATAAGCTTATGTGCTCTGGTTTTCTGCCATTGTCCCCCCCCCCCCCAGTCTATTGATCCTGCGTGCTATCTCCAGAGTGGCTCATATTTATTTTTCTTTACTTTTGCTTTTTTTTTTCTTTTTCCCCCTTTCCTATTTTTGTGGGAGTTTGTTTACTGATGTTATAGCATATTTTGTTTTCAACCTTATTTTTGTTTATTATATGAAATATATAATCTGTAGATATATCATGTAAAAATTACTGTTTGTATCACTTATTAGTGCATTGTGAATATCAAGTGGATCCTGATTAAGCCCAATTTGGGTGAAATTCATCGATTCCACCATTGCCTTTAGCTCTCTTGCTTGTAAAACAAACATGGCAGCATTTTTCACATGACTTTAGATTGTACTCCCAGATTTTTATCCTGTGTATAATAAATATTGTTGTTTTTAAGCATTGTTTTTTGTGTACTATTTTGCCAGGCACATAAACAATCCCCCACATACCCGTATCTCCCCTAGTGACACAGGTATTTTTTGTTATTTTCCATAAAGTGGAACTTTAGTCAGAAAATTAAAGTGGATGTAAACCCACTCTCATCATTTGTAAATTACTTCCATAGTGCTGATCTATAAGGATATACATGCCTCCTGCATGTATCCTTACCTGTCAAATATCTCCTCTTTAGCTGTTTGGAGCCCTGCAATACTCCGGATTCTATGGGAAGGTCTGTTGTCCAGGGCTCAGTGGGTGGAGTCATGTCAGTAGACTCCCCGCCCACTTCTACGCTCCCCTTGGCCAGGCATCAATATTTCTTAGGGATGGGGGGAAAAAAAACTGCGCTAAACCCAAATGTGTAAATGAAAACAAGCAGCTGACACTCAAACAAAGTCTAATGTGACTGGTGAAAAAATAGTGTAGCGCTAATAATGTGTAAGGATTGCTCTTGGGCAGTGAGAAAACTCAAAATACACAGTAAAAAACCTAGGTGAATAAACGTCAAAATGAATAGGCATATATGCATAACACAATATAAGCAATAACGTCCCAATTGTAAGTATAGGCTTCCAGCAATGTGATATAAAGTGTAAAAATGGAGTCCACAAGAAAATGAGGAAACAGATGAAGCTTCTTCCTATTGGAGTGACACCAAATAGTAGAGATGAAGAAAAGAGTTGCCTGTAGGCACTCTTATAACTCTTCTGAGATAAATTAATGAGGTTCTATTACCGGCTGTGGTGGACACACATCTTACGACAGTGGGTCATACGGGCTTAGGATCCTGGATGGTCTGGATCAACTGTTGAATATGGGTGACGGTCCGGATGGATCGAGGTGTAGAATCCCCAGTTCTCAGCTGACGAATACTGCGGATGCAGCAAGGTCCCTTCAGGGTCAGGTCAGACTGGATACACACTGCGGTAATTCCTCATAGGCTCCAACGGAAAAAGAATATAGAAAAAGAGGCTCCAGATGGTGCAGGTCAACCAAAAAAAATGGTTTTATTGGAACAAGTTATACATCAAATGACAAGATAAAAAGTGATCACGGGTATAAAAAGCAATGTGGGGTGCAGTAAATGCTGGCCCAAAACGTTTTGACACAAGGGGTCTTCAACTGGGGCATAGGATATTTCTTACACTGAACTTCTGCTGGTCTCGTGGATTATGCCCCATGATCACCAACATCCAGTTAAAACCCAGGAAAGTCACCACATGACTTCAGCATGCCCAATAATGCTGAGGTGTGGAGCAGCCAATCCTGGGAGAGCTGGAGAAGAAAGGAGGGGGATGTGAAGTGAACAGAATTCCTTATCTCATGCACAAGTGTGAGAGAAGCAATCACCTGTCACTCACAGCAAGAGGGGAGAAACAGACACCTATTTCTCAGTGTGTCTGTTTTTATCTTACTGAAGAAAGATAAGAGGATTACTCATAGCTGAATGAACTCTTCATGGCAAGACTGGGCACAGATGAAATTACATCCTCTGCTGTAACAGATGTGAGTCTTAATTAAAAAAATATATAATGTTTTGGGTTTACATCCACTTTAAGTCATGCTAGATGACTTCAAGCTGGCCCCTTTTGCAGGTATAGCTATGTAAAACATTCAAAGTAAGGGTCTGTACTGTTGAAAATCCAGTGATACCCTGTCTCACCCTGCTCTGCACATGCTCAGTTGCTCTCTATTTCTAGGCACTGTCGAGTTTTTAGAGGCCGATCTGCTGACAGTCTTAAAGTGCAATTAAACCCTCCTATCCTTAAGGCTGGGTTCACACTTGTGCAGTGCAAATTCTAGCTCTCTTATCTCTGCAAAAAGATAAGAGAGCTGTTCAGCAGATCATCTCCATTTTAGCTGCGAATTTGGTGACCTGGGAGGGAGGAGGGGGGAAGTGTAGTGAAGTGAAGGAGAGAAATCCTGATGAGAACTAAACACATCTGCAAATCAGATGCGTGCCCATAGAAGATAATGGACCTGAATTCACACTGCAATGCCTAGAAAACGCACACTTTTTTTGGGCAATGCGCAGTGCGAATGCATCGCACATATGTGAACCACCCTTATTGAAATCAATGTATTTTAAAATGTTATGCGAATTGGATGCGGTGTAAGCCGCAACCAATTCGCATAGGTGTGAACCCGGCCTTACAGCCAAATAAGCTGCTTTTCTTTGATCTGCAACTGCCACAGTGCTACACATATGATCAGTTAAAACACCAACCATTTGATGGCTTGACAGTTTGGTTGAGGACACAAATGTGACAGTTACATTCCTGGAATGCCGGGATTGCTAACTGTTTTTTGAAAACAGTTAAATCGATGGGCTTAGTTCCAATTTATGATTTACTGCTGGGGCTTTGGGCTTCAGTAAAATGACAGCCTCCAGCAAGAAAAAAAAAATGAAACAATGCTGAAGGCAATGTACAGCACACACTAATTTTGGTAGCGTAATTATTAATGTGGAATGTATGTTCCTTGCTAAAGAACATTATTTTGTTTATCAAGTTGTCACGGGTAAAGTTCCGCTTTAAGGCTCTCTGGCCAGGAGCAAGTGGCAGAATGAAGGGAGGACAAGAGTACCTGTGGTTCAGGAATATACAGATGTCTGCAGAGGATTACTAGTACTGGGGCCTTGGTTGGAGCAAGATTAGAGGAACGTGCCAAGAAGGTTGGTCCAGGTGGCAGGCAAGAGATGTAGTTGGCAAAACAGGCAAGGGTCAGTTGACAGGTAGGTCAAAATTTAGGTTGCACTAATGGCAGGTTATGAAGCACGTGGATAAAGCCATCACAAGCGCCATATGCAGGGGTGCCGACATTCTAGGAAGGATAGAGCTACAAAAGTTGCCTGGCAACAGGACACCTGGAGGCTGGGCTGTTGCTGTATTCACATCACCAGTCAATGGGGTGCCTGGAGAAGGAGCCAAGGAGGTGTGAATACATTGCTGCCAGAGTCAGAGAAGGATCAGGAAGCAAACTAATTGGTGTGGGACACAGGGTAGCTGAGAACAGAAGAGCTGCAGTGAGCTGGTTGGAAGGGGTAAGTCTTTACATTTTTAGATACTTGTTTTAAAGATGAACTTTACAATTTGGGTACCAAAAGCCATCACAATAACTGAATTATAAAACTTGCATAACATAGTTGCCAATAATCTACAATAGGACAGTTAATAGAGGGGGGGGGGGGGGGGTAAGCTTATGCTACAGTATTTCTATATGGTCTTCCTCTAGCTAAAAGGTGTAAGATTTGTTTTTTTTATTTATTTATTAGTGAAATGAGCAGATTACCGGTATACATAAAAAAATAAAAAATAAAAATCATGATCTCCATTATACAGCCCCATACAACGAATTACTGAAAAAATTAACACATGCATATATGTATGTTTGCTGTGGAAATTTTTTCAAACAAACTTGAAGGAGGTCATCTAAAAACTTCATGATGCATAAAAAAAACCAACTGACTGCTAAATACCATTTACTGAATTGCCTCAGTCTACCTGTATAAAACTGCACAACTATGTTAAAGGGTCAGAGTTCCCAAAATGGATAATACAGATAATACATATTGGCTGTCCAATATGCATTAAATTCCCCATTATGTAATATAGTGCAATAAGCAAAAATAGTGCAATAAGCAAAAGTGAGGTAGGAACCTGTGCATTACTTGGCCAGGTGACATTTAGTAAACTTTCTTTCAGGCTAGTAAAAAGACAGTAATCAACAAGTACACTTTGTCCTTTGCTGGAATTTAGGGCTGCAACTAACGATTATTTTCATAATCGATTAGTTGGCAGATTATTGTTTCGATTAGTCGGTTAATATCCTTAAAAAAAAAAAAAAGTGTGGCTGTCTTCCTTCAAAAAATAATTTTTAGAACGTTCGTTCAATTTTCTAATCGTCAGTGGGGTCAAATTGTTGTTCGTTTTCAACCACAGTGACAGGGAAGTTTAGAAATAATAGAAAACTTCTTGGTCAAAGGACTTTTCAGACAGTGTATGTGGTTTTCGTTCAGAAATTACATTCATTTTAAAACTGAAATTTTCACTTCACTTTTAACATTCAAACATTCTTTCATTCCGCGAATGTACAAAGATTTTTCGTATTAATATAATTGTAGCGGGATGTTCCCCTTTAATGCAAGAGAGACTACATTACCCAGAACCCCATTCGGCAATGTTCCGCCGCAGAGACTCATGGGAGGGGTTATAAAAGGAGGAGGCGAGGCTGGGCTCGGCCTCTTTGGGACACGAGACTACACAGACTGATCCTCCTGTGCGGATGTGTCGGAGTGCAAGGCCTGAAGCCTGAGGCCTTGCTCAGCACCAAAGAGCCTTCCACCCCCTCTGCGAGCCTGGGTGGCATCTGACTTTGCTCAGCTACAGCCTTGTTGGATCGGGGACCCGATCGCTGGAGAGACTGAGTGTGTGTGTGACACAATCGGTGGAAGTTTCCCGGACCGAGACCGTAGTCCGGGCGGGTGAGAGGGCATACGCCCAAACGATATACTGTTACTACATATAGGCCTATAGACTGTCGTGGCCCACCAGTTGTTCCTGATACCCTTATTGAAGAGCCGTACCATAGCTGAACTTACAGTTCGTATAGCCAAGTTCACACCCATCTTTACCTACCCCATTGGATTACAAAGTTTGTACTCTGTTAATGTGCACCACCGTTAAAGATCTGCCGGTGAAGAAAAAGGACTAAGTTATAGATCTCAGAAACCAGGCCTGGTGGGGTTTCTAATGTGTTTTGGGTTACTGCGCCATAGGGCACTTAACTAACGGTCGCCCGTGTGGCGCACTTGTTGCATGTCAGCTCTTTAGTGTGTTAGCGTTGCAGGGCTCTGCATTACCATTGGTTATTCTGTAAACTGTGATTACTGTTATATCTTTCTTACCAAGAGCTTAAGTAAAACCTTATACTTATTTAAATTTAGTATTGTCTCAATGCTCAGTTATTCATAAAGTATAAGATATACAATTTACTGTCAATACTAGCTGTGCCAGTAGGGGGTAGAGCCTATTGCCGGGGGTTGGCGGAGCTGCCATCAGGGCCCAAACTAAATCTGCGGCCTTCTTAGTTGGAGGTATCGCTACACGTGGGGGTTCTCGTCCGGGATCCTGATGCAGCAAGTGAACGCCAGAGGTGCCGGCATGGACCCCATGGATCCACGAGCGGTAGAAGAATGGTGCAAAGCCTCTAACGCAGAGCCAAACCAGTCGATAGTCATCAGCCTCCCTGGGGAGACATGGTCGACTGAAACGGTAGAGGAATTGATGAAGTCAGTGTCCCCAAATCACACACCGTGGGTGACGGAGATAAAGTCAGACCCAGACACCTCATATCAGTATGCATAATGGAGTACTGGAACGGGATGCCAGAGGCCTGTAAGCGCAAGTGTGTGCGCACGCAGTAACTGAAAGAAAGGAACCATCACCAACGGGATCACCGCAGGCTGCGGCCCGTACCCCACCGGGAGAAAGGGACAGGGCGACGCCCCCGGTGGCGCCTGCACCTGCCACTGTTATATCACCAGAACTGATAGGTGCGATAGGGGATCTGCTAACTAAGTGTCAGAAGGCAAACACGGTGCATGTAGAGACTAGCTACCGGAGACTAAAGACATTCTCAGGGAAGCTCCCTGTCCCCGCAGGGGAAGAAGACTTTGACACCTGGGTGGAGCAGGCATTGCAGGCAGTAGAGGCATGGGAGGTGCCTGAAGCGCAGAAGAGGCAACGAGTGATGGAAAGCCTTAAAGGCGCAGCAGCAGAAGCAGTGAAAAGCTTTCGGTTTGGGAACGCAGATTGCATGGCTCAAGACTGTCTAGCCATGCTGCAAGAAGAGTTTGGTCAATTGGAAAAGGTGACTGAGATGGTCTACCAGTTTGAACACACTTTCCAACAACCGGAGGAGAAACTTTCCGAGTATGTTAAAAGACTGAACAGGTTGTTGTGTAAGATTGTGTTGAAGAAGGGGATGAGGCCCCAAGACACAGATGCGGCAAGAATGAAGCAAGTCTTAAAGGGAGCGCTGGGCTCGGATCCAGTCTGGTTGCACCTGAAAACCTCAGGAGGAGGAACATTGCTGACTTATGCTGACTTGATAAAAATCATCAGAGATGAGGAGGCACTGCAACAGGACCAGCAGTTGATTAGGACAAGTGTTGTACCAGCACAGGTGCTAGTCAATCCAGTAATGACCCCTGAAAGAGATTCGGAGATAGACACCCTGAAAGCTCAAATGTCCAAGGTGTTAGAGATGTTGACTCCTCTGATGGAAAAAGACACAGAGGGTCCCAAGAGAGAAGTACCAAGGAAGGAATTATTCCCAGTTGCCTCAGTACCCGCATCTTTACAAGAATGGGGAGATATCGTCTGCTTTAACTGTGGAGGAATTGGACATATTGCGGCTACATGCTCCAGTCCCAAAAAGAAGAAAATAGACAACCGCAAGCCGGCGGGAAACTTCAGAGGGCCCCGGTGAAGGAGTCAACCGGGTGCCCATCACCTTCAGTGAGCTCCAAACTGAAAGCAAAGCAGAAAATAACAGGAGATAAAACGCCTCGGGGGAAACACAACATTCCTAAACAGAGATGCACCCCAGAGAAAGGGGGTAAGACCCCTCAGAAGAGGCACAGCACTCCCCAGAGGGGGTGCACACCTAAGAAAAACAATAATATCCCTCAGTGGGTCCTTACACCCAGTAAAGGGGGGGAGTCAATGCATACCAGGCTCAAGAAAGACTGAAGTCCAAAGGGGATTGGACGAGAGGAGGTTCAAAGAAAAAAAGTCTGAAGGAAGCGACCCCTGCCGGGCCTTACCCAGAGAAGCTGGTAGGCCCATCTCCTATAGTGTCCATTCAAGTGGAGGGAGTCTACACCAGAGCAATCTTGGATACTGGGGCGCAAGTAACCCTGCTATACAGAGACTTTTACGATAAGTACTTGAGTCACCTACCCATCCGGAAAATAGAGGGACTAGAGATATGTGGGATTGGAACCCAGAACTTCCCCTACGATGGCTATCTGCCTTTTAGGATGACCTTTGACCCATCTGTGGCTGGAAAAGCCGAAGTGTTTGACACTCTGGCAGTTGTGTGCCCTCGGCCACCAGGAGCCAACAAGAGCTCCCTGATAATAGGGACAAACACAGACCTGGTCCGAAGACTTCTGACCCCTCTAGTGAAAGAGAAAGGGGCAGCGGTCACCAAGATCCACCCCATGCTGAAGACAGCTTACCAAAGGCTGGTCTTAGAGCAGAAGACCCCAGGAGAGGGGATAGGGAAGGTGTGGAGACTTGGAAGAGGAGGGATAGTGCTGCAGCCCGGTGAAGTAACCTGCCTCAGAGCCACTGTGAAGCTTACTTGGGAGCAGCCTGGACCTTTTGTCATGTTGGAATCTGATCCAAGAGAAGGGTCCCACGGTCTGGGAGGAGTACTTTATCAAGAACACAAAGGGCAACAACGGCCTGTTGCCTATGTGAGCAGGAGCCTGACCCCCTCTGAGAAGAACTACCCCACTCACAAGCTGGAGTTCCTGGCCCTCAAGTGGGCGGTAGTAGACAAGCTCAGACTACCTGTATGGGGCAGAGTTCACTGTGAAGACCGACAACAACCCCCTTACCTACCTTTTCACCACGGCCAAGCTGGACGCCACTGGACACAGGTGGCTGGCCGCACTGTCTGGATTCAACTTCAGTAGAAAAAACCAGACAGCGCAAAACCAATCCTAACACAATGCAGCTGAACACTGAAGGTCAAAATATAAATCCTTAAATGAAACGTGTATAAAAAGCAGTGCAGCGCTAAAATCATATGTAACACAAAAAGTCCATGGGATGTATAATTCAGAAACCAGAGGAATGTTATCTGAAACACCAACAGGAAGTAAGAAGGATCCTCTAGCTGTGAAACAGAGTGCTTGTAAATGATCACAAGTGCAACCACTTCCGTGTAATTCCACCACCAGATACACAGGCCGCTCACCTCAGAATGTGGACCTCTGTATTACCAGAAGGTCACATAAGCAGTCCCTTTATCAAGGGTAATGTTTAAAGATGAGAGAGCTGTCTTCATACGGTGCTTCAACCGAAATCCTCAATCATTCAATAATCCCAAAAGCGAACTCATAAATTGGCGTAGTTACATGAAAAATGTCAAAAAGAAATACATAGTGCTCTCCATCTATAAAAAACACTTGATTTATTTATTTAAAAAGTTACTCACAAGCGAGGCACAGACACCCTGTGCTCGGATAACAGTCATGTAACATAGATGTGGAACCAGGTAGATGGCTGTCCTGACGTCGTATAGCCCCTCGCACGCGTATCGTCCGTGGGCAAGGACTTCCTCAGCGAAAATTAAATGGGGCCAGCATGTCAGTTC
Organism: Rana muscosa; assembly: GCA_029206835.1. Classification (NCBI taxonomy): domain Eukaryota; kingdom Metazoa; phylum Chordata; class Amphibia; order Anura; family Ranidae; genus Rana; species Rana muscosa. The sequence continues at coordinate 3,096,288 of JARGYO010005583.1, read as the reverse complement.
ATTTATATAAGCCATATTCCTGGTGTATGCTGTGTGTGAAAAAGAAATCCCGCCCACCCCATAATTGGGGAACTATGCAACAAGCGCCCTCATTGGTGGCCAAGAGATATGCCAAATTAACAAACCGGCAATCATTGGCTAGAGGGATATGGTAATCAAAGAACTTCCGGTTGATGTCCCTCACATGGTGTACTGCAGCTCCAATCGGCGGAGGAATAACAGGGGATATCACCTCCCAGACTATGACCTTCCGGGTCGGCGCTCCCCACATGACCTGTCGTCATAGCAACAAAAATAAACATACCTGTAGAATGTTCCCCTCACCGCACCTACGTGAAGCCGAGGGCGGGGCGGAGCGGTCATGTGACACCAGATGCAAATAAAGCACGTAGGATAACAATCCCTCAGCGTGCCTAATATGCAGAGCCTCGACGTTTAAACTGTCAGATCCACCCCTACTGAGAATAACCATCCCTCCAAGCTGCAACATAGCTGTCATAAGTAATGACATGTGACAATGCTAACAGGCAGTATTATTGATGTGGTACAGCAAACGCTGCATCCCACAGTGTGCCACCCAGTGGCAAAAGCCTGCATTGCATGTCATACAGGATCTCTAGAGAATAAAAAGATAAAATCAAAAATAAGTAAAATAAACATAAACACCAGTGATCCCGCTGTCTGAACGAAAGATACATAGAAGGGTACCGAGTAAATACAAAAGTGCATATATGCTCGCTGGGGTCATGTATACATAGATCAAAAAATCCGACCATATATAGGGCACAGTGGTCAATATGTATACAGACACACACCAGCTCCCCCCCTCTTGTTATTACTTTGAGGGGCCCGTGGGCCCTCATAGTGATGACAATCGTAACACTAAACAGGGGCCAGAGGTGCATAAGGGTAATAAAACAGTCATATATAGACCTGTAAAATTAATAAAGACGTCAACACAACCATCTAACCTGTTAGACAAATATCACATACTAAATACATAATGTCATAATAAAAACAAATTATATAAAAATTATAATGCTAGCGGTCAGATATAAAACAATTGAGATCGAACTCAACGTTCAACCCCAACGGGACCCCCACCTTTAATTCATATACCCAAAACGACTCACGTCGGCTAAGGTGCCGAATGAAGTTGCCTCCTCTCCAATGGTTCGTCACCTTCTCTATCCCCCAAAACTGCAGCCCAGATGGGCTACGGTTATGGTGGAGTCGGAAGTGCTTCGAAACGTGTGTGACCAACCCCTTTTTGATATTATTGACATGCTCCCCTATCCTGACGTGAAGGGGCCTAGACGTCCTACCGACATATTGTAAACCACACTCACACTGTAGCATATACACGACCCCAGTAGTGTCACAAGTGATCAGATCCTTGATCTTATAGTTTTTTCCAGTTGCTGATGCCACAAATTCCTTCCGCTTCTTTAAATTCTTTCTGGCCTGTCGACATGGTGGGCAACGACCACATTTGTGAAAGCCAGTCAGAAAGTCAAAAATTCTGTTCTCAGAATGGGTAGGGGGGTCAATGACCCCAGGGGCTAGTGTATCCCTTAAGGAAGGTGCTTTTTTGTAGATGAATTGCGGACGATCAGGAAGTAAGGGGCCTAAAATCCTGTCATGCTTAAGGATTGGCCAGTGCCTCTGTACAATCCTCTCAAACTTCCTATATTGAATATTATAGTCTAAGATCATTCGTGTCCTTGTAGAATCATTATGATTAACCTTAGGGACATTTGACACAAGTACTTTTCTGTCCAGATTACGGACATTTTCCATTTCTATACCTAAGCTATTTTTATCATATCCTTTTTCAACGAATCTTGAGGCCAATACCTGTGACTGTGTAATAAAATCACCTACATTGGTGCAATTGCGCCTCAGGCGTATAAATTGCCCTCTCGGTATATTACACAACCACTTGGAATGGTGACAGCTTTCAATGGGGATAAAGGCGTTACGGTCTGTGGCCTTAAAATGAGTGGTCATATTGATCCTGTCCCCATTCTTGGTTAGATCAAGATCCAAAAAGACCAATCTGTCCAAACTGATGTTCCATGTAAGAACAATGTTCATACTGTTAGCATTCAGTTTAGATGCAAACTCATCAAAGCTTACTCGATCCCCATCCCAGATCATAATAAGGTCATCAATATACCTCTGGTAGCATAATAGCTGTGGGGGTTTGTTCTTAAACACGGCCTCTTCCTCCCAGTGTGCCATAAATAGATTGGCAACACTGGGAGCAAACCGAGCCCCCATAGCTACCCCTCTGGTTTGAAGGAAAAATTGCCTACCATACCAGAAATAATTCTTTGATAAGCAAAAGGTAAGACTGTCAATCAAAAAGTTCCGATGTCTTCTGGACAAACCAGATGATCCTAGTGCCCAACTAACCGCGGATAAAGCATCCTCATGACTGATGATCGTATATAACGAACTGACATCAGCCGTGATCAGAAGGCAAGAGGGCGTGATTGCCAGAGACACCAGAATTTGTATGACATGTTTGGTGTCTTTAAGAAATGCGTCAGTTTTTGTCACTAACGGCTGGAGGAAGGAATCTATGTATTGACCAAGTCGGGAAGTGACCGAATCGATCCCATTTACTATTGGTCTCCCAGGAGGGTTGGTGCTATCCTTATGGACCTTTGGTAGAAAATAAATGATGGGTGTACGGCAAAACAAAGGGTCTAAATATAATGCCTCCTTTGGGCTCAACACTCCTATATGTTTCCCCCTTTCTACCAAAAAGTGGAGTTCTCCCTTAAATTCAAGCATAGGGTCTCTTGTCATAATGCTATAAGTGTTGGTATCACTAAGGAGGTTGTCCATTTCGTTCTTATAGTAGGCCTTACTGAGTACCACCAGCCCCCCCCCCGCCTTATCAGCAGGGCGTATGACCAAATCCTTCCTCTCCGTCAGAGATTTTATACCGTTCTGGATATAAACAGGATCATTCACCTTACGGATTTTCAACTTTTCTAAATCCCTCGCGACCATATTCCTAAACACCTCAAGATGCTTAGTGTCTGATGTGGGGGGGTTGAAAACATATTTATTCCGCAAGGTAGAATGGTGACTTGTCTGACTTGTTGGTGCACTTAATGCCCTAGTGGACGGGGTATTCAAAAAATATTTCTTAATATTCAAACTACGAATGAACTTTTGCAAGTTAACATACGTTTGAAATTTATTTAAATTACGAGTGGGGGCATATTTGAGCCTTTATCAAGTACTTTGATTTCTTCTTCACTAAGGGGTGTTCCACTCAAATTATAAATCCCTGCACCTATTGGGGCTTTACTCTTGAGTTCTCCTGCCTCCTCTCCCCACCCCTACGTGGGCCCTGATAGGCCAGGGGTGAAAAGCGGTTATGTATAGGTAATTGATTTGCGTGTTGTGGCGGAGCTGGACCTCCGTAAGCAAAGGTATCATAATTATTGTGTGCATAGTTATTCTGATAGTGGTTAGATCGATTACCTCTATCAGCATAAGGGCCATTATACTCACTGGTGTGTGAGTAATTGGGCTGCTGTTGCTGATAGCCACCATAAGAGTCATTCCCCCTCGGGGGTGCATTATAAACCTGATGCCGATATGGGGAGTGATGGTAACCACCTCTCTTTCCCCGTCCTCTTTTGTTTTTACCCTTTTTATTGGAGACTCCTGATAGTGACCATCATTCAAAGGTGTTCCCATAACCGGATATTCCAAATTATCATAGACATAGACCTCACCCCCCCTGGGAGTGGGGTATCAGTCATGTCTACGTTAGACGGGTCCGGGTTCACCTGTGTAGAACTCACATCTGGAGGAGCCACTTGCCACTTAAACACACAATTTTTTCCAAAGTCATCCAGATCTCTGATGAACTTTTTCTTTTTCTTATTTTGAGTTTCTGTATCCCATTTAATTAATTTATTTTTCAAATCCATAGATAATCTCAGGAATTCCTCAGATTCTTTAAAGGGTTCCAAGATAGTTCTCAGGTCCCTAATCTGAACCTCCAGCATTTTCATTTTTCTTTGTTTCCTAAGTAGTAAAAATTCTAATAATTCTAGACCCTTTTTAATAAAAAAATTTCCCCATTCTATGATGGCCTCATCGTCCATAAGGCCGTCATTAGGCGGGACATCCCACTTTAAACGTCTTGGAATAATTTTTGCTACTAAGTATTGTTCAAAGGAAATTATATCCCACCAGGTCTTAACCTTTTTCTCAAAAACGTGCCCTAGTTTTCTAAAGGTATGAGTGAGTTCATTTCCCCCCCCAGTGGTTTGATTCCTAGAGAAAATATCTCCAATTTTAAAAAAAGGGTCTAGAATTATTAGAATTTTTACTACTTAGGAAACAAAGAAAAATGAAAATGCTGGAGGTTCAGGTTAGGGACCTGAGAACCATCTTGGAACCCTTTAAAGAATCTGAGGAATTCCTGAGATTATCTATGGATTTGAAAAATAAATTAATTAAATGGGATACAGAGACTCAAAATAAGAAAAAGAAAAAGTTCATCAGAGATCTGGATGACTTTGGAAAAAATTGTGTGTTTAAGTGGCAAGTGGCTCCTCCAGATGTGAGTTCTACACAGGTGAACCCGGACCCGTCTAACGTAGACATGACTGATACCCCACTCCCCACTCCCAGGGGGGGTGAGGTCTATGTCTATGATAATTTGGAATATCCGGTTATGGGAACACCTTTGAATGATGGTCACTATCAGGAAGTCTCCAATAAAAAGGGTAAAAACAAAAGAGGACGGGGAAAGAGAGGTGGTTACCATCACTCCCCATATCGGCATCAGGTTTATAATGCACCCCCGAGGGGTAATGACTCTTATGGTGGCTATCAGCAACAGCAGCCCAATTACTCACACACCAGTGAGTATAATGGCCCTTATGCTGATAGAGGTAATCGATCTAACCACTATCAGAATAACTAGGCACACAATAATTATGATACCTTTGCTTACGGAGGTCCAGCTCCGCCACAACACGCAAATCAATTACCTATACATAACCGCTTTTCACCCCTGGCCTATCAGGGCCCACGTAGGGGTGGGGATTTTCACGGAGCACCGAGAGGTGCAGGGAGAGGTGCACCCTTCATCCCCCCCAATCCGGGAGGTTGGAGGGGAACACAACCCCAGCAGCCTTCTCAGGAGGGGGTGCCGCTGCGAAAAAGAAAAGCAAGAGAGGAAGGAGAGGAGGCAGGAGAACTCAAAAGAGTAAAGCCCCAATAGGTGCAGGGATTTATAATTTGAGTGGAACACCCCTTAGTGAAGAAGAAATCAAAGTACTTGATAAGGGGCTCAAATATGCCCCCACTCGTAATTTAAATAAATTTCAAACGTATGTTAACTTGCAAAAGTTCATTCGTAGTTTGAATATTAAGAAATATTTTTTGAATACCCCGTCCACTAGGGCATTAAGTGCACCAACAAGTCAGACAAGTCACCATTCTACCTTGCGGAATAAATCTGTTTTCAACCCCCCCACATCAGACACTAAGCATCTTGAGGTGTTTAGGAATATGGTCGCGAGGGATTTAGAAAAGTTGAAAATCCGTAAGGTGAATGATCCTGTTTATATCCAGAACGGTATAAAATCTGACGGAGAGGAAGGATTTGGTCATACGCCCTGCTGATAAGGGGGGGGGGGGGGGCTGGTGGTACTCAGTAAGGCCTACTATAAGAACGAAATGGACAACCTCCTTAGTGATACCAACACTTATAGCATTATGACAAGAGACCCTATGCTTGAATTTAAGGGAGAACTCCACTTTTTGGTAGAAAGGGGGAAACATATAGGAGTGTTGAGCCCAAAGGAGGCATTATATTTAGACCCTTTGTTTTGCCGTACACCCATCATTTATTTTCTACCAAAGGTCCATAAGGATAGCACCAACCCTCCTGGGAGACCCATAGTAAATGGGATCGATTCGGTCACTTCCCGACTTGGTCAATACATAGATTCCTTCCTCCAGCCGTTAGTGACAAAAACTGACGCATTTCTTAAAGACACCAAACATGTCATACAAATTCTGGAGTCTCTGGCAATCACGCCCTCTTGCCTTCTGATCACGGCTGATGTCAGTTCGTTATATACGATCATCAGTCATGAGGATGCTTTATCCGCGGTTAGTTGGGCACTAGGATCATCTGGTTTGTCCAGAAGACATCGGAACTTTTTGATTGACAGTCTTACCTTTTGCTTATCAAAGAATTATTTCTGGTATGGTAGGCAATTTTTCCTTCAAACCAGAGGGGTAGCTATGGGGGCTCGGTTTGCTCCCAGTGTTGCCAATCTATTTATGGCACACTGGGAGGAAGAGGCCGTGTTTAGGAACAAACCCCCACAACTATTATGCTACCAGAGGTATATTGATGACCTTATTATGATCTGGGATGGGGATCGAGTAAGCTTTGATGAGTTTGCATCTAAACTGAATGCTAACAGTATGAACATTGTTCTTACATGGAACATCAGTTTGGACAGATTGGTCTTTTTGGATCTTGATCTAACCAAGAATGGGGACAGGATCAATATGACCACTCATTTTAAGGCCACAGACCGTAACGCCTTTATCCCCATTGAAAGCTGTCACCATTCCAAGTGGTTGTGTAATATACCGAGGGCAATTTATACGCCTGAGGCGCAATTGCACCAATGTAGGTGATTTTATTACACAGTCACAGGTATTGGCCTCAAGATTCGTTGAAAAAGGATATGATAAAAATAGCTTAGGTATAGAAATGGAAAATGTCCGTAATCTGGACAGAAAAGTACTTGTGTCAAATGTCCCTAAGGTTAATCATAATGATTCTACAAGGACACGAATGATCTTAGACTATAATATTCAATATAGGAAGTTTGAGAGGATTGTACAGAGGCACTGGCCAATCCTTAAGCATGACAGGATTTTAGGCCCCTTACTTCCTGATCGTCCGCAATTCATCTACAAAAAAGCACCTTCCTTAAGGGATACACTAGCCCCTGGGGTCATTGACCCCCCTACCCATTCTGAGAACAGAACTTTTGACTTTCTGACTGGCTTTCACAAATGTGGTCGTTGCCCACCATGTCGACAGGCCAGAAAGAATTTAAAGAAGCGGAAGGAATTTGTGGCATCAGCAACTGGAAAAAACTATAAGATCAAGGATCTGATCACTTGTGACACTACTGGGGTCGTGTATATGCTACAGTGTGAGTGTGGTTTACAATATGTCGGTAGGACGTCTAGGCCCCTTCACGTCAGGATAGGGGAGCATGTCAATAATATCAAAAAGGGGTTGGTCACACACAACGTTTCGAAGCACTTCCGACTCCACCATAACCGTAGCCCATCTGGGCTGCAGTTTTGGGGGATAGAGAAGGTGACGAACCATTGGAGAGGAGGCAACTTCATTCGGCACCTTAGCCGACGTGAGTCGTTTTGGGTATATGAATTAAAGGTGGGGGTCCCATTGGGGTTGAACGTTGAGTTCGATCTCAATTGTTTTATATCTGACCGCTAGCATTATAATTTTTATATAATTTGTTTTTATTATGACATTATGTATTTAGTATGTGATATTTGTCTAACAGGTTAGATGGTTGTGCTGACGTCTTTATTAATTTTACAGGTCTATATATGACTGTTTTATTACCCTTATGCACCTCTGGCCCCTGTTTAGTGTTACGATTGTCATCACTATGAGGGCCCACGGGCCCCTCAAAGTAATAACAAGAGGGGGGAGCTGGTGTGTGTCTGTATACATATTGACCATTGTGCCCTATATATGGTCGGATTTTTTGATCTGTGTATACATGACCCCAGCGAGCATATATGCACTTTTGTATTTGCTCGGTACCCTTCTATGTATCTTTCGTTCAGACAGCGGGATCACTGGTGTTTATGTTTATTTTACTTATTTTTGATTTTATCTTTTTATTCTCTAGAGATCCTGTATGACATGCAATGCAGGCTTTTGCCACTGGGTGGCACACTGTGGGATGCAGCGTTTGCTGTACCACATCAATAATACTGCCTGTTAGCATTGTCACATGTTATTACTTATGACAGCTATGTTGCAGCTTGGAGGGATGGTTATTCTCAGTAGGGGTGGATCTGACAGTTTAAACGTCGAGGCTCTGCATATTAGGCACGCTGAGGGATTGTTATCCTACGTGCTTTATTTGCATCTGGTGTCACATGACCGCTCCGCCCCGCCCTCGGCTTCACGTAGGTGCGGTGAGGGGAACATTCTACAGGTATGTTTATTTTTGTTGCTATGACGACAGGTCATGTGGGGAGCGCCGACCCGGAAGGTCATAGTCTGGGAGGTGATATCCCCTGTTATTCCTCCGCCGATTGGAGCTGCAGTACACCATGTGAGGGACATCAACCGGAAGTTCTTTGATTACCATATCCCTCTAGCCAATGATTGCCGGTTTGTTAATTTGGCATATCTCTTGGCCACCAATGAGGGCGCTTGTTACATAGTTCCCCAATTATGGGGTGGGCGGGATTTCTTTTTCACACACAGCATACACCAGGAATATGGCTTATATAAATGAACTGACATGCTGGCCCCATTTAATTTTCGCTGAGGAAGTCCTTGCCCACGGACGATACGCGTGCGAGGGGCTATACGACGTCAGGACAGCCATCTACCTGGTTCCACATCTATGTTACATGACTGTTATCCGAGCACAGGGTGTCTGTGCCTCGCTTGTGAGTAACTTTTTAAATAAATAAATCAAGTGTTTTTTATAGATGGAGAGCACTATGTATTTCTTTTTGACATTTTTCATGTAACTACGCCAATTTATGAGTTCACTTTTGGGATTATTGAATGATTGAGGATTTCGGTTGAAGCACCGTATGAAGACAGCTCTCTCATCTTTAAACATTACATTTGATAAAGGGACTGCTTATGTGACCTTCTGGTAATACAGAGGTCCACATTCTGAGGTGAGCGGCCTGTGTATCTGGTGGTGGAATTACACGGAAGTGGTTGCACTTGTGATCATTTACAAGCACTCTGTTTCACAGCTAGAGGATCCTTCTTACTTCCTGTTGGTGTTTCAGATAACATTCCTATGGATTCAACTTCAGCCTAAAGTATAGGCCAGGGGCTGGGAATAGAGACGCAGACGCTCTGTCCAGGAGATCTCATGCCCCCACCAGTGATATAGAAGATTGGACCCAAGTGGCACCGGATGGGGTGCGGGCCCTTTGTCAAGGAGCTGAATTCCAGGCCAGAGGAGGCTCCAGAGCAGAAGAAATAGGAGTTACCATGGTGGGAGTCCCAAAACACTACTGTGGAGTGACTCAATTGGACGAAGACAACCTGCCGAGATTGTCCAAGAAGGATTTGAGGAGTGACCAATTGGAAGACCCCATGGGGAGATTGGTCCTGGAGGCCCTGGAGAATCAGGATCCAAACAAACTCCTGTGTCATCCCTCAAAGGAGGCTCGCCTGTTGAGGAAAGAATGGGACAGGTTGCAGGTACATCAGGGAGTGGTCTACCGAAGGGGCCCCTCTGATGACTCAGAAGATAAGTGGCAACTGTTCCTCCCAGAGAAACATCGAGAGACTGTTCTGATTGCCCTGCATGACAATCATGGCCATCTAGGGGCTGAAAGGACCTTTCAACTTGTCAGAAGTCAGTTCTATTGGCCCTGCATGAGGGCAGAGGTAGAAGAGTACTGCCACTCATGTGCACGATGCATCCAGAGGAAGACTTTACCCCATCAAGCTGCCCCAATGGGCCATCTACAAAGTCAAGGCCCAATGGATCTGGTATGCATTGACTTTCTCTGCCTTGAACCTGACCTGAGTGGACTAGGAAATGTTCTGGTGATAACCGACCATTTCACCCGGTATGCCCAAGCTTTCCCAACCAAAGATCAGAAGGCCTCCACTGTAGCCAAGGTACTTATGGAGAAGTACTTTGTCCATTATGCGCTGCCACAGCGGCTTCATTCAGATCAAGGAAGGGACTTTGAGAGTAAACTGATCCGGAAACTCCTGGATTCGTTGGGAATCAAGAAGACTCGAACTACACCTTACCACCCACAAGGGGATGCTCAACCGGAAAGGTTTAACCGAACCTTGCTCAACATGTTGGGGACTCTGGAAAGTGAGAAAAAGCAACATTGGAGCAAACACATAGCGGCCCTGGTACATGCTTACAACTGCACCATCAGTGATGCTACAGGTTACTCCCCATATCGACTCATGTTTGGGAGAGAAGCGAGACTACCTGTGGACTTGGCCTTTGGCACCTCTCTGGACCATTCCTCAGCCACATCCCACAAAGGATATGTGGACAGGCTCAGACACAGCCTGAAAGTAGCCTATGAACAAGCTCAAGCGGCCTCAGATCAAAGGGGAGCTCGAAACAAAAGAAACTTCGACTTGAAGGTCCGGGTGCAAGACCTACAGCCCGGGGACCGAGTACTGTTACGCAATCTGGGGGTCCCTGGGAAGCACAAACTTGCAGATAGATGGAGATCTGAACCTTATGTCATCTGTAGGAAGTTGTCGGGCCTGCCTGTCTACAAGTTGAAGCCAGAAGGAAAGGTGGGCCCTCTGAAGACGTGGCATCGAAACCACCTGCTCCCTCTTGCTGAGGCAGTTAGAATACCTCCCGTGGGAGATTCCCCTGAACCGGCCTCTATCCTGGATACTCCTAGGCCGAATACTCGGTCGCAGGCTTCCCGAGATGAAGATGGAGAGGCCTCTCAACTTAGTGAAAATGAGGATGGAGAACTTAATTGGCTGTGGCCTTCCCCAACTCCAGGAACTTCTACCATAGACCTTCCAACCACTGAGGACACCACAGATGAAACACTGAACCCAGAAGCCGCAGAGTTCATCCCCTCTAGTCCTTCAGCAGATTACTGGGAAGATGCCCATGATGGTTACTCAGAGGAAGAGGAGCCTGTGGCACCAGAGCCAGAAATCCCAAGAGAGCAAAGGGCTCGAAGAGTCATCCGGCCTCCTAAGAAGCTGACCTACCCACAAATGGGGAATAGCTCAGAGGATTCTGTAGTTACTGCTAGGAGGAATGCTGAAAATCCGGATCCCTCCACTGTCCATTTAGTGGAGGGCAACCCCAGCTCACTCTCTGGCACAGCTAGGCAGGCCACCCATGATAATGTGACCTGTGGGCAAGGGAATTCTACTCCTCAGTTTTGGTGGGAATTCCCTATGCCAACATCGTTTGTAGAATTGTCTAGAGTTGTACATAGTCTTTGTTAAGGTTTATCTTTGGGGACCAAAGAGTTCAAGTGGGGGGAGTGTGTAGCGGGGTGTTCCCCTTTAATGCAAGAGAGACTACATTACCCAGAACCCCATTCGGCAATGTTCCGCCGCAGAGACTCATGGGAGGGGTTATAAAAGGAGGAGGCGAGGATGGGCTCGGCCTCTTTGGGACACGAGACTACACAGACTGATCCTCCTGTGCGGATGTGTCGGAGTGCAAGGCCTGAAGCCTGAGGCCTTGCTCAGCACCAAAGAGCCTTCCACCCCCTCTGCGAGCCTGGGTGGCATCTGACTTTGCTCAGCTACAGCCTTGTTGGATCGGGGACCCGATCGCTGGAGAGACTGAGTGTGTGTGTGTGACACAGTCAGTGGAAGTTTCCCGGACTGAGACCGTAGTCCGGGCGGGTGAGAGGGCATACGCCCAAACGATATACTGTTACTACATATAGGCCTATAGACTGTCGTGGCCCACCAGTTGTTCCCGATACCCTTATTGAAGAGCCGTACCATAGCTGAACTTACAGTTCATATAGCCAAGTTCCCACCCATCTTTACCTACCCCATTGAATTACAAAGTTTGTACTCTGTTAATGTGCACCACCGTTAAAGATCTGCCGGTGAAGAAAAAGGACTAAGTTATAGATCTCAGAAACCAGGCCTGGTGGGGTTTCTAATGTGTTTTGGGTTACTGCGCCATAGGGCACTTAACTAACGGTCGCCCGTGTGGCGCACTTGTTGCATGTCAGCTCTTTAGTGTGTTAGCGTTGCAGGGCTCTGCATTACCATTGATTATTCTGTAAACTGTGATTACTGTTATATCTTTCTTACCAAGAGCTTAAGTAAAACCTTATACTTACTTAAATTTAGTATTGTCTCAATGCTCAGTTATTCATAAAGTATAAGATATACAATTTACTGTCAATACTAGCTGTGCCAGTAGGGGGTAGAGCCTATTGCCGGGGGTTGGCGGAGCTGCCATCAGGGCCCAAACTAAATCTGCAGTTGGAGGTATCGCTACATAATATTAATTGTAGTGATTATTTGCTCTTTGTACCATAAAGGGCTAATTTTCATTTTTTTTAACCCATTATGTTACTGCCCGATTAATCGATCATGAAAATAGTAATCGATTAATTTCATAATCAATTAGTTGTCGATTAATCGATTAGTTGTTTCGGCCCTACTGGAATTCACCAATTTATAGGTGTGTACGCCAGGACTATTGAAGAAGGACCATCAGGAAAAAAAATCCAAAGAAGGCAAAGAAACCAGACATGTCAATTTAATTTCGTATGTCATGCAAACTACAATTCTGTATCAAATGAAACTTTACAATAACACAGGAAGCTTAACAACATTAAAAGGACATACTAACATAGTGTTGTATAATTTTATCGATTTTTTTTTTCAATTTGAATACATAGAAATTCTACTTCAAAATGCCCTTGACAAAATGGGCCATTACACCTAAAAAAACATATAATTTGATCCAAAACCCTGGTGAGAAAACAAGATTATAGACAGAAAAACAAAATTTGTGCTTGCTTAAAATGTTTAATTTTAAAATTGGGGACAGGCTACAGAACACATAAAACTTAAAGAATGTTACTTCTTTAGGTAAAGCAGACGGTAGCAGTTGTCCGCATCCATGAGTCCTTTACACTCACCATCAATTATTTGTTTCTAGAAGGTATTACCAACTTAAGTTCCCCCCTGCAAAGCCAAACATGCAATGGGGGAACACAGATCTAGTCAGAAGCCAAAACATCACACACTGGGATCATTCTGAGGAAAAGGTAACAATCTGCACGGTAAAAGATCAAGCCCCAAAACCTGCAGAACAGTTTTAAAGGCATTAAGAAGAGTGAACTCTGGTTACACTGGCTAGAGTACCTCCTTATGCATGACATATCCAGTCTGAAACAGTGGAAGTTATATCCAATTATCTTTATAGGAAGACAACCATTCTTCCCCCTCTGTTTTTTTTTCTAATAGCATATCATACATTTTGCATTTACATTTGTTAGTAAGAACTCTGCCGTTTGCTGAAGGAGTGCCATAAAAGTTAAAGCTCTTAAAATATAGTCCCATTAACTTTTAGCTGCATTATCTGAACCTCAAGTAGATTGTGCCAACATTGCTTATATAAGGTTTGTTAAATCATAAAAGCCAGCATTGTAAAGGAATGAAGATACTGTATTCAGCAGTAAAGCTCAGTGCCCACACACAGAAGAAGCGCTTCCTGTAGCATTTAGTTAGCAGCAAAACATTAATGCAGGGACAGTTTGCTTGAAGTGTGCCAAATACAGCCATAATTTACAGGGCTTAGTAGTCCTAAAAACATGCTAAAACAAAATAAAATGTCCTAAACATGTCAAAACATCTATCATATTGGAGGTTCCCCCCCCCCCCCCCAAAGCTTCAATAAAACCTAAAAACATTAGGCAAACATGAAAAATGCCTGAGCACAATTTCTTGTCAAAATCCAGCGTTGCCAGCTTGAACTTGTAACTTGGTTTCCTGTACATAATGAAATAAAAAAAATAGCAGTTATATAAAAAAAAAAAAAAGAAGTATTCAAACAGCAAACTATCATGATGCTTAAAGCGGTAGTAAACACCTTTTTTTTTCTAAATTGTACCTACAGGTAATCCTACAGTGGATATCTCTTAAACTTGCGGTGTTTAGGAGATATTCACACTGGATGCAGCCTGTGACATCACCAGTTTACTACCGCTTTAGTAGCCTTCTATTTTATTCTTGAAGTAAAAAAATGTTTTTAATAGAAATACAAAAAGGAAAAGAAAAAAAACTTAGAACAGGTTTAAAGTAAATGCAACAAAGAGAAAAAGCGGCACATCCAGAGATGAAGAAAAATGTGTTGGTTTATTGTAGAGTCAAAGGTTTAAAAAACATGACACACGAGGGATCCACACTGTTCAGCAGACACGTTTCACACAAAGTGCTTAATCATTGCTGACCATCACCAGGTATGCACACTCCTTTATAGACCAAAGTGTGTGGCTGGAACCAATCAAAAAAAGACAGGTAATAATCAATCACCTCTTACACATGAGATTCCTCCTATCATGATTTCATCACCATCTTTGCTGGTCTGTGTTTGTATTTTTTTTATGTATACCGTTTTAAATCTTTTATACATGTTTTTCAATGTTTATACTATTTTACATCAGTATACAATTAACTTCTTTGACATTTGTATTATACATGCATGTATATGTGTTTTGTCCAGGTGTGCATGTCTCCTTTGACAGATCATCGTATTTGCACATGGTGTGTTGATTATTTCTATTTGGACAGGTGATTGGTTCCAGCCACACACTTTGGTCTATAAAGGAGTATGCATACCTGGCGATAGTCAGCAACGATTAAGCACTTTTTGTGAAATGCGTCTGCTGAACAGTGTGGATCCCTTGTGTGTCATGGTTTTTAAACCTTTCACTCTGCAATAAACCAACAAATTTTTCTTCATCTCTGGATGTGCCGCTTTTTTCTCTTTGTTGCATGGATTTTCCAGGTTGCGTACCTCAGCAGGCACCCAGTCTTGTTGCCACAGTAGTATCAATTGATTTTTAATTTGCAGACAGCCTTGGAGCGGTGTACACTCTACTTCCCTTTTCCTTTAGGTTTAAAGTAAACCTTTGCTTAGTACAGTTTACCTAACTAATGGTCAGGCAGTATAAGCTGCACCCTAATACACCCACTATTGACCTACTAGCCACCACGGGGCCTTATGAGGCCTCATTACGTCATCCGTGACTCACAGGCTAGTTACCCAAGTATTCTGTGCCTTGAAGTCAGTACCAGTATGTGGGGATACGATTACTAGTAAAGAGCCAAGCAAAACACCCCTTCACTGCCAGAGCATCCATCACTTCTGTCATGTCACCCATTTCCTGGCTGGTTAGTAAGTGACACAAGTACGGCAGTCCTTAGCAATGGCAATATACCCTACTCTGAACAGCATTCTGCTTGTTAGACTCCTGTACCGTATCTTCTCCAACCTCTTCAGTCCTTTGTTGTAAGCCCTGTTCTTTTGATACACCATGCATGAACCCCTTTAGAGACTTCTGACCAGGACATTTAGATGAACAATAAAGATTTTTTACTGAAGTAGTTGCAGGCAACAAGAAAACTGTTCTCAAAGATATCTTCTACACACTTTCCTATACAAAACTATCTAGTGCCCCTGAATAGTGTCCCATGAGGTAAGTCATACCTTAGGCAGATGGCTAAACCATAAATACCGTATTTTTCGCACCACAAGATGCACTCGCCCCCCCAAAAAATGGGGGAAAATGTCCCTGCTTCTTATGGAGCGAACACTAACCAGGCACCGCCCCCCACGTCGCTGCGTCAGAATACCGGCGCTCGGCTTCTCTGTGGAGGAAAGAGGACAGGATGTGAGGCGCATCCTGGCTGGGGCATACCAAGGGGGAGCGGCAGTCTGCCCCGGGTACCAAAACATTAGAGGGCGTCAGTGGCGTTGCCATAAGGGTGCGCTCCGCACACAGGTCGGGTGACACCTGCCAGAGGTGACACCATCCCGAAAGCAGCGAGAGCCCTGGCTGTTTTTTTTCAGCCGGAACACCCCCGGCACCGTGGTCTGGTCCAGTCTCACTTCTTGCGCCTTCCACAGGCCGCTGCTGCTGCAAACTATGTCCCCAGTCTTTCTTCCTAGCTGCTGCCCGGGTGTATCTGAAGCTGAGAGCCAGCCAGCCAGAGGGGATTGTGCATTGTAATGGCAGTGTCCTCCACTGCCTGAGGTGAGCTGGTGATAAGGAGGTGTGGGCTGGCATGGTATCTACCTGAGCTGTTGTGATAGAAGAGACTAAAGCCGCAGCGGTGCTTGTGTCTGCCCTGCCACCCTGAGCTGATCTGGGAAGGGATGGAGGTTGCTATGTCCACCACCCAGGTATAGTGTAGCTGAGCTGATTTGATAGGACGGGGTGGTATTGCTGTGTGTCCACCACCCACCTATAGTAGTAGTATAATATTAAATATTTTAGTACACCATTTGGTTCAAAATATTTTCTTTCTTGTTTTCCTCCTCTAAAACCTAGGTGCGTCTTATGGTCAGGTGCGTCTTATGGAGCAAAAAATATGTAGTCCTTCTCAAGGCAGGAGTCCATAATAGGCAGTAAATTCATAAGAAGTAGCAATAGTTCATAACAAAGCCCAGTCAGGGTAGCACAAAGTCCATAGATTCCAGACCCACTGGGAACCTCGACTGGGCTCCCCCCTCCCCGGGATGGTAGCGTCAGGCAGTAACGACTAGGGCACTTAATGAGCCCTTTTTATATGGTATGACGTGCAGGGGGCAATAACCTTCCGGAAAAGAGTGAGAAAACCTGTCTAGCAGCGTCAACCTAAAGTCACAGTGCAACAATTCTACGTTGAAACAATTTGTAACATAGTTGACCTGATTAACCCCAGAGCATGAAGACAGCTCCTGCTTACATAGTGTTACAGTAACATTTGACTATAGGACTGCTTCACCACCGTGGCAATGGAACAACCTAATCTTTGAATTTAAACTTGTTCCACATTTTGCATGCAAGATAAAAAAAATTCAATCGATTCACTACTGTATTGTAAAATGAACTTTACTTACTAGATTAAACTGGAATGTGAAGCCACGCATTTGACTAAGACCAAGCAGAGAATTTCTGTAAAAAAAAAAAAAAAAAAAATAAAAAAAAAAAAAAAATAAAAATAAAATAAAAAAAAAAAGAAGAAGAGGAAATGTTTATATGGCTCTGAACAAAAAACATAAAAGTTGTAATATACTGCATCTCATCAGTTTTTAGTTGTGGCTACAGATTTTTTCAGGTGTTATTTCCTTTTTTTTTTTTAACATGGCGATCCTGCCAGTAACACACTTCCCCTCCATAAGTGACAATGCTTAAGCTGGCCATAAAATTAACAACAAAAAAAAAAACCTGATAGATTCCTTCATCCACACAAATGGGGTGAATGGAGGACCCCGCCCCCCCCCACCGGGACATAGTTTTCTGACAGTGGCACCCGCTGCTGTCTGAATAAACCGATCAGCAGCTCCCTGTCTTGCCCAGATGCCAAGAGGCACTGTATGTTGGGCTCACTTCCCCAGCATCACAGGAATAAATGCTGTGTCCTCAATCTCGTTCCCGATCTCAAAAGTGAAAAATCAGAGATCCGTTTAAACCCCTTCACCAAAGCTTCCCCAACAGAACAGTTAGAAAAAAAAAAAAAAGAAGAGAAGCGTATACAATAATAAAAATGTTAAAAAATAATAAAAAAAACAAATGGGAAAAAAAACACCCACAGAAATAAGATATCATTCACACACAGAGCGTGTTTTTGCACTCAGTAGTAACAGGCGTGCCAAAGGCTATGGCTGTACGCATGTAGCCCCACATACTGGATGCAAGCTGGGCCATTCATACATTCCTATATGCATGTTAAATGCTGTTATATCCATACAGCCGCGGTGTCTGTCAGCCTGTGATTGATTTGTACAGGTTGCTGTCCATTACTGTAAACAAACGCCTGTGACTATAATAGATATGCCAAATGGATACAGCAGCAATATCTGGTTGCAGTGCAGAACCTGCATGGGGCAGAGAAGGCCTTTAAAATGCCCATCAACAGAATCCTTAAAAGAGGGAACATCCTGCTAGGAACTGTAATGCCTTGTACACACGATCGCATTTTCCGTCGGGATAAACTCAGACGGATTATTCCGCCGGAATTCCGTTTAAGCTGGTCTTGCATACACACTGTCACACCAAATTCCGACCGTCAAGAACGCAGTGACGTACAACACTACGACGAGCCGAGAAAAATTAAGTTCAATGCTTCCGAGCATGCATCGACTTGATTCTGAGCATGCATGTTTTTTTCTCAGTCGGAGTTCCATACAGACGGACAGAATTTCTAATAAAGGGATTTTTATAACAGCTTACCTGTAAAATCCTTTTCTTGGAGTACATCACGGGACACAGAGCGACTTAGTCATTACTAATGGGTTATATAGATTACCTTCAGGTGCTGGCACTGGCCACTTCCAAACCGGAAGTACCCTCCCCTATATAAGCCCCTCCCATCCGGGAGCACCTCAGTTTTGTAGCAAAGCAATAAGTGTCCCAAAAAGAGGGGTGGGAGCTCTGTGTCCCGTGATGTACTCCAAGAAAAGGATTTTACAGGTAAGCTGTTATAAAAATCCCTTTTTCTTTTTCGTACATCACGGGACACAGAGCGACTTAGTCATTACTAATGGGACGTCCCAAAGCAATGCCAAATGAGGGGAGGGATACACTATACATAAGCTGGGCGCCATCAGGCATGAGGCTCTTTTGCGGCCTGCAACACACTGCGCCCAAAGGCGACATCCTCCTGACTTCTAACGTCTACCTGGTAGAATCTAGTAAACGTGTGTACTAAGAACCATGTTGTGGCCTTACAGACTTGAGCCAGGGAGGCTTGGTGATGCACTGCCCATGAAGTTCCAACTGCTCTTGTGGAGTGCGCCCTAACTTTGAACGGAGGCGGTCTCCTTTTCAAGCCATAGGCTTGTATTATGACCTGTCGAATCCACTTGGCTAAAGTAGATTTTTGATGCTGCCTGACCCTTTCTGGGGCCTTCCAGCAGAACAAACAAAGTATCCGTTCTACGAATCTGAGCAGTGGCTTTAAGATAAGCTTTAACTGCTCTTACTACATCCAAAGAATGCAATAACTTTTCCTCTACCGAACTAGGTTTGGGGAAAAAGGAAGGAAGAACCACATCTTGGTTCAAATGGAACCTCGATACCACCTTAGGGAGAAGGCTGGATGAGGACGTAATACTACTCTGTCCTTATGGATAACCAGATATGGCTCCTTACAGGACAAGGCGGCTAATTCCGATACTCTTTTAGCCGAACAAATAGCTACTAAGAAAATCAATTTCCTGGTGAAAAGAACCAAGGAAATGTGCCGCAATGGTTCAAATGGTTGTTTCTGTAGAACCGAAAGAACCAGGTTTAAGTCCCATGGACATATGGGAATACTAACCGGAGGGCTAATACGCATCACTCCTTGTATGAAAGCTTTGACTAATGAATGCAAAGCCAAGGGCCTTTGAAAAAAAATATTGACAAGGCCGTCTGACCCTTGATAGTACTCAAGGCAAGCTTCCTATGTACAGCCCACTGTAGGAAGTCCAGAATCCTACCTATTACGTACTTACGTGGATGCCATTTCCTGGCCTCACACCACGTGATGTACGCCTTCTAGATCCTATAATAGATCTGCCTGGATACCGGTTTCCTGGCATTGATCATGGTAGATACCACAGGATTAGAGAGCCCTCTCTTTTTTAGAATGTGGGCTTCAATAGCCAGGCCGTCAAACCTAGGGCTGGTAAGGAAGCGTAGTATATCGGTCCTTGCGAAAGCAGGTCCGGACGATGTGGGAGGGTCCAAGGACTTCCCACTGACATTTTTACAATCTCCGCGTACCATGCCCTTCAGGGCCACGCTGGAGCCACCAGAATCACTGGTTTCTTTTCTACCCTGATTCTGCGGATTAATCGCGGTGGGAATGCATATATCAGCTTGAACTGATCCCAAGGGAACACTAGGGCATCCGAACCGCAAGCTAGGGGATCCTTTGTGCGAGACACAAATCTGTCCACCTTTGCGTTGAATCTGGATGCTAGCAGATCTACATCCGGTGTTCCCCACCGCTGGCATATTGCCTGGAAAACCTTGGGGTGAAGAGACCATTCCCCCGGGCATAATTGCTGGCGACTTAAAAAGTCCGCTCTCCAATTTTCCACTCCTAGGATGAAAACCGCGGATATGGCTGTGACATACCTTTCTGCCCATTCCAGGATGCAATTCGCTTCCCTCTGGGCTGCACGACCCTTGGAGTTTGGATGTCCATGCTACTAGGGCATACCGGGCTGCTTGTATCTCTAAGAGATTGGTGGGCAGGGCCTTCTCTGCTTCTGACCACTTGCCCTGGAGAGACCATTGCTCCAGTACTGCCCCCCAGCCTATGAGGCTGGCATCTGTAGTGACCACCTTCCAAGAAACCGGACTGAAGGGTTTCCCTTTTTCCAGATTCTGGGGCACCAACCACCAATGGAGGCTCTTGCGAACGGAAGGGGACAGGGACATTGGTAAGTCTAAAGCCTGAACTTTTTTGTTCCAGGCTGACAGTATGGCCCTCTGCAAGTTCCTTGAATGGAATTGACCGTAGGGTACTGCTTCGAATGAAGCCACCATTTTTCCCAGCAGCCTTATACACAGGCGTATGGATGGTTTTCTTTTTTGTACCCACTAAGTGGGTCAAATCTTTCAAAGACGACACCTTCTCTGGAGGTAAGAAAATCTTTCTCTGATTTGAATCCAGTCTTAGCCCCCAAGTGTTCCAGACTTTTGACTGGTTTTAGGGCTGACTTGTCTCGGTTGATAATGCAACCATGAGATTCCAGATACTTGATTATCTTGTGAACGACCACTTCTATTTTTTTTCACTGAGTGGTCTATCAGCAACAAGTCGTCTAGATATGCCATTATCGTTACACCTTGTGTTCCTAGTTTGGCCAATCGTAGGGCCAGAATTTTTGTGAACACTCGTGGTGCTGTGGCCAGACCGAAAGGTAAGGCTCTGAACTGAAAATGGCGCCCTTCTACTGCAAAGCGTAGAAATTTCTGGTGGGCCGGACAGATGGGAATATGCAAATAAGCATCCCTTATGTCGATCGAGGCTAACCATTCCTGCCCTTGTAGGGCGGTGGCCACCGATCGGATCGACTCCATCCGAAAAAGTCCTGATATGTAGGAACTTGTTTAGCCCTTTTATATTTAATATGGGCCTCATGTCCCCATTTGGTTTGGGGACTGTGACAAGGTTCGAGTAAAACCCGAACCCGTTTTCTTCCAAGGGAACCTTCATGATTACCCTTGGGGCAATAGTTGCTCTAGTGCCAGAAGGAGGGATCCACTCTTCTGGGGATCGCTTGGCACGTTTGACCTTATAAAATGGGCAGGAGGAATGTCTTTTAACTCCAGCCTGTATCCCAGACTTACTGCGGAGATCACCCATCTCTGATGGTGTCCCGCCAGGTCTCTGTGAACAACTGAAGTCTTCCCCTCACCCGATTGAGTGGGGGCAACCCTTCATGACTTAGGGGGAGGTTTTGTACCTCTCTTGACCCAGGGTTTCTTGTTACCCTGTGATTGTCCCTGATTTCTGCCCCCTGGATTTGACCGCGGAGGCCGTCGGAACTGTTTCACAGCCGATGTGCCAGGGACTGGAGAAGTAGGCCTCTTAAAAGAAGGACTTCTACCCTTGTTCTTAACCGGCAAGAGTGTACTTTTACCGGCAGAAGTTTTCTGGATATAATTGTCCAGATCATCTCCAGATAAGCGTTCTCCATGAAATGGGAAGCTAATCAGCAATTTCTTACAGGGAGCTTCAGCAGACCAGTTTTTGAGCCATAGAAGCCTACGCATATGTCTACAGACAGCGTAAAGCGGGATGCCTGTTGGATTGTATCCTTTATGGCGTCCACCGCAACACAAGGCTCTAGGTAGGTCAGCTAGGGCAAGAGCCTGCTGATCTGGTAAGTCCCTTAAGACTTGTTTCAACTGATCTTTCATTGCTTGGCAGACTCCAATCGCTGCTACTGCAGGTTGTGTCACCATGCTTGCTGTAGAGAAAGCAGATTTTAGTAAAGACTCCAATTTTTTATCTATTGGGTCCTTGAACATTGGAACATTATCTACTGGACATGTCAGTGATTTATTTACACAAGAGATGGCTGTGTTTTTTTATGAACTTATCCTCCATGGGATAGATCACTGGAAATCTCTTGGGGGGAGTAAAAATTTTACAGGATGCTCCCAATCCTGGTAAATAAACCCTTCCAATAAAGGGTGGATTGGGAAGGAACAGACAGTCTGGGGAGCTTTCAGCGACCCCAGCGAGGAGACAGTAGTGGTTGATGGTTCCGCCAGAGGCATTTAAAATGCTGCTCGGACCATGTTAGTCAGAGACTGAACCCATAATCTTTCAGCCTGAGATGCTGAGAAAGGTTCTTCCACTGTTGATTCCTCTATAACTTTATCAACCTCACCTGATCCCCTTCAGGTAGGTCGATCTCTGGGACTGTTCCTCCACTAACAGGCACTCTGCAGGAGGAGACGGAGATCGGACGCGCTTTTCCTGTGACAGGGAAGCAGCGATCAATGCTGTTAATCTCTCTTCCAATCCTCCCAGAGTTGAGGATAAAACCTCCTCTGTTATATATACAGGAGCAGGTGGACTGGGGACAGCCGCAGTACCAGGTACACCTGCGGGGTTCCTACGACTACTGACCTCTGAAATTTCAGGGGAGATTGGCGCAGTACAGCATGCCCAAAATCCTCAGAGCCCGACGGAGACCCCTTTCGCTTCTTGGAAGATCTATTTCCAGAGCGTCTGGACGACATATCCTATAAGCACAAAGCTGAGGTATTCCCGTCGTCATACACCAATTTTGCTGGTAATAGTCTAACACAGTTGCTGCTATATACCCGCTGGTGTCCACCAAAGTGCCTTTCTATGGGGATGCCTGCATCAACCGCCTCTGTGTGCCACTGTTTGTTGCTAGCTCTGTTTGCATCCAGCTGACACTTGTACTGTGTCTTTATACAAGCTGGGACGCCTGCACATGCGCAGAAGCGCCGTGGCGTGCATCGAGCGTCATCCACCCGCCCCGCCCCTTTTTTTTCATAGGAGGCGCGTGCACGCGCCCGCGCGCCATTGGCGCCCTTTTCGAAAATCAAACAGGGACTAGGAGCCAGGGCCCTTTTTGCCGGAGGGCCTGTGCGGTGGATGAGCGCAGCAACAGGGCAGAGGAAGTGGATTCCCACAGAGAAACTTACCAACTGCCTGGATCTTTTGACTTGAGAAAACCAAAGATCCACATGACAAGAAAAATGGACCACAGCGGCCTCTAGTGGTTTAACACAGGTACCGCGGTCCTTTTTTTTTTTTCTTGACTACTATTAAAATTTTACATTTTCAGTAGTTACAGGCATACACAGATATTAGCGGGAATACCGTTAGGTAACAGACAGAAAGACAAATTAGGCTTGGGGGTCCCCCAATAGAACCAAGTTCCTGGGGGCCCCCACTTACCTGATCCCCGCCGCAGGACTTTGTTTGGTCCACAGAAGCCCAAACTTCACCTATCACGGCAGGCATTGTAATTAAACCTTCAGGGACCGGGTTCCCAAGGATTCCACTCCCCTGGACCTGTATAGCACCCTGCACAGACAACATCTTGGTCATGGGTATGACCAGAGCTCTGGATCCCAGGGTCCAGCCCTCCTAAGAGAGGCATTACAGGCAAAACCTTGCTCTTCTGCTGCAAGGCCCGGGTACCGACCATTTAGCTATGAAGCTTTTTTGGTGGGATCCGGAACAGCTTACTAAGGCCCAAAAGAACCTGTACGCAAGCCCAGTGAAAACACATGTTACTCTTTGGCCAACACCTTAGACACTGGCAAAAAACTGAGGTGCTCCCGGATGGGAGGGGCTTATATAGGGGAGGGTACTTCCGGTTTGGAAGTGGCCAGTGCCAGCACCTGAAGGTAATCTATATAACCCATTAGTAATGACTAAGTCGCTCTGTGTCCCGTGATGTACGAAAAAGAAAGACATTTTTTTCGGCGGAAAAAAAAAGAGAACATGTTCTCTTTCTAACTCAGTCGGAATTTCCAAAAGGAAAAAGTCCAATGGGGCTCACATACGATCGGAATATACGATGAGAGAATTCAGTCAGACTTTTTTCATCGGAAATTCCGACCGTGTGTACAAGGCATATGGTGTTTGAAAAACCATAGGTTAAATCTTAGCAAAAAGCTTAGGAGAAGTGAATACCCTTTCAGGCTTAGTCCAGTTCTCAAAGTGCACAATCTGTGCGTGTATTGGGGAATACCTTCTGGACTTAGGTAGAGAGTCAACCCGCCAGGAGAAGACAATGGCCTAGCAGGAGCATTCCCATATCAAAAACGGTCTGCGTTGATGTGGGGAATCAAGCAAATTTATTTCCTGCAATCCGCGGTTGTAGGAAAGAAATTAGCTCTATGTGTGGCTGGCCTTATATACATTTATGGTTAAAAGAGAAGTATGGGAATTTTTATTTTATTTTTTAAATCATACTTACCTAGGTGAATGCAGCATCAGTCTGATACTGCATCTGTCTAGCGCTGAGAACCGAGCGATCAAACACCGCTGATTGCTCAGGTTTTCAGTGCTCCCCGAGTAGAGAGCCGGTGACTGTAAGTCCCCAGCTCTCTGCTCTGTCCCCCCCCACACTCACTGGAGCGCTGGGCTGTTGAGGGGGTGGGAGGGTCTGGCTCAGGCTCTCAGCGGCTTGCTAAGAGGTGCAGGCATGCGAGTGGATCCCAACCATAGGGTCATGATCTTTCCTAAACCTGGACGGGCTCTGTGAGGTCAGCCAACAGAGGCTGTCTGCTGAAACCGGTTAACAGGAGTGCAGAGCGATCTGCACTCCTGTGATCCAGCGAAGTACAGCCAAGCAAGCTTTGACTGTACGTCTCCTTTAAAAGGAGAAGTCCAGCCTGAGCTTTTTAGGCTGGGCTTCTCTAGGTCACAGGAGTGCAATTCGTTTTGCACTCCTGTGACCCGTTTTCAGCGAAGAGCAGTCTGAAGTCCGCTCTCCGCTGACGTCACTGCCATCAGTCGGTTCAGTGCGTCATCACAACTTCCAAGTCGTGATCCACCAGCTGCCCTGATTGATGGCAGTCTCAGACAACCTCTTCTCGCCTCTCCACGGCTCAGTGCTCCAATGAGCGTGGAGAAGCAGAGAGGAAAGATGCTGACTGACAGTCAGCAGCTTTCCTCTCAAGGATCTGTGAGAACCGAGTCATCGGCGATGTTCGGTGGCTCGGTTCTCAGTGCAGAGACGCCGGGGGACAAATGGAGCATTGGTCTGATGCTCCATCCACCGAGGCAAGTATGAATAAAAAACAAAAATGTAACCCATACTTCTCTTTTAATGGTGGAATTTAAGTTTTACAAAGGTAATAGCTGGTAACCGCTGATCACTGATTGTATGCAAATAGCACCGACACCAGATCACTAATTGCATGCAAATAGCACCAGCATTGTTTACACTATATTTTTTAGGTTTTGCTTCACACAGTGCATTAAAAAGTTAATAGTTCACAATTTTACAAGGTAATAGCTGGCAACCACCTGTAGCAAGTTTAATAATTTTTTTTAATATTTTGGTATATTTAAGTTCAGCACATGTTTTTTGTTGAGAGCACTCCATCAACCCAACTATATTTGAACTGCTTTACTATTTTTCATTTGAAAATAGGTGTACAGCAGCTTACAACACTATTTTGCAAATTTTTCCAGAGGTGCATAGGTTAATTGGATTATATTTTGTGTGCATGCATAGACACACAAAAAGAAGGAATATCCTCTAACTGGACTTTTAAGGCACTAGTATTCAATTATGTGTGAATTTTTTTTAATTTATTATGAGGATACATACATAATACAGTACAAGATAAAAATGTAGATGGAATGTTAACAATACAGCATATGAATTATGACAGTCACCACAGCGATTGACAGTATTAATATTTCCATCATGGAGTATGACACCTAATCAATATAGCGTTTTTTCATGTGCAGAATAAATATATGACTCAGTGATAAAGCTAAAAAAAGAAACAAACATTTTTCAACTGCTCTTATTTACAGGGTCACGCCTCTCTTCGACTTCAGTATTACTAGGTACTGACGTCTCCCGGGTTGACCTGATCATTTTCAGCGATTTCCACATTTAACCTGAAATCAAACTAATACAGGCGGGCATATCCAAGACACAACTCTGCTTAGTTTTCTTGTTTTTAATATTTTATGGAATGTTTTGCATAAAACGTGTAAGTATACATACAGCCTGCAATTATTGTCGATAACTTATGTTGCTGTTTTCTATATGGTCACTGAAGCTGTGTACTTAAACTACTTGTTAATGTATTATAGACACATGATGGACTTTTTCATACACCCTTGAAGGAAATTCTGAAACTCCGAAACGTGTTGGGTGAAGTACAAGAAAATACCGTCAATCACTGTGGTGACTGTCATAATTCATATGCTGTATTGTTAACATTCCATCTACATTTTTTATCTTGTACTCTGTTATGTTTGTAGCCTCAAAATAATTTTATATTTCAAACATAATAGAATACTAGTGCTCTAAAAGTCCAGTTGGGGGATATTCCTTATTTTTGTCTAGCTATTCGGATGTGGCACTCTACAGAGAGAGAGACACTTACCGATAACTAATATTGATGCATAGACACACACACACACACACACACACACACATTGTCTGTAAGCCACATCCCTGCTTACTCCTCACAGGAGTTTGACTAACAGCAGGAGGAGCCTATGAGAGCTCCCTCTGCTCTCAATGTCTCCTGTGAGATCAGTAAGTGAGAGGGGCAGTGCTGCAGGAGAAATAGTGAGAGGAGTCAGGTAAGTGTTTAGGGACAGGGGAGGTAATAGAAGTAGTGGGGCATTTTTATCTTAAAGCGGAGGTCCACCCGAATTTTTTTTATAAAAGCCAGCAGCTACAAATACTGCAGCTGCTGACTTTTAAAAAAATGGACACTTATCTGTCCAGCGTGCCTGCGATGTCGTCAGCCGAGGTTGAGCAATCGCTCGTCTCTCGGCTGCCCCCCCCCCCCCCAGCCATCCTCGGTGAGAGAATCAGGAAGTGAAGCGTTGCGGCTTCACTGCCCGGTTCCCTACTGCGCATGTAGCGCGGCGCGCCCTCACTGGTCCCCGCTTTCTCCTGGGACCAGTGCGTTTCCCAGGAGACAGCGGGGGGTGACGGGAAGTGGCGTGACTCCCACGGGAGTCTATGCCCTGAAGTGGGTGCAAATACCTGTCTTAGACAGGTATCTGCACCCCCCTCCCCCTGAAAGGTGCCAAATGTGACACCGGAGGGGGAAAGGTTTCTGAAAAGCAGAAGTTCCATTTTTGGGTGGAACTTCGCTTTAATGCACTTTAAATACTGGTGTAACATGTTACAAATGGTGAACTTATCCTTCAACCAGGAAACGTACAAGTTAAAAGATTGCCATATTTATACAGTATATGACACTACATGAAGTATATGCGACACGCCACAACTTTTTGAAGCCATAGCGTTGGGGCTTAAAAGCCTTGGATATTTATTACACTGTGGGTTTAATATCTTCATGTGGGTTTGGTTCACATTACACCCTTCAGTACCCATGTAAGGGTGGGAAAGGTCGTAATTTAGGGGTGAAAGTTCTGGGACACTACATAAACATACATATGAAAGGTCTCAAAAAATAGAGTGTAACTTACAGAATTTGGTTTTGGAAGACCATCCGTATTGGTTATACTTTTTAAAAAAGTTTCATCTGCAGTTTTTTGCCTCTTAAATGTAGAGAAGAATAAGTTGCCATTTGCCCGCCTTTTGGATCTCCGAGATCCTAGTGAATTAACAAGAGACCGTACCATTTCAGATGATTGGACTGGAACATTTGGACTCAAACCATTTTGATTTTTGATTTTGTATATGTCCTCAAACATCATATTTGGAATTTTCTTTTCGCTTAGGTTGTCAGCTACAGGTAAATTAGAAAATGAATTGCGTCTACGTTGAGGATTATCCAGCGTCAAAAACGGTCTAGCAAGTTCCTGATTGAGAGAAGCAGCCACTTCAGTTTTCAGACCTTCCTGGTAATTGATTGTCTTGTTTAAGTTTACAGTTGTATTATTCAAGCTGAAAAATGATATGGTATTGATATTTGGGCGATGTATTAAAGGTAATGCAGAGAGAGAGACAGAATTTTTTCTAATAAGAGCACTTGTTTGCAAAGGATGTTTATCTTGTTCTTTAAAATAGGGTTTCACTTCCACAGCATTTTGGTAGGTAAAAGTGTTGTCAAAAGATGTGTTATTGAGACCCGTTTCACACTTTAATATGGCATTGTGTTTTCCAGGACTTGCTCTAGGTGGGGTGCCTGCCACTTGTGAAATCCGTTTAATGTTGTTTTGGAAAGAAGAATTCACATCATGAGTTTCTGGTCGTTTACGGTACATAAAGGCCTGCTTATTCTGTTCTTTAATGTAGAAAGAGTCTGCCATATAGCTTTCCACTTGGTTCTGCTTGATAAAAGATTTGCATGGAGTTGTAGCCTTACTTTCCATACTAGAGCCTAATGTGACAATATTTTTTCTGGGGCTCTGCAATACAGGGAATGCTGAAAATAAACTTTTGGAACGCACATCCGTTACTTCTAAAAGCTTGCCAATATTGCTGCGGTAAATAGAAGAATTTGCATCATCAATTTCAATTTTATTTTGGGAAGTGAAAGTTTTGTCTAAAATTATGGTTCCATCATCAATACTACAAGCCTTCTTTGGGCTTTGAATTAAAGGAAACCTTGAACAAATATTTCTTCTGACTGGACTACAATTTGACACTGAAAGCTGCTCGTTTTGCTCTTTCATGCAAAAACCAATCTCAGTATCCACTTTGTTTTGTTTGGTAAACCAATTGTCCAAGATTATGGCACCACGGTCCTTATTGGAAGTTATAGTAAAAGTTTTATTTCCGGGACTGTGCACAGACTCCATAAAATCTGATTTTTTTAAATGCTTACTTTGACACCATGTGTTCTTGTACCTAAAACGTCTCTTAATAGTTTCAGATTCCCTGAGCGAATGAAAGGGCATACGTCTATAGTTAAAAGGTCTGTTATATCTTTGTTGAGTGGATAACAATTTCTTAGCATTCCAAACATGTCGTTTATAGTACTGGACAATGTTGTCAGCTGCACGCTTTTTCCACGCCATTTCCCGTAACCGTCGGATGCATTCCACCATATCTGGAGAATCGTGAGCAAGACTGCAGTCTCCTAAATCACAGTAGGCAGTTTCCCTGCAATGTTTGAGCCTACTCTCATCTGCTTGGTTGTCAATATAGGAAAATTCTCTAGTGTCTTCAAAAGAACGATCCTTATTTTGTCTCCTAACAAAGGACTTTATCTGCATCGGTACTGAGTAATGTAATGGAGAGACATAAAATGTTTTGTTGCCAATATTTGAACCAGTATATGGCATCAACATTTGTGTGTGGCCTGTAAAAACAAACAAAAAAAGTTTTTGGCTATTGACCCAAGTTGACATGGATATACAGTACATTATACATTCCTCACAGATTAGCTACAAATGGTCAGCTTCCAGTTGAGATCAGTTTGAGATGCTTCCACGTTCACGACTGGATCCCTTCAGAGATGCTTCGGACCATTTTGTGTGCTACTTCATGCTACCTTGAGATGCCACTGCTACTAATGCTACTTTTACTTTCCCCCTAAATTTTTAGAATACAGTACCAAATGCTCTTTGCTCCTCCTTTTAGTTATATAGCGAAGAGATCTTCATATTTGTTTAAACAAGTGCAAACCTGTAGGATTCAATGCTGGCTCTCCAGATGAGCTTCTTTATGAAGGAGACATCTTAATAAGGCATGATAAATACAAACCATTATTTTTAGTCTATATGCACTAAACAGATGATTAGAGCTGAAACAACTGACTGACATAGCAGATATAGTCGATAACAATTGTTGACAACTATTCTTTATCATCGATTAGTTGGCCTGCATACAGAATGCATTATTTATTTACTCACCACAGTACAGCACAAATACAGCCCAGTACACCATCCATACATGTCAGTAAGTGCCAGGGAACTTGTTAATGTGTGAGAAGCAATGACTGATTGGGCATGTAGTCCTGGGCAGGAGAAGGAAGAGATTTAAAAGGGATTCTAAAAGTCAGAAGTTTTTTTACTTTGTAGCACCCTCCTAGGTAGGTTGCTAGGATGTAGGTAGTTTATATATTGTGGTACCCTGCTTAATAGGAGGATGCAAGGTAAAACATAGCAGTTTTCCTGCTTAACAGAAAAGTGACATTGCTTAGCTAGGAAGTCCTGTGTTTCTCGGTGCTGCTGTGTCTGTATTGGCTCCTTTGTATCCACGCATCTTTGGAAAGTGCTGGATGAAGAGGAGTAAATTATGCAAACCAGCAGCATGAATATGGATGCCATCTCAGCCAATTACAAGCATAGGGGCCCCTATGCATGCTGGGAGTTGTATTTATATTCAGTGAGCACACATGAAGTGTGTCTTTTTCTGGAGAGGAGAGTCCAGCTGAGGAGGGGGTGCTATGCCTTGCTCAGCACCTGTTGCCAATGCGGCCTCGGGTGGGAGGCCTGGAAGTTAGAGTACCGACCATAGTGTTCTGAACAGCTAAGGGGGAGCCATCCCTTGAAAGATATGTCTGGGATCACTGGAGTGTGCTGCTGGAGGTTTGAAAAGGAGGCTACCATTCGGTCCAGAGGCTTGTGAGTATAGACTGTACAGATCTTGGGGCCTGTTTTTTTTAGGCTACCCCTCTGTTCTAGGAAAGTCAGCTACTGAGTTCAGCAGAAAGGAGATACTGGCCAGTATCCTGAAGAGCAACCATCAATTATTCCTGCAAAGAACTTACTCAAGAATGTACACTGCATCATGCAGTAATTCCACAGTTTAGTTAACCACTTAAGCCCCGGACCATTTGGTAGCTAGGAGGACCAGAGGTGATTTCAGAATTTTGCACTGCACTGCTTTAACTGTAAATTGTGCGGACATGCAATGTTGTACCCAAACGAAATTTGCGTTCTTTTCTTCCCACAAATAGAGCTTTCTTTTAATGGTATTTGATTGCCTCTGCGATTTTTATTTTTTGCCATATAAAAACGGAAATAGACCGAAAATTTAGAAAATAAATGATATTTTCTACTTTTTGTTATAAGAAAAATCGAATAAACTCAATTTTAGTCATACATTTAGGCCAAAATGTATTCAGCCACATGTCTTTAGTAAAAAAAATGTCAATAAGCGTATATTTATTGGTTTGCGCAAAAGTTATAGCGTCTACAAACTAGGGTACATTTTCTGGAATTTACACAGCTTTTAGTTTATGACTGCCTATCTCATTTCTTGAGGTGCTAAAATGGCAGGGCAGTACAAAACCCCCCCAAATGACCCCATTTTGGAAAGTAGACATCCCAAGGAAATTGCTGAGAGGCATGTTGAGCCCATTGAATATTTTTTTTTTTTTGTCTCAAGTGATTGAATAATGACAAAAAAAAAAAAAAAATACAAAAAGTTGTCACTAAATGATATATTGCTCACACATGCCATGGTTATATGTGGAATTGCACCCCAAAATACATTTTGCTGCTTCTCCTGAGTACGGGGATACCACATGTGTGGGACTTTTTGGGAGCCTAGCCGCGTACGGGCCCCCGGAAACCAAGCACCGCCTTCAGGATTTCTAAGGGCGCAAATTTTTGATTTCACTCCTCACTACCTATCACAGTTTTGAAGGCCATAAAATGCCAAAATAGCACAAAACCCCCCCAAATGACCCCATTTTGGAAAGTAGACACCCCAAGCTATTTGCTGAGAGGCATGGTGAGTATTTTCCAGCTCTCATTTGTTTTTGAAAATGAAGAAAATATATATTTTTTTTTCAATTTTCAAAACTTTGTGACAAAAAGCGAGATCTGCAAAATACTCACAATACCTCTCAGCAAATAGCTTGGGGTGTCTAGTTTCCAAAATGGGGTCATTTGGGGGGGTTTTGTGCCATCTGGGCATTCCATGGCCTCCGAAACTGTGATAGGCAGTGAGTAGTGAAATCAAAAATTTACACCCTTAGAAAGCCTGAAGGCGGTGCTTGGTTTTTGGGGTCCCGTACGCGGCTAGGCTCCAAAAAAGTCTCACACATGTGGTATCCCCGTACTCAGGAGAAGCAGCAGAATGTATTTTGGGGTGTAATTCCACATATGCCCATGGCATGTTTGAGCAATATATCATTTAGTGACAACTTTGTGCAAAAAAAAAAAAAAAAAAAAATGTATTGTCTTTTTTCCGCAACTTGTGTCAACATATAAAATATTCCATGGACTCGACATGCCTCTCAGTATATAGCTTGGGGTGTCTACTTTCCAAAATGGTGTCATTTGGGGGGGTTTTGAACTGTTCTGGCATTTTATACACAACATTAGGAAGCTTACATCCACTCTTCTAACCACT
Source organism: Rana muscosa (assembly GCA_029206835.1). Classification (NCBI taxonomy): domain Eukaryota; kingdom Metazoa; phylum Chordata; class Amphibia; order Anura; family Ranidae; genus Rana; species Rana muscosa. Next base: position 3,063,802 of record JARGYO010005583.1, on the reverse strand, counting down.
TGAAGACAAAGCACTTTTTGTTTACATGAAAAAAATTTTTTTTTTTGCAAGAAAATTATGTTGAACCCCCAAACATTATATATATTTTTAAAGCAAAGGCCCTACAGATTAAAATGGTGGGTGTTGCATTTTTTTTTCTACACAGTATTTGCGCAGCGTTTTTTCAAACGCATTTTTTGGGGAAAAAATACACTTTTTTTAATTTTAATGCACTAAAACACACTATATTGCCCAAATGTTTGATGAAATAAAAAAGATGATCTTAGGCCGAGTACATAGATACCAAACACAACATGCTTTAAAATTTCGCACAAACGCGCATTGGCGACAAACTACATACATTTTTAAAAGCCTTTACAGGTTACCCCCTTATAGATTTACAGAGGAGGTCTACTGCTAAAATTACTGCCCTCGATCTGACCTTCGTGGTGATACCTCACATGCATGGTGCAATTGCTGTTTACATATGACGCCAGACCGACGCTTGCGCTCGCCATTGGGCAAGAGCAGGGCAGGACAGGGGTGCTTTTTTTTTTTTTATTATTATTATTAATTTTGCTTTTTTATTTTATTTTTAAATTGTTCCTTCCATATTTTTTTTTTTTTAATCATTTTTATTGTTATCTCAGCGAATGTAAATATCCCCTATGATAGCAATAGGTAGTGACAGGTACTCTATTTTGAAAAAACTGGGGTCTTCTAGACCCTAGATCTTTCCTCTGCCCTCAAAGCATCTGACCACACCAAGATCGGTGTGATAAAATGCTTTCCCAATGGCGCTTTTTATATCCGGGGGGGGGGCGGGACATTCCCTCCCACTGCTTGTAAAAGCAGTCCAGAGGCTAATTAGCCACTAGGATTGCTTTTACATGAAAGCCGGCCGCTGGCTGAAAAGAATGATACCAAGATGATACCTAAACCCGCAGGCATCATTCTGGTATAAACATTCAAAGTCCAGCAACATACCAGTACGTTGCTGGTCCTTGTTGGACATGTATTGTAATCTTTTTTTTTCATGAAGCCAGTTGGCTGAATGAAAAAAGCGATTGATCGGTGGGTATGCCCACCATTAGAATATCGCCCTTCATCCACCCACTTCTAATGATGGGCATACATGCACCATTTATATATGCCGAAGCATGGGGGCATCCTCCGGCAAAAAAGTTATGCCGCACACACATGGTCGGACTTTTCCACGGGCAAGCCTCCATCGGAATTTCGACCGTATGTACGCGGCATTAGGAGCAAAATCGCTCCTCCGCCCCTGCTGCCCCAATGCTTCGGCATATATGCTTTTTTTTTTAACTGTGGTGGTGAAATCACCTCCTACAGCACTGGAGTCGCAGGGATCAGGCCTGTCTCTGCGAACGCTGCAGTTATGTGTGTTGTGTTTTGTAAGTGACAGTGATCGATCGATACTGCACTTGGGTGGTCTGGGCTGGACGGAGGGGCAAAACGCAGGTGCTAGCAGGTATCTGGGCTGATCCCGCTAACACTGCGTTTTTGGGAACCCTAAACTGCTGGGGACGCTAGTATAGATCTGATCAGATCAGATATTGATCTGTTCAGATACTATACCACTAAGGGGGGTGTATGCTTCACGCGTGGGTGTTAGCGTTACTGGCACTAATCTGACGCTGCCTGGGGTGTGACGCAGACCCTCTCTGATGCTAAAACCTAATTGATATCACCCGCCGGGCGATCAGGGGGTTAGACCTTTATTGGGTTATATATACAGCGGGTGCCCTGACACTATAAAAAGCAAACTAACTAACCAGCATCACCCGTAACACTCATATGGGGATCACTGGTGAAAGGGTTAACTAGGGGCAATTAGGGGGTTAAAACCTTTATTAGATAATATATGGGGGTACCTGACGCTATAAAAACCTGCGGCGAACCTAAAAAAAATTACTGGCTACCGATCTGCATCACCGACGCTAAGACAGCGATCAGAAAAATGATCGCTTAGCGACAGTGGTGATAGGGGGTGAAAGGGTTACCTGGGGGGCGATCAAGGGGGTTAAACCTTTATTAGATAATTTATGGGGGTACCCGACGCTATAAAAACCTGCGGCGAACCTAAAAAAAAATAACTGGCTACCGATCTGCATCACCGACGCTAAGACAGCGATCAGAAAAATGATCGCTTAGCGACGGCGGTGCTAGGGGGTGAAAGGGTGATCAGGGGGTTAAACCTTTATTGGGGGGGGGTTAGGGGGCTACACTGGACCTAAAACTAAATGTAGTGACACTTTTACAGTCACAAATGTCACTGATTGCAGTGATCAGTAAATAAATGGTCACTGCAATCAGTGACACTGTGACTGGGGGCTGATCTGGGGGGGCGATTTGTGTGCCTATGTGTCCTGGTGTCAGTGTAGTGTTAGTGTACTGACCTGTGTGTCTTCTCTTGTACGGCGCTCGGTATATGTGAGCACCGCATGAGAGATGACATCACTTCCTCCTGCTTCCTCTGCCTGTGTAAACATTACACAGCAGAGGGAGCATTTCCATTCGCCGGGAGCGATCGCGGGGGGGGGGTGGCCGGAATCGAATGGCCGCCCCCTCATGTCGGATCATTCCCCAACGAATACCGACCGCTCACTGTATAGGAGGGGGGTCCGATCGGACCCCCCAACTGTACAAAGGCAATCACGTACACTGTACGTGATTGTGCCTGTCGGTGCCATTCTGCCGACATACATATACAGTGAGCGGTCGTTAAGTGGTTAAAAGGAGAAGTATGGATTTGGGGTTTCTTCCTACATTATACTTACTGGTTCGATGCTGTCCCCCGGTGTCTCTGCACTTAGAACCCAGCCATCGCACACTGCCGATGGCTCGGTTATCTCGGCTCCCCGAGAGGAGAGCTGCTGACTGTCAATCAACAGGAGGAGCAAGGAGGGATGGCCAGGGACCCCAGAAGAGAATCGGGGATGCGCTGTGCAAAACCATTGCACAGAGCAGGTAAATATAACATGTTTGTTTTTGTTTTTTTAAATACAACATTTACAAATCACTTTAAGAGCTCTTTAAGGGAAGATCAGCATCTGAACCTAGAGAAGCTGGCGGCTGATAGACTGGAGGTAAATTAAGGTATTACAATTACCTTTAAAAGTACAAAAGTTTACCAGTATTGTGAATTATATTTAAAATGATTATATCCATGCAAAAAAGTCTCAGCCTTTAGTACTGCGTTAAGATATAATAATAAAATTAGTCCTGTCTGAAAATCTGTGTTTTAATTTTTTTTTTTTAAGGAAAAATAGAAAAAAGGAGTCTGATGATCTGTACCGGATTCAACGTCTAAAGCCATGTACACACGATCGGTTTTACAGATGAAAACAGTCCGATGGACTGTTTTCATCGGACTGTTTTCATCGGACGAACCGATCGTGTATGGGCCCCATCGGTCTTTTTTCCATCGGTGTGAAAAAATAGAACATGTTTTAAATTTATCCGATGAGAATAAAACCGATAGCAAAATCCGATCGTCTGTGTGGAAATCCATCGGATAAAAAACCCACGCATGCTCAGAATCAAGTCGACGCATGCTCAGAAGTATTGAACTTAATTTTTCTCGGCTCATCGGAGTGTTTTACGTCACCGCGTTTGAAACGGTCGGTTTTTTGACTGATGGTGTGTGGGCAAGACTGATGGAAGACAGTTTCAGTGGATTTTGAGGCAAGTAAAGCCGGTCCGATTGAAAATGCTCCCTACATTACTTTGGTCTCACTTTAATCGTACTTCAACCCATTGAATATCACTGAAGTTGGATCAAAGTCGGATTGCGGTCCTAACTGATCATTGGGAGGCAACTTGTGCTCTGATGATCTTGAAGGGGAAAAGATGGCGTGGACCCCCCCCCCCAAAAAAAATTAAAAACACAGTACACAATCTCAGATTTCTATTGAGAGGGGCCAAAACCAATGTCCTGACAGTAGAGGGTGTACTTCTTCTCTTTACTTTTTCTCTGCCTTGTTTTTCCACTTTTTTTAAATCTCTGTATGCTTATCTTTTGTCGTTTTTCTCCATCTAATGCACCAACTTGTACTTAAGCTGACCAGTGTAGCATAGGGTGTCGTAGGAGAAAATACGTTCTAGCAAGCTGGCGTGGCGCACACTAAAAGTGTCTCCTCTGGCAGGGGAGGGGGATCTGCCCCTCATTTCTACTGGATGGGGGAGGTCAGGTATACGCCATGGTTAATATCTGTTGATGTAGCCATATACATATCCCTAGCTAAACCTCCAATGGAGAGGCTACTTGAACAGTTTCTCTTTGGGTTATACAGTTATATCTTTAAGCTAAACATATTGACGTACAGATGACCTTAGGATTATTGGACACGGTCTTGACTTTGGTTGCTGTACTTTTATAAGTATGAATGTATTTGGAGACCGTTATCCGACTATTTTAACCACGTTTTCTAGTTGGGTTTTCTACTTCTTTGAAATATCTAATAAAAAGCAATGGAAACGAGAAACAAAATTCTCTGGTCTGATGAAACAAAGATTAAACTCTGGCCTTAATGGCAAGCGTCATGTCTGGACAAAACCAGACACTGCTCATCACCTGGCCAATACCATCCCTACAGTGAAGCATGGTGGTGGCAGCATCATGCTTTGGGAACGTTTTTCAGCGGCAGGAACTGGGAGACTAGTCAGGATCAAAGGAAAGATGAATGCAGCAATGTACAGAGACATCCTTGATGAAGACCTGCTCCAGAGTGCTCTGGATCTCAGACTGGGACAAAGGTTCATCTTCAAAGAGGACAACAACCCTAAGCACACAGCCAAGATAACAAAGGATTGGCTACGGAACAACTCTGTAAATGTCCTTGAGTGGCTAAGCCAGAGCCCAGACTTGAACCCGATTTAACATCTTTGGAGAGATCTGAAAATGGCTGTCCACCGACGCTCCCCATCCAACCTGATGGAGCTTGAGAGGTCCTGCAAAGAAGAATGGGAGAAACTGCCCAAAAATAGGTGTGCCAAGCTTGTGTCATCATGCTCAAAAAGACTTGAGGCTGTAATTGGTGCCAAAGGTGCTTCAACATAGTATTGAGCAAAGACTGTGAATATTTATGTACATGTAAATTTTGTTTCATTTTTTTTTATTTTAAACAAATTTGCAAAGATTTCAAACAAACTTTTTTCACATTGTCATTATGGAGTATTGTTTGTAGAATTTTAAAAAGGAAAAAAATAATTTAATCCATTTTGGAATAAGGCCGTAACATAACAAAATATGGAAAAAGTATAGTGATGCGAATACTTTCCGGATGCACTGTGTATTAACTAAATTGCACACCACACTTTATTTGGGTTTTTATCTTACTAAATCGGAACTATAATTGGCCAACTAATTGATTATAAACCGTTGGCTACAGCCCTACAGATTAAAACTGAAAACCAGCAGTTTGCCAGTGTAGTCAGTCACATGCATAAACCTACATGCTTGGATCAAGCATTCATACCAATGCCGGCAAGTATGTTGATGCAAGTGTAGGTGACAGAGGTTCAAATTCTGGCATATTTTAGCAGAAAATAACAGAGAAATTATCCTTTATGAAGACTTTTTCTACAACTGTATGGAAAAAGAGAAAAAAAAAAACTCAATACCAGGACATTAGCACAATCTACTAAATAACTCAGGAGGAGTACACACCTCACCTCACCCTCTACCTAGAATAGATGTGAACTGTTATAATTAACTTTACATAACAGCCATTTAGGCAATGTTGTGTCTTATAGGATGTTCCATGTAACACATAGTTGTAAAATAAAGATAATTTACAGAAGTAAAAAAAAAAAAAAGTGTATAATCTTTACATTTTTGTAACAAACTTAAAATTCAATAAAAACATTCAAATGGTACACACATTTTAAGCCCAATAATTAGAAATAATTTAATGGAATGGACTTCAGTGCTAAAAGAGAGGACATAACATTTAGAAATATGACCCATCAATTAGAAAGCATGAAAAACATGCAACCAAAAAGTGTTAATTATTGCCTAATTCCTATAAATGTCACACACACATTGATGTTGTGTAGAGCACTACTAAAACTAAAAAAAACTTGTGGAAAAGCTAAACAAATAAACTTAACCACTTAAGCCCCGGACCATTTGGCTGGCCAAAGACCAGGCCACTTTTTGCGATTCGGCAATGGATCGCTCTAACTGACAATTGCGCAGTCGTGTGACATGGCTCCCAAACAAAATTGACGTTGTCCTTTTTTTCCCAAAAATAGAGCTTTCTTTTGGTGGTATTTGATCACCTCTGCGGTTTTTATTTTTTGCGCTATAAACAAAAATAGATAATAAATATCCCCAAAAAATATATACTGGGTATATAAAAAAACAATTTTCTTCCTCAATTTAAGCCGATATATATTCTTCTACATATATTTTTGGTAAAAAAAAATAAAAAATCTCAATAAGCGTTTATTGGTTTGTGCAAAAAAGTTACAGCGTCTACAAAATGGCAAGTTTTATGGCATTTTTATTAATATTTTTTTTTTTTTTTTTTTACTAGTAATGGCGGGGATTAGCGATTTTTATTGTGACTGAGACATTTATGGCCGACACATCGGACACTTTTGACGCCATTTTGGGACCAGTCATTGATACAGCGATCAGTGCTATAAAAATGCACCGATTACTGTAAAAACGCTGAAGGGGTCAAGTGTGTCCTAGGGAGTGCTTCTAACTGTAGGGGGGGATGCGCTATGTGTGACACATCACTGATCACCGCTCCCGATTACAGGGAGCTGTGATCAGTGTCCTGTCACTAGGAAGAATGAGGAAATGCTTGTTTACATTAGCATTTCCCTGTTCTTCCTCACCGTGAGATGATCGCGGGTATCCCCGTAGACATAGAGTCCGCGGGACCCGCAGAGCTTGCGCCCACAATGCCGCATCTTAAAAGGGGACGTACAGGTACGTCCATTTGCCCACAGGAGCCATTCTGCTGACGTATAAGTGCGTGCGGTGGTCCTTAAGCGGTTAAGCTGTATCAGATGGCACATTTCATTTTTTGTGGCTTGCCAGCCTCCCTAAAGTTTTTTCACAAAAACAGACAAACATTCTCAAAGTTGGCATCTGCACAGCAATGCCAACCTCCTCCTCCCCCGGTCAGACCAAGATCAAGTACGCAACACTGACTGACCGATGCAAGTGTGTGGTGTAACTATTCTTACTTTGAGAATGCAAATTTTAAATGGCTCCAGAAGGCACTACAGAACTACATTAGGAAAAAAAATAAAACATAACTGCTGACAGCAAGTTAAGTCAGCTACCACCAAAATATCCCAGCCACCAAACAGTTAGGCCCCTTTCACACTTGTGCGGCCTGAAAGTCGTGCGATTTTGCCGTGACTTGCCTGTGTAATGTTGAGGTCTAGGGACCTCAAGTCGCCTCAAAGTCAGACCAAAAGTAGTGCAGGGACTACTTTGAAGTCGCATAGATATGAATGGTACTCATTGAAAATCATGGAGTATGACTTGTCATGCGACTTTGAAGTTCCAAGTCGCAGGACAAGTCGCACAAGTGTGAAACGGGCCTTAGCATAAAAATCTAATACCAGAATGTACAAAAAAATTGTGTGTGTATAAACTTTACTATAAAAAGATAACAAAATTGATGTTTGTTGATGAACATCCAAAAACACAAAACATAAAAGACAAAATATTTTTATACCTTTAGGCAAGCAAGTTTCTTTGTTCCCTAAAGAAAGTTTGATGGATGGGGATAGATTTCCAGTTGCATAGCTAGGCTAAGAAAAAAAAAAGAAAAAAAAAAAATCAAGTTTTTTTAAAGTTGCAATTGAAACAAAAAGTTTACATAGAAATCCAGACAGAAAAATTGCCTAATTTTTTAAGGCCTTTTTTTAAATAATTTCAGTGCTGTAAAATAAACATAAAGGGAAAAAAGGTAGCACAGAAGCTTGAAATTTGTTCTCAACCAAAAACAAATCAATATTGCCCATTTCATAAAGTTTTCTGGCTTACTGTGCTGTAAACAGGACCAGCTTTGGGTGCTCCGGCCTCCAAGTCACAAAAAACACAGGCTGGACTCAATTGACTGTTCTTCCTCATAAGACTTTATTGTCCATAAACAACCTAATAATGTACTTACACAGGCGTTTCTCTCCTTATGCATTTCACTCTGGTATAGGGCTTAAGCCTCGTATACACGGGCGGGAATCCTGGCAAGCTTTGGTTTTCCTGATGGGATTCCCGGCAAGCTTGCCTTGCTCGCCGAGTGTACACATGGGCATTCAAAAGAACCACCGTTCTTTTGAATGGCAAGAACGCGGTGACGTCATCGACTACGATGAGCCTGTGCTCGTCACATTCGATGCCATCTTGCTACACCCTACACTACCCTTGTATGCTACCGAGCATGTGTCGAAGTCTTTGAGCATGCGCGGGTTTACCATAGACAGGTTAGCATACACACTCACGGTTTTCTTGTCGGGAAACAGGCCGACGAGAAAAGAAAAATATAGAGAATCTGCTCTCTATTTTCTCGTCGAGATTCCCGGCAGTTTTCCAGACGAGAAAACATACACACGAACGTTTTTTTCGGCAAAAAGCTCTCCCAGCAGCTTTCTTGCCGAGAAAACCGGTCATGTGTACGAGGCTCGAGTCACAGAGGATGATATTGTCTATGGACAATACAGTTTCATAAAGTGAAACAATCATCCAAGTGTGGCTTGCATCGTTTAAAAAAGGTACCTTCTGCTGTTTTAAGTTTTCAAATACATAGCTTAACCTTGCTTCTGCTAATTTTGTTTGGCAACTAGATTTCATATTTTGCTTGTTGCACCATGTGCATATAATATCTTGGGGCTAATGTACAAGCAGTGTGGGGAATTCACTAAAATAGGAGCAGATCGAGTCTGGCAGATATTCCACATCAGCTTTTAACCTCAGCTAGTTCAGTTAGGCCTGGTAAACACTAATAGTTTTTTTTTTGTTCAAGCGACGTTAGTGCAGCGATCTCCCTCACCAAGCTATTGTGTTCGGACAGGGGGACGCCCCCGCCAAAACACTTTGGTTAGCGCTCTCAGCTATTGGTTGAGAGCACTGATTGGGAGCCGGTCTGCTGCTGGTTTTCCAGCATGCTTGGCTGGCTTCTGTCAGACAGGCTGCCTTACATACGGGCCTAATGTCGGCTGGTTTTTATTGAACGGGGCTTCAAGCTTTGAAGCAATAATAGCCAGAAGCTGATTGTTTATCATGCATAGCTGCTCTAGATTCTGGCGGCTCAAAGTCTTAGTAAATTTCCCCCAGTGTGGTTATGGTGATAATTTCCTGTTGCCAATAGTAATCTATCAACATGCATTACTACAGTCCAGGATTTTAAAATGAAGAAAGATGTCTCAACAAAACTACAGTAAAACTTTGGGTTGCAAGCATAATTTGTTCCGGAAACATGTTTGTAATCAAAAGAACTTGTATATCAATTTTTCTTTATCGTACATCACGGGACACAGAGCGACATAGCAATTACTATGTGGGTTATAGAGAGCACCTTCAGGTGATGGACACTGGCACACCCAAGACAGGAAGTCCCCTCCCTATATAACCCCTCCCATACCGGGAGTACCTCAGTTTTTTGTCAGTGTCTAAGGTGTTGGTTACGGTTAAACATGTATTCAAGTTAGCTTTGCGTTTCGTTCTTGTGGCCTAAGGCAAGCTATTCCGGATCCGTCCAAAGTGCTTCAAAGCCAAAATGGACGGTACCCGGGCCTCGGTGAAGAAGAACGAGGTTTGGCCTGTAATGCCTCTCTTAGGAGGGCTGGACCCTGGGATCCAGTACTCTGGTCAGACCCAATACAAAGTATTTTCTGGCAGGGTGCTATACAGGTCCAGGGGAGTGGTGTTCCTTTCAGTAGGACCCCGGTCCCTGAAGGTCAGAGGACATTGCCCGCCAAGAGGGGCGAAGTTTGGGCTTTCTGTTCCGAACAGAGTCCTGCGGCGGGGACAGGTAAGTGAGGGTTCTCTGATGGACTTGGTTCAGCAGGGAACCCTCAAGCTAATGTGTTTTTGCCTGTAATTTACCTATGTGGTATTATTTCCCGCTGTATCCTGGTGCCTAAATTCTTGTAAAACCTGAAATGATTTCGTATCGTTTTTATATGCTGGACAATATAGTAGTACCCCTGTTTGACCACTAGAGGGTGATACCTTATGAGATGTCTAAGAGCCGGGCTATAACTTTTTCACAAGTGTAATACCTGGACAGATGGAGGAGCCTAAGTACAGCTCCAAGGGCCCATCTGAGAATGTTGCCACATCATACCTGAGGGGGGACCTGGATCGCAGTACGAGCTGCGCTGCGGTCCCCCTGTATTGCGCCGCTCAGCCAAAAAGGTTGGAGCAGTCCACAGCCTCCCTCCTCTCTCCACCCCTCCATGGGGAAGCGTTGCCGGCGCGCACGCACGAAGGTTCCAGATATGGGGAACGAGTCACGGAGGGGGCGGGGCTTAGCGTAATGACGCTCCGTTTTTCCCGCCACGTTTCTGCGCATGTGCGGGCGTCCTCTACCTCAAAAGAACAGTCTGAGAGACACACAGCTAAGAAAACGGACACAGGAACAAGAAAAGTGGTGACATTTAATATCATTATATTTGGCATACAACAGGCAGTGATACAGGCATCTCCAAAGCACATTAGTTTAGACACCTGACTAACTCATATAGCAAGCTTGTACGCTGGACTATAGTTAGTAGTGGGTGCATTTTTTGGCTGTGAGTACCTTGGCTTTGAGCTTGGGACTATGCCTGCCAAGGGCTCTGGGAATAAAAATCCCAAGAAGCAAAAGGGGCTCACCATCGGGCTCTGAGGATCTAGGACATGCTCCCGCTGTTCCATCCTCCCCTGATAAATCAGAGGTAGCTACCCGAGGGGAGCCATCAGGAGTGTTAGGTACTGCGGCTGTCCTCAGCTCACCTGCTCCTGTATATGTGACAGAAGAGGCTTTTACCTCAGCTCTGGGAGGATTAGAGCAAAGATTGGCAGCATTAATCGGTTCCTCCCTGCCGGGAAAAAAGCGCGCCAGATCTCCATCTCCCCCGTTAGAATACCTAACAGCAGAGCAATTATCCGATAGTGAGATTGGGTTGCCTGCAGAAGATCAGGCCGAGGATGATTCTGTTCTTCTGCCTCAGAAGAGTCTACATTAGAAGAACCGTTTTCAGCCTCACAAACTGAAAGATTGTTAGTAGGCTTGTGCAATTCGTTTCGTAACGAATTGAAATTCGTCCGAATTTAGCAACTTTCGGACATTCGGAAGCATTCGAATTTCCGAACAAAGCAATTACGAATAAGACCGAATCCGAAATAAATTATACCGCAAATAGCGAATGCCCGAATGTCTTCGGCATAATTCGTTATGAAAAAGTTACGAATGTACGAATCCATACGAAGCACAATAACACTCTGCTCTGCTCTCTGCTCCTCCCTCACCGTGCTGAACTCCCTCTCAAAATGGTGTACAGGGGCGGAGGTTATAGCCGCATGTAAAAAACGAAAGTAAAATACGAGATTTCGAATCCATTCGAAGCACAATAACACTCTGCTCTGCTCTCTGCTTCTCCCTCACCGTGCTGAACCCTCTCAAAATGGTGTACAGGGGCGGAGCCTATAGCCGCATGTAAAAAACGAAAGTAAAATACGAGATTTCGAATCGTTACAAATAACCGCTATGTATTTAGAAAAGTACAAATCCATTCGAAGCACATTAGGCATAATAGGCAGCGTCGTTGTGAGAGAGACACGGAAAATTACGAATCAACGAACCCAAAATAAGTTACGAAAGTAGGAGTTGTGTCCAGAATCAACGAAAAACAACGTACTCTACCGAAAGTACGAATTATAAAGCAACAAAAAATTCAACGAAAAATGTCGCTTGCAAAAATACGAATTAGTCCGAACACGAAAAATCCCGTCTAGCAAAATTACGAATGATTACGAATCAACAGGACCGGAAAGAAACGAACCGAAACGGAACGAATTTTTCCGTTGTGCACAAGTCTAATTGTTAGTTCAGTCTCTAACAGACATGGTTCGGTCAGCTTTTAAGCTGCCCCTTTCTGAACCAGCAGCTACATCGGTTTCTTCATTGGGGTCCTTGAAAGCCCCGCAGACTAATGGGTCCTTTCCGGTGCATCCATTATTAGAGGGACTCATTTATCAGGATTGGGAACATCCTGATAAACTTTTCCTTCCTCCTAAGAAGTTTGCTGTAGTGTATCCTATGGAGGAAAAGTTCACCAAAAAAATGGAGCCTCCCTATAGTGGACGCTGCCATCTCTGACATGTCCAGTGGACAATGTACAGATGTTTAAGGACCCAACAGATAAAAAGTTGGAAACCTTATTAAAGACTGCTTTTTTTACAGCCGGTGCTGTAACTCAGCCTTCAGTGGCAGCCATTGGCATCTGTCGAGCTTTAAAGGACCAGATGAAAGTGGTTTTAAATAACTTACCAGCCCAGCAGGCTCATGATCTAGCGGATCTGCCTAGGGCGTTATGTTTTGTGGTTGATGCCATTAAAGATTCAATTCATCAGGCCTCCCGCCTTACGCTATCGTTGGTACACATGCGTAGACTTCTATGGCTAAAAAACTGGTCAGCCGAGACGCCTTGTAAAAAGCTCCTGGCTGGATTTCCATGCCATGGGGAGCGGTTATTTGGTGAAGACTTGGATAAGTACATCCAGAAGATCTCCAGTGGGAAGAATACCCTTTTACCTGTTAAGAGAAAGTTCAAGGGTCCTTCCTTCAGACGACCTACCTCTCCAGTCCCAGGAACTTCAGCCTCTAAGCAGTTCCGACGGCCTCCCCGATCAAATCCTTGAGGGAGAACTCACGGGCAGGCGCAGGGTAATAAAAAAAACTGGAACCGAAGGGGTACTAAACCAGCCCCCCCCCCCAAGTCGGCACTATGAAGGGTCGCCCCCACTCAAACGAGTGGGGGGGAAGGCTTCAGTTGTTCTCAAGGGGCTTGGTGAGAGACGATCCGAGACAGATGGGCTCTCTCCACGGTGTCCTTGGGATACAAGTTGGAGTTACAGGAATTTCCTCCCCCTCGGTTTTTAACATCAAACGTCTCAAGAGACCCGCTAAAAAGAAAATCTCTCCTTTTGGCGTTAGACCGGCTATTATCCCAAGGGGTAATTGTGGAGGTTCCGGTAGAAGAACAGGGGTTGGGATTTTACTTAAACCTCTTTACAATTCCGAAGCCCAACGGAGACGCAAGACCCATGCTAGATCTCAAGGGTCTAAACAAGTTCCTAATCATCAGGTCATTCCGTATGGCATCAATTCGGTCAGTAGCCTCCACCCTACAAGGGGGAGAATGGTTGGTGTCCAGCGATATCAGGGACGCTTATTTACACGTTCCTATTTTCCCTGGTCATCAAAAGCTTCTTTGCTTTGCGGTGGAACAATGCCATTATCAGTTTGTGGCCCTTACCCTTCGGGCTGGCCACGGCCCCGCGCGTGTTCACAAAGATCTTGGCCCCTCTGTTGGCCGATTTAAGAACGCGAGGGATATCAATAATGGCCTACTTGTACTATCTTTTAATAATAGATCACTCGGTGCCCAACCTAAAGGCTGCTGTACGCAACACGGTAGAATACCTGGAATCCCGGGGCTGGGTCCTGAACCTGAACAAATCAGCCTTACAACCAGTAAAAAGACTGGACACAGACCAAAGAAAGATTCTTCTGCCTCAGGCAAAGACCTCTTCCTTAAGGGAGCTAATCCTAGCGGTCTGTGCAAAAAGACAGCCATCCATTCGTCTTTGCATGCGGTTGCTGGGAAAGATGGTGGCCTCATTCGAAGCAGTTCCTTACGCCCAATTCCATTCAAGGAAATTGCAGAACGCTATCCTAACCGCCTGGAACAAAAAAGTTCAGGCCTTGGACTTCCCAATGTCCCTGACGCCATCTGTAAGCAGGAGTCTATATTGGTGGTTGCTACCCCAAAATCTACAAAAGGGAAAGTCGTTCATTCCAATCTTTTGGAGAGTGGTGACTACAGATGACAGTCTTCTAGGCTGGGGGGCGATACTGGAGCAATGGTCACTCCAGGGAAAAAGGCCTTGCCCTTTAACCTGCTGGAAATTCGGGCAGCACGTTTGGCCCTGGAAGCATGGACATCCAAGCTACGTGGTGCCCCTGTCAGGATCCAGTCAGACAATGCCACAGCTGTGGCATACATCAATCACCAAGGGGGCACCAAGAGTGGTGCGGCCCAGGAGGGGAATCATATCCTGATATGGGCAGAAAAACATGTCTCATGCATATCCGCTATCTTTATTCCAGAATTAGAAAATTGGAAGGCGGACTTCCTGAGTCGGACGCAGTTATCCCCAGGGGAATGGTCGGTCTCTTCACCCCGACATCTTCCTGGCAATTTGTCAGAGATGGGAGACACCAGACGTAGATCTATTGGCATCCAGGTTCAACGCGAAGTCGACAGCTTTGTGTCCAGGACAAGAGATCCGCTAGCTTGCGGATCGGATGCGCAGGTGTTTCCGTGGGATCAGTTCGCACTAATTTATGCGTTTCCGCCGCTGTAGTTATTACCTCAACTCCTCCGCAGAGTCAGGTTGGAAAAGAAGCCAGTGATTCTGGTAGCTCCGGCATGGCCCCGAAGATCCTGGTACGCGGACATTGTAAGAATGTCTGTGGGGAATCCTTGGACCCTCCCACTTCGTCCAGACCTGCTCTCGCAAGGTCTGATATACCACCCTTCCTTACAAACTCTAAATTTAACGGTCTGGCTATTGAATCCCACATTCTAAAAAACAGAGGTCTCTCTAACTCGGTGGTGTCTACAATGATTAATGCTAGAAAACCAGTATCTAGACATATATATTATAGAGTTTGGAAGGTGTATGTGGCATGGTGTGAGGCCAGAAAATGGCATCCTCGTAAGTATGTCATAGGCAGAATTCTTGACTTCCTACAGTGTGCTGTAGACAGAAATCTAGCCTTAAGTACTATTAAGGGTCAGGTTTCGGCCTTATCGATATTCTTTCAAAGGCCACTAGCTATGCATTCGCTAGTTAATTTTTTTTTACAGGGTGTGACTCGGGTCAACCCGCCAGTTAAGTCTCCCATGTGTCCATGGGACTTAAACTTGGTTCTATCGGCTCTTCAAAAACAGCCTTTTGAACCTTTGCTCCACATTCCTTTAGTTCTCACCAGAAAGTTGGTTTTCCTGGTAGCAATATCCTCAGCCAGGAGGGTATCGGAATTGGCAGCTCTGTCTTGTAAGGAACCATATTTGGTTATCCATAAGGATAAAGTGGTTCTACGTACACATCCAGCCTTTCTTCCAAAGGTCGTGTCAAGTTTTCATTTGAACCAAGATGTGGTTCTCCCTTCCTTTTTTCCCCAAATCTAGTTCGGTGGAAGAGAAGTTATTACATTCTTTGGATGTAGTAAGAGCAGTTAAAGCCTATCTTAAAGCCACTGCTCACATTCACAAAACAGATGTTTTGTTTATTCTGCCGGAGGGTCCCAGAAGGGGTCAGGCAGCGTCGAAATCTACTATTTCTAAGTGGATTCGGCAGGTTATTATTCAAGCCTATTGTCTGAAAAGGAAGATGCCTCCAGAGCAGTTGGTGCTTCTTGGGCAACGCATCACCAGGCCTCCATGGCTCAAATCTGTAAGGCCGCAACTTGGTCTTCAGTCCACACATTCACTAAATTTTATCAGTTGGATGTAAAAAGTAATGAAGATATCGCCTTTGGGCCCAGTATGCTGCAGTATAGATCCTCATGCCTGATGGCGCCTAGCTTATGTATAGGTGTCTCCCTCCCCTCATTTTGGCATTGCTTTGGGACATCCCACATAGTAATTGCTATGGCGCTCTGTGTCCGTGATGTACGATAAAGAAAATAGGATTTTTATAACAGCTTACCTGTAAAATCCTTTTCTTGGAGTACATCACGGGACACAGAGCTCCCACCCCTCTTTTTGTGGACACTTATTGCTTTGCTACAAAACTGAGGTACTCCCGGTGTGGGAGGGGTTATATAGGGAGGGGACATCCTGTCTTGGGTGTGCCAGTGTCCATCACCTGAAGGTAATCTCTATAACCCACATAGTAATTGCTATGTTGCTCTGTGTCCCGTGATGTACTCCAAGAAAAGGATTTTACAGGTAAGCTGTTATAAAAATCCTATTATAATATAATTTCCCCATAAGAAATAATGAAAACTCAGATGATTCATTCCACAACCATAAGTCCTTCAGTTTATAGCAATGTCTCCTCCGCGCCACCGGCTCTTAACGCTGTCAGTCTGCAATCTTGACCAGAAAGACTACCCTGCAGTAGAGCGATTTGAAAGCGAGGCTTTAAGCGCTCATGGAGTGCAGCGTGGTAGGGATGACTTCGATGGTGGTGTGGAGGATGGTCTATGTGGACAGCTTTACTCCAGATGTCTGCATACTTAAATGTGCCAGTTTTAATCATCAACCATGTAAGTTGCTAAACGTTGTACCTTCATTAAATGTAACCATATTGCTACAATTAGAGGCGCCTCTCTTCTCTTTTATACTCAGTTGTGACATGACGCTACTTGTATATCAAGTCAAAATGTATTTACAAATTTTGCTTGTCTTGCAAAGCGCTCTTATACCAAGTTACTCTCAAACCAAGGTTTTACTGTACTGTCAAGTATAAAGTACAGGCATGCCTGCAAATGTATCCAAGACCATGCTGTTGAAGTTAACAGATGAAAGGCAAATGGGGAAATAGAAGGTATAGCAGTTCAGGCAAATGGAGCAGCTTGAATGCAAACAATTATATTCACCTTGCAATGTTCAAGCCAAGTCGGATCAGAGTCTTTATTTTCCGATACCTCTTCTGAGAATAAAAGAAAAGGGCAAAGTCTTGCCTATATTAATTTTTTTCTAAACAGGTTCCATTTCTTACATTGTGCATGAAAAGGTCTTGACAGCAGTGTAAACATTTTGTATTGTTTGCATCATGGAACATGTCCAACACTGATGACAGGGTAACATTTTTATATCTGCATTATCACTATGACAGGTCAAGTCTTTTATCCTGTGCATGTTTGCACATTATAGGTAAACCCATGATCACTGGCAGCAGAGTGTAACACTTAAAGAATAAATTCCAGGCATGGTAAATTTTTGCATAGTTACACTGGGGCAGCTTGGACCACTGTAACTATGTATGACATACCTTGCCGATTCTCCTGGAAACTGGAAATCATTGTAGTAGACACCACTACTCCAGTGATCTCCACTTGCTTCCAGGTCCAGTGCTGAGCAGCTGGTCTGATGCATCGTGAACACAGGAGGTCAGCTGCTCAGCACAGGCACCATTCATAGAATACTTTGTATTTTTTTAATGAAAGCAAAGCGTTCTCCAATTGGACAAGGTGGAGAGCGTGATCTCACTCTCCCACCTCTTCCCCTTGCCCAATCAGAGAACACTTTCCATATAGGTTTTCATTGACCGAGTATGGTATATACATAGTTACATTGGTCCAATCTGGACTACTGTATGTAAAAATACACCATGCCTGGAAATCTTATTTAGCCTCCCCTAACAATAAAATAAATAAATATGATTACTGAATCCCATATTCATTAGGGCTCATGCACACAGGACGTTTTAAAATTGCCAGCACTACAACGGCACTAAAAATGCTAGTTTAGCTGCGTTTTTACATTAGCGTTATTGTGTTTTCCCACAGTTTTCTAGCATTTTTGGGCAATTTTTTATTAAAATCACTGATCGTCTGTTCCCTCTCATCGGAAACAGCGATCAGTGACGTGTCACTTGTAGCCACACCCGCTAACAGTTAGAATCACTCCCTAGGACACACTTAACCCCTTCACTGCCAGTGTAATTTTTACAGTAATTAGTGCATTTTTATAGCACTGACTGCTGTAAAAATGACAATGGTCCCAAAATGGTGTCAAAAGAGCCCGATGTGTCCGCCATAATGTCGCAGTCACGATAAAAAAAAAAAGAAAAAAAAAATAGGATTTTTTACTCACCGTAAAATCCTTTTCTCTGAGTCCATGGACCGACACAGCTTCTCTATTGACAAAGTGGGTATTATCCGTTAATTAGGAGTGACTAGGCAGAAAAACTTGTAAAAAGTGTTGCATCACACCTTCTACAGTACCGCCCAGGGGGCGGACCCTCTGGGTATACCCTCTCAGTCTGCATCTTCGCAGATCAGTTCGTCAAAAAGCAGTACAAACTTAAAAGGAGGGGTGGGTGCTGTGTCGGTCCATGGACTCAGAGAAAAGGATTTTACGGTGAGTAAAAAATCCTATTTACTCTTTCGTCCATGGACCGACACAGCTTCTCTATTGAAAAAGTGGGACGTCCCAAAGCAGTGTCAGAGAAAAAAACGAGGGGTGGTAACAGCATAAAAACAAACTTCACCCCCAAAACACAAAAACAGCACTCCTCCAACGGAGGAGTTGCAACTCTAAACAGCCGCTTGCAAAACCTTGCGGCCGAAAGAGGCATCCGAAGATGCACCTACATCAACCTTGTAGAATTTTGTGAAAGTGTGAGCGGACGACCAAGTCGCAGCTTTACATAGTTGGGAAACAGACGCTTGATGTCGGAAAGCCCAAGAGGCACCTATTGCCCTGGTCGAATGCGCCGTGACAGGAAAGGGGGGCGCCTGACCCTTTAAGGCGTAAGCCTGGATTACTATCTGTCGGATCCACCTAGAGATGGTGGCCGATGAGACTACTTGGCCCTTCTTGGGACCAGCCACTGAAACAAACAGTGAGTCTGACTTCCGGAACAGGGAAGTAGCAGATAGGTATGCTCTCAAAGCTCGGACAACGTCCAAGGAATGCAACGCCGACTCCTTAGGATTCCACGGCTGAGGACACAAGGATGGAAGTACAATGTCTTCGTTGAGATGAAAAGCCGAAACGACTTTCGGAAGAAAGGAAGGCTGCGGCCGCAGCACCACCTTATCCTTGTGGAAAATCAAATAGGGAGCCTTGCAGGACAAGGCTGCCAGCTCAGAGACTCGTCTAACTGACGTAACAGCCACCAAAAAGACCACTTTCTGAGAAAGTGTCAACAGGGGAATATGTCTAATATTCTCAAACGGTGCCTTCTGAAGCACCGAGAGGACCAGGTTCAAGTCCCACGGAGGTAACGGGGGATGGACCGGAGCGGCCACATGTCGGACCCCCTGCACAAATGTACTCACGAGAGAGTGAGTCGCCAGGGGTCACTGAAAAAAGACAGACAGGGCAGATATCTGTCCCTTAATCGTACTTAGGGCAAGCCTTTGGTCCACCCCATGCTGTAAAAACAGCAGGATTCTGGAAACCAAATAGGTACGCGGATGCCACTTCATTTCCTCACACATGGAGATGTAGGCCCTCCAAGTGCGGTGATAGACCTTCCTAGAGGACGGTTTTCGAGCACTTCTCATAGTAGAGATTACTGAGTCTGACAGGCCCCGGTCTCTCAGTACCTGGTTCTCAACAGCCATGCCGTTAAAGCCAATGACTGTAAAGCAGGATGGAATATGGGACCTTGCGATAGCAGGTCCTTCTGTAGTGGTAGGCGCCAGGGGACGTCTGCTACCAGACGTACTAGATCGGCGTACCAAGGACGCTGAGGCCAATCTGGAGCGATTAGGATCATTGGAATTCCCTCTGCCTCCACTCTGCGGAGCAGAAGAGGGAGAAGCCTTAAGGGAGGGAAGGCATAGATTAGCCGATACTGACCCCACGATGCTACCAACGCGTCCGTTGCGTCTGCCCATGGGTCTCTTGACCGGGCCACAAATCTCAATACCTTCCGATTGAGTCGGGAAGCCAGAAGATCTACGTCTGGTGTGCCCCATCTTTGGCAGAGGAGTTGGAACACCTCCGGGTGTAAGGACCATTCTCCCTGGTCCAGCATCTGGCGGCTCAGGTAGTCCGCCTGCCAGTTTTCCACACCCGGAATGTACACTGCCGACAGTGCCGGTACGCTCCTCTCTGCCCACTTCAGGATGCGAGCGATCTCCGATGCTGCAGCTGAGCTTCTTGTTCCTCCTTGATGATTGACATATGCCACTGCTGTGGCATTGTCTGACTGGATCCTGACTGGACGCCCTTGCAGTCTCTGAGACCATTTGAAGAGGCACAGCTTGATCGCCCGGATCTCCAGGACATTGATCGGCAGGAGGGCTTCCTCTGGGGTCCAGCGACCCTGCGCCGACTGGACACCCCAGACTCCCCCCCAACCTGTAAGGCTGGCGTCCGTCGTGATCACTATCCAGTAAACCGGAACAAATGACTTCCCGGCCATTAGAGCCGGTGCTGTCAGCCACCATACCAGGGATCTCCTGACTAGGTGGCTCACTCAGATTTGATAATCCAGAGATGAAGGGCATCTGTTCCATCTGGACAGAACTTCCTTCTGTAACACTCGAGTGTGGTATTGAGCATATGGGACCGCCTCGAAGGAGGCTACCATGAGGCCCAACACTCGCATGCAAAAACGGAGTGACGACCAATTCCTGGAAGTCAGCTGCCGTACTGCAGCCCGGAGGGTCTGCAACTTCTCCACAGGGAGGAATACCTTTGCCTCTGAGGAATCCAGAATCAACCCCAGGTACACTAGGCGTTGAGTGGGCACCAATACTGACTTTTGCGTGTTTAGTATCCAACCACAGTCTCGAAGAGTCTGACAGGTAATGGACACGCTTACCTCTAATTCTGAGCTTGAAGGGGCCTTCAGCAGAAGGTCGTCCAAGTAACCTGTGATAGCGATACCCCGCTGTCTTAGAAGTGCCATAATCGGAGCGAGCACCTTGGTGAACGTCCTGGGTGCTGAGGCAAGGCCAAACGGGAGGGCCACAAACTGGTAGTGGTTCTTCCCGATAGCAAATCGCAGAAACCTCTGGTGTCTGGAGTATATGGGGACATGCAGGTATGCGTCCTTGATGTCCAAGGAGGCCAGAAAGTCCCCCGGATGGAGAGCTGTGACTACAGATCGAACCGACTCCATCCGAAATCTTTGTACCTTCACAAAGCAATTGAGGGCTCTGAGATCCAAGATTGGACGAACCCCCTCCTTCTTCGGCACAATGAACAGATTTGAGTAAAAACCCTGACCCCGTTCCTGTTCTGGAACTGGAATAACTACCCCGCGTTCCAGTAGACCCTGGACCGCCCCATACAGGGCCTCCCGACGGGTCGGTAGTAGCTGGAGATTGGAGGTGATGAATCTGTCTGGTGGACAAGAGAGAAATTCTATCTTGTAGCCTGAGGAGATTACTTCGCAAACCCACCTGTCGGAGACTAGAGCAGTCCACTGAGTCGCGAATTTGCGAAGACGTCCCCCCACCCGAGAGCTGGGTGGGGGCGGACCTTCATGTGGACGCAGATTTGTCCGCAGGCTTGTTGGGTCTGCGGGACCAAGGACGCTTCTGTCCTTGGGCAGGCGCTTTATCGGCCTGGGGTCTTTTCCCCATCGCCTTAAGGGGGCGAAAAAACCGCTTACGTGCAGTAAAGGAGGGCCCTTGCCCTTGGCGTGGTCCCTTACCCTTGCTAGTTTGGGGAAGCAAAGTGCTCTTACCTCCTGTGGCATCCTTGATGATGTCATCCAGAGAAGCCCCAAAAAGTCTGTCGCCCTTAAAAGGCAGATCCAACAGGGCTTTCTTGGAAGTCTGGTCCGCAGACCAGCCCTTTAGCCAAATCAGGCGGCGTATTGCTACTGCATAAACCGAAGCTCTTGACAGCAGGGGAATAGTATCCATGTCTGACTCGCAGACAAACTTAAGGCCCTGGACCAACTGGTCGGCCAAAGTTATCTCATTAGGAGGAGCATCTCGCTCCTTTAACCCCTGGAGTAGCAATTTTGCCCATTCAGTAAGTGTCTGAGACACTAGGGCCCCCGCCAATGCCGGGCGTACTGCCGAGCCTACCACTGAGTATAGGTAGCGAGCGAGTGCTTCAGCCTTCTTATCCACAGGGTCCTTGAAAACAGGAGCCCCTTCTACTGGAATAGTGGTGGCTCTATTAAGTCTGGACACCGAAGGGTCCACTATAGGGGGAGAGGTCCATATCTTCAGAAAACTCTCCTCAAAGGGGTACCGTACTGCAAACCTCTTTGGGGCTGTAAAGACCCTCAGTGGGTTCTCCCATTCCTTGTATAAGAGTTTGTCAAAATAAGACACACAAGGGAACACCTTAGCAGTGCGGGCAGGTTTACGAAACCCAAAGGGGACTGGAGTGTCTGCTACTTCTGCAGTCTTTTCCAACTTTAGCGTATCCCGCACTGCAGTAATAAGGTCAGATACCAAAGCCGTCTCGCGTACTGACCTGGACTTGGAGTCCTCCTCACTGTCCGATCGGTCACGGTCTGCAGTCTCTGATGCATCAGAATCTGGGCCATGAGCCGTAGCTGGACCTGGTTCTGCATCAGAAATATCCCCAGAAGATTGCAGGGGAAGGGGGCGTTTATTACCCCCTGTATTCCCGTGTGCTGCTTCCACCCTGGCAGCAAACGCCTCTAGGATTGCCGACATAGCGTCCATAGACACCTCAGGGACACCAGCTGCTAAATCTGGTGTTTCAGGGGAGAAGACATCTGGCTCAGATGCCATGCTGACCACAGGCTGACACCCACAGGGCTCCAGGCAAGATATCAATAGGCCACCCTCCTGTGCTGCAGAGAGGCTGGGTCACCCAGAGGACTCACCACCCTGGATAGGTACTGCTATGCTGCGCCTGTGATGCTGTCCCCCCTGCTGCTGTGTCAGTCTGCTTCTTTTATCAGCACTTCCTGTGTGAATTTTCGCGCCAGTGTAATGCACCCTAGAGGCCGGAGGCTCTCGCAAAATGGTTGCCAAAAACGTCTGTATGGAAGATAATGTGGGCTCTAAGAAAATGGCCGCCGACAGAAGATAGAGGTCAAGCAGCCATAGCCCACAAAAAGATGGCCGCCGAACGGCAATATCTGCATACAGGGTGGACAAACATGGCCGCCGATCAGCTGATAGGGGCCAGTGGGTGTGGCCGAACCACAGGAAGATGGCCGCCGGGCAGTCACAAGAGGCCAAACTTGGCATGGACCACCTCAAAATGGCCGCCGACAGCATGGAGGAAGGAAGGACACAAACGCAGGTAAGAAAAATGACATTTCTTTTAAATGTTAGTTACAGCCAGCCCCGCTCCAGTGGGACCCCCTAGGTGACCCCCAGCACCCAGCAACCTTTAGCTAGAAGCCCAGGGAGGAGGGAAAGGCAGGGAGAGAGGGAAGAAAGGGGCCACAACCACTTACTTGATCTCTCCAGGAATGTCCAGCTAAATCACCCAGCCGAGGCAGGGGAGTTTTACTTACCTATCCTGCATGTATTCTGCTGGAAGACATTCCAAACAGATCATCGTCCGCGCACGGAAGGTGACTGTTGGCCAGGCATGCTGTGATTGGACCCAGAAGGGACGATCATATGTATGCCCTGGAGCATGCCACTCACTGGACAGGCTGCTGCGACTCGGCCGTAAGGTCAGCCGAAGCTGAGCGGTCCGATGCAAGCCTTGGAGCGTAAGCTCACCGGCCAGGCTGCTGCGACTCGGCCGTAAGGTCAGCCGAAGCTGAGCGGTCCGATGCAGGCCCTGGAGCGTAAGCTCACCGGCCACCCGTGGAGCGACGGGCATGTCGTGGAAAACCCAGCGCGTAGCTAGGGTCGGCACACGCTCGATGGCCGAAACTGGGGAGACTACAAGGATCGAGGATCCAGCCTGTCACCCAGTCGGCAGTTGATCGAAGATCGCAGGAAACAACAAATGTAGCAAAAAAAAAATATATTTATATTTATATTATATATATATATATATATATATATATATATATATATATATATATATATATATATATATATATATATATATATATATATATATATATATATATCTTTTTTCCCCGGACCAATGGGCCCGAAGGGAGCCATGTCCTACTCCTTGCTAGACAGAAAAAAACTGATCTGCGAAGATGCAGACTGAGAGGGTATACCCAGAGGGTCCACCCCCTGGGCGGTACTGTAGAAGGTGTGATGCAACACTTTTTACAAGTTTTTCTGCCTAGTCACTCCTAATTAACGGATAATACCCACTTTGTCAATAGAGAAGCTGTGTCGGTCCATGGACGAAAGAGTAATAATAATTTCGCTGATCGCCGCCATTACTAGTAGAAAAAAAAAAAAAAAAAAAAAAAATTTATAAAAATCTGTATCTGCTCCTCCCCGCAAGAACTTTCCTCCTTCATGCGAGCGAGCTTGCATGGTGGAAAGTTCTTGCGGGCGCGCTCCCATGATACAGCCGGCGGCCATAGCCGCTCACTGTATCACTCGGTCTCGCGTCATTGGATGTGACTGACAGCAGCACGAGCCAATGGCTGCGCTGCTTTCAATCAACCAATGAATGAGCCAAGGAGCCAGGCTGAGAAGCAAGAGCGTTCATGGCGCAGGACTTTCGAGGGGTCAGGTAATCCACAGATGTTTTTTCACCTTAATGCATTAAGGTGAAAAAACTTTTACCTTTACAACCCCTTTAAACGTGACCTTCACCGCATCTTCTGCTAGGAGCACATAAAATAAAAAGTCTTCTGTCTAAAATCCGGCCCTCCAGAATACTTTTATTAGAACAAAAATATATGAATATAAATTATTATTATTTTTTTTTTTTTAAACCAACATTTAGCAAGAATATTATCCTAAAGCCTCGTACACACGAACTGGACTTCCATCAGACAAACCCGTGGATTTTGGTCCGAAGGGCGTTGGCCGTGAACTTGGTATGCATACAGACGGCACAACATTTTCAGTCAACAAAGCCTAAATATATGGTTTCTCTGCTCTTTAGCGCCACCCTTTGGGCAACTTCTGCTAATGTTGTCTTAAAGTTTAACATTGGTTCTGAGCATGCGTGTTTGTACTTTGGATTTTAGTTAGACCGATTTGTGTACATATGATGGGATAATCCGACGTAACAGATTTATTGCCAGACAGTTGGTGAGCATGAACAGCCAACATTTGTTGTCGTTAATTCCGCCAACAATTGTCTGATGGAGCATACACACGGTCGGATTATCCGACACAACGCGTCCATCAGACAATTATTGTCGTAAAATTGGATCTTGTGTACGGGCCTTAACCACTTGCCGCCTGCCCTATTGCAAAATGACGGCGGCAAAGTGGTTTCAATATCCTGACTGGACGCCACATGACGTCTTCAGGATATTGAGCCGATGCGCGCCCCCGGGGGCGCGCATCGCGGCGATCGTTGTTGCGGGATGTCAGTCTGACACCCCGCAACACCGATCTAGGTAAAGAGTCTCTGACGGAGACTCTTTACCACGTAATCAGCCGTGTCCAATCATGGCTGATCACGATGTTAACAGGAAAAGCCGGTGATGGGCTTTTCCTCACTCGCGTCTGTCATACACGAGTAGAGGAGAGCCGATCGGCTGCTCCTCTGACAGAGGGGGGGGGGGGGTTTGTGCTGATTGATTATCAGCACAGCCCCTCCGAGGATGCCCACACTGGACCACCAGGGATGCCCACCATAAGGTATGCCACCTAGAAATGCCTAATGGATGCCAATCAGTGCCCACAATGGGCACCACTGATTGGCAGGCATTGTTTGGCACTCATTAGTACAACACATTACAGTACAGAGCCGCCTATCAGTGCCCATCCATGCCGCCTATCTGTGCCCATCCGTGCCGCCCCATCAGTGAAGGAGAAAACTTAATTTACAAAGTTTTGTAACTGAAACGAAAAAAAACGTTTTTTTTTTTCTTCAAAATGTTCGGTCTTTTTTTTATTTTTTTTTAGCAGAAAATAAAAATCAGAGGTTAACAAATACCACCAAAAGAAAGCTCTGTTTGTGGGAACAAAATGATAAAAATTTAGTTTGGGTACAGTGTAGCATGACCGCGCAATTGTCATTCAAAGTGCAACAGCGCAGAAATCCGAAAATTGGTCTGGGCAGGAAGGTGTATAAGTGCCCTGTATGGAAGTGGTTAAGGCTGAAAACTGAGCTCACAGTGAAAGCTAAGCCATTCAGATACCTAGTTTCTTAGACAGAAAACAATGGAGAATTGATTTACTGAGCGACCATACCTAGGGAGTTTCAAATTCTGGGAACCCGAGCATTAATGTGGTGCTACTTCTGTTCCAATATTGTTTTGCATCTCCCCCAATGCTGAGTTGCTGGCTCCTGTACAATGTATTCCAGAGATGGAAGCCTTAGTGCTTTAAATTTTTTTAAATAAATAAAAAAAACACTTAGGCTGGGATTCTGACCCATCAAGTATGCCCCTTTGGTTGGGACAATGTTGAACATAGCATGGTTAATTGTGCCACAGACACGGATTAATGTGTAGCAAACTGCTTTTAGCTTGGAATTCCTATACACAAGTACTGGGTTATGTAGAGGATTACTGAAAAATTAAAGTCACTTAATTACAACAGGTTGTCACAGAGATGTGCAAGTTAACAACAATTAGACAGCAACTCAGGCCAAGCCTATTTTTTACACCTGTTTTTTTAAAAGTTAAAATCATTTTTTTTTTGCTAGAAATTTACTTAGAACCCCCAAACATTATATATTTTTTTTCCCCAGACACCCTAGAGAATAAAATGGCGGTCATTGCAATAATTTATGTCACACCGTATTTGCGTAGCGGTCTTACAAACTGAATTTTTTGGGGGAAAATACACTTGTTTATTTAAAAAATAAGAACACAGTAAAGTTAGCTCAATATTTTTCTATATTGTGAAAGATAACGTTACGCTGAGTAAACTCATGGAATGGCGACAAACATTGGCACTTAAAAATCTCCATAGGCAACATTTAAAAATGTCTACAGGTTACCAGTTTTGAGTTACAGAGAAGGTCTTGTGGTAGAATTATTGCTCTCGCTCTAATGATCGTGGCGATACCTCACATGTTTGATTTGAACACCAATTTCATATGTGGTCGTGACTTGTGTATGCATTTCGCTTCTGCGCGAAAGCTCGGAGCGCTTTACATTTTTTTATTTTACTTTACTTTTACACTGTCCTTTTTAAAAAAATAAAATAAAAATTAGATCGCTTTTATTCCTATTACATCTCTTGTAATAGGAAAAAGCATGATAGGACCTCTTTAAAGTGAGATCTGGGGTCAAAAAGTCCTCAGATCTCACATTTACACTTAAAAGCAAAATAAATACCAGGGTTATGGCAGCGATCTGCTGCTATAACAACGGTATTTAACATCAAAGGACTGACTTATATCGACGGCGGGCGGTCTGGAAGTGGTTAAGCAAAAATACAGAATGTATCAGTGAAGAACAGATAAACACAATGCAAAATATAGGAGTAGCATTATGAGACAATGGCCAGCCTAATACCTGTATGAGTGACTGCTCTCTAAAATCTGTTAGTAGTTGAACCTCTCTATTCTATGGTTTGAAAGAAGGCTAGCCAATAGTAATTTTCTGTAAATTATTACTGGGAAAGATTTCAACTGGTATTTTATGTGCAATTTTACCAAATTATGAATATTATATAAAACAGTAGTATTCACTTAGAAGAAAAAAAAAATACTTAAAAACACCTTACCAATTATACATGTCCTACTGAAAATGTCATCTGATGTCTACAAAAATGAAAACAAGTGTTATGAGAAATCATGCAAAATCTATCCTTTGCAATTATACTCATTCTACAGATAACCACAAATTTGTCTCAGAAGAGAGACATGAATTTTATACATTCTAAAATGCGTTAAGGGATCAAACAATATCAGATTATCAACACTACCCAGAAGGCTGCTTTCACAGAATACACATCACATACCACAAATATTTAGACAGAATAAAAGGTGGATAAAGCACCTGGACCAGATGGCATCCACCCACGGATCCTAAAAGAATTGAGCGCTGTTATTTCAAGGCCATTGTATCTAATATTTAGGGATTTGTTAACGACTGGAATGGTACCACTGGATTGGCGCAGGGCCAACGTGGTGTCCATATTTAAAAATGGATCAATGTCTTTATCAAGTAACTATAGACCTGTTAGTTTAACTTCTATAGTTAGGAAGATACTGGAGAGTTTAATAAAAGACCACATAGACAAGTTCTTGCTGGAAAAACATATTTTAAGCAACAGACAGCATGGATTTATGAAAGACAGAACTTGTCAAACAAACGCAATTTCTTTTTATGAAGAGGTAAGTAAAACCTTGGACAGATGGGTGGCTGTGGACGTGGTGGTATACCTGGATTTTCCAAAAGTGTTTGACACAGTTCCACACACACGGCTCATGTGTAAGGTAAACTCTACAGGATTTGGAAATATCAGTTTGTAAAATGGATAGAAAACTGGCTAAAAGACAGAATTCAGAGAGAAGTGGTTAATGACTCTTACTCGGAATGGTCCAAGGTTATCACTGGTGTACCCCAAGGTTCAGTCTTGGGACCCTTACTTTATACTATCTTTATAAATGATATTGGGTCTGAGATTAAAAGTAACATTTCTGTCTTTGCAGATGACACTAAGCTATGCAGTGGAATAACGTCCTTACAGGATGTCTCCAATTTACAAGCCGACATCAATGCACTGTCTAATTGGGCAACTAAGTGGCAAATGAGGGTTGATAAATGTAAAGTTATGCACTTGGGGGTCAAGAATATGCATGTATCATACATACTAGGGGGAGATCAATGGTTGAGAAGGATCTGGGGGTTTTGGTAGATCATAAGCTCAATAATAGCATGCAATGTCAAGCTCTGGTTTCCAAAGCGAGCAAAATCGCGCGAGAGAGAGATTGATCATTTTGCCCCTGTACACATCATTAGTAAGACCTCATCCGCAACATGCAGTTCAGTTTTGGGCACCAGTTCTCAAAAAGGATATTGGGGAACTGGAGAAAGTGCAGAGAAGGGCAACCAAACTAATAAGAGGAATGGAGGAGCTCAGCTATGAGGAAAGATTAGAAGAACTGAATCTATTCCCTCTTGAGAAGAGATTAGGGGAGATATGATCAACATGTACAAATATATAAGGGATCCATATAGTGAACTTGGTGTTGAGTTTTCTTTTTCGTACATCACGGGACACAGAGCGACATAGTCATTACTAATGGGTTATATAGTTACCGTCAGGTGCTGGCACTGGCAACTTCCAAAACCGGAAGTACCCTCCCCTATATAAGCCCCTCCCATCCGGGAGCACCTCAGTTTTTTGCCAGTGTCTAAGGTGTTGGCCAAGAAGAAACATGTGTTTTTCACTGAGCTTGCGTACAGGTTCTTTTGGGCCTCAGTAAGCTATTCCGGATCCCACCAAAAAAGCTTCATAGCTAAACGGTCGGTACCCGGGCCTTGCAGAGAAGAGCAAGGTTTTGCCTGTAATGCTTCTCTTAGGAGAGCTGGACCCTGGGATCCAGAGCTCTGGTCATACCCACGACCAAGATGTTTTCTGTGCAGGGTGCTATACAGGTCCAGGGGAGTGGAATCCTTGGGAACCCGGTCCCTGAAGGTTTGATTACAATGCCTGCCGTGATAGGTGAAGTTTGGGCTTTTGTGGACCAAACAAAGTCCTGCGGCGGGGAACAGGTAAGTGGGGGCCCCCAGGAACTTGGTTCTATTGGGGGACCCCCAAGCCTAATTTGTCTTTCTGTCTGTTACCTAATGGTATTCCCGCAAGATTCTGTGCATGCCTGTAACTACTAAAAAAATGTAATAGTTTTTAATGGTGGTCAAGAAAAAAAAAAAAAAAAATGTTTTTTTATATATATTTAGTATATTACACTGCGGTACCTGTGTTTGTCCACTAGAGGCCGCTGTGGAATGTTTTCTTGTCATGTGGACTAGTTTCTTCTCAGAGAGCAAAGTCCAGGCAGCTGGTGAGTTCTCCTATAGGAAACTGCTTCCTCTGCCATGTTGCAGTGTTCGTCCATCCCCCGGCCTGCGGCAAAGAGGGGCCCTGGCTCCTGTCCCTGGTTTCCATGTTTGAAATTAGCGCCGAGGGCGCACGTGGCCGCGCGCGTGCGCGTGCACGCGCCTCTATATATAGAGGTGAGCCGGAAAAGGGGGCGGAGCCTGGGGGATGACGCTCTGTGCGCGCCGCAGCGCTTCTGCGCATGTGCGGGCGTCCCAGCAGGTTTTAAAAAGCCACATTATTGTAGTAAGCTGGCTATGAAGTACAGAGACAGAGCTGGCAACATTTAAAGGCATACAGCAAGCGGTTGATACAGGCATCCCCTAGAAAGGCACATTAGTAGACACCAACTGTTTATTATAGCAGCATTTATGCTAGACTATTATCAGTAACTGGTGTATTTCGGCTGGAATACCTCAGCTTTGTGGCTTAGGAATATGCCGTCTAAAAACTCCGGGACTAGAAATTCCAGGAGGAATAGGGGGTCTCCATCGGGCTCTGAGGATCTTGGGCATGCTTTGGCTGCACCAGTCTCCCCTGAAGAATCAGAGGTTAGTGACCGTAGGGCACCCCCAGGAGTACCTGGTACTGTGGCTGTCCTCAGTTCACCTGCTCCTGTGTATGTAACAGAGGAGGTTTTTTCCTCAGCTCTGGGAGGGCTGGAAGAGAGATTGTCAGCATTAATCGCTGCTTCCCTGTCACAGGAGAAAAGCGCTCGATCTCCGTCTCCTCCCTCAGAGTGCCTGTTAACAGAGCAACAGTCCCATACAGAGGTCGACCTACCTGAGGGGGATCAGGATGAGGTTGATTCGGTTGTAGAGGAATCAACAGTGGAAGAGCCGTTCTCAGCATCACATGCTGAGAGGTTATGGGTTCAGTCCCTGACTAATATGGTCCGATCAGCATTTAAAATGCCACTTGCGGAGCCATCCTCCACTTCTGTCTCCTCGTTGGGGTCGCTAAAAGCTCCCCAGACTGTTTGTTCCTTTCCGATCCATCCTTTACTGGAGGGGCTCATTTACCAGGATTGGGAGCATCCTGACAAAATATTTACTCCCCCCAAGAGATTTCCGGTGGTCTATCCCATGGAGGATAAGTTCATCAGAAAATGGAGGGTCCCTACAGTGGACGCAGCCATCTCTTGTGTGAATAAATCACTGACATGTCCGGTGGAAAATGTCCAAATGTTCAAAGACCCAATAGATAAAAAATTGGAGTCATTATTAAAATCTGCTTTTTCTACAGCAGGATTGGTGACACAACCAGCAGTGGCAGCTATAGGGGTCTGCCAGGCAGTGAAGGATCAGTTGAAACAGGTCTTAAGGGACTTGCCGGATCAGCAGGCTCTTGCCCTAGCTGATCTACCTAGAGCCTTATGCTTTGCGGTGGACGCTATAAAGGATTCAATCCATCAGGCCTCCCGCCTTACGCTGTCTGTAGTACATATGCGCAGGCTTCTATGGCTCAAAAACTGGTCTGCTGAAGCTCCCTGTAAAAAATTGCTGGTCAGCTTCCCATTTCATGGGGAGCGCTTATTCGGGGAAGACCTGGACAAGTATATCCAGAGAATTTCCAGCGGTAAAAGTACACTTTTGCCGGTTAAAAATAGAGTTAGAGGTCCCTCCTTTAAGAGGCCGGCTTCTCCAGTCCCTAGGACATCGGCTGTGAAACAGTTCCGACGGCCTCCCCGGTCAAATCCCGGAGGTAAAAATCAGGGACAGTTGCAGGGTAACAAGAAGCCCTGGAGCAGGAGAGGTACAAAACCTCCCCCAAAGTCAAATGCATGAAGGGTTGCCCCCACCCAATCGGGTGGGGGGAAGACTTCAGTTGTTCACAGAAACCTGGCGGGACACGATCCGAGACAGATGGGTGCTCTCCGCAGTAAATCTGGGATACAAATTGGAGTTAAAAAACTCCCCTCCTTCCCGCTTTATAAGGTCAAACGTGCCAAGGGATCCCCAGAAGAGAGGATCCCTCCTGTTGGCACTGGAACAATTATTGCTTCAAGCAGTAATTATAGAGGTTCCCCTGGAAGAATGGGGGTTCGGGTTTTACTCAAACCTCTTTACAGTTCCGAAGCCAAACGGGGACGTGAGGCCCATATTAAATCTAAAAGGGCTAAACAAATTCCTACATATCAGGACTTTCCGGATGGAGTCGATCCGATCGGTAGCCACTGCCCTACAAGGGGAGGAATGGTTAGCCTCGATCGACATCAAAGATGCTTATTTGCACATCCCCATCTTTCCAGCCCACCAAAAATTTCTACGCTTTGCGATAGAAGGGCGCCATTTTCAGTTCAGAGCCTTACCCTTCGGTCTGGCCACAGCACCAAGAGTGTTCACAAAAATTCTGGCCCCATTATTGGCCAATCTAAGAACACGAGGTGTAACGATAATGGCATATCTAGACGACTTGTTGCTGATAGACCACTCAGTGGAAAAACTAGAAGTGGTTGTTCACGAGACAATCAAGTATCTGGAATATCACGGTTGGATTATCAACCGAGACAAGTCAGCCCTAAAACCAGTCAAAAGTCTGGAATACTTGGGGCTAAGGCTGGATTCAGACCAGAGAAAAATTTTCTTGCCTCAAGAAAAGGGGTCGTCTTTGAGAGATTTGATCCACTTAGTGGGTTCAAAAAGACAGCCATCCATACGCCTGTGCATGAGGCTGCTGGGAAAAATGGTGGCATCATTCGAAGCAGTACCCTACGGTCAATTCCATTCAAGGAAGTTGCAAAGGGCCATACTGTCAGCCTGGAACAAAAAAGTTCAGGCTCTGGACGTACCAATGTCCTTGTCCCCTTCCGTTCGCAGGAGCCTCCGTTGGTGGTTGGTTCCCCGGAATCTGGAAAGAGGGAAATCCTTCAGTCCGATTTCCTGGAAGGTGGTCACTACAGATGCCAGCCTTTTAGGCTGGGGAGCAGTACTGGAGCAATGGTCTCTCCAGGGCAGATGGTCGGATGCGGAAAAGGCCCTGCCCATCAATCTCTTAGAGATACGAGCAGCCCGGTATGCCCTAGTAGCATGGACATCCAAACTCCAAGGGTCCCCTGTCAGAGTTCAGTCAGACAATGCCACAGCAGTGGCATATATCAATCGTCAGGGGGGCACCAGGAGTCGTGCAGCCCAAAGGGAAGTAAATTACATCCTGAGATGGGCAGAAAGATATGTCCCAGCCATATCTGCGGTATTCATTCCAGGGGTGGAGAATTGGAAGGCGGACTTTCTAAGTCGCCAACAATTATGCCCAGGGGAATGGTCCCTTCATCCCGAGGTTTTCCGGACAATATGTCAGCGGTGGGGAACACCGGATGTAGATCTGCTAGCATCCAGATTCAAACGCAAAGGTGGACAGGTTTGTCTCTCGGACAAGGGATCCCCTAGCTTGCGGCTCGGATGCCCTAGTGTTCCCTTGGGATCAGTTCAAGCTGATATATGCATTCCCACCGCCACAATTGTTACCTCGATTACTCCGCAGAATCAGGGTAGAAAAGAAACCAGTGATTCTGGTGGCTCCAGCGTGGCCCCGAAGAGCGTGGTACGCGGAGATTGTAAAAATGTCTGTGGGGAGTCCTTGGACCCTCCCACATCGTCCGGACCTGCTTTCGCAGGGACCGATATACCACCCTTCCTTACCAGCCCTAGGTTTGACGGCCTGGCTATTGAGGCCCACATTCTAAAAAAGAGAGGGCTCTCTAATGCTGTGGTATCTACCATGATCAATGCCAGGAAGCCGGTATCCAGGCAGATCTACTATAGAATCTGGAAGGCGTACATCGCCTGGTGTGAAGCCAAGAAATGGCATCCACGTAAATACGTAATAGGTAGGATTCTGGACTTCCTACAATGGGCTGTAGATAGGAAGCTTGCCTTGAGTACTATCAAGGGTCAGATTTCGGCCTTGTCAATATTTTTTCAAAGGCCCTTGGCTTCGCATTCACTAGTCAAAGCCTTTATACAAGGAGTGATGCGTATTAGTCCTCCGGTTAATATTCCCATATGTCCATGGGATCTAAACTTGGTTCTGTCGGTTCTACAAAAACAACCATTTGAACCATTACAGCATATTTCCTTGGTGCTTCTCACCAGGAAATTGATTTTTCTAGTAGCCATTTGTTCGGCTAAAAGAGTATCGGAATTAGTAGCTATGTCCTGTAAGGAGCCATATCTGGTTATCCATAAGGACAGAGTAGTGTTACGTCCTCATCCAGCCTTTCTTCCTAAGGTGGTATCGAGTTTTCATTTGAACCAAGATGTGGTTCTTCCTTCTTTTTTCCCCAAACCTACTTCGGTAGAGGAAAAATTATTGCATTCTTTGGATGTAGTAAGAGCAGTTAAAGCTTATCTAAAAGCCACTGCTCAGATTCGCAGAACGGATACTTTGTTTATTCTGCCGGAAGGCCCCAGAAAGGGTCAGGCAGCGTCAAAATCTACTTTAGCCAAGTGGATTCGACAGGTCATAATACAAGCCTATAGCTTGAGAAGTAGACCGCCTCCGTTCAAAGTTAGGGCGCACTCCACGAGAGCAGTTGGAACTTCATGGGCAGTGCATCACCAGGCCTCCCTGGCTCAAATCTGTAAGGCCGCAACATGGTCTTCGGTACACACGTTTACTAGGTTCTACCAGGTGGACGTTAGAAGTCAGGAGGATGTCGCCTTTGGGCGCAGTGTGTTGCAGGCCGCAAAAGATCCTCATGTCTGATAGCGCTCAGCTTATATATGGTGTATCCCCCCCCCTCATTGGGCATTGCTTTAGGACATCCCATTAGTAATGACTATGTCGCTCTGTGTCCCGTGATGTACGAAAAAGAAAATAGGATTTTTATAACAGCTTACCTGTAAAATCCTTTTCTTGGAGTACATCACGGGACACAGAGCTCCCGCCCCTCTTTGGGGACACTTATTGCTTTGCTACAAAACTGAGGTGCTCCCGGATGGGAGGGGCTTATATAGGGGAGGGTACTTCCGGTTTTGGAAGTTGCCAGTGCCAGCACCTGACGGTAACTATATAACCCATTAGTAATGACTATGTCGCTCTGTGTCCCGTGATGTACTCCAAGAAAAGGATTTTACAGGTAAGCTGTTATAAAAATCCTATTATTCACTTTAAGGTCATCACAGAGGACAAGGGGGCACTCTTCATCTAGGAGGAAAAAAAGATTTCATCTCCAAATACGGAATGGTTTCTTCACAGTAAGAGCTGTGAAAATGTAGAATAGACTCCCTGCAGAGGTGGTTCTGGCCAGCTCAGTAGATTGCTTTAAAAAAGGTTTGGATTCTTTCCTAAATGTACATAATATAACTGGGTACTGACATTTATAGGTAAAGTTGATCCAGGGAAAATCCAATTGCCTCTCGGGGGATCAGGAAGGAATTTTTTCCCCTGCTGTAGCAAATTGGAGCATGCTGGTGTTTTTCGCCTTCCTCTGGATCAACTGTGGGTGAAGGACTGTGTATATGGTATTGTATTTATTTATTTTTGGTTGAACTAGATGGACTTGTGTCTTTTTTCAACCTGACAAACTATGTACCATACCCCATGAGGAAAAATAGGATTTTTTACTCACCGTAAAATCCTTTTCTCTGAGTCCATGGACCGACACAGCTTCTCTATTGACAAAGTGGGTATTATCCGTTAATTAGGAGTGACTAGGCAGAAAAACTTGTAAAAAGTGTTGCATCACACCTTCTACAGTACTGCCCAGGGGGCGGACCCTCTGGGTATACCCTCTCAGTCTGCATCTTCGCAGATCAGTTCGTCAAAAAGCAGTACAAACTTAAAAGGAGGGGTGGGTGCTGTGTCGGTCCATGGACTCAGAGAAAAGGATTTTACGGTGAGTAAAAAATCCTATTTACTCTTTCGTCCATGGACCGACACAGCTTCTCTATTGACAAAGTGGGACGTCCCAAAGCAGTGTCAGAGAAAAAACGAGGGGTGGTAACAGCATAAAAATAAACTTCACCCCAAACACAAAACAGCACTCCTCCAACGGAGGAGCTGCAACTCTAAACAGCCGCTTGCAAAACCTTGCGGCCGAAAGAGGCATCCGAAGATGCACCTACATCAATTTTGTAGAATTTTGTGAAAGTGTGTGCGGACGACCAAGTCGCCGCTTTACATAATTGGGAAACAGACGCTTGATGTCGGAAAGCCCAAGAGGCACCTATTGCCCTGGTCGAATGCACCGTGACAGGAAAGGGGGCGCCTGACCCTTTAAGGCGTAAGCCTGGATTACTATCTGTCGGATCCACCTAGAGATGGTGGCCGATGAGACTGCTTGGCCCTTCTTGGGACCAGCCACCGAAACAAACAGTGAGTCTGACTTCCGGAACAGGGAAGTAGCAGATAGGTATACTCTCAAAGCTCGGACAACGTCCAAGGAATGCAACGCCGACTCCTTAGGATTCGACGGCTGAGGACACAAGGATGGAAGTACAATGTCTTCATTGAGATGAAAAGCCGAAACGACTTTCGGAAGAAAGGAAGGCTGCGGCCGCAGCACCACCTTATCCTTGTGGAAAATCAAAATACGGAGCCTTGCAGGACAAGGCTGCCAGCTCAGAGACTCGTCTAACTGACGTAACAGCCACCAAAAAGACCACTTTCTGAGAAAGTGTCAACAGGGGAATATCTCTAATATTCTCAAACGGTGCCTTCTGAAGCACCGAGAGGACCAGGTTCAAGTCCCACGGAGGTAACGGGGGACGGACCGGTGGGGCCACATGTCGGACCCCCTGCACAAATGTACTCACGAGAGAGTGAGTCGCCAGGGGTCGCTGAAAAAAAAGACAGCCAGGGCAGATATCTGTCCCTTAAATCGTACTTAGGGCAAGCCCTTGGTCCACCCCATGCTGTAAAAACAGCAGGATTCTGGAAACCAAATAGGTACGCGGATGCCATTTCATTTCCTCACACATGGAGATGTAGGCCCTCCAAGTGCGGTGATAGACCTTCCTAGAGGACGGTTTTCGAGCACTTCTTATAGTAGAGATTACTGAGTCTGACAGGCCCCGGTCTCTCAGTACCTGGTTCTCAACAGCCATGCCGTTAAAGCCAATGACTGTAAAGCAGGATGGAATATGGGACCTTGCGATAGCAGGTCCTTCCGTAGTGGTAGGCGCCAGGGGACGTCTGCTACCAGACGTACTAGATCGGCGTACCAAGGACGCTGAGGCCAATCTGGAGCGATTAGGATCATTGGAATTCCCTCTGCCTCCACTCTGCGGAGCAGAAGAGGAAGAAGCCTTAAGGGAGGGAAGGCATAGATTAGCCGATACTGACCCCACGATGCTACCAACGCGTCCGTTGCGTCTGCCCATGGGTCTCTTGACCGGGCCACAAATCTCAATACCTTCTGATTGAGTCGGGAAGCCAGAAGATCTACGTCTGGTGTGCCCCATCTTTGGCAGAGGAGTTGGAACACCTCCGGGTGTAAGGACCCTTCTCCCTGGTCCAGCATCTGGCGGCTCAGGTAGTCCGCCTGCCAGTTTTCCACACCCGGAATGTACACGGCCGACAGTGCCGGTACGCTCCTCTCTGCCCACTTCAGGATGCGAGCGATCTCCGATGTTGCAGCTGAGCTTCTTGTTCCTCCTTGATGATTGACATATGCCACTGCTGTGGCGTTGTCTGACTGGATCCTGACTGGACGCCCTTGCAGCCTCTGAGAACATTTGAAGAGGCACAGCCTGATCGCCCGGATCCGTAGCTGGACCTGGTTCTGCACCAGAATTATCCCCAGAAGCTTGCAGGGGATGGGGCGTTTACTACCCCCTGTATTCCCGTGTGCTGCTTCCACCCTGGCAGCAAACGCCTCTAGGATTGCAGTCATAGCGTTCATAGACACCTCAGGGGCACCAGCTGCTAAATCTGGTGTTTCAGGGGAGAAGACATCTGGCTCAGATGCCATGCTGACCACACGCTGACACTCACAGGGCTCCAGGCAAGATATCAATAGGCCACCCTCCTGTGCTGCAGAGAGGCCGGGTCACCCAGAGGACTCACCACCCTGGATAGGTACTGCTATGCTGCGCCTGTGATGCTGTCCCCCCTGCTGCTGTGTCAGTCTGCTTCTTTTATCAGCACTTCCTGTGTGAATTTTCGCGCCAGTGTATTGCACCCTAGAGGCCGGAGGCTCTCGAAAAATGGTTGCCAAAAACGTCTGTATGGAAGATAATGTGGGCTCTAAGAAAATGGCCGCCGACAGAAGATAGAGGTCAAGCAGCCATAGCCCACAAAAAGATGGCCGCCGAACGGCAATATCTGCATACAGGGTGGACAAACATGGCCGCCGATCAGCTGATAGGGGCCAGTGGGTGTGGCCGAACCACAGGAAGATGGCCGCCGGGCAGTCACAAGAGGCCAAACTTGGCATGGACCACCTCAAAATGGCCGCCGACAGCATGGAGGAGGAAGGACACAAACACAGGTAAGAAAAAATGACATTTCTTTTAAATGTTAGTTACAGCCAGCCCCGCTCCAGTGGGACCCCCTAGGTGACCCCCAGCACCCAGCAACCTTTAGCTAGAAGCCCAGGGAGGAGGGAAAGGCAGGGAGAGAGGGAAGAAAGGGGCCACAACCACTTACTTGATCTCTCCAGGAATGTCCAGCTAAATCACCCAGCCGAGGCAGGGGAGTTTTACTTACCTATCCTGCATGTATTCTGCTGGAAGACATTCCAAACAGATCATCGTCCGCGCACGGAAGGTGACTGTTGGCCAGGCATGCTGTGATTGGACCCAGAAGGGACGATCATATGTATGCCCTGGAGCATGACGCTCACCGGACAGGCTGCTGCGACTCGGCCGTAAGGTCAGCCGAAGCTGAGCGGTCCGATGCAAGCCTTGGAGCGTAAGCTCACCGGCCAGGCTGCTGCGACTCGGCCGTAAGGTCAGCCGAAGCTGAGCGGTCCGATGCAGGCCCTGGAGCGTAAGCTCACCGGCCACCCGTGGAGCGACGGGCATGTCGTGGAAAACCCAGCGCGTAGCTAGGGTCGGCACACGCTCGATGGCCGAAACTGGGGAGACTACAAGGATAGAGGATCCAGCCTGTCACCCAGTCGGCAGTTGATCGAAGATCGCAGGAAACAACAAATGTAGCAAAAAAAAAAAAAAAAAAAAATTATATATATTTATATATATATATCTTTTTTCCCCGGACCAATGGGCCCGAAGGGAGCCATGTCCTACTCCTTGCTAGACAGAAAAAAACTGATCTGCGAAGATGCAGACTGAGAGGGTATACCCAGAGTGTCCGCCCCCTGGGCAGTACTGTAGAAGGTGTGATGCAACACTTTTTACAAGTTTTTCTGCCTAGTCACTCCTAATTAACGGATAATACCCACTTTGTCAATAGAGAAGCTGTGTCGGTCCATGGACGAAAGAGTAATGTACACACGCACTTTGCATTTAACTTTCGTTATAAACAAATCAGTATTCCGACAGGACTTCTAACATAGGGTTTAATCAATCCAATAGGCCATAAAACATCAAAAATTCTATGTTAAATATTTTAATAATTACATCAAATCAGTTGCGTTCAGTTAAACTTTTTTTGTAACTAACAATTTGGTGCACTGTATGTCATTGCCAAAGTTTTGTGATTCATATATACAGTATTACAGCACAAACTTGGTAAATACATTTTCCAGCACAGTAAGTAGTATCACCAGAATGATCATTGTCAGTAAATTGTCAGAACCTATTAAAGCCAGTTGGTTGGCATATGCAAGGCAGCAAGCATTTTAAGACGTTCAGCAGTGGCAGTCTTCAAGGTTATCGAATGACAGACTTCCTTGATATTTGAAAACATGAAAAATAGAATAGCGCTATAATAAAAGCTAATTAAAAAAGGGACAAAAAAATTAAATTCACCTCTTTTGGCAACAAGTGAGTAGTATTAAGATCTTCTAAGATTTCACTGGAGCTGTCTAAATTTAAAGAAAAAATTAAAATAATTTGTTAATTTTAGTGAATAATAATATATACCCTATTTATTATAAACAAAATTTGCATCAGAGTGTATTGCTTGTTATTCCAAAAACTGGTGCAGTTGTGCATAGTAACCAATCAGCTTCTAACTTCACCTTGTTCAGTTAAGTTTTGACAATAAAAACCTAGAAGTTGATTGGTTACTACTCACAGTTTCACCAGATTCTGTGTGCACCAGTTTTAGTCAGTCAATCTACCCCACAGTATTGCTAATAGGGAATTAGAGTGGCACTCTCAAGTCTTTATAAAAATTCCCAATGCTTCCCTCCTTTGCGGTCTATTGCCCTGTACACACGATCGGGATTCCCAACGGGAAAAGGTCAGTCGGAAAAATAGAGAACCTGCTCTCTACCTATTGCCAGCCGTTTTCCCATAGGAAAAAGTCTGATGGAGCATACACACGGTCGGAATTCCCGTTCAAAAGCTCACATCACACTTTTTCCGACGGGAAAACCGGTCGTGTGTACACGGCATAAGTCTTCTCTTCTTCCCCTCTCTTCCTTTTTATATAAAATTTGGGCAGCTTTTTTCCCCCTTCCATGAAATGACCTACACCTCCCTTGGTCTACAGAAAGGGAGTCTTTACCAACTCTCCGCTGGTTGTCACTTCATAGGTGGCTTGCTAAATCCACATGGATTATGACTCTGTTCTTTCCTTTTTTTTAATCACAATTTCACTTACTTGAAACATACCATTGTAGTTTGCATAATGGCGTATGTATCACCATCTATTGTTGTCTGTCATGAAAATTGTCTTTCTTGTAAAAATAAAGAATTTGAAGGAAAAAAAATAAAATAAAAATTGCTACCTGTAATAAATGAGGCAGTCTCTTACCTCTCTAGTGCCTGTGTCTCCTACTTTATCTCCAATGCTGCAGTCTCTGTGAGACCCTTTGCTATTTAACACTTCCAGGAATACTGGATGCCCATGCTCCAATGTTGTCGCGCAAGGTTTGACTCCTAGGTCATCCCAGGACCCAGAGACACAACGACTAGAGGAGGAAGCAAGTTGCAGGATCACAAGAATCCGACACTTCCAGAAGTGTCCAATTCTGAAGAGTCCTACAGATGCTGCACTGTTGGAATAGAGGGGAGGTAGGAAACATGGGTTGTTGTAGAGGTGAGACTGCTATTGCTTTAGTTACAAAGCAACTGCTGCACGTATAAACGGCAGACAACTACAGTTGCCTGCACATATCTCTAACAGTCTCCTGAACCTTCCTGTGATGGCCGAATCTCAGACCGTTCCAACAGGAAATGCTTCTGCATTTCGGATAGTGCCAAAGCTTCCTATGATCTGCACAATTATTTTTGCCTGGGAGGAAACTACTCATCATAGTGATAGACCAGTAGAAATAAGTGGGAGCAGGTCTTAGTGGCAAGCGCCATAACTACTCAGAAGCGTCAAAGCTTTGCCTGTCAGAGTGGCATTTCATTCGGTTATAAACAGGAGAAATTGGGAGACTGCTGCAGATATCTGCACTCAACTTGGGGTGCCTGCGCTTCATACATGCATCTGTTTTCCCCTTAGTGATAAAGTCTCTAACTCAAATGTTAGCTTTATATTAGCCTTCGTGCTGGGATGGAGAGAAAAAAAAAAAAGAAGAAGATGGGCTAAAATACTTTGCTTCCCTGAAGAGAATGCACCCAGGTTCCCTTCCATGCTAGACACATGTGCATGTACTAGGCTCTTAGTCATGTGATCTCTGCAGAAGGTCATTTTAATGGTTCAAAATGGACGATTCTCCCATTCAGCTCAGATCATGTGATTAAAAGCCAAGGCCTTAATCTATGTATCCAGTACTGAAGAATGCATGGGTGGCATTTTCTAAAGAACATGTAATTATTTCAACCCTTCTAATATTTGTTTATCCACCCCAGCAAGACTGTCAACATATTATGATGTCAATATGCAAATACAGGTCCACTTTAAGAAGACTTTAAGCTGACTTTCTTGTCAGATTACCAAAAAAAAAAAAGCAAAGAAATTCAGCTTTCCTCTGCCAAGATCATTCCAAAGAATTTACTTCTCTGAAATACCCAAAGTTCGAATGTTGACCATAAGTTATTACATAAGCCTCTGAAAATGTAAAGACTCAATTTTGTCTAAGCTACCTTGTGTTTTTAGACTTATCGATTGTTTAACATTATTTTTTTCATATTATAGCAACCGAAATAAACTTACCTATCACAGATTGAATGAAGGTATTATTTTGCTCCTTAAAATAAATCAAAAAAGTGTGTTATAAACTCAAAAGTAGGAACGGAACAAAAATAAGGGCGATTTCCACTGACTGCTTATTTTTTAACCAAAACACCAAGCTTAATTTGGTTCTAAAGGCAGAAGGTTTTTACCGAAATGCATTCTCTGCTTTAAGGTAAAAAAAAAAAACTTCCATGTGCAGCTGCCCTAACCCCCTATACTTACCAATCTAGATCTTGCATGAAGGCAGCAGCAGGAACCACAGCCTGTGAAGAGAGAGCAGTGGGTGGCGCTGAGCTGCATTCTGGGTGTCAAGACACACAGAGCACAGCTTGGGATTGAGTCCACACAAGTGCGCCCATGGCAAGTGCTTGCTATGGAGGCACTCAGAAAGGGA
The DNA here is from genome assembly GCA_029206835.1 of Rana muscosa. Taxonomy (NCBI): domain Eukaryota; kingdom Metazoa; phylum Chordata; class Amphibia; order Anura; family Ranidae; genus Rana; species Rana muscosa. The sequence continues at coordinate 3,021,229 of JARGYO010005583.1, read as the reverse complement.
GAGCAGCCAGGACCACAGAGCAGGCAAGTTTACCATGTTTGTTAAAGAAAAAAAAAAATTCCCTCTACAATCACTTTAAAAATGCCCAACTTATGCAGTATGAGCTTGCATCACAATGTTGGTGCTGGAATCCAGAGGTGTGCATACATTTCTCCGTTATCTTTTTGCAGAGTTCTGGCAGATATGCAATTATTGACTTGCTAAAATTATTTTCTTGGCCTGCCATTTCCCTTGGCTCACTCTCTCAATCAATGAGGTTGTCCATCACATTGATAAACAAAAACAGCCATGAAAAGCAAAAAAAAGGGACTTTAACCAAGTTGTTGATATTTGCATATAAGATCACACCAGTTTTATGAGCTCTCTGTGCAATCTAGAAAATAATGGATGAAACCGGGTATCTGTACAAAGACTGGTGAAAGCTTACAGTGCATAATGTGAATATAGATGCACTTTAAACCTACATATATTTAGTCAAGCCCTATCCAGCCCCCTTTCTATGCAATTCCAGAAAGTCAATTGTGGATAGCAAAATTCTAGAGGGATCATTAATGCCTTCTCTTCTCTAACATGTGCTTGCTACACTGAAGCTAATTTTTCAGATGTCTGATCTGTTCTTGCAATTACAAAAGTGCAGTGGAGAACATAAATCAAATTTTGTCTACTTGCGATTTATACACATTTGCCACACAGCCAAAAAGATCACTTCATTACTGCCCTTAATAACCTCTCTGCCAGCTGGACAGAGATGATGTAAAAACACATTTATTTATTTTTATTTTTTTAAAGTGGTTGTAAACCCCCTGAACTATTTTTATATATAGGCAAGCTTATAATAAGGCTTACCTATATGTACTGACTGGTGGCTCCAGCACGCGTTCGTGGGAGTGACACTGCCGGAGTCCGTGGCCCCAGAACGAAGAGGGCTGAAGATGGATGCTTTCAGCAGTGGGGACATCACGAGCTTCGTTTGCAGGCAAGTGCCACATAATGGGCCAGTATGCGATGCATACTAGCCCATTATGCTTTTACTTTGCAGGGGAATAAAGAGGAAGTAAAACCCATCAGGGTTTACTTCCTCTTTAAACAGTGTATTGAAAAGTTTGCTTTCACTGTTTAACCTACTTCTAAATTAAGCTCCAATTACTAGCTCATACTGCAGTTTCCCATTGGTCTGTATGGAGGAACACATTTACACTTCTTTACTTTTACTCAAATTGGGCATGACTGAACCGAGCCATAATTATTATTATTATTATTATTATAATACAGGATTAATATAGCGCCAACAGTTTGCGCAGCGCTTTACAACATGGAGGGCAGACAGTACAGTTACGATACAATTCAATACAGGAGGAATCAGAGGGCCCTGCTCGTTAAAGCTTACAATCTAGAAGGGAGGGTCAAGTGAAACAAAAAAAAAGGTAATAACTGTGGGGGAATAAGCTGATGGAGAAAATAGACATACAGTTGTTAGGTGGGGGTAGGATAGGCTTCTCTGAAGAGCAGGGTTTTCAAAAATCACCTAAAAGCTAATAGGAGTAGGAGATAATCAGAGAGATTGGGGTAAGAAGTTCCATAGGATTGGAGAGGCTCTGGAAAAGTCCTGGAGGTGAGCATGGAAGGAGGTGACGAGGGAGCTAGAGAGCAGGAGGTCTTGAGAGGGACGTAGAGAACGATTAGGTTGGTATTTTGAGAATAGGTCAGCGATGTAGCTGGGGGCAGAGTTGTGGATGGCTGTGTAAGTAGTAGTCAGTATTTTGAATTTAATTTGTTGGGCGGAAGCCAGTAGAGGGATTGATAGAGAGGTTTAGAAGATACTGAGCGGTTGGTAAGGTGGATGAACCATGCCCAAGAATGTTTGTCCTTCCTCCACATTCCCTCTCGCTGGTCTGCAATCACACTATACTACAAAGAAGCGTTCATGGGTACGCTTACCTCATCACCTTTGCCGGCCAGACCGCAGAAATCCTTGCTTACATATTTTGATCTATGGAGAGTTCTGTACCCATGGTTTTTATTCACATTGAAGCAAACCGTACTGGACCACAAGTGAAAAGTGGCCTGGGACCACTTATACTAAGCAATCCCAGGCACAACTTGGAGCACTCACACTACACAAAAGGAACTGGACCAAGTGGGTGAATTGTACCCATATACACCTAAAGCTGCCAGCATGAGTACATTCATAATCCCAGTTTTAAGTGAACCTCCATTCTGAAAAGGGTTTACTGCAGTCAGAATATTAACAAGTTTGATTAGTTGCTAAAGCTACACTCCTTGCAATTATGATGCCAAGTAAGGTCCATGAGAGTCAACTCACTAAGAGTTAATAACGCAGGAAAAAAATAAAATAAAAAAAATTTGGTAAGAATGCATAAGGAAACAATTGCCCAAACATTCAATTCACTAAGAATTATGCGGTAAAGTTTCAATAATGTGGCAATTACTGCATATTTTCATGCAGTAATTTATCGCATTAAGCCGGTTGCCGTGTCCTAAACAACAGATGACTCAGCAGCTGAATAGGAAAGAAAACATAGCGGCTATTAAAAATTATGAAACAAACAAAAAAAAATAGTGTGGGGTCCCTCCTCCAATGCATACCAGGTCCTTCAGTCTGGTAAAGAATTAAAAAAAAAAAAAAAAAAAACCCTCCGGCCCCGACGAAGGCTCCAGCTGACTGCCTGCTCTTTCGTCTGACAATTCTTAACTAGCTAAGGAGGGGAGTCACCCAGGGACATCAATGGGTGGCTCCGCCCCTTGTGACATCACCAACCAGGAGCATGCAAGTCCTGAAAGAGGAGCACATGCTAGAAAAAGTGGGAGAAGGACGAACGAACTTCAAAAAAGAAAAAAAAAAAAAAAAAAAAGTGCTAGAGATGCCTAAAATTTTACGTTGTGCAAACCTCTGGAAAAAAGTAGCACACCAGTAATACAAGCAGGAAATTTGAAATCTGGGATTACTTTGTTCATAAACAGTGTATTTCCATAATTTTTTTTCGTGCCAGTTATAGAAAATCAGTTTTGTGCAGATTGCATTGGAAAGGCCATTTTAATATAGATAAAATTACACTTATGTAGTTGGTATATAGTGTAAATCAAAGTTTAGCAAAACTAGGATTTTTTTGTACTCACCATAAAATCCTTTTCTTTTTCGTACATCACGGGACACAGAGCGACATAGTCATTACTAATGGGTTATATAGTTACCGTCAGGTGCTGGCACTGGCAACTTCCAAAACCGGAAGTACCCTCCCCTATATAAGCCCCTCCCATCCGGGAGCACCTCAGTTTTTTGCCAGTGTCTAAGGTGTTGGCCAAGAAGAAACATGTGTTTTTCACTGAGCTTGCGTACAGGTTCTTTTGGGCCTCAGTAAGCTATTCCGGATCCGACCAAAAAAGCTTCATAGCTAAACGGTCGGTACCCGGGCCTTGCAGAGAAGAGCAAGGTTCTGCCTGTAATGCTTCTCTTAGGAGAGCTGGACCCTGGGATCCAGAGCTCTGGTCATACCCACGACCAAGATGTTTTCTGTGCAGGGTGCTATACAGGTCCAGGGGAGTGGAATCCTTGGGAACCCGGTCCCTGAAGGTTTGATTACAATGCCTGCCGTGATAGGTGAAGTTTGGGCTTTTGTGGACCAAACAAAGTCCTGCGGCGGGGAACAGGTAAGTGGGGGCTCCCAGGAACTTGGTTCTATTGGGGGACCCCCAAGCCTAATTTGTCTTTCTGTCTGTTACCTAACGGTATTCCCGCTAATATCTGTGCATGCCTGTAACTACTAAAAAAAATGTAATAATTTTTAATGGTGGTCAAGAAAAAAAAAAAAAAAAAGGAATGTTTTTTTATATATGTTTAGTATATTAAACTGCGGTACCTGTGTTTGTCCACTAGAGGCCGCTGTGGAATGTTTTTCTTGTCATATGGACTAGTTTCTTCTCAGAGAACAAAGTCCAGGCAGCTGGTGAGTTCTCCTACAGGAAACTGTTTCCTCTGCCATGTTGCAGTGTTCGTCTATCCCCCGGCCTGCGGCAAAGGGGGCCCTGGCTCCTGTCCCTGGTTTCCATGTTTGAAAATTAGCGCCGAGGCGCACGTGGCCGCGCGCGTGCGCGTGCACGCGCCTCTATATATAGAGGTGGCCGGAAAAAGGGGCGGGGCCTGGGGGATGACGCTCTGTGCGCGCCGCAGCGCTTCTGCGCATGTGCGGGCGTCCCAGCAGGTTTTTAAAAAGCCACATTATTGCAGTAAGCTGGCTATGAAGTACAGAGACAGAGCTGGCAACATTTAAAGGCATACAGCAAGCGGTTGATACAGGCATCCCCTAGAAAGGCACATTAGTAGACACCAACTGTGATATAGCAGCAATTGTGCTAGACTATTCTCAGTAAAAGTGGTGTATTACGGCTGGAATACCTCAGCTTTAGGCTTAGGAATATGCCGTCCAGTAGCTCCGGAACTGAATCTTCCAGGAAGCGAAGGGGGTCTCATCGGGCTCTGAGGATCTTGGGCATACTCCTGCTGCACCAGTCTCCCCTGAAGTTCAGAGGTAAGTGACCGTAGAGACCCCGCAGGGGTACTTGGTACTGTGGCTGTCCTCAGTCACCTGCTCCTGTGTATGTAACAGAGGAGGTTTTTTCCTCAGCTCTGGGAGGATTAGAGAGAGATTGTCAAAATTTATCGCTGCCTCCCTGTCAGGGAAAGCACGCCCGATCTCCGTCTCCTCCTTCAGAGTGCCTGTTAGCAGAGCAACAGTCCCATACAGGGATCGACCTGCCTGAAGGGGATCAGGATAAGGTTGATTCTGTTATAGAGGAATCAACAGTGGGGGAACCTTTTCTCAGCATCTCAAGCTGAAAGATTATGGGTTCAGTCTCTGACTAACATGGTCCGATCAGCATTTAAAAATGCACCTTGCGGAACCATCAACCACTACTGTATCCTCGTTGGGGTCACTAGAAGCCCCCAGACTGTTTGTTCTTTTCCACTTCACCCTTTACTGAAAGGGCTCATTTACCAGGATTGGGAACGTCCTGAGAAAATATTTATTCCCCCAAGAGATTTCCGGTGGTCTATCCCATGGAGGATAAGTTCATCAAAAAAAAAAAAAAAAAAAAAAAATGGAAGGTCCCTACAGTGGACGCAGCCATCTCTTGTATGTATAAATCACTGACATGTCCAGTGGATAATGTCCAAATGTTCAAGAACCCAATAGATAAAAGATTGGAGTCCTTATGAAAATCTGCTTGGTGATACAACCAGCAGTAGCAGCTATTGGGGTCTGCTAAGCAGTGAAGGATCAGTTGAAACAGGTCTTGAGGGACTTGACAGATCAGCAGGCTTTGCCCTAGCTGATCTACCTAGAGCCTTAGGCTTTGCGGTTGACGCCATAGAGGATTCAGTCCATCAGGCCTCCCGCCTTACGCTGTCTATAGTACATATGCGTAGGCTCCTATGGCTCAGAAACTGGTCTGCTGAAGCTCCCTGTAAAGAATGGCTGGTTAGCGTCCCATTTCATGGTGAACGCTTATTCAGGGAAAACCTGGACAAATATATCCAGAAAATTTCCAGCGGTAAAAATACGCTCTTGCCGGTTAAAAGCAGAGTTAGAGGTCCCTCTTTAAGAGGCCTGCTTCTCCAGTCCCTGGGGCATCGGCTGTGTAACAGTTCCGACGGCCTCCTCGGTCAAATCCCGGGGGTAAAAAACAGGGACAGTAGCAGGGTAATGAGAAACCCTGGGTCAGGGGAGGTACAAAACCTCCCCCAAAGTTAAATTCATTGAAGCCCCCACTCAGTCGGGTGGGGGGAGGACTCCAGTTGTTCGCAAAGAGACCTGGCGGGACACGATCAAGACAGATAGGTGCTCTCCGCAGTAGGTTTGGGATACAGTTTGGAGTTAAAAGACTCTCCTCCTTCCCATTTTGAGGTCAAACGTGCCAAGGGATCCCCGGAAGAGAGAGTCCCTCCTGGTGGCACTAGAACAACTATTGCTCCAAGGAGTAATTATGGAGGTTCCCCTGGAAGAATGAGGGTTCGGGTTTTACTCAAACCTCTTTACAGTCCCGAAGCAAACGCGGACGGGAGGCCCATATTAATTCTAAAAAGGGCTATACAAATTCCTGTATATCAGGACTTTCCGATGGAGTCGATCCGATCGGTGGCCACTGCCCTACAAGGGGAGGATTGGTTAGCCACGATCGACATCAAAAATGCTTATTTGCACATTCCCATCTTTCCAGTCCACCAAAAATTTCTACGCTTTGCAGTAGAAGGGCGCCATTTTCAGTTCAGAGCCTTACCCTTCGGTTTGGCCACAGCACCAAGAGTGTTCACAAAAATTCTGGCCCTTTATTGGCCAATCTAAGAACACAAGGTGTAATGATAATGGCATATCTGGATGACTTGTTGCTGATAGACCACTCAGTGAAAAAACTAGACGTGGTCGTTCACAAGACGATCAAGTATCTGGAATCTCACGGTTGGATTATCAACCGAGACAAGTCAGCCCTAAAAACCAGTCAAAAGTCTGGAATACTTGGGGCTAAGGTTGGATTCAGGCCAGAGAAAAATATTCTTGCCTCGAGGAAAGGTGTTGTCTTTGAAAGATTTGATCCACTTAGTGGGTACAAAAAAGACAGCCGTCCATACGCCTGTATATGAGGCTGCTGGGAAAAATGGTGGCATCATTCGAAGCAGTACCCTACGGTCAATTCCATTCAAGGAATTTGCAAGGGGCCATACTGTCAGCCTGGAACAAAAAAGTTCAGGCCCTAGACTTACAATGTCCTTGTCCCCTTCCGTTCGCAAGAGCCTCCGTTGGTGGTTGGTTCCCCAGAATCTGGAAAAAAGGAAATCCTTCAGTCCGATTTCTTGGAAGGTGGTCACTACAGATGCCAGCCTTATAGGCTGGGGAGCAGTACTGGAGCAATAGTCTCTCCAGGGCAGATGGTCGGATGCAGAAAAGGCCCTGCCCATCAATCTCTTAGAGATACGAGCAGCCCGGTATGCCCTAGTAGCATGGACATCCAAACTCCAAGGGTCCCCTGTCAGAATTCAATCAGACAATGCCACAGCAGTGGCATATATCAATCATCAGGGGGGCACCAGGAGTCGTGCAGCCCAGAGGGAAGTAAATTACATCCTGAAATGGGCAGAAAAATATGTCCCAGCCATATCTGCGGTATTCATTCCAGGAGTGGAGAATTGGAAGGCGGACTTTCTAAGTCGCCAGCAATTAGGCCCAGAGGAAGGGTCCCTTCACCCCGAGGTTTTCTGGACAATATGTCAGCGGTGGGGAACATCGGATGTAGATCTTCTAGCATCCAGATTCAACGCAAAGGGGGACAGGGTTGTCTCTCGGACAAGGGATCCCCTAGCTTGCGGCTCGGATGCCCTAGTGTTCCCTTGGGATCAGTTCAAGCTGATATATGCATTCACACCGCCAATGGTTACCTCGATTACTCCGCAGAATCAGGGTAGAAAAGAAACCAGTGATTCCGGTGGCTCCAGCGTGGCCCCGAAGAGCGTGGTACGCGGAGATTGTAAAATTTCAGTGGGGAGTCCTTGGACTCTCCCACGTCGTCCGGCTTTCGCAAGGACCGATATGCCACCCTTCCTTACCAGCCCTAGGTTTGACGGCCTGGCTATTGAAGCCCACATTCTAAAAAAGAGAGGACTCTCTAATGCTGTGGTATCTACCATGATCAATGCCAGGAAGCCGGTATCCAGGCAGATCTACTATAGAATCTGGAAGGCGTACATCGCGTGGTGTGAGGCCAAGAAATGGCATCCACATAAGTACGTAATAGGTAGGATTCTGGACTTCCTACAGTGGGCTGTAGATAGGAAGCTTGCCTTGAGTACTATCAAGGGTCAGATTTCGGCCTTGTCAATATTTTTTCAAAGGCCCTTGGCTTCGCATTCACTAGTCAAAGCCTTTATACAAGGAGTGATGCGTATTAGGCCTCCGGTTAATATTCCCATATGTTCATGGGATCTAAACTTGGTTCTGTCGGTTCTACAGAAAGAACCATTTGAACCATTACAGCATATTTCCTTGGTGCTTCTCACCAGGAAATTGATTTTTCTAGTAGCCATTTGTTCGGCTAAAAGAGTATCGGAATTAGCAGCTATGTCCTGTAAGGAGCCATATCTGGTTATCCATAAGGACAGAGTAGTGTTACGTCCTCATCCAGGCTTTCTTCCTAAGGTGGTATCGAGGTTTCATTGGAACCAAGATGTGGTTCTTCCTTCTTTTTTCCCCAAACCTACTTCGGTAGAGGAAAAGTTATTGCATTCTTTGGATGTAGTAAGAGCAGTTAAAGCTTATCTAAAAGCCACTGCTCAGATTCGCAGAACGGATACTTTGTTTATTCTGCCGGAAGGCCCCAGAAAGGGTCAGGCAGCGTCAAAATCTACTTTAGCCAAGTGGATTCGACAGGTCATTATGCAAGCTTATGGCTTGAGAAGGAGACCGCCTCCGTTCAAAGTTAGAGCGCACTCCACGAGAGCAGTTGGAACTTCATGGGCAGTGCATCACCAGGCCTCCCTGGCTCAAATCTGTAAGGCCGCAACGTGGTCTTCAGTTCACACGTTTACTAGGTTCTACCAGGTGGACGTTAGAAGTCAGGAGGATGTCGCCTTTGGGCGCAGTGTGTTGCAGGCCGCAAAAGATCCTCATGTCTGATAGCGCTCAGCTTATATATGGTGTATCCCCCCCCTCATTTGGCATTGCTTTAGGACATCCCATTAGTAATGACTATGTCGCTCTGTGTCCCGTGATGTACGAAAAAGAAAATAGGATTTTTATAACAGCTTACCTGTAAAATCCTTTTCTTGGAGTACATCACGGGACACAGAGCTCCCACCCCTCTTTTGGGGACACTTATTGCTTTGCTACAAAACTGAGGTGCTCCCGGATGGGAGGGGCTTATATAGGGGAGGGTACTTCCGGTTTTGGAAGTTGCCAGTGCCAGCACCTGACGGTAACTATATAACCCATTAGTAATGACTATGTCGCTCTGTGTCCCGTGATGTACTCCAAGAAAAGGATTTTACAGGTAAGCTGTTATAAAAATCCTATTTTCTCTGACGTCCATGGACTGACACAGCATCTTCAATCTTGACAAAGTGGGTTATGTTCCTGCTCATAGGAGAAGACTAGGCAGACTGTTAGATGTTGTAACATACATTCCATTACCAGAGCTGAACAGCCCCGCCCAGGGGGCGGTCCCTCCGGACATAACCCTCCTCCCTGCAGCTAGCTGCCACAGTTCGTAGCAAAGCAGTACAAACCTAAAATAGGAGGGGTGGGTGCCGTGTCAGTCCATGGACGTCAGAGAAAAGGATTTTACGGCGAGTACAAAAAAATCCTATTTTCTCTCTTACCATCCATGGACTGACACAGCATCTTTAATGTTGACAAAGTGGGACGTCCCAAAGCAGTGTCAAAGAACGAGGGGTGGGAACAGTATCAAGGAAAAAAACAAGCTTCACCCCAAACAAGCAAAAGCTCCTCAACGGAGGCGGTGCAACTTTAAACAGCCGCCTGCAAAACCGTGCGGCCGAAGGAAGCATCAGAAGATGCACCCCATAAACCTTATAAAAAATGTATGTGTGGATGACCAGGTCGCCGCCTTGCACATTTGTGAAACAGACGCTCGATGTCGGAAGCTCAGGAAGCACCAATTGCCCTGGTTGAATGCGCCGCGACCGGAAAGGGAGGCGCCCGCCCTTTAAGGGCATAGGCCATGATGACGGTCAGCCTGATCCACCGAAAAATGGTGGCAGACAAAACCGCTTGGCCCTGTTTTGGACCAGACACAAACACAAACAGCAAGTCAGACTACCAAAACGAAGCCGTAGCAGACAGGTACACCCGCAAAGCACGTACCACGTCTAAAGAGTGAAGCGCAAACTCACTGGGATGCGATGGACAAGGACATAAAGACGGAAGTACAATGTCCTCATGAAGGTGGAAGGCCGAGACCACCTTCGAGAGAAAAGAAGGCTGCAGGCGTAGCACCGCCTTATCCTTATGGAGGAGCCAGTATGGCGGTGTGCAAGACAAGGCCGCCAATTCAGAAACCCTTCTGACAGAAGTAATGGCTTACTAGAAAAGCCACCCTCAGAGATAAGGTTAAGAGAGGAATCTCTGAGGTTTCCAAAAGGAGGTTCTTGAAGAAACGAGAGCACCAATTCAAATCCCAAGGAGGAATAGGTGTTGTAATAGGGGGGAGCACATGGCGGACCCCCTGTACGAAGGTACCAAGCAAGAATGGCCCGCTAGCGGCCGCTGAAAGAAAACAGCTAAAGCCGAAATCAGACCCTTATAGTGCATAAAGCAAACTTTTGGATCACACCACGCTGTAAAAACAGCAGGATCCTGGAAACGGAATATGTCCGTGGACGCCATTCCAGCTCCTCGCACAAGCGATGTAGGCCTTCCAGGTACGTTAGTATCCCTTACTGGAGGAAAATTTCCGTGCCCTCAGCATGGTCGAAATGATCGAATTCGAGAGACCTCGGTCCCTCAGCACCTGGCTTTCAATAGCCATGCCGTTAAAATCAGTGACTGCAAAACGGGATGAAGAATGGGACCTTGAGACAGAAGGTACTCCCGCAGCGGTGGCCTCAATGGAACATCTGCCACTAGGCGCATAAGATCTGCGTATCAAGGACGCAGAGGCCAATCTGGGGCGGTGAGGATCCCCTCGGCCTCCCACCCGCGAAGTAGTCGAGGAAGCAACTTCAGTGGAGGATAGGCATAAATCAGTCGATACCGACCCCACGGGGTCACCAACGCGTCTAATGCGTCTGTCCAGGGAACCCTGGACCTGGCCACTAATCTCGACATTACGATCGAGTCAAGAGGCCAATAGGTCTACATCCGGCGTGCCCCACCTCCGGCAAGGAGGTGAAACACCTCCTGATGTAAAGGACCATACCCCCAGGTCCGACATCTGGCGGCTCAGATAGTCCACCTGCCAGTTGTCTACACCAGGAATGTAAATGGCCGACAGAGGCGACACGCTCCTGTTTACACATTTCAGGATGTGGGCGGCCTCAGACGCTGCAGTCGAGCTCCGCGTTCCCCCGATGGTTGACACAAGCCACAGCCATGGCGTTTCCGACTAGATCCTGACTGAGCGCCCCTGAAGTCACCTTGACCACGAGGAGAGACACAGTCTGATCGCCCGTAAGACTGGCGGCCGTCGTGATCACAGTCCACTGGACGGGAAGGAGTGACTTCCCCGACCGAAGGGCCGGGGATCTCAGCCACCACTTCAGGGATGCCTGGACCAGGTGACTCACCTGGACCTGATGATCCAGTGATAATGGAGACTTGTTTCAACAAGATATGTCTCCTTTTGTAAGATTCGAGTGTGGAATTGGGCATACGGCACCGCCTCGAAGGAAGCCACCATGAGAGCCAGGACCCTCATGCAAAAACGGAGCGACGACCATTTTCGGGAAGACAGCACCCGTACCACAGGTTGAAGAGTCTGTAACTTGTCCAAGGGTAAAAATACCCCCGCCTCCGAGGAGTCCAGGGTCAATCCTAGGTACTCCAGATGCCGAGTCGGAACCAGGGCCGACTTCTGAATGTTCAGCATCCAACCGAATTCTCGGAGGGCCTGACTGACTATCAACACATTTTTCTCTAAATCTTGAGCCAGAGTCTGCTCTCAGAACAAGATCGTCTAGATCGCCCACAATAGCAATGCCTCGCTGTCTCAGCAAAGCTAGATCGGGGCAAGCACCTTGGTGAAAACCCGCGATGCTGACGTCAAACCGAAGGGAAGAGACACAAACTGATAGTGGTCTTCATCTACTGCAAAGCGCAGAAACTTCTGGTGACTCGCGCAGATAGGGACATGCAAGTAGGTGTCCTTGATGTCCAAGGATGCCAGAAAATCCCCCGGGTGGAGCGCAGCAATCACCGAGCGAATGGATTCCATGCAGAATTTTTGAACCTTCACAAAGGCATTTAGGGCCTTGAGGTCCAGAATTGGACGGACTCCGTCCTTCTTTGGGACCACAAACAGATTTGAATAAAATCCCTGAAACCTCTCCTTCGACGGTACCGGCACAATTACTTTGCACCTCAGCAAGTCCTGCACTGCCCCTAATAGGGCAGCCCGACTGACTGGAAGGAGAGAGAGATGTGAGGGAAAGAATCTGTCTGGTGGCCAGGAAAGGAACTCTATCCTGTAACCCGAGGTAACCACCTCGCATACCCACCGGTCGGAGATCCGGGAGGTCCACCGATCCGTGAACCTGCGAAGTCGTCCCCCCACCCCAGAGACAGGCGGGGGCAAGACTTCATGCGGTGGTGGACTTGCTTGCTGGCTATTTCGGCTTACGCACCCAGGGACACTTCTGTCCCCCAGCCACACCCTTATCAGTCCGGGAGAATTGTCCCGCAGGATTTGACTGACGAAAAAATAGGATTTTTTACTCACCGTAAAATCCTTTTCTCTGAGTCCATGGACCGACACAGCTTCTCTATTGACAAAGTGGGTATTATCCGTTAATTAGGAGTGACTAGGCAGAAAAACTTGTAAAAAGTGTTGCATCACACCTTCTACAGTACCGCCCAGGGGGCGGACCCTCTGGGTATACCCTCTCAGTCTGCATCTTCGCAGATCAGTTCGTCAAAAAGCAGTACAAACTTAAAAGGAGGGGTGGGTGCTGTGTCGGTCCATGGACTCAGAGAAAAGGATTTTACGGTGAGTAAAAAATCCTATTTACTCTTTCGTCCATGGACCGACACAGCTTCTCTATTGACAAAGTGGGACGTCCCAAAGCAGTGTCAGAGAAAAAAACGAGGGGTGGTAACAGCATAAAAATAAACTTCACCCCAAACACAAAACAGCACTCCTCCAACAGAGGAGTTGCAACTCTAAACAGCCGCTTGCAAAACCTTGCGGCCAAAAGAGGCATCCGAAGATGCACCTACATCAACTTTGTAGAATTTTGTGGAAGTGTGAGCGGACGACCAAGTCGCCGCTTTACATAATTGGGAAACAGACGCTTGATGTCGGAAAGCCCAAGAGGCACCTATTGCCCTGGTCGAATGCGCCGTGATAGGAAAGGGGGGCGCCTGACCCTTTAAGGCGTAAGCCTGGATTACTATCTGTCGGATCCACCTAGAGATGGTGGCCGATGAGACTGCTTGGCCCTTCTTGGGACCAGCCACCGAAACAAACAGTGAGTCTGACTTCCGGAACAGGGAAGTAGCAGATAGGTATACTCTCAAAGCTCGGACAACGTCCAAGGAATGAAACGCCGACTCCTTAGGATTCGACGGCTGAGGACACAAGGATGGAAGTACAATGTCTTCGTTGAGATGAAAAGCCGAAACGACTTTCGGAAGAAAGGAAGGCTGCGGCCGCAGCACCACCTTATCCTTGTGGAAAATCAAATAGGGAGCCTTGCAGGACAAGGCTGCCAGCTCAGAGACTCGTCTAACTGACGTAACAGCCACCAAAAAGACCACTGAGAAAGTGTCAACAGGGGAATATATCTCTAATATTCTCAAACGGTGCCTTCTGAAGCACCGAGAGGACCAGGTTCAAGTCCCACGGAGGTAACAGGGGACGGACCGGAGGGGCCACATGTCGGACCCCCTGCACAAATGTACTCACGAGAGAGTGAGTCGCCAGGGGTCGCTGAAAAAAGACAGCCAGGGCAGATATCTGTCCCTTAAATCGTACTTAGGGCAAGCCCTTGGTCCACCCCATGCTGTAAAAACAGCAGGATTTTGGAAACCAAATAGGTATGCGGATGCCATTTCATTTCCTCACACATGGAGATGTAGGCCCTCCAAGTGCGGTGATAGACCTTCCTAGAGGACGGTTTTCGAGCACTTCTCATAGTAGAGTCTGAGTACTGAGTACTGAGTCTGACAGGCCCCGGTCTCTCAGTACCTGGTTCTCAACAGCCATGCCGTTAAAGCCAATGACTGTAAAGCAGGATGGAATATGGGACCTAGCGATAGCAGGTCCTTCCGTAGTGGTAGGCGCCAGGGGACGTCTGCTACCAGACGTACTAGATCGGCGTACCAAGGACGCTGAGGCCAATCTGGAGCGATTAGGATCATTGGAATTCCCTCTGCCTCCACTCTGCGGAGCAGAAGAGGAAGAAGCCTTAAGGGAGGGAAGGCATAGATTAGCCGATACTGACCCCACGATGCTACCAACGCGTCCGTTGCGTCTGCCCATGGGTCTCTTGACCGGGCCACAAATCTCAATACCTTCCGATTGAGTCGGGAAGCCAGAAGATCTACGTCTGGTGTGCCCCATCTTTGGCAGAGGAGTTGGAACACCTCCGGGTGTAAGGACCCTTCTCCCTGGTCCAGCATCTGGCGGCTCAGGTAGTCCGCCTGCCAGTTTTCCACACCCGGAATGTACACGGCCGACAGTGCCGGTACGCTCCTCTCTGCCCACTTCAGGATGCAGAGCGATCTCCGATGTTGCAGCTGAGCTTCTTGTTCCTCCTTGATGATTGACATATGCCACTGCTGTGGCGTTGTCTGACTGGATCCTGACTGGACGCCCTTGCAGCCTCTGAGACCATTTGAAGAGGCACAGCCTGATCGCCCGGATTACCAGGACATTGATCGGCAGGAGGGCTTCCTCTGCGGTCCAGCGACCTTGCGCCGACTGAACACCCCAGACTTCCCCCCAACCTGTAAGGCTGGCGTCCGTTGTGATCACTATCCAGTAAACCGGAAGAAATTACTTCCCGGCCATTAGAGCCGGTGCTGTCAGCCACCATACCAGGGATCTCCTGACTATGTGGCTCACTCGGATTTGATAATCCAGAGATGATGGACATCTGTTCCATCTGGACAGAACTTCCTTCTGTAACACTCAAGTGTGGTCTTGAGCATATGGAACCGCCTCGAAGGAGGCTACCCTGAGGCCCAACACTCGCATGCAAAAAACGGAGTGACGACCAATTCCTGGAAGTCAGCTGCCGTACTGCAGCCTGGAGGGTCTGCAACTTCCCCACAGGGAGGAATACCTTTGCCTCTGAAGAATCCAGAATCAACCCCAGGTACCCTAGGCGTTGAGTGGGCACCAATACTGACTTTTGCGTGTTTAGTATCCAACCACAGTCTCGAAGAGTCTGACAGGTAATGGACACGCTTACCTCTAATTCTGAGCTTGAAGGGGCCTTCAGCAGAAGGGCGTATAAGTAGCCTGTGATAGCGATACCCCGCTGTCTTAGAAGTGCCAGAATCGGAGCGAGCACCTTGGTGAATGTCCTGGGTGCTGAGGCAAGGCCCAACGGGAGGGCCACAAACTGGTAGTGGTCCTTCCCGACAGCAAATCGCAGAAACCTCTGGTGTCTGGAGTATATGGGGACATGCAGGTATGCGTCCTTGATGTCCAAGGAGGCCAGAAAGTCCCCCGGATGGAGAGCCGTGACTACAGATCGAACCGACTCCATCCGAAAACTTTGTACCTTCACAAAGCAATTGAGGGCTCTGAGATCCAAGCTTGGACGAACCCCCTCCTTCTTCGGCACAATGAACAGATTTGAGTAAAAACCCCGTTCCAGTTCTGGAACTGGAATAACTACCTCGCGTTCCAGTAGACCCTGGACCGCCCCATACAGGGCCTCCCGACGGGTCGGTAGTAGCTGGAGATTGGAGGTGTTGAATCTGTCCGGTGGACAAGAGAGAAACTCTAACTTGTAGCCTGAGGAGATTACTTCGCAAACCCACCTGTCGGAGATTAGTGCTGTCCACCGAGTCGCGAATTTGCGAGGACGTCTCCCCACCCGAGAGCTGGGTGGGGGTGGACCTTCATGCGGACGCAAATTTGTCCGCAGGCTTATTGGGTATGCGGGACCAGGGACGCTTTTGTCCTTGGGCAGGCGCTTTATCGGCCTGGGGTCTTTTCCCTGTCGCCCTAGGGGGACGAAAAAACCACTTGTGTGCAGTAAAGGAGGGCCCTTGCCCTTGGCGTGGCCCCTTACCCTTGCTAATTTGGGGAAGCAAAGTGCTTTTACTTCCTGTGGCATCCTTGATGATGTCATCCAGAGAAGCCCCAAAAAAAGTCTGTGGCCCTTAAAAGGCAGATCCAACAGGGCTTTCTTGGAAGTCTGGTCCGCAGACCAGCCTTTTAGCCAGATCAGGCGGTGTATTGCTACTGCATAAACCGAAGTTTTAGACAGCAGGGGAATAGTATTCATGTCTGACTCGCAGACAAACCTAAGGCCCTGGACCAACAGGTCGGCCAATGTTATCTCATCAGGAGGAGCATCTCACTCCTTAACCCCTGGAGTAGCAATCTTGCCCATTCAGTAAGTGTGTGAGACACTAGGGCCCCCGCCAATGCCGGGCGTACTGCCGAGCCTACCACTGAGTATAGGTAGCAAGCGAGTGCTTCAGCCTTCTTATCCACAGGGTCCTTGAAAACAGGAGCCCCTTCTACAGGAATTGTGGTGGCTCTATTAAGTCTGGACACCGGAGGGTCCACTATAGGGGGGAGAGGTCCATTTCTTCAGAAAACTCTCCTGAAAAGGGGTACCGTACCGCAAACCTCTTTGGGGCTGTAAAGACCCTCAGTGGGTTCTCCCATTCCTTGTATAAGAGTTTATCAAAAGACACACAAGGGAACACCTTAGCAGTGCGGGCAGGTCTATGAAACCCAAGTGGACCGAAGTCTCTGCTGCTTCTGCAGTATTTTCCAATTTTAGCATATCCCGCACTGCAGTAATAAGGTCAGATACCAAAGCCGTCTCGCGTACTGACCTGGACTTTGAGTCATTCTCACTGTCCGGTCACGGTCTGCAGTCTCTGATGCGTCAGAATCTGGGCCCCGAGCCGTAGCTGGACCTGGTTCTGCACCAGAATTATCCCCAGAAGCTTGCAGGGGATGGGGCGTTTACTACCCCCTGTATTCCCGTGTGCTGCTTCCACCCTGGCAGCAAACGCCTCTAGGATTGCAGTCATAGCGTTCATAGACACCTCAGGGGCACCAGCTGCTAAATCTGGTGTTTCAGGGGAGAAGACATCTGGCTCAGATGCCATGCTGACCACACGCTGACACTCACAGGGCTCCAGGCAAGATATCAATAGGCCACCCTCCTGTGCTGCAGAGAGGCCGGGTCACCCAGAGGACTCACCACCATGGATAGGTACTGCTATGCTGCACCTGTGATGCTGTCCCCCTGCTGCTGTGTCAGTCTGCTTCTTTTATCAGCACTTCCTGTGTGAATTTTCGTGCCAGTGTAATGCACCCTAGAGGCCGGAGGCTCTCGAAAAATGGTTGCCAAAAACGTCTGTATGGAAGATAATGTGGGCTCTAAGAAAATGGCCGCCGACAGAAGATAGAGGTCAAGCAGCCATAGACCACAAAAAGATGGCCGCCGAACGGCAATATCTGCATACAGGGTGGACAAACATGGCCGCCGATCAGCTGATAGGGGCCAGTGGGTGTGGCCGAACCACAGGAAGATGGCCGCCGGGCAGTCACAAGAGGCCAAACTTGGCATGGACCACCTCAAAATGGCCGCCGACAGCATGGAGGAGGAAGGACACAAACACAGGTAAGAAAAAATGACATTTCTTTTAAATGTTAGTTACAGCCAGCCCCGCTCCAGTGGGACCCCCTAGGTGACCCCCAGCAACCTTTAGCTAGAAGCCCAGGGAGGAGGGAAAGGCAGGGAGAGAGGGAAGAAAGGGGCCACAACCACTTACTTGATCTCTCCAGGAATGTCCAGCTAAATCACCCAGCCGAGGCAGGGGAGTTTTACTTACCTATCCTGCATGTATTCTGCTGGAAGACATTCCAAACAGATCATCGTCCGCGCACGGAAGGTGACTGTTGGCCAGGCATGCTGTGATTGGACCCAGAAGGGACGATCATATGTATGCCCTGGAGCATGACGTTCACCGGACAGGCTGCTGCGACTCGGCCGTAAGGTCAGCCGAAGCTGAGCGGTCCGATGCAAGCCTTGGAGCGTAAGCTCACCGGCCAGGCTGCTGCGACTCGGCCGTAAGGTCAGCCGAAGCTGAGCGGTCCGATGCAGGCCCTGGAGCGTAAGCTCACCGGCCACCCGTGGAGCGACGGGCATGTCGTGGAAAACCCAGCGCGTAGCTAGGGTCGGCACACGCTCGATGGCCGAAACTGGGGAGACTACAAGGATCGAGGATCCAGCCTGTCACCCAGTCGGCAGTTGATCGAAGATCGCAGGAAACAACAAATAAAATAAAAATATATATATATATATCTTTTTTCCCCGGACCAATGGGCCCGAAGGGAGCCATGTCCTACTCCTTGCTAGACAGAAAAAAACTGATCTGCGAAGATGCAGACTGAGAGGGTATACCCAGAGGGTCCGCCCCCTGGGCGGTACTGTAGAAGGTGTGATGCAACACTTTTTACAAGTTTTTCTGCCTAGTCACTCCTAATTAACGGATAATACCCACTTTGTCAATAGAGAAGCTGTGTCGGTCCATGGACGAAAGAGTAAAACCCTCTTCTGGAGTGGGAAAGGAAGGACCCGGCTTACGGCACGGCTCCTTCGCCTTAGGAGGCTGAGGAAGAAGGGTGCTCTCACCCCCCCCCCCGTGACATTTTTAATAAGGTCATCCAGGGAAGCACCAAATAGCCTTCCGTCTGTGAAAGGCAATTCCGTCAGGAGCTCTTAGAGGCCAGGTCAGCAGACAAGCATTTTTTAACCAGATTAGGCGGTGCAAAACCACCGCAGACATGAAGGCCCTAGAAATTAGGGGGGGGGGGGGGGAGTAACGTCCAAAGTGGCATCGCACACATACACCAGGCCCTGTACCATTTGGTCAGCCAGTGTAATGCAATCTGGAGGAAGATTATGCTCCTGTACAGTCTGGTGCAAAATATTAGCCCATTCTGTAAGTGTCTGTCGCCGCTACAAGAGAACCCAGCATGGTGAACAGGGCTCTGCTCACCATTTCCGACCTCCTATCAGTAGGGTCCTTAAAAGGCAGGTGTCCCCTTAACTGAGAGTTGTGGTTTTATTCAACCGGGCGATCAACCACTGGGGGAGAAGCCCATTTCTTAATCAGGCGCTTCTCAAAGGGGTACCTAACAGCCAGACGCTGCGAGACCGCAAAGGTCTTCTGTGGTTTGTCCCAAACCTGGTCTATGAATCTGTCAAAGAAAGGTGTATAGGGAAAAACCTTTTTAGAAGCATCAGCCTGAAATGAAACAAAGGAGACAGCCTCCACCAAAGGTTCTGCAGCTGCAGCCTCCAGCTTGAGAGTGTCCCCTACAGCATCAATGAGTTCACTCACAAGCTTCCTGTCATTTACTGACCCAGAGAAGGAATCTTCCTCACAGGGAATGTCCTGGCCAAAATATCCAAATATTCAGAGCTAGGGTCCAGCGCCTCAGCAATGCCCATATCTGAATCAGAGCACTCCCCAGGAGATGGTGTGGGAATAGGGCGCTTTATAGCCCCCTTGCACTCGCACGCCGCTTCCATCCTGGCAACAAATGAATCCAGGACTGCCGACAACTGTTCCATAGGGACCGCAGGTGCAGTAGCACTGCCAGTTGCCTCAGATATGAATAGGGAAGCAGGCGACACTGACTCCATGATACCACCCTCTGAGACTTGTCAAATATAAGAAAAAAGTTCACCCTCCGGCTGCACAGACTGTGGGGGTTACCCAGGGGACTCACCAACCCAGTTAGGACCACTCGGTTCCGCTGTCTGTGTCCCGCTCACAGCGCGAGTTGAACAGAGATATAGCTGTGAGATAACTGAGGAGAAATCGCGCAGTTCTGAGGCAGCGATAGAGGCCAACCAGCACAAAAAAAAGCGCGCGACTATAAGAAAATGGCCGCCGCAATTACAAGTGCGCTATAGTGAGGCCACGGCAAGATGGCCGCCAATGCCAGTTTACACAGTAAAACATGGCGCCAGACGGCACAATGAAAAACAGAAGGCCCAGGCTTGCAAATAACCATCCCCACACAGAGTGCAGACCACACGGACCCCCACCGGGCAAAATGACCCCCAGGCACCCACAGTCAGCGCGCACCAGAGCAAGGTGACAGAGAGTAGTAAAAAACAAGGGGGAGACAGTGAAACCCTTCCTTACCATAGGAACACACAGCATGTGCTCACCTGTTGAGGCAGGAGAAACAGTACTTACCCGTCCAGCGAGGACCCACTGGTTTGTTCCTGATAAGCATATCACAGTGCAGTACTGAGTAGCTGTCGGCCAGTCCACAGCGAAAGATACAGCAAAACTGTTCAATTTTCTGTGGACCCTGGAGCAAAAAGGCTCACCGGCCACCACTGGAGCCATGGGGTATGTCGTGGACTGATCTCACGCAGAGCGAGGATCAGCACACTCGATGGTCGGACTGGGAAGACTACGAGGATAGCGAATTACCCAACCTGTTGCCCAGCCGACAGTTGATAGAAGAATCTCAAAATATTGTTTTTATAAAAGTAAAAAAAAAAGAAGAACAAAACATTTCTTCAAGAGACTGGCTCTTAAGAGAGCCACGTCCTCTCCTCTGCTAGGCAGAAAAAAACTGAGGCAGCTAGCTGCAGGGAGGAGGGTTATGTCCGAAGGGACCGCCCCCTGGGCAGGGCTGTTCATCTCTGGTAATGGAATGTATGTTAAAACATCTAACATTCTGCCTAAACTTCTCCTATGAGCAGGAACATAACCCACTTTGTCAAGATTGAAGATGCTGTGTCAGTCCATGGACGGTAAGAAAAACAGATTTTTCTTTTCAGTTGTGAACAGCTGACCTTTTATTCTAGATTTACCATTAAAATGAATAAGAATTACCCTTGCTGGTGTTTTTTCTTTTTTGCGTTTTCTTTCTCTAGTTGCTTTTTGTTTGAAATCCCATGGCAAAGGGCCTGACATTAAGAAAAAAAAAAACAAGTAGTATGATAATGCGTTATTACCTGTAATACTATATTGACCAAGTAAACAGTGTAACATTTAATATAAGAATAGACAAATTAGTTCAAAGAATGGTACCTAAAATGAGCCCATCCACCTTGCTCATTCAAGGCCCATCACCTCTGGTGCAGATGCTTACCTTCCCCGCACTCTACTGCCAGATCTCTTAGTAAGCTCAGGGTTGAAGCTTACACAGTTCTAATGACATTCCTGCCACTCTCACTTGACAGTGCTGAGACCTGGTGACTGGCATGAGCACTGTGAGGAGGAGAGGGTGGTGCTCTCTGCAGCGCTCTGCTGAAATGCATTGTTATGGTGCACCCCCTGGGGGGAAGAGGCATGTCGCCCTGGGCTCAGTGGAAGCGGACTTATGCCCCATACACACGATCGTTTTTCATGCCGTTAAAAATGCCATTTTTAAAAATGGCCATTAAAAATGATCGTGTGTATGCTCCAGAGCATTTTAAACGGCGTGAAAAACGGGCATTAAAAATTTCGAACATGCTCTCTTTTTTCACGTCGTTTTTTTAACGACGTGAAAAACGATAGTGTGTATGCTTTAACGACGTGAAAAAAACCGCGCATGCTCAGAATCAAGTATGAGACGGGAGCGCTCGTTCTGGTAAAACTAGCGTTCGTAATGGAGATAGCACATTCGTCACGCAGTAACAGACTGAAAAGCACGAGGCTGAAAAGCGCGAATCGTTGCTCAACAAACTTTACTAACATGAAGGGTGGCGCCATTCGAGCGGAACTTCCCGTTTATAGTGCCGTCGTACGTGGTATACGTCACTGCGCTTTGCTTGATCGTTTTTTAAAATGATCGTGTGTACGCAAGACAGGCTTGAGAGGAAACATGAAAAAAAAAACGACGTGAAAAACGGCAAGAAAAAAAAAATGGCAAGAAAAACGATCGTGTGTATGGGGCATAAGGCTATGTTCACATTTGTACATTGTGGGGAAGCATGCAAAATAGCATGCCTTTCAACCTTTTGACCTGGAGATGTGGCTCCTGTCCTACCAGGAGAAGCCTATATGTCTCATACACTGTCTTGGAAGATGACTGGGGAAAATAGGATTGGGAGATAAAATGATCTAGATAGTACACTTACCATCAGGAGTGCTGTATGTGAAGTCAACTATATTCACAACTATAGCCTCTTCAAATGCACGATCATACTGTGAACAGAGAATCAATTATTAGAACACAGGATTTATACAGAAAAGGAAGGCTTGGGACTTTAAATGAGGCAAGGACCAGGGATAGCCCCATTCCTCCATCCCTGTAATGTGAACAAAGGGGGGAAGGAGCGGGACTTTGAATGAAGCAAGCAGTCATCAGTGGAGGATCAAGACACGGTACATTTATTACATACCATACAAGTTCATACAATTCAATAAATAATGTCACGGTATAATTAATCTATATACAAAAAGGAACATGATAATACATGACAGTGGAAGGGGATCGACCCTGCACAACCTGAGAACTTCCTATTGCACAAACCAATTAAAACTCGTGATCATATAAATTTGTACATATGAATCATATTGACAACATAGTCGGTGTAAACATTGCATATACAAAGGCTCTGCGCGTTTCGTGAAGTGTTTATATTCACTCGTCAGGAGCAGCAATGTCATTGTCTGAAATAAAACATATGGGTTTATAGGTCACTACCATGGAGAAAGGATCAAACATAAACATGTGTGTCCGTAAAAATGTAGATAGAAAAAGTACCCTTATTTAAAGAATACTCACAACCGCCATGTTGCAGTGCAGCATTAGAGAGCTAGAGATAGCCCTAAAGGCAGTCTTTTAGGCAGTCGAATATTTCCATGAGGTTTTAGGATCCATACACTACCAGTTTGTTGTTAGTTAGTGGATACTTCCGCACTGTGCGTCGACATCATGCTACACGCAGCGTGCGTGCGGCGTCCTCCTGAGCGCCGCCACGCCGTCTGCGTATACCATCCGGCGGCTCGTGGGGGGTTCTTTTTCGCGCAAAACACCGGGCATTCCCATCCCAATACTGGCTCTCCCCCCCCCACCATGCATGTCAGCGTGACGTTTGGGGGCATTGACGTGTGGACCCTTATAGATGGCATCTCGGGTAGTTCACTCATTGCTTTGGTCCTCCCTCACATCATGGCCAAACATTCTACACCTCACAATGCGGCTTAAGTTGGTAAGGCAATAGGTACAATAGTTAGTTTTTTACTCCAGTCCTAGTTTTCTGCTTTCAATTAAGTACAGATTACTTGGCTTTATGCTTATTACACATATTTGCATTTTCTACAGAAATCCCTTATGGACGTCCCTACTTACCATTTCTACCATACTTGATAGACCACCATTGCTGTGTTCTCCCCTGATGCGGTCATGTGGGGCCCTTTTCACGCCTTATGCCGCCATAACTCCCGGAAAAGACTGCCTTTAGGGGTATCTCCAGCTCTCTAATGCTGCACTGCAACATGGCGGTTGTGAGTATTCTTTAAATAAGGGTACTTTTTCTATCTACATTTTTACGGACACACATGTTTATGTTTGATCCTTTCTCCATGGTAGTGACCTATAAACCCATATGTTTTACTTCAGACAATGACATAGCTGCTCCTGACGAGTGAATATAAACACTTCACGAAACGCGTAGAGCCTTTGTATACGCAATGTTTACACCGACTATGTTGTCAACATGATTCATATGTACAAATTTATATGATCACGAGTTTTAATTGGTTTGTGCAATAGAAAGTTCTCAGGTTGTGCAGGGTCAATCCCCTTCCACTGTCATGTATTATCATGTTCCTTTTTGTATATAGATTAATTATACCGTGACATTATTTATTGAATTGTATGAACTTGTATGGTATGTAATAAATGTACCGTGTCTTGATCTCCCACTGATCACTGCTTGCTTCATGCAAAGTCCCGCTCCTTCCCCCCTTTGTTCAGGATTTATACAGCACCAAAAGTTTGTGCAATGCTTTACAGCAGTGTTTCTCAACATTTTTACCTTCAAGAAACCCCTGGCAAAAGTCTGAGATCTCTGGGAACCCCTGAAATAATTTTCATATCTAAGACCCCTTTCACACTGAGGGTGTATTGCAGGCACTAGATCGTTAATAGCGCCTGCAATCCGCCCTCAAACAGCTGTTCCATTGTCTCCAGTGTGAAAGCCCGAGGGCTTTCACACTGGATCGTTGCGCTAGCAGGACGGTAAAAAAAGTCCTGCTAGCTCTTTGGAGCGCTGAAGGAGCATCTTTGGAGCACTGAAGGAGTGGTGTGTTTACCGCTCCTGCCCATTGAAATCAATGGGACAGCACGGCTATACCGCCCGCAATGTGCTGCTTCAGCAGCGCATTGCGGGTGGTTTTAACCCTCTCTCGGCCGCTAGCGGGATTTAAAAGAGCCCCGCTAGCGGCCGAAATAGGCCGCAAATCCGCCCATAGCGTCGGCGGTAAAATAGCAGCGTTTTACCGCCGACGCTATGGGCGGCTCAGTGTGAAAGGGGTCTAAAGCTCAAGGAACATTGAATTGATCAGCGAGCTGGAGAGATATAACAATTATTCTTAGAAATAGCATGAAACAATAAAATAAATATCAAAATAGCACAGTATAGGGGAACCAGGAGAAAACAGCACATTATGGGGGAGGGGGGGGGGGCGCAAAAGAGCACAGTATAGGGGAGCCAGGAGAGCACAGTTCATGGGGCCAGCGGGGAAACAGTACAGGGGGGACAAGAGGGAGCAGCATGAGGGGAGGGGGCCAGGAGAGCACAGCACGAGGGGGGGGGGGGGGCAGGAGAGCACACTACGGGGTGGAGCGGAAACAGTATAGATGGGGCCAGGAGGAGAAACCAGTATAGATTGGGCCAGGAGGAGAAACCAGTATAGATTGGGCCAGGAGGAGAAACCAGTATAGATTGGGCCAGGAGGAGAAACCAGTATAGATTGGGCCAGGAGGAGAAACCAGTATAGATTGGGCCAGGAGGAGAAACCAGTATAGATTGGGCCAGGAGGGGAAACAGTATAGATTGGGCCATGAGGGGAAACAGTATAGAGGGGGCCAGGAGGGGAAACAGTATAGAGGGGGCCAGGAGGGGAAACAGTATAGAGGGGGCCAGGAGGGGAAACAGTATAGAGGGGGCCAGGAGGGGAAACAGTATAGAGGGGGCCAGGAGTGGAAACAGTATAGAGGGGGCCAGGAGGGGAAACAGTATAGAGGGGGCCAGGAGGAAACTGGTGGGCACAATATTGGCATCTTGGACAGTGATGTCAGTTGCCTATGCACTGAAGCCTGTCAGCTATGCAGGGATGCAATCAACCATTCAGCTGCTTGAGTGGCGGAACCCCTGGGGACCTCTCGCGGAACCCTGAATCTTGCCTGGATTCATGTGAAAATGGAGGCCATTCATAAAAGATAAAATTAGACAGTTTGAATCTGGCAACCTTTGAATTCAATTAAACATGCGCTGGTCTCTGGCTGTGGATGCTCACTCCTTCCCTGGGGAAGCTATTCTGGTTTCCCGCCTATAGCTGGAGCCTCTTTTCTTTCCTTTTCTCTTCACTATAGTTCTAATCTATTCTCCTAACATATGATAATAGCCTTTCTTTATCGTACATCACGGGACACAGAGCGGCATAGTAATTACTGGGTTATATCTCACCTTCAGGTGCTGGACACTGATGTAATCAATTAGACAGGAAGTTTCCTCCCTATATAACCCCTCCCATACTGGGAGTACCTCAGTTTTTTCATCAGTGTCTAAGGTGTTGGTCACGAGTGAAGATGTGCTCTGAGGAGCTTCACTGGAGGGATCCATGCTGGATTTAAATAGCCTCCATAAAGACCAGATCCATCCAAAGTGCTTCATAGCCAAAACGGATGGTACCTGGGGCCTCGTATCCGAAGCACGAGGTTTTGGCCTGTAATGCCTCTCTTAGGAGGGCTGGACCCTGGGATCCAGTACTCTGGTCATACCCAAAACCAAGATGTTTCCGGCAGGGTGCTATACAGGTCCAGGGGAGTGGTGTTCCTTTCAGTAGGACCCCGGTCCCTGAAGGTCGGCTGACATTGCCCGCCAAGAGGGGCGAAGTTTGGGCCATCTGTTCTGAACAGGGTCCTGCGGCGGGGAAAATGTATGTGAAGGTCCCTGATGGACTTGGTTCAGCAGGGAACCTTCAAACTAATGTGTTTTTTTGCCTGTAATTTTACCTATGTGGTATTACTTCCCGCTGTATCATGGTGCCTAATCTTGTAAAACCTGAAATGATTTCATATGGTTTCTAGTTTTGGACATTATGGTAGTACCCTTTTTGGGCACTAGAGGGCGAGTCCTCTATGAGATGTCTAAACTGGGCTATACCTTGTTTCAAGAGTAATGCCTGGACAGATGGAGGAGCTCCCTTTTGTAGGTACAGCTCCAGGGGCCATCTGCTAAATGTTGCCATGTCATACCTGAGGGAGGAGACCTGAGTTTGCATCCTGGTGCTGCGCTGCGGACCTCCCTGTATAGGTGCCGCTCAGCCATGACTGGCTGGAGCAGTTCCAAGATATGAAAGAGTCAGGAGGGGGGCGGGGCTTGGCGTGCTGATGCTCCGTGTTCCCGGGGCGCTTCTGCGCATGTGCGAGCGTCCTCTGCCTTAAAAGAACAGTCTCTGGATGTAGGGCTGGGCGATTTTCCCCCAAAAAAAAATCTGCGATTTTTTTATAAAAAACTCGATTTACGATTCGATTTTTTTTTTTTATTATATTAATTAAAGTGCATCAACAAACAAAATTGCAAAGGCAAACCCTTTCTCTAACTGCAAAGTTAGTGTGCAACAAACACACAATATATTCCAGCGCTCATGGAACATACATTATTAACTATTGAAAACTCTTGAAACTCTGTGTGTGATTCCTTCTGTCCCAGCCTTGCTGCGATCCTGGCTCTGCATCCTTTTGGGTTGGAGGGCCCCCCACATGCTGGTCTGCCTGTTGTCCATCATTCAAGGTACTGTGCTCACACGGAGATCATGCCACAGGCTTTGTTTTGACTTTTTTAACCCCTCCTTGCTCCACGGATGTCACTGCAAGTTTAACAAGTTTGTCACCACTGGCAACTGGAGAGTTAAGATTCATTTGCCCTCTGCACAATGGGGATTGGATCCCTCTCTTTATTGTGATAAATGGACTAAGCTTTTTTATCAATTCTTCAAGAGTTTTCAATAGTTAATAATGTATGTTCCATGAGCGCTGGATTATATTGTGTGCATGTTGTGTATTTTGTACTTCTGGCTACGGATTTTTTCTTGCTGCGCTGGATCCTGTTTTTTCCCCCTTTTGGATACTTTGTACTTCCCAAAATATTTGGGATTTTTTTCTTATTATTATTATTATCATCCATTATATTTTTTTCTTTATCCACCAATTTAGCGCTTGTGACCTTTTGTTGTTTTTTGCAGTGTGCAACAAAGATTGTTAAACATCCAAATTATTAATACTGTATTTGGATTTAGCTAATAAAACAAAAAATCCTGAGGTTACTCTTAGTTGAATTGAACTGTGTCCATGCCTCACTGTACCCTTGTCTCACTGTGCCCATGTCTCACTGTGCCCATGCTTCAATCACTGTGCCCGTAACTGATGCAGATTTTCATGGTATACGGATTTTACTGCTACACCGGTGGCCATTCCAGTATTCAAAAGCCGCGCCTCCTCCTCGTCTGTGATAGGCGGAACACTCAATTTCCCAGCATTCAGTGTTCCGCCTATCATGGTCATCCTCATAACACAGACGAGGATGAGAGGATGTCCGTGAAAGGGTGAATACTGCCTGCTGTGAAATTGAGTGTTCCGCCTATCACAGACGACGAGGACTCGGGAGGCGCGGCTTTTGAACACTGCAATGGCCGCCGTCTGTCTGCATGACACGCTGATCAGGTAGGCAGAGGGCGGCTGCAGCGAGTAGATGTAATTGGGGTAACGCTGCCCAGTGCCATTCCGGATACGCCCCCTGCAGTCCTGCTACGGAAACTTTGAAGGGAAAAAAAAAATTAAAAAAAATCTAAAAAAAAATCGATTTTCTTCAAAACTGAATCGATTTGAGCTCAAAACTTGATTCAAGATTAAAATCGATTTTTTTCCCAGCCCTATCTGGATGACACACTGGTAAGAGGACAGACACAGGAGCAGGGGCTGACTTGGTGACAGTATGATATTAATGTATTTGGCATACAACAGGCGGTGATACAGGCATCCCCAAGGCACATTAGTTTAGACACCTGACTGGCTCATATAGCAGCTTTTACGCTAGACTATAGCTCGGTAATAGGTGCAATTAGGTAGTACCTCGGCTTTAAGCTTGGGACTATGCCTTCTAAGGGCTCTGGGACTAAAAATCATAAGAAGCAAAAGGTGGACATTGTTGGTCTATAAGAGGTTAATTGCTATATTGCTGCATCCTCACAGAAAGCAGAAACTGGGGTGTGCCCCTTTCCCTGCTCTAATTCCTCAAACAAATGGATTAAAAGTCCTGGAGGATGAGGGTTCACCGTCAGAGGACAGGGAACAGGTGCAGGCTAACGAGGCGGAGGCATCAGAAGCCTCACAAGCTCTGGAGTTGCAGCTGCAGTCTTTCAGAGATTCATACTGCATATAGCTTACTCTCAGCCTAGTCAGCTAAAGCCTTCGTCTCCTCCTTGTGGTTTGTACCTTCCCACTCCATCCATTACTGCAACAGTTTATTCTGCTGGTTGGGCACCCGCATACACTGTTTTTTCTCCTCCTAAAAAAAAACTCTAGTCGAGGAGTATAGGTTGCTAGAAAAACCTCCACAGGACCCTCATCCTGGTGCTGGCTTCAGGCTAGCCAAACGCACAACTGCTGGGATGCACTGTTGCTGGTGCACGTTGCTAACGCACAACAGCTATATCGCATGGTTGCGGAAAACGCACGTCTACAGAGGATAACTTCCTCTTTACCAATCCACATGTAGACATAAAATACATATGTTTGGAATGTACAAATTGCATATGGGGTAAAAAACAACAAAACATGTCTATTGTTGATCACATAAAGATACATGTTTCTGTTTGTATGGTTTTACATGTTTTTTACATAGTCGCATGAGGATGCTTAATCATATTAAAAGGGCTTAAATCGCACGAAGAGGCTTGTTTGCACAGAAATGCCTAAAGTCGCATAAAAATGCTTGATTGCATAAAGATACTGGATCACACAAGGTTGCCTGATCACACGAGTCCTTGATTATCCAAGGATACTTGGTCACACAGAGAGGCTTGTTTTTACAGAATGCCCCAAAATCACATAAAAATGCTTGATTGCATAGAGATGCTGGATCGCACAGGAGTGCTTGAACACACGAGTCCTTGGTCACACAAGGGTACATGTCTGCACAGTAGTGCTTAAAATGCATAAGATGTTTGAGCGCATAAAAGATGCTGAATCGCATAAGGATACATGATCGCCTAGATTTTGCATGGTTGCATAATAATTTAAGTTTCCTTAATTATATAGGATTCCTTGTGTTCACATAGGAATACATGTCTGCATGAGTACATGTGGTATAACACGTTCTCAAATGCATGCTTGCTTGCAAGATGGTCGTTCCATAGCACACGTGCTATATGTATATGTGTATACAGCGCACACTTTTTTAGGTGGTGCGTAAAACATATTTGTATGAATTCATGCTTCAATGAACGCACGCTTCCATAGAGGCATATGGCTTAACACATACACATATGGGGAGCCATTTGCATATGTGTTTATTTACATGGGACTGCAGAGGTTGTCTGCGTTTTACAGGAGAGCAGCACCTCTTCCAGTTGGTGGTCTTGCCCCTTGGGGTTAGCCACCATGCCAGGGTTTACAGGGTGCTAGGGCCGCCTCTAGCAGTAAAGGCCCAGGATATAGCAGTAATGGCATACCGAGGCAATCTGCTGCTGATGGATCAGTCAGTAGCATGGCTGGACCTAAGTGTGTCCAGGATGGTCAAGTATCTGGAACTCCTGGGTTAGGATCCCAGTCTAAAAGTACCTTCTTGCGTTTGGTAAGAAGCTTGGAATGTTTGGGACACAGCCCAAAAAGGAGAGGTTTTTGCCTCAAAAGGCAGCGCTATAAGAAAGCTGGTCTAATGTGGTCAAGGCAAGGAAGAGTTCCTTATGTTTGCCTTTTGCTTAAGGTGCTAGGGAAGATGGTGGCTTCTTTCAAAGCGGTTCCCTATGCTCAGTTTCTTTCAAAACTGCTATAAACATTATTCTGGCAGCCTAGAACAAGTAGATCTTAACCTAGCATTATCCAAAGGGTCTGGTCCCAGGGATACGCTGGAGTCTTAGTTGGTGGTTCTTAACCTAAAGATTGGCAGAAAGAAAGATCCTTCATGCCGGTTACCTGGGAGGTGGCGGCTACGAAGGCTGGCCTCTAGGGATGGAGGCCAGGCCTGGAAGAGACCAGTGCCCAGGGGAAGTGGTCAAGATCCAAGTGAGCCTTATCCGTCAACATTCTAGAGCTACGGATGGCAGAGTACAATCCGACAATGCCACACCAATGATTTACATTGTATACCAAGAAGGCACTTGAAATCACGCAGCCAGAGGGAAGTGAACCATGTTCTGGCTTGGGCAGAGGAGCTTGTGCCTTGCCTATCGACAGTCTTAATTACATGAAATGGAGAATTGGCAGGCGGTTCTCTGGAGCCGTCAACAATTGTTCTGAATGACCTCTACACCCCGACTTTTTTCTGGCCAAATGCCAGAGAAAGGGTATCACAGACATAAAATTTATTGGCGTCCAGGTGCAACAAGAAGTTGGACAGCTTTCCGTCAAGAACGAAGGATCCACTCGCATGTGGGACAGATGCGTTGGTGATCTCATGGGACCAGTTGTCACTGGTTTATGCATTCTCCCCCCCCCCAGTGCTGCGACTACCGTGGCTTCTATGCAACATCTGAGGGGAACGGAAGCCGGCCTAATGGCCCCGGCATGACCCAGACAACCTTACTGTGCAGGAATCGTAAGGGTGGTAGTAGAGGACCCAGGGTCCCTTACATCTTGTCCTACTTCTCAGGGGGTATCCCATCCCGTCTTGCAAACATGGGAATTGATGGTCTGGCTGTTATAGCCCGCATTCTTGAGGATCGGGGCTTTCAGAATCAGCGACAAATCACCTTGATTCATACAGGAGAGCTGGCCTCCAGGACCATGTATCAAAGGATCTGGAAGGCCCATGTTCCTGGTGTGAAACCAAGGGGTGGATCCTTGGAAGTATGTCATAGGTAAAGTTCTTGCCTTCCTACATTAGGAAAGGAGATGGAGCTAGCCTTAAGTTCCATCAAGGATCCGATTCGGCCTTGTCAGTATTTTCAAAGGCCGCTTGCTTTGCACTCCTTGATCCGGGCCTTTATACAAGGGGTAACGCGTATAAGTCTGCCAGTTAGGTTGCCCTTGTCCTCGGAGGATTGAGTCTAATTTGGTCGGCTTACAAGGTCAGCACCTTGGGCCGATGCACCATATATCCTTCTAACAAGGAAATTGGTGTTTTTGGTTGCGGTAGCCTCCGCAAGAGAGTTCAGTATGGGCAACCTTTTTTGTATAGAGCCATACTTAATTATTCTTAAGGATAGGGTGATGTTAAATCTTCACCCAGCCTTATTTCCTAGAAGGATCTAGTTGAATTTCAAATCAAGATATTCTTGCCTTCCTTTTTTCCAGAGCCTGGTTCTGCGGAAGGAAAGGTTATTGCTTCCTCTCAATATAGATGAGAGCAGTTAAAGATCTATGAAGGTTTCAGATATAGGAAATTGACGTTTGGATTGTGCTGACAGAAGACCCTAGAAATGGGCAGGCAGCGTTCAAATCAGCTATTAAAATGGTTACGCTCTCTCGTTAGAATGAAAGCAATCAAGGCCTATCTGAAGTGGCTGCTCAGATATAGAAAACTGATGTTTAGCTACCGGGAGGCCCCAGGAAAGGGCAGGCAGCGTCTAAATCAACTGTTTCAATGTTGATCCATCAGGTTATTATTCAGGCTTGTGGTTCCCCTATTTCTTTGACTGCACCCTAACAGGATTATGAGCGGTGCATTACCAAGCCTTTATGACTCAGTTTTGCAAGGCCGCAACTTGGTCGCCGTTGCATACGTTCACTAATTTCTATCAGGTGAATGTAAGACAGCAAGAGGATGCCGCTTTTTGGCGCAGTATGCTGCAGGTAGCAGTATAGGTCCTCACGTCTGATGGCGGTCTGCGTTATTTGTGTCTCCCTCCCCTCAGTAGGCATTGCTTTAGAATGTCCCACATAGTAATTACTATGCCGCTCTGTGTCCCGTGATGTACAATAAAGAAAATAGGATTTTTTACTCACCGTAAAATCCTTTTCTCTGAGTCCATGGACCGACACAGCTTCTCTATTGACAAAGTGGGTATTATCCGTTAATTAGGAGTGACTAGGCAGAAAAACTTGTAAAAAGTGTTGCATCACACCTTCTACAGTACCGCCCAGGGGGCGGACCCTCTGGGTATACCCTCTCAGTCTGCATCTTCGCAGATCAGTTCGTCAAAAAGCAGTACAAACTTAAAAAGGAGGGGTGGGTGCTGTGTCGGTCCATGGACTCAGAGAAAAGGATTTTACGGTGAGTAAAAAATCCTATTTACTCTTTCGTCCATGGACCGACACAGCTTCTCTATTGACAAAGTGGGACGTCCCAAAGCAGTGTCAGAGAAAAAACGAGGGGTGGTAACAGCATAAAAATAAACTTCACCCCAAACACAAAACAGCACTCCTCCAACGGAGGAGTTGCAACTCTAAACAGCCGCTTGCAAAACCTTGCGGCCAAAAGAGGCATCCGAAGATGCACCTACATCAATTTTGTAGAATTTTGTGAAAGTGTGAGCGGACGACCAAGTCGCCGCTTTACATGATTGGGAAACAGACGCTTGATGTCGGAAAGCCCAAGAGGCACCTATTGCCCTGGTCGAATGCGCCGTGACAGGAAAGGGGGCGCCTGACCCTTTAAGGCGTAAGCCTGGATTACTATCTGTCGGATCCACCTAGAGATGGTGGCCGATGAGACTGCTTGGCCCTTCTTGGGACCAGCCACCGAAACAAACAGTGAGTCTGACTTCCGGAACAGGGAAGTAGCAGATAGGTATACTCTCAAAGCTCGGACAACGTCCAAGGAATGCAACGCCGACTACTTAGGATTCGACGGCTGAGGAATTTTTTTGCCTTCCTCTGGATCAACTGTGGGTATAGAATTGGGTATATGGGATTGTACGATATATGTTTATTTATTTATTTTTTTACGGTTGAACTGGATGGACTTGTGTCTTTTTTCAACCTGACTAACTATGTAACTATGTAGAGAAACTCAAAAATAGAAAATGACCCGGCGCACTCAAGGGAAACAAGGGCATGCTTCCATCCCTGTATAAACGTATAAAGTAGGGGGGGGGGGGGAAATGTGGGACTTTAAATGAAGCATGTCGTTGTGAAATAAAAAGGGAAAGAGAACATTAATTAAAATGTATATTTAATTATATGCCATATACCCCTAGGGGCTGTCCATATTATGAAAAAGCAAAAACATTCATTTATATACCATAATAAATTATAGGCAATCATACATGATTTACAGGATAATCATGGTATTAAATGTTCAGCTAATATTCAAAGGACATAGTTGAAACAATCAGTATACACATAAATACAGAAGTTACAAGATCAGGACACAAAAGCAAATAAATATAATAAAAATTCATGATTAGAAAGACAAAGGCTGAGCTGAACATCATAGACTAACAACAAAATAATACAGAAAAAAATGGACTGGACATCATGAGTTGAGAACCCGACGCGTTTCTTGGCTTCTACCAATCATCAGGGGTATGATGTATAATTATATAAACTCTAAAAATTGGGAAAATAAATAGGTAATTAGTTGGTAAAAGGGGATTGAAAATTACAATGGGAGATTGACAGTGGGGGCCATATGATGGAATTACTCACAGAGCAGCCCATGAGTTAAGTCCAGATCCGGCGGCAGATTTAAAAGTGATTCAGACAAGCCATCTCACCCGGGGTTGAGGCAGGGTATAAACCGTTTCCACATGGACCAAAGGGCTAAGGGTAGGCACGGCAGCCAGGATAAGGGATGCAGCAAAAATTAGGTGTAAAATCAATTCTAAGATAAAAAAAGAGAATGGAAACGTCAAAGTGAGGGACTGCAAATGGAGTGAAAGGTGTTTGTATGGATGAGGGAGATACCATATATCCAAAAGATATACGAGGTAAGTGAAGTGATGAGGTATGGGTGTGTGTGTGTGAGGATGGAGTGTGGATTGTAGGGCAATTAGTGGATAGGTGGAATGTGAAGGTTACCTGCTAATGGCACAGTATTGAATATAGTGATCTTTGAATCATCAAGGGGAGTGAGGGAATGAGCTGCCAGTCTGACCCTGCTAAATACCCGTGGTCCTGGGCGGATCCCTGCCAACGTCATGTAGGGACGTCTAGAGGAGGCGGTAAGGACCCCCATCTAGGGCAAATAGTGCCCCAGTGGGTGGTCCATCCACCTCCACAAAGGCGTGCGGTGGAATAAGCAAGCAAAGTACCCGCCTGCGGCGTCTGAAGGCGCCATTTGCGGGACCCGCTGGCGTCATGACGCCGACGCACTGAGGTTCAACCCCGCCCCCGTCACAGGACGAGTGGGGGGAAGAGACTGAGTGAGTCGCAACCCCGGAAGTGAGAAAAACAGTGTTCCGGTCTCACATCTGCAAACCGGACTGGCTGTCTTGAAGTATGGGGATAGGGATCCGCCCAGGACCACGGGTATTTAGCAGGGTCAGACTGGCAGCTCATTCCCTCACTCCCCTTGATGATTCAAAGATCACTATATTCAATACTGTGCCATTAGCAGGTAACCTTCACATTCCACCTATCCACTAATTGCCCTACAATCCACACTCCATCCTCACACACACACACCCATACCTCATCACTTCACTTACCTCGTATATCTTTTGGATATATGGTATCTCCCTCATCCATACAAACACCTTTCACTCCATTTGCAGTCCCTCACTTTGACGTTTCCATTCTCTTTTTTTATCTTAGAATTGATTTTACACCTAATTTTTGCTGCATCCCTTATCCTGGCTGCCGTGCCTACCCTTAGCCCTTTGGTCCATGTGGAAACGGTTTATACCCTGCCTCAACCCCGGGTGAGATGGCTTGTCTGAATCACTTTTAAATCTGCCGCCGGATCTGGACTTAACTCATGGGCTGCTCTGTGAGTAATTCCATCATATGGCCCCCACTGTCAATCTCCCATTGTAATTTTCAATCCCCTTTTACCAACTAATTACCTATTTATTTTCCCAATTTTTAGAGTTTATATAATTATACATCATACCCCTGATGATTGGTAGAAGCCAAGAAACGCGTCGGGTTCTCAACTCATGATGTCCAGTCCATTTTTTTCTGTATTATTTTGTTGTTAGTCTATGATGTTCAGCTCAGCCTTTGTCTTTCTAATCATGAATTTTTATTATATTTATTTGCTTTTGTGTCCTGATCTTGTAACTTCTGTATTTATGTGTATACTGATTGTTTCAACTATGTCCTTTGAATATTAGCTGAACATTTAATACCATGATTATCCTGTAAATCATGTATGATTGCCTATAATTTATTATGGTATATAAATGAATGTTTTTGCTTTTTCATAATATGGACAGCCCCTAGGGGTATATGGCATATAATTAAATATACATTTTAATTAATGTTCTCTTTCCCTTTTTATTTCACAACGACATGCTTCATTTAAAGTCCCACATTCCCCCCCCCCCCCCCTACTTTATATGTAACTATGTAACTATGACACAAGGATGGAAGTACAATGTCTTTGTTGAGATGAAAAGCTGAAACGACTTTCGGAAGAAAGGAAGGCTGCGGCCGCAGCACCACCTTATCCTTGTGGAAAATCAAATAGGGAGCCTTGCAGGACAAGGCTGCCAGCTCAGAGACTCGTCTAACTGACGCAACAGCCACCAAAAAGACCACTTTCTGAGAAAGTGTCAACAGGGGAATATCTCTAATATTCTCAAACGGTGCCTTCTGAAGCACCGAGAGGACCAGGTTCAAGGTAACGGGGACGGACCGGAGGGGCCACCTGTCGGACCCCCTGCACAAATGTACTCACGAGAGAGTGAGTCGCCAGGGGTCGCTGAAAAAAAGACAGCCAGGGCAGATATCTGTCCCTTAAATCGTACTTAGGGCAAGCCCTTGGTCCACCCCATGCTGTAAAAACAGCAGGATTCTGGAAACCAAATAGGTACGCGGACGCCTTTTCATTTCCTCACACCTGGAGATGTAGGCCCTCCAAGTGCGGTGATAGACCTTCCTAGAGGACGGTTTTCGAGCACTTCTCATAGTAGAGATTACTGAGTCTGACAGGCCCCGGTCTCTCAGTACCTGGTTCTCAACAGCCATGCCGTTAAAGCCAATGACTGTAAAGCAGGATGGAATATGGGACCTTGCGATAGCAGGTCCTTCCGTAGTGGTAGGCGCCAGGGGACGTCTGCTACCAGACGTACTAGATCGTCGTACCAAGGACGCTGAGGCCAATCTGGAGCGATTAGGATCATTGGAATTCCCTCTGCCTCCACTCTGCGGAGCAGAAGAGGAAGAAGCCTTAAGGGAGGGAAGGCATAGATTAGCCGATACTGACCCCACGATGCTACCAACGCGTCCGTTGCGTCTGCCCATGGGTCTCTTGACCGGGCCACAAATCTCAATACCTTCCGATTGAGTCGGGAACCCAGAAGATCTACGTCTGGTGTGCCCCATCTTTGGCAGAGGAGTTGGAACACCTCCGGGTGTAAGGACCATTCTCCCTGGTCCAGCATCTTACGGCTCAGGTAGTCCGCCTGCCAGTTTTCCACACCCGGAATGTACACAGCCGACAGTGCCGGTACGCTCCTCTCTGCCCACTTCAGGATGCGAGCGATCTCCGATGCTGCAGCTGAGCTTCTTGTTCCTCCTAGATGATTGACATATGCCACTGCTGTGGCGTTGTCTGACTGGATCCTGACTGGACGCCCTTGCAGTCTCTGAGACCATTTGAAGAGGCACAGCTTGATCGCCCGGATCTCCAGGACATTGATCGGCAGGAGGGCTTCCTCTGGGGTCCAGCGACCCTGCGCCGACTGGACACCCCAGACTCCTCCCCAACCTGTAAGGCTGGCGTCCGTCGTGATCACTATCCAGTAAACCGGAAGAAATGACTTCCCGGCCATTACAGCCGGTACTGTCAGCCACCATACCAGGGATCTCCTGACTAGGTGGCTCACTCGGATTTGATAATCCAGAGATGAAGGGCATCTGTTCCATCTGGACAGAATTTCCTTCTGTAACACTCGAGTGTGGTATTGAACATATGGGACCGCCTCGAAGGAGGCTACCATGAGGCCCAACACTCGCATGCAAAAACGGAGTGACGACCAATTCCTGGAAGTCAGCTGCCGTACTGCAGCCCGGAGGGTCTGCAACTTCTCCACAGGGAGGAATACCTTTGCCTCTGAGGAATCCAGAATCAACCCCAGGTACACTAGGCGTTGAGTGGGCACCAATACTGACTTTTGCGTGTTTAGTATCCAACCACAGTCTCGAAGAGTCTGACAGGTAATGGACACGCTTACCTCTAATTCTGAGCTTGAAGGGGCCTTCAGCAGAAGGTCGTATAAGTAGCCTGTGATAGCGATACCCCGCTGTCTTAGAAGTGCCAGAATCGGAGCGAGCACCTTGGTGAACGTCCTGGGTGCTGAGGCAAGGCCCAACGGGAGGGCCACAAACTGGTAGTGGTCCTTCCCGATAGCAAATCGCAGAAACCTCTGGTGTCTGGAGTATATGGGGACATGCAGGTATGCGTCCTTGATGTCCAAGGAGGCCAGAAAGTCCCCCGGATGGAGAGCCGTGACTACAGATCGAACCGACTCCATCCGAAAACTTTGTACCTTCACAAAGCAATTGAGGGCTCTGAGATCCAAGCTTGGACGAACCCCCTCCTTCTTCGGCACAATGAACAGATTTGAGTAAAAACCCCGTTCCAGTTCTGGAACTGGAATAACTACCCCGCGTTCCAGTAGACCCTGGACCGCCCCATACAGGGCCTCCCGACGGGTCGGTAGTAGCTGGAGATTGGAGGTGTTGAATCTGTCCGGTGGACAAGAGAAAAACTCTATCTTGTAGCCTGAGGAGATTACTTCGCAAACCCACCTGTCGGAGATTAGTGCTGTCCACTGAGTCGCGAATTTGCGAAGACGTCTCCCCACCCGAGAGCTGGGTGGGGGTGGACCTTCATGCGGATGCAAATTTGTCCGCAGGCTTATTGGGTATGCGGGACCAGGGACGCTTTTGTCCTTGGGCAGGCGCTTTATCGGCCTGGGGTCTTTTCCCTGTCGCCCTAGGGGGACGAAAAAAACACTTGTGTGCAGTAAAGGAGGGCCCTTGCCCTTGGCGTGGCCCCTTACTTTTGCTAATTTGGGGAAGCAAAGTGCTTTTACTTCCTGTGGCATCCTTGATGATGTCATCCAGAGAAGCCCCAAAAAGTCTGTCGCCCTTAAAAGGCAGATCCAACAGGGCTTTCTTGGAAGTCTGGTCCGCAGACCAGCCTTTTAGCCAGATCAGGCGGCGTATTGCTACTGCATAAACCGAAGTTTTAGACAGCAGGGGAATAGTATTCATGTCTGACTCGCAGACAAACCTAAGGCCCTGGACCAACAGGTCGGCCAATGTTATCTCATCAGGAGGAGCATCTCGCTCCTTAACCCCTGGAGTAGCAATCTTGCCCATTCAGTAAGTGTGTGAGACACTAGGGCCCTCGCCAATGCCGGGCGTACTGCCGAGCCTACCACTGAGTATAGGTAGCAAGCGAGTGCTTCAGCCTTCTTATCCACAGGGTCCTAGAAAACAGGAGCCCCTTCTACAGGAATTGTGGTGGCTCTATTAAGTCTGGACACCGGAGGGTCCACTATAGGGGGGAGAGGTCCATTTCTTCAGAAAACTCTACTCAAAAGGGGTACCGTACCGCAAACCTCTTTGGGGCTGTAAAGACCCTCAGTGGGTTCTCCCATTCCTTGTATAAGAGTTTATCAAAAGACACACAAGGGAACACCTTAGCAGTGCGGGCAGGTCTATGAAACCCAAGTGGACCGGAGACTCTGCTGCTTCTGCAGTATTTTCCAATTTTAGCATATCCCGCACTGCAGTAATAAGGTCAGATACCAAAGCCGTCTCGCGTACTGACCTGGACTTTGAGTCATTCTCACTGTCCGGTCACGGTCTGCAGTCTCTGATGCGTCAGAATCTGGGCCCCGAGCCGTAGCTGGACCTGGTTCTGCACCAGAATTATCCCCAGAAGCTTGCAGGGGATGGGGCGTTTACTACCCCCAGTATTCCCGTGTGCTGCTTCCACCCAGGCAGCAAACGCCTCTAGGATTGCAGTCATAGCGTTCATAGACACCTCAGGGGCACCAGCTGCTAAATCTGGTGTTTCAGGGGAGAAGACATCTGGCTCAGATGCCATGCTGACCACACGCTGACACTCACAGGGCTCCAGGCAAGATATCAATAGGCCACCCTCCTGTGCTGCAGAGAGGCCGGGTCACCCAGAGGACTCACCACTCTGGATAGGTACTGCTATACTGCGCCTGTGATGCTGTCCCCCCTGCTGCTGTGTCAGTCTGCTTCTTTTATCAGCACTTCCTGTGTGAATTTTCGCGCCAGTGTAATGCACCCTAGAGGCCGGAGGCTCTCGAAAAATGGTTGCCAAAAACATCTGTATGGAAGATAATGTGGGCTCTAAGAAAATGGCCGCCGACAGAAGATAGAGGTCAAGCAGCCATAGCCCACAAAAAGATGGCCGCCGAACGGCAATATCTGCATACAGGGTGGACAAACATGGCCGCCGATCAGCTGATAGGGGCCAGTGGGTGTGGCCGAACCACAGGAAGATGGCCACCGGGCAGTCACAAGAGGCCAAACTTGGCATGGACCACCTCAAAATGGCCGCTGACAGCATGGAGGAGGAAGGACACAAACACAGGTAAGAAAAAATGACATTTCCTTTAAATGTTAGTTACAGCCAGCCCCACTCCAGTGGGACCCCCTAGGTGACCCCCAGCACCCAGCAACCTTTAGCTAGAAGCCCAGGGAGGAGGGAAAGGCAGGGAGAGAGGGAAGAAAGGGGCCACAACCACTTACTTGATCTCTCCAGGAATGTCCAGCTAAATCACCCAGCCGAGGCAGGGGAGTTTTACTTACCTATCCTGCATGTATTCTGCTGGAAGACATTCCAAACAGATCATCGTCCGCGCACGGAAGGCATGCTGTGATTGGACCCAGAAGGGACGATCATATGTATGCCCTGGAGCATGACGCTCACCGGACAGGCTGCTGCGACTCGGCCGTAAGGTCAGCCGAAGCTGAGCGGTCCGATGCAAGCCTTGGAGCATAAGCTCACCGGCCAGGCTGCTGCGACTCGGCCGTAAGGTCAGCCGAAGCTGAGCGGTCCGATGCAGGCCCTGGAGCGTAAGCTCACCGGCCACCCGTGGAGCGACAGGCATGTCGTGGAAAACCCAGCGCGTAGCTAGGGTCGGCACACGCTCGATGGCCGAAACTGGGGAGACTACAAGGATCGAGGATCCAGCCTGTCACCCAGTCGGGAGTTGATCGAAGATCGCAGGAAACAACAAATGTAGCAAAAAATATATATATATATATATATATATATATATATATATTTTTTCCCCCGGACCAATGGGCCCGAAGGGAGCCATGTCCTACTCCTTGCTAGACAGAAAAAAACTGATCTGCGAAGATGCAGACTGAGAGGGTATACCCAGAGGGTCCGCCCCCTGGGCGGTACTGTAGAAGGTGTGATGCAACACTTTTTACAAGTTTTTCTGCCTAGTCACTCCTAATTAACGGATAATACCCACTTTGTCAATAGAGAAGCTGTGTCGGTCCATGGACGAAAGAGTAAATAGGATTTTTATAACAGCTTACCTGTAAAATCTTTTTCTTGGAGTACATCACCGGACACAGAGCTCCCGCCCCTCTTGTTTGGGGATATTGGGACACTTATTGCTTTGCTACAAAACTGAGGTACTCCCAGTATGGGAGGGGTTATATAGGGAGGGAACTTCCTGTCTAATTGATTACATCAGTGTCCAGCACCTGAAGGTGAGATATAACCCACATAGTAATTACTATGCCGCTCTGTGTCCCGTGATGTACTCCAAGAAAAGGATTTTACAGGTAAGCTGTTATAAAAATCCTATTATTTCAGGCTTTTGGTGAACCATTAGCATCCTTAGTAGAGGCCGAGTCTAGTTATAATAGGCTGTCAGCCTTAGCACCTGTAAGAAAACTGAAATTTAGCTGGTTTCACTCTGTTCAATCTCTATAGCACATGCTATGTTTGCTGTAATATTAGTACCTGTTGCTACTGAATATTTACAGTTTGAGTTTTCTGTTTTTATATTTTTCCTTGCAACCAACATGTCTGACACCTTGCAGGTGAACGTTGTAATGCACTACTTTATTTACATGTCCTGATAGTACCCTTCTCATAGGGATGTTCTTGTTTTTTGTCTATTTATAAACTCAATAAACAAATTGAACAAGAAAAGGTTTGTAACGCTATATGGTATGTACACCAGAAAAAAAAATTATTTGCATATCACAAACAAAATGATGTGAACGATCATTATAGTGTATTGTTGTTTTTAACCAATATGTCTTTTTTTTTACATTAGTAGGGCTGCAACTAATGATTATTTTCATAATCGATTAGTTGGCCGATTATTGTTTCGATTAATCGGTTAATTACCGAAAAAAAATAAAAAAAATAAAAGTAATTTTGCTGCGATTTGCATTTTTACATTTTTTTTTGGCCAATTTGTTGTTGGGCAGATTACAAAACACAAATTGTCGCAAAAACACATTACATGCTTTTCTGCAGCTTCTCCATTGAAGTATATTAAACCCAAAAACTAAAATAGCACCGTTTTGCGTTAAAAAAAGTCCTTGCCCTTTCCAAATACGCAGCAGCTGAAAAAGTCATGGATGTGAACGTGTCCCATAGAAACCATGTAAATGAACTGTAGTGTGTTTCTGCAAAAAGCACCAAAAAACACAGAGGTGTGACCCAGGCCTGAGATGTTTAGTAACAGGGGTTAAAAAAACTAAAATTAGTACAAAAAGAGCAAATAATCGCTACTGTAAGGGGTTAATTTTTTACTGTGGGACAGTGAAAGTAATATTTACAGTAGCAATTTGCTCTTTTTGTACTATAAAGGGTTAATTTTAGTTTTTTTTTAACCTCTTTATGTTACTGGCCAAATAATCGATTATGAAAATTGTAATCCATTAATTTCATAATCGATTAGTTGTTTCGGCCATATACATTAGGTAGTACTATAGCACACAAATTTATCGACTTCAAAACAAATAGACAGGGCAGTGGGTGGTCGACAACATGTTCTCTGTTACAGGTATAGACTATATAAAAAAAAATTGAGAAGTATCATCTCCCCAACCCAAACCTACTGTCTGGAGAGTGAAAGAGCAGAAGACTGATAAACTTCTCAGTCTTGCCTCTCCTACGATCATCATACAGTATAACCGATTGGCTTCCTGACCTGGCCATTCCTCTCACAGCGTGAAAAGTACAGTAAAGGCTTTATTTTAAAAAAAAATAACAAACATTGTTATACTTACCTGCTCTGTGCAGTGGTTTTACACAGAGCAGCTCCGATCACCCTCTTCTCGGGTCCCCAACTTGCTATAGGGGCACGCGTGTGCAGCTCGGCCTGCCCCATTCTCATTGGCTGTGATTGACAGCAGCGGGAGCCATTTGCTGTGTCTCAGCCAATAATGAGGGAGAGTCCGGAGAGGGGCTCTGATCTCATGCACATCGCTGGATCGAGATCAGGCTTAGGTAAGTATTAGGGGGGGCTGTGGGGGAGCAGCGTACAGAAGATTTTTTACCTTCATGCATAGCATGCATGAAGATAAAACAACCTTCAGTCCTTACAATCTCTTTAAAGTGGTATTTAACTCAAAATTAAAAAAACAAACAAAACCATGGACAAACAGAGTTTTTATGACAGAAGAGACCAAGTTTTTCTGTCATAAATGCTTCCCCCACCTGTCAGTGATAATGCACACCGTGCCATGCATGCGCAGCTCACAGTACATTTACGGCACCCACTATGTGCGAATATGAAGCGTCATCGCAGCCCATCCAAACGGCTATATGGAGTAAACCCAAAAGGAAATCTGTGAGAAGATGGAAGTGCTTCTGCACTGACAGTGCAGCGCTGGAGGGCATCCTTTGACAGCTAATACTGTTATAATGTGCTAGTATGTGGAGTATACTACCGTATTATGACATAAACCTGCAGCGGGCACATTTAAAAAATAAAAATGCTGCTTTAAGCAAAATTAAGGTTATTGTAAATTAATACAATAATAGGTATTTTATAAATGCCTGGAGTTGAGATTTTTCTTTTTAATTTAGCCGCTTGATTATATTTACATCACATAAAACAAACCTTAACCACTTCCCGCCGGACAGACGTCCTTGACTTTAAGCGGGGATATCTGAATGATGCCTGCAGCTACAAGCATCATTCAGATATTGTCTTTTAGAGCCGGTGATTTTGTGCACCGTAAGACTGATCATAGCGGCTGTTCCACCGATTGATCGTTCTTACGGGCAGCGAGAGGGGACGCCCCCCTCCCTCTGGTGCTTCTACCGACTCTCCGCTGCGATCGGTGAGTCGGAGAACAGATCCGCCGGTCCCGGATGCCTACCATAGAGATTTCCGGTGGACCAGATGGTCGCCAGAGTCTCCATGATCGTTCGGAGGCCGGGTGCGATGTTATGACGTCACGCCCGGCCTCT
Organism: Rana muscosa; assembly: GCA_029206835.1. NCBI lineage: Eukaryota > Metazoa > Chordata > Amphibia > Anura > Ranidae > Rana > Rana muscosa. Next base: position 2,977,323 of record JARGYO010005583.1, on the reverse strand, counting down.
ACATTAAAAAAAAACGGCGCCGCCTTGGCCGGGAAGCCAGGATCGTTTTTTTATTTCAGGCTTCCCAGCCTAGAGGTGAGATGTGGGGTCTTATTGACCCCATATCTCACTGTAAAGAGGACCTGTCATGCTTATTCCTATTACAAGGGATGTTTACATTCCTTGTAATAGGAATAGGGCTGTGGAAATTAACCATTAATTCCTCGATTAATTTTTTTGATCGGTACTCACCTCTCCACCGGCTTCCGGGTCTTCAGGGAGTTCCGTCAGAGATCCGGTGACGTCACGGACACCGGCAGGGCTTGCTGTGTCCATCTGAAGGGCTCCTTTGCTGTGACTTCATATCTGCATGCCGGCGGGACCTTACTATCTGCCACACGCAAGGGCTGTTACATTTCCCTCTATCACCCTGGGATTCTACAGCCATCCACTGGGAGTTGTGATAGTTCCCTTCACGGGACATCTACATGCCGATGGACTGATGTTAACCCCCCCCTCATCTGGATTCAGTTCTGGTATCGTTGTACACATTTTTATACCAGTATCATACTAAGCTTAATGTTTTTATGACTGCTTTTGCTACCGTTTGGAATTACTTGCACCATTTTTACAGTTTATGTAGCTACATTGATTTTATCTCCGGTGCAATATTTATTTTGTTACCTACTTGAAGACTATAAAAGTTTTAATGCTATTCCCATCGAGCGCTGCCTTTGTGTGTTTTTTGTATCCTGCTATCCATTTTTCCAGTGGTTGGTAGCTGCACTGGGAATCGGCCTGCAAGGAGATCAGCTAAAAGTAGTTGGATCTGTATGTGCGTTATAATTCATCGAAATTAATCGATTAAAAAAACAAAATCGATTAATCGAACACGAAAATTTTAATCAATAACAGCCCTAAATAGGAATAAAAGTGATCAAAATTATTTTAATTTTTTATAAAGTGTCAAAGTAAAAAGTTTAAAGTAAAACAATAAAAATTAAATTAAAGTGCCCCCGTCCCCGGTAGCTCGCACGCAAAAGCAAACGCATATGTAAGTGCCGCCCACATATGAAGATGGTGTTCAGACCATACATGTGAGGTATCGCTGCGAACGTTAGAGCGAGAGCAATAATTCTAGCCCTAGACCTCCTATGTAACTCAAAACATGTAACCAGTAAAAAAAATTCAAGCGTCGCCCATGAGGATTTTTAAGCACCGAAGTTTGGCGCCATTCCACGAGCGTGTGCAATTTTGAAGGGTGACATGTTAGGTATCGATTTACTCGGCTTAACATCATCTTTCACATTATGCAAAAAAATTGGGCTAACTTTTTAATGTTTTTTTTTTTTTTTTAAAGCATGTTTTTTTTCCCCCAAAACGTGTTCTAAAAATTGCTGTGCAAATACCGTGCAAGATAAAAAGTTACAATGACTGCCATTGTATTCTCTAGGGTCTCTGCTAAAAAAAAAAAAAAAAAACACATACATAATGTTTTTGTTTTTTTTCTAGCAAAAAAATTATGATTTTTACATGTAGAAGCGAAGTGCCAAAATTTAGGCCGGATGGGAAGTGGTTAATATACAAATGAAAAAAGGGTAGTGTAGCGCTAATAGTGAAAATGTGTGAAAGGATTGCTCCTATGAGTGGGAAAAACCCAAATAACACAATCAAAACCTATACAGTGGAAAAAGAGGCTCCAAATGGTGCAGGTCAACCAAACAAATGGTTTATTTGAAATACGTCAAAGTATCAAAATTACAAAATAAAAAAAGTGATCACGAATCATAAAAGAAAAAGCAATGTGGGGTGCAGTAAATTTACTGCCACCCCTTCTTTTGTTTGTATCACCTTAACAGGAAGAAGCCTCACCCGTTCCTCCCGTTTTGTGGACTGTGTCTCACATTTCATTACATCATTGGAAGTTCACATTGATATTGGGACTTTCTTCCATTACATTTTTCAGTGTGTTATGCACATGTTTGTTTATCATTAGTTTGTTCATCTGTATAGGTTTTGATTGTGTTATTTGGGTTTTTCCTAACTCATAGGAGCAATCCTTTCACACATTTTCACTATTAGCGCTACACTACCCTTTTTTCATTCCGTATTTGACTTTGTTTGTGTGTGTGTGTTAGCTGCTTGTTTTGCACTTTCCATTTTGGGTTTAGCGTGTTTTTTCCCCCCATTTCACGTTAATATACAAATCCCCCTTCAATAATTAGCCTGCATGTTGCAAAACATATGCAAAAAAAAGTCATATACTGAACATACGTGGGATATGTCCCAATATGGCTGTGCAATCTCCAAATGTGATAAGGCTATTACTCTGGAATATAAGGTTGCAAGCTATGATCTGTAAGTTTTATTAAATCTGAAGAAGGAGATTGGAGCCATCTAAAATTCTTGGGACTGTGGCGACGAGAAGAGCGATGATTATTACTCCTGGAAGAGGAAGGCTATAAGAGACCCGAGACCTATTTGATACATAGGTCCAAAAAAAATAAATAAAAAGGTGAGAGCATACCAAAAATATTTGGGATATCACGTGTAGCACATTGGTGTGGAGGATTTTTCATCAAGAAATAGGCACAGATTGCCCATATACTATTTATGAACTTTTATTCATTTATGGACTTGATATCACTGAAACACGTGGTGGTTTTACGTAGAGTATGGTGGTTTTATGTAGAGTATATTTCATCACATTTGGAGATTGCATAGCCATGTTGGAACATATCTATTTTCAGATCATTATAATTTTTTGCATATAACTTCCAGCACGCAGGATATTTACTTTTTTTTTTAAGGGTATTAGGGTTTATGTGATTAAATATAAAAATCGGTAGCGGGGCACTATTTTTGGAAATAATTTTAATGGATTTTGCACATATTTTAATACTGTGATAAATAGCTCCCAGTTTTCCATTTGACATCTGAACATATCTAATTTTGCTAGCATATGTTGCAAAATAAAGTAAGTGCCTACCTTCTCATAAATTCTTCTCATTCTTTCTTGAAATGTTTTTTCAATTTTAGATTGTTTTGCCAACAAACCCTTACATCCTGAATCCATTTTTTGCAGGAGCCTGAAAAAAAAACAAAAAAAACACACAAATCTTTTAAAGTGTTTGTAATAGGGATGCACCGAAATTTCGGCCGCTGAAACATATCGGCCGAAAATGCCGAAAGAGAAAAATGGCCGATAATGAAGCTGAAAATGGGATGGGGCTCCACCCCCCACCCCTGGTGGCACCCATTACAGGGGTGTCCTATAGCGAAGAAAAGAGGAGAGCCGCCGCGTTGATTAGAGCGCTGGGAACATCACAGCTTTAATTTCAATAGCTGTGTGTTCCCTGCGGAGCGCCGTCACATACAGCCCCTCCCACTTGTCCCACGGAACTTTGCTAGACAGATCACCCGTCCCAGGATTGGACGGGCGATCTGTCTATCAAAGTGCCCAGACAAGGGGGAGGGGCTGTTTGTGACAGCGCTCCGCAGGGAACACACAGCTATTGAAATCTAATCAACGCGGGTGGCAGCGGCTCTCCTCTCTCTCTTCCCCTGCACAGGTAGGCTGCCATGGGGCACACAGGCTTGCTGCATCTTACGGGCACTGGTGAGGCTGCATTGAACTCCTGTACCATGTCCCCAGTCTCTGACCATCTCCTGTACCATGTCCCCAGTCTCTGACCATCTCCTGTACCATGTCCCCAGTCTCTGACCATCTCCTGTATAAAAATATTTTTTTAAAACAGTCACTTTCGGCATCGGTTTTCGGGATCTTGAAATTGTTATTTTCGGTATCGGTTTCGGCACCAAAACTCATTCGGTGCATCCCTAGTTTGTAAGGTTAAAAAAAAGTTGTTTGGGGCTGGGGTCGAGAAACAATGGCTGAAAGGTTTTTTACAGTAATGGATTAAAGGTTAAAAATCATTTGACTTTACAACCATTTTAAAGTGGTTCTTCCCCAGTAAAAAAATAAATAAAAAAAATAATTATATATACACTGTAGCTGCCGACTTTTATTAAATGTACACTTACCTGTTCAGGAGGTCCAGCATCGTGCTCACCTGAACTGGTTCTTCGCCAGTCTTTGGGCTCCCGGCGCCAGCAGATCACAGCGGGGATCCGACCAGAAGTGGGAGTGGGTACCTGTCAAAACCAGGTGCCCGCTCTACTCTCCCCCAAATAAATGTCAAAAACAGAAGGGGGGGGGGTTGTGTTTGAAATGAAGTGGAACTTTCCCTTAGGTGAAGTTCCGATTTAAGTACATCTCTAAAAGCCTATAGCATTTTTTGAATAGTCCTCCAAAAGTCAGCTTTGAGTACGTACTTAACCACTTCCCGCCCGACCCATAGTCAAATGATGGCCGCAGGAACCCTTCGTCTTTCCGGGCAGCCGTCATACGACATCCTGGGATTCCCGTAGTGTGGAGCGCGCCCCCTCGCCACATCACTGGATGTGGCGCGATGTCCGCCGGGCACCCGCGATTGCTCGTCGAGCTCCACGTTCTGTCAGGGAGACCAATGGTGTGTCCCTTGTACATAGGGACAACCATTGGTCACCTCCCCCCACAGTAAGAATCACTCCCTAGGGGACACATTAACCCCTTGATCGCCCCCTAGTGTTAACCCCTTCCCTGCCAGTCATATTTATACAGTAATCAGTGCATATTTATAGCACTGTTTGCTGTATAAATGTGAATTGTCCCAAAATAGTGTCAAAAGTGTCTGATCTGTCCGCCACAATATCACAGATCGCTGCCATTACTAGTAAAAAAAAAAAAAAATTATAAAAATAAATGTCATAAATCTATCCCCTATTTTGTAGACGCTATAACTTTTGCGCAAATCAATCAATATATGCCTATTGCGATTTATTTTATTTTTTTTACCAAAAATATGTAGAAGAATACGTATCGACCTAAACTGAGAAAAAAATAAGTTTTTTTTTAAAAAATTGGGATGTTTATTATAGCAAAAAGTTAAAAATATTTTTTTTTCAAAAATGTCAGTCTTTCTGTTTATAGCGCAAAAAATAAAAAACCGCAGAGATGATCAAATGCCACCAAAAGAAGGCTCTATTTGTGGGAAAAAAAGGACATATATTTTGTTTGGGAGCCACGTCGCATGACCGCGCAATTGTCATTCAAAGTGTGCTAAAAGCTGAAAATTGGCCTGGGCAGGAAGGGGGTGAAAATGCCCGGTATTGAAGTGGTTGTATAGTGTAGCTCAGCCCTAAACATAGTGAATAATAATCTCCAAATACAATCTTATATTACAAAACACAAAATCATATATTAGTGATACAATTCAAAGTCCATAAATGTAATCACATAATAAAGTCCAACAAATCCATATTCAGCGCTGTGCTTAGAAGTGTTATATCTTGACAAATATAAAGCTAAAGTGCTCTTCGTTCTTTTACCACCAGTAAATAATGGCTGCACACCTCCAAAATATGACCCCTAAATTATCAGTAAGGTCATAAAAATGCTGACTGATTCATTGGTATATCAGTGTGATACCACACTGGCAGGTGGGAACAAGAACAACCTTTTTATTTTTTTCCATTTTTCTTAGTATGCTGCACTGGAGTTCCCACTAGCTACAGTACCGAATATGAATGACAATTTTAGCAAGGTAAATGTGGTCTTACATTTTCATTTAGGGACTATGAGAATTGCAGTAATGGGAGGGAAACTGTGATGACAGCAGGCAGAGCAAAAGCGATCAGGCTAGCGGTTCTTCCCAATGGAATGCCCAAGATATAAACTTTGAGGGCCAGTTCACACCATATGCAGTCCAGTGTGTTTTTTTTCTGCATCAAAAACACATGGAAAGTAGGTTATATGGTTTTCAATGGCATAGTTCACACCAGTGCAATCCAGTTCCAGAAAGTAGAACATGCTGCATTTTTCCTGCACTGTACTGGAACGCTGTAAAACGCACTGGAATGAATCTAAAACGCACTGTAACACACATGTCCTTATTTAAGTTTGAGAAAAAAAAGAAGAGCAGGGGGGAATGCACTGGACCGCATCAAACGCACCGGAACGCATCAAAAACGAACATGCAGAAAAACATCTGAAACGCATCCGGGTTGCGTTTCTATGGAGTGAACTGACCCTGAAACGCAAGGCAACAACCCAGAGCAATCAGTGATCTTCTAATACTCTCCAGCAACAGTAGTCCCCCTGCCAGTCTTAAAGCTGAACTCCAGCTTTTGTTACATTTTACATACATACGTACGTACAAATTATGTCCATCATTAATATGTGAGGCCGCTGGATGTGCGATATAAACTGTATGCAGCTGAGGCTACATATAGCATACCGCACTGTCACCCAGCTTGGAGCTAAGACTTCCTGGGTCAATTCACAAAACAGCGGCTCGCTGAGACGGGCATTAGTCCAGGCACCAGATGGATCCAGACTTTATTGTCGTGATGGCTGGACTGATTCCAGTGACATCAGTGAAAAGCGGACATCAGCCGGCTCTCTGCTGAAAACAGGTCACAGGAGTGCAAAACGAATTGCACTCCTGTGACCCAGAGGAGAAGCCCAGCCAAACGAGCTCAGGCTTTAAGGTGCCCAGGTATCAGAGAAACACACAATGAGGTTGAGTTACTAAAGGCAAATCTACTTTGCAGTTGCTCCAGAGCTTAGTAAATGAGGTGAAGCTTCACTTCGCAAAGAATACCCAATCACATGCAAGGAAAAAAAATAACAGCATGTTTGAATGTATATGATTGGATGACAGAAATCCAGCAGAGCTTCCCCTACCTAGAGCAAGTGAACTTCCAGCACACAGTATATTTGCCTTTAGTAAATCAACCTCATTGTGTCTTAAAGTGGACCTTCAGTCATTTTTTCATCTTTCCATCTATTAAATCTCCTGCCCTTGTTGTTGTTTTAAGTTTGGATAGTAAAACTTTTTTTTCTGCCAGTAAATACCTCATACAGCCCACTTCTTGTTTCTTGTCTGGTCATTAGCCTAGGCCAGGGATATGCAATTAGCGGACCTCCAGCTGTTGCAAAACTACAAGTCCCATCATGCCTCTGGGTGTCATGCTTGCTGCTGTCAGTCTCGCTATGCCTCATGGGACTTGTAGTTTGGCAACAGCTGGAGGTCCGCTAATTGCATATCCCTGGCCTAGGCTTAGGACACCATGCACAGCTCTCTCTCTCTCACTCTTGTGAGTTTGCCAGGAAGGGAGGGGGATGAGTCATAAGAGGAAAAATGAGAGCTGCAGATGTGCCTCTGTGTAAATCCAGGAAGTGAACAGGCAGCGGCTTCAGCTGCCCACAGTTAAAATGGCTGCAGCCAGACTCAGTGGAGGGAGATTTCTGCAGCATATTTGGCAAATACAGAATCACAGTATATATAAAATAATATGCAAAGTGGTTGGAGGGAAGCAAAGATGGCAGAATGGCAAAGACGTTTTTATTGCAAATTATGTGAGCAGACTGCAGTCGTCATACTGCGGCAGGTCAGCTCCTTCCCGCAAATCGCCGTAGCTGTACGTGGGCCCTTTAAACAGCTATAACAGGTGCGCGTACGCGCGCTGCAGGGGAGCTGATGCACGTGGCCAGACGGCCGCGATGTCTGCCAGCCACCGCGATCATGGGAAAGAGAGCCAGAACGGGGATCTGTCAATGTAAGCAAACAGATCCTGTTCTGACAGGGGAGTAGAGAGAGATCTGCTGTTCCTAGTGATCAGGAACAGCTATCTCTCTCCTCCTCCAGTCAGCCCCCTCCCCCCACAGTAATGGCCTGTACACACGATCCGATTGTCGCACGAAAAATGTCATCCGAGGAAGAATCGTACGATAATCGGATCGTTAGTACAGAGCTTCCGAGAGCCGATCAGGACAGTTCATCTGATATTATTTTAATCAGACATGCAGAAAGTTTTCCTCGTACGATACCTAATCGGACGATTTTCGTTTAGTCAGTACAGTTGTCGTCCGAAAATACAACACAAAATACATTACAACACATGACATCACTTCCGATTTTTTTTCTTTCTGTCGTACGAGAATTTTCGTGACTTTAATAACCTATTTGAATTCTACTTGCGACTATTGAGCGAAAAAAAGTCGTACGATATTCGGATTGTGTGTACGGGTCATTAGAAACACCTCCCAGGGAACAGTTAACCCCTTGTTTACCCCTTCCCTGTCAGTTACATTTATACAGTAATCAGTGCATTTTTTTTTATAGCACTGGTTGCTGTATCAGTGGTGTGTCAAGTGTCCAATCTGTCTGCCGCAATCCCACTAAAAATCACCGATCAACGCCATTACTAGTAAAAAAAAAAAAAAAAAAAAAAATTAAAATGCCATAAAGCTATCCCCTATTTTTAAGACGCTATAACTTTTGCGCAAACCAAACACACGCTTATTGCGATTTTTTTGTTTGTACCAAAAATATGTAGAAGAATACGTATCGGCCTAAACTGATGAAGAAATTATTTATTTTTTGGGGATATTTATTATAGCAAAAAGTTAAAAATATATATTTTTTTTCAAAATTGTCGGTCTTTTTTTCTTTATAGCACAATAAATTAATAATAATAATAATAATACGCAGAAGGTGACCAAATTCAGTGTGCAGTGGGGAGAATTGGAAAAAAAAATTCGACTTTAAAACGAAAGTTGTTGAGGGGGGGGGGGGGGGGGGTTGTGCAGTGGGGAGAATTGGAAAAAAAATTCGACTTTAAAACGAAAGTTGTTGAGTGGGGGGGGGGGGGGGGTGCAGTGGGGAGAATTGGAAAAAAAAAATCGACTTTAAAACGAAAGTTGTTGAGCAGGGGAGTTCAGCGGGAGAATTGAAAAAAATTCGTTCCTCCACTTCCTGCTGTGCCTGCTCTGCGGGAATTATACAACTATCGCGGGAAGGAGGTGCCTATGCGGGAGAAACCCGCAGAATCCGTACCTGTTGGGAGGTATGCTTTCACAGTTCAGTCTCTGCAGAGAGCGCGCTCTGTCTCTCTCTTTTCCCCCCTCCCCCACCTCTTCCACTGCCAGTGCTCCAGTCCAGACCATATGGTATGCGCAGGCTTTTTTTTTTGCAGGTGATCGAGGAGCTGTAGCTGGGGCGGAGTTTCAGGGCTCCTCCGTGCTACATTGTAAAGGCGGGGACGGAAGCTGCCTCCTGCATCAACACAGGCAGCTGTACATTGCCGCGCTGGGAGCCGAAGCAGCACTAGTGTGTAATGACGGGTTCGGAGCAGAAAGCCCTGAGAAGGCCACTTTACTGCGCCCCCCCACCCCCAATAAACGGTTCCGCGCCCCCCCCCCCCCCCTTGTACCGGCTCTGCAAGTTGCACCTCTTCGGAGGGGGGTGAGGTTCTCTGTCACGTCGGCCTCTTCTCTTCTCCCCAGCCCACGAGTTCAGCAAGTCACATGTGACAGGACGTTCTTGACGTGCCACATGACCTGCCTCTGAAACTCCTGGGAGGTGGGAGGTGTAGTTCGGCCGCGCTAAGGAGCTTATCAGCGGAGCAAACTACAACTCCCACAATGCAGCAGCAGCCTGAGCTAGCCAATCGGTGGCCGCAGCGGCCGACTTCTAGCAAAAAAAAAAAAAAATTGACAGACAGCCAGCACCGCGGGCCGCGGCCTGGGGGGAAATTTTCACCTTGCCCCTGGCAGGAAGTCGGCTGGAGAAGCTTGGGACGGTGTTTACCAGGTATTTCTCATAGAAAATATAGAAAATAGACATTCATGGCTTTCTTTGTTTAAACATGTTGTTTTGCAAATATTAAACAGCTAACGGTAAGTCCATCTAAGAACAGGGACATCTAATCAGATGATGAGTGTTGAAAATCAATGACATTGTACAGAACTGTATGGACTTTCCCTGCAAATGGGGGAGATGGGGTTATAAACTATGGGTTGTTTTTTTTTTTTTTTTAAAGCAGAACTTTTAACAACTTGATAAAAAATAATGTTCTTTAGCAAGGAACATGCATTCCTCATTAATAATTATGCTACCAAAATGAGTGTGTGCTGTAAATTGCCTCCAGCAGCGTTCCTGTTTCTTCTTGCTGGAGGCTGCCATTTTGCTGAAGCCCAGAGCCCCTGAACAGCAGTTAATAATAAAACAGAACTAAACCCATTGATTTAACAGTTTAAAAAAAAACAGTTACATTCCTGGAAAGCCGGGATTGCGAACTGTCACATTTGTGTCCTCAACCAAACTGTCAAACTATCCAATGGCTGGTGTCATAACTGATCACTAGGGATGAGCTCCGGCGTGTTCGCATTGAACACGTGCAGAGCCCGCCAGGAAGTCAGCACCGCGCTGTGCTAATCACAGCCAGGGAGACATTTCCCAATGCTCGGCTGCAGAGATCGGGAAATGTCTGCCTGGCTGTGATTAGCGCAGCGCGGGTGCCGACTTCCTGGCAGGCTCTGCACGTGTTTAATGCGAACACACTGGAGCTCATCCCTACTGATCACATGTACAGCACCATGGCAGTTGAAGATCAAACAGAAGCAGCTTCCTTGGCTGTAAAGCATAGGAGGGTTTACTTTCGTTTTCAAGCGGTGTTCCGCCCCAAAAAAAATATTTTAAAAACCAGCAGCTACAGATACTGCAGCTGCTAGCTTTTAATAATAGGACACTTACCTGTCCAGGAGTCCAGCGATGTTGGCACCTGTAGCTGATGTTTTCATCAGCTGTCGGGGTGCTGCTGCCGCCATTGCAGCTAAGGGTACCCGGCAGTGTAGCCTTTCGGCTTCACACTGGGAACCCTACTGCGCATGCGCAAGGCCCGCTCCTTTCTCCTACTGGCCCGGGGAGGGAGCCCCAGCCCTGACATCATTATCCACGGCTTAGGCTCCCGGAAGTGGGAAAGGATACCTGTCAAAGACAGGTATCCTGTCCCCCCTCCCCAACCGAAAGGTGCCAATTGTGGCACCGAGGGGGGGGGGGGGAATCAGATGAGCAGAAATTCCACTTTAGGGTGGAACTCTGCTTTAATGCTGTCGGTAGATCGGCCTCTACAAACTCTGCACAGTGCCTAAAAATAAAGAGCATGTGCAGAGCAGGATGAGACAATGTATTACTGGATTTTAAACAGTATAGACACTTGGTGTTAAAAACGGAGGGCGGTGTCCCAGTGTATGAATAAAGAGGTCAGTACACCCACATCCCTAAATACAACAAATACAGAAGTACACTCAGTGTGTTTTTCTCAGGTGGGACTTTGATTTGGGTGACTGTTGAACCTCATAAAAAAGAGTATGTATACCAAAAGGTTCTTTATAAAAAGTTTTTATTGGAATAATATATATGAAAGGCTGCTACTCCAAAAAATAAACACACATTGAAGTGACTGTAAGCAAAATAATTGGGAACAGACACAGGTACAATACATTACAAAGATAACATGTGACAAGAATAGTCGCAGTACAGGACCCAAATCTGTCTCAGGATGAGGCAGGGACCCAACGTTTCGAGGTTGTCTATATTGGTAGAACCTCTTCTTCAGGGATAGGATACTGCATTACGATGACACTGGTATCTGTATTGAAAAGAAGGAGAAGAAGAAAACAGAAGAGGAACAAAGAGCAAAACAGAGAGTAAGAGCAAGCCCACCAGTCCGTATAAATCATGCATGAGTAATTACATATGAGAGTAAATCATTGAATCATGTGTATGATACTAACCATTAGTGCATATACATGCGTGTTTATGGCCGTAGCAAAAAAAAAATATTTTTTTTGAAGGGGTTAAAACATATATGGATCCTGGTCGAAAGGACGGGCAGGACCGTATCTTCGCCTCGTAGTCAGGCCAGTGGGGGGCAGCAAAAACACCAAGCCAAAAAGATGGTTAACCCAGTCAGTGCTGGTTCACAAAGGGCGTAAAAGGAGGTCTGTGCCCTGCTGACAACAGTTGTGCAACAGGGTCACAGAAATGGTGAGAGCAAGTGGCCCCCTCCCGTTAGGTGGTACCTGCCAAGAAAAAACAAATAGTGAGCATTAGCACCTTGTTTGCAGTTGATGCCAGAAAAAGGTAGGAATAATAGTGTATCTGAGAAAAATGTCAGATGCAACCTACCTAAATTGAAAAGAAAGTCTCTCTATTGCCGCACTCCAAAATAGCCAGACAGGGACCAGTGGTGTAAAATTTCTTGGTTCCTAGGAATCAAGACCACAAATTGTCATGATGTAAGAAAAGCATAATTAACTTTCCTTCATGGGTGAAAAGCAACATAGGAAGACTTGAAATGGGGATCCATACACCTGAAGGTAAAGTGCAGAGTGC